>CAWUFW010005980.1:0-1231848 GCA_963921515.1 Calotriton arnoldi
GTCCCCACCCCCCAGTGTTTATTGGCTTGGTAATTGCTTGTTTGGCCTTTTTTTGGTTGATTTTTCCTTTGTGCTGTTTGTGTATGTTGGAAACGTTCTTGTGACCGAGTCGGACCCTGCATTGGTCTCGTACGGTGTTTTCCGTTTCGTCCACGCTGTGTTTGTGCAGTTTTGTATGCTGCGTACGCGTCGGTCGCGGTGTATTGTGTTGCTTCGGCTCGGTTTTGTATGCGTGTCGGTCGTACGGCTTGTCCTCCGTCCGACTCGGTCGTGTTTTCGCGCCTTGCATCGTACTTTGCGGGTTGGAGTTGGCGGGTACGATTCGGTCGGATTTGTTCCGGGTGCGTGTCGGTCGGTTGGATTCGCGTGTTTTTCCGGCCGGATTGCTATTTTCCGAGCGGCTCGGTCGGTCGGCTTGGTTTCCTGACGTGTCGGTCGGATTTATCGCGGCTTGCATCGTACTTGGCGTGTCGGGCGCCACTGGTACGTGTCGGTCGGTATTTTTTCCGGATCCGAGTCGGTCGGTGCTTTTTCCGGCCCGAATCGGAATCGACCCCTCAATGCTATAACAGGAGGAACAGCACTGAGACGCCATTAACATCAGCCCAGGGCAGTGGGTGTGTTTTTGCACCCAAATATAATGTTAGTGTTTTTTCACCCGTTTAGCCCGTTACCAGTGGCGCAACAAAATGTGAGAGGTCCCCCCCTCAAGATATGCTAAAGGGGCCCCTCACATCAGTAGAGGCTGAGGGGGCTACCTCCAGTATGGGTAAGCCTGGGGGCCCACCCGCACCGCAGGGGCAGTGGGGGCCTTTGTTACACGCTTGCCCGTTACTGCCACCTGAACACTGTTTTTCCACCTGTACTTTGCATCAGCTGACAGCTGGTTCTGAGTTCCAGGGCAATAGTTTGAGCGACTCGGATTTCTCCTTCGCTCCAAATTAAAACTCAGTGCAAAAATGCATGTGCTATCCACCACCCATTTTTAGAACATATTTACGGTGCTATTTACTCATATATCTCAATTTAAACAATAGAACAGGGCCGTTCATACCAGCTGTTAGCACAGTAACAGCATATGTTCCCTCTAGTGCAACATAGTAGTTCTATTCGGACAGTATGCTTTTGTTCTTTCATCTTTTCTCACTGAAAGAAATTCTGATTAAAAACGTAGAAAATCTATCTAGTATTAACACACTGTTTTACTACATTTTACCTGTGATTGTGTAAGTTTTAAAGGTCACCTTACCCAAACTAAATGAATTACTTGGAAACCTAGCCACAATCTTTATAGTCCCCTGTGTATTTATCAAAGGTTCGGTAGTGCTCGTTCCAAGGCAGATTTTAAGAATATTGTAAGAAATTGGATTATTGGGTGAGATAGGTGGAAGCCCTACTCTAGCAACAACCACAATCCATGTCAGGGTGAATAACAAAAGTCACTAAATTAACCTGTACTTAACCCTCTGGTAGCTTGGTACAAGGCAGTCAGGCTTAAGTTAGAGGCAATGTGTAAAATATTTTCGCTGCACAAAAACAGTAATAAAGTGAAAAAACAACACAAGAAATATCCCAAACCACGTTCAAAAATTGGAGTTAATTTTAATACATGAAATGATGCAATAATGACAAAAATCTAATCAGTAGAATCGGAGGTATTGGATTTTAGGTTTTTTAGTGAAAATAGCACCGAAAAGCACAAATCGCCACTCGCTGTTATCTGGTTGCGCTAGACTGGGGTAAAGTTAACAGTTCAGGCTGACCGAGGTTGGGGCACGGGTCGGATACCGGGACAAGATTAGTCCAGCTGAAGGGTTACCTTCAAAGTCTGGCAAGAAGAGTTCCATTCGCATTGGAGGAGGCCGCAGTGAGGGGGCTGAGTGTTGCAGATGGTCATCGCTGTAGATAAAGAGCAGGTCAGGTGCTGCAGACGGTCATCACTATAGTACAAAGAGCCATTCAAGAGTAGTGGAAGGTTGTTTCTGTAGCTTTGCACTGGGGGTTGTCGCAGGCTGTTGTTGCTGTAGCGCAATGTGCGGGTCTCGCGTTGGCAGTCGTTGCTGGTGATCACTGTCGACATGAGGAGCAGTTCTTACCGGAGCTTCGCACTGGCATTCATTGCAGGCAGCAGAGTTTGGTGCAAGCAAGCCTATTCAAGGTCGTGAGGAGCCCAAACTTAAGGATTTTCACCTTATCTTTGAGAAGAGTATACTCTTATGCCAGCGAAGGGTCCAGGACCTGAGGAGGCACTTCTTGGGGAATCAGGGACTCACTCTAGCAGAGGCTAATGGGGCTTAGGCAGGTCCAGTTGCAGCAGGTCAGCTGGGCAGTTACAAGGAGGCCTCTGAAGCTTATTGTGTCCCTGTATCTCACACAGGAGTTCAGACAACTGACCTTTTAAGTCACTCTGGGATGAAGGCAAACAGGTCCACTTTTCCTTCTCAGACAGCAAGGAGGTCCTTCAAACAGCAGAGCAGTTGTCTGGCAGCAGGGCATTCTTTTTTCTGTAGCTCCCACAGAGTGCTCTGATGATCGGCTCTGGAGGTCTAATATTTATACCTGGTGCCAGCCTTTGTGTGGGGGGACTCCAGGTTCTACCTCCACATCTGGTTCTGGAATGCTCTTTTGCTTCCCTGTCAAGGCTAAAAACTGTCTAGGGGTGACAAAAGGCACAGCAGGCCTCGTGTCAGGTTCCGTTATATGTGCAGGAGGCAAAGCTTTATGAAGTTTAGGTGAGGCTGGGTCCAGTCCCTCCGCAGACATCCTGCCAGGATGGCCCATCTTGTCCACACCTAAGACCCCTTATTGTTACAGTCTGGAAGCAATACTCAAACCCCAACAGCAGAGCCATTCACAATCATGTGACCCAGGACACTGGTAGTAGGCATACATGGTAGGGACAAGAAAATGCCAACTTTGTAAAATTGGCGTTTTCACAATTGTGACTTAAAAACCGACTTCACCATTAAAGAGGTTTTTAAAATGCAATTCATTTGAGTGTAAAGAGCACATTTCTATCCGCTCCCAATCCAGTTAGCACTTATTAAATGTAATAAGGTAACCCAGTTTTAGCCAATGGGAGAAATAGGCCTCAACAGTTAAAAAACGACTTTAGGAGTTTTTCACTGTCAGGACATGTAAAACTCAAGCACACGTCCTGCTTTTTAAATACCAATGGGTGGTTAGGGCCTACCTTAGGGGTGTCATTTATATTTTAAAAAGGAAGATTAAGGACTGGCAAAAGGTTTTTGTAGCCAAGTTGAAATGGCAGTTTAAAACTGCACTACAGGCTGCAGTGTGAGGCCTGGGATGTTTTAAAAGGCAACTTTAGCGGGTGGCACACTGACTGCTGCAGGCCACTAGTAGCATTTAATTTACAGGTCCTGGGTACATGTAGTACACTCTACTAGGCACTTACAAGTAAACTACATTTGCCATTTAGGTGTAAGCAAATTTTACCATGTTTGAAGGCGAGAGCACACGCAATTTAGCATAGGTTAGCAGTGGCAAAGTGCACAGAGTCCTAATGGCAACAAAAACCGGTTCAGCAACACAAGGCAAGAATATGAGGGAGACCCTGCAAAACGGGCCAGGTCCAACAGATATCAATATAATACACATTTACATATAATGAATGTAAATGGGATATATTTATGTTGTCTTTGGTTATCCTGAAAATCTGGTATGGATCAGGCTCTCCTCTACCTACATTGGACACCCCTGACATTGTCCATATGCTTATGTAACTCATTTGTCCAGTGAAAGATGTGGTTAAAGGTGAATACCCAGCCTTATGGTCTCTTGTACTATCTGTGTCTAAATAATCTATTTCTTTTTTTTTTTCGTAATTTGTTATTGGAAAAATTTAAGGTACATAAAAAGCACAGATACATATAACATTATGGGCTCACACTAGATTATCATAGATGGAGATAACACTCAGTGTCAAAAGGAAGAGGGATTACATAAGAGATGCTATAGGAAATGAAAGGTAGATAATAAAAGAAAAGAATATATTATATAATATATTTATAAATATAAGTTCATACATCTCTTTGCATATGTAATCGTAGAAAAAATTTAAACAGAGAGGAACATGAATATAATTATGAACATAAAAATGAAAATGAAAATGAGAATGAGAAGTGGAACAAAGATTAATCCATGGAGCATAGGATGCGTAATATGGGTTGAGTATTGAAAAAAGAGAGGAAATGATATTAAAAGATTCATAAATAGATAAATAGATAAATATATATATAATATATATATATATATATATATATATATATATATATATATATATAGATAAATGTATGGATAAATAAATATATATATAAAGGGGAATAAGCGAAAAATAAGCGTAAACATCTTGCCCAGACAGAAAAAAGATCAAAACAAGAGACAAAGGAAAAGAAGGACGGGAGATGAAAAAGCATAGGAGAAGGAGAAAGAAATAAAGGAGAACAAAATATGTATAGCACAAGAAACAAAAGAGGGGAGGATAGAATATGAAAGGAGGAAGGGAATATAGAAAGAGATTAAGAGGAGGAGAGAAAGAAAAGACATGTGAAGTATAGGAAGGAAGTAGGAAATGTTCAGGGATCTCGAAGAAAAGAGGCCCAAACTTGTTGGAAAACTTCCTCTTGGTCCTGTAATCGATATATTATACGTTCATGTGATGCTGTTTGAATCATAGCCACCATCCATTCTTCCTGCGAGGGAGGACTGGGCAATTGCCAATGTCTTAAAATACAAATTTTGGCTGTAGAAAGTGCAGTGTGTAGAAGGCGACGTTGCGGATGCGTAGTGGCAGGAAGGCCCCTAAAATCATGTAATAATATGGTGAGAGGGGTAATATGCTTGATAGATTCAGCTTCTGTTTAGATACGGCTTCTTGCAGGTAACCAGTATCAAAGAGCATGTTGCTTTACCAAATAAATTACAGAAAGGACAACAAAATAATGAAACTGCAATTATACAAGTCAATAATTTGTTATACTGACAATGGTAGGTAGAATCTGATGTTATGTGCACTAGCGGAATTATTTTAGCCTTCCAGGCTACCTGTTTCCCTCTCTGCCCTTAATTTCCTGCTCCTGATTGATTGCCAAGGTTGCCTTTTCAATTCCAGAACAACTGCTGTGCTGTATGATTTAAGTGGGAGATAAAATGGAAGTGAACACAGCCAGTCGTGTTAGTAAAATCGAAATGCTTGTGGATAACTCAGAGCAGGAAAATAAAAACAATAATAAAGATGACTGATGCATGGAATTATTTTCTTGCTCTGGATGCCACAAACTATGACGCTGTTCAGAGTTGAATTATGTACATCATTTTCTTAACATACCCATATACTGTGTCAGATGCATGATCATCTGCTCAAGGAGGGTCAGAAGATGAATATGAAAGCCCTGCACTTCCAGGGCATAAATTAATTAATGAACATCTATAGGAACAGTTCAACATATTGTGGCTTAAGGACAAAATAATTTCATTAAGAGACAATAAAAAGAATTAGAGATGCGTTACAGCCCAATCTGTTTTGATTTATGAGACCAATATTCCAAAACATCTCGAACTTTAAACCTCTCCTCTTTGTGCAAATGTCTTTGCCCTTGCAAGGCCTGCCACTCATTGACCGGCCTTGATACATTATGCCTTTGTTAAAGGACTTCTTTAATGCCTGATCCCACAAGTCCATACCACCACTGTCCCGGAATATCAGAAGTGATAAATATAGGATTGTCAAATGCGCTTTGTAGGTCACAGGGGACCAGTGCACCAACACCACCCCTTTAATCCCATCCCTATTTTCATCTCCTCTTAAAATGACACCAACATACTTTCAATTTTAATATTAGACATCAAGGTAGTTTCGAGAGGGGCGAAAGAATTTGAAATGCCCTGGCAAAATGTACACTTGTGTTCACTGAAGATCTCCTGAGTTTCGCAAGGAACCCTAACTGAGAAACTGGATAGCTAAGGTGAATTCAATGTAGCTTATTTACAAGTGTGCTACTGCAGCAATTCTATGACCATGCAGTAAAAACTAGGTTTTAAGTTGGAAAAGGGTTGTTGTTGACATTTTGGAGAAAGCATGTGAGATTTTCATTTAACTGCAGGTAATCGTGGATGACAACCTTAATCTCAGGGTGGCCAGAGGATAACCATTGGTTACAATTTTGGATAAAAATATTCTTGTATGCTTTTAACCTTTACCCTACATTTACTGCTTCCAGCACTGGCTCAGTCAACTGGACAATCTATTAGCTGCCACTTGTAAAAGAATGTTTGTCTTCACAGGTTTGTGAATGAGTCATTCTATTGTGGTTATAGGCCTGTAGACACAGATGAAAGACTATCTTTTGCACTGTAAAAGCTAGCTCTTCCACTGTGTCTATAAATCTATAGATACAATATAAATCTGGCATTTTAAGATGTCCAGCTGTCATGGATGGTTTTATATGTGAGTCAAATCAAAGCAGGATACTATCAGGGGGAGAAACATAGACATCAGGCACACTCACACAATATCTGTGTGTTTTCATTTGGATTACACATGCATACACACAGACATACATGAGCATGGAGACATGCTGACACATGAAAATAGACCTTCAGCCTCACTACAGAGAAATTTGGGGTTAGTAATTCTCTCTCTCCACTCCTTTGGTTCACTTTTACAGTTCTGTAGCCACAGAGCTACCAGGTTGGGAAACACTTGGATATGATTGTCACATGGTCCACACAGTCCAGGGATATAGCATGGATCATATCTTTCAAGTTGCTTCATGTCTGAATCAGAGTCCTGTGAGACTAAGGCCTCCACATGAAGTGCCTTCTCACCAGCACCAATCCTCTTTTCATGGGTCTCTGCAACGGTCTTCTACCTGCCACAGATACCTTGGGTGCCAGCTCACACAGCAGGAACTATAGAGGCAGGGATACTCTACTTGCTGGAATGTGAGGAAATACAATGGGCAAATATTGCGCTAGGATCTTATGTATTCTCCAAGATACCACCGCCAATGACTCACAAGCATTTCCTCCTTTGCAGTCTCTAATGATGGAGCAAGAACTCACAATGAGACTTGCTCGTAAGCAAACCTCTCACAGTATTAATTTATTAAAACTTTGTAATGTCTCTACTAATAAATGCACACATAAACACTATACTAGTGAAGCTTGCCTATGTGTTTAAACTAATAAGTAACGCTTGTCTAAATTCAAAATGGCCGCTAATGCGCGGGAATCTCATTGCGCATGTGTCAACCATATCACGTGGTATGACGTCTTTCTTTGCTTGGAGGGAAATCTTTGCTTCTGCGCAGTGTGTATTAAAATGGCTGCTTAATGTTTTCACGTGCTAAAGCTTGCGCATATGCTGCAATTAAAACTGTGGTATTCTAATGCTATTAATACGGGATAGATTTATAATTAACTGGGATTAGAGTAGACATAGTGGGTATACAGTGAAAACATTTATTTGTGATTTTAATATTTTCTTCTTTGACTTTTATTATTTCGTAAATGGGCCTGGGTTGGTTGAACTGCAGCTCGAGAGACATTGGTTCTGCGCATGCGCCCTGCAAGGCTGACCAGAAGAAGCGATGAAGTCAACTTGGAAGCCCTCCAAGGTCGCAAAGCCTGGTTCACAAGTTCATCTGAAATATACCTGAAGTCGCAACAAATGTATACAAAAAGTATTAAAGAATCAATGGGAAACGGGTGGGAAATAAAGCAAATGTATTAATTGTGAGGGGCGGTATTTTAAAACAATGGGCTTAAAGAAATTGAACTAAATTGACATGGTGTGAGGATCAACCCCCTGTCCCCGTCCAATCAGAAGTAGCGGGCCCATAATTTTGAAACATTAATGGGAGGTACCTGGGAGTAGAAGGGTATAATAGATATAGAATTAGTTAATTAGCGAGCACTAGCACAAGCACAAGAACAGGCATTGGCGTTAGGACGCACAAGCTCAGACACGAGAGATCAGGGTTTTTGGTGCTCGACGAGCTGATCGATTGCAGACTGAACCGCTGTCCAGAGAGGTCTTGAGGTGGGGGCGTCGGAGTCCATTAGAAGGAAGACACAGAAGAAGAAAGGAGAAGCGAAGTATCAGAGAGGGGAACGACGCAGGCGTCGTTGATAGAGAGGTCACCTGTCCTGTCCTGAACCTGGTCCGGAGGTCTTTGGTCTTCATCCTTCTAGGGACCTATCTTTCCAACTCCTTGGCCAAGGGGTTTGGTTTCTCGCACCTTTAGGTAAATATAAATGCAACCTTTAGCTGTGCTGCTGTCTCTATCTTCTTTCTGAGGAACCGTCATTGATCGATAATTGATTATTATGCTTCATCCTTGATATACGATTAAGTATTATGTGGTTCTGTATTTTACTCTGCTAAATTTTAGATAAACATTTTAAAACTTACTGACTCAGTGATTATTTAGAAATTATGAATTGTAATGAATGTCACTCATTTTAAACTTCCCAATTATCAAAGGGTCCATTAGTAAGTCATTACTCTTCAATCAGAACAGTAATTGGTAGCAGGGATATTGATAAATAGTACAACTGACCCACCAGCGGAAATTGCTAGCATAGTATGAATGAATGGGCCCATGTGAGTATTCGGGGTATGAATGCTTGTTGCTAGTAACCCGCTGGATCACTAAGCCCAGCAGCCTTGGAACTAAGCACACTTCCCCGGATATTCCAATGATATCAAAATATTCCCCATTCACAAGCATTCACGCTTTCTCACCACTCCTTCAAAATTTTTCCTCCTATGTAATTGATCGTGACCACTTTACTACTTGAGCTGTGCCTCTGCACACTGTCATTATGGATCAGAGGATGTTGTTAATGGAGTAGTACAAGGCTTCGTAATTCAATCTAAAAATACTGCCTTTCCAATGAAATTCTGAAACGGGGGTTAACCAAACTGTAATGCGCAGTAAAAATAACCGGCCTCCTCAACTTATGGTGGCAAAGTGGCATAGCAAGGGTGTCACAAGTCCTCACATAAGCAAAGAAAATATACTCCTTACCCTTCATTTGGGTGGTGAAATACAACCATAACTGGGGTGATTTGGACTGCTCACATGCTGAGCCCCGGTGCCTCTGAAACCTGCTGCACTGATAGCTGTGTCAGAGTGAGATCTCACACACCTAATATACCTATTAAATGGATGCAGCTGAGGCAGTATTCCGTGCATGTTGGATGACAGTCACGTTCCACCAATAGCTGATCACCATGGGCAAATGAATATGTAAATACCACTTACACCAATATGTGGCACAAGGAAGCTCATCTTTGGTTTCTTTGTTTCTCTCTCTTTCTACTTAAACATATATCTTGAGAAGGCATATAAGGAGGACACTACCAGGTCTATTTAGATCAATTTTTACCCTGGCACCCATCACAGGCTGGCACAATTCACACTTGTTTGCATTTTGCATAGGCTTTTACTTATCACTTTTTACTCGTGGTAAGTGATCACAAAAATGAAAAATTTAATGCCAGCAGGGACAAAATGGTACAAAAACCTCAGTGCAGATTGTCCTTAACCAGGAGCAAACACACATCCACCTCAAGGCACAATTATTAGCACCAGGGGGGGTTTCCATCTGTTGTTTCCACCGGATACGAATGATCCTATACATTTGACACATGGATTAGGGAGTGGAAACTCTCATAATTATTGACAACTCCCGCATATTTTTATCAAATTCTGTACTTGTTTAGGATCTTAACATCATTAGGACTTGGATGGACTTCAGCCATTTTTTCACCTTCCAAGCAACCACTTTATTTCAAGGTCAATGACAGGGACATGGAAGATGCCTCAAGGAGCCTTGGACTCAGACAGAATTCAGATCCAAATAATCTTTTTTTTTTTTAAACATATTTTTATTGGCATTTCGTATATAATATTGCTCGATACATAATTACAAGTGTATCTTCCATATCCTCATCTGTTACAACACTAGAAGACATCGTTCTGAGTCATTCCTGTTTTACTCTGTGTTAATTCCTAACTTGAGCTACAATGCATTTTAGGCTGGAAAGGCAGTCCGGTGAGATAATTGCATCCCTGTTGCATAGTTGTTCTATCTAGTACCTGCTTCACTTATTATTAATCACAACCAGGCAGGCAGTCTTCAGCAGCATCTTTGGGTACAGAAATACCACACATATTTAAGAAGGGTGTTATGTGTCAAAATCTCATAAGGTGCCTTTGGAGGATCTCAATGCAGGGAGCCCACAATAGAGCCGGAGGGGGCACCCCGCAAGCAGCTTTTCACCACTCTCCCACTCTGTAGTTCCCCAACAGCTTGGCAATCCTGGGGCACTCTGCCGCACTTCAGATCTATAATCCCTCTGGAGTAAAGGGGCTATTGTATTCAGTGCCTCTGCAGCTGACCACTCACACCTCCCCCTCTTCCTCACTGCTTGTGCTCGCTGGTCTTTCCCAGGACACCATCGCCTCTTTCCATTGATCAGCTATTGGGCGCTTCCGCATTCCCTTAGCCTCTTCCCAGCTTAATGCTCTACCCTCCGCCCCGGCCCAGGCAATCACATCCCTGCTCCAAGTTTCTACATGGGGCCCGTCATTAATTTCCATTCTAGCGCTATTCTTCATTTGGCAAGTCCTAGTGCTAAGTCTTTCAGTCTATTCCCAACCTTGCGTTTCTGTGGTCGAGGGAAGAGACTGAGCAAACACACTTGAACCGTAGGGGCCAATACACTTCTCAATGTACTTTTAATCTTTCTAGGACTGCCTCCCAGTAAGGACGTAGGCACTGACAGTCCCAAGTCATATGACTAAAATCCGCATCTGATTGGGTACATATTGGGCATTGCCATATCTACCCCCGTATGTAACATTAAGGCAGTGAGGTGTCATGTAGGACATGTGTATGTAGTTAAATTGTATATACTTTAGGCGCGTATTCCGGGAGACATTTCTGGGGGACTGCAGGATCTTGCTCCACTCTGCCTCCGTGAGCTCCCTACCCACAATTCTTTCCCATTTCCCCCGCAGCTCGCGCATGGGGCCGAGGGACACTGCAGTTAAAGTAGCATAAAACCATTTCACCTGGTGCCCCGCTGTGCCGAGGGTAAATAAGGCATGCAACACTGTGTGTGTCTCCGGTTCATCCCTCCCTCTTTCCCATAGTTGCGCAAAGGTGCGAGTCAGGGCCTCACATTGCAGAAACTGCCCCGGGGGGAGTCCGCAGCTGTCCACTAACTCCTCAAATGGGATCAGATTTTTTTCCAAGTAGCAATACCTCACGTTGTCCAACCCTGCCTCCGTCCAATGCGCCAACTGTTCGGTTGTAAATATTGTCCTGGGGTCGCCGTGAGGCAAGCCCACAAGGGGCAACATAGGCGTGTATTGGGGTCTGCTGCAGTTTACTCTGGCATCTTTTCCAGGCCTTCAAGGGTGTGCGTTGCAGTAACGAACAGTATGGGGTAGGTGTTGTTGATATTAACAATTTTGCCATCAGTAGGCTAGGACGAGGATCCAGGTCTGCCAGACATGTGCCCACTTCATTCACTCCCTCTATCCATTGTGCTAGCCATTGCAGTTGGGCAGCCAACATATAGAATTTGAATTTCAGTACTCCCAACCCTCCTTCCGATAAGGGGCATTGTAGCATCTTCAATGACACCCTCGGGCACCCGTCACCCCACACCAGGTCTCGCAATAATGTGTTCAGCGAGCGGAACCAACTAGTAGGCATCAAAACCGGGAGGTTAACAAAGAAGTACAGCAGTCGAGGCAGCATAACCATTTTTGATAGTGAAATCCTAGCCATAATAGGCAACTGCAGGGTACGCCAGAAGTGCACACAAGATCTAAGAGATCGCAAAGCCCTGTTAAGATTCCCCTCTTTCAGGTTCTCTAGGGAATGGAAGACATGGATGCCCAGGTATTTGAACGACCTAGGAGCCCAGAGAATATCATCCATCAGGGCCTCAGGCCTGGGCAGTGAGCCCGCCACAGGAAATAAGTATGTCTTGGTTTTGTTGACCTGGAGGCCTAAGAACTGCGCCAAGCCTTCCACGATCTGCACAGCCGTGGAGGTACTTGTTACCGCCTCCTCCAGGTAGATCCGCAGGTCGTCCGCATACAGGGGAATATTATGCGTCCACCCACCCATGCAGAGTCCTATCCCCTCACCTCCCAAGCGGATTCTCTCTGCAAGTGGCTCTATTGCTAGGGCAAATAGGAGGGGTGAGAGGGGGCACCCCTGCCGGGTCCCCCGGGAAATCTAATATTCTTTGGAGATTGTTTTGCCTGTCCTAACCCTCGCTGTGGGCGAAGCGTAGAGAAGCCGTACCCATCTCACCCAGTCTTCCCCGAGGCCCATACGCAGCATAACTTCAAACAAATACTCCCAAGCTAACCATGTCAAAGGCTTTTTCCAAGTCAACTGACAACACTGCTGCCTGCTGTTTAGTTGGTGTTTCTGCATGGTAGAGGATAGAACAGAGTCTGCAGAGATTATAGGAGGTGCTGCGAGAGGGAATTAATCCATTTTGGTCAGGATGGATGAGAGATCTCATGTGGGGGAGTAACCTGCACGCCAATACCTTGCTTAGGATTTTAAAATCTAAATTGAGCATGGAGAGGGGTCTAAAATCCACTAACCTGGCACCTGTCTCCTTCGTTTTAGGGAGGGGGATCACAAGCGCACTTTGGGTATACTCGGGTAGCTCCCCTCGTTCAAATGACTCAGCATATAACCTTGTGGCACTAGATTATCAGCGAATCGTTGGTAAAATTCCGCCGGGAGGCCATCAGGCCCCGGCGTTTTACCCGACGCCAAGGCTGTAATGGTCGCTTTAATTCCCTGTATGTTTATTGGGCCCCCCAGTTCTTTCTGCACTGGATGATCTACAGACCGGAGTGGCAGGGGGTCTAAAAAGTCTCTAATGCCTGACGAATGGGCTGCTGCTGGAGCTGTATACAGTTTTTCATAATATAATTGGAAGGAGTCATTAATTTCATCAGGATCGTATATTATGTCCCCTGTATCTGACCGTAGCTGTGTGATTGATGACCCACATGACTCTGGTTTAATTAACCTTGCCAGGAGTCGACCAGCTTTTCCTTTCTCCCTCTGCTTTTTAGCGAGGTATTCCTTATAACTATAACACTGCAGTCGACCCAGTGCGTCATTGTAGCTCGCACGCATATCTTGTTAGCTTAATAGGGGGGTGGGATCCATTTCCTGAGCGTTGTCCAACTGGCGTAATTTCTCCTCCAGGTCTAAGATTTCCTGACAGAGTTCCCTTTGTGTCCCGATCGATTGTCCCATGCAGTGACCCCTTACTACCACTTTGAATGCCTCCCACTCCACTTGGGTAGAGGATGCTGTGTGGGCATTTATGGGGCAGAATGTTTCTGTAAGTGTGTGCAGCGATGTTCTGAAAGGGGCATCTTCAAGTGCCATCAGGTTTAGTTTCCAGGAGGGAATCAGGGGTTTCCTCCCCAAAGGTTAATGCGTCATTAGTAGTGGGCTGTGATCAGACAGGGTGCACCCCAGGTGTTCAGTGTATATGATGGAACTGTTAAAGGCCAGTGTACAGAGGAAGGTGTTCTTGTCTAGTATGTACTTGGTGGATCGGTGAGAAAAAGGGAGTACTCCCTATCTCTATTATGCTGTACTCTCCAAGTGTCCTCAAGAGATATCCAATCTCTGAACCCCACCGCCGTGCGGTGTGACTGTGCTCCCGGCAACGGGGGGTGTGAGCGGTCGGCCGCAATGTTCGCAACACAATTGAAGTCTCCCTCCAGGATTACCTGGCCATTTAAGTATTCAGCCATCTTAGCTGAGAGGGAAGCGAGGAAAACAACCTGGTCTTGGGTAGGCGCGTAGATATTACCCAATGTCACTTCCCGACCCACCAGTCTCCCTGCGAGCAGGATATACCGTCCCTCTGTGTCAATTAAAGTACGTGTAGGATCAAAGGGGACCCTGGGTTTTATCCAAATCAACACTCCTCTAGCAAAAGCTGAGGTGGTAGTTGAGAAAACCTGCCCTCTCCACCGTCTGCGTAACTTCCAAGCTTCATCTATGTTCAGGTGGGTCTCTTGGAGTCTATGTGTATATCCCTACATTTCATGTAGGAAATAGATATTGTGGCGCTTAGCCATAGACCCCATCCCTCGAATGTTCCACGTTAGGAACCGTATTACATTGTGTGCATGTGCCATATTTGTAGGGTATCACTTAGTGGCCACCCTGCAGGTCCCCCATCCTCCCTGCTCCCCCATTCATGCATAACCACCCTTTTCTGCAAACTTTGTAATGTAAACCAGCAATAGAACCCCCATGCTGTCCAACTTCCCAAACCCAGGGCAGTCTGACAACCGTTGGCTGCCTAAACTTCATGTGAAACGAGCGAGTCCCAGCCTCTGAGGGAGTTCTCCTGTCTTGCATGATTGCCGCCACAGCCTGTGGTGCCTCCGCTCTCTCCTTTTCGGTTTGCGAAGAAGTCGGCTTCTTCGTGGCATTCCGTTGGGAGCGCCTTCTGGATCGTTTTCTGGGTTCCTGGTTTTGCCATAGTTCTGTATTTGTTCGTGCTGTCTGGGGGACCCCAGCTTTGTAGGCTTCTATCCACTCCCACGCTGCCTTTGGGTTTTCAGAAAAGTGTGTTTTCCCATCAAGGAGAATACGCAGTCGAGAGGGGAACATCAGAGAGTACTGGAGGCCCTCCTCTCTTAGCGCCCTCTTAACCTCCAGAAATGAGGCCTGTCTCTTCTGAACCTCCAGGGTGTAATCTGGGAAGATGGAGATTCGGCTGTTGTCCATGGTATATGGACCTTCAGTTTGCGCTTTTTGCAGTAGGGTGTCTCTGTCTTTGAAATGGAGTAGCCGGGCCACCACCGGTCACGGAGGCCGCCCAGGAGCCAGCGGTCTAGCCGGCACTCGGTGGGCTCTCTCAAGGGTGTAAAATATTGACAGGCCTTTGGGCGCCACCACGGTTTGGAGCCACTGTTCCAAGAAGGGCACGATATTGTTGCCCTCTGCTCCCTCCAGCAGGCCCAGGACCCTGACGTTGTTCCTCCTATTGCGCCCTTCCGCATCTTCAGCTCTCCGCTCCAGCATGCAGACTCTGTCCGCGGAGGCCCCCACCTGCGATTCCAGAGATCTTTTTGCTGGTACAATATCCGCAATGTTGGTCTCCATTACTTTCACCCTCTCAGACAGCTTCTTGTGTTCTTCTCGTAGGAGGCCCAGCCCACCGCTACCGTGCTGATATCCTGATGCAGGGTGGCCTTCGTGTTAGCAATGGCCTCCATTATTTTACAGAATTCTGTTGCATTCACCGGGTCCTCAGGGGCTTTCTGCATTTGTTCCTGCATGTTGTCTTCTTGGTCTTGAGTGGCCCCCGCTTGTCGTCCTCTGGGTTTACCCATTGTGCCAGAGAGGCTTCGGCTACTATAGTTCGTGCAGGGGTGTTTTAGTGGCTGTTATTTCGCTCTTCAGCACTGCAATGTGCCCCAAGATCACCTCCCAGTCTATGGGCACTCAGCTCTGGCACGTGGCCCCTCAGGTTCTGGCGTGGGGCAGTCGCGACCTCCCAGGTATAGGGCCACCCCTCCTTGTTCGCGGCTGCAGTACTCCGCCCAAGCGCCCGGTCCGTGCCTGCTGCAGTTGGCTGCCGTTCCCACTATGTCGTCCTTCTGGCCAGCTCCGACACAAGGCCTCATATGGGGTCGCTGTTAGAGAAGCTGTGCAGGCCTCCCACACAGGCCCCTTTTTGTGGGTGCTCCCGACACCTATCACTCACAGGGTCGTGAGGGCTTCTTCCCCTTTTGTTGCCGCTCTTCACGGTTCTGAGCCCAGGGCCCCTCCGCTCAAGTGTATAGGCCAAAGCTAAGGCCTTCCACCACCGTTGAGCTTCAGCTCCGGATCCAGCGAGGCCCCACGGTCAGTCTCCGCACCCTGGGGGCCCTCAGTCACAGCTCCCAAACAGTGTTCCACCAGCGGTTCAGCCTCTGTTTCCAGGGGATCTCGGCCAGGGCCCTGGGCTGCGCTCCCGATGTCGGTAGGTCCCTCACCCACACTGGCTCTGCAGGGTCCTTAAGGGTCACCTGGGCTGTTCTCTCTGTTGGCTGTACTAGCGCTTGGCTTCCCGGCCCCGATCATTCGCCCCGTCCCGACTCCTTACCGTCTCTGGGCGCTCAGGCGTGTGCACTTCCACCTCAGGATCTCTGCTCCGGCCGCAGCGCTGCGGCCTCAGTTGGGCTCCCAAGACCTCACCTGCGTCCCGATCGGTTCGCCAGCAGGGAGGCACTCGACCTCGACGTGGGGCTCGGCAGCCTCCGGGCTGCTCGTCTCCTGCCGCAGACTTCCGATATCAGCCCGCCATCTTGGGAGCACTCAGTCCGGGCCGCCGCCCGTGGATCAGCGCCGCCTCAATATGCCGGGTCTACGGGCATATCGGCACCACTCCCATGTCCCCAGCGGCCACCAGGTCTAACTCCGGCATGCAACCAGGCCCCGGCCGCCACTGATTTTATCGGATGATCGGTGGGCCGGCGCAGAGCTACGAGCTCATGGGTCTGACATCTTAGGCACCCAGGCCACGCTCCCCATCCAAATAATCTTTTATACTAAATTTTAACAAATATGTGAATGAACAATAGAATGAGCAGAGAAGTCTCTGCTGCCTGACAATGAGGCAGACCCATACAGTACACAGTACAGCCCGTGGACTTCTGCAAAGTCCTGCCAAACCTGACTGAAATGAGCAGTGTAACCTTATTCCTCATATCTATAGAAGGTCTCACAAGCACCACACCAGCTAACGTAAACTATTGACTGGTCCAAAAATCCACTGATCGCTATACAGCTCATGTGTGTGATCTATGCACGTTGCCTGCCTCAGACACAAGAGCAGACGCCATGCCTTACTCAAATGCAGTGGCATAGCTAGGTGTTTTGCATCCCATGGAGGTCGGGCCGTTTGCCGCCCTACGACGGCTGAAGGAAAGAGCGGGGGTGGCGACGGTCTCTGCGTTTGCCACCCTGTGATGAGGGGGGTGTCCGCCACCCCCAAAACTCGTGCCGGCCTGGGCGGGCTGCCGTCTCCCATCTTCCCCTCCCTGCAATGCCACTGCTCAAATATTGGCGTCAGGACATGTAAAAAGTGATCCCCTAAAAATGCAGGTGGGAAAAAACAGGGTAATATAATCAAAATTGGTCAGTGCTTTAACAGGATGAAATATTTTCGTCTGACACCAATGCCATTTTCATTTAGACCAACATAAAAAAATATGTTGGTACACATATCACTTTCTTGAGCACAATATAATCATGTTCTATAAAGTGCACAAATGAGGTGCATATTGCTGTGTTGCTTGCGTTCTGCATTTAAAATGTATAATTATTTTCCCTGTTGCACACTCGAGGGCCCTTATTCCGAATTACCCATACACTCTGCCTGAGGATATTGGACCTGGAATTAACAGTTTTGGCTGGTATGTTCCCATACTTTTACAGAAATATTGATTTAAAGAGAAATATCAATGAAAAACTAGAATAACTGGGTCAAAAATCACATTTTCTTACAGATTTTTAGGGACTTTCCGGATCATGATGAAAATGTGTGAAGAGGTAGCCACAGTGGTTTGCTGTTCAGGAGTCATGGGGTAAAGAGGGAGTCAAGGAGTAAGGCAGGTTTTAAGGGGTGCGTGTTGTTCATCCTCCTCTTGTGCTGAGGTTGGGCTGCACGTGACCTACGCCTTTCCCAAAGTCCCAGGAACACTGGACCATTCAAATTTAGGTGGGGCACTATCCCACCAGGTACACCACTGTGGTTGATTCTGAATGGGCTCTTTAGCAACAAAAATATCTTTTGACTGGAGTGATCTGAAAATCGTAATTAGGTCACAGCTTGTAAAATACTGTTCACATAGTGTCTTCAATGACACCCCAGGGAACATACCTATATGAACTCATGAATATTTGCTCCATAAAAAACTGTGTACATGTGGGGCCATGGATTTTATTTAAGGGCCAGTTATTGTGTATCACATAAACACTGCATTTGAAAAATGGGAAAAATAGATAAATTCACTAGCACCAATACATACAGCGTAATAGGCAATGAAACAAATTGTTCTTTTCAAGCAAGTGCAAACAAGTCACACACTGATTCCTGAAATCTGAAAGATGGGATTGTGGTAAAAAAAATCCGTTTGTTGTATTTTTTATGTCATGAGTAGCAAAAATAGTACTCCATATATTTTTTTATTTTTAATAAAAGCTTGCTCACAGGCAGGGTTTTTTTTGTTCGAATCTTTTTGACACAATGTGCTATTAAGATTTAGCAATGGTTCCAAAGTCTGTTTGTCTCACTCTTGCGAAAATGACTTTCAGATATATGGACTGTGGCTAAATTTGTTTGCGACTTCCAGTATTACAAAAGCAGCGTTTTTAACAATGCAAGGCATCTGTGCTATTATCACATACTGTACAAAGCCTTGAATTGAGCATGGCATAGCCTGTTGCTTGCTCTAAAACTATTGCAATCCGATATTGAGCACAATGTCAAGAGGCTGACAAGTAGATGCTGCTGTTACCTCAGAGTTCAAGCTAACCTCTCCATGGAAGAAATAAATGATTGCACTCTTCCAAACTAGGTCAGGAACATGCCTGCTGTTTTTATCACATCTGACATAGGATTTCAAGTAGCTACTTGTGGTGCTTCTGTTTAAAAAAAACTGCAGTGTGCTATCACATAAGCCGATTATTTCCTTGAAAATATGGTTTGGCTGACATGAAAACCTTAGCCAGTGAAATATTAAAACGGTTTAATGCCTGAAGAACGTGGACATACAGAGATAATGGTGAATACTTGTTTTATACTTCAGTTTGCAGCTGTGGATCGTTTCATTGCTCCTTGCTACAGTAAGTGTAAATTTAGAGCTTGGTGGTAGACTTATCACTTTTGCTATGCCAGCCTTGGAAAATCTGATTGATTTCGATTCATTTTAACACTATGGGCCTCATTACAATGTCGGTAGGAAAGGCTCCGAACGGCATTCGGATTTTCCTAACCCGTGTCGGAACCCATGTTTCCAACCGACTCAGAAACATTTCCGACCGACCGATTACAATGGAAAAGTAACTGTTCGGTCTTTCCGACTTGGTTCCGACCAGCATTCGGAGACTCCGAGTCGGTCGGAGCCGAATCGTACAGCTCTTAGGACTGCGTTTCCGACCTACGTATTATGATGTTGGATTCTGACAGCCTTTCCGAATCGGTCCGTCCGGCATGAAAAGGCTGTCGGAAACTGACTTTGGGGGCCCATAGCAGGCTCCCCTTCACCCAGAGGCCTCTGGTTGAGGCCCGTGGGGGTACCCATAGGACCCCTCTTTACAACCATGTACAGTGTGGCAGGCACAGGGTGCAAGGTTTTCAGCAACCACCCCATGTTTCAATGGGAGCCTGTGTTGTCGGTCAGAACACAGGCTCCCATTGAAGTCAATGGGAGACTTTCCAAACGGTGTCCGGAAACATCGTAATCAGTCAGTCGGACTCTCCGAACCTGAGTCGGTCGGAACCGATTTTGACAAGGAGTCGGTCGGAATGCTTTCCGACCGACATCACAATGAGGCCCTATATGTAGGCACACGTAGTGCTACTAGTCCATTTTGAGTCAAAATTGATTAATTCACTAATACATTTACCACAACCAAGCTGGCAGTTTTCTTGGGGGGGGAGTTGCTTCAGGTCTATGCAAATGTGCAGGTTCTAGCAATTTGCACTCAATGAAGAGGTAAATTGCCAGTACCATCATTTCTCCCATGGACATCTGAGGGCCTTCCCCTGAATGGAGAGATGTTCTTCCTTCTTCTACTACCAATAAATAGCAGAATCTTTTGGATTATAATCTCACAATACCTTAATGGTTTTCCCTTTCTAGATACTATGGGTTCACCTTCACCATTTTTGGTGGATTTCCCTCCACGTAATTTTACTGTAACAACTGCAGACCCAGCAGAATTAGCCTAACAGAATTAAGCCTCATTGGCACAATTCTCAAGCTAAGAGTTCCCTCTATGGTGAAAACGCTGCATTGCACTATTTTTTTGTGAAATTCCATTATTAGCTGCGTTTAAGTTGGGACCTTAACTAAACTACAACTGCATTTAAAAACATTGCACGCAATGAAGTAGTGAAAGGATAAAATGTGGAAAGGAAACATGATTTCCTGTTCTTATTTGGAAGGAACCACTAAATTAAATGTTAAACAAGATGCAGATCAGAGAACGAGATCATAAATAGGTCATGAACAGAGATCTCAACTTCCCTGGTGCGAAGAACATCGAAGTCATCGAGGAGCCTGCCCCTCCCAGATGACCCCACATGCTCTTTCCTTCCTTTGGTGGCAGTCGTGCACAAGAGCCATAAGTACACCATAGACTTCCAAGGCGATGAACTCTGACTTCAGAAGCAGTAACCCAGTGTTCGGACCCTGGGAGCCCTACCCTGTATGTGAGACATGAGACACTTCGGTTGAACAGGGACTCCTACGGAGGCCGATGAAGGGCAGATCAATTTCATGGGCGAAAACCTACCTGTGGAGGTGCTCGCTCCCAAGCATTTTTTAAACCTCATCACCTGCAAGAAGAGATCTACTACTAAAAAGGTGCATCATGTCCGATTGGTATCTAATAAATAAAACCACAATGTAAACACAAAACTGAAGACTCTAAAAGGGATACAATTGTTTAAAACCTCCAAAAACACATTTAGTAAAAATAATATAAACATTAAGTAAATAAATTCAAAAATAAAAACAAATAATATAAATTAAAAAAATAAAACAATTAATACTATAAAATCTCTTCAACCAATATTATTACAACTTTTGGAGTCTAAGAATATTACATTTACTAATCCCACTCCAGTTTATACAACACTAGAGAAAGTGTTGGACTTTGAAGGGGTTAGATTTACTATTCCTACTCCAGTTACCGCAATAGTAGCGAAAGTGTTGACTTTGGAGAGGTACTATTCTCACTCCAATCTAAACAATAGTAGGAAAGTGTAGGACTTTGGAGTTAGATGTACTATTCCCACTCCAGTCTGAGCAACAATAGGGAAAGTGTTGGACTGCAGAGGGGTTAGATATACTATTCCCACTCCAGTCTGAGCAACAATAGGGAAAGTGTTGGACTGCAGAGGGGTTAGATTTACTATTCCTACTCCAGTCAGTGCAACAGTAGAAGTGTTGGACATCGGCGGGGTCAAAGTAACTATTTCCACTCCAGTCGAAGCAACAGTAGGGAAAGTGTTGGACTTCGGAAGGGTTAGATTTACTGAAAGTGTTTAACATAAAAATTGTTACATACAAAAATACAAATCTTATTACATTTTTAAAACATTTTGAACACTTACTACTATTAAATTAGAGTACAGAAAAAAACATATTTATTTATTAAAAAGATGCTAACATATAGTTTAAAAAAATTACATATAATAATATCAACTTCACTAATTAAGAAATTCTCAATAATAAATCATAATTTATCTATCTAATTAAAATTAATACAAAAATAATTTGTTTTAAATAACAAATATCTCAGAAACAAATACGCACAAGCACCAACTATCAAATAAATTAAAATTGAAAAGAAATACATATAACTTCCAATTATTAAATTACATAAATAGATAAATTGATATATAAAAAAGCCTTAGCAACCTACTCACAAACAAAATAACAGAGTATTTAATAAACATATAGAAATAATAATACATATCAAAATATTAAGCATTACAACAATAATTAAGAAATTCATTTATATATAAGTAATAATCATTTACATAATGTTTACAAAAAATAACATTAATTGAGAAAACATTTAATTTAATTCAACTACTCACCATATTCCCTTAAAAACTCAGCAACCCACAACTAAAATTGAATTTAAATAAATCAGTATTAAACTATTTACACAATTAACATTAAAAAATAATTTACAATCAAAAACGAAATAGTAATTTCAGATGTTTTAAAAAATATGAAAATTCCCACCTTATACACTGCAGACCAAACAACCCACTTCTAAAGTATAACTTAAATACATTGGCAATAACTTACTATAACTAATAATAAAACGAAATGAAAAATGAAAATGTAAATTTTTAATTTTAAATATAATATAACACAACACAATTTCATATTTATAATCAATTAAACAACAAAGTAGAAATGAAAATTGAAAATAAATTAACGATAAATTAAACATATTCATAATCTAAATAAATTCCCACCTTGTCCCCCCTACAAACCCAACAACCCACTACAACACTATAAATCATTGATAACATTAAAAAAAATCACAAAAATTACAAGCTATGTTTTAAAAAATTAACAACAATCAAACCAACTACACTAACAGCTAAAATTGATTTAATTACCAAAATGCATTAAAATAATTAAAAACGATATTTGGTACCACTATATAACTAAAAACCATATTAAAAACAACAATATTCTTGAAAACAATATTACTTACTCATAAATTGATATTCTTTACAACAATATTCTATACAACAATATTTTTGCATTATGATATTTTTTCCCCAGTATTTTGGAGTTCCAATATTTCAAACTCAACATTTTGTCCAAACACCAAACAGACGGCACTCACTGGCCTAACAGTAGAAGTAAGAGTCAATGCTTATTTAACTTGAAAGAACTAACAACAAACATCAAAGAGGATCTCACACATTGTTTGATCTCCCTGTGCTACAATTTTTGTCACAGTTCAGTGAGATGCTGATGCCATTGCAGAAGGAGTAAATGTTAAAGTTAAACTGTTTTCTTGCTCTGCTGCGAGACTATGGCACTGCTGTGAAGCTGGACAGAATGACATCCGGTCTTCTAAAACCCAGCATTCAATGTATTAGACTTAGATATATATATATAATGTGTCATTGTCTTCCAATAAAAGAAAAAGTTCAAACTGGAATCAAGCAATTTAAAGCCACATCTGCCTATTCTTTTAGCGCATCTCCGCATGTAATCTTCAACATAGGGTCAAAATGAAACTGGCATCCAAGAAATTGAAGTTTGAGAACATTCAATACTATTTGATCTGTCCCGCAGGAATATTGTTCATGTGCAGCAACAAACTGTGTCACATAACATTAGCAGAATAGGCAGTGGATACTTTAAGCTTGGCAGAACGTGTGATAACTGGATTAATTTGAGGTCCTGATTGGTTCATGCTACTAGAAACTCAATGCACAAATGAGGGATCTCCATGTGTTATACCAAACTATCTAAGGATGGAAAAAGTAAAACTTTTAATTTCACAAAGAGTTTTGCAGCAACATCGGTGATGCTAGGTTACCCATTTCTTCACGAGATTGTGGAGCCAAGCAATGGCATATGGAAAATGTTGTCACCACTCCATTTCCACTTCCGATTGGAAACAAAGGAGATATCACCTCAGACATTAAATAATAACACTCTGTAAACAGCAGGAAACTTCTCCAAAGTCACACAAATTAATCTAATGTGTTCTTCCAAGATTCCCAAGTCCTTTCCTAAGGCGAGTGTGATTTAGGATTTCTCTCCTTCCACTGTTAATTACCCAAGCAATGGTTATCCATGTTAGTTAAAATAACTATTGTTATATAATTACACAAGTTAAGCTTTGACATTTGATTTGTTTTACAAAGTACAATTAGAATTACAATTTATGTTTTAAATTCCCAAGAGCAGTTCCAGAATCCATATGAATTCCAAATAATGTATATCTACTTCCATTGTAGGTGGAATCCCATAGGTGTAGATCTACAATGTTTTTGAAAATTGCACCTCTGCTTCTAAATTGAATGTTAGTAATGAAATGGTGTGAGAATAATTTAAAACACATGAAACAATCACAAAGATATCCTTTCTAGTAATGTTTAATTTTGCCTTCCTCTGGAAAACACTGGTGCACTACAAAAATTAAGACAAATAGTTTTGATTTTTGCGATCAGCACTCACAATTGCATAAGATCCTTTAGAAATGGCCATCAGGATCTTCAGCACAGTTTAAGAGGCTCTGATGTTCTCAACTATTACAACATGCACTTTCATTACTACATGCAGCTCACAGAAGAAAAAACATTTTTGATCTGATCAAGGCGATGAGAGTGGCCATGGGGCTTCCTTGAATTTCAGGTGAGATGGATAAAACAGGTTAAGTACTTGCACTTACATTTACTTATTTATTTTGTGGCCATTCTATAGCGCTTTCGCCAAGTGATTTACAAAATTAGGTGACATGCTACTATAGCTGTGTGAGTTGTATGAAATATGTATGAAGACAACTAAAGTTTATAAGCAGGTCAGATTTTCCACATGACAACCAGAAGAAGAGGAGGAAACTGGGAAGCATTCATAAGGATTCAGGAAAGAAAGATTAAGTAGCTTAGATTGTGACAGCAACCCGTATTTCAAATTCACCCTTGACAGTGCCAGTGTTGTAAGACTTAATGAAAGACCTCCCAGGTGAAACAGAATAGACTTTGGCATTGGAAATGACTTTTCTTTACGATGCAGCTTTAGTGTGTGTTTCATTATTCGGGTGAAGTTCTTTCCAGATAATCATGCAGTGAATCTGAAACATTTAACAATCTAATGGTTTTACACAGGTTGTACCTCTGGGACTACGGTCGTGGTTTAGAGTTTGGCACACATAGTACTCCATCGCCTTTGCATGAATAAATGAATGAACGAGTGGTATTTATAAAGTGCAAACAGCTACCCTGACGGGGTGTCCCGGTGCTCTTGCTTATGCTTTTCCATCAGAAGTAGGACATTCCACCTCCCACCCTGTTTTGGGTGTACAGTTTATTTTAATTTTTTTCTGTCTGTCAAAGCCAGGAAAAACTTAGCTGTGGAGGGACCGAAAAAACCAAATAATGAACCCCACACTGTTGGAGAAAACTCCCAGGGTGTGGGGGTCATTAGTCTTTTGTTTTCAAGCTGTGCATCCAGTTTGATTTACTGTAACTTCAAATAACTTTTCTTCTATAGCAAGGGTCTACCACACAGTCATCTTCAGCATAGTGTGGGTGTGCAGGCTGAATACATGCTGGGATTATTTACTACTGATCAGTGATTTCTTACTTGCTCCGAGGCAGTATGTTAAAAAATACAATTAATAAAAAATTGCTACGCTCAGATTTATAGTACGCAATAAATCAAAACTATTCCAGTTTCTTAGAGTGTTACTAACAGAATGCAGGCAACTAAATGATATCTATTATGTGCAGCCACCTTGGGTCTTCATATGTTAGTTGTAGTTTATGTGTAAGTATAATTACTCTTTTTAGTGCAAAATGGGTTAAAATCAATAACATTTTGTGGAAGTCTACGGAGTGAATCTAACTGATACCTTTTGGAAAATGTGAAAGTAGACATTGACAATCTAAGGTCATGAGAATTGGCACTGTAAAAGAGTGGTGAGCAATTTGGAAAAAATTCAAAACTCATTTGAGAACCCACGTTTAACTTAAAAGCATAGACGGCATCGTTTTTGAGTCCAAATTCACTTTTTCCATCTCAACAATTTGAATTTATACTGCGTAACTGAGATACTGACACACAATACTAAAACAGTAGAGTGTGGTATTACATGGGAGTCAATCTGCTCTCAGATGTGGGAACTCGTTTGTCAAGAGTAGGAATACCATGTAAGTTTAATGAAAATCCATATACCTATGAGTATTTGCAAACCTTTCCAAGGAATATTCCCACCTCAAAGATTTACTCATGTCACGGTCAGAAGTATGGGGCAGACGTAAGAAAATGCAATTTTGTATTTCCTAAATAGAGATTCCATAGGACTCGCTATTCAGGAAATGCAAAATGACATGTATGAAATTACCGATTTCCTATTAGCGATACAGAATAGGAATCACTATTAGGAAATCGCAATATGGAAATCCCATGTCATTCGTATAAATGGACTGGTTTTTCATTTCCAAAATAGCAATTTCCTACTAGGAAACTGCTATTTTGGAAATGCTAAACCAAGGATGGCTATGGGCATAAGGCCCCCTATACTGCACCCCAAAAATAATGGTGAACATGTAAAGCACACATATGCCCTAGGGGCATGTGTGCGCTCTATTGCACTTTAAAAAAAGCATCTTGGGGCGCTTTTTTTTAAATTGCACGTGGTTACCATCAACTTTGAGTCAATGGTAATTGCATTTCCTAAATGCTAATTTGGCATTTAGGAAATGCTTTGTACATGTGCTAAGAAATCACAAATAGGAAATCCCTACTTGTGACTTCCTATTTAGGGAATCGCAAAATGCGATTTTAACTGGGTAGAAAACACAATTTGCGATTCCCTAAAGGCCTTTGTACAAAGGAAAAGGCTGTTTTGCTTTTCTTACAGGGCCGAAATTGTGATTGGGCATGTTAAGAAATGGAAAAGGCCTTTGTACATCTGGCCCAAAATCCTTCCTCGAGGTGGGTTTGAGCAAAGAAAACTCTGAAAGTTGGTGGACGTGTAGGGTTTCTGCATCAGAATAATAGTCTCACCATAGAGGATTTAAAAAATATTTTAGCTGGTGCACAGGAATTTTTGCTAAGCATTTAAACACTATAAATCATTGATAATATTAAAAAAAATTCACTAAAATTACAAGCTACGTTTTAAAAAATTAACAACAATCAAACCAACTACACTAACAGCTAAAATTGATTTAATTACCAAAATGCATTAAAATAATTAAAAACGATATTTGGTACCACTATATAACTAAAAACCATATTAAAAACAACAATATTCTTGAAAACGATATTACTTACTCATAAATTGATATTCTTTACAACAATAGTCTATACAACAATATTTTTGCATTATGATATTTTTTCCCCAGTATTTTGGAGTTCCAATATTTCAAACTCAACATTTTGTCCAAACACCAAACAGACGGCGCTCACTGGCCTAACAGAAGAAGTAAGAGTCAATGCTTTTTTAACTTGAAAGAACTAACAACAAACATCAAAGAGGATCTCACATATTGTTTGATCTCCCTGTGCTACAATTTTTGTCACAGTTCTGTCACAAGTTTTGTCGGACCCTAAGGGGCCGATTCCGATTTCGGCCGGAAGGGCACCGAACAATGGTCGGAGCCCTTCCGACCGAATCGGAACGTGCCGCTCGGATTCCTTTCCGACCGAGCCATTCCGATGGGCTCGGTCGGAAAAGAATCCGACTTAGATTTCCGGATGGCTCACGACGGGTTCGGAGAGCCCGTCAGCCATCCGGAAATCCTCTGTACTCCCCCGGCTGCCTCTTTGCGACCGAGGGAGTACGATGGCAGTTTTCACTGCCTTTTCGTGCCGGTCTTTCCGGCACGAAAAGGCAGTCGGTCACTGTCTTTGGGGGCCCCCAGTGGGACCCCCATGGGTGCAAGGTCGCCGAATGGCGGCCTGGAGGCACCTATGGTGCCCTTCTGTTGAACCCTGCACCCGGTGGCAGGCACCTTGGGGTGCCGGCCACAGGGTGCAGGGTTGAACTGCACCCCTGCTTTCTCCAATGCCAGCATGCATTCCATCCAGAATGCATGCTCCCATTGTGGGAGATACGAGTGTGACCGAACAGGGTTCGGTCGCATCGTACTGCCTGGGCCGTAACCGACGACAGCAGGTCGGTCGGTTACGGCTCCGGACCGATGTCGGACGGACCAGAGTCCGTCCAACATCGGAATCGGCCCCTAAGTGTCCAGCTTGTTACAGCTTTCCCAAAATATTCATGGAATTCTTTGTAAATTCCCCAAAAACATAAATCTACTTCAAACATAGGTGTAAATCATTGGGTGGAGATTTCAAGTTGTTTTGTGAGCAAGCATTGGAGAGACTTGTAGACTTATTTAGAGTTTGGCTGTCATATTACAAGTGCCATGGGATATATTGAACTTGTAATATGGTAGATGGGATATCTGTCACATTTGTGATGGAGCAACCCATTAGCCTAACTCTAAATAAAGGCCTAGAGACTTTCAACAAGAATTAAATATCATACGACCTCTCTTACAAACACATCAAAGTTATCACCAGCTACATCATTGACGTGTTACCAACAAATAATGTGGCATTTAAAAAGCTACAGCAATGATTAGTACGTTTGTAGGATTTGTTAATGAACATGTGTAAAAATTATGGGTGGAAATTCGTATTTAATTTGCAGAAAAAATGTACATTTGGTAAATGTCCACTCTGTTGCCCTATTTCTTCAGGAATTGGATGAAGCATTGAAAAGTTGACCTTAATTACCTATCAAATTACTGAGCACATTTGACAGATCTTTAATTGGATACCAAACATATCTTGCACTATCTTTTTAACTTAACTTGGCATGAAAACTACTAATTTGTAAACAAAGAACAGTAGATATCATAAATCTTTACAGGTGCATTAGATACCATTTGGTTTGCTGGCATTATCCACATTCATTACTACTATATCTCAGGCTATGTTGGTGTGATCTTTTGCTTTTGTATAAGAGCTAGTCCATGATGCCCTCTTAGCACATCATGGCCTGTTTCCGATATGATGAGGAAAACAATAACATACTTTCGGGTAAGTTCATACCAGAAGGTAGGTCTCCACAAGCGTGCAAAATTCCCGTTTGTGACACTCTGAAACATTCCACTGTTCTAATCTATTTAAGTGCATAGTTCACAGAGGTTGTTAGACCTGGCATCTTCTGACGTGGTTTCCCCTGTCTTTTTGCCTCTGACTTCCTGCTTTTGACTCTGTGCTGCGTTTTGTTTTTGTTGGCTATAGGACTCTGGACCCTTCACCACTGCTGACCAGTGCTAAAGTGCAAGTGCTTCCTGTCTAAATTGTAATAGTATTTGGTTTCTCCATGATTTGCATATTTGATTTACTAGTATGTCCCTAGTACAGTTTGTGTGCCCAGGGCCTGTAAATCAAATGATACTAGTTGGCCTGCAGGACTAATTGTGCCACCAACATAAGTAGCCCTGCAAACATGTCACAGGCCTGCCACTGCAGTGTCTTAAACTGCTATTTCGACCTGGCAAGAGCACCCACTTGCCAGGCCTTAACCTTCCCTTTTATTACATATAAGTCACCCCTAAGGTAGGCCCAAGGTAGCCCCATGGATAGAGTGCAGTGTATTTAAAAGGTAGGACATGTACTGTTGTGTTTTACATGTCCTGGTAGTGAAATACTGCTCATTTCGTGTTCACTACAGCAAGTCATATCTTTTCCATAGGTTATCATAGGAGCTGCCTTGTAACATCGTACAATTGTATTTGCCAATAGGGAGCTGATAGAAGATTGGAGTTTGGTGTCTCCGGAATTTAGTTTTTAAATTGCAGGTCTGAAAATGTCACTTTTAGAAAGTGAGCTTTTTCTTACTTTAACCATTCTGTGCCTCTGCCTGTCTCTGAATATACGACTGGGTCAGGATGACAGTTGGGCTGTTTGTGGATTCAATTTAGACAGTCACAAAAAGGGAGCTGATGTGTGGCCTGCGCATCCTGATGGCCCATAGCCAGGCTGATGGGCCTTCCTGAGCTAGAGTGGTGGGAGGAGTTGAGACTGACATCTGAATAGGGCTGTGCCTATCCTCACACAAAGAAGTCTCCACCCCCTGTGGTGTGCCTGGAGCCAAGGCAGGGAAAGGCAGGTTATTGTGGACTACAAATACTTTCTTTTGAAGTTTGCGTTCTTCAAAGGTTGAAATGGGTATAAGTACTGGACCTGTGACAACATGTACTCAGAACACTTCTGGGTCAAGGACATTCTCCCAGGAAGAAGAGCTGGTTTTACTGTCAGGAGGGACTGCCACTTTGCTGTTTGCTTTGGTGTGCTGGCCTGCTGCTTGCTGCTTCTGTCCTGGGAGTGAAAGGAATGGACTTTGCTTCTACATCCTGCTTCCAGGGTTCTCCAAGGGCTTATGTTGAGCTTGGCTCCATTAAGAAGCCTCAGGGCAATCAAAGACTTCACCTGCAATCACCTGGACTCTGCTGATGTGAGTCCTACTCTGCCACGTGGTTCCAAATCCAGTTCCTGGGCCCTTGGAAGTGAGTTCTGGTGATACAAAGAAGAAAATCATGCATCGGCTCTAAGCGGTGTTCGGAACTGGCACATCATTGCCAAAATTTGATGCATCGCTATTTCCTAGACCGGAGCTTGGTACCCGCTTGACCCAACGGCCTCCCCTTACAATGCAGGCCCCAGCTTTCTGTTGCAGCGCCTCCGAAGAACTGCTGCTGCGAGAGTCTCGAGCCTCGCATCACCGAGGTCTGTGACATATCGCCCCGACTACAATGCAACGCCTGCTTCAATGCAGCGCGTCTTGACTTTTGACATATCGTCCCAGGGTGCCAATTTCTTCATTGACACCACATCGCATTAAGGAATGGAGGTATTGTGCCCACAAAGACACATCATCTCCCCTGCCTAGCATTAAGGAACTGACACATCACCTGCTTTTTTGACACTTCACCTCCTCTGCGCCTCGTGTCATCTTTGATTTTTGACGCAACTTAGGTACTTTGTCCTGACACCGGACCTGCATACCTCAAACACCACCTCCCCTACTACACTCCCACCAGACATTTTAGTTCCGCCCAACTGTCACTGTCCACCACGGCTGGAGGAAGATTCTTCTCCTACCTCGCTGCAAAGACCTGGAACTCCCTGCCTCTGCACCTCAGGCAATCACCATTGCTGCCGCAGTTAGGAAGGACCTCAAGACCTGGCTCTTCAAATGAAGTGCAGACCCCCCCCCCCCACCTGAGTGCCTTGGGACCCTCACAGGTGAGTAGTCACACTTTATAAGATCACTGATTGATTGATTGAACAAGCACATCCATTTATTTTTGAGAACTACAACTTTATTTAGTCTTTGAAAATTCATATCTTGAGTTGTCTATGTTTGATTTTTATCATTTTGGTCTTGTTTTAATCATATAACTATTGACTATTCCCCTACACTGGAGTGGAGTCCTTTTGTGGTGTTTTCACTGTGCTACTGTGTGTGCGTACAAATAATTTACACATTTCCTCTGGGGCTAAGCCGGACTGCTCTGTTCCAAGCTACCAAGAGGGTGAGCATGGGATATTCCTAGTGTGTAACTTACTTACTGTAGCTTTCATCAGTAGGAGGCACCAAGTCTAACACTTACCCTGACTAGAGTGAGGGTCCCTACTTGGACAGGGTGCAAACCACTGCCAACTAGAGACCCCATTTTTGACATGATCCCATATATCAAGTTTACGTACTTACAATATAAAATAAATCAATATCATCTACTAAATATTGTGGTACTAAATCTCGAGATTATTGAAGTAAGTATACACTTAAAAGTATATAAATTATAATAACGTTAACAAATGAACATTATATATATGAATAAAATAATAAAACATTTACAAATAAAAGTAATACATTTTAAAAATAAATATTAGTTAAAATAAATTTAAATGAAGAAATAAATGCATAACAATATGTAATGAAATAAGTTATTCTTTTAATTAAAACAAATACTGATGCAACTAAAACAAGTTTAAAAAAGCAAACTAAATGTATTTATTATACATTTATCATAAAAAATTAAAAAAGTAAAGTTGAACAATATAATTAAAATTACATCTGAAAAACCCAATTATTACATTTTGTATTACTTAAAATAGGTTACCAAAAACATAAAAAATGATTATATTACAATCAACATTTACTGTAAAATAAAATCAAAAAGTTACACTAAAACAACAACAAAACAACACAAATAAAAATAAAAACAAAGCAAAAATGTAAAACTATAAATATACAATTAATACAATTAATCTTCAACAAAAAGGATAACATATTTTAAGTTCTACATACGAAGTGATAATCATGAAAATAATGTTATTAGTATTATAATCCATGTGCATGGTGCTCATTGAGGCGTACACAAGTATACTTGCCTACTCCTGTACAACAGAACAAATAAGATGTTTTCTATTCTTCCACCTCCAAAAGCCCTATCCATTCCCATTATTCCTCCAGTGTCATGCTCCTTTGAATACCCCTTGCTTTCACCCTGGGCAATTGTTTGTCCAGTACTGCTTGCACTTTTTCCAGTTTTGCTCTCCTTCTTAGGTGTTTGCTCCATTCCTGTACTTCCTTTGGCCCTACCATCCCTTGGGTCTTGTCTCGCCTCTGGTCCTATTTTAAGTCTTCCCTAAATTCTACCTATCCCTTTCTTCCTATCCTTCTTAAGGCCCCTCCTCTTCCTCACTTAGATCCCTCATCTGGTCTGATATTCACTACTGATGCTGTTTCAACTGGTCCTAGTGGGCACTTCCTCCCAGGTCTCCAAACTTTCACGGTGCCTTCACACTCTTGTGCAAAAATCTCCCTACTCATGCTTTCTCTATAGATTATGGATTCATATGTGTCCAGATGAGAACTGTACAAGAACCTTGCATATGTCGATCAACAAGGATGTTTCCACTAAAGTTTGTCATTGATTTTTAAAACAAATAAGATACCATTGCTCATCTACTCCGCATGTGCAGTACCTCCCCATCAATCTTCAAGCCCTTGCGTTAGTACTATGCTCATGGTAGGTATAAACCAATCACCATTCTCTGACACTCTGCTATACAAAATGCTGTAGAGAAAAGTCACATGTGAAGTCATCTGCCTTTTGAAACGCTTTTTACTTTAGTAAGTGTGCTGGACACAGTGAATTCCTGCTGTAGCGTCTTTACTTGATAATAGATGCACAAGTAAACCACAGAACTTCCCTTTCTGAACACAACAGTGAAAATGCATGGCTTCTCCCACTGGCGCAACCAATATTGATCTGGTGTGAGGATTTATTTTACTTGTGGTGCTACAGTTATTGAGATGAAGAGGTGATGGCACTCATGAGTGTTGTGATCAGTGAGGTCAGAGATGTTGTAGCTACCAGTGAAAACTTGATAAATCCATTGGTTGTACTCCTTGTAATATCTCCAGTTCTGGCATCATTATGTTTACAGCTTTGATGTGCACACGTTATGCTTTATGTTTACTGCGTGAAATACAGTTCTAGTTGTTACATTCTTTCCGTTGTATACGTACCTGCGTCGTTTTGTTAGCAAATATATTATGCTGAACCTGGGGCAGTGTATTGGGCAGATGATGACCGAGTCCTGCCAATAATCATGTTTGAACAGGTTGTTAGCCTCGAACTAATCACTTGATTAAGAGGGATGTGCCATATGAAGTAATTGTTTAATTAATCACAATAATTCAGAAGTAGTATATTTTTGTCACATATTCTGCCTCATTCATTGATATTCAGCTAGCTGAAGTGCACGTTGCTTCCATCATCTTTTTATTTCATTTAATCAGTAAATTTGCTGATTGTACTTTAAAGACCAATTTATAAGCTGGCTGTACAAAAGAAAAAGAAACCCTTGCATGGATGCAGAATTACGACTTTTGAGCATTCAGAAAAAGCTACAGAAGTACGCCTGGAAAGGAATTTTTGTAAACAATTTCCAGGCGTACCTCAGTAAATCTTTTGTGAATTCTGGTTTTCACCTGAAATTCGGCATTTTTGCCTGCAGAGTTGTATATGTTGTGTAATTACAACGTTAGGATGCCATCGCCTACATGCATCATTGTTAGACCTGACAGCCTAAGGGTAGTCTTCCCCCAACTTTTTCCTGCCTCCCTCCATTTTTCTTTATCCATTTCTCCTGGCTTTAGGACTCTGGGCCCTCTACTACTGCTAATCCGTGCTAAAGTGCTTGTGCTCTCCCCCCTAAAACATGGTAACATTGGCTCATACCCAATTGGCATATTTCATTTACGTATAAGTCCCTAGAAAAAGTGCACTACATGTGCCCAGGGCCTGTAAATTAAATGCTACTAGTGGGCCTGCAGCACTGATTGGGCCACCCTCATAAGAAGCCCTTAACCATGTCTCAGGCCTGCCATTGCAGGGCCTGTGTGGGCAGCTTACTGCCACTGCAACTTGGCATTGCAAACTACTTGCCAAGCCTTAAACTCCCCTTGTATTACATATACGTCAACCCTAAGGAAGGCCCTTGGTAACCCAAAGGGCAGTTTGCTATGTAAGTGAAAGGTAGGACATGTATTTGCATGCTTTAAATGTCCTGATAGTGCCAAATAGCCTGTTTCGTTTTTCACTGCTGTGTGGCCTACTCCTCTCATAGGCAAGCAATGGGAAATCCCTCATACACTTTTAAGTGGTAATTCCTGATCCCAGAGGAGTAGCTTTATCATGTTTGGTATGGTTGGAACAGTAATGATAACACCTCCTTGCTGGTCAAATTTGATTTAACGCTACTATGGCAAAAATGCCCCTTTTCGAAAGTGGACATTTATCCGCTCTTAACTTTGCTTTGTGGGCCTGCAGCCTCTCTCCAATACATATCTGGACTGGGTGACAGTCTCCTTTTGTGTGTTACCCCTAGGCAGCCACAAACACAGGAAGGCCATCTGCATACATTTGCATTCTGATGGCCCTGCCGGGTCAGATGGGAGGGAGGGGCCCACACTGGCACCTCAAAGGGCAATGGCCTGACCCCACACAAAGGACTAATGACCCTCCCCCACAAATAGCTTGGAAGACAGGACTGGTTTGAAAGGGGTGCTGGTGCACTTCAACACCACTCTATGAAGTTCCCCCCACATCAAAGGCACATTTGGGTATAAGTATTGGGTCCCCGACTCCCCCAAATTAGACACTTCTGGATCTTGGATTGGAACTCTGTAAGAAGGACTGCGGTGCTGCCCAAAGGACACATCTGGACTGCTGTGTTGCCCTGTTGCCTGCTGCTCCCTGACTCTGTGAAAGGAGAGCCGAACTCTGCCTTCTCCCCAAAAGTGATCTCCAAGGGCTTGTTGGCTTGCCCCCTGTTCTGTCCGAGGTCTCAGGGACATCACAAACCTTCATCTCAGCCCCTGCATCGCTACGAGCATGTCTTGCCACTGGCAAAAACGGAGAAGTGAGAGCAGTGCTTCATCTCCTCCTTGCACTGTTCTCAGCATGCCTGTTGGCGCTGGCAAGTCAAAGAATTGAGCATGGTGCTCCACTTATTCCCTACACCATTCTGAGCATGCCTGTTGCCGCTGACAAGCCAGAGAAGTGAACACAGTGCTTCACCTCATCCCCGCACCGTCCTGAGCGTGCCTGTTGCTGCTGGTAAGTCGGAAAAGTGAACGTGGTGCTCCACCTCATTCTTCACCGTCCGGAATGTGCCTGTTGTCGCTGCCAATTCGTGGAAGTCAGCGCAGTGCACCAACTCCTCTCCGCACCATTCTCAGTGTGCCCGTTGCCACTGGAAACTCGGAGAAGTGAGCGCGGTGCTTCACCTCATCCCCGCACCATCCTGAGCGTGACTGTTGCCGCTAGCAAGTCGGAAAAGTGAGCACGGTGCTCCACCTCACCACAGCACAGTTCTGAGTGTGCCTGTTGCCGCTCACAAGTTGGAGAAATGAGCGCAGTTCTCGTCTCCTCCTTGCACCATCCTGAGCATGCCTGTCCACCTTTCCAGCCACCCCGAAGGTCCTGAGACGAAGCAACACGCTGAGTCCTGAAGCACATTTGTTCTAATTTTCTGTATGTTTAAAAGAGTAATGGCTCTAAGAGAGGCTCATTGGTATTAAGTGTTGACTTTTGACCCTTGCTGTTACAGAAGCATAACTCGTGATAGCCTGATTGGATTTCTGTTGTCTTGGTTTTATCCTACACAGATAAAGTGTCTTTATTTTACTAACCTGATGTGGAGTCTCATTTTGTGGTGTATTTACTGTTTTATGAGATATTGCACACATACTTTACACATTGCCTTCTAAGTTAAGCCTGCCTGCTCTATGCCAAGCTCCTCCCTGCACAGTTCTGAGTGTGCCTGTTGCCGCTCACAAGTTGGAGAAGTGAGCGCAGTGCTCGTCTCTTCCTTGTACCACCCTGGGCGTGCCTGCCCGCCCTTCCAGCCACCCCAAAGGTCTTGAGACGAAGGAACACGCTGAGTCGTGAAGCACATTTGTTCTATTTTTCTGCATGTTTAAAAGAGTAACGGCTCTAAGAGACGCTCATTGGTGCTAAGTGTTGACTTTTGACCCTTGCTGTTTCAAAAGCATAACTCGTGATATCCTGATTGAATTTCTGTTGTCTTGGTTTTATCCTGCACAGATAAAGATTCTTTATTTTTCTAACCTGATATGGAGTCTCATTTTGTGGTGTATTTACTGTTTTATGAGATATTGCACACATACTTTACACATTGCCTTTTAAGATAAGCCTGCCTGCTCTATACCAAGCCATGCCGAAAATGACCAGAAAAAAGGGGTTGACATACTGAAATTGATGCCGATCATATCTCACTCACCAAATCTTATGCTTATGACCCTACAATGCTTATAACAATAAGTACAAGGACTATATGCTACATCTTCAAACAATAACATATACAAAAATAGGTCTTACTGTGCCTTTAGTGTTATTTTTAATGTTAATGGGACAGTAGCATCCCATGTCCTAATGACATCATTTATGTCATTTGCTAAGTTGTCTGTTACATCAAGAGAGAGGTCAATTGGTGTGTGGGTTATGATTTTCATGGCAGCTGTGCTATCTTCAGGTGCAGATGTGATCTTAGCTTGGGAATTGGCATGTTTTTTGTTTATTTAATCACCATAACTGCACTTTAATTACAGTTTTTTTTTATTTAAATGTCACAAGAAAACTCATATTAAGGTGTTATGACCTAGGACCTGATTTAGAGTTTGGCGGATGGGTTACTCCATCACAAATGTGACGGATATCCCGTCCACCATTTTTCAAGCGGCATAGGATATAATGGACTCGAAATACGGCGGACAGGATATCCGTCACATTTGTGATGGAGTAAACCAGGCTGCTAAAATCTAAATCAGGCTCTCAGGCTAACCATACCTTGACATGCTTGGTTGCCTTTATTATACAAAATACAGTGGTATAAAACCCATAATTCCCATATTTCACAGGGACCAGGAAAATGTTCTCCATAGTGTTTGAAAAAACATCATAATAACAGCCTCTGAAAATCTGTACCAATGCCGAGTATGTGCACTGTGGCAGGTTAAACCTTAACATTCTCAATTTAATCAGTGCCCATTATCACCTCTGCCTTCCTGACAGTAAACTTCAATAATCTTTGACCATAACACTGTATATTGTTTAATTAATAGTCTTTCCATAAAAACTGAACATTCCATTGCAATCAGGGTCCAATGAAAACTCAACCTTGCTGTCAGCAGCTTCAATAATCCCTTTATTAGCCAGAACATGCTTTTTTAGTGAACAAAGAATGTTAAATCAGAAATATATTACTCTTAATTACATAATTGAATACTTTTTTCTTTACTGCAGACAAACAAACAACATAGTTCAGGATTTCACTATTGTTTTCAATGAACCTTTACCTGTTTGAAAATATTAATAATAAGGGGTCACACCCTCTATTAGACCTGTCAGCCTTAGGGTGGTCGTCCCCAAAACTTATTACCTTACTCCTCCATTTTTGCTGATCTCATTTTTGTTGGCCTTAAGACTGTGCACTTTACCACTTCTAACCAGTGATAAAGGACATGCGTTCTCTCCTTTAAATATGATGAAATTAGCTTTCACCCAATTGTCACATTTAATTTACTTGTAAGTCCCTTGTAAAGTGGTACTACATGCTCTGTAAATTAAATGCTGGGTCACCCTCCTCAACCAGTAACCCAATTTCCTACACCCTCTATTTAGGGTTAGGTGTAGAGCTTGGCCAAACCCAAAGCACACGGCCAATAGCTGTGTGCATCAAATGTTCTCCACACAAACTCTGGAGGTTGTCCCCCCTCGGGGGTTGAGACAGGTTCTGCCTGAAAGCAAACCCTTGCTGCACACGGCCAAATAGGCCACAATAAAATACAGAAATTCACTGGAAAAAACAAAATTTGGTACACCACAATTAATTTTCTCCAAAATATTTCCCTCTTTGTAGACAGCTTCTGTTCTTTTTATGCCATTGGCAAAGTAGTGTACTGAGCATAGTAGGTGGTGTGAGTTATGGTATGTTGTGCATTGCATACCACAAATATGGTACTAGATTATGCAAATTATGTTATTAAATTATGTGGTAAAGGTATTTAAAATATGCACCAAAAATGCAAACAGAACATTCCTGGTAGTACCATTTTCTTCCATCTGAGCTGCATACAACAATTTTCCAGGAAATCTGCAAATGTTTCAAATTATGTGCCAAATGTGGTAAAACCATAATTATGCAGTAATAGCTGCAGATATAAAATCGCATACAGCCAGGGACCTCAGCATTGCCCATTGATTTATCAATGTTTATTAGTGACAATTAAACCAAAACTAAACAGTTTATTTCCAATCATCAGTGCCTATTGTTAGCTGCACTTTAAAGAAAACAGTTTTTTTTTAAGCTAACTACTCCCAAAAGTGGGTGCCCTCTGTGATATGGTCCTATATTGCTATCTCTGAGTTCCGGTGACATTTACAAACCACATAGCCTTCAGCCTCATGGGTTATGATGTCACCACAAACTCTTAATGGCAATATTGGACAATATTACACAGTTCCCCATTATATGTATCATACATATTCTTTGCGAGGGGTCACTACTGTCCCTCCTGACCAACTCATAGTGAGACTGGCAGTAAGAGCAGATGATCAAAATTCAGGGGAACAGACCATTATCCCTTCACAAGCTTTCAAATTATTTACATTATGACTGTTGGGGCACGTGGCTGTGTCCATGAGGGGATAGTGTACATCTTCTAGAGCGCCCATGGTTGCAACACCAAGATGTGCTTTGCCATTAGGAACCGTTGTACACCCTGCTTGTTGCATTTATCTCTCTCTCCCCAGGCAAATCAAACAAACTGCCCACTACCCCCATCTCACTGCAAAATCCAATAAATAATGTCCTTTAATAAAAACTGTGGGGCATATTAGCAAGACCCACGTTAAAATTATCGCCGTTTTAGCGGCAGGAAACTGCCGCTAAAACGGCGATAATAGGCTTGCTAATATGCGTTATAGAATTCCAATAGAAGCCCAGGTTAGATGTCCTGCACATCTAACCTGGGCTTCTATTGGCATTCTATAACGCATATTAGCAAGCCCATTATCGCCGTTTTAGCGGCAGTTTCCTGCCGCTAAAACGGCGATCATTTTAACGTGGGTCTTGCTAATATGCCCCTGTGTTTATTCCAGATGGCAAAATTCTACTAGCAGATCGCATAACTTTTCGACTGTTTATAACACTCTGGGGCCGATTCCGATCTCGGCCGGTAGGGCTCCGAATCGGATTCGGCTTTACCGGATCCGATTCGGAGCCCTGTTTCCCGACCGAACCGCACGCGGGTCCGGCCGGCGAGTACGATGCGAGTCGCCGACCGACTCGTCCGGGCGTCCCGACCGCTCCGACCGACTCGCTCCCGGCTCGAACCGCTCCGACCGACTCGCTCGGACTCGACTTCGCACCGCGCAATGGAGACGTTCCCGGCCGGGTAAGTACGATGCGCGCCGCGAGCAGTCCGACCGAGCCGCGCACTCCGGCTCGAAAGAGCTGTCGGAGCCGTACTTTGGGGGTCCGTGTCGGACCCCCTGTACGCGTAGCCGCGTGAGTCGCACACAGGGGGACCCATGGGTCCCCCTACCTGTGCGTGTACGGCGCGAGTCGCTCAGCCGCGTACCCGCTGTAGGGGCGCACTTGTCCGACTCGCACCCATTGAGTCAATGGGAGCCCGCGTACGCGTTGTGCGACCGGCTCCCATTGACTTCAATGGGAGTCCGACCGACTCGAGTCCGATAACATACGGACGCATCGTACTCGTTCGGTCGGACTGCACGGGTCCGATTCGGTCGGAAATCTCTCCGAGTCCGGCTCGGTCGGAGAAATTTCCGGCCCGAATCAGAATCGACCCCTTAATGATGTTATTGGAACTGCTCTCCTTTCTCTCAACCTTGCTTAAATGTTATTTTAACTTTAGTTATAGATTTCTCATTCTGAAATAATGACAAAAAATACAAGCAAGAACCACGTTAAAATTATCGCCGTTTTAGCGGCAGGAAACTGCCGCTAAAACGGCGATAATGGGCTTGCTAATATGCGTTATGGAATTCCAATAGAAGCCCAGGTTAGAAGTCCTGCACATCTAACCTGGGCTTCTATTGGAATTCTATAACGCATATTAGCAAGCCCATTATCGCTGTTTAGCGGCAGTTTCCTGCCGCTAAAACGGCGATAATTTTAACGTGGGCCTTGCTAATATGCCCACAGTGTTAACTAGCACAAGAAAAACTAGTAAGGAATGAAAAATTGTAGAAGAGAAGAATCATTTTAGTGGTGTTTGGATTGTACACATTCAATGAAATAGGCCTTGTTTTTCACATATTCATTCAGTTGGCTAGCATCGTTTATGAGTTTGTTGTACTCTTTTCTGCAAATCGTACCAAAACATTTTAAAAGTGTTTATTTCAGAGTTGAAACACATTTATAATGTGTCTTCCCATTGAACATCAAATTATATATTATAGGAAAACACCAACAGGCATGTCGTTTAGCTCACATTTACTTGTATTTTTTTCCAGTGGTGAGTCCTAAGAGCATTGAATGATACATGATAATAACTTGCAAGAATAAGCTTTATGGCCACTTTTTCACTGGCTCCAGCCAAACACAGTCACAAAGTTCTGATTACTTTCTCACCAGTTCCTACCTCCGGCTCTTACCAAAGAAAAACTGTGCATCGCTTTTGCATTTCATTCTTTTCAGAACCTAAATCAATTTGAAGTGAACTAAAACATGCCCAGTAGATTTATGTTGCGAATAAACTTGAGTTCATATAACATTTGTATGTCTGTTTGTTTCCAAAAAGTGATTTCAAGTAAAGTGTAAGGATTTCCAATTTGGTAACACAGGAACAGTAGAATACTCTCGATTTCCTTACTTGAGAATTAGAGTTGACTTTACATGACATTATCAAGAAACTTCAAACATAGAAACCCCTGTAAATTAAAATTGCATATTTTGATCCTGATGTGTAACCAATAGTTTTCAGGCAAAATCGTGTTAATTCTAGAGAGGTTAAATTTATGACAGTTAAATTCCGATAGATAGATTAGTTGTGTTGATTGATTCTCCTCGAGTGTCGAAAATAGGACATTTTTGGAGCTGTAGTGTTCCAATACAGGTATACACTTACAGCTCTCTGTTTGAAAGACTACAACTCCAAAAATATCCAACTGATGTACATTTTCATAATTGGACCATCTTCTAAGAGACAGCATATTTCTTCTTTGTTAGCTCAAACAAACAATTCGACTTTGTTTCAGGATACAATCATCTTTAAATGAAATTCAAATATATGACATTATTTGTATATTCATAATAATTAGTTGAAACTTCAGGCAAATGGAAGATTTGTCTCTCTGTATCCAAGGTAACTTCTAAATCAACACGTCTTCTTTTGCATGGCTTATAACTGTAACTACATTAATTAAGATGTGAAACGGCTTGTATTTAGCTCCATTGTCTACCACTATATTGTTATATAATTGCATCATTGGCACTAAATCACAGACCTCTGCATTGTCAAGGTGAGCTTCTAATATATTTGAGAACTATTTAAACCTAACTGCACCAACCCAGCATTCACATCAACTCCAAGAGGTCAATTACAATATTGGTCGGAAAGCCTCCGACGACTAGTCGGAAGATTTCCGACCGCAGTCAGTTTGCAATCCGACCGCCGAATTATGATGTCGTTTGTCGGATTGTAAACTGTCCGGTCATTCCGACGCGGTTCCGACAGCTCTCGGAGTCTTCCGGGCAATCGGACCTGCACCGTAATCCCCTATGTAAGGCGTTGCCACCGTCGGGATTATGATGTTGGCTTCCGACAGCCTTTCCGTGCCGGCCTTTCCGACGCGGACAGGCTGTCAGAAAGCAATTTTGGGGGCCCCTAGCAGGGCCCTCTTGCGTCCGTGGTCTACGGTTGGTGACTGAGGGGGTACCTAGGATGCCCCCCCTGTAAATCCCTGCTCTGTGTGGCAGGCACCATGGAGTGCCTGCCACAGGGTGCAGGGTTTTACACACACTCCGATTGCTTCATGGGAGCCTGTATTACAGCCGGTTTACGGCCGTAGCACAAGCTCCCATTAAGAGATGGGAGTATGCGACCGAACAGTGTTCGGTCGCATCGTAATCAGGAGGTCGGAACCGCCGACCAGAGGCCGGTTGGTCCTGAGACCGCGACAGTGTCAGTCAGAGGCAACTCCGACCGACTTCGTAATCGGCCCCTAAGTTTATTTTTAAAAATGTTTTATTAACTAATATGTTTATTTTCTTGACAGTAATTGTAACTCCTCTTTTGTTTCTGTGTATTTACTGATTTTTTCATTGACCTTTTATAGTTATGTCTAAAATTCACCCTAAACATGATTTATGTAAATCATAGGGACTATATTTAATTAATTGTCATTCTCTTAAACTAATTAAAAATAACTGTACTAATTTATTATCTTAACCCAAATTCTTTAATCATTTATTAACTATATGCTTAATATAGTAAATTATTACTTAAGCATGACCTAATCCTAATACTAAACCTTATATATTTTTGTTTGGCCTGTTTATATTCATTTTAATAATGTATTTATTTACATGAACCTAACATTATTGCTAACTCTAACAATAATATGATTTAGTTTTAATTACTTTTAGTAGTTTGGTTATGCAAACCGTTTCCTAATAGTAGCACTAACATTTTGTCAATATAATTTGTATTATATAGCATGTAATAAATGTTATTTTTCCATATGGTAGCACTATTCCTTGTTAAATTTAATTGAACATCATTATTATTATGGAAAATAGATAATGATATATTACAAAGTAAGGCCTCCTGAATCTTAATTTCTCACTATTTTCAAATGAATAGTGCTTTAAATTAAATTTATAAATTAGTTTATAATTCACCTCAAATATCTTGGGGAGGGGATCATCAGCGGGATCCTAAATCCCCTTCTATGCTTTTTGTTTATTTAATTGTAATGTAATTGGGGAGAGGAGTTGGCTTAATGGCTAGGGCGGTCGACCTCGAATCTGGGGACCTGGGTTCGAGTCTCAGTAATGACGCTGAACATCCTGTGATTCTGGGCAAATCACTTAATCTCCCCGTGCCTAACAAAAATGAATGTGTCCTCGTGTAATGCAACTGGTGCTATGTAAAGCGCTCTGATACCCGATTCGAGTCAAGTTCGTGCTCTATAAAACTCTAAAAAAGTGTATTTAAATGTGTTGCCCCTTTTTTATTTTATTCTTCATTGAGCAGAGCATAGAACAATTCATTACATCATGAACAATACGAATCGAATAATGACAATTTTCTTTATATTCAATAAACTTTGTGACAAAACACAGGGATCGGTTATACCTTTGATACTGTATTCCCAGGTCTTCCTTGAACAGAAATAAAGTGCGATGTGCCAGTAATACTATTTAAGAACCAGCCTGTAACATTAAAAAGACATATTATTCAAAAATGGTGGCATCAATCGGCTGTACCCCTCCCTAACCTAGTACAGTAAAGTACAGTACAGTAGTATACATGAATACTAAAAGTGCATATTTCATATTTTTGTTGAAGCAGCCATCTGAGGTTCAATAAAGTGCTTAAATTTATCTTCCACACCACCTGCCAACAAATAATTTTCTATAATCAAAACAAGCTCTAATGTTGTCTGGTCTTAATTTACACTTATATCCCTTTCCAGTCGGGAAACGGAGGTAAGTACATAAATAAATAAATAAAGCGAATTACATTGCGTGCGCTGCAACGCCAAATGGCGATGCGGCGCGCGCAATGTAATTTGTTTTATTTATTTATTTATTTATGTACTTATCTCTGTTCGGCCGTATGCCGGAGTTTACTACCCTGCCCCTCCCCCGCCCCACCACCCGCAGCACTCCCTCCAGGAGCCGCGACTGCTTGACTTCCTCCAAGGCTTGGCTTGAGTAGATTTGCACCTGTTTGTCAGTAGTACTGTTGTAGTAGATTTAGATTTAGCTTTTGTGAATAGCTATTGTCTTACTCTTTTGTGTGTGTGTTTTATCACTTGCATGATTGCCTCTCCTTAAGCTCCTCTAACATTTCTCCAAACCCCACCGTTTTAATGGTAAATTTTCCCCATTTTCCCAGCGATTCTACCATTCTCTTCCCGGCCATTCCACCCTTCTCCCTCGCACATACATTACAAAAAAGACACCTCTTGTAGTGTTATCCCTTGTGGTAGAGATCTCTGCACAGGATAGGTGTAAACAGTGATCTCCAGTTCAAGGTTTATGAATAGTATTTGTGAGTATGGGAAGTAGCACTATTTTACGTACTCAGAAAATGCCTTTATGAATAGGCAACTTAGAGTTTTGTAGTATTTTCTAATTTACCATCAATTATAATTAAGCACATTGTAGAATGTTAATTAATCACATTGTAGAATGCATATTAGAGAGTTCTCTAAACTGTTGTAAACAATAAAAATACATATATTCCTATAAAAAGTATGAATCATTACACCAGTCATTTTATGCTATTAGGGGTAGTGGGCTAGTGGGTTGGAGCATTTTAACATTATAGAAACACCTAGGAATGTTGTTGCATTTAAATATTTTTTAATAACCTATGACTCTAGAGTCAGACCATTTGTGTAGGCACAGCTGACAAATCAATTAACTATTTGATAATCACCTTAGATATGTTAATTACATCCTTTCACATCCAGCTATTTAGCCGAGAGTGCATTTCCATGCACACAGATAAAGCCAACACACACATGGCATGAGCATGCTTTTACTCTTTCACAAATTACATGTCCCTGTCCTTACTAAAGAATGATATGACTATTGCCTGACAACCTCGTGTTTCTTTGCTTCCATAAAGAAGTATTTTGGAAGTAATTAAAAACCTTTCATGTGGGTACAATTCTCAAAACGCTTTGCACTCCTAAGTTGAACGTGAGCGCACAATTTTTCACTAGGCAAACGTTGATTTGCAATTCTTGATTACAGGCTAAATTCTGGTAGAATGCCAGTGTATGAAGTGATTTTGTGAATACGGAAATTCCAACAGTAGGATGAGTGGGTGTATGGAGATTTTTGGGTGTGTGACCCTACAAAAGGAGGTTAACAATCGCTGAAATGTACATATGTGGGTATTCGCATACCTTTTGCTGGGACTCAGTGCCTCGTGGGTACCAGTGGCGTAGCAAGGGGGGCGCAGGGGGCAGTCCGCCCCGGTCGCCACGAGTTTTGGGGGCGACACACACTCAGCTCTTATCTGAGGCCATCGCGGGGCGGCAAATGCAGAATCACCAGCACCCCCCACTTACTGGTGGCTGCCCCTGCCGGGTGGAAAAAGCACTTACCGCCACGGGTGGCAAAAGGTCTAGCTACGCCACTGGTGGGTACAGAATAGATCTATGTTGTATAAAAACCATCCCAGCACATCCCCCGCCTGAGAAATTCCTATGAACCCTAATTCGCATTAATTAGCGATAGGATTTAAGCCATCCGCCCATCTAGGAATCGCGCTGCAGTGGCAGTAGCTGGAAAAAATAATGCGGCACAATCGAAACATTTTTTACAAAAGAAAGAAATGCGTGTTCTTAAGAAGGTGCTCGTGCGTTGAAAGTTTTAATTGTCTATGCCACTCTCCTGTGCATATTACTGAAATTAAAAACACACAGGGGCATATTCTCAAGGACTCATCGCCGAATTAGCGGCACTTTACCGCCACGAAAGTGGCGATAGATTTATCGCCCCATTCACAAGCCTGCGCTAACAGCCGACATCGTCAGTTTACCTGCGATAGGTGCCACTAAAAACGTCGCCAAGGCTGACAGCGACAACTAACGCTAATCATATACAGAGTAGGCGTTCCCGTGCAAAAACTAACGATAACACCACTTCGCGATATTCTCAACGACCAGCCAGATCGGCGATGCGGTCCAAAAACAGGCGATAAGGCACGTTAGCAGCAGGGACTTAAGACCTGCTTTTTTCTGGTCTTAAGTAGGACGAAAACCTGCAGTATAAAGGGAGGCCAGCCCAGAGCCACATCTGAAGACCAACAGATGCCATGGAGCTACTAATCATGCAGCTTGGAGACCCAAGAGGGCCACAACACCCACCGCCACCACCCCCAGGACCACTCCCCCCGGACTGCCACCGAGGCAGCGCAGAACAAGACAGCGGACCTTTCGAAAACGCACCAGCCTCAGAGACTTAACGCCAGAGGATGTCATTGCCCACTACAGGCTCAAAAGGACATCCATCCTCCGCATCCTGACCCACATTGCCCACAGGCTGATGGTACCAACACAGCGGACAACCAACATCCCTCCGCAGACAAAGCTGCTAGCTGTGCTGGACTTGTTGGCCTCTGTAGTTGCTCCAGCTTCCTCCATGGTGCTTCTCAGTTTTTTTCTTTTTTTTTTTTGCAGCTTTTATGGTGATTTTTCCCGCCTGACGTGGGTATAGCAAGCCTGGCGCTGCTTGTCGCTGGTATTTTTATTGCTGTTGGGCCCATCGGCACTTTTTTCACGTTCGGGTTTCCTTTTTTATCGGCGTCCCGGTAATTTTAACGCGGACATTTGACGCGTTATCGGGATACTATCGCCTGTTGCCGGCGTGTTGAGAATACGCCGTTAACACGGCGTTAGTTTCCCACGATAGACGGCGTTATGTAAATTGCGTTAACCTAGTTTGGCGATAATTATCGCCTGTTCTTGAGAATATCCCCCACAGTTACCAAAAATGTCAGTCTGTATTAAACAAGCCTCACTCATCTTACCACAGGACCGTTCATAGTGTTCAATGTTTGGTTCATTTGAAGGAAATACATAAAAGTCGAGCTACGCCATAAAGACATCTATTAGCAATAAAGGTAAACAATAAAAAGCATGTATTATTACACCAAGCCTTTAATGCTTTCTGGGCTAGTGGGATAAAATGTGGGTGAAATATTTAACATTTTAAAAACATCTGGAAATGTAGTTTTACTTAATTACATAATTATGGGAGTTCACACTGTTCAGGTAGGATTCCTCACAGCCCCAAAAGAAAACGTCATATACAGGAAGTCTCTTCTTGATCCAACTTCAGCTACATTATCAGACCATATTCTCCTTCTTGAAAGGGAAACCTCTATTCCTATTAGTGCATTTTTTTCAAAGCACCCCTTTACAGCAGTATAGTTTTCCAAATCATCAAATATCAAATTCACTTTTCTGTAAATTACTTGTTGGCGGAGGTATCTGTTTCAGGAAACGAACTCCCTGTTCTTTATCTCCCTTCTTCTTCAAAGAAGAGGCCACCCTTAGGTCAGAATAGGGACATTCCCCATTGGCTCTCATTGGTGCCAACAGTTTCAATGGAATGGGGACAATATAATATTGTAATTTTAATGCAGGTAAATATGCTTGCATTGACTGCCTGTACCCAATGTAAACTTGCAGACTTAAAGAGCCTTTTATACTGTTTTAGATGGCCTGTTATAAAGGTGTTGTATTAGCTTTTGGGGTTGACGCTCTGTTCTATTAGGGTTCCATTTGGTTACTTTTGCATATTTCAGTACAGAGAGGGTCCTGGTTGTCAAAGGCAGCTCTATAGCAGTGAAGCTTTGGATATATCCCCCTCATGCATGCCATTGTCTGCTCATGCTCAGTCACAGAGAAGGTATGTGATTGCTTCCTTCCATCACAGACCATTTCAATGTCTACAAGAGAAAACATCAGCTTGGTGGGCCTTTTAAGATAAGTGCACAAGAATGGATTTGGTGACGATTTATCACTGCATATTGATCACATGCTTAGCTGGTTCTCAATTACCGACTTATAAATGAGAGTGTCAGTACATGAGACAGTGAGTGAGCGAGTAAGTAGGTGAGGGAGGAAAGATGAGAAGGAGGCAAGACGTTAGAACATAGTGAATTCATTTTCCTGGAAAGTGGAAGAGAGCACACCTCTTTCAACTTCAGCTGGAGTTTGTCGCATGCTTTTCCCAAGGCTCTGAATCTTGTCAACCTTCTAAATGGATCTGATTTTATGGATTTTCAAAATGTTACCCTTTGTAGATCAAATATTACGGAAGGGGATATTCAACTACAGGACCACTGAGATGTACGAAGGACCAGATCCTCCAAAACACCTAAACACCAAATTGAAACCCTTCAAAATAATTAATGCATTTATCTGTCCTAAGTAAAGCTTCTTCTTGGCCACAGGTTCACGGTAACATTTCTCAAAATAATAATAAGATAGTCTATCATAGTTGTCTCCTAAGATCTTATGATCGCACTAATTTTGTTTTTTTTGTTGTAACGTACCCTTCCCTTGAGAATAGTCATAATTTTGGATACATTTAGTTGTAGCCAGCTCTCCGTAATCTATGATTACATTGTGACAGTCAGCAAGCCAACCTGCTTCACCTAGTTCTTAAATGTCAGCTGATATGTGGAGAGGGCAATCATCGGAAGTTGATATCACATCAAGAAAAAGGGCTTGATTAAAGTTGTGTACTAGTCAAATGCTCTGATGTATGGAGGAAGTGACAAGAACTCTGGAAAATCATCTGACCCCCTCCAGATAGACATTGTAGCAAAGGTTATTCCCCTAGTTTAGTCTGAACTGAAGCAAAATCCTCTGGCTGAATTACCCCCACCAGACAGGTATTGTAGCAGACATAATTCTACCAGAGTATTCTCCACTGATGGAAAATTATCTCACAGAATCACTTCCAGCAGGGAAATATTGTGGCAGAGATAAATCCACCAATATATTCTGCACTGGCATAAAATGTTCTAAAATATTTTATCACTCAGTCTATAAATAACATGCTTTTATATCCCCACCCAACTAGAAATCAAGCTCTATGGGGTTTGAGGTTGTATGTCAGAATATTGATGTTTGAAATAAATATTATGCCTTAAATATAGTTTACAAAAATATCATACCATTTGGTGGAGATTTTCTATTATTAACACCAAAGAAGTCATATTTTGTAGACAACATTTAGGACACGCTATGTATACCAGACGATATTCTGACTGTTATATTCTGGCACAACAACCACTTTTCATCAAATAACCTAAAGGAGATTAATGGATGTTATAAGGAGATGATGACAAGGATGTTTCTTGGGGGTCCCCCACCCACGTTTGCGATCAAGGCCTCTATCCATCAATTTTAGATCTCTACCTATTGTATTTGACTGCCAATTAAGTATCACAACCAGTATAATTATACGTACATGAAATTTAATGAGAATTGTTCCTGTAGTCAAAGATGTATAACAATGCCGCCTCTTGTTCTCAGTTTTGCACTTTCACTGCTTAGCAGAAGAACACAGGACCTTAAATAGAGCTTATGTAATGAAAAATCCATCCTCCATCATAACAGATGTGGCAGGATGGGACAAGAAAAACCACCATAGTTAAAGATTACTTCAAGTGAAGAAACGAATTTGCAGTTACAGAAAATTGAGGAAAATCCCACAATGCCCTTTTCTGCCAGCAGAAATAATGAAAGTATGTGGATGTACCCCCAAAATAAGGGTATATTATCAGAGTCAAGAAAGTACAACATTCTTTGAATAGTGTTCTTTGTTGGAAGTTACGCCACTAGACATTCTGGTAGATTAGCTACTCTGCATCCGGTTGAACCATCACGATTTTTTGCAAAGTTACATCTCCACACACGGGTAGCAGATGGGAGAGCTGACAAGTGTTTCTCTGGTGGGGCATGGGACGTATATCATTTACCAAACTCTAACTCGGTGGATATCACACTTAACGAGACACTGTATTTTTTCTATCATTTAGACAAATTTTACATTTCTGTCATCTATATAATGAAAGCAATCACATTGGGGTTATAAATGTATTATGACTATTATGTGATTTTACAAAGATTTACCAAAAATTATTTTCTTGCTTGTTGTCTTTTAACATAAACACATATGCACCACGCACAAGTCATTCAGTGGTACACAGGTTACATCATATAGTCAATATGAAACATGTGGATGATTTTGTAAATACATGATGCACATATGTGAGCATAGGACAATACAATTTGTTTGCCTTTATAAAATGGAATTTCTGACACACTTTTCAGATCTGTCATAAATGCATGAACTGGAGAATTCAAACATAATATACCTACTACTGCATGAATAATTTTACCTGCACACAGGAATTTCATTAGATTTTTTAAAATGAGCTATTTAATGTGTTGTGCTGTACATTGGATAATTGACCTCCGAGAAAAACTAAGGGCCATTTTATCAAGAACGGCGATAACATTATCGCCGCTTTAGCGGCAGGAAACTGCCGCTAAAGCAGCGATAAGGGGCTTGATAATATGCCCTATAGAATTCCAATAGAAGCCCAGGTTCTGGTGTGAAGGACATCAAACCTGGGCTTCTATTGGAATTCTATAGGGCATATTATCAAGCCCCTTATCTCCGCTTTAGCGGCTGTTTTGCTGCCACTAAAGTGGCGATAATGTTATCGCCGTTCTTGATAATATGGCCCTAAAATGTTAAAGAAATGATTATTTGAATGGAACACATCAGATTTAATTAAACCTTTTTTGAGCTTCGAGTAAATCACCATACAGGTCCACTCACAGGGCACCTCCAAATTAAATTTGTTGATAGAATAGAAGTATTGGGCATGAGTAAAAAAAGGCTAAATAACCAAAAATGGAAATACTATTTCCTCATATCGAACAAAGTACATACATCGATTGTTTTTGCCTACATTAAGCAAAGGACACATCTGACGAACAGTCTTGATGCTGATGAGCGCAGAAAATTTATCAAAGCCAACAGAAACGTTCCGAGATTACTGGTAAATGTGCTGTGACCAGGCCCACCTGAAAGCATTCAATACGAGCATTCAAATCACTGCTACAAAATACAGCAACAACAGAATCGCATAAACACATGTGGCCACCATATCAACCAACAAGCACACACGTTCAGGTTTCAAGTTGAAACTTGAAACTTGAACAAGCACACATATATTTCACTCACTCTCCCCCAAAAGTGAACACCCATAAAGCAACATAAATAAACTGTCACGACACCCAAGGAACACGGCGCAAATAGTTGCTATATTCAGAGCACAACTAACATAAAAGGTTGAATATGTTATAATTATACATAGCTGTTAGAAGGTGGTTCTGACACTATGGGCCGCCCGGATTTTTCGCTTTTTGAGCACCTATGGGTTGAGCTTTTACTGTGGGAGGGCCTCATAAATTGGGACTCATCCACAGTGAACTCATGATGAAAGAGACTGCATGTGGATTTTACTGGTGTCCCCCTGGCTTGACCAGGCCGCTGCGCAGCAGCTGGAGAATGGGGCACCGGGCTGGTTACATGCAGACACCTGTGTACATGCGTGTGCACACGTGTAGGGGCTGCGCAGGGGAGATTCCTGGCGTGCGCAGTCCAGGAGCAGCTACAAAGTAAATGGTGTGGCAGGACTTATGCAGAATTGGGTGGTGACATGGAATAGGCTTTATACACTGGGAAGAAACATGCCAGGGAAAGTCAGTGTGTTTGACTGTGTTTTTCACTTCATTATTCCCCTATGGGGAAGTGGAGCCCATGGGCTAGTGTCACTATCCTAAGGCCTACAGATTCCAGACACGCACTAAAGTCCACTGTAACGGGTGTGAGAAGAAGTATTCTGCAGAGTCCAAAGTCATATTTGTACTGCTTTTGGGTCATCCAGAAATGTCACATTTCTCTGAGTCAGTCATAACCAGGGCCAGGCTGAGGGCTGACCTCAGCTGGCTGGATTGATAACCTTTTTTTTCCACAAGCTAAGGCCTCCTCTCCACGAAGAGAAGATGGTGGGGCTACAGGCCCATCCATCAGAAGCTATCACTGGTGCCAGGCACCAGGCTGCACCAAGGAGGGAAGGGCTCTTGTTTCAGAGACCATGTGGCCAGAGACCCTGGACGACGCCATTTTGAACCAGCCCAGAGGCTGGACAAGAAGGAGGGAGCAGGGGCAGGGAAGTGATGTGTCGCTGTTTGATAGGACCAACAGAGACTTCCTGCCAGCCCCCTACTCAACTTTTAAAAAGTGCTTGCACAGGAAGAGAAGCTCTCTCTGGGGTGTGGTCTGCTGAGGCGGAAGGTGCTGGAGCCTGGCAATGGGCAGTTGGAAGGAGGAACCCCCTGACTGCCCCCCAGGACCCTAACAGCACCAGAAGAAGAGCCCATGACCGGTGCGCAGAAGCAGGGTCCTCTGCGCAGGGAGAAGAGAGGCCCAGGAGGAGAGCCAGGCGAAAGGCTGGCGCAGGGAGCCAGTGAAGACCGCTCCCTGCAGAATGCACCCTCTTGGAGACCCGGAGGGCAAAGGAGAGTGCTCCCAGTGGCTGGGGGGCGCCACCAGGAGCAAGAAGACGCAAAAATGGGGCAGATTGGACCCCCAGGGGCTGAGATATGGCCCCCGGAAGCTAGGCATCCTTTGACCCCTAAGAAGACCGACGACGAAGCACGTGGGACTCCGCCGCCGGTCTCAGAGATGCCCCCGGGGTGGGTCAGGTCCCAGGGGCTGCCCCCAAAGAGAAGTAAGGCCGGGGGGATGCCGTCGTGCTCCCCGTGAAGGTGCCCTGCAGGGGGACCAGGAGCCCACCCTGGCCCCCATCGAAGATGGAGACGGGGGAGCGCCATCGCACCCCCGCGAAGAGGTCTGAAGGGGCCCGGGACCCCATCCCCGGGCCCTGAAGCCAAGCCGGGGAGCGCCGTCGCGCTCCCCGTGAAGGTATCTCCCTAGGGGGCCAGGAGCCCACCCTGGCCCCCGCCGAACCAGAGGTCGGGGGAGCACCGTCGCGTCCCCCCACGAGGAGGAGGAGGGGGCCCGGGACCCCATCCCCAGGCCCCGAAGAAACCAGGATGGAGGGGGGAGCCGTTGTGCCCCCCCAAGATGTCTGGGGGCCCGGGACCCCATCCCCGGGCCCCGAAGAATGTGAGAAGGCCGGGGGAGTGCCGCCGCACTCCTCCGCAGTCCAGCCGGACCGGAGGACGGAGACGCGTCTGCCCGCTGGAGCGGGCAGACCAGAACTGCTCGGCCGGCTCCCGCGGCAGCACACGGGGGTGCTGGCCGCGCAGGGAGCCGGCGGGGGCAGCCGGGGGTGGGCTCCCCAGGCTGCCCTCCAACCAGAGAGGCCGTCGCGGGTCCCGGGTGGGACCGGGACCCGCCGAAGAAGAGTTGGAGCATCGCGGGGCCCGGGTGGGACCGGGCCCCCGCCAAAATATGCCGAGCGGCCGGGGGTGGGCTCCCCGAGCCGTTACCCTCACCTGGGGGTCCGGGTGGGACCGGGCCCCCCACCGAGGAAGAGACGAGGCGCGAAGCGCCAGTGCAATCGCGGCTCTCCCCGGCACAGCGGGAGAGCCGCTCATCAGCTATTCACGAGAAGGAGAACGAAGCGCCCCATAATGCCCTGCGAGGCATGGGGAAAGGATCGTTTTTGGTGCTTGGTGGCCCCCAGAGGAGGGGGTCACCCTCAAGTGTGAAAAAGGGTGATGGGGAAGCTGCTGAAGAAGCGCAGTCTCCCCCCCAGCACGAAGAGAAAAGTCCCACCATAAATGTGTTGGGGATTTAACAGAAACAACCCCTCAAGGGCTCAGCAAGCATTTTAACACCTTCTGGGCTGGAACTTTTGTTCTACAGCTGAGGGTGTATGAAGAAGTGCGACAAGAAGTGAAGGGCTGAGTTGGGGATGTCTGGAGAAGGGCATCCCCTGGAGGTGAAGAGATGTAATTGCACCCGTAGTGCATTTACTAATGTTATTTCTTTTAGAGGGACTGAAGGTCACATGTGCAATGTGAAGTACCTGTGTAAGGTGATGTTATAAGCAAAGTGGGGTTATGTTGCCAGACATTCCTGCTAGGGTGTCTGGCTGTATATGCGTAATCCTGTGATTTCATCTGTGATGCCTTTAGGGGCTTGAAATGCAATGCATTATAATGATCCACAAAAGTGATGAGTACTGTCATTCTAAAGTAATGCTTAAACATGTATTCTTGCTGCTGCGCTTAAGTGAGGAACAACCCAGACTGTTAGCCCTGAAGATGTAGGGGTGCATACTGTATGGTCAATACAAGATGCTCAGTCAGGGTAATGTGTCACTAGGGCAGGTGAACCTATTTTTAATGCGTGTTGAGGTAATGGGGTGGGTCGCCACTAGGATGGTGCCAGTGCGCAAGGCCCTCGCTCCAGGTTATGTTCAACTAACTGCATTGGGGGGGCAAGATGATGTGCATACATGGGAGTGGTGGTACTAGACCCCACCCCCCCTGCGGGAGGGATGGAGATGTTATGCAATGTCACAAAGTAATTCCAACAGCTTATGTATATTTGTAAATTGGTGCATAGTATTGAGTAGTGTGTGTGTTTAATAAATGTACTCTTATTTTTATAAAGCAAAGTACAGACTGGACAATCAATTATTGAGTGTTATTTCTGCGCACGGGCAAATGGTGATTACTAGCCCACACCACCTCCCTTGAGTAAGCCTCAGACTGCTCTGCAACGCTACCCTCTGAGAGTCAGGCACTACAATTGGGTGTTTGGTTCCCAGTGAAGGACAAATGTAGTCATGTTATTTGTGCAGGCCTCACAGATGCTGCCTCGTTTTTCAACATTGGTGTCTAGCGGCGGGAAACATAGTATCCCATTCTGGTGCGCATTTATAGCATTTGATAAGTCCAGTTTTGCCACACATTACCTATGCAGCAATGAGCAAATGGAAGAGCGCAAGGCTCTGAGAAGTGTTCAAAGTTTTGGTTATGTGAACTAAAAGTATGGGAAAGGAAAGCCCTGCGCACATATGTCATGTGAAGATATTATGGTTTAAATGTAAACTGTATTGATATGACTGAGTTAAGTTGAGTATCATGTGCTAGTGGGATGGTGCTTTCCAGGAAATGATTGCATACAAATGTTCTAAGCCATATTGTACACCTTTGAACCCTAACACTACACGCACTACACCTGCATGAGGAGGGTGTCTCTTCAAGAGATAGGGACAGCAACTGATACCTACATCACAGGTGGGGGTGTAGGGGTGGATTGACCTTTGTGGGGGACAGGAGAGAGAGGGGGTCCTGGGAGATTCCTGCGCTTTTTAAGGGCAGGGAGGGTTTCCACAGAAGGGGCCCCAGGTATCCTTCCCCCACAGAAAGTTTACTTGCCATTGGCCAGGCCAAAACCACTGGAAGGGTGGGGCAGGAGGTTTCTTTACCCCAGGTAGTAACGCCCCAGGGGTTCCCATGGTGGGGGACCCCAAGAACTTTTCCCACAATGGGAGGAGGGTGTGGTAGAGTTGAGTGTCCGGCAGGCCCCCCCAGGTTAACTGGTGGGGAGGTGAGCAACCCAGGGGTGGCCCCTGGTAGTGGGTGGCCCCAAAGGAGGGTAGTTTTTGAGTGATGGTGTGTAGTGGTAGCCCCTAGGTACACTAGGTGGGCTAGGTAACTGACCCAGTGGAGATCTGAGTGGGGGTGATGTACTCCCTGGTTTCCAGGTGAGGGGTTAGGGGCAGACCCTGAGGTTTCAGGGTCCGGTGAGTGGTTACCCCGGGGTGGCCCATGGTGATGGGTGGCCCCAAAGGTGGGGTAGTGCTAGAGCTAGGATGTCACCCTGGAGCTTGTGTGGTGAGCCTGAGGTGGTGGCTGGGGCGATGCCTGGCCAGGTGACCAGTCAGGTAGGTCCTAGGGGACTTGTATCCCAGGACCGGAAGCATGAGGGTGTTCCCCAGCTCGATGCAGGAGGTGGACTTCTGCAAGGTAGTACCACCCTGAACACAGGTGGGGCCCTTCTTAAGTGAAGGGACCCTGTGTTTCCCAAAGGGGTGGTGCAGGCTTAGCCGGGATCTTTAGGGTCCCTGGCTTGGTGTGGTAGTACTACCCTGAAGGCAGGTGGGGCCTATCTTAGGGAAGGGACCCTGCTCTTCATAAGGGTTGGTGCAGGCCATCCAGGGACCATGTAGGTCCCTGGGCGGTCTCCCAAGGCACTGCTGGGAGACCGGGGAGAGCCATGAGAGGTGGGCCTGGGTCTAGCTAACTCGGGGCCCACAGGCTCTCTAAGGGTACTCCGGGAGGAGAGCGCCCCTCTCGGAGGGAAGGGTGCATAGGCCCTGTTCTTGCAGCGGAGAACAAAGAAGGGGTCTAGGTTCCTGGGGTAGTTTCCGTGTGGAGCTACTGACGGGGGGGAATGAGCTGTAGGATGTCTGACAAGGCACCCTCAGTGTTCCTCCCTGGCACTGCCAGTGTGGTGGTGAGGCCGGTCTGAGGTCCTATCAGGGAGCCAGGCCAGTGGCCAAAGGGTGCTTTTCTGTGTGGGGAAAGCACAAGTGGCTGTGCTTTCTTTAGGGAAGCCAGTCATCCCGAAAGGGTGGTGGCAGCAGAATGACCTCAGTGGCAGGCTGAGGGTGAGGGTCCAGAGAGGTTGCATCTTTGGGGTGGAAGGACCAAACGGAGGGAGGGAACTGGGTGGAACAAACTCCAGAAGGGAGTCCAGCTAGTGACCCAGGGGATGGGATGTAGACCTATCCCAGAAGACCGCATTGGTGCTGAGGCACTGTACCCTTGTCCAGAGAAGTGGTAGGCATAGTGTTGCATGCCCAAGGGCAAAGGTGGGCCTAGTTAGGCTGAGTCCATGTAGACCATGAGTGACCTAGAGGTATCTAACCTAGAGCCTGGAGGGTTCTTAGGGTAGTCTGGGATCCCTGTCATGGGTGGAGATTTCATGGATGGGAGGAGTAGGTGGTCTGAGCAGATAACTGGTGAGTAAGGGGGGTCTGGTCAGAACCCCTTATAACTAGTTATGGCTGACTACGGGAAGTGTACCCATGTAGAGTGGCTACTTCTTCCCTGTAGGAATCAGCTGGGTGCGGCGTGTGTTAGAAGGTGGTTCTGACACTATGGGCCGCCCGGATTTTTCGCTTTTTGAGCACCTATGGGTTGAGCTTTTATTGTGGGAGAGCCTCATAAATTGGGACTCATCCACAGTGAACTCATGATGAAAGAGACTGCATGTGGATTTTACTGGTGTCCCCCTGGCTTGACTAGGCCGCTGCGCAGCAGCTGGAGTACGGGGCACCGGGCTGGTTACATGCAGACACCTGTGTACATGCGTGTGCACACGTGTAGGGGCTGCGCAGGGGAGATTCCTGGCGTGCGCAGTCCAGGAGCAGCTACAAAGTGAATGGTGTGGCAGGACTTATGCAGAATTGGGTGGTGACATGGAATAGGCTTTATACACTGGGAAGAAACATGCCAGGGAAAGTCAGTGTGTTTGACTGTGTTTTTCACTTCATTATTCCCCTATGGGGAAGTGGAGCCCATGGGCTAGTGTCACTTTCCTAAGGCCTACAGATTCCAGACACACACTAAAGTCCACTGTAACGGGTGTGAGAAGAAGTATTCTGCAGAGTCCAAAGTCATATTTGTACTGCTTTTGGGTCATCCAGAAATGTCACATTTCTCTGAGTCAGTCATAACCAGGGCCAGGCTGAGGGCTGACCTCAGCTGGCTGGATTGATAACTTTTTTTCCCCACAAGCTAAGGCCTCCTCTCCACGAAGAGAAGATGGGTGGGGCTACAGGCCCAACCATCAGCAGCTATCACTGGTGCCAGGCACCAGGCTGCACCAAGGAGGGAAGGGCTCTTGTTTCAGAGACCATGTGGCCAGAGACCCTGGACGATGCCATTTTGAACCAGCCCAGAGGCTGGACAAGAAGGAGGGAGCAGGGGCAGGGAAGTGATGTGTCGCTGTTTGATAGGACCAACAGAGACTTCCTGCCAGCCCCCTACTCAACTTTTAAAAAGTGCTTGCACAGGAAGAGAAGCTCTCTCTGGGGTGTGGTCTGCTGAGGCGGAAGGTGCTGGAGCCTGGCAATGGGCAGTTGGAAGGAGGAACCCCCTGACTGCGCCCAGGACCCTAACAGCGCCAGAAGAAGAGCCCAGGACCGGTGCGCAGAAGCAGGGGCCTCTGCGCAGGGAGAAGAGAGGCCCAGGAGGAGAGCCAGGCCAAAGGCTGGCGCAGGGAGCCAGTGAAGACCGCTCCCTGCAGAATGCACCCTCTTGGAGACCCGGAGGGCAAAGGAGATTGCTCCCAGTGGCTGGGGGGCGCCACCAGGAGCAAGAAGACGCAAAAATGGGGCAGATCGGACCCCCAGGGGCTGAGATATGGCCCCCGGAAGGTAGGCAACCTTTGACCCCTAAGAAGACCGACGACGAAGCATGTGGGGCTCCGCCGCCGGTCTCAGAGATGCCCCCAGGGTGGGTCAGGTCCCGGGGGCTGCCCCCCAAAGAGAAGTAAGGCCGGGGGGGCACCGTCGTGCTCCCCCGTGAAGGTGCCCTGCAGGGGGACCAGGAGCCCACCCTGGCCCCCACCGAAGATGGAGATGGGGGAGCGCCATCGCGCCCCCCGCGAAGAGGTCTGGAGGGGCCCGGGACCCCATCCCCGGGCCCCAAAGCCAAGCCGGGGTGCGCCGTCGCGCTCCCCATGAAGGTATCTCCCTAGGGGGCCAGGAGCCCACCCTGGCCCCCGCCGAACCAGAGGTCGGGGGAGCGATGTTGCGTCCCCCCGCGAGGAGGAGGAGGGGGCCCGGGACCCCATCCCCAGGCCCCGAAGAAACCAGGATGGAGGGGGGAGCCGTCGTGCCCCCCCAAGATGTCCGGGGGCCCGGGACCCCATCCCCGGGCCCTGAAGAATGGGAGAAGGCCGGGGGAGTGCCGCCGCACTCCCCCGCGGTCCAGCCGGACCGGAGGACGGAGACGCGTCTGCCCGCTGGGGGACCAGGAGCCCACCCTGGCCCCCACCGAAGATGGAGACGGGGGAGCGCCGTCGCGCCCCCCGCAATGAGGTCTGGAGGGGCCCGGGACCCCATCCCCGGGCCCCGAAGCCAAGCCGGGGAGCGCCGTCGCGCCAATTCTATCAACCCCACTTCCCCACTAACAGAGAAAACAGAATATGGCAATTTAAAACGACATTGTAAATACCGATGGGAAGGCTTATACTACATAGAAATGCAGCTGTGCCTGACAAACATACTCATGTGCTACATCAGGAGGATATTGCCTGCTTAAAGAAGGGTCCTGCAAACAACCAGAATCTCAGAGTACAAGTACACCAACCACAGAGACTCAACAAGGACACCTTCTTCAACATCTTACTGTTATTACCATACTACAACCCAAAGGGGCAGACAAACACGAAAACAGGAGATATAACAGGATACAAGCCTTAACAAGCTACACTACTGAGTAGGTATTAGGTTTTCAAGCAGAAATTCAAGCCCCTGCATCAGGGTGTATGACAGAGAAATTAGAACCCCTGAAGTCAGTTGACACAGTGCAGGTCTCCCTCATGCTATACAGCATGGCTACTAGCAGATGACTCTAAAATCTCAATAACGACAGGCAACCTACAGACAACCTCTTCTACGGCTACCACCACAATTATTGATGCTGACATGGTGGATGGCACTAATTTGGTGGGTAGCGGAGGTACATCTCTGACTTATTCAAAGGTAATGGCTGCACAGACACCTACAGTATCTTACTGAACTAAACAATAGTAGGGGAAACATGGACGTGTCAGCTGCAGTGTTCAAAGGGCTGAACTCCCTGTCAGGACCGGGCCCAACAGTAGATGTTTGAGACAATATGACCAGCACACATGGGGCAAAACATCTCCAATACCTGTAATTGGGTAGAATGCAAAAACCCAGAGATGCTCACCAGTAAAGAGAGGATCATGACACTTCTCCCTGTAGCCTGACTAGTGTGGTAGCCCTCAAAATCTAGGCATGAGCCTGCCGGTCATACAACTTCCCATGCCTCGTCTCCTCCAAGGATATGGGAGTTTTTACTTATATGGTATCACATGTTTGAACCAACCATTTTTTGTATTTCAGTATTATGGCCATGTTTTCAAATTATCTGAGAAATCTATTCTATAATTCAAATTGTCGAATAATAGTAAAGTTCCACATTATTGGCGACCTTTACAATCTGATCATTACTCAGGGCACTGTTGAAAGAACAATGCAATATAATGTTTCAGCTATCATTAACACAGTTTATTTCAATAAAACAGGCATTATTCCTCATTGACTTTTAGTCTTGGCTGTTGAATACTTAAATCACAGGACAATATTGTCATGGATCCTGATTCATTCATCAACTACGATGATATTCTCATATTTTTAAAAACTGCGTATTAAATATTCTTATTTGTCTTTGATTATCATTGCTCCACAACTGTGTGCCTTCAGCAATTTTCATCATTTGCTTTCCTAAATTGTTTCTGTAACAATATGAAATAAGTTCATCTTTATTTACAAACAGATCTAGTCTTGACCGGGGGGAAATCCTGGACCAAACCACACAGTTCTTTTCGTTATTGGATCAATTTGGTCGCAAGATAAGTAGGTTATCAGACAGTTACCTCCCCAGCTCCTTCCCCACTTCTCACATCTGGCAGTTATTTTACGTAGGTGTTAATTCTTTCTCTGTCTTCTCTTGAATCTTCATTTGGACACCCCCCCAATTCTTTTCTTTGTGACAACTGTACCTGTGTCCCTGGAATTTTGCATTTGTCTCCTTGTTCTGTCAACACTGTCCAATGTGATTACTTCTGAGTCTCTGGTCGTGCTTGCCAGTGAGGTTATTGGTTCTCATTTCTATTTAGGACACCTGAACGACAACATTTGGGAATATATTCCATTATATTTATGAGTATTCATTTCTATTTGCTTTGCCAGGATCTAAAGTGCCTGAGTGAACACAGAACATCAGTATTACATACACGTCTGTTGCCCACTTGTATGTTTATACCTTGGTGGGTGTAGGTCCATAAACACCTTTCTATATTTCGTATGTGTTTTCACACATACTGCTGATGGAAATTAACAATATGATGGCTCCCGAGAAAGTCTGTATTTCGCTTACAGATATTTAAAAGAATGATGACCTGGGAGACATCAGTTTAATCTTTGGCCCTCCGGAGTAACATGTTGGACTTTTATAATTTAGGCCAACATCCCTTGTTTCTTATAACATGTCCTAGGTGGCATTCCAGTAAAAACATTATTACTACTGATATGACTACCCAGCACTTTCTTGCAGTTAGAGGGCCCAGACACTATAGTTTCCGTGACATCCCACACACTAGGTCACGACTGAGCAAACTGATCATGTGGGAACACTTCAGAGAAATTTGTTGCATCAGCCAAACTCAACAACTCTAGTGATGAGAAGGCTTTGGGGAGCACTTCACATCTGATCTCAAGAGCACACCAAAAATGAGAAACCCGGGACACTATACATAAATCAGAGCACCCACTGGTAGTTCTGTGGCGTTTCTGCTCTCATTTTTTATGATCAGCACCACAGTTGTACCACAGATCCTAGCACAGCAGCAGAAAGCATTTCTGCTCTCACCTGCACGTGGTTGTAGGACATTATTAAAGTGCTGAAACCTCTGAACACAATGTACACAGACACAGTGAGGGTCTACAACACCTTTGAACATATCATTTATGTCTAATCAGGGAATTTTTATGTATTTAAACAAATTGTGGTCTCCCTTGGCTTCTTTCCCAAGATCTGACAACATGTGTGCACCTTGATGGAGGCTAAATGGAAGAAATAAACGCCAAGGGCTTATTCCCAGAATATACTCAGAGCATGGTATTCATTCACACATTCTGGGTTGTTTAACTATGGATACTCATTTTCCCTATTAGAATCTCTCTAGTCCAGGGTTCTCCAAAGTTAGTCCTGGAGAGCCAGATCTATGCCAGATTTTTAAGATAACTGCATTTATCTAAATGGAGATATGCTAAATATCTGGCATGGATTCGGGCCTCCAGGATTGACTTTGAAGATTCCTGCTCTAGGCAGTCTGGTTCTTGAAACTGGATTGTGCAGGACCTCTGCTCCTCGTCCCAGCCACAAACAGCTCTTTCATATCTCGTGACAGGTGAAATACCGAGATGTTGCCACCCTGCCAGGCCCCTCTTGGTGTCCCATCAGGCAGCTAACATTGAGCAACAATAGCAATGATATGCGGTGTCCTGCATCAGCTGATTGCGAGGAACGGGACAGCCCACCCAAATGTGGATCAAAATGAATATCTTTCAAATATGTGAGAGGCGGGCCTCTTATCACATTCTGCCGGGGGGGCATAATTTTGCGTTAAGTCACTGGGTGGTTAGCCAGCTACTGTCAGTATGCATGTCAATGTCTTTGTATATATGGCTGCTTTTGGTATCTCTGTGAGGCTGTCCAGTGCTTAATTTGTAAAAATGTAAGTGCTAGGGCCCTTCTCAGAAGGCCACTGCAGCCTACAACTCCAACATAACACCTAACCATTACACTTCTACAAGTGTTACAATTCAGACTATTTTAGGCCATACAAAGCTATAATAATGGCGTGAGAAGCTGGTATTATTCATTTCCCATGTATATTGATTTAATTAACACAGTTATTGTGCTTATCTCAAAATTCAAGACATCGCCACCATGTGGTGAACTGTCACTAGAGCCGGTGCTAAACATTAAGTGCTGGTGCCAGCACCGAAAACCACTTGCTCAAATTAATCAATGGGCTCTGTCTGTGTCTTTTTATGTATATATTTAAAGCTGCTTGTATTATTATTTTGTATAAGACAGAGCACCTTTTACAACAAATCGCTTCATAGCTTTGTGCAAATTACCCAGTTGTATTTGTCAATCATAAATCTAGCTTAGAAATATAACTGGGCCAAACGTACTGGCATTTGAACTTGTTTTCTTATGACTGTTAATGGAGTCCTCTCAGAACAGCATTTATTCCCTAGGCTTTACTGTTGTTTTGGCAAGGCATAGTGCCAAGCATTAAAGAGCTTTCTTTATTCAACCCTTTCATTCTTAGATGCATTTGCAGCTCATGGAACATAAAGTCACAGAATATCTAAGGCTATAAACAGTTCAGGCACAGCATCTCAGACAATAAAATATAAACCCAATGATTGTGTTCTCTGTGCACAGCACCAACAAACTGAATCTCAAAAGACTGCTAACACTGACTTCAAAGCAAAGAATTGCAAATTATTACTCAATTTGGAAGCATTGAATGTGTACTCCTTCCTACGTGATTCACTGTGTTTAAATTTACTGGATCGGTAAACAGAGGGTTTAGGAATTCTGGTACCTCTAGTGTCTCGAGCAGCTTTGACATAAGGAGCAACTAGACTAATTTTAAACATTTATTTTAAACATTATTGCATTTACATTTGCATAAATAGGCTAATGAAAACATGAAAGTATGAGACAATAACGCTGTGTACTCTCGATCAGAATTTTAAAGTGATGCATTCATTAACTTCATATTGACGTGTGAGAAGCAAATAAAGCAAACACTTGTAAACAGAATATAGAGAGATTCATAAAATATTCACATACATAATTGCAGAAAGGAAATGTACATATGTGTATGTTGACAGTCAGGAAAGCTCAACATCAACTCACTTTTTATAGTACTCTACGATCTGTTTAGCCCTGATTAACAAAAGTAACTTACATTTCTGAGTAATTCACATTTTTTAGTAAGATTACTACTTTTTGGCTCTTCACAACATCTGAGTGCAATTATACTCTTAGAGTGTAATGTCTCCACCAATGAGATCTCTGCACAAACAAGGAAAACTGGAAAGTTCTGAATTGGTATATATCTCTGTGCTCCTTAAACAATCCACTGATGAACCTACACAGTGATGCCTCGTACATGCTGGATGCAAGTGAGTATTACCTGAAATAGTAATAACAATTGTGTTGCAAAAATAGATCAGCTTTTGTTTGTAAGATTTTAAGTTGAATATCCTATAGGGGTTCAACGGAGTCCAGAATTGAAGGTAAGATGCCTGTGAAAGTAGGAAGGCACCTTACCCCTTATGGGTATTACGATTATTGGGCAAGTGAAATGCGCCAATTGATGTCAGCTAATCGGAGGCATGAGTTTGTTCTCATTTTTAAGTTGTGCATTAGTTGGCTGGTAGGTGAGGGCTCAGTCAGATGCCTGATCAATGGGTTGGTGCATACTGCACAGAGATCCACATTGACATCAGTAAGGGTGGCTCTCCACAATCTCATTTGCAGCTCCTTAATCTTGAGGCCTGGTCTCAACTTTCCTTGACTACCACCCCAGCTTAATACTTTTTTGAAAATTGTGTGGTAAGCGTTCCATGGCAACAAAGGATTTTGTTATGTGGCTAATTCTGGAGGCAGTCCTTGGTTTGTGCTAAATGCAAACCCTTGGGACTAAGGGCCCTTGTGGATGATGCAAAGGGCTTTAAAACAGATCCTACTTGCAAAAGAAAGTCAGTATAGAGAGCTTTCAAACCTAGAGGGATCCATTATAAGGACCTTCAATGTATCAGGGGATTTGCAGCAGTGTTCTGCATCCTTTTGAGAGCCACCAAGCACAAAGCATTTGCATAATGAAATTTGTGTAATCCAAGACCACTGGTAGCCTGTACTCATTAAGGAAAATTAACAAATGAGAATACCGTTTGCAGTAGCCTCACAATTTGGACTGCAGATTTGACTACTGATTCGACATGTGGTACCAGAGATGAAGACATCCCAAAAACGTTCATAGATTTTTCATACTGCAAGCAAAGTGTCTGCATACCACTTAGCTCTTGTGGCTACTTGCGCGCTGTCCATAGAGGCCTCCATTTTTAACAAGCGAGGATTTTCGTTTTTGTTGGGTCCAGTTTAAGGTAATTTGTGCTCTTCCTTACTTCAATTGCTAGCAACCAAGTTCATAGCAAGCAGCAGTTTAAATATTGAGACATTTCAAATTTTTGAAGATTTTGAGTTTTATTGGCATATCTGTGGCACCAAAAACATTTATAAGTCATGATCGTAGGCTTAGATATGAGGTCATGGCTAATGGAGCTGCCATAGATGCGTGCTCAACAATTGAATGAATATGCGCCATTATAAGTATGGTGACCCGGCTTTTAAACTGGAATTTCTCACAAGGACATCTTTCATCCTCAACAGTTCCTGCATGCATGGCAGGAGCTGCAACCTGCATAACAATGTGATGCATGATTGCATATACACAAAAAAGACCTGGGAGCCTCTTGAGAGGTACGAACATTCAAACGGGATGTTCAAACCCTTTGCAGGTAGGTGTAGGAGGCAAAACAAAGCTCTACAGACTAGCGCAGCCTCGTCTCCCAATGGGAATTACCCTTGCTCGATCTTGGGTCAAGGAACCAAACAAACCAAAGTGAAAAGGTCAGTTTCCACTAATGTATAAACTCTTGAAAGAGAAAACAACGGGACAGATGTATACATTTTAGGCGCGACACTTGATTGTTGCAGCATACAAGGCAGAGAAAGCAATCTAGAGCCATATTTATTAAAGCTGTCCTGCTTTGCACACTACCTCTCTGCACTGGTGCACAAACAGATTGCCTAGCACCACACACAACCTTTACACCACGGTGCAGACGTGTGCATGCTGTCCAACACCGGAGTACCAACAGCAGCAGAGCCTTCCAGTACAAAATCCTATGCCTAGACAAATACTTAAACATTTCATACATTGTATGTGTGCTGCAGAGTGCAGCACATGCAAAGTGTGGAATATTTACATGTAAACATTTCTCCTTAATAGTGCCTGCTTCAAGTGACATTGGGGCATATTATCAAGGCGGCGCTATGAAATTATCGCCGCTTTTGCGTCCGTTTTCGGGCGAAAAGTGGCGATAATTTCATCGCCTTATCAGCAAAGACACGCTATCGTGTGTTTTGCTGACTGAGTGCCCGTTTCCAGCACGCCTAACTTTGCATCGCTAATGAGATGCAAAGTAGGCGTGGCTGTGAAACCAACCAGGAAAAATATCGCGAAGGCAGCTTCGCGATATTAACAAGGAAGGGTAGCGATTTTTTAAATCGCGTTAAGTATGCCTTAACGCAGGAATTTAACGTCTGTTAAATTCCTGACTAAGGCATACTTAACATGGGGGGTGGATTCTGTGGCTAAGACCACAGGCCCTATCATCCAGGATATCGCCGTTTTCCACCATGGAAAACGGCGATATCCACACAATCTCTGGAATTTTTATCGCCTCGGCGATGCGCGTTGTTGATAACGCGCTAACCGGGCGATAAATTACAGAGATAGCCGGCGATAAATATGCAAGCGCTAAGCGCGCTTTGCGATATTTATCGCCGGCCCTTGTTAATATGCCCCATTATTTTTTGACACAAAGCCTGGTCTGGCCCTCTAAGTAGATGAGTCTTTGTGTTACAAACTATAAGTTCTTGTGATGATCTGCTGAAGTTACACACAAGCAATGCCCCCATTGACACAAAGTGGCATTAAACAGTGCAAAGTGCTATTTGTGCTGAGCATTTTGCGAAATTCGTTTTGTGCTGGAAAGTAAGTATGCTTGTAAGAGTTTGCTCCACTTTGCATTTCTTTGCATTACTTTGCCCCGATGCAAACCCCTTAGTAAATTTGGTAAAAGTGTAATGTGAAAAAATCTTTTGCTAGCTCCTCATTCTTGTTTGGGCCAAAAGCGTAGTGGTTATGCAAAGAGTAAGTAAGGGATATGTCCTAGTGAATGCCCATGAATCAGAAGGGCACTTTTAGGGGCAGAAACATGTATGCACTTTATGGGTTCATAATACAACGTCAGTAATTTTAGTTATATGATAGGGAGGTTTGAATGAAGAGAAGAAAACACAAACCATCCCACATGTTGAGAATCAGCTTCTCGGTCCCTCATTGAGCAGGGACCATCTTGTACCTCTTAAGAAGATCCTTGGTATTTTTGTGATGGATATAAGAGAGAGGAAGAGTACTACGAAGCTTCTTAAAAATGAGTTTGTCTTTTGCTCCCACATATGTGGTTAGGCAATGCAGAACTGCCTTTTATGTGAGTCCTGAAGACTGACTGCTCCAAAATAAGGTTTCTTTTTTAGGATCCACAATACTTATTCCTGAGTCAAACCAGTGCAAAGAAGAGATTTAAATGTTTTCATTTTGGTCTGTAGGTACCATGATTCTAATAGTGGTCCCAGACAGAAGGTTCACCCTTTCAATCAGTCCTCGGTCTACCAAAAGGGTGCTTGCAGCTGCAGAGCTGGCAGCAACTCCACCAAGGGGAACACCCTCTCTAAACGGCTTGAGAGTTACATATTGCTTGCAACAATTTTGAGCGCCGGTCTTGTTACCGTCCTCCGTTAAATTGGCTATTAGCTTTTTGTTAAGAATAGTTTGATGTTCCATGTGCGAAGGATGCAGAGAGGTTTAAAAATATCAGTGCAGTTTCCATATTTTTGTTAAGTGTAGTTTTGATGTCAACCTAGATGTTATCAAGTATAACACAGTGCCTTGAGAGTATACTTATACATATGTATGTATATATATATATATATAAATATATATATATATGTATACATACACATATATATGTATGTGTGTATATATATATTCACTGAAAAAACCATAGGTTTTAGGGACAGTTTTAGTTACTTGGACATTGCACTCGTACAAAACCCGTGAAATTCCCCCGTTATAGTTAGTTCAGCTAACTATAACTCGCGCCCCCGCAATGCACTGCTGATGACGTCACATATTACATCACTCATGACATGGTCAGTGACATCACTGAAGACATCACTGATGACATCTCAAATGACATCACTGATGACATCATCCAGTGACTGTGTGTTTCTGTAAAGTTTAAATATTTTTAATATATATAGGAAAAGACGTATTGAAGAATGAGTGGGTGTGTAAGTGTCTGTATGGATGATTTAGTAGGTGCGTGACTGACTCTATAAGTGAGTGATTTAACGTATCTTACTGAATGCATGGGTTAGTGACTAAACTGGGTGAATGTCTGTATCCGTCTGTCTGTTGCTGTGTAAGTGGCTGCATGTGTTTGTGAATAGCTAAATGAGTGTCTATATGAGTTATTGAATGCTTGTCTGAGTATCTGTATGGGTGCCTGAGTGTTTGTGTGGGAGGGTGTGTGCAACTCTGTGCATAGATGTGTGAGTGGGTGATTCACTGGGTGGATGGTTTCAAGAGTGCATCTGTGATAGACTGTATGGGTGGGTAAGTGTGTGTAAGAGTGTGTTAGTGAGTGAATGTATGTCCCAGTGGTACATGTGTGAGTAACTACATATGTGAAAGGCAGTATATATGTGTGTTGGAGTATATAAATAGCTATAAGCAAGAGTGAGTGATTGTGATAGTGGCTGTATGGATGAGTGTGTGCTTGTATCTGTGATTGTATAAGAGCGTAACAATGTGCTACTATTTGTATGAGTAAGTGAGCTGGTGTGTGTATAACTGTATAGGTGAGTAAATGGCAGTGTGTTTAATTATTTGCATGACTGACTAGGTGTGTGAGTATCTCTATGGATGAGTGGCGTTGTTTGAGTGTCTATATAGGAGTAAGAGTGCATATGATAGTCCTGTACTGAGTGACCGTAAGTATGAGTGACTGTACGGGTGAGTGAGTGGATGTGTGTGTGTAGACCTAAGAATCAGTGAGTGGGTATGTAGTTATTGGTGTTGGAGTGTCTATGGTTTTGCGAATGGCAGTCTGTAATTTAGAGTGGGTGAATCAAAGGTTATATTAGGGTGTGAGGAGGTGCATCAGATTATCACGTGGATGATGTCATCAGTGATGTCATTTGAGATGTCATCAGTGATGTCATCAGTGATGTCACTGACCATGTCATGAGTGATGTAATATGTGACGTCATCAGCAGTGCATTGCGGGCGCGAGTTATAGTTAGCTGAACTAACTATAACGGGGAATTTCACGGGTTTTGTACGAGTGCAATGTCCAAGTAACTAAAACTGTCCCTAAAACCTATGGTTTTTTCAGTGAATTTCAAAGGTTTTTTAAATGCTAATTTGTAACTATAACGTGTCTGAAACCTATGGTTTTTTCAGTGAATTTCAAAGGTTTTTTAAATGCTAATTTGTAACTATAACGTGTCTGAAACCTATGGTTTTTTCAGTGAATTTCAAAGGTTTTTTAAATGCTAATTTCTAACTATAACGTGCCTGAAACCTACGGTTTTTTCAGTGAATTTCAAAGGTTTTGTAAATGACAATTTTTAAATGTATTAATTGTTATATTAATTTTTTTCATACTGATTTACTACATTTTTAGAAACAATTTTTTTACATATTTTATTTTTTAAATTACATTGTAATTACATTATACATTACATTACAAAAAATACTTTCTCAGAATGAATTACTTTAGTTTAAATACTTTGCAGATAGGCAATAGACTTTTAAGTACAGTAGTTACAGTTGTTGCAATGGGCAGCACATTTTCAAACACAATGCAACATTCAGCTCAATGTGAATTTCTAGTTAAATGCAATTAGTTACTTTATGGATTACTTTTGTAACCACAGGACTGGATCCTAGATTCAGTCCTGGTACATCTCCTGTAAACAGTTGAGTAAAAGCGTTTTGGTTACAGTCGTGATTTTTAAGGAATATTATTGTATTTTAAAAGTTGACACTTAGAAACTTTTTCTCATAGAATCACCAATGTTATCCTATGGAAGGAAATTCACTTAGCAGGTAAAAACTGTTATCGTTACTTTATCTTACTCAGTGTTGGATCCTGGATCCAGCACTGGTGCATCTCCTGTAAACAGTTGAATGAATGCGTTTAAGTCATACAGGCGATTTTTAAGGAATATTTGTAGTTTGTGAAAATCGACACAAAGTTTTCTGCTGAAAACCAGACAATGGATTCCTATGTTAGAAAATATAAGTTACTGGTAAGTACGGTTAAAATTACTTTTCAGGGTCAGTGCTGGGCTAAAAGATGCAGCACTGGGTTCTCTCCTGATAACAGGTGAGTAAATTGGAATTCGTACTTTGGTTGATTTTAGAGGAATATTATAAAGTTCCAAAACTCCACACTTAGAAGAATTTCCAAGTGAAACCAGTCAATGTTAGCCTATGAAGGAAATTCAAGTTACCGGTAAGTACGGTTAAAATTAATTTTGAGGATCAGTACTTGGCTGAAAGATGCAGCACTGAGGTCTCTCCTGATAACAGGTGAGTAAATCAGAATTCGGATTTCGGCTGATTTTAGAGGAATATTTTAAAGTTCCAAAAATCAACACTTAGAAACTTTTTCAGCAAAAAGCAGGCAATGATATCCTATGCAAGGAAATTCAAGTTACTGGTAAGTACGGCTAAAATTACTTTTGAGGATTAGTACTGGGCTGAAAGATGCAGCACTGAGGTCTCTCCTGATAACAGGTGAGTAAATCGGAATTCGTATTTCGGCTGATTTTAGAGGAATATTTTAAAGTTCCAAAACTCCACACTTAGAAGAATTTCCAAGTGAAACCAGTCAATGTTAGCCTATGAAGGAAATTCAAGTTACCGGTAAGTACGGTTAAAATTACTTTTCAGGACCAGTACTGGGCTGAAAGATGCAGCACTGAGGTCTCTCCTGATAACAGGTGAGTAAATCGGAATTCGTATTTCGGCTGATTTTAGAGGAATATTTTAAAGTTCCAAAACTCCACACTTAGAAGAATTTCCAAGTGAAACCAGTCAATGTTAGCCTATGAAGGAAATTCAAGTTACCGGTAAGTACGGTTAAAATTACTTTTCAGGACCAGTACTGGGCTGAAAGATGCAGCACTGAGGTCTCTCCTGATAACAGGTGAGTAAATCGGAATTCATATTTCGGCTGATTTTAGAGGAATATTTGCACAATGATGAAGGGAGGGGCGGGGCCTCAGGTGACATCTGTGCAAACGCGCCCCGTTGCGCGTTTTAAGTTGGGGGATTAAGTCCCCTTGAATCCTGAGGGTCCCTAGGGGCCAACTAGCCCACCAGGAACCTCCAATATGCGCCAGGGGCTGCGTTGCAGAGACGTGTAGAGAGGCCACACCCTTTTACACCTCTCTGAGACCGCGCTTCGATTTTTTTTTTTTCGGCAGGATTCGCGCACCCTGAGCGCACCCTGCCGATTTTTTTTTTTTGCCCAGGGGGTCCTTGTGGGACCCCCTGAGCAGGCCTAGGGGGTTAGGGGGTTTCTACCCTGCCCCCTTTGTGCGTTTTGCACACTTGTTTCTTTTTTTTCTCGGCGGGATACGCGCACCCTAAGCGCATCCCGCCGATTTAAAAAAAAAATCTTTTTCTGCCCAGGGGGTCCTTGTGGGACCCCTGAGCAGACCTAGGGGGTCAGGGTGTTTCTGCCCTGCCCCCTTTTGCGCTTTGCGCACTTGTTTCTGTCCCTCGGTTCTGCCGAGGGACAAAATGGCTGCCAACACTTCCTGAATCGGAATGTTGACAGCCAGCTGACAACCAATTAGCATGCAGCTCGTGATCGGGACGGTGCGCGCAGGATGCGCTGAGGGTACGCGTATCCGACGCGCCCATAGATATATATGTACTTTTACTTTTGATTTTCTCAGGAACTACTGAACGGATTTACACCATTTAAGCAAAAGGCACCAGTCTGAACCAAGGACTACCTCTTTGCCAAATTTGGTGTAATTCCGTTCAGCAGTTCGAGCTGTAGCTGCGACTAAAGGTTCCTATGGAAAAATGAATGGGGAAAACGCGTTTTGGGACCCCCTTTTTTCTCGGCCCCCGCTTCACGTATCACCCCGAGACTTTCAGGGTAGGAGCGGAGCGGAGCGCCCCAACAAGTTGGAAACTTTCACGAAGATTCGTCAACCGGCGCCAACGTTATTTCAAATAGAATGTCGCGGATTTCCTATGGATAATAGGTTGTAACTATAACTATCTACTGGCGACCGCCAGTAGATAATATATATATATATATATATATATATATATATATATATATATATATGCAAACACAATTCCCACAGCGCTGTCAGCTGCAAAAGGGACACGGACACCAACTTCGTGCTGATGTTATCTTTTTTTAAAATTCATGACAGGAGGACGCATTTCGCCCACCTCACCGGGCTTGCTCACATAGCGAGACACATTTCAAAGCTATCATTTAAAGTACAACACACACCACGTGATCGCAAGTAGTAATGGTCATCAAAGACAGACTATGACTCCAATTTACTTTGTGTATACGGAAAGCAAATGCAAATCTTACATTTTAATTTCATTACTGGTTATAAACTGTATTTAATCTTAAAAACACAGTGTCTAATGCCAATATTGAAACTAGCATCAAACATACTAATTACTTTTCATCCATTCGTTTAAAGCTATCCAATACCATAGTATGGGTTACTTGTCCTAATATCTGCTCTAATGCTGCTGAGTTTAATCAACACCACATACTGCAACGAATTGGGTGAAATTCATCCTTAAGGAATAAATAAAGTGCATAGTGCAAAAACATCTGATGCTATTAAACAAGTTATTTCCACAACATATTGGCAAATAAGGTGAGTAACATTGCTTACAGACAAACAAATATACCTGCTACAATGCAGTAAATTTCTATCGCCAATAGTCATGGTTCCTTGTTGAGTGCCCTTTAACTGTACATTTTCCCTGATTACTACTATACGTATCTCTTCTTGGATTAATAATAAAGTGCATAGTGCAAGTATATCCTCCATAGATACAATACCTATCTCCACCTAGAGTTATAATAAGGTGCAAAGTATAGGTAAGTTATGAATATCAATACATTCCTGTTATTTCTTGTTGTCCTAAAGATGTAAATATAACAAATCTAGTTTAATACTGATAGGCATGATAAACATTACATTCACTTAAAAAAGAAATCTATTTAGTCAAAGCTGTTGTAAAACAACTAACCTACATGCTCCTAGTATTCAGTGCAAAAATTGAAAATGATATATATATATATGTATATATGTAATATATGTATATATATATATATATATATATATATATATATATATATATATATATATATATATATATATATATAAAACCTACTGGCGGTCACCAGTAGGTAGTTATAGTTAGGACCTAGTTTCCATAGGAAAAGCATTTTTTGACTTGACTATAACTTTGGCGTCTTTTGACCAATCTTCATGAAATTTTCCCCAAAAAGTGTCAAAGTAGGTTCTGTGTGTCATGGAAAGTTTGGGGGTGATCCGAGGAATAGGGGCACAAGATAAGGGTGCATTTGTAATGTTGATTCCCATAAGAATGCATTGTCGAACCTACAGCCTGAACCGCTGGATGGAATTACACGAAATTTGGTAGAAAGGTAGATGTTGTTACGCAGATTGTGCTTTTTGTTATTTGGTGCAAATTATTTTAGTAGTTTGTGAGAAATTTAGGAAGAAAAAGATAGATATATCTTTGGACACGAAGCCTTCGCGAAAAAGACGAGTTTGTGCAGGGAAATGCATCACTCTGATTGGTTTACAACACTTCAACCAGGAAGTATTGGCAGCCATCTTGGAACCCGGCTTCACCGAGTCCCCCCAAAGAAAGTGAAAATAAGAAAAGGGTAGGAATACCTGGGACCCTGCCACGGCATAAAAGTATTTTTTTAAATAAATGTTGCTGCGAAATCGCGATATTCACAGCAAAAAAGAAATTAAAAAAAGCAAGCGAGGGCTCCCGCACTTGCTTTTGAATAACCCTGGGTGGGCCAGGTGCCAGGAACATATCATGAATATAGGAGAGGGGTGCACGGGGCCCCCTCCTAGGGCTAATCAAAGCCCCGGGGACTCCACCTCCCTGGGGCACTTTTTATTATGTATGCGGGCAGGCCCCCACTGGGCCAGCCCGCAGTCCTGGGGACCGCCACCTCCTCGGAGCTAATTACAATAATATGGGGGGCCTTGCAGACCCCCCCATGCCCCAGGGACCGCCATCTCCCGGGGCTAATTATCATAATATGGGGGCCTCATGAACCCCCCTGACTTTGAACCACCACCTCCCCGGGGCTTTTTATATTTAGGTTGGGGGGTCTCACAGTCCTCCTGAGCCCCAGGGACCACCACCTCCCCAGGGTCAAACTCTAAAATGGGACGGGCCACGTGGCCCCTCCTCCAGGGCCATCCTTGGCCCCAGGGAACGCCGACTACCTGGGACAGGCCCTAATAGAAGAAAGGAGGGGGACCCCCTCCTGGACACATACATGGCCCTGGAGACCGCCACCACCCAGGGCCGGCTCCAGCAATGTCCTGGAATGCCCACCCTGGGACATTGAAGTTTGTTATGGCTTGCCGGGAGCACCACCAAGCCATAGCAAACCTGCTCCGCTTTTGGCAAGCTCTTTCTTGCTGAAAGCAGAGCATGTCTGTTTACCTGCCCGCTGTCAATTTTGCAGGGAAACAAACACATTGCATTGAGATCCAGGGAGCTGCATGTTAGCAGCTCCCAGGGTCTCAAAGCAATGCCGGTTCCCACAGGAGGCGGGGAGCCGGCAGGGACCACAGGGGGAATGTTTCAAAAGTGGGTAGCCTGGGTGGGACCAGGGTACCCACACTACAGTCCGGGCCCAGAGAATGGGGTCCCTGAGGCCGAAATCGGCCAGGGAGAGGAGCCACATGGCCCCCCTCCCTTGTTAAAAAAATAATATAGAAAAAGGGGCAGGCCCGAGGAATAGAGGTAACAGGCCCCGAGGACCCTCAATAGCCAAGGGGACTTCATCCCCCTAGTAGAAGTGCGCCAGAAGGCATGTTTGCAGAGTGGTGGAGAAAGGGGGCATGGCCTCCAACAACATCTTAGCAATCCTGCTCCGTGAGACTTACTGGAGGAAACAGGAGGAGTAGTTGGCCCCCGAGGATGTCCTTCGGGGCTAAATACCCCTCCTGTTACCTCCAGTAAGTCCCACACGGCGAGATTGCTAAGAGATCTTTGGAGGCCACACCCCCTTTCTCCACCACTCTGCAAACTTGGCTCTTGGCGCTCTACTGGCTGGAGGATGAAGTTCATTTTACTTCTGAGGGACCTTGGAGGCCAAAAAGCCCTCCTGGTATCTCCTGTAAGTCCTACACAGCGTGATTCCTCGGAGCTGGTCGAAGGCCCAGTCTCCTTTCTCCACCACTCTGCAAACGCTATTACTACTTAAAAAAACATCGAAATTCACTTGAAAAACGAAAGGGTACTGGGACGTTACAGTTAGGAATTAGCATTTAAATAATCTTTGAAATTCACAGAAAAAAAACAAAGGTTACATGGGCGTTATAGCTAGGAAATGGAATAAACAAAAACCTTAGAAATTCACTGAAAAAAACAAAGGTTATAGTTAGGCTCAGGTGTCACTCATACAAAACCAGTGAAATTCAGCAGTAGATCTAAAAGTAGTGGTATGGGTCTGTGAATGGGTTTGTGAATGTTAGTGTGAGAGTGGGAATATGAAAGGTTCTATTGGGGTGTGAGTGGGTATGTTAGTGATTTTGTGGATGATGTCATCAGTGATGTGATTTGAGATGTCATCAGTGATGTCACTGACCATGTAATAAATGATGTAATATGTGAGGTCATAAGCACTGCATTGCAGGAGCATGAGTTATAGTTAGCTCAGCTAACTATAACTGCAGAATTTCACTGGTTCTGTACAAGTGAAACTTGAGCCTAACTATAACGTCCCTATAACCTTTGGTTTAAAAATAAAAAAATGTATATATATATATATATATATATATATATATATATATTATCTACTGGCGGTCGCCAGTAGATAGTTATAGTTACAACCTATTATCCATAGGAAATCCGCGACATTCTATTTGAAATAACTCTCTTGCCGGTTGACGTATCTTCGCAAAATTTTCAAACTTTGTGGGGCGCTCCGGTCCGCTCCTACCCTGAAAGTCTCGGGGGATTCGTCAAGCGGGGGCCGAGAAAAAGGGGGTCCCAAAACGCGTTTTCCCCATGCAATTTTCCATAGGAAACTTTAGACACGGCTACAGCCCGAACTGCTGAACGGAATTACACCAAATTTGGCAAAGAGGTAGTTCTTGGTTCAGAAAGAACCCTTTTGTTAAATGGTGTAAATCCGTTCAGTAGTTGCTGAGAAAATCAAAAGTAAAAGTACATATATATCTATGGCCGAGTAGGGTCCGCGTACCCTCAGCGCACCCTGTGCGCACCGTCCCGATCACGAGCTGCATGTTAATTGGCTGTCAGCTGGCTGTCAACATTCCGATTCAGGAAATGTTGGCAGCCATTTTATCCCTCGGTAGAACCGAGGGACAGAAACAAGTGCGCAAAGCGCACAAAGGGAGCAGGGTAGAAACACCCTGACCCCTAGGTTTGCTCAGGGGTCCCACAAGGACCCCCTGGGCAAAAAAAAAAAAAATTTTTAAATCAGCAGGATGCGCTCAGGGTGCGCGAATCCGAAAAAAGGGGGGTCCCAAAACGCGTTTTCCCCATGCAATTTTCCATAGGAAACTTTAGACACGGCTACAGCCCGAACTGCAGAACGGAATTACACCAAATTTGGCAAAGAGGTAGTTCTTGGTTCAGAAAGAACCCTTTTTGTTAAATGGTGTAAATCCGTTCAGTAGTTGCTGAGAAAATCAAAAGTAAAAGCTCAGGGTGTGCGAATCCTGCCGGAAAAAAAAAATCGAAGCGCGGTCTCCCGCGCTTCGATTGCATTTTGCCCCCGGGTTGCCCAAGTCCCGGGGGCATGGTGGGGGTGGGTATATTGTTTGTATGGGGGGCCTCAAGGGCCCCCAAGCCCCGGGGACCGCCACCCCCGGGGCTTTATAAAAATGGTGCGGGAGGGCTTTCCTGCCCTCCCGCAGCCCCGGGACCGCCACCCCCGGGGCTTCTTTTTTAAAATAAATAAGTTGTGGGGGGCTCCAGCCCCCCACACGCCCTGGGGACCACCACCTCCCTGGGGCACTTACAAAATAAATGTGGGGGTCCATTACGGACCCCAGAGCCCCGGGGACCACCACCTCCCCGGGGCTGTGCAATTTAAGGGAGGGGCCGCGCGGCCCCCTCCTGGAGCCCTTGATGGCCCTGGGGACCGCCACCCCCAGGGCCGGCTCCTGCAGTGTCCCGGGGTGCCTACCCCGGGACACTGTAGTTTGCTATGGCAGGGCGGGAGCCTCGCGGCTCCCGTCCTGCCATAGCAAACTGCTTGGATATTGGAAGAGAGAGCAGGGAAACCTGCTCTCTCTTCCAATATCTAAAGCAAATTGCTTTTCCACACGGGAGCTGCATGTCAGCAGCTCCCCATGTGGAAAAGCAATGCCGGCTCTCGAAGGACGCGGGGAGCCGGCGGGACCGTGGGGGCATTGGGGCTCCCCTCACGGTCTCCATTATTATGTATAGGCCCCGGGGGATGGGGTCCCCGGGGAGAATAAAAATTAGTGGTAGGAGCTATCAAAAATTTTACGGAGAAATAAGGAGTCGCGCACCCAGCGCGCCGCTCAGCGCGGCCCCTAGTGTGAACGCGTTGGGTGCGCGACTCCCAGCGCGGCCCCCTGGTGTAAACGCGTTGGGTGCGTGACTCCAAGGTAAACGTGTTGGGTGCGCGAATCCCCCAAATATTTTTTAAAAAACAGTAAATATACCAAAAAAATACATGTAACAAATATTACAATTAAATATTATCATTTAAAAAACCTTTGAAATTCACTGAAAAAACCATAGGTTTCAGGCACGTTATACTTACAAATTAGCATTTAAAAAACCTTTGAAATTCACTGAAAAAACCATAGGTTTTAGGGACAGTTATAGTTAGTTGGACATTGCACTCGTACAAAACCCGTGAAATTCCCCTGTTATAGTTAGTTCAGCTAACTATAACTCGCGCCCGCAATGCACTGCTGATGACGTCACATATTACATCACTCATGACATGGTCAGTGACATCACTGATGACATCACTGATGACATCTCAAATGACATCACTGATGACATCATCCACGTGATAATTTCATGCATCTTCTCACACCCTAATATAACTTTTGATACACCCACTCTAAATTACAGTCTGCCATTCTCAAAACCATAGACACTCCAACACCAAAAACTACATACCCACTCACTGATTCTTAGGTCTACACACACATCCACTCACTCACCTGTACAGTCACTCATACTTACAGTCACTCAGTACAAGACTATCATATGCACTCATACACCTATATAAACACTCACACACCGCCACTCATCCATAGAGGTACTCACACACCTAGTCAGTCATGCAAAAAATTAATCACACACCCATTTACTCACCTATACAGTTATACACACACCAGCTCACTTACTCATACAAATACTAGCACATTCTTACGCTCTTATACAATAACTGATACAAGCACACACGCATCCATACAGCCACTCTCACAATAACACACTCTCACTTATAGCCATTTAAATACTCTAACACACATATATACTGCCTTTTACATATGTAGTTACTCGCACATGTACCACTGAGATATACATTCACTCACTAACACACCCATACACACACTCACCCACCCAAGCAGTCCATCACAGATGCACTCTTGAAATCATGCACCCAGTGAATCACCCACTCACACATCTATGTATAGAGTCACACACACCCCTCCCACACAAACACTCAGGCAGCCATACAGATACTCAGAGAACCAATCAATAACCCATATAGACACTCATGTAGCTATTCGCAAATCCATGCATCCACTTACACACCAACAAACAGACGGATACAGACATTCACACAGTTTAGTCACTAACCCATGCATTCAGTAAGATACGTTTAATCACTCACTTGTAGAGTCAGTCACTCACGTACTAAATCATCCATTCAGACACTTATACACCCACTCATTCTTCAATACGCCTTTCCTATATATATTAAACATATTTAAACTTTACAGAAACACACAGTCACTGGATGATGTCATCAGTGATGTCATTTGAGATGTCATCAGTGATGTCATCAGTGATGTCACTGACCATGTCATGAGTGATGTAATATGTGACGTCATCAGCAGTGCATTGCGGGGCGCGAGTTATAGTTAGCTGAACTAACTATAACAGGGGAATTTCACGGGTTTTGTACGAGTGCAATGTCCAACTAACTATAACTGTCCCTAAAACCTATGGTTTTTTCAGTGAATATATATATATATATATATATATATATATATATACACACACATATTTATTAAATATGTTGTTCGTGAACTTATACATGGTCACCAGAGTTACCCTTACTGAAGATTGATGTAAATGAAATATAATAAAAGGCTGAGCAAACATTATTGACTCTTATGCAATGCGAAGCCCAATGCAGTTCTTCTGCATTGCTTCCAAACCTCATACAGTGCATCCAATCTATCCCAAACAGGCCACACTTCAACCAATACCCTTTCGACCCTACATTTAAAGGGCATTCAGAGCTCAATGAAATTTGCTGGGTTTCGGTCACCTTGTCATGCCTAGAAAGCACTAAGCAAATGATCCATATGTAGTAACTAATTTTAACAATCCAGAGAGCACTTTTCAAGGAGGCTGGGAAGCACCACATAAATGTCTATATCATTCAATCTTTCGTTATCACAGTCTGTGATCCTGTAATCCTTCAGAATTAAAAAGTGATGGTTTAAGACTTCTGGTTGCCAGATCTGAGCTGCCAAGATAAGTTAAAATGCAGGAATATACAATATACGGCCTGCATTGTGCCAGTCGACCCATACGTTACACAATCGGTTACAAAATGAGTTATCAAGGATAAAACGTATTGCTGTTTGCATTCTGCTTTGATTCAAATCAATTAAATATATTGAAAACATTATCCTGCCTACTGTCTTCCTGCTCTGCTCTGCTAAATCTTTAACTGGTCTGCGGTACAGTAAGTGTCACCAGTTTTTAGGATCTCTCCTGCGAGGCAATAGGCAATTTGTTCAATGTGAGTATCAATCAAACCAGCATCTTTCCCAACCTGATTCTTGCAAGAATCACCCTCTAAATGATCCATTTGATAATTGACAGTGGTCAGTATACCAGCATTGCCCTGGAAAGGGGGGGGGGGGGCAATCCTTTCATTTCCATTACTCTAATAATGCCATTTCTTTAGATAGTGTCTTCCTTTCTCTAATCATGCAACCACTTATCAATAGAAGTATTAAGTGTGCTTGTTCTCTGGCTTTTTAAGTGATGAGATAAATTCCCTATACATCTCAGTGGAAATGTGTCTGCTCTTGCTTTATTTACAGAATGTTACTTAACACCATGCGGTTCAGCAGAACCCTGCGTAGATTCAACTTTTTTCAATGAAGGATAGATCCCCGTCCATTTCCCATTTCTCCCTTGTCTGTGTTGGCTTTGGTCCATTTCATGGGTGTCGGCATAAAAGTAAGTAGCACCACGCGCGTGCCTGTGCAACCCCTAGTAAATAACCTCCCAAATGTTCTTGTATGCAAGGCAGGCTACACATGTTTATAATAAAAGAAAGCTCCCCAAAATGCAAAACATTTTGCATAATGTCCTCTAAATTTGCTTGCACAGGTATTTTAAAAGAGCATGTTTGCTTCATCTCTACAATGTCATGCACTTGGAAATAACCTCTGATAAGTTATGTGACACTGCAAATTCCGGCTATTACTAACGCAACACTAGAATATGAATGTATTTTCTCTCCAGGAAATTATGGAGCACTGAATTGTAATTACCAAAGTATGAACGTCAGTACTCCCTTTAAAAATTTGTAATTATAAATTGAACATACACACAAACGATAATTCCCTTCTTTGCAAATTAAGTCAGAACCTACTATTAAAATGGTTTAATACAGAATCCCATAATTCCCCTGGCAACTATGAAGGAAAGACAGGAAAAGTACTCTGAAAGATAAATGTAGGTAGGCACATCTTGGGGAGAATTTAGTTTTCTTTTAACTGTGCAAACAAACACCACAAAATTATGAATAGGTAATTTCCATTGATACTTGGCAAAAACATGCCTAAACTAGGATTTAAATCAGGGGTGTGCTAAATTCAGGTAATTTTCTTTTGCATAATGCGAAACCGGCATTCGTCCTATGTTTGTTATAGCGCGAAATGAGTCCTCACAACCGTTTTAAACACAAAAACCAAACGTCCTGTGAACAACAACTGCTCCCATTTTAGTCATTCAAGTTTTCCACATTCTCCTGCCCTAAAATTATGCCGTAATGCCATGTGGCATAGTGGTGTAATGGCAAAATTTCAGAAATTCCGTGTAACAAGGGTAGCAGAAATTTTGTGAAATTCCGCAAGGTTACACAGTCATAAAGGGAATTTTGCCCTAATTAGAAAATATTGATTTGCACATAATCCCCCCTCCTTTTTAAATAGTTCCTGGGAAGCCTGAATGTGAGCTAAAGAGCAACATGTAGAAAGTGAACTGAATGCCTATTTTCCAAGGTTATTTCAGCAAGATAAAAATGAATCATTGGGAAGGTCATGAGGAATCTCTCTCAAAGCCTGAAAAACTACGTATAATAGAGATACTGGAGTCAAAACTGGATGGATTTTGATATTTGCGAGCAAGAGTGGACAGTCCTTTGCTGCTTGCATTCTTAATAGATTTTTTAAATATAGGTTTAGATTACATATTCTAGAAATACGCAAATTCTGGAGCAATCACACATCTGTGTTGAGTAATAAACAACTTCGTACAGCACAACTTTGGTCTTGCAGGGTTTAGCCTTGGGCTCGGACAATCTACCAAATGGAGAGTCTTAGAGGGGTTTAGCACACCCCTGTCAACAAATGGTACATTTAGGACACATTAGTTATGTCAGAAAATATTGTGACAGGTATATTTTGATGCCACAATGAATCTGTTCAACAAATATACATCCATTTTGTCTGTGACTCGCTGATGCTCATTTGAAACACAGTGAACCTACGGCCCACCGATGCATGAAAGGCTTTCTTCTAGCAGATGGCCGGGGCTTCAGCCAACATTGGACTTGCCTGATGGCAGAAGCTCAGTGAGCAAGCCTTTAGGAATGCAGCTCCACTGTGCAGCACACAGCCCTAAGCTAATCTGAAAAAGACTTTCTGGTCAGTTTGTTAAAACAGTGAGTGGTTTCTGAGAAGAGGCCAAAGTCCATCTGTTTACAAAACTACACACACCACATTATATTTTTTCATGCTGCACAGTTGAGTATTGAAACCACCCTAGACCTCGCAATGTCCCTTGTCTGGGCAACCCATTCTTCTGTTCTTAATGCTCTCGCTGGAATTGTATACAGTTTGAGCCTGGTCATCAGATTGACACCTTGTCTGCAAATTCAATGTGTTTTTGAAACATGTATTTATATCAGGGCCGGACTGGCCATAGCAGGCACTGGGTGTTTTCCCGGTGGGCTGGAAGGGTGTAGGCCGGTTTTTGACCTGTGGGGACCGTTTTTTTTTACTGGGGGTGGTTTTGCAGCAGTGCTGCAATATCGTTCCTCTGTAACAAAAGCAGCAATTGTGCTTCACACTATCACCCCCCCCCCCTGGCATGTCTCAGTAGCACTCCCCCTGGGAGCCGGTCGAGCAGAATTGCCAGGGCAGGTTTCTGTTCCCAGTCCAGCCGTGATTTATACAGTGACTGTTACATGAGTAGGCTATGCGAGGTCCATATGCCCAAACAAATAATATATTATACCGTCCCCAGAGAGGAAGCGAAGGGAATTCTTTTCATACACTCAATCACATCTTAGCAGAAAAGAAATAATATGCAATTCTGCAACTTTTTTCCAAAACTTAGTCAACAGATATTCTAGTGACAAGAGAATGCCATTCTCAAGGATGCAGGAAGGGAAGGTTACAGCTTAGTCGAGGGTGTAATGTAGTAGCAATGCTTTGTGGTCAGGACTGGGGCTTAATTTGAGCCAGTGGCTGCTGGTGGGGGGCACCAGCACTTATTTTTAGGGACCGGCACTCATTTTCCACGAGTTATTTACTGAGTACAAGAGAGAGAAAAACACACATTGGAAAAACGGAGGAAGAGAAAGACAGCCAAACCATCACAAAGGGAGAAAGCAGGAACCTGAAAGAGTGAGATAAAGGGGCAAAGAGTATCTGGTACCGAATTAAAATGCACAAGGTGAATTTAAGTATACCTGCCTTGGTATTCGGTGCGCTGACATTTCATAGCAAGGCTGCGGGCTTCTTAGCAGTCAGTCAGTTTTCTAGCAAGAACTTCCTACAGAGTATATTAATTGTTGAGGCAGTTTGTTAACAAATGGGGACACTGATCGTTTCAACCGAGTCTATCCTGCCTCAGGATATGGATTCTCTGGACCACCACAGTGGCCTAACCATATCTTTACTGTGGCCATTGCTTAATTTGTAAAATCTTAAGTGCCAGGGCTCTGACCAGGTGGCCACTGCAGCTTGCACCACCCATCGCCCTTGTCATCGCTGCCAAAACAACTACTAACCATCTATCTCGCATGTAAATGCGACAGTTCAGATTATTCCAGGTCCCCAAAGCTAAAGGCACGGCTGGAGAGGCAGGTATAAGCAATTTTAATGTATATTGTATTCCCAAACAACCGTTGTTCTGCTCATCTCTAAATTAGATGAGCAGCACCACCATGTGGTAGACTGTTCTAAGAATAGTGTTGACAATTAGGTGCCGGTGCCGAGCACTGGAAACCAATTACGTGCCGGTGCTGAGCACCGGAAAGCACTGGCTCAAATTAAGCACTGACTGTGTCGCAGATATATAGGCACGATTCATGTTCATATTGGACAGTCCTCATACGTGCATGTCTCAGAAGCATGAGGGTGCTGCTGTGAGAGGAGTTTGGTGAAAAAAGTATGTAATGTTCATTCAACGTTTTATCCTTTAAATTATTTCGAATATTAGAAGCAAGAATGCACATTGCAAAGTTTCAATTCAATGATGATTGGACCACACCCCCGAATTCTCTTTTAGGGTGTTAGCACTCTATATGTAATTATGGGTTTGAAAAGGACATTATAAAGCATTTTTCAACATGGAATTCTGGTGTGAATGCACTTTTAGTCCCTATGGGGCTCATTCAGAAAGGAATTTATGAGTACGAGATGCTGTACTACAGGCATCCTTTTTACGTACTCTTTACATTTGTGAATTGAACATGAAATGCTAAACCCACTATTACTAAAATTGCATACAGGATGCTACTTTCTAATAGTTAACAGTATATGAATATGAAAGTTTATATTTCCATTTTGGATGTTTTGGGGCCAAATCACAAAGGCATATAAGAGTATAAAAAATAATTGTGTAGTACAAATTCCCATTATCACATATGCTTATCTGAATAGATCTCAATCAGTCTCTAGGTGCTACAGAGTTTGTCAATGGGAACGTGATTGCCGCCCTCTTTATTTCCTCTCACATTGATTAATCACCTTGAAGGGTTATTAACATTAATATTCCTATTGCATCCATTGCCTTGTTTGTATAACTATGCACCAGCGCATATCCAATGCAAGTTCCTCAAGTATTCTTAGTTTCTTGTCTGTTGGTTTTATCTTTACATTGTCAACAAGCACGGGCAAAGCCAACAGGTCTGGCCTTACAGGCTGTGTGATGGTTATTACTTTAAAAAAAATTTATTGCAAGGCTTTGTCAAAAAAGGGTAAAAAAGAAAACATGGGGCCACATAAACATGGCTGGCATAAGCTTGCATTCAAAATATAATATTTAAAAAACATTTGCTGATGTGGCTGTTGTACTAATGACTTTCAGTTGGGTGATGCTTTTGATTATTTTTATTATTATTTGTGAAAGAGATATAAATAAATCACCACCCAACCGAGTTCTCCAACCGCAGGCAGCTACAATGTTACTTAAACTATTCATAACTTTGCAAAGGGGACAGCAAATATATCACTATAGAATTGGACACCTAAAGTACTGGTAACAAATAAGTAGCCATTATTTAAAATTAATATAAAAACAAATACCTAAATAGAATAAAAACATTCTTTATACACTAGCTTCGTCACTGAAGAGAAGGGAACTACTTTTAGGTGGATGTGAACAATTGGCAGAGGCTTTGTGCAGTCATTCAAAGTGAAGTAGTCAATAGGTAAAGTGGGCTGACCTGTTCCCATGCTGTATGTTGTGGTGGGCAGCAGCAAAATGTGAATGAAAATTTAACAAGCCAATAGATTAAGCCGTCTGACAAAAAGCCCCTGTGTGCAACTGTATCAAGCATGAAATTCTGAGGAAAAAATAGTTCAGCGAGCCAGCGGATGCTGGTTCCAAGGCCAGTGCAAACAATTAAATGCTACATGGCTTATTGAAGCCTCGGTGTGTTTGTATTGTTGAACCTAAAATTAAATTGCTTGACAGGAATTGAAAACATATTTTTGTATTAATATGGCTGTTTTGAACGCATATAATATAATGAAGCGTTTAACTGTCTGTTAAACAAGTTGTTAAATAAACTTATCTATCGTAACTAAGGACAATATTCAGAACCTGATTATTCCCATAGCTAATGGATAAAGACATATAAATGGATGTTTTGAATGCAAAAAAGAAACCCTGAGTCAAAGAATTCAAGAATTCCGTCACTCCTATAAAAAAGTAATTACCGCAGGAGTAAGGAAAGATTCAGGTAATAAAATATAAACGATAAGTCGGGGTTGGTCATGGAAAAAGTTTGGCTCACCAATAAAGACAAAACCCTGTGTGCATATTCCCCAAAAAATGTCATGTGTTCACCCAACCAAGACACATCAAAATGTAACCCTTGTTAAGAAGCAGTAAGTGTGTGTTCAAAATAGAATGCGACATGGAACATTCACATGTTTAATATGGTGTGGAAGAAATGGTTTCTGCACAGAGAAATGTATGTCTCTTTAATATAATAACAGGTCTTAAAAATAAAGTGCTAAATGCACTTTAGCCCTAAATCCAAACCCGTGGAGTGACCACCTTCAGACAATCTGTCTGAAGTATGATTAATGTTACCTCGCCGATCCTGGAAGTTTGAAAAAGTGATACATTTCCAGGATACACACCTGACCTCTTTACGAAAAATGGCAAGGCAAGCAATCAGAAATCCCAGCAGGAGCTGACTGCAAACATGCACAAGTAGTCGAGTGGTCCTAAGTCTGGCTGATGGGAACGAATAGACTAAGGGAAGCACTGGCAATGCTGTTCATTTTGATTTCTGTATAGTGAGAAGATTTTCTCACAAATAGCACGTATACCAGGTACCACTGGAGAATAAGCAATGCAACCTTTTTACAGACATAGACCAGGCACAGTATGGACAGCAGCAGTGCAAGAGGCGCTCCCTACACACAGACCAGAGAGGCATACATCCTAAGAGCAGGCATTTATACAAACACCCAGTGCAGAGAAATTCTACATATTCACATGCACACGTGAATATGTGGAATTTACACACACACACACAAGCATACAATCTAGATGCACACCCACATATAGCACACATGTCCAAACACACCCATACACACACACACACACGCACACATGCACACACATATGCACACACACACACGCAGACAAACTAGATGCACACCCACATATTTCATAATATAGGCAGGTAGACACTCCCAAGACAGACATGCAGGCGCTCACAGGATTGGCAGACAAACTGCACAGACAGACTTGCTCACAGGGCAGGTAGGCAGATAGGGAGTCAGAGGGCAGACACAGATGCAAAATATTCAGACACCACTCCCAAATTCATTGTGGTTCACGAAGAGCAATGATGTGTCTCTGTTAGATGTGTCTATATGAACTAAGGACAGCAGATTGTACTGAATGGCATTGGGAACAGGGGTTGACCCAGGTGAGTGTCCTGGGGATCAAACAGGGTGTAAGAGTTTAGAATTGGGGAGACGTTGCTGGTAAGTGCTGTGGTCTATGGAGGAAGACAACACAGATGAATCGTTTTGGAAAATGGGGCAGTGGCTGCTATGCTAATCCATAGATCACAAGTAGGCTGCAATTTGTTAACACACGCTACTTTCAACATGCTATTTTCATTGCTGAAAGTGGAAACTCTTTGTACATCACTATGCTTGACCATTAGCCAAATGATTCATAAGGAAATTTATTTTTGCTTGTATACTGATATCAAACTACATCTGAGAGCTAGTTCCTGTCAGAAATTGGGTTGTTGGTTGATTAGGGTATGAGCCCAAGTAAGTCAGCAGCCACGATCCTAGTCAGGGTAAGAAGCAGGCAAACCATAAAATAACCTGTGCTCACCCTCTGGTAGCTTGGCACAGAGCAGTCAGGCTTAATTTAGAGGCAATGTGTAAAGTATTTGTGCAAAACTTCAAACAGTAAAACAGTGAAAACACCATACAAAAAGATTCCACACTGGGTTAGAAAAATGTAACTTAATTTAATAACTAAAACAAGATTTATTTTTACTATATAGCTACAAGATGATGATAAGTTCTATCTGTACCGGAGCGCCTACTCCTTCCCTTTCCTCCCTTTTTATTTCTTTTCCCTGCATTGTGTGTATGAATACTACATTCTTTGCTTTGTTTGTATTCAAAATGTTAAAAAACAAAATTAAAAAAAGTAACTAAAACAAGACCAAAACGACAAAAATCCAATAAGTAAAACTTGAGATGTAAACCTTTAAAGAATAAACGGTAAAATAGTGCTTAGAAGTAATAAGCGCCTACTTGGGAAATCTGGTTGTTCATGACTGAGACAAAGTCAAAAGTTCATGCCAAGTGCGATGGAGCGCAGGCCAGATAAAGGGACCAAGTGAGGCCCGATGAACAAAAGTACCTTGATCTTGGCAGCATTGACATTGAGGATGTGGGGCAGAGCCGAAGCGATGCATCAATGTTGATCCATGCAGTGGTGGCAATGCGCTGGTCCAGATCCGCCCAGCATTACGATGCATCAGCTTTGATGAGCGTAGAGCTGCGATATGGAGATTCGCTGTCGGAAATGCTGTCGACAGAGATGCGGAGACCTTGTGCAGTGGTGGTTCCGAAGGCGATTTGTTGGGGCCGGTCCACGCATTAGAGGTGATGCACCGGTTCTGGTCACGCAACAGGAGCGATGCAATGGCTCCAATCCACATAACAGGAGCAATGCGCTGGTTCCAATTCACGCAACAGTGGTGATGCGCTGGCTCTGATCCATGCAACGGCGCCAATGCACAGGTTCAACAGAGGTTGCATGGATTTTGCTGAACCAAGCACCTTAAGCCTCACTTTCAAGGGTCAAGGACTGGGGTGGCACCACTTGACAGGGCAGACACTCAGACAGCAGAGTCCAAGTGCAGGAGCAGATAAGTTGAAAGTCTTTTATGTTCCTGAGACTTCAGCTCAGAAGGCCAGCCAGCTAGCACTTGGAGTCACTCTGAGTTCAAGTGATGCAGTTCCAGTCCTTTGCACCCAATCAGGGGAACAGCAGGCAGCAGGGCAGCACAGCAAGGCAGGCATCCAGCAAAGCAGCAGTCCAGCAGAGTGGCAGGCCTTCAGCAGCACAGCAGTTGTTCTTCCTGGCAGAGTCTTCACAGGTCTAGAAGTGTACTGAAGTGGTGGTGTCAGAGGCCCAGTACTTCTACCCAGTTGTGCCATTGAAGTGGGATAGACATCAAAGACAAGCCTTTGAAGTGCACAGAGGTCCTCCCTTCATGCCTTGGCTCCAGACTCACTACAGGGGGATATGCAGTCCTTTGTGTTGGGACAGGGCACAGCCTGTTCAGGTGTAAGTGAGGCTGGGTCCAGCTTCTCCCTCCTATCCTGCCAGGATGGCCCATCCAGTCACACCTAAGCTCCCATTGTGTGTGGCTGTCTAGGAGGAATACACAAAGCCCAACTGTCTCCCACACCCAGTCATGTGACCCAGAGACAGGCTGCCTGCACCAAATTATTCAGGCAAGAAAATTCTAACTTTCTAAAAGTGGCATTTTAAGAATAATAACTTAAAATCTGACTTCACCATAAGTTAAGATTGTAAATGAGGATTCCAGAGACACCACACATTAACCAGTTACCTTTTCCCAATTGGAAATTACACTAATAAAATGAAATTAGGTATTTCCAATGTTATCCTATGGGAGAGGTAGGCCTTGCAGTTGTAAAAAATGAGTTTATGAGATTTTCACTGCCAGGATGTGTAAAATTTAAAAGTACATTTCCCACGTTTTAAATATCCTATCAAAAAGGTATGCAGTTCCTAAGGATACAGGAAGAGAGAATTTGAGGATCGGTCGGTATATAAATATGTCCAAAGGTTGGAGACGGGGTCTCTTCCTTGTGAAACTGGGGCCCTCAAACACCCGGCAGGATGTCATACTTCATCATAGGGCTTGCTCTTCGTCAGGCTTGCACTGCAATGCCTGATGGGCACCCTTTAAGGGGCTCTTTACCGGAGATCTTCTGTTCTCAAGCTGTAATGTGAAGTGCGAGTGTAGGGCCATGGAGAGTAAAGTGAGTGAATAGTGTAAGGAAACTTGAAATTAAAAGGAGACTAAGTAGTACTCTAAAAAATGTTAATCAGTGAGTCAACTTTTCGTGCTAAAAACAGAGTTAGAAAACTACCGACATGATGTTCAGTGATTTCTAGTATAAAATGGTGAACATGTTTCTTGCTTAATTTGTCACAAAAATGATCAGTTAGCAATTCATCAGGTGCGGAACTAAAATAACTATCTACAGAGTGGTTGTCATCCTAGTTAGTATAAGGGGTAAACCAAGCACTAGAACAACCTAAAAGTGAAGTACCTTGTGGTAATACCGACCTAAAAAGATGTAAAAAAAATACATAAATAAAATCCTTAATACAATACAGCATGCAGTAGAATTCCTTCCATGCTATTAGTTGAAAAATGCATGTGAGGTGCAGTGAAAAGGCAGAAGAGAGTGGCAAGCAGGTGGCACATCTAAAGGCATAAGCAGGCACGGCGGCTTATCAAACACCATGGGTTAAAATAAATTCCAAGACTCAACCCATCTGGGGTGGGTAACCAACTACGTCAAGTACTGGCAGAGGGAACGCTAAATTATAGCTTCCTAGTGTGGAAAGAATGGATAATCAAAAAAGCATTACAATAAATAGTACAGCTGAATTATTGCGTACATATGTGGGGAGGAAGGATCTCCCATGCGTATAACAAAGATGCAGCATGCCAAGGTGTATCTCACATCATGGCCGCGGTGGAGATTTACTCATGGTTATTAACCAGCTCGCTAGCCAGATGACCTACTCTCGTTCCACCAGCTTGGCAGAGTGTCAGGGCTTGCGGGGAGCGAGGTTAAATACTCGCACAATTCCCAAGCGGGCTGGCACTGGTGACATGCCTCTAGGTGAAAGGCAGGCGCATCAAGCGGTCATTGTGGGAGTGCCCGGAGGGCAGGCATCCTCGCGTAAAAAAGTACGGAGGCTAGCAGTTGGGACGTGCAAAAAGTGTTAGTAGGGGACTACGAGCACAAAGGTTAAAGTACTCCCCGGCGTCGATGGCCAAAGAAAAACCGGTGTCATCGGAAATTAAGGCACCAATATTAAGCCCAATCAGTCAGAAAAAGGAGACGGGTCAGGTTCATGATGTCTCACAACGCGCCTGAGAATGCGGGTGTGGGGACACAACAGATTACAAAGTTCCCTAGTGTTCATGGGAGCAGTGGTAGGACTGTGGAATAAACTAAACACACAGCTCATATCAATGTGCTGGCTCATATGTGACAGGGTGGCCAAGGAAGTATAAGACCATCTATAAAACAATGTACAGGATACAGACTTTTTGGAGGAAATGATGGAGGCCATGTTTTAAATACACTGCACCCTGCCCTTTGGTCTGTCCAGGGCCTACCTTAGGAGTGACTCATAAGTATTAAAAAGAAAGGTTTGGGCCTGGTAAGAGGTTTATCTTTCCAGGTCGAAATGGCAGTGTAAGCTGCGCACACAGGCTCTGCCAAGGCAGGCCTGAGACATGTTTAAAGGGCTACTGAAGTGGGTGGCACAATCAGTGCTACAGGCCCACTAGTAGCATTTTTAATTTTAATTTACAGGCCCTGGGCACCTGTAGCACACTTTACTATAGTCTTATAATTAAATAAATTATGTCAATTGTGGATAAGCCAATGTTACCACATTTTAAGGATAGAGCACATGCACTTTAGAACTGGTTAGCAGTGGTAACGTGCCCAGAGTCCTAAAGCCAACAAAAACGAATTCAGCAAAAAGGGGATAAGGAAGGCAAAATGTGTGGGGGTGATTCTGCAAAAAGGGCCAGGTCCAACAGGAGGAATCAGGACACCTGCAGTGAAATGGCACTGGGTGAGCTGTGGAGCGATCCCTAAACCACCCTGTGACTAGCCCCAAAAACGTTACCACTGCCTGGATTAAGGTACTGGCCAGTTCACCCATGAAGGGTACCCACTCACTGCAGTCATACATATTAAGGGGGCTATATGACACTCAAGTGTCACTAGGAGTTTACAGTGCAGCAGGAATTTGGGTTTGTTTTTTGTATCTGCCCCCTCATTTACTCACACGATCACCACAACCAGCATGTTGTTGCTGTACTGTTTTTGATCAATACAGCTGATGCATTGTTTCTAATTACGGTGCTCTTGTCCAATTTCTGATTTTGGTGGCACTGAGTTTTTTTCAGATTAAAATGCTTCTGCTCATGGCTGTGGTAGTATAGTAGTACTTCTGATAATGGTACTGTTATCTTATTTTTGATCATGGTGCAGCTGTCTTGCATACTTTCATTGTTGCTGCTGTACCTTTTCTGATCATGATGTAAATGTAATCATGGTTGTTAGACTTGGCGTCCTTGGCCTGGTTTTCCCCTAACCTTTTACCATCCTCGTCTATGGTTTTTGACCTCATTTTTGCAGGCCTTATGACTCTGAGCACTTTACCACTGCTAAACAATGCTAAAGTGAATGTGCTGTCTCCCAAAAACATGGCAATATTGTCTCATCCCCAATTTGCATATGTAATTTACATATAAGTCCCTAGTAAAGTGAACTACATGTTCCCAGGGTCTGTACATTATATTTCAATACTGGGCCTGCAGCACTTATTGTGCCACCCACTTAAGAAGCCCTCTAGCCATGGCTCAGGCAGCAGTTTTCAGTGCACCTTTTGTGCTATAGGCATCTCACTCACTTATCATGTGAAGAAATGGGGAATCCTCAAAGACAAGTTTTAATAGCTTCAGTTCAGTGTGTGGAAGGCTGCAAAGAACATCCTGCATCTCCTGATGTCCAAGCGTGTGCAGGCATACCTGTGCATGTGCCTATCTATGTGGAGGGGGTGGTGAGCTGGATCCACTTTGCTGGTGCTCCAGTATCCAGGCAGTATCCAGGCAGATGGACATAGTTAATGCCTACTGGCATGTCAGAAACTGCTACACTCTAGCAATTCTCAGGCTTGGACAGCCAGCCACAGATAACAATTTGACTGGACCCCATTTCACCAGGCGATATGGGGAACTGTACCCTGGATCAATTGTGTGGAGCTTATTTAAATGGACAGGTCTGAGTGTCAGAAAAATATCAGCGCTCCGCCCATCATCTCCTTGTGTTTGCTTTGTTCGCCCTAAGTTGGCAGGGTATGGATTCAAGCTAGACAGGCTGATGAAGGGTGTTACCCAGAACCCGGTCCCAGAATGCTTGTTTCCAGTTCAGGGAAGACCTGGCTGGGCAGTTCGGGCTGGACTGTTCCCATGAGGCGCAGGGTCAAGACTGATTTGCATATAGCTGGGTCTGAACTGAGTTGGCGAAGTGAGCTAAAGAATGATGATGGATTCAACCCAGATCTGTGACTGGGGGTGAGTGCCTGAAAAGTTTCAGCGCTCCATCCATCATCTCCTTGTGTTTGCTCAGGTCTGAGCTATAGTCAATATGGCGTCTTTCGCCATTCAACTCTCCAGCACTTTGTTGCAATAGGACCACATGCCTCAGGCTTCATTTGCTTTGAGCAAGATGGATTTGTCCTGCAAATGTATTTGAAAATGCAGTGCACTTTTTTGCAATGCAGTGATGTTTACTTTGTCCACCTACTTCCCATAGTGGCATACATCTCCATAGACACAAACATATATTGTCGTAGTGGCATTTGAGTGCCTCTATGCCAAAAACTAATAAAAACTGCACTTATTTTTTTTTGTATTATTTCAGTTTCAAAGATTGTGTTCCAAACACAATTGGTGTCAAAATAGAAATATGTAAGTGAAAATGTAATTAAAAAATAAATCTTAATTAAAAAAATAAGGAAAATTATGTCAATCTATTAGACACCCCCTTCTGTAATAGTTCTAAGACAATACATGACTGCTGAGTAGATTGCCTTCGTCCCAGTAAATGTCAAAATCAATTATGAGAAAGTTTTCTTTTATAGAGAATCACGGTTCTCACATAGATAAGTGGAGCTACTGAACATTTGAGGCTTGCTACAGCCCAGAACCCAAGTGGGACTTTTAAACAACTATGCATGCATCAGAACTTTTTGTATCACTCATACTTTGTTTTCTGTTAATTTCTGGTCAACGGTTAAGCAACTGCCATCAATAAATTAGTTCTCTTCAACATTTTGCCTACACTTTTTTTGAAGAACGTAAAGCATTTCTTGTTCGCGAACCAGCTGAAAATTGCTTGTCACTTGCTAGTCATTTCTGAACAATACTTTGGCAATTACATCTTAGCCGGGGATACCCAGTAATAGCTACCCCCGGTCAGCAGACGTAAGAATGAGCAATAACATCCTAATTGTTCATGCTTTCATTGGGTATGAGCATTACTTAATTTGAGCTGGTGGTTACCCGTCGGGCACTCTTTTCTCCCTACCAGCACTCTTTTGTTTGTCCCGTCAGCCCTGAAGACAACTTGAATAACATAAAAAGTTTGACGATTCTCCCGAATCCTGCTCTATCCCTTCGGCCCCACCTAGGGCCAGACATATATATTGTGTCATTGGACCAGGAGAGAGTTCAATTAAGAATAAAAAAAGAAATGAAAATGCAAATTGGCTCTTTCCCTCGAATACACCCTGCCACAATTGGTTAAACTAAATTAAATTTCCTTAACAGTGGCACTGGTGGGATCTGTGGAGACATTGGGGCTGAGAGCGCCGTTTCACTTTCTGTTTCCAGTGCACCATAGCAGTGACTGGGTTGTGCACGTGCACGTGTGTGCTCAGCACCATGCTAGTCTGTAGCTTGGTCTGACCCCTGTCTTAACCGTGCTCATGGCCTCTCTGGCATGCTGCACACCAGGGTGTCTTTGGTTCTCCCAGGGCTTTAAGTGGGATGAAAAAACTGAGGGGCCTCTCAAAGAGAGTGGTTTAAAGACAAAAGATAAAAATCCGTGCTTAGCATAGTTTGCTACCCCACTGGTATTTTTCTGTGTCTTTCTTTTATTGCATCCAGATACAATACAACAACTGACAATACAGCTAAAAAAAGCCAGGACTATTGGCTTTCTTGCATGAGAGAAATAAGTAACAACAATGACTTTGTTATATTTAATATTGAAAATGCTTTTATTATGAAATGAGGAGACTGTAAAATAACTATAACAAGCCTCCTTGAGGATACATAAAAGGCCAATAAAGGGTGGTAACGCTGCTCAGTTAAGATTTTTTTCAGTCTGTCGGTGAGGGCACAAATAGAGAGCCTGATAGTGGCACTTCTCAGCACCTCCTTTTTAAAACTGCTGGTGCTGAACACTGACAGGGCCCGGACCACTTAAAGTCCTGGGTTCTCCTCTCCTGCTTCAGTGCTTATGTATCAAGCATTGGTGCTGCAGTATACACAAGATCACATGGAGCTGCTAGTGCCCGGAGCCGTACCATTCAATGGTGGTGAGGTGAGTGCTGACTGGTGGCGGCCCTCCCCTTGCCATCCTGAGCCGAACAACCTTCCCAATTGGCCCTACCACCTAGCCCTGACCAGTGTCATCTTAAGGATTTTGGGGGCCCTGGGCAAAACATGTTTTGGGGGCCCCTGTACGGGACAATTATGCATCTTATTACCCATTTCCTGCTAATTCAAGTCCGCATGATCCCAAACAATACTAGATGATATGTTAATCTTTAACACGGTCACACAAAAACAGTTAATACATAGAAATATGCCTTGTCTGGGACCCCAAAAATCTTTAAGATGACAATGTGTAAACAGAGACAGAGGTAGATGTAGGCAGAGAGGGAGACAGGTTTAGATAGGAAAAGAGAATGGACAGAGGTCAAATAGAGAGAAGGTTCAATTTCCCAGGAGGCCACTTGGAAGTTGAGGGCCCTGGGCAAATGCCCACTTTGTCCACCACTTAACGTGTCTGACTGACCGATCTGCCCTTACAGGGTTAAAAGTGGGGCAGCAGGTCCATTAAAACAGACTATCAGACTCTATATTGATATCTTTAAGCAAAAAAGCCTACCAATTTCTCCACATTAACTGTGAAAGGCCTTCAAAATAATCTAGTTCAGCAATGTAGTCCCTGTTTTCATTTCACTTTTTCATGGTTGTGTTTAATCTTGCATTCCTTAAGAGTGTTTGCGTTTCACAGATGTCTGTTTGTGTGATTTTTTTTGCATGCAGTATATATCTTGTGCAATGTGCAATGTGCCCTGTGGTCTTGGTCGGAGTTCAGGTAGTGATGTGTGCTATAATCATTATTATTCCTGTGTGCGATAGCCATGCCATGGGAGACATCTGTGCTTTATTGACACAAGAAAATGGAATGTAAACCAGGTAAAGTAAAGGTTATAATTGGGGGAAGCCGCGTGGCAGCGAGACAAGATGACCATTCGCTAAATTCCCTCTGCGGCACCGGATAACCTTTGCTCCTTGAAGGACGCTGAATTGGCACTACGCAGCCGTGAAAGGTTGGGAGGTGGTGATGGAGGCTCCTGGGAGCGGCAAGGTAGGCTTCCAGACCTTAATTTGGTCTAATTCATACCTTTTTCCTCATTGCCTTGCCGCTCCCGGCGCGCTTTTCTTGCCGGCCGCCATTTTGTAAGCTCCGGCGCTCAGGTCTCCTCAGGAGCTGGCGTGACGGGGATTCTTCCTCTCCAAATATCAACAACGAGGTCTAATGGCAAAAAGTAAAGCACCTGAACTTTATAGCACTTGTGGCTTATTCTCATGCTCACCTCAAGGATGTGAATAGTTCTGGACATTATTTAAGGTATCACTACGACACCGTTCAGACTTTTATTGGTCCCGTCGGATTTTACATATGCACAGGAAAACTTCTCCTTTATTAGCACTCATATAAAAAGATTCATTCAAAAAGATTATTGAAATATTTGCTGTGCATTTCGTGTGGTGATTACTAGTATGAAGTCTGCTTATTCTACTAAAGCGCAAGCTTATACTTCCACTAGTACCAACGGATGCAAAGACTCTGGTACCAATGCCAAAAAAGGGTTAAGAAAGACCCTACCTCTCCAAACAAATCACCTCTGCCTCTAACACTAGAAGATATCATGGATGAACTCAGGAATATACGTCCTTTTATGGCAGACACTACTGCGACGCTTCAAAGAATTGAAGACAAATTGTCGGGATTGGATTTAAGACTTACAGAGGTGGAACAAAGAATCAGTGACGCTCAAGACGTTGCTGCTAAGGTAGAAACTCTGTCCAAGGAGGTTCTTCAACTAAAAAAGCTATAAGAGGATTTGGAGAACCGCAATAGATGCAACAACTTACAAATTTATGGCATACCGGAGTCTCCGGAGGGTCCTGATATGATCAGTTTTTGAAGTTGCATATTCCAAAAATAGTAGGCTAGCCGAAATCTACAGACCTCAACATCCAAAGGGCACATAGAATTGGTCCCCTCATTGTCTCAATACAAAACAGACCACGAGGAATTATTGCCTTCTTTCTCCAGTACTCAGATCTAATGATGATTCTTACAGCAGCCAAACAACGAAAGCAAATGCTGTGGTCTGGTCAGAAGATTTTTTTCAGTCAAGATGTCTCAAGATCTACGGCAAATTGTCAAAAGAGTTTCTAGATCTCAGACCTACACTTCGATCCATGAACGCACGTTACGGTCTTATACATCCCTGTTTCTTTAAAGTAACATACAAGGACAGGGCAATAACTTTTGAAGATCCTGCAGAGCTCAAGAAATGTATTCTTGTGCATAAAGGAGAAAACATGGAACTTAGTAAATCTTAATTGCTTCATGCCTCTCATCTAACATATGTTTTTCTCTTTTTCTCATGCAGGTCCCTACCCTTCCCTTGTTCTGATGGATTTGTCTGTGTTCTACATTGTTCATCCATCCAATTGTCCACGTTTTTGTTCGGCTGTATTGTCGTCTTCATGTATGGTAAGTCTTGGTGGTGCCGTGTTGGTTATGTTTTCTGCACTCTCAATTGTCCTTCCAATATTTGTTGTTAACATATGTATTTTTCTCTCGGTGTTTCCTCCAGAGCGCTGTCTGTTCCTCTTGCTCCCCCCTTTTCACGGCTTTCATTACTGTCTTTTCTGTTCCCGACTCTCATGGCTAAAGCCCTTTGGCTTTTTGTCATTCTTCTACTCTGTATACATCAGAGGAGGCCGTGCTCTCCTCTTGTTCCTCTTTTCCTCTCATCATTCTCTTTTTTTCTTTCTTTTTAATTTTTTTCTATTCTACATTCCACTACTATATAGCAAATCCCTCTACTTTTACCAAAACTTTACTAACTTTTTACAATATTCCATTTCATCCAGATGATGCGGATGAATATGTTTATCTTTTCTACTTCTTACTATCTTCTCCATGGTATTTCAATTTTTTCTTTTGTCATATTCTTTTGCACACTGGTAATCATTTATATTCAAACTTCTGTAGCTTTGCTTCACATTTGTCATGGTGGGCTGAATTGTTGACCTTTTACAGATTCATGATGAACTTCTTATTAGATCATTATATATTGCTCGGTGAATGGTTTGCGTATTGTCTCATGGAATGTCAAGGGCCTTCGTAATCCAGTAAAGAAGCAAAGAGTGTTGTCACATTTATCAAAGTTGAAATGTCATATAGCCTTATTACAGGAGACACACCTTAGGGAGAAAGACATACCCTCCTTACGCAGACACTGGGTCAGGAGTGCTTTCGCCTCCCCTGCTGTAAACAATAAGAATGGTGTTACCATATTATTTCATAAATTGCCATGTATACAATTGCTAACCGAAGTTAAGGATGATAACGGGAGATGGCTCTTGTTGAACCTTCTGATACAGGATACCCAATTCTCGATCTGCAATGTTTATGGTCTAAATGGTGTAGATTTATTATTTTGGAATGACTTTTCTAATCTCCTTTCTTCCCATGCAACAGAAAATCTTATAGTGGGGGGTGACTGCAATCAATTGATGGATCCCTTTTTAGATCGTAGATCCCAAACCAGGTTTGTTCCAAATAAAATGAACAAGTCTTTTCATAAATCTATATCTTCTAGGGGGCTGGTGGATGTTTGGAGAACTTCTCACCCAGAGGTTTTAGAGTTCTCCTTTTTCTCCCCTGTACACAGTTCCCACTCCAGAATAGATAATATATTTTTCACACAACCCAATCTTCAATTTCTGACACATGCTGAAATGGGTTCAATACTGATTTCTGACCATGCCCCTGTCATAGCAGATTTGGACTCTCCCACACCTCTGCCTACTTTACCCAGATGGAGAATTAACAATGCTCTTCTACTTGACAACCAATTCACTGAACAATTTACACTATTCCTACAGGAATTCTTCGACAACAATCTTCCCTCGGATTCACAGATTAATTTTATTTGGGACGCATTTAACGCCACGGCTAGCGGATTTATAGTACATTTTGTTGCTAAAAAGAAGAAGAAAGCACTTAAAGATTCAATGCTACTCTTAAAACAAATTAAGACCCTAGAACATGAATATTTCTCTTCTAATCACTCAGATACTCTGTCTAAACTCATTAAAGCAAAATTGCAATACAATACTCAGTCATGGGATAGGGCTTGCAGTAGTTTGCTTAAATTTAATGCGAAAATGTATGGCAGTCATAACAAGGCAGGTAAATCTCTAGCCAACTACCTTAAAATAAAAATAAAAAATCCAAGATTGTTTCTATAACGGACGGTGAAGGGGTTAAGCATGTTAACGACTCCAAGATATAGAATGCTTCACAGAGTTTTATACTAAGCTATATACTCCTGAATCCTCTCCTTCAAATGATCAAATAGATGCCTATTTCCAATCCATTCCCAAATCCCCAGAGAAGTTGGTTGACTTGTCTTCTCTTGATAGTCCAATTACGGAACAAAAAGTTTCTAATGCCATTCTTCACCTTCCAAAAATAAAACTCCTGGGCCTGACGGTTTTTCTGTACTTTTTTCTTCATTTCAGACATCTGTTAGTTCCCAAGCTATTGATTCTTATTAACCACTTTTCTAATTTAGGAAAGGCTCAAGGCTCCTTTACCCAGGCCATGCTTTGTCTCATCCCCAAGAAAGACAAGGAGCTCTCACAGTGTGGTAATTATAGGCCTATTTCACTTATTAATACGGACTGTAAGATCTTTGCCAAACTATTGGCTCTTCGCATCAACCTGCTCATCCCCGAATTGGTTGAGAAACATCAGTCAGGGTTTGTAAAGGGTCGTTACATTTCCAGAACTTTTCTTGATATAATTCATTCGGCTTCCAGCTTAAATTCACCAGTTGCGGCCATAACTTTAGATGCAGAGAAAGCATTCGCCAGAGTAGGCTGGGGGTTCATTTTCGGAGCACTGAAATGGCACGGCTTCAGCCCCCACTTTATTCACTACATCCAGATATTATACTCTGCCCCCTCCACTTCTATTTGGGTTAACGGCCATCAATCAAATTATTTTTCCCTCCAAAGAGGTACCAGGCAAGGTTGTCCTTTGTCTCCCCTTCGATTTATCTTAGCTTTAGAACCCTTCTCGGAAAAAAGTTGTCGCTCTCCACTGTGTACTGGGTTTCAATTTAAAAATATTGACATCAAATTTACTGCATATGCGGATGACATCCTATTATATATCTCTTATTCAGGTACATCTGTACCAGCGTTTCTTTCTTTATTAAACGAATACTCTACAGTCTCTGGATATAAACTTAATATAGGTAAATCCGAAGTCTTACCCCTAAATAAATATTGCCTCCCACATATGTTTAAAGACACTGGTTTACATGGAACTCAAAATATATCAAATGTTTAGGTGTCTTATACACTAATACAGTTAAAGAAACCATTAGACTGAACCTCAAGGAGATTATCACGAAAATCACCGTATTAACGGAAGGTTGGTCTCCATTATTTCTGTCTTGGTGGGGTAGACTTAGCAACGATTAAAATGATGTTGCTACCAATTATCAATTTCTATTTATCCATGCTTTCGGTTACTCTCCCACTTTCTTTCTTTAAATCCATTAACCGTACTTTAATCAACTTCCTGTGGAATAAGCGCAAGCCTAGAATCTCGCTTCATCGTCTTCAGAAATCCAAGGATGCTGGTGAGGTAAGCTTTCCTAACCTTCGGCGCTACCATTCCGCTTTTACTCTGAAGCAGATCTGAATTTCCCTTTCGACCGTCCCCCACACACTGCTAACCACTTGGGGTCAACTAGAACAGGGCCAACTAACTCCCTTTTCTTTAAATGAGGTGGCTCATATTTCTCAACCCCCTAGGACCCTTTTCCCTCCCATGCTTGCCCATTCTATTGCAGTTGCGAAACCTCTAATTGCCTCTTCTAATTCTCCTATAGATATTATCTCACAATCACCTATCTGGTATAATAAACACTTAAAGCTTAACAATAGAGCTCTTTTTTGGAAAGAATGGATAGATAAAGGTGTTATAACAATCGACCATATTCTTACTGATGGCTCTCTATTGGACTTCCCAGAGATTCAAAGAAAATATCATATATCGTCTCAACACGCCACACAATTTTTACATCTTAAAACTTCCCTTCTCCTCCTCCTTACTCAGGATGCCTCCGCGGTTCCACAGAATCAGCCTCCCTCTCACACTATAGATTTCTCCTCTCAAGAAAAAGCATCTGGTATTTATAAAATGTTATCCCGTCCTTCAGAATTGAGATCAAAATCCAAAGTAGAGCTCACATGGGAGGGGATCTACGTCAGGAGTTCTCCTTCCAGACCTGGAGCTCCATATGGGCTAAGATCCACACTTCCTCTCGTTCCGAAATCACAACACAAACACTGTATTATTTTTATAATAGGCCTTTCTTAACCCCTGCAGACCTCCATAAGATCCAATTGACTAATAACACAAAATGCTGGTCTTGCTCTCACGACAAAGGTGACTTTTTCCACATATTTTTTCTTTGTCCTTTGGTTAATAAGCTCTGGAGGCTTATTTGGAAGAAGCTTAACGAAATTTTGTCCACTGCATTTTCTTTTGACATTTCACATATCTTTTTAGGCAGTTCTTCCTCGCTGTGGTGTTCCCAGAGAAATATAGGAAAGTTTATTGATTTATCTATAGCTATTGCCCTGCAGACTATCACCACAAATTGGAAAGATACTACTAGAATATAGCCTTATAGCCCGCCGTAGCGGGCTATACCGGCTATTAAAGGCCCGCTCCCGCGTTAAAGGCCTGAGCCGAAGGCGAGGGACTTTAACAAGGGACCGGGACTTTAATAGCTGGTATAGCCCTGCTACGAAGGGCTATAAGGCTATTAGAACATTCTGCCACTAGAGGGCAGAATGTTCTAACAAATAAAACAAAGGCCTCTCGAAGCTCGAGGGGATTTAAATCCCTCGAGCTCCGAGAGGCCTTTGTAAAACATTGGAATGTTGCTCTGCAGGCCTTTACCGGCCCGTAGAAGCATGGAGCACTCCATTGTCTACAATGGAGCTCCCAACATTCCAATGTTCTAATTTCCTTTATTGCCTCGTGGAATCTTTTATGCCATCATCACAGACTGGATCGCGTGCATGCCACCTCTACTCCTTTATTGATTAAAAAAGATTTATTATGGTTGCCACTCACAACGTTCCTATCCAGACAAGCTGTCCTATTCAACTCTACTAACAATAATTATGAACCTTCATAAATGTTGATGAATACTCTCTAAGTTATTATGGTTGTTATTGCTAAGCTGTTATTGCCTACCATTTGATTTTCCACTTTTCCTCTCTTCCTCCTTCTTTCTCTCTTTTTCCTTTCTCTCTCTTTCTCTTTTACAAAATGGTAAAAATGCATATTGTTTTATAAGCAGTTTATATTTTTCAATTCGAACTCGGGTATACTGAAGTGTTAAGCTTGCATACTTTCTCTTTTATTCACTGGGGTTGAATTGTATTGTTTCAAATACTGTGTTTACTTTATATTGGTTTCTCAACATAACTTTAATAAAGCATTTAAAAAAAAAAAAGGTTATAATTGGCACTGCAGAGGCTTGAAAAAAACTACTAATTAAGCCCAGTCTTTGGAAGTATAATAATTGCACGCTGTGCCTTTAAATCTGTAATGGAAGTTTAGACAAGAAGCAAATCCCATCTTCCAGACTAAGATTCAGAGCAGAGCAAAGGCAATTCTAAGAGCATTTTGTGGGATGAGGCATACTTTGCTTCTTCCATGAGGCATTGTTTTCCTGGATCTATGGAGGAATAGCACTCCCAAATTTTTGGAACTACTGTTGGGCCTCACTGCATGTTATGGTGAATGACTCTTTTGCCCCATCCTAGGAATCATGCCTGGCGACAGACTAAACAATGCTAAGGATTAAGTCATATTGGCACTATGTGTATTGGGATAGAAAGCCCCATGGGCTGCCCGATCCAAGAAAGGCAGTCATGTATGTCTGAAAGGTGGCCACCACATAGTTGGATTGAAAAAGTAAAATGATAGGAAAAACACAGTTATTTACAGGTCACAGACTGAGTAATCTAGTATAATTGAGGAGTTCACAAAATGGGACTATATAGGATTGTCTAGGTTGGGTGATCATTAGGGACCCTAAGCTAAAAAGAAATTATGCAACTACAAGCCGACTTTAACATCTTAAAATCTGAATATATTCTTTTATTTACAAAGCAAGCATGTCTCTGGTGTGAGCAGATGTAGGAGCAACTCTTCCAGGCTTTGATCCTATGGAGTGGAAGTAGAAATTGAGTGCCTCAGGAGGGGGGCGCACCTTTTCAGTTTATGAGACACTGAGAAACAAGCAAGAGCGCTCATGGAGTACCTCAGAAGGAAGGAAACCTCTTCAGTTTTAAAGTCACAAGCAATACCACGGAATGCTTGGGCCACGATAAGTCGTAATAGGATAGAGATCTGGACATGATTGAGGATCTGTAGTACGAAGAGGACCTGATCCTTACCAGCGAGATGGCGATTAAGTTCAACTTTTGACTGATTCAAATCAAAATATTACATTGGGTGCAGTTTACATTAATGAAACTCTGTTTATTTGGTGGATGGCCTCTGCTGACTGTATAAGGAGTTGCTGTAATGAAGGTGCTTTCTTTCGCACCCTGTAGGATTACCCCTGGATTCACATATTCTGGTCAGGGGTCCTTAAGATGCTTTCTCAAGTGCTGGTTATCGTAGTACATATGCTGGTTAAGACTATACCAGGCACCAGACTTCCAAGCACCCTAATTAAACTGGGCTTTGTGATTGCCTGCAGGGGCATAGCACAGAAATGGAGAGGGCCTGACCCAGATGTGAATGTCCTGGTGTGCAAACATGGACTACTGTCTGGCATCATAGAGAGTGGTATAGAGGAGCAAAGCTGACCCCCTTAATTTTAAAAGCTCGAGGACCCCAGAATCATCACATTAGACATAATTAATTTATCTGTGGCTAAGCCACAGTATCATAAAAAGATACTTGAAGAAGTGTTTAATAAATTCAACAAAATAGTACCGTCTATAATAAATGTGCAGAATTAACGAGTAGGCTTTAATGAAAAATAAAATGCATTTAAATGCATAAAGTGTAGGTGGCAACCATATTTACTCATACTAGGCCTCAAATGGCTAAAGCAACAGTGCCTGACAAGATGACATGACTAGAAAATGCTTAAATGTGCATAAAATGTTCATTTTCTTGACCTTCTCCTGGATATGTTTTTCATAATGAATAATAGTTGCATAAATGTTTTCATCTAACTCTGCAAAATGTTTCCTGTTACACAAAGATCACTGTTAACTAATGGTTAGAGATTTTTCATTTAGGGAGGTTAAGAAGAAGTTCACATATGAAGATGCAGCATTTCTAAAGGAAATTAATGATGTTAAAGTCGAAGCGAGTTAACATTGTATTTGATAAGAAATGTTTCACTCGACATTGCCTTCTGTGGACTATTGTATTCCTGTGAGAAGACAGGGAGTGAACGCGTTCCCGTGAGAGTATCGAAAGCTGATTGGTCGAGAGGAGCGAGAAAAAGCAACATGAAGACTGCAACAATATTTTGTTTGTCTATAATAGTGCATGTTCCTAGAGTAGGATAATAACTACCCCTGAGACTACTACTCTTTACCCCATTCCACGCTGCTCTGAGTCTCTACTTAGTTTCTTGAACATTTCTTTATTGGAAGTTCTGCTTTGATTGAATAATTGATTTATTGTGCTGATTATTAATGCAGAAGCTTTATGCTTGTAGTCTCACTCTCTTGAACTAGAACTCTTTATGGGTTCTGACTAACACCATTTCTTCTCATTCTTAGAATAGGGATTTTCTTTCCTTTATGGAACACGCTTAATGCATGTTATTGTGACTTATTGATTACCTATTGATTACTTGATTTCTAATAATATTCTAATGATTAAAATTGATGAATTTAGCTTGAAAACCTAATAAAAATGACTTACTAAAAATTTTGAATAATAAAACCCTTCAACTCATTCCAAACTCTCATTATTGTCTAATATAGACAGAGATTGTAATAATTTCATGTGATGACCAGCTCCTGATTAATCTCACTCAAGGTCAAAGGTCCATCGATCCATCGACCCCGAGACAGCAGGAATTAGCCCTGATGATCGTAAACCTAGATTTTAATTGAAACTAATTTCCCCCAGGATACTCATGGGTGGGTGGGAATGAGCCATCAGAAAAATATATATTTTACATGTTCGGAAAAATAGTAATTATGTTATTATCTACATCTGTGTGAAACTGCTCTTAGTGCTTACTGCTTATGATTCTTTTAATTGAAAGCTTGCCTAATTTGTTTAGCTTGTGTTTTGCAAATTAAAAACTCTAATAGAAATATATATATTTTTTAAATAGTTAGAAAACCACTGTGGTATTACTGCATGCCAAACGAATGATAGTGCATGGGGTATGGAGATTTCAGAGTTCAATATTACCACACCATTCTGAGTAATAGCCTGCAGAATAAGGAATAGCGATGAAAATTGAAATGTTGGTGTTTGTGCACTTTTTCTTGCATAGTTTCTCTCACATTTGCTCGCTCATATTTTTATAGTGATTTTCTGGTGAAATGCATGCAAGGAATATTATTTAGAGTGCAGTGTTCACATACATCTTGCAAAGCTGAAGTGGCTAACTTCGGAATTAAGTAGATTTTGTAATGAGGGCCTGAGAATCTGATTTCGATTACCCCATGTTGGGTGCAATAAAATCCACAACTAAGGAGTTCAGAATTTATCTGGTGTGATAATTATCACCTATAATGACTTTTTAGAGAATAACATGTGGATTTGCTGCACCGATATCTGCATGTCCCTGTAAATACTGAGCCCTTTTCCTTCCTTAAATTCTGGCAGGATTGACCTGCCAAAATTTTATGAAGGTGCAACCTTCGTTCCAGCCAGTAATTACGGGTGTGATGAACATGGCATGACTTATAATAGTGATCCCTGGGCAAGCAGCTGTTGTGCAGGAATTTCAATTTAATGGACCACTTTTTTAGTCCAGCACTAAGGGAAAAGGAAAACTTTATTTCTTATTTGTGATACAAATAAAAGTTTCAAGCAAGTTGTATAGGCTTTGGCAAGGATATTATAAAGACATACTGAAGCTTCACTTGTGATTTAATATAAGAGCAACAGTTCATTCAGAATTACATGCATACTTTATGGAAAAATTGAGGCTTACCAGACATAGCAATAATATTATAGAAGATGACAGAATGATGACTTGGCCTTTTAGTAAAAAAGTGTGTACACAGAAGGGAAACATAATAGCAACGAGATTTAATCAGAATGCAAACACAGAGAAGAGTTATGAGGATGTCTCCTTCCAGTCAATGTCAGAAAAAGACTTCAAAGGTTATACCATGGTAGAAAATTACATAATTCAAGTGTTTGTAGAGGAGCAATTACATGATAAAAATGAAGGTTCCAGAAATGCAACTTGACAGAATTTCTACTGTGGACCAGAGAATGGAGGAGAAATAAAGTGTGTTTAGGTGGTTATAAAGTGTATCAGGAACAGAAAAATAAAATAATAAATGTCATAGCTTTCTAAAGTATCTTTGATCTGCCAGTGCTTCAATACGCATGGATCCTGCCAAGTAAAGTCATAAAAGTCTGCACTGTGAGATCAATTTCTTGCAAAACACGTGTCAAATTAAAGATCAATGTAGGAGACAGCTCTTCTTGCCCTCAGTGCATCTAATTACTTTAACAATGTCAAGGTCATGCCCATAAAGTTGAATAATATTTGGTTAATAATAAAGGGTAGCGACTGTGACGAGTCGCATCACACCTGGGACTTTCGCATTCCAATTTCATTCCATTCTGACTGCAGTGGCGTAACAAAGGCCCCCGCAGCCCCTGCAATGCGGGGGGTCCGAGCTCCAGAGGACCCCTCGGCACTGCACCCTGCCCTAAGAGCTCCTAAGTGAGTCTGGTCGGGGGCACCTCCATGTACTTTGCAGGGGGCCCTCCTCAAGTTTCGTTACGCCACTGTCTGACCACAGCTATGGCAAACTCTGCCACACCACAGCCAGGGGTTTTTGCATCTTTTGTTCATTAGAAATGTAAAACCTATTTTCTGCACCTGTGTAAAGAGAATAGTACCCAGCATGAAAAAGGGCAATACATATTCTTGTGACATACACATGGCTATATAGTCAAGTTTAATGTAAAATATTTTAGCTGCAAAAAGGAAATTAAACTGAAGCAGAACAAAAGTGTCACATTTCTTTTTTTAATCAAAGTGAACTGTTCATCTTAATTTGGATTTACCTCATAAAACTATCGGAAGGCAGATTTGATGTGTTTTTCAAAGGTTTCAATGTTTTATATGGTTGTCTGACCAAAGCTTTATAATAAACCAAATATCCCCCAAAGTAACTGTGATAATCCTTGCTTGCTTTGAGTGATGTTAAACCAATGTTTGTCTGACTGGAGCTGTAGAATTAACCAAATCTCTCCCATGTTAATCATTGAGTGATGTGGCCCTTAACAAAAGGCTTCTTCTAACAATTCTCTCTGACATTTCATACCATTTCTGTAGGAAATTGGGTTACGGGCTGAGGGGACTGAAACCCTACTGAAGCAGCAACCACAATTCTTGCCTGGGTGTAACACAAGGAAACCCTAAAGTAACCTGTGCTCAACCCTCTGGTAGTTGGCATAAAAGCAGTCAGGCTTAATTTAGAGGCAATTTAGAAAGTATTTATGCAGCACACAAACAGCAATAAACTGAAAACACGACACAAAAAAATCCCACACCAATTTAGAAAAATAGAGTAAAAGTTAATAAATTATTTGACAGCAAAGCTACAAAAATCCAAATAGTAGAACCAGAGATATGCAATTTTAAAGGTTAAGGTAAAAATAGTGCTTAAAAGCACAATGCGCCAACTGTGGTTATCTGTTTGCACCGGACCAGGACAAAGTCACAAGTTCAGGCTGACCACGCTGAAGAACGGGCCTGATATAGAGACCAAGTTAGGCACGCTGAGCAAAGTAACTTAAATCCTGATTGTGGAGCATTGCACGATCCTGCATTGAGGATGCATCGCGCAGCAGCAGTTACAATGAGCTTCAGACTGCTACGTGAGGTCCTTTGTTGACAATACATTGCACTGAGGAAGTTCCAGGGAGCTATGGGACTGTGATGCGAGGCCCTGTGTTGAGGATTCATCAGTTCTGAAGAGCTGCAGGGCTGCGATTCGAGGTCCTGTATCGAGGATGCACTGTGCAGTGGTGGTTCCGAAGAGCTACGGGGTTATGCGTTGCGCTGCTATGGACTACAGCTGGACTGCCAGAGCACCCTCAGGCCCACTTCTAAGAGTACAGGACTGGGGTGACATCACTTGGAGGGCAGGACTCACAGCAGGTAGAGTCCAGGTGCAGGGTTCAAGGTATTTAGAGTCTTTTCTGTCCCAGAGGCTCTGATCAGGAGGCCAGCCAACTAGCCCTTTGAGTCACTCTGGGGCTCCTGGGTTCATGATGCAGGCCCAGTCCTTTTCACTCAGGCAACAGGGCATCAGGGCAACAGAGTAGCAGTCCTTTTTATAGCAAAGCAGCACAGCAGTCCTCCTTCTGAGTCTGCCACAGGTCTAGGAGTGTACTGAAGAGTTGGGTCTGAGGGTACATTATTTATACCTGGTGCCCACTATCGGAAACCCCAATTGCTGCACATCATGTGCTCGCATCTTGCTAAATAACATGATAAGGAGTATCCTGAAATGAAAATGACAGCCACACAGATGAGGACTATGGTCCTCAGCGCAGAATTACAAGTTGGTGCACTCACATGACTTAAATAAGCATTAATTTTTGTCTGGCTCTTGGTGAAGCTTGGCATTGACTGGAAGCAGAACGAACATACCATTCATTAAACATTTTCATCTGGCAGATGGCCCGAATTTCAGCACAACAACATACCTGTATGTGGAGTTAACAGACTTACTAGTGATGACAGAAGTACCTCAAAGGGCCTAATTATAAGTCGGGCTGAGTGCTGTTCCTATGTGGGATACTTCTCCCTAACATGATGCTTGGAGCAGTATATGTGTGCTTTAACCCCTTAATTTCGGAGGGTTTTCCACCACAGTGCTGAGGCCTTTTTTGGCTATTTGGGGTACTTCAAGCTTACACCTCCATAACTTTTTTCCACATGAGGTATCCACACCAAATTTGCCTCCTTTTATCCCAACATTATGGGGAATCTAAAGGTACCCAGAGTATGCGGATTCCCTTCAAAGGCACCGATAAAATAGCCAAAATATAGCAACCTTTGGAGTTTTTGGGGAAAAATGGGACAAAAAGTGCTCCACAAAAAAGTGTTTTTTCCCCTAAAAAATGGCGTTAGCGAAAGGTTTGCTGTACTAAAATCCCCATATTCCCATCTTTTACAACAGTTTTGGCATTTTTCTAAGATGTTGCCCATTTTTTCTCATTTTTGTTCTTTCAACGTACTTCCAGCTTGCAGTGGAAACAGGTGTGAAACCCATGGGTGATGCCGGAAAGCTATACATATCTGAAACTTAGACAAAATTCTGAATTCAGCAAGGGGTCATTTGTGTAGATCCCTCGATGTTTTCCCAAAGAAACTGTTTAAAAATGAGCAGGAAAAAACAGCCCTCTGTGACAACATTTTCATCTGTAAATTCTTGCCACAATGGTAAATTTACAAAAGCAATATGCTTTTACATCCGCTGTTCGAACAGTAGACCCTTCTGGTTCTGGGAATACATAGGCTATATAGTGTTTGTAAGTTCTCCAAGAATCCAAGGTTCACAGAGCCAACAACAGAGCTGCACCTTGCTATGGTTTTTCATTTTGTACCGAGAATAGAGCAATTCATATGGTAAAATATAAAGAGTGATAAATTGGAATGAAGGAAACCTAGATATTTCTGAAATATACACCAGATACTGAGTTTAAGAGCAGTGGCTACTTTTACATCTCTGAATGTATGGGTACCCATACCAGCATGTGATTCAGAGAGCATTTTGCAAAATGTCTTCTTTTTAGGACACTGGCTTACATTTGAAAGAAGTCATAATAGAGAAATCAAATTAGTAACAACAAATGTTCTACTATTCTGTTTCCCCACACATCTCCAGATAAAAATGGTATCTCACTAATGTGGCTGGGCCTAGTGCCTGTGACACAGTACACCCCAAAACTCGTCCTGGAGATATCATATTTTACCCAGCAGAATCAATGCTTTTTTGCAACATGGGTAGCTGCAGATTTTGGGCTCTAGCTCAGCCGCCACCCAAGACAACCTAGCATACCAAGACATCTATGGAAACTAGACACCCAGGGGTGTCCAGGGGGTGTGACTTGTGCAGTTCTAACAAGGTTTATACCCCGAAGCCCTTGCAAACTTCAAACTATGCCGAAAAACACACATTTTCTACACATTTCTTTGAGAGAAAGTTCTGTAACCTGAGGAAAGCCATAAACTTCCTACCACCCAGCATTCTCCTCAGTCTCCCGATACAAATCGTACCTCACGTGTATGGGTGGGCCTAGTGCCCAGGACAGGAAAAGACCTAACATGCAATATGGACAGATCAAATGTATCCACCCAAAACCGACCCTCTTCTGCAATGATGGTGGCTGCGGAATTTGGGCACTAGCACAGCTGGCATGTGGGGAAACCTACCAAACCTGGTGAGCAGCAGTTTTTTTTCTTACCCAGAAGCCTTTATAGTATCAAACTTTCTCTAAAAACTCACATTTTCCTCACATTTCTGTGATGGAAACATTTGGAATCTGCAGGGATCCACAAATTTCCTTCCATCCAGTCTTCCGAAAAAGTTTTACCATTGACCAATGCCCACACTTAAAAGTTTAAACTCCTCAGAAGAGGGAATGCATGCTTAGTGCCGGCCAATAATACTGGGAACCCACAGTTATTCCTCCTACCTAGAATTTTAACTAGCAATTGCAATTTACTAATGGAGTGTTTACACAAGGTACCAGCAATTGTGGGTGTGGAATGTTAACCTTGCCAGTTCTGTGAAACTCTTAAATGGGGCTTTAAAAGGTAAGTCCATAACAGATCAGTTACTGTGTGCAGATCACTGGCCTAAGTCACTCTGACACATACGTCCTTTACTTCACAGCTGTGGATTTACTCTCATTTGAGTCAACAGCGATCACAAACACGTTTCAAAAACTTTTTTTTAGCCAAAGATGTTATCCTATTCCTAATATGTGTATGAATTCGTATGATGTTGTATTTCAGTAAATATTATGCTTTTTTCACCAAAAGGGGCTATAAAATTCACCATGAATGGTGACATAAAAATGAAGCCCATTCAACTTTTTAAAAAGCATACATTAATTTGGAAGGGCTCAAAGTAATTGTATGAATATACAATAAAGAATGAAGCACGATATAGCTATCAAGGAAATTAAGCAGCATTTTCTGCCTGTTTCATTGTTGTTAGCATATGCCATACAAGCTAAACAACTGCATTTAAATCTGTATTTAGATAACAAAAAATTACTCACTCAGACCACTGTTACTTGCACATATTTTAGAGTTTAATTCATCACGAACATAACATTTAACAATGGTGAAATCTAAAATGGCATGTTGTTATTAATCAACAAACACATTCTCATCATGTTTTCTGATTTTTTGTTGCAGGCTTGTCTCTATATGCTTCGAGCATTGGTAAGCGAGTGGCTTAAGGAGTGCAAGGACAACAGGGATGAAGCTGCGAACAAGGGGTTTACAGAAGTGGAGGAGAGGGAGATTGAGAAAAAGATGCGGTGGATTTCTTTTAGTACAAAAACCTCTGAGGTGTGGTGCTTTTTCTTAGGTCGCAATCCTTTGACCTTTGTTTAACTCATGCCACTTTTTAGAACCCACTATTTCTATTAGTAAGAGCTACAGTTTGGCTGAGAAGACATGGTAGGACAAGAATCACAACATCATAGTGATATTGGGGTCTTTCTGAACACTCTTCAACTTAGGAAACAAGATTGAAAGGCCAAAGAAATAAGAACACTCTAGGCAGCGGCTGAGATTAAGGTTTTGACTGAGAGCCCGAGAACGATCAGCCATCTATAATGGTTGTGTGATGGAACGATGCATGCGTGTACCACGCATGCCGGTTCCATGTGGTCTCAACAACGTAAGTCTTAACCACACATATGCCTTTACCACGCATGCCTTTACAACGAAATATGCAATGTTAAGGCATGTATGGCAAAGACATATCTGTGGTTAAGACTTGACAGGTAAGTCTTACCCCCGAACTCCTGCCCCTGCTCTGAGTCCTAATACTACCCCCTTCCTCCTGAAAACCAATTTCCTCCCCTCCAAGCCCTAAAAACTTCCCTGCCCCTAGTCTTAAAAACAACCCCGCCTTCCCTAAGCCCTAAAAACCACCCCGATCCCTGTCCCCCGGCCTAAGTCCTAAAACGCCCCCCAAGACCCCGCCCTGACACCTACAATTACCCCCTCCCTCCCAAAAACTAACCACTCTCCTCCAGCCCTAAAAACTTCTCTGCCCCCCTTAGCCCTAAACGCTACCCCACCCTTCCCATGGCCCTAAAAACTACCCAACCCCCCCTGAGCCCTATAAAGTTCCCCAACCCCACCCCAGCCCTGAAAACAACCCTGCCCCCAGCCCTGTAAATGACCCTGAGTCCCCCAGCCCTGAAAACTACCCGAACCCCCAGCCCTGAAAACTACCCGACCCCCCAGCTCTGAAAACTACTCCGACCCCCAGCCCTGAAAACTACCCCCAACCCATACAAACTACCCCCCACCCACCAAAACCCTGCCCCAGCCCCAGCCCCACTTACCTCACTGCATCCTCTGGCTCTCCCGATCCTTCCTGCTTTCACCCAGCATCAGCTAGACTGCGCACTGCCTTAATCACGCATATGTGTGGCTAAGGCATATAAGTGGTTACGTCAAGTGTGGTAGCGCTTGCTTTGTCAGAACACGTGTGGCTGAGCCCGCGTTGTTCTGACTGTTTCCCATCCATAACTCAAAGACTATAGTACCCTGCCACTCCCGGACCTAAATCAAATTTCAGAATTCTTCTCAGAAGCCATATTTTGTTGACTAAGGCCAGTGGCATAATACAAAATGATGCCCCCCTGCGGATGTGATGAGTGTCCCCTGAGTCTCACATATGTCACAGGTGTACATTGGCCTTGGACTAAATGGGGGCCCCCTGAAGTATTGGGGTTTGGGGGCCCTTTGAAGGGTTGCTGCATGGTCCCTACATTACACCCCAGCTAAGAACCTCTGACTCCAACAATTCTTCTCACTTTTTGTGCTTATATTACTTGTGTTTATTTTTCAGTCACAAGGAATGTGTGTAAAGTTGCTAGTGGGCATCAAACCAGAATTCTTGCCAAGAAAGACTTCAATAAAGACATACAAAAGTTTACAAAATATTCTTTTAGTCACCAAGGCTCAGGGTTTGGAAGCAAATGTGGGTAAAAGTAAAATTTTGCATGCAATGTTTTACAACGCTGAAAGCTTCTTGAATTTTGTGAAGTTCGAAAGGCTTGACCTGCAGGTAAAAACTGCTACAAAAATTGTCTTTTGCAGGTTATTTTCCCCATAAAAAACCTACCCTCAACTGTTTCCTCCAGCTTATGTTTTCATAAAAACTTTGCAAACTTTAAGAAATTCACAAAAATGATGTATTTTGTTTTTAAAAAAATCTTAAATAAGTTGCTTGAGAAATTTGTTCATGGCTTTGTGTGGCCATATTTGGTTGTAGCCTAAAGCACGAATGTTATGAGCAGGTAAAACACAAAAATTGCATTATGGTATACATGAGCACTTGCCATTTGTGATATCGTACATAACAAGAATATAGTACCATGATACTTTCTAAGACATAAACATGACCAAAATATAACAAAGGGCATTCGAGGGGTTTAACCTGGATGAAAATGTCAAAATCCATTTAAAGAGAAAGCACTTTGCCAGACGTTTTCCTTCACATTTGATAGGAGCACTGAGGTGTAGCTTGCCTCACCATCTTCCATGAATTTCACTGCAGCCCATCCACAGTTTCTTGTCTTTGTGTCTCATATTCTGGAAGTTGCCAGGGCCCTGCCGGGAAGCCAAAGCCCGGAGAGAGTCATCACCCTAAAATATGCGGTTACCCAGGTTCTGAAGAGCTGTGACAGTTTTATTTGCAGAGGCAAATTATAAAGGTTTTGCATCTTGTGGGCTAGAAAACACAAGAAGTGATCACCGTCATATCCAAACGCTGGTGGTGCACACAGGAGGATAGGGGCCCGGTTGGGCAAAAGAGTGAAATGGTTTAACGGATAAAGGTACCAAGAGAGTGGTTAATCCTCTTGTGATGATGAGGGGAGTGACCATTACACGTTCTCACACTAATGAATGAGATAGACAGAATTAACCTAGAATCACAAAATCAATCACTCTGTTAAGAATGTCCCCAAATAGCATACATCTACCATCACAACAAGATTGATTGGCCTTGCTAGAATCACAGGGAAAATATCTAAGCGTATTCCTCAAGGAGCAATGTAAATTGGTAAAGGCCAAACAACTCTCTATGACAGGAAAGACCATTGAACAAGCTGACACAATCTTCATAAACAAATAGTGAAGATCACTGACACTGCTTCTTCATTTCCAAAGCCAAAAGAATTGACTATAAGAGGAAACATGTGTATCGATACCCAATTGTCCTTTCAGCTAGGCCTATAGAACATGTGCTACTTAAACCTAATATTGAGGGTGACAGCTACCTCTCTTATTTGACACTGTAAGCCCAGTTTCACAAAATATCATCACATTCAAAAGCATGTCACTCATCATGAGTGACAAAATATTTTAATGAAGAAAGAAAAGTGATTTTTGGTCTTCCTTATAGGTGAGGTTGAACAACAGCTTATTTAAGAAAGCGAGTTAAGACTAAAGATCATTAACTGTAGTAAAGGAGACCTTCCCAAAACTCTATTTTTTGTAGGAGCACAGAATAAGCAAGAAAATGCTCCAGTCTGAGAATTGATAAAAGGAGCACAGAATTAGGAAGAAACTGCTCCAGTCTGAGAATTGTTATCTGCAGTGCCCTTTTCCTCTATTCCCACAATACAACAAATCAAGGCTAAGAATCCTTTCTTGATTAGTGCAATCTTTGACTATCAAGGGATCTGCTTCTCTTCCTATAAGGAGATCTTTCCACAGGTTTTGAAGCTTCATATTCATTTTCAAACCATTCTTCACCCTTAATGCCTAGAGCCTTACTGTTTCTCCAAATTAATGAAACAAAGGGGTTTATTTACAAGCCCCCTGCGCCGCCGGTACGCCACTTTTTCCCATATTAAAAGTGACGCACTGGCGGTGCAAGGGGCTTGTAAATAAGCCCCTTTATGTCTAACTCCCACCAACACACATACACTGAGTGATGCTAACTCTCATGTCCTTTCCCCATGCTCTCAGGTTTGACTGGAGCTTTTCCCCTCCAATACCTTTTGTCCCAGGCTACAGTAATCAATTCAATGTGGAGCAGATACTTTGCGGGCAGGATGACAAGTTAAAGCAAGACTTTCTGGGCAACTTGTTTAGCATTAGAGTCTTTGTATAAATGGTCAGCATGCAAAAAGAACAATTGATGGACAGAATGCAGAACAATGTCATACATTCACCCCAGTACAGAGATCTGGGCCTAAATCCATCGTTTTTTTGCTCACCATGCCATTCCAGTTTGGACCCAGCCATCAGTCTTGACCCTGCGCCCAATGGGAACAGTCCAGCCCGAACTGCCAGGACATGGTCAGCATGTTCAACCACTTATCATGAGACTTAAGGTCAAGCCATGTACCTTCAAAGTAGTCCAGCTTTGACTTGTCTTCAAGTTACAGCTAGGATTGTCAGTACTAAAGGTAAACTCCAGCTGAGTGCTTGGTATTTCCAATGAATTATCTGGTATATCTCCAATGAATATGTATGGCAAGAAATATATATAATGGCTTTCAGCGATAAATGCTGCTTATTGATGGACTTTCTAAAAAGTTTGCTGAATTTCACTATTCACTGGCTCGATGATCCTAGCACTATTCCAATTATTATTTACCATTTTTTAATTGTGGCCTCGAAATCTCAGCACAATACCTGAGTGAAGACATCACCACTCCTTTGTCCCTAGTAGCACACTTCACTCATTATTGCTGGTTTAAGGGGGCGTGGCTTAGCGCGCAATCAAGATGGTTGCACGCTTTTGAGCTCCACGTCATTCCCGGTGCAGACGCTTGAACTCAGCCATTAAATGCTGACTTTTTGCTACTAGTTCGGCGTTTTGTGGCGGCGGAACATTATGTGAGCACATGGTGAGGCTGAATATTTGACTGCACAGCAGCTTGACAGGTATTTCTCCCTGTTGGACATTCTCTCTCGCCAGACACTTAAAATGGCGCCCGCTACAACAGCTCCGTCAGGACACGAAGCGTAGAGAGAATATTTCTGTGGATTTCATTTAGTGCATTTCTCTCAATGGCAGCTGGAGGTACAGTGCGTTTTTCCTTACTGTTGTAATCCTCTGTCTCTGAAGTGCGACGTCCTCAGTCCTGAAGCTACTACTATGCAGGTCTCTACAAAATAGCGGCTGCTGACAGGAAATTTTTGCTTGAGTGAAATTCATATGGACATTTTCAGTTTTCTCTTCGAAGGTCATCTACTACTATACAGTATACATTTCCTGTGATACCTTGGATTTGGTATGTCGTTTTATTGGTGCTTTTTGCTGCATTTGTGTCGGGACATTCTTGTCGGAACTACTGTCAGTTTTGCTTCACGTGGACTACCTTGTGCTGAATGAGATGTTTTAATTGTTTTCGTACTAATTTATGTTCATGGTGCTTGCTATATTCATCTAAGATTTAACGACTGCCGTCCACATCTTCCTTAGAGTCTATTCATTTCTGCGGTGTACAGCACTACTCTGATTTCTTTGTGCTTCTTCTCAGAGGTGCTGGCTTTTCTAGTTTTGGTGTCATTATTCCATTGCTGATTCCTGTGCTGTTTTTTGGCTGGTGCATTATAACTTATTGCTAGATACCGCTACGCATCATACAATATCTGTTTGTGGGCAGTGAGTTTCCTCAATGGCGGAAGGCATGGGAGTGACTTCTAAAGACAGAGATTCCAAAGGTCATTTGAAAAGATCCAAACAGACCTCTCCTACCCCGGAGTCTCCAATTAAAGGAAGTTCAGACTCTGCCTCAATGTTAGATGCCATATTATTTAAACTAACCACTGTTCAGGACATAGCTCAAAGCACCAAAACTAATACTGATCTATTTCAGGTGGAAGTGGCAGCAATTCGCAGTGATTTGAAAAATCTTTCGCTACGTGTGTCTCATGCGGAGACAAGAATAAGTAATGTTGAAGACTTTACGAATAAACAATCTAAACAAATACATAGTTTGGAACGCTCTGTGGCCTCATTGAGAAGAGACCTTACTGAACAGGAAGATCGTAATAGAAGAAGTAACTTGCGCATTTTTGGTTTGCCAGAGGATTGCGAGAAAACTGCTCCTTTAGTGATTGATTTTTTGCTCTCTTGGATCCCGAATGTTCTGAATATCTCGTTTCACAAAGATTTCGAGATAGAGCGTGCTCATAGAGTTCCAACCTTTAAACCTAAAACGATGTCTTCTCCTAGACCTTTGATTTTTAAACCGTTACGACATCAACACACCGAGAAGATTTTGGCACAAATGCGGAAGATTAAAACGATTCAATGGGAAGGTCACAGGATCTCAATATCGCAAGACTTTGCCAGAGACACCGTCATTCGTCAGAAGGGTTTCTTGAATCTACGCAGACGACTCATAATCACAGATGGACTCCGAATCTCTTCCTGGCACTTCTTGTCCTTAATGACTTTCAGGTTCTGATAAGTTGGTTCAATTTTTTCTTGTCTTGCATTATATGTGGTTAATATTGCACCTATGGGTTCTTTCTTGTATGATAAATACGCTTTGTAAGGGCTGTTAGCTCCATATTGTTTATTCACTTTTAACTAACGTTTCCTTCACAGGTTCTACGTTTTTTTTGTTTTTTTTACTCAGCTGCCTCTTCTTTTGTGGACATTTTTCTTAAGTCATTTGATGTCGTCTTCTTCGTCTTATCATTTTAGATAATTGACATTTTTCTTATATCATTTGATGTCCTCTTTTTCGTCTTATCATTTTAGATTATTGATCTTTTCTTGGCTTTTCTTTTTTCACTGTTTATATGTTAAATGTTGTATTTCTTTTGTTTATCTGTCTTTTCCACTTTTTCCTTGACTTGTGCCTCCTCTCTTCTTGTAATTTTATGTTGCTGACAATTTTATCTGTGTTCATGATTTATATCTGCTATTCTCTTATACAAATCTGCGTTTGGTATGTACAATTCTTTATATATGAATTTCTTTATTATCTTATCTCTTTCATTTTCTGCATTTATGTATTTTAGTCATGAATTACATCTTATTTTATCTTCTTTATAATCAGTATTTATTCCTAAATGCTATCAATTTTCTAATGTTTACTTTGTTATCGATTTGAGATTCACAATGTTTTATATCGATATTTATATTACCTCAACTTGACATTTATTACACCACTTATTAGTATTTATTATGCCTTAGGCTGCTATTTATGCTACCTACTATTACTATTTATTATGCCTCATTTATATTACCTTATATCGCTTTTTATAATACTTCAATTCGATATTTCTCTGAAATTGTTGTTTCAATTCTATATTCAATTTAGGATAATTTGTTGGTCACTCTTCAAATATGATATATTCTTTGGAACTTGTATTATTTATTCTTATTGATGGATTATTGTTAGGTATAGTAGACATTAACATTTCTACATTTGCTCCGTCGCTTAATGAAATAATATTTGTTGTTGAGCGTTCTGCATTGTGTTTATCAACCTCTGTGGTTGCTCCTCCACGTTATTTCCCCCATGCAAATGGTCTATTACAGACATCCCCTGGTGGGGTTTTTCTTTTTTTGTACTCCTTTTTTCTTGGGAGTACTTTTGCTCTTTGCTCTTTTTCTTCTTTTAACTTTTTCTTCCTCATTTTCTATCTTTTTCTCTCTGGGGACTTCTGCTTCGGTATATTTTTCACAATTTTTTTGCTTCCCTTTTACCCCTCTTTCTGTAGTTTTGTGGATTAACCTTTTCCTTTTTCTGTATCAATGGTTTTATTTGTGTTGTTTTATGTCTATCCATGACTGGTTTAAATGTAGTATCACTTAATGTTCATGGGTTGAATCACCCTGTCAAGAGGGCTAAGATTCTAGACTATTGCAAAAGTTTATGTGGCGATATTGTTCTACTTCAGGAAACTAAGATAGCCTTTAAGAAGCTTTGCTTCCGCGGAAGGAGTGGGTTCTTGACGTAACTTGTTCTGAAGCCTCCGGTAAAAACAATGGGGTTGTGACTTTGATTTCCAAGAGCTCTGGTTTGTCTATTGTTACCGCCGAGCATGATACCAATGGTAGATGGTTGCTTTCTCGCTTGTCCAATGGTTCAGATGATTTATATATTATGAATATATATACCCCTAACATTGATGATCCTCTTTTTTTGGCGCTCCATAAATAAAAAGCTCTCGGACATTCCTCAAAACGCTAGAACTATTGTTGCCGGTGATTTTAATCTGCCCTTGGATCCTTTTTTCTTGCCGGCCGCCATTTTGTAAGCTCCGGCGCGCAGGTCTCCTCAGGAGCTGGCGTGACGGGGATTCTTCCTCTCCAAATATCAACAACGAGGTCTAATGGCAAAAAGTAAAGCACCTGAACTTTATAGCACTTGTGGCTTATTCTCATGCTCACCTCAAGGATGTGAATAGTTCTGGACATTATTTAAGGTATTACTACGACACCGTTCAGACTTTTATTGGTCCCGTCGGATTTTACATATGCACAGGAAAACTTCTCCTTTATTAGCACTCATATAAAAAGATTCATTTAAAAAGATTATTGAAATATTTGCTGTGCATTTCGTGTGGTGATTACTAGTATGAAGTCTGCTTATTCTACTAAAGCGCAAGCTTATACTTCCACTAGTACCAACGGATGCAAAGACTCTGGTACCAATGCCAAAAAAGGGTTAAGAAAGACCCTACCTCTCCAAACAAATCACCTCTGCCTCTAACACTAGAAGATATCATGGATGAACTCAGGAATATACGTCCTTTTATGGCAGACACTACTGCGACGCTTCAAAGAATTGAAGACAAATTGTCGGGATTGGATTTAAGACTTACAGAGGTGGAACAAAGAATCAGTGATGCTCAAGACGTTGCTGCTAAGGTAGAAACTCTGTCCAAGGAGGTTCTTCAACTAAAAAAGCTATAAGAGGATTTGGAGAACCGCAATAGATGCAACAACTTACAAATTTATGGCATACCGGAGTCTCCGGAGGGTCCTGATATGATCAGTTTTTGAAGTTGCATATTCCAAAAATAGTAGGCTAGCCGAAATCTACAGACCTCAACATCCAAAGGGCACATAGAATTGGTCCCCTCATTGTCTCAATACAAAACAGACCACGAGGAATTATTGCCTTCTTTCTCCAGTACTCAGATCTAATGATGATTCTTACAGCAGCCAAACAACGAAAGCAAATGCTGTGGTCTGGTCAGAAGATTTTTTTCAGTCAAGATGTCTCAAGATCTACAGCAAATTGTCAAAAAGAGTTTCTAGATCTCAGACCTACACTTCGATCCATGAACGCACGTTACGGTCTTATACATCCCTGTTTCTTTAAAGTAACATACAAGGACAGGGCAATAACTTTTGAAGATCCTGCAGAGCTCAAGAAATGTATTCTTGTGCATAAAGGAGAAAACATGGAACTTAGTAAATCTTAATTGCTTCATGCCTCTCATCTAACATATGTTTTTCTCTTTTTCTCATGCAGGTCCCTACCCTTCCCTTGTTCTGATGGATTTGTCTGTGTTCTACATTGTTCATCCATCCAATTGTCCACGTTTTTGTTCGGCTGTATTGTCGTCTTCATGTATGGTAAGTCTTGGTGGTGCCGTGTTGGTTATGTTTTCTGCACTCTCAATTGTCCTTCCAATATTTGTTGTTAACATATGTATTTTTCTCTCGGTGTTTCCTCCAGAGCGCTGTCTGTTCCTCTTGCTCCCCCCTTCTCAATATTACTGTCTTTTCTGTTCCCGACTCTCATGGCTAAAGCCCTTTGGCTTTTTGTCATTCTTCTACTCTGTATACATCAGAGGAGGCCGTGCTCTCCTCTTGTTCCTCTTTTCCTCTCATCATTCTCTTTTTTTTCTTTCTTTTCAATTTTTTTCTATTCTACATTCCACTACTATATAGCAAATCCCTCTACTTTTACCAAAACTTTACTAACTTTTTACAATATTCCATTTCATCCAGATGATGCGGATGAATATGTTTATCTTTTCTACTTCTTACTATCTTCTCCATGGTATTTCAATTTTTTCTTTTGTCATATTCTTTTGCACACTGGTAATCATTTATATTCAAACTTCTGTAGCTTTGCTTCACATTTGTCATGGTGGGCTGAATTGTTGACCTTTTACAGATTCATGATGAACTTCTTATTAGATCATTATATATTGCTCGGTGAATGGTTTGCGTATTGTCTCATGGAATGTCAAGGGCCTTCGTAATCCAGTAAAGAAGCAAAGAGTGTTGTCACATTTATCAAAGTTGAAATGTCATATAGCCTTATTACAGGAGACACACCTTAGGGAGAAAGACATACCCTCCTTACGCAGACACTGGGTCAGGAGTGCTTTCGCCTCCCTGCTGTAAACAATAAGAATGGTGTTACCATATTATTTCATAAATTGCCATGTATACAATTGCTAACCGAAGTTAAGGATGATAACGGGAGATGGCTCTTGTTGAACCTTCTGATACAGGATACCCAATTCTCGATCTGCAATGTTTATGGTCTAAATGGTGTAGATTTATTATTTTGGAATGACTTTTCTAATCTCCTTTCTTCCCATGCAACAGAAAATCTTATAGTGGGGGTGACTGCAATCAATTGATGGATCCCTTTTTAGATCGTAGATCCCAAACCAGGTTTGTTCCAAATAAAATGAACAAGTCTTTTCATAAATCTATATCTTCTAGGGGGCTGGTGGATGTTTGGAGAACTTCTCACCCAGAGGTTTTAGAGTTCTCCTTTTTCTCCCCTGTACACAGTTCCCACTCCAGAATAGATAATATATTTTTCACACAACCCAATCTTCAATTTCTGACACATGCTGAAATGGGTTCAATACTGATTTCTGACCATGCCCCTGTCATAGCAGATTTGGACTCTCCCACACCTCTGCCTACTTCACCCAGATGGAGAATTAACAATGCTCTTCTACTTGACAACCAATTCACTGAACAATTTACACTATTCCTACAGGAATTCTTCGACAACAATCTTCCCTCGGATTCACAGATTAATTTTATTTGGGACGCATTTAACGCCACGGCTAGCGGATTTATAGTACATTTTGTTGCTAAAAAGAAGAAGAAAGCACTTAAAGATTCAATGCTACTCTTAAAACAAATTAAGACCCTAGAACATGAATATTTCTCTTCTAATCACTCAGATACTCTGTCTAAACTCATTAAAGCAAAATTGCAATACAATACTCAGTCATGGGATAGGGCTTGCGGTAGTTTGCTTAAATTTAATGCGAAAATGTATGGCAGTCATAACAAGGCAGGTAAATCTCTAGCCAACTACCTTAAAATAAAAATAAAAAATCCAAGATTGTTTCTATAACGGACGGTGAAGGGGTTAAGCATGTTAACGACTCCAAGATATAGAATGCTTCACAGAGTTTTATACTAAGCTATATACTCCTGAATCCTCTCCTTCAAATGATCAAATAGATGCCTATTTCCAATCCATTCCCAAATCCCCAGAGAAGTTGGTTGACTTGTCTTCTCTTGATAGTCCAATTACGGAACAAAAAGTTTCTAATGCCATTCTTCACCTTCCAAAAAATAAAACTCCTGGGCCTGACGGTTTTTCTGTACGTTTTTTCTTCATTTCAGACATCTGTTAGTTCCCAAGCTATTGATTCTTATTAACCACTTTTCTAATTTAGGAAAGGCTCAAGGCTCCTTTACCCAGGCCATGCTTTGTCTCATCCCCAAGAAAGACAAGGAGCTCTCACAGTGTGGTAATTATAGGCCTATTTCACTTATTAATACGGACTGTAAGATCTTTGCCAAACTATTGGCTCTTCGCATCAACCTGCTCATCCCCGAATTGGTTGAGAAACATCAGTCAGGGTTTGTAAAGGGTCGTTACATTCCGGACATTTCCAGAACTTTTCTTGATATAATTCATTCGGCTTCCAGCTTAAATTCACCAGTTGCGGCCATAACTTTAGATGCAGAGAAAGCATTCGCCAGAGTAGGCTGGGGGTTCATTTTCGGAGCACTGAAATGGCACGGCTTCAGCCCCCACTTTATTCACTACATCCAGATATTATACTCTGCCCCCTCCACTTCTATTTGGGTTAACGGCCATCAATCAAATTATTTTTCCCTCCAAAGAGGTACCAGGCAAGGTTGTCCTTTGACTCCCCTTCGATTTATCTTAGCTTTAGAACCCTTCTCGGAAAAAAGTTGTCGCTCTCCACTGTGTACTGGGTTTCAATTTAAAAATATTGACATCAAATTTACTGCATATGCGGATGACATCCTATTATATATCTCTTATTCAGGTACATCTGTACCAGCGTTTCTTTCTTTATTAAACGAATACTCTACAGTCTCTGGATATAAACTTAATATAGGTAAATCCGAAGTCTTACCCCTAAATAAATATTGCCTCCCACATATATTTAAAGACACTGGTTTACATGGAACTCAAAATATATCAAATGTTTAGGTGTCTTATACACTAATACAGTTAAAGAAACCATTAGACTGAACCTCAAGGAGATTATCACGAAAATCACCGTATTAACGGAAGGTTGGTCTCCATTATTTCTGTCTTGGTGGGGTAGACTTAGCAACGATTAAAATGATGTTGCTACCAATTATCAATTTCTATTTATCCATGCTTTCGGTTACTCTCCCACTTTCTTTCTTTAAATCCATTAACCGTACTTTAATCAACTTCCTGTGGAATAAGCGCAAGCCTAGAATCTCGCTTCATCGTCTTCAGAAATCCAAGGATGCTGGTGAGGTAAGCTTTCCTAACCTTCGGCGCTACCATTCCGCTTTTACTCTGAAGCAGATCTGAATTTCCCTTTCGACCGTCCCCCACACACTGCTAACCACTTGGGGTCAACTAGAACAGGGCCAACTAACTCCCTTTTCTTTAAATGAGGTGGCTCATATTTCTCAACCCCCTAGGACCCTTTTCCCTCCCATGCTTGCCCATTCTATTGCAGTTGCGAAACCTCTAATTGCCTCTTCTAATTCTCCTATAGATATTATCTCACAATCACCTATCTGGTATAATAAACACTTAAAGCTTAACAATAGAGCTCTTTTTTGGAAAGAATGGATAGATAAAGGTGTTATAACAATCGACCATATTCTTACTGATGGCTCTCTATTGGACTTCCCAGAGATTCAAAGAAAATATCATATATCGTCTCAACACGCCACACAATTTTTACATCTTAAAACTTCCCTTCTCCTCCTCCTTACTCAGGATGCCTCCGCGGTTCCACAGAATCAGCCTCCCTCTCACACTATAGATTTCTCCTCTCAAGAAAAAGCATCTGGTATTTATAAAATGTTATCCCGTCCTTCAGAATTGAGATCAAAATCCAAAGTAGAGCTCACATGGGAGGGGATCTACGTCAGGAGTTCTCCTTCCAGACCTGGAGCTCCATATGGGCTAAGATCCACACTTCCTCTCGTTCCGAAATCACAACACAAACACTGTATTATTTTTATAATAGGCCTTTCTTAACCCCTGCAGACCTCCATAAGATCCAATTGACTAATAACACAAAATGCTGGTCTTGCTCTCACGACAAAGGTGACTTTTTCCACATATTTTTTCTTTGTCCTTTGGTTAATAAGCTCTGGAGGCTTATTTGGAAGAAGCTTAACGAAATTTTGTCCACTGCATTTTCTTTTGACATTTCACATATCTTTTTAGGCAGCTCTTCCTCGCTGTGGTGTTCCCAGAGAAATATAGGAAAGTTTATTGATTTATCTATAGCTATTGCTCTGCAGACTATCACCACAAATTGGAAAGATACTACTAGAATATAGCCTTATAGCCCGCCGTAGCGGGCTATACCGGCTATTAAAGGCCCGCTCCCGCGTTAAAGGCCTGAGCCGAAGGCGAGGGACTTTAACAAGGGACCGGGACTTTAATAGCTGGTATAGCCCTGCTACGAAGGGCTATAAGGCTATTAGAACATTCTGCCACTAGAGGGCAGAATGTTCTAACAAATAAAACAAAGGCCTCTCGAAGCTCGAGGGGATTTAAATCCCCTCGAGCTCCGAGAGGCCTTTGTAAAACATTGGAATGTTGCTCTGCAGGCCTTTACCGGCCCGTAGAAGCATGGAGCACTCCATTGTCTACAATGGAGCTCCCAACATTCCAATGTTCTAATTTCCTTTATTGCCTGGTGGAATCTTTTATGCCATCATCACAGACTGGATCGCGCGCATGCCACCTCTACTCCTTTATTGATTAAAAAAGATTTATTATGGTTGCCACTCACAACGTTCCTATCCAGACAAGCTGTCCTATTCAACTCTACTAACACTAATTATGAACCTTCATAAATGTTGATGAATACTCTCTAAGTTATTATGGTTATTATTGCTAAGCTGTTATTGCCTACCATTTGATTTTCCACTTTTCCTCTCTTCCTCCTTCTTTCTCTCTTTTTCCTTTCTCTCTCTTTCACAAAATGGTAAAAATGCATATTGTTTTATAAGCAGTTTATATTTTTCAATTCGAACTCGGGTATACTGAAGTGTTAAGCTTGCATACTTTCTCTTTTATTCACTGGGATTGAATTGTATTGTTTCAAATACTGTGTTTACTTTATATTGGTTTCTCAACATAACTTTAATAAAGCATTTAAAAAAAAAAAAAGGTTATAATTGGCACTGCAGAGGCTTGAAAAAAACTACTAATTAAGCCCAGTCTTTGGAAGTATAATAATTGCACGCTGTGCCTTTAAATCTGTAATGGAAGTTTAGACAAGAAGCAAATCCCATCTTCCAGACTAAGATTCAGAGCAGAGCAAAGGCAATTCTAAGAGCATTTTGTGGGATGAGGCATACTTTGCTTCTTCCATGAGGCATTGTTTTCCTGGATCTATGGAGGAATAGCACTCCCAAATTTTTGGAACTACTGTTGGGCCTCACTGCATGTTATGGTGAATGACTCTTTTGCCCCATCCTAGGAATCATGCCTGGCGACAGACTAAACAATGCTAAGGATTAAGTCATATTGGCACTATGTGTATTGGGATAGAAAGCCCCATGGGCTGCCCGATCCAAGAAAGGCAGTCATGTATGTCTGAAAGGTGGCCACCACATAGATGGATTGAAAAAGTAAAATGATAGGAAAAACACAGTTATTCACAGGTCACAGACTGAGTAATCTAGTATAATTGAGGAGTTCACAAAATGGGACTATATAGGATTGTCTAGGTTGGGTGATCATTAGGGACCCTAAGCTAAAAGAAATTATGCAACTACAAGCCGACTTTAACATCTTAAAATCTGAATATATTCTTTTATTTACAAAGCAAGCATGTCTCTGGTGTGAGCAGATGTAGGAGCAACTCTTCCAGGCTTTGATCCTATGGAGTGGAAGTAGAAATTGAGTGCCTCAGGAGGGGCGCACCTTTTCAGTTTATGAGACACTGAGAAACAAGCAAGAGCGCTCATGGAGTACCTCAGAAGGAAGGAAACCTCTTCAGTTTTAAAGTCACAAGCAATACCACGGAATGCTTGGGCCACGATAAGTCGTAATAGGATAGAGATCTGGACATGATTGAGGATCTGTAGTACGAAGAGGACCTGATCCTTACCAGCGAGATGGCGATTAAGTTCAACTTTTGACTGATTCAAATCAAAATATTACATTGGGTGCAGTTTACATTAATGAAACTCTGTTTATTTGGTGGATGGCCTCTGCTGACTGTATAAGGAGTTGCTGTAATGAAGGTGCTTTCTTTCGCACCCTGTAGGATTACCCCTGGATTCACATATTCTGGTCAGGGGTCCTTAAGATGCTTTCTCAAGTGCTGGTTATCGTAGTACATATGCTAGTTAAGACTATGCTTTTGGCGATACCAGGCACCAGACTTCCAAGCACCCTAATTAAACTGGGCTTTGTGATTGCCTGCAGGGGCATAGCACAGAAATGGAGAGGGCCTGACCCAGATGTGAATGTCCTGGTGTGCAAACATGGACTACTGTCTGGCATCATAGAGAGTGGTATAGAGGAGCAAAGCTGACCCCCTTAATTTTAAAAGCTCGAGGACCCCCAGAATCATCACATTAGACATAATTAATTTATCTGTGGCTAAGCCACAGTATCATAAAAAGATACTTGAAGAAGTGTTTAATAAATTCAACAAAATAGTACCGTCTATAATAAATGTGCAGAATTAACGAGTAGGCTTTAATGAAAAATAAAATGCATTTAAATGCATAAAGTGTAGGTGGCAACCATATTTACTCATACTAGGCCTCAAATGGCTAAAGCAACAGTGCCTGACAAGATGACATGACTAGAAAATGCTTAAATGTGCATAAAATGTTCATTTTCTTGACCTTCTCCTGGATATGTTTTTCATAATGAATAATAGTTGCATAAATGTTTTCATCTAACTCTGCAAAATGTTTCCTGTTACACAAAGATCACTGTTAACTAATGGTTAGAGATTTTTCATTTAGGGAGGTTAAGAAGAAGTTCACATATGAAGATGCAGCATTTCTAAAGGAAATTAATGATGTTAAAGTCGAAGCGAGTTAACATTGTATTTGATAAGAAATGTTTCACTCGACATTGCCTTCTGTGGACTATTGTATTCCTGTGAGAAGACAGGGAGTGAACGCGCTCCCGTGAGAGTATCGAAAGCTGATTGGTCGAGAGGAGCGAGAAAAAGCAACATGAAGACTGCAACAATATTTTGTTTGTCTATAATAGTGCATGTTCCTAGAGTAGGATAATAACTACCCCTGAGGCTACTACTCTTTACCCCATTCCACGCTGCTCTGAGTCTCTACTTAGTTTCTTGAACATTTCTTTATTGGAAGTTCTGCTTTGATTGAATAATTGATTTATTGTGCTGATTATTAATGCAGAAGCTTTATGCTTGTAGTCTCACTCTCTTGAACTAGAACTCTTTATGGGTTCTGACTAACACCATTTCTTCTCATTCTTAGAATAGGGATTTTCTTTCCTTTATGGAACACGCTTAATGCATGTTATTGTGACTTATTGATTACCTATTGATTACTTGATTTCTAATAATATTCTAATGATTAAAATTGATGAATTTAGCTTGAAAACCTAATAAAAATGACTTACTAAAAATTTTGAATAATAAAACCCTTCAACTCATTCCAAACTCTCATTATTGTCTAATATAGACAGAGATTGTAATAATTTCATGTGATGACCAGCTCCTGATTAATCTCACTCAAGGTCAAAGGTCCATCGATCCATCGACCCCGAGACAGCAGGAATTAGCCCTGATGATCGTAAACCTAGATTTTAATTGAAACTAATTTCCCCCAGGATACTCATGGGTGGGTGGGAATGAGCCATCAGAAAAATATATATTTTACATGTTCGGAAAAATAGTAATTATGTTATTATCTACATCTGTGTGAAACTGCTCTTAGTGCTTACTGCTTATGATTCTTTTAATTGAAAGCTTGCCTAATTTGTTTAGCTTGTGTTTTGCAAATTAAAAACTCTAATAGAAATATATATTGTTTTTTAAATAGTTAGAAAACCACTGTGGTATTACTGCATGCCAAACGAATGATAGTGCATGGGGTATGGAGATTTCAGAGTTCAATATTACCACACCATTCTGAGTAATAGCCTGCAGAATAAGGAATAGCGATGAAAATTGAAATGTTGGTGTTTGTGCACTTTTTCTTGCATAGTTTCTCTCACATTTGCTCGCTCATATTTTATAGTGATTTTCTGGTGAAATGCATGCAAGGAATATTATTTAGAGTGCAGTGTTCACATACATCTTGCAAAGCTGAAGTGGCTAACTTCGGAATTAAGTAGATTTTGTAATGAGGGCCTGAGTATCTGATTTCGATTACCCCATGTTGGGTGCAATAAAATCCACAACTAAGGAGTTCAGAATTTATCTGGTGTGATAATTATCACCTATAATGACTTTTTAGAGAATAACATGTGGATTTGCTGCACCGATATCTGCATGTCCCTGTAAATACTGAGCCCTTTTCCTTCCTTAAATTCTGGCAGGATTGACCTGCCAAAATTTTATGAAGGTGCAACCTTCGTTCCAGCCAGTAATTACGGGTGTGATGAACATGGCATGACTTATAATAGTGATCCCTGGGCAAGCAGCTGTTGTGCAGGAATTTCAATTTAATGGACCACTTTTTAGTCCAGCACTAAGGGAAAAGGAAAACTTTATTTCTTATTTGTGATACAAATAAAAGTTTCAAGCAAGTTGTATAGGCTTTGGCAAGGATATTATAAAGACATACTGAAGCTTCACTTGTGATTTAATATAAGAGCAACAGTTCATTCAGAATTACATGCATACTTTATGGAAAAATTGAGGCTTACCAGACATAGCAATAATATTATAGAAGATGACAGAATGATGACTTGGCCTTTTAGTAAAAAAGTGTGTACACAGAAGGGAAACATAATAGCAACGAGATTTAATCAGAATGCAAACACAGAGAAGAGTTATGAGGATGTCTCCTTCCAGTCAATGTCAGAAAAAGACTTCAAAGGTTATACCATGGTAGAAAATTACATAATTCAAGTGTTTGTAGAGGAGCAATTACATGATAAAAATGAAGGTTCCAGAAATGCAACTTGACAGAATTTCTACTGTGGACCAGAGAATGGAGGAGAAATAAAGTGTGTTTAGGTGGTTATAAAGTGTATCAGGAACAGAAAAATAAAATAATAAATGTCATAGCTTTCTAAAGTATCTTTGATCTGCCAGTGCTTCAATACCATGGATCCTGCCAAGTAAAGTCATAAAAGTCTGCACTGTGAGATCAATTTCTTGCAAAACACGTGTCAAATTAAAGATCAATGTAGGAGACAGCTCTTCTTGCCCTCAGTGCATCTAATTACTTTAACAATGTCAAGGTCATGCCCATAAAGTTGAATAATATTTGGTTAATAATAAAGGGTAGCGACTGTGACGAGTCGCATCACACCTGGGACTTTCGCATTCCAATTTCATTCCATTCTGACTGCAGTGGCGTAACAAAGGCCCCCGCAGCCCCTGCAATGCGGGGGTCCGAGCTCCAGAGGACCCCTCGGCACTGCACCCTGCCCTAAGAGCTCCTAAGTGAGTCTGGTCGGGGGCACCTCCATGTACTTTGCAGGGGGCCCTCCTCAAGTTTCGTTACGCCACTGTCTGACCACAGCTATGGCAAACTCTGCCACACCACAGCCAGGGGTTTTTGCATCTTTTGTTCATTAGAAATGTAAAACCTATTTTCTGCACCTGTGTAAAGAGAATAGTACCCAGCATGAAAAAGGGCAATACATATTCTTGTGACATACACATGGCTATATAGTCAAGTTTAATGTAAAATATTTTAGCTGCAAAAAAGGAAATTAAACTGAAGCAGAACAAAAGTGTCACATTTCTTTTTTAATCAAAGTGAACTGTTCATCTTAATTTGGATTTACCTCATAAAACTATCGGAAGGCAGATTTGATGTGTTTTTCAAAGGTTTCAATGTTTTATATGGTTGTCTGACCAAAGCTTTATAATAAACCAAATATCCCCCAAAGTAACTGTGATAATCCTTGCTTGCTTTGAGTGATGTTAAACCAATGTTTGTCTGACTGGAGCTGTAGAATTAACCAAATCTCTCCCATGTTAATCATTGAGTGATGTGGCCCTTAACAAAAGGCTTCTTCTAACAATTCTCTCTGACATTTCATACCATTTCTGTAGGAAATTGGGTTACGGGCTGAGGGGACTGAAACCCTACTGAAGCAGCAACCACAATTCTTGCCTGGGTGTAACACAAGGAAACCCTAAAGTAACCTGTGCTCAACCCTCTGGTAGTTGGCATAAAAGCAGTCAGGCTTAATTTAGAGGCAATTTAGAAAGTATTTATGCAGCACACAAACAGCAATAAACTGAAAACACGACACAAAAAAATCCCACACCAATTTAGAAAAATAGAGTAAAAGTTAATAAATTATTTGACAGCAAAGCTACAAAAATCCAAATAGTAGAACCAGAGATATGCAATTTTAAAGGTTAAGGTAAAAATAGTGCTTAAAAGCACAATGCGCCAACTGTGGTCATCTGTTTGCACCGGACCAGGACAAAGTCACAAGTTCAGGCTGACCACGCTGAAGAACGGGCCTGATATAGAGACCAAGTTAGGCACGCTGAGCAAAGTAACTTAAATCCTGATTGTGGAGCATTGCACGATCCTGCATTGAGGATGCATCGCGCAGCAGCAGTTACAATGAGCTTCAGACTGCTACGTGAGGTCCTTTGTTGACAATACATTGCACTGAGGAAGTTCCAGGGAGCTATGGGACTGTGATGCGAGGCCCTGTGTTGAGGATTCATCAGTTCTGAAGAGCTGCAGGGCTGCGATTCGAGGTCCTGTATCGAGGATGCACTGTGCAGTGGTGGTTCCGAAGAGCTACGGGGTTATGCGTTGCGCTGCTATGGACTACAGCTGGACTGCCAGAGCACCCTCAGGCCCACTTCTAAGAGTACAGGACTGGGGTGACATCACTTGGAGGGCAGGACTCACAGCAGGTAGAGTCCAGGTGCAGGGTTCAAGGTATTTAGAGTCTTTTCTGTCCCAGAGGCTCTGATCAGGAGGCCAGCCAACTAGCCCTTTGAGTCACTCTGGGGCTCCTGGGTTCATGATGCAGGCCCAGTCCTTTTCACTCAGGCAACAGGGCATCAGGGCAACAGAGTAGCAGTCCTTTTTATAGCAAAGCAGCACAGCAGTCCTCCTTCTGAGTCTGCCACAGGTCTAGGAGTGTACTGAAGAGTTGGGTCTGAGGGTACATTATTTATACCTGGTGCCCACTATCGGAAACCCCAATTGCTGCACATCATGTGCTCGCATCTTGCTAAATAACATGATAAGGAGTATCCTGAAATGAAAATGACAGCCACACAGATGAGGACTATGGTCCTCAGCGCAGAATTACAAGTTGGTGCACTCACATGACTTAAATAAGCATTAATTTTTGTCTGGCTCTTGGTGAAGCTTGGCATTGACTGGAAGCAGAACAGAACATACCATTCATTAAACATTTTCATCTGGCAGATGGCCCGAATTTCAGCACAACAACATACCTGTATGTGGAGTTAACAGACTTACTAGTGATGACAGAAGTACCTCAAAGGGCCTAATTATAAGTCGGGCTGAGTGCTGTTCCTATGTGGGATACTTCTCCCTAACATGATGCTTGGAGCAGTATATGTGTGCTTTAACCCCTTAATTTCGGAGGGTTTTCCACCACAGTGCTGAGGCCTTTTTTGGCTATTTGGGGTACTTCAAGCTTACACCTCCATAACTTTTTTCCACATGAGGTATCCACACCAAATTTGCCTCCTTTTATCCCAACATTATGGGGAATCTAAAGGTACCCAGAGTATGCGGATTCCCTTCAAAGGCACCGATAAAATAGCCAAAATATAGCAACCTTTGGAGTCTTTGGGGAAAAATGGGACAAAAGTGCTCCACAAAAAAGTGTTTTTTCCCCTAAAAATGGCGTTAGCGAAAGGTTTGCTGTACTAAAATCCCCATATTCCCATCTTTTACAACAGTTTTGGCATTTTTCTAAGATGTTGCCCATTTTTTCTCATTTTTGTTCTTTCAACGTACTTCCAGCTTGCAGTGGAAACAGGTGTGAAACCCATGGGTGATGCCGGAAAGCTATACATATCTGAAACTTAGACAAAATTCTGAATTCAGCAAGGGGTCATTTGTGTAGATCCCTCGATGTTTTCCCAAAGAAACTGTTTAAAAATGAGCAGGGAAAAACAGCCCTCTGTGACAACATTTTCATCTGTAAATTCTTGCCACAATGGTAAATTTACAAAAGCAATATGCTTTTACATCCGCTGTTCGAACAGTAGACCCTTCTGGTTCTGGGAATACATAGGCTATATAGTGTTTGTAAGTTCTCCAAGAATCCAAGGTTCACAGAGCCAACAACAGAGCTGCACCTTGCTATGGTTTTTCATTTTGTACCGAGAATAGAGCAATTCATATGGTAAAATATAAAGAGTGATAAATTGGAATGAAGGAAACCTAGATATTTCTGAAATATACACCAGATACTGAGTTTAAGAGCAGTGGCTACTTTTACATCTCTGAATGTATGGGTACCCATACCAGCATGTGATTCAGAGAGCATTTTGCAAAATGTCTTCTTTTTAGGACACTGGCTTACATTTGAAAGAAGTCATAATAGAGAAATCAAATTAGTAACAACAAATGTTCTACTATTCTGTTTCCCCACACATCTCCAGATAAAAATGGTATCTCACTAATGTGGCTGGGCCTAGTGCCTGTGACACAGTACACCCCAAAACTCGTCCTGGAGATATCATATTTTACCCAGCAGAATCAATGCTTTTTTGCAACATGGGTAGCTGCAGATTTTGGGCTCTAGCTCAGCCGCCACCCAAGACAACCTAGCATACCAAGACATCTATGGAAACTAGACACCCAGGGGTGTCCAGGGGGTGTGACTTGTGCAGTTCTAACAAGGTTTATACCCCGAAGCCCTTGCAAACTTCAAACTATGCCGAAAAACACACATTTTCTACACATTTCTTTGAGAGAAAGTTCTGTAACCTGAGGAAAGCCATAAACTTCCTACCACCCAGCATTCTCCTCAGTCTCCCGATACAAATCGTACCTCACATGTATGGGTGGGCCTAGTGCCCAGGACAGGAAAAGACCTAACATGCAATATGGACAGATCAAATGTATCCACCCAAAACCGACCCTCTTCTGCAATGATGGTGGCTGCGGAATTTGGGCACTAGCACAGCTGGCATGTGGGGAAACCTACCAAACCTGGTGAGCAGCAGTTTTTTTTCTTACCCAGAAGCCTTTATAGTATCAAACTTTCTCTAAAAACTCACATTTTCCTCACATTTCTGTGATGGAAACATTTGGAATCTGCAGGGATCCACAAATTTCCTTCCATCCAGTCTTCCGAAAAAGTTTTACCATTGACCAATGCCCACACTTAAAAGTTTAAACTCCTCAGAAGAGGGAATGCATGCTTAGTGCCGGCCAATAATACTGGGAACCCACAGTTATTCCTCCTACCTAGAATTTTAACTAGCAATTGCAATTTACTAATGGAGTGTTTACACAAGGTACCAGCAATTGTGGGTGTGGAATGTTAACCTTGCCAGTTCTGTGAAACTCTTAAATGGGGCTTTAAAAGGTAAGTCCATAACAGATCAGTTACTGTGTGCAGATCACTGGCCTAAGTCACTCTGACACATACGTCCTTTACTTCACAGCTGTGGATTTACTCTCATTTGAGTCAACAGCGATCACAAACACGTTTCAAAAACTTTTTTTTTAGCCAAAGATGTTATCCTATTCCTAATATGTGTATGAATTCGTATGATGTTGTATTTCAGTAAATATTATGCTTTTTCACCAAAAGGGGCTATAAAATTCACCATGAATGGTGACATAAAAATGAAGCCCATTCAACTTTTTAAAAAGCATACATTAATTTGGAAGGGCTCAAAGTAATTGTATGAATATACAATAAAGAATGAAGCACGATATAGCTATCAAGGAAATTAAGCAGCATTTTCTGCCTGTTTCATTGTTGTTAGCATATGCCATACAAGCTAAACAACTGCATTTAAATCTGTATTTAGATAACAAAAAATTACTCACTCAGACCACTGTTACTTGCACATATTTTAGAGTTTAATTCATCACGAACATAACATTTAACAATGGTGAAATCTAAAATGGCATGTTGTTATTAATCAACAAACACATTCTCATCATGTTTTCTGATTTTTTGTTGCAGGCTTGTCTCTATATGCTTCGAGCATTGGTAAGCGAGTGGCTTAAGGAGTGCAAGGACAACAGGGATGAAGCTGCGAACAAGGGGTTTACAGAAGTGGAGGAGAGGGAGATTGAGAAAAAGATGCAGTGGATTTCTTTTAGTACAAAAACCTCTGAGGTGTGGTGCTTTTTCTTAGGTCGAGAATCCTTTGACCTTTGTTTAACTCATGCCACTTTTTAGAACCCACTATTTCTATTAGTAAGAGCTACAGTTTGGCTGAGAAGACATGGTAGGACAAGAATCACAACATCATAGTGATATTGGGGTCTTTCTGAACACTCTTCAACTTAGGAAACAAGATTGAAAGGCCAAAGAAATAAGAACACTCTAGGCAGCGGCTGAGATTAAGGTTTTGACTGAGAGCCCGAGAACGATCAGCCATCTATAATGGTTGTGTGATGGAACGATGCATGCGTGTACCACGCATGCCGGTTCCATGTGGTCTCAACAACGTAAGTCTTAACCACACATATGCCTTTACCACGCATGCCTTTACAACGAAATATGCAATGTTAAGGCATGTATGGCAAAGACATATCTGTGGTTAAGACTTGACAGGTAAGTCTTACCCCCGAACTCCTGCCCCTGCTCTGAGTCCTAATACTACCCCCCTTCCTCCTGAAAACCAATTTCCTCCCCTCCAAGCCCTAAAAACTTCCCTGCCCCTAGTCTTAAAAACAACCCCGCCTTCCCCTAAGCCCTAAAAACCACCCCGATCCCTGTCCCCCGTCCTAAGTCCTAAAACGCCCCCCCAAGACCCCGCCCTGACACCTACAATTACCCCCTCCCTCCCAAAAACTAACCACTCTCCTCCAGCCCTAAAAACTTCTCTGCCCCCCTTAGCCCTAAACGCTACCCCACCCTCCCCATGGCCCTAAAAACTACCCAACCCCCCCTGAGCCCTATAAACTTCCCCAACCCCACCCCAGCCCTGAAAACAACCCTGCCCCCAGCCCTGTAAATGACCCTGAGTCCCCCAGCCCTGAAAACTACCCGAACCCCCAGCCCTGAAAACTACCCGACCCCCAGCTCTGAAAACTACTCCGACCCCCAGCCCTGAAAACTACCCCCAACCCATACAAACTACCCCCACCCACCAAAACCCTGCCCCAGCCCCAGCCCCACTTACCTCACTGCATCCTCTGGCTCTCCCGATCCTTCCTGCTTTCACCCAGCATCAGCTAGACTGCGCACTGCCTTAATCACGCATATGTGTGGCTAAGGCATATAAGTGGTTACGTCAAGTGTGGTAGCGCTTGCTTTGTCAGAACACGTGTGGCTGAGCCTGCGTTGTTCTGACTGTTTCCCATCCATAACTCAAAGACTATAGTACCCTGCCACTCCCGGACCTAAATCAAATTTCAGAATTCTTCTCAGAAGCCATATTTTGTTGACTAAGGCCAGTGGCATAATACAAAATGATGCCCCCTGCGGATGTGATGAGTGTCCCCTGAGTCTCACATATGTCACAGGTGTACATTGGCCTTGGACTAAATGGGGGCCCCCTGAAGTATTGGGGTTTGGGGGCCCTTTGAAGGGTTGCTGCATGGTCCCTACATTACACCCCAGCTAAGAACCTCTGACTCCAACAATTCTTCTCACTTTTTGTGCTTATATTACTTGTGTTTATTTTTCAGTCACAAGGAATGTGTGTAAAGTTGCTAGTGGGCATCAAACCAGAATTCTTGCCAAGAAAGACTTCAATAAAGACATACAAAAGTTTACAAAATATTCTTTTAGTCACCAAGGCTCAGGGTTTGGAAGCAAATGTGGGTAAAAGTAAAATTTTGCATGCAATGTTTTACAACGCTGAAAGCTTCTTGAATTTTGTGAAGTTCGAAAGGCTTGACCTGCAGGTAAAAACTGCTACAAAAATTGTCTTTTGCAGGTTATTTTCCCCATAAAAAACCTACCCTCAACTGTTTCCTCCAGCTTATGTTTTCATAAAAACTTTGCAAACTTTAAGAAATTCACAAAAATGATGTATTTTGTTTTTAAAAAAATCTTAAATAAGTTGCTTGAGAAATTTGTTCATGGCTTTGTGTGGCCATATTTGGTTGTAGCCTAAAGCACGAATGTTATGAGCAGGTAAAACACAAAAATTGCATTATGGTATACATGAGCACTTGCCATTTGTGATATCGTACATAACAAGAATATAGTACCATGATACTTTCTAAGACATAAACATGACCAAAATATAACAAAGGGCATTCGAGGGGTTTAACCTGGATGAAAATGTCAAAATCCATTTAAAGAGAAAGCACTTTGCCAGACGTTTTCCTTCACATTTGATAGGAGCACTGAGGTGTAGCTTGCCTCACCATCTTCCATGAATTTCACTGCAGCCCATCCACAGTTTCTTGTCTTTGTGTCTCATATTCTGGAAGTTGCCAGGGCCCTGCCGGGAAGCCAAAGCCCGGAGAGAGTCATCACCCTAAAATATGCGGTTACCCAGGTTCTGAAGAGCTGTGACAGTTTTATTTGCAGAGGCAAATTATAAAGGTTTTGCATCTTGTGGGCTAGAAAACACAAGAAGTGATCACCGTCATATCCAAACGCTGGTGGTGCACACAGGAGGATAGGGGCCCGGTTGGGCAAAAGAGTGAAATGGTTTAACGGATAAAGGTACCAAGAGAGTGGTTAATCCTCTTGTGATGATGAGGGGAGTGACCATTACACGTTCTCACACTAATGAATGAGATAGACAGAATTAACCTAGAATCACAAAATCAATCACTCTGTTAAGAATGTCCCCAAATAGCATACATCTACCATCACAACAAGATTGATTGGCCTTGCTAGAATCACAGGGAAAATATCTAAGCGTATTCCTCAAGGAGCAATGTAAATTGGTAAAGGCCAAACAACTCTCTATGACAGGAAAGACCATTGAACAAGCTGACACAATCTTCATAAACAAATAGTGAAGATCACTGACACTGCTTCTTCATTTCCAAAGCCAAAAGAATTGACTATAAGAGGAAACATGTGTATCGATACCCAATTGTCCTTTCAGCTAGGCCTATAGAACATGTGCTACTTAAACCTAATATTGAGGGTGACAGCTACCTCTCTTATTTGACACTGTAAGCCCAGTTTCACAAAATATCATCACATTCAAAAGCATGTCACTCATCATGAGTGACAAAATATTTTAATGAAGAAAGAAAAGTGATTTTTGGTCTTCCTTATAGGTGAGGTTGAACAACAGCTTATTTAAGAAAGCGAGTTAAGACTAAAGATCATTAACTGTAGTAAAGGAGACCTTCCCAAAACTCTATTTTTTGTAGGAGCACAGAATAAGCAAGAAAATGCTCCAGTCTGAGAATTGATAAAAGGAGCACAGAATTAGGAAGAAACTGCTCCAGTCTGAGAATTGTTATCTGCAGTGCCCTTTTCCTCTATTCCCACAATACAACAAATCAAGGCTAAGAATCCTTTCTTGATTAGTGCAATCTTTGACTATCAAGGGATCTGCTTCTCTTCCTATAAGGAGATCTTTCCACAGGTTTTGAAGCTTCATATTCATTTTCAAACCATTCTTCACCCTTAATGCCTAGAGCCTTACTGTTTCTCCAAATTAATGAAACAAAGGGGTTTATTTACAAGCCCCCTGCGCCGCCGGTACGCCACTTTTTCCCATATTAAAAGTGACGCACTGGCGGTGCAAGGGGCTTGTAAATAAGCCCCTTTATGTCTAACTCCCACCAACACACATACACTGAGTGATGCTAACTCTCATGTCCTTTCCCCATGCTCTCAGGTTTGACTGGAGCTTTTCCCCTCCAATACCTTTTGTCCCAGGCTACAGTAATCAATTCAATGTGGAGCAGATACTTTGCGGGCAGGATGACAAGTTAAAGCAAGACTTTCTGGGCAACTTGTTTAGCATTAGAGTCTTTGTATAAATGGTCAGCATGCAAAAAGAACAATTGATGGACAGAATGCAGAACAATGTCATACATTCACCCCAGTACAGAGATCTGGGCCTAAATCCATCGTTTTTTGCTCACCATGCCATTCCAGTTTGGACCCAGCCATCAGTCTTGACCCTGCGCCCAATGGGAACAGTCCAGCCCGAACTGCCAGGACATGGTCAGCATGTTCAACCACTTATCATGAGACTTAAGGTCAAGCCATGTACCTTCAAAGTAGTCCAGCTTTGACTTGTCTTCAAGTTACAGCTAGGATTGTCAGTACTAAAGGTAAACTCCAGCTGAGTGCTTGGTATTTCCAATGAATTATCTGGTATATCTCCAATGAATATGTATGGCAAGAAATATATATAATGGCTTTCAGCGATAAATGCTGCTTATTGATGGACTTTCTAAAAAGTTTGCTGAATTTCACTATTCACTGGCTCGATGATCCTAGCACTATTCCAATTATTATTTACCATTTTTTAATTGTGGCCTCGAAATCTCAGCACAATACCTGAGTGAAGACATCACCACTCCTTTGTCCCTAGTAGCACACTTCACTCATTATTGCTGGTTTAAGGGGGCGTGGCTTAGCGCGCAATCAAGATGGTCGCACGCTTTTGAGCTCCACGTCATTCCCGGTGCAGACGCTTGAACTCAGCCATTAAATGCTGACTTTTTGCTACTAGTTCGGCGTTTTGTGGCGGCGGAACATTATGTGAGCACATGGTGAGGCTGAATATTTGACTGCACAGCAGCTTGACAGGTATTTCTCCCTGTTGGACATTCTCTCTCGCCAGACACTTAAAATGGCGCCCGCTACAACAGCTCCGTCAGGACACGAAGCGTAGAGAGAATATTTCTGTGGATTTCATTTAGTGCATTTCTCTCAATGGCAGCTGGAGGTACAGTGCGTTTTTCCTTACTGTTGTAATCCTCTGTCTCTGAAGTGCGACGTCCTCAGTCCTGAAGCTACTACTATGCAGGTCTCTACAAAATAGCGGCTGCTGACAGGAAATTTTTGCTTGAGTGAAATTCATATGGACATTTTCAGTTTTCTCTTCGAAGGTCATCTACTACTATACAGTATACATTTCCTGTGATACCTTGGATTTGGTATGTCGTTTTATTGGTGCTTTTTGCTGCATTTGTGTCGGGACATTCTTGTCGGAACTACTGTCAGTTTTGCTTCACGTGGACTACCTTGTGCTGAATGAGATGTTTTAATTGTTTTCGTACTAATTTATGTTCATGGTGCTTGCTATATTCATCTAAGATTTAACGACTGCCGTCCACATCTTCCTTAGAGTCTATTCATTTCTGCGGTGTACAGCGCTACTCTGATTTCTTTGTGCTTCTTCTCAGAGGTGCTGGCTTTTCTAGTTTTGGTGTCATTATTCCATTGCTGATTCCTGTGCTGTTTTTTGGCTGGTGCATTATAACTTATTGCTAGATACCGCTACGCATCATACAATATCTGTTTGTGGGCAGTGAGTTTCCTCAATGGCGGAAGGCATGGGAGTGACTTCTAAAGACAGAGATTCCAAAGGTCATTTGAAAAGATCCAAACAGACCTCTCCTACCCCGGAGTCTCCAATTAAAGGAAGTTCAGACTCTGCCTCAATGTTAGATGCCATATTATTTAAACTAACCACTGTTCAGGACATAGCTCAAAGCACCAAAACTAATACTGATCTATTTCAGGTGGAAGTGGCAGCAATTCGCAGTGATTTGAAAAATCTTTCGCTACGTGTGTCTCATGCGGAGACAAGAATAAGTAATGTTGAAGACTTTACGAATAAACAATCTAAACAAATACATAGTTTGGAACGCTCTGTGGCCTCATTGAGAAGAGACCTTACTGAACAGGAAGATCGTAATAGAAGAAGTAACTTGCGCATTTTTGGTTTGCCAGAGGATTGCGAGAAAACTGCTCCTTTAGTGATTGATTTTTGCTCTCTTGGATCCCGAATGTTCTGAATATCTCGTTTCACAAAGATTTCGAGATAGAGCGTGCTCATAGAGTTCCAACCTTTAAACCTAAAACGATGTCTTCTCCTAGACCTTTGATTTTTAAACCATTACGACATCAATCAATCACGGCATTTATAGAGCGCGCTACTCACCCGGGAGGGTCTCAAGGCGCTGGGGGAGGGGGTAAGTTACTGCTCGAACAGCCAGGTCTTGAGCTGCTTCCTGAAGGAGAGATGGTCCTGGGTTCGCCGAAGGTGAGTGGGGAGGGAGTTCCAGGTCTTGGCTGCCAGGTAGGAGAAGGATCTTCCTCCGGCGGTGGTTCTGCGGATGCGAGGTACGGTGGCGAGGGCGTGGCTGGTTGATCGTAGCTGGCGTGTGGGCGTGTAGAAGGTCATGCGGTCGTTGAGGTACTTTGGGCCCAGGTCGTGGAGGGCCTTGTGTGCGTGGGTGAGGAGTCTGAACGTGATTCTCTTGCTGACGGGGAGCCAGTGCAGGTCTTTCAGGTGCACGGTGATGTGGCTGTGTCGGGGGATGTCCAGGATGAGTCGTGCGGAGGCGTTCTGGATGCGCTGGAGTCTCTTTTGAAGTTTGGCTGTGGTTCCGGCGTAGAGGGTGTTCCCATAGTCCAGTCGGCTGGTGGCGAGTGCCTGGGTGACGGTCTTCCTGGTTTCAGTGGGGATCCATCTGAAGATCTTGCGGAGCATGCGCAGGGTGTTGAAGCATGAAGATGAGACGGCGTTGACTTGTCTGGTCATCGACAGGGAGGAGTCCAGGATGAAGCCCAGGTTGCGTGCGTGGTCCGTTGGCTTGGGCGCGGTGCCCAGGGCCGGGGGCCACCAGGAGTCATCCCAGGCGGAGGGTGATGAGCCCAGGATGAGGACTTCCGTCTTGTCTGAGTTCAGTTTAAGGCGGCTGTTCCTCATCCAGTCGGCGACGTCTCTCATCCCGTCGTGTAGGTTGGCTCTGGCGGTGGTGGGGTCGTTGGTGAGGGAGAGGATCAGCTGGGTGTCGTCGGCGTAGGAGATGATGTTGAGGTTGTGTCGGCGTGCGATGGCTGCGAGGGGCTCATGTAGACGTTGAAGAGGGTTGGGCTGAGTGAGGATCCTTGTGGAACGCCGCAGATGACTTCGGTGGCTTCGGATCTGAACGGGGGAGGCGGACTCTCTGGGTTCTTCCGGCGAGAACGAGATGATCCATTCCAGTGCTTTCTCTCGGATTCCGATGTTGCTGAGGCGCTTCACTAGGGTGCGGTGGCAGACGGTGTCGAACGCCGCAGAGAGGTCCAAGAGGATGAGGGCAGCTGTTTCCCCGTTGTCGGTTAGGGTTCTGATGTCGTCGGTGGCTGCGATAAGGGCGGTCTCGGTGCTGTGGTTGGCCCGAAACCCGGACTGCGAGGGGTCGAGGATCCATTCGTCTCGAGGAAGGCGGCAAGCTGTCTGTTGACGGTCTTCTCGATGACTTTGGCCGGAAACGGAAGGAGCGAGATGGGACGGTAGTTCTTGAGGTCGGTGGGGTCCGCCGTTGGTTTTTTCAGGAGGGCGGTAAGCTCGGCGTGCTTCCAGCTCTCCGGGAAGGTGGCGGTGTGGAAGGAGGAGTTGATGATGTCCCGGAGATGGGGTGCGATGGTGGCGTCGGCTTTGTTGAAGACGTGGTGTGGGCAGGGGTCGGTTGGTGATCCGGAGTGGATGGAGTTCATCGTGCGGGTTGTGTCTTCGGTGCTGATCGGGGTCCAGTTGCAGAGGGTGGTGGTGGCGGGCGTTGGTTCGGCGGTAGGGTGCGTTGTTTGTGCGTCGAAGCTGTTGTGTATGTCGGTGATCTTGCGGTGGAAGAACGCGGAGAGTGAGTTGCAGAGGTCTTGCGAGGGGTGATGTCGTTGTTTCCGGCGCTGGGGTTGGAGAACTCTTTGACGATGCTGAAAAGTTCCTTGCTGTCATGGGCGTTGTTGTCCAGTCGTTCTTTGAGTGCCGACTTCTTGGTGGCACGGATCAGCTGGTGGTGTTTGCGGGTGGCGTGCTTGAGGGCGGTCCTGTTGTCTGTGGTCTGGTCGAGTCGCCAGGTTTTCTCGAGAGTGCGGCAGTTCTTCTTGGATTCCTTGAGTTCGTTGGTGAACCAAGGGGTTTTCTTGCTTCCATCAACACACCGAGAAGATTTTGGCACAAATGCGGAAGATTAAAACGATTCAATGGGAAGGTCACAGGATCTCAATATCGCAAGACTTTGCCAGAGACACCGTCATTCGTCAGAAGGGTTTCTTGAATCTACGCAGACGACTCATAATCACAGATGGACTCCGAATCTCTTCCTGGCACTTCTTGTCCTTAATGACTTTCAGGTTCTGATAAGTTGGTTCAATTTTTTCTTGTCTTGCATTATATGTGGTTAATATTGCACCTATGGGTTCTTTCTTGTATGATAAATACGCTTTGTAAGGGCTGTTAGCTCCATATTGTTTATTCACTTTTAACTAACGTTTCCTTCACAGGTTCTACGTTTTTTTGTTTTTTTACTCAGCTGCCTCTTCTTTTGTGGACATTTTTCTTAAGTCATTTGATGTCGTCTTCTTCGTCTTATCATTTTAGATAATTGACATTTTTCTTATATCATTTGATGTCCTCTTTTTCGTCTTATCATTTTAGATAATTGATCTTTTCTTGGCTTTTCTTTTTCACTGTTTATATGTTAAATGTTGTATTTCTTTTGTTTATCTGTCTTTTCCACTTTTTCCTTGACTTGTGCCTCCTCTCTTCTTGTAATTTTATGTTGCTGACAATTTTATCTGTGTTCATGATTTATATCTGCTATTCTCTTATACAAATCTGCGTTTGGTATGTACAATTCTTTATATATGAATTTCTTTATTATCTTATCTCTTTCATTTTCTGCATTTATGTATTTTAGTCATGAATTACATCTTATTTTATCTTCTTTATAATCAGTATTTATTCCTAAATGCTATCAATTTTCTAATGTTTACTTTGTTATTGATTTGAGATTCACAATGTTTTATATTAATATTTATATTACCTCAATTTGACATTTATTACACCACTTATTAGTATTTATTATGCCTTAGGCTGCTATTTATTCTACCTACTATTACTATTTATTATGCCTCATTTATATTACCTTATATCGCTTTTTATAATACTTCAATTCGATATTTCTCTGAAATTGTTGTTTCAATTCTATATTCAATTTAGGATAATTTGTTGGTCACTCTTCAAATATGATATATTCTTTGGAACTTGTATTATTTATTCTTATTGATGGATTATTGTTAGGTATAGTAGACATTAACATTTCTACATTTGCTCCGTCGCTTAATGAAATAATATTTGTTGTTGAGCGTTCTGCATTGTGTTTATCGACCTCTGTGGTTGCTCCTCCACGTTATTTCCCCCATGCAAATGGTCTATTACAGACATCCCCTGGTGGGGTTTTTCTTTTTTTGTACTCCTTTTTTCTTGGGAGTACTTTTGCTCTTTTGCTCTTTTTCTTCTTTTTAACTTTTTCTTCCTCATTTTCTATCTTTTTCTCTCTGGGGACTTCTGCTTCGGTATATTTTTCACAATTTTTTTGCTTCCCTTTTACCCCTCTTTCTGTAGTTTTGTGGATTAACCTTTTCCTTTTTCTGTATCAATGGTTTTATTTGTGTTGTTTTATGTCTATCCATGACTGGTTTAAATGTAGTATCACTTAATGTTCATGGGTTGAATCACCCTGTCAAGAGGGCTAAGATTCTAGACTATTGCAAAAGTTTATGTGGCGATATTGTTCTACTTCAGGAAACTAAGATAGCCTTTAAAGAAGCTTTGCTTCCGCGGAAGGAGTGGGTTCTTGACGTAACTTGTTCTGAAGCCTCCGGTAAAAACAATGGGGTTGTGACTTTGATTTCCAAGAGCTCTGGTTTGTCTATTGTTACCGCCGAGCATGATACCAATGGTAGATGGTTGCTTTCTCGCTTGTCCAATGGTTCAGATGATTTATATATTATGAATATATATACCCCTAACATTGATGATCCTCTTTTTTGGCGCTCCATAAATAAAAAGCTCTCGGACATTCCTCAAAACGCTAGAACTATTGTTGCCGGTGATTTTAATCTGCCCTTGGATCCTTTTTTAGACAGACACTCTGCTTTTAAATTTCGTCCCCCTAGGTCTCATAAACATCTGCTCAGTATGTGCTCTTCGCATCAGCTTGTTGATGCATGGAGAATACATAATCCTATGGGTAGCGATTTCACGTTCTTTTCCTCTCCACACTCTAGTTTTTCTCGTATCGATTATCTTCTAGTTGATGCTGCTCTTCTAAAACATACCATAAATGTTATGATCCATCCAATAGTTGATTCTGATCACGCAGCGGTCTCATTGACTAAATCTTAATCTTACAGACAGGAGAGGTCCTCGTTCTTGGCGTCTTAATACAGAGATTTTGGATCATGAGGATGAAGTTAAAGAGCTTACTGAGGAAATTGATAATTTCTTTAAAGATAATGAGTCTTCCGTGAATTCCCCAATAGTTCTATGGGATGCATTTAAATGTACTATTCGGGGTCATATTATCAAAAAAATGTCAAAAAGGAATAGTGATATCAGAAAGTCACTGTAGTCTTTAGGGGATGAGATCAAACGTGAAGAGATACTATATAGAAGTTCTAATGATAAGTCTCTCCTGCAAGACATCAAGAATCTGAAATACTCTTTCAACTCTATAGTCACTAAAAGAGCTTATATTGGTGTACATGCTCAAAAATCTAGACATTTGTTGTTACAAAATAGAGCAGGTAAATTGTTGGCTGCCACCTTAAAATATTAGACCACACATGTCAAAACTGTCCAGATTCCCTATATTAATGATAATAGTGGTTCTAGGAAATTCCATACCCAAGAAATACTTGAAGTTTTTAGTGATTTTTATGAAAAGCCATACACTCCCAAAGATTAATGCAACATATCTGTCTGTCAACAGTTTCTGAACTCCATTCCTACGAATACTATTTCGCATTCGGATATGATTGTTCTGGGGAAACCGATTGATTCTGAAGAGATAATTCAAGCTATTAGGGCTACTCGGTCGGGGAAGGCTCCGGGGCCTGATGGGTTCCCTAATGCTTTTTATAAAACATTTTCATCCTCAATAATAAAATATCTTAAGGAAGTTTTTGATAATTTTGTCATGTCTGGTAAAGTCTCTGGTTCAGCTGCTGAGGCTACTATTGTCGTGATTCCGAAAGAGGGCAAGGATCATTCTGACCCTAAAAATTTCCGTCCAATTTCATTATTAAATATGGAAGCTAAGATTTTTGCCAGAATCCTGGCTAAGCGATTAGAGGGTCATATCCCTAGTCTTATTCGTGATTCCCAGACTGGTTTTGTGAAGGGGAGACTTGCTAGAGATAATATCAGAACCTTTTGTCATATTTTGGAGAATTCAGTTTACTAAACACAGCAAATTTAATGGTGCATGCTGAGTGTCGTTAGAGTGAATAATTCAAAAATCTTTGCGGTGCACAAGGTGAGGGAAAACCACTAAAACCCCCTAAATGCGAACCGAGATCCTGACAATTGCAAACAAAGCCTATGCACACGCTACAGTATTAATTAGAAGTTCAAATGTGTAAACAAGAAAAAGATGCAGGCAAATGAAATCTTGTAAGGTGTTCTTGTTTTAATTCAATGGGAAAACCCGATGTCCAGCCAACACGTGTTTCGTCCAAAGGGTAGTGACCCTGGACTTCTTCTCTTGACTCGCCTTCTACTACTTGGACGCAGTCAATCAGACGACATCCGTTTGAATCCCAAGAATCACGAAGTGACATTCGGATAGTTTTATTGTAGCTCTTCCGATGCCATGCAGGGTTGCTATCAAGACCGGCTTTTAGATTAACGGAGTCTTTTCCAACAATATCGATTTGGCTCTGCCTATGACCGGCCGGGTTGGAATTATCACCAGCCTTTAGGTCCAAGTTGTTTTTGCTCACACGACAGCCCTGAAGAAGTCCAGGGTCACTACCCTTTGGACGAAACACGTGTTGGCTGGACATCGGGTTTTCCCATTGAATTAAAACAAGAAGAACACCTTACAACATTTCATTTGCCTGCATATTTTTCTTGTTTACACATTTGAACTTCTAATTAATACTGTAGCGTGTGCATAGGCTTTGTTTGCAATATTTTGGAGAAAGCGATGCTCTCTACTTTACCATCGGCAGCGATTGCCCTTGACGCTGAATAGGCTTTCGACAAAGTCTCTTGGCCTTTTTTACAAGCAGTGCTTCATTCACATAATCTAGGGGACTCTTTTATCAATATGGTAATGTCTTTATATGCGCAACCTAAAGCTAACATCAGAGTCAATGGGGCTACGTCTTCTTTTTTTAATCTCCGCCAGGGCACTAGACAAGGGTGCCCGTTATCACCCCTTCTTTTTCTACTGTCTATAGACCCACTCCTTCGGTTACTCAGCGTAAATCAGGCTATCAAAGGCTTTCAATTTGGTTCGCATAAGATTAAAACGGCTGCCTATGCGGACGACGTTCTTATCTTTTTGGATGACATTGCTACTGCAATTCCTGCCATTTCCAATACCATTAAAGAGTTTTCGCTTGTCTCAGGGTATACTTTGAACAAAGAAAAGACGGAAATGTTCCCTCTTAATGCGTTGTGTTTCCCTTCTCACATGGATGATTCCGGTTTTAAATGGCAATTGACTCGTATTAAATACTTAGGAATTTGGTTTCGTAAACACCTTTTAGATACTATTTCTTATAATGATTCTCACATAATAGCTAAAGTTAAAGATCTTTTGTCCTCTTGGTCTCCGAAATATATCTCCTGGTGGGGAAGATTCAAACTCTTAAGATGATGATAACCCCGATTATTAATTTTTTATCCTCCATGCTACCTATAACGCTTTCCTCGTCCTTTTTCCATGAGATTGATTTACTCACTTCAAAATGTTTGTGGAGTGATAAACGTGCTAGAATTGCGTATAAACATCTTAGAAAGCCCTCTGTTCTGGGTGGTTGTAATCTTCCAGACTGGAACTTGTATCAAATTGCCTTTTTGGCGTCTCAGGGTGGTCTTTGGTTTTTACCGGATTCCCATCATACCCCCGTGGATTTATATTGAACGAGAGTTGTGTACTCCTCTTTCTACCCCTTCCTTTCTAACTGCTTCTAAGCTTGTTCTGCCTCATTCACAGCGTATTATTTTTGACACGATTAATGCACTTAAATATATTGACAAAAAGGTTTCCAAACCCATTCATAAATCGAGGTGGTCCTCGTTATGGTATAATCCTAAAATTGTTACTGATATTGATCCTGCTACGATGTCTCCCTGGGCTACTAGAGGTCTTACGTTGGTTAAAGACCTTTATGATTCTAATCATGATCCTCTTCCCTTTTCCTCTTTGGCTAGAGAATATAACCTTACTAATATGGATTTTTATTCTTTTTTAAAATTGAAGGTTGCTCTTTCTAAAATATCCCTTTCTACGGATTACTATCTCACTTCTTTCTATGTGGTCTCGTTCAGGACATACTGCTTCGAGAATATATAAGTTTTTATCTGCTCCACTTCCTTCACAGTCTACAATTACACAAGATAAATGGTCACACCATTTTGAAAATGATATCTTTAACCATATTTCACAAGAGACCTGGCAGTTGATTAGGAAGCTTTCCCTACGCAATAAGATTGCTCCTTCTCTTATTCAATCTAAATTTTGTACAGTGAATCTCCTGCATTGGACCCCTGCTCGCTTACACAAATTAAGGCTCAGGGATAACGATCTTTGTTGGAATTGGAATTTGGTTTCAGGCACTCACCAACATATGTTTTTCGAATGTTCGTTACTGCAATCCTTTTGGGATCTACGGAAACATCTATCACTAATCTTTGATATTTCATTAGAGCTCTTGTTACCTATGATCTTATTGGGACCATGGGCTACAACAACTCCTTTGCCCCTTGATACTACGGATATGCAGTTATTAGATCTCCTTATATCAATTGCTGTCAAAGTTATATTAACAGAGTGGAAATCTTTTAATCTTTTGTCTTATCATACTTGGTGGGCATGGGTATCATATCTTCATGGGGCTCATACTTTTGTTGAAGAGAAGCATTATACTCCTTCCATTTCTAATAGTGTTTGGAGGTCACTGGATAAATATATGAATTTGTCTTCTCAGGGGTTGGTAGCTCAATATCCATTTGATCCTACTTCTTAATTTGTTTTCCTCACTGAAGCAGTTTGTCCCCATCTCTTTCTCTCTTTTCCTCTCTTTCCTCTTTCTTCTTTCTTTACTATTTTCTATCTTTTCTTCTTCTCCTCCTCTTTCTTTTGTTATGACATTTTATTTATCTAAACAGTACAACTGGTTTTTGATATAAACATGGTAGGAGCTGTTGATTTTTCAGACTCTTTTTACCCAGGCTTTGTATTATTTAATTTATAACATATACCATATGTAATTTATATATTCTGTTTTCTTGGGACTTCATTATTTTTGGTATGAACTCTATTTTCGATTCTGTATTTATTCAATTTTCACTTATTTATATATCAGAACGCTATGTTGTATTGCATTATATTACAAATGTATTAACTCTTGTTTTAAAAATAATAAAGATATTGGAACACAAACAAATTATTGCTGGTTTAAAATGTACCTATGCACCCCAATAGTCTTTTTACATTCCCATATATTTCTCACATAGCTAAGTCCAGTGACCTTATATAATATCCCAAAGATCCCAATCCTTAGTGAGGCTTTACAAAATTCAACCTTTATTGTTTCTCAGAATTTCTGTGCTGTCTACAGAACTGCACCCTCAAGCCCATAGATTGAGCTACTTAAATGGTGTCTAACCTTTCTGCTTACTCTTGTGTGTCAAAACAAGAACATACATTTGTGCCATTTTGTTCTCTCACCTTCCAGGTCTTTTGTCACTTAAGATGTCATTATTTAAATTTTGATGCATTTAATGTCAGATTACCATAGACTGTTCCTAATTCTGATACTTATAGTGCACCATTTAACATCAATCTTCATTGCTCTTTATTAATACAGGACTTTACCAGTTTTCCATCCAGGATTCCATTCTAACGCTTGGTATCATAGCAAGTTTCTAGATGAGGCTATGCTGATAGTCCTACTGAGGCTGACATTATAAGAGTAGTAACACTTCGTTGATCTATTTATCTCATTGCCCACTCAAAGAATTCATTAATCGTTCTGGACATAGTAACCATTCAGTTCAAGGTTTTTTGCTATTCATTGCTTTGAAGTCTCAAGAAAGATTTTGAAGTGGAACTGATTTCAGCACGTTTATTATGATGCCCTTAATGATAAGATAAAATGTTATTTTGGCAGTAAAACACAGCCATAAAAGCACAGTACAGATATTAAAAATATCATTAAAGCACTTCCAGGTCTCAAACAATCAGCTAGTGAGCAAATAGATGATAAAAAAATCAGAATAAAAACATGCGGAAAATACCAGCAACACACAGCTTCGGACTTTTAAAAGGCCATTTGTTTTCTCTTGGCAAAGGCACTCCAAAAATGAGTAAACACTGCTACAGAGTGTAGGAGAATTCAATGATTGCAGATACAACAGAACCTTTACTCACGTTCTAATACCACAAGCTCTAATTAGTGGGACTAAGAACCTTTTAGAATGAGCCCTGTAGTACTTACAGAAGAAATTGAAGTGGAACAGACTCTGGGGTGAGGACTCATCACAGGGGCAGATTAACACATTAGTGGGATCAAATTGGCCCAGCGGGAAGCTTACATGCAGCCTTATAATATACCCAACCTCAATCTAGTTAACAAGACTCTGCCCAGGTGGTATCCATCCAAGACAGGTACGGTTCCATATTGTGGGTGGTTTGCAGGTTAACATACTCCCTGAAAGAGATTTTGGCTGATTCACATTCCTCTCTACGTTGTCTATTCCTGGTTAGGAATTCTTTCCTGACCCAAATAAGGTCAGCCTTAAATATGCGGGAGGGGAGGAAAAGAGTTCAGGTCTCTCTAAAGCAGAAGTTTCCTGTTTGATGTATTGCAACCAGGGAATGGCTAGGCCTCTATCACAAGCAAGGCAGTCCAAGATCACCTTCCTGTTCAGACCTGCATGTGGATTCGCCCCCAGATAGCGCACCAAAGCACCAATGGGGCCAGTTTAATGAGATCTTCGACAAACCCAAAGCCAAGCTCCTGTTAGACAATATAGGTGGCAGAGGCCGGGGGTACACCCAGGAGGCAGTACAGGACCCTTATCTCTTCGGTCTGGAGGGTGGAGGGGTTTGAGTAACCTCAAATGCCAGCCCCATAAGTAAGAATGGGGAGGCATTTGCTTCTAAATAACTCCAGCAAGGCGGCCATAGGCTTTCTGCCGATGTGAGATGCTAAGCTGTTAATATAAAGCCGGCAGGACCAGCAAACCTTTGGGAGGCATTATACTTACAAGGACCCCAATTTCCCTTTTCATCAAGGACCCCCCCCAGGTAAGAAAAATCCTGAGGGGAGGAAACCTGGTAGCCTTTGAGATATAAACTCCTTGGTTTCATGGATTTGGGCCCACAGAGCATGGTGCAGGTTTTTGAGTGGTTTGTGGTTAGGCCCAAGGACCCCATGAAACTAACACATTTCTGTAAAAGGGTGTTTAGGCTCTTGTATGTTCTCCCCATTAAGACAGCATCATCCACATAAAGGGACTTTTTTCCTGCCCACCATCAGGACAACCACAGTACAGGCAGATAAAATCTACTCAAGACCGTTGATATACAACAGAAAGAGGATTGGGGCCAATACACACTACTGATGAACGTCCTTCCCCAGCATAAAGCTTGAGGTGCGCTCGCCAGCAGGAACAAACCTAATGGACGCTGATAGATCACATTGCAAAGCTTCCAAAAACTTGGACACGCCTTGAATCTACCCCCAGATCACTCAAAAAGGCCCACAGCTTAGTCCTAACCACAAGGTCAAAGACGCTAGACAGGTCCATAAAGGTCAGACAGATGGAGCCCTGCTTTGCTGTGGGTCGCCCTTTTTAAAAATGGGTATGATGGTGGTGGTGTGTTATGTCTCTGGAAGGCCACAACAGGTAGAGGCATTAAAGCAATTACAAAGTAATGGAGCCCACAATTTCGGTGCAGGTTTATATATGTCCATAGGAACCCCATCTGGTCCTGGAGCCTTGTTTGATGGGGACTTAATGACAGCTTCCCGGACCTCTTCCAGGATAAATTTCATAGAGATTGGGTAAACCACTTCGGACTCCGGAGTATCCTGAGGGTTGTCAGAGCAATAAAGGTCACTAAAGTGGCTCACCCAAGCCTCTGGGCTAATGATAGTGATGAATGAGTTATCAATAGACCCCAGGGTACTGATATCCTAAACCACTCTCCAAAAGGTCGTGAAGTCCTTCTGCCTGTAAGACTGGACCAGCCTCCCCCAATACTCCATTTTAATATCCTTGCACCTGCTGCACAAGGCCCCTTTATACGCAGCTCTGTACTCTTTGATCTTTTGGCTGTCTCTTAGGTTTCTCCTTTAGGGCCCTATGCAAGTTTGTGGAGGCCTTTCAGCAGGAAGAATCAAACCACTTTGCCCTGTGGTGGCTGACCTAGTTGGTTTCTTAAGAAGGTTACTAATTGAAATTTGTACTTGTAAAGCGCACTAATACCCCCAAAGGGGTGTCCTGGCGCTGTACGCATACCACTGTGGAACCCTTCCTGGCTTTTCCCTGTGAAATGTCCACTCCTGGGCACCCCCAGGGTGAAGCCAGGCATCCCAGCGCTGTTGGGGCCGTTGTGGAGATTAAGCAAGCTATTGCCCAGAGTTGCAGAGTGGGACCCATGATTAGAATAGGCACCGAGGCGAGAATTATCAGGTCCGAGGAAATTGAGCCCAAGACCTGCCGAGGCGGGAATTGAACCCTGGTCCCGGGCCAGATCTCTGCATCAGGGTCTGCCGCTCTAACCATTGAGCCACACTTCTCCACCCCTGTTGGACAAAACTATTAGCCATGATCCATAAGTCAACTAGGTGGGTTAGGCAGTTGAGCAATGTGTCAAGGTGGTTAGTACACATGTTTTTCAACACAGCTCCTGGGTCAGCATTTCTCCATGCTAGGTGAAGCCCCTAGGACTTAACAGTTAGAAATGAGGAAGGAATGCCACTCGCCCTACTATCCCCCTTATGAAAACTGAGGCCCAGCCATAGGGGGTTTGGTTGCTCAAGGCTGTGTCAATGGTACCCCTGCTAGTGACCCACCTCATGAGGAACCTGGATACAAATATGTAGTCAATAATTGACCCATATCCCCCGCCCCCCCTCATAGGTAGCATTAATTTTTATCAGATTTTGAAGTGGAACTGATTTCAGCATGTTTATTATGATGCGCTTAATGAGTTCATGTACATTTCATAATGTAGCAACTGCGGTAGAATTAAATAGGCAATTATATATCTTCTCTCAACACAAAATGCCTTTATATTTCTGTCTCCATGCCAGTTATTATGATCTTTGTGGTCATTCTACACCCAATCTTTATCTTTTTTTCCAAAGGCAGATATGGTGCCTGCATCATTTCATGTTACATTCCCTTTACTGTTGTCTACAGGGTGGGTGGCTCTAAGGCTCTATCTTGCAACCACATGCACCAATGCAATATTAAGGTGTTCTGCATAATACTCCTTGTCAAGAGAACATATATTGCAGATCGTTCTCATAGATTTGTCCAGGTTAAAAAAGACTATCTCCATTTCAAATAGTACACTTTAATTCATTGCATATTGTTGTATGTGACGCCCAGTGCTTCCACTTACAGATTTGATGTAGTGCAGCTCGCCACTCCCTCCCATACTACTTGTGTCTTTGGCTTTGTTGGCCTCTCTTCTCCTTAGACAGCTGTAGAACACCCCATTCATACCATTGTGAATGGGTTCTGCCTACTGCAGTTGCCGATTCCGATACTCTCCCTGTAGTGAAGCTCTGAGATACCCACAGTGCCAACGAGGAGTTTCCCGTCCCTCCGTCCCTCCCTGGCATTTCAGTCCAGGTGATCATTTTGTCCCACTCTCACTCTTTCTTGTGACTTTATCCCGTGGTGCTGGCAGTTCCTCATACATGGTTAGCCTCTGTACGACAGGGCCTAGCCCTCTTTAACTCCTATCAGCGTTTATGACGCAACCTCAAAAAAGTCTTATTATTGCTCCTATGTGAGCCTCTTCTAGTGCACATTTCTCTTCATTCTGTGCCATCCTGGGAGTAACCATGTTGAATTGGAAGCTTCCCTCTTTTGGGGATGTGCGTTTCGACTACTGGTGTCTGAACATAGATCTGCTTGCACTGATGCTGACTCGTGTGCCCACAATTCCTGAATTTCCCTTTCTGATTTATTTTCATTGTAGTTCCCACCTCCATTCCTCCTGCAATGACTCTTTCACCCCCATTCCCTGATGTTCATTGTCTACAGGTAGTGCCCATCTTCCCCCGTATGTCTCTTTTACACCCTTCCCTCCTGTCATTGTCCAGTGTCATCTACTTTCATGGCTGCTTTTCTTTAAGGGAGTTGGAGTACCTAAGTGCTGCCTTTTAGCTCTCTCTACTCTTTTCAGTATTTGAAGTGCAAGGAACCATGGCTACTCTGTTCTTCTATCATTCATTTACCTTATATGCCATCTTTTCTGGGAATGAATGTCGATGTGACTTTGGTGTCCCTTTTCTTTTTGACCCACACTACCCTCTTCTCTTATGGATGCCTTTTCTCCCCCATCACCTGTGGAGATCTCATAGTGTCTACCTACCTATTTGTCCCTCCTGCAACTTATACCAAACAAAATTCTCTAGCATTATGATATGTTATTACTCCATATCAGAATGTCAACACCTGTCCCCGGCGCTATAGAATTTGAAACAGGCACCAACAGAGTTGAATGTTTGATGTTATATATTGCATAGACTCAGAGGCACAAAATGAGTGCCATGTAAACATGAACATATAAGGATCCACACAATTTAACACACTTTCACACACCAATTCACACATACATCATAACAGCGCCCTTGTAGCCAGAGTTGTAATGGTGCACAAATCCACACAAATTCCCCTTCTCACAGAACAACTGTCCTGATTTACCTGAAGTAGAAAGAAGCATAGGATCCTTTGCATCATAACGCCACAAGGCAAGGTGCACCATTGAACACAATGTACGAACAGGGCAAGAACGTATTAATAATATTCATACACTTTTGTTGGGGCAGTGCTAGGAGTTCTCATCAGGCTGCCTCACTCTTAATGAGATATCATTTTCTATGCAAGGCTGCTTTATTTCAATGGGGTCATTTTCTGAACTTTATAAAAACATTTGTATTATCCCAGGAGCATTTACAAGTGTGAAGTTTTGTACTAAATGGGGTCTGGTTAAAAGCAGATTAAGTTATACTGATGGGGATTAAGATGAAAGTCGAATAATGCTATACATCACCCTCTAAAGTTGTTTTTTTACATTAAACAGTTACATGGTGTGAATAATAATAATAACTAGCAGGGCAGGATAAAGTAATTTGCCCGGTATAAAATAAGATTCCAGACAAATGCTTAGGCAGATTTAGAACCCAGCCATCTCAGATTTAGGGTTAACAATTTAGGGACTAGACCACACACTACCCACAGTAACAATATAACATTTTCAAAGAGCTTCCTTCTTCACCAAATGTATAATCAACCCTAGCAAACCTAACCAAAGGACTCCAAACTATGTCTGCCTCCTATTGCTGCATCCCCATCACCAGCATTCCCATTGGGATGCTGTGCAAATGTATACGGGAGGGGAGAGTAGTTTGTCCCTGTGGCACTCATTTAGATAATGAAAAGGATTAGGGTGTTGTGCGGCAGAATACCTAAGAGAGCTGAAATGCCAACATTCTTCCTAATAGCATATGCTACACACTTGCATCCCAGCCGGTTACTTAAAACATGATCACGTGACATTGTGCATATAAAGTCTGTAATTAAGAATGTGCATTATCAGAGAGAAAAATAAGCATATCAAGTAACTGCAGGACATGTATGTACCCACTACTAAATCCTTTCCCTTTTATTCACTCCAGAAGCCTCAAGGGCTTCGGACATGACATGTGCTGTAATTTTTGTATTTTGCTCTCTGTATCATTTCAAACTTTTCTTGCAGTGTTTTGTCTGCTAGCTGCTGCGTATATTAATGTATTTGCTGCTGAGTCGGTGTTGTTTCCATTTCACCCGAGGCATGTTAAAAAATCAACAATTTGAGGAAACAACGTTGCAAAATTTGGAGAAACATCCTGGGGAAGATGTGGCACTGATATGTCTGAGCTAATTTCATCTAAGAGAAAAAGGAAACACTGTTTATTAAGTGCTTAATTGCAAGCTGTTTGGGTTCCGGGATGCACAATACAGCATAGATTCTGTAAAAGGGAGTCGTGGGAAACAAATAAAAATGCTAATTTTGTATTTAACTTAGACAGTGACTATCCCTTCAGGTAACATGTCACAGGGTTTGGTATTGATCGCTGGGAAGCTGGTGTACACATCTAAAAGCCGGGAGGGAAGGCAGGGAAACCGGGAAGCAAAATTTGCATTATCTACCAGATGAGGCGGTGAGAGAGGACAAAGGTGGATCCTGCAGCACAAGCTGGCTGACCAGCCTGGGGGCTGAGTTGATGTTTCTGACACCACCAAAGACAGTAGCTGAGTCCACTTCCATCTATTATTACTTTTTTTTTCATTAAAAAAAAAACAATGATCCAGAGAAACTGAGACAACAACAAAGTGCAATATGAATGTTTTTGGGACTTATAAAGCCACAATTTCGGTAATCTACCTGGAATACAACTGTCCTACATATGCTTCTAAAGGGCAAGGTGCAGAACAGTAACAAACTGACTGCTAAGACTTGAGATTTGAGTTCATAGAACTTCAGCTCGTCTCAGAAGTCTTGGCACATCACTTTAATTACCTTAAGCATCAGGCCATATTTGGTAAGTATGGGGGCCTTGAGATCCTTGAAAATATTTCTTGGCATACCCCTAAAGATATCAACTTGAAACAACAAATCATTGTGTCCAGCTTTGCCCTACTAGGCCTACAGGTAAGAAGCTCTGCACCCATAAATAATAATCTTCAGTCTATCAAATAGATGTTACTGCCCAATAAATATGGCTTGGCATTCACATTCATCTGTACCAAATGATGGTAAATTTGGCAATAGCTTCATCTATAGTAGGAAAGACTGCCAAGATGCCAACTTAACTAGTAGTACTGTTAGTATTCATATATCTATGGGCAATTTCCTAGATGATATAGACTTAATTAATGCTCTGGACATAATGGTTCAGACAGGTGATTCATCGATGCCTCTCTCAAACAATAATAACTAAAACATAATCTAAGAAGGCATCAATGAATTCAAATGATACAAATGTTGCTCCTATGTACCCATTACTTTTTGCAGTGGTTGCAATAAGTAGCACTTTAACAACATCAGACTTGCTGATCACACAATCTGTCTCATTGACCAACCAAACACCACTATTAAAGGACATCTCCTTAAAAACACAGGCTCTTAGGTAATCGCACAAACAAAATACAGAACCAGGCACATTTTTTGAAGATTATGTTTTCAAAGTCTACAATTCTTTCAAATTGATGATTTCATTGACTTTACAACTTTTGCCATACAAATTAGCGGCAATATTTAGGGGACCTAATTCAGTAGAAGACCTTACTATAAATAAATGGTTCATAGATGCTAACAAACATTCTATGGCAATTTAACCTGTTACCCAAACAATTTAACATAGAGAGCCAGCAGGCAAGACAAAGAATAATGATTCCTCATGATGATAATCCTATGATCATAGGAAAAAAGATTACTCCTCAAAGAAATAGGCTCCCTTTAACGAAAGATCTAGAATTACTGGAACTGAAGGATTCAACTGGCTTTAGCGTTGTCACAGGCAACCAAGGTAGACCAAGTAGCTCAACACCAACAGTTACAACTGTAGACTGACATACTGAAGGTGTCCAACAACATATAAGTAAAATGTGGTGAAAAAAAGAAAAATAAATATACACTTAGTAATATGAAAGTAGACCTGTCAGCCTTCGGGTGGTCTTTCCCCAAACCTTTTGCCTATTTTCCTCCAATTTTGCCCATATTGCTTGGTTGGTTTTAGGACTCTGGCCACTTTACCATTGCTAACCAGTGTTAATGTGCATGTGCTTGTGCTCTCCCCCTAAACATGGTTTGATTGTCTCATCCACAATTAGCATATTTAATTTACTTATAAGTTCCTAGTAAAGTGCAATATATGTACCCAGGGCCTGTAAATTAAATGCTACTAGTGGGCCTGCACCACTGATTGTGCCCCCCAATTAGGTAACCCTTTAAATCATATCTCAGGCCTGCCACTGCAGAGCCTGTGTGCGCAGTTTACACTTCCATGTAAATTAAAACCCCTTGGCAAGCCTTAAAATCCCCTTTCATTGCATATACATCACTGCTAAGGTGGGCCCTAGGTAGCCCATAGGACAGGGTGCTGTGTAAGTAAAAAGTAGGACATATACCTTCAACTATTACATGTCCTGGTAGTGAAAAACACCCAAATTCATGTTTCACTACTGTGAGGCCTACTTCTCCCACAGGATAACAAATGGGGTTCCTTGATACATTTAATAAGTGTAATTCCCAATTGGAAGGAGGTAGAGGTTTCATGTTTAGTACCTAAGGAATTGTAATGATAAATCCTCTTTAATGGTAAAGTCAAATTTATCATTACAATTTGAAAAATATCACTTTTAGAAAGATGGCATTTTTCTGCCCTTAGCCCTGTGTGCCTGCTTCCTGTCTTCAATGCACATCTTGGGTGGGTGACAGCTGTGCCTTGTGCATTCCTTCTAGAAAGCCACGCACAAAGGGAGCTTAGGTCAATCAATCAATCAGCATTTGTATAGCTCAGCACTGTCACCCCAAGGGGTATCTAGACACTGAGGGGGCCGTGTCTCTGTAGAAAAGCCAGGTTTCAAGTTTTTTTCTGAAGTCCACAAGGGAGGGTGATGTTTGGAGGTGGAGAGGCAGGTCATTCTAGATCTTGGCGGCAATTATATTGAGTCTGTAGGATCGACGATCATCTGCGAGGGGGGTCATGTAGATGTTGAACAGGGTGGGGCTGAGGGATGATCCTTGGGATATGCCACATATGACGTCCTTGGGTGAGGAGGTGAAGTGAGGCAGTTGGATGCTCTGTGTGTGTCTTGTAAGGAAAGCGGAGAACCACTTGAGTGCGTCTTATTGTGTGCCGATGTTGTAGAGTATGTCGATGAGTGTGGGGTGGAAGATGGTGTCGAAAGCAGCAGAAAAGGTGTGGAGGATCAGAGCTACAGTTTCTCTGAGGAGAGTTCTGATGTTGTCTGTGGCAGCAATCAGAGCTGTCTCAGTGCTGTGGTTGGCATGGAATCCTGATTGTGAGCTGTTGAGTAGGTGGTTTGGTTCAATACATTCAGTGAGCTGTTAGGTGTGACTGATGGTCTGTCCACAACCTGATAGGCCATCCAGGGCAGGATGGGAATGAGGAGCTGTCGCCACACAAAGGACAGCTTAACTACCTGTAGTGAGTCTGGAGCCAGAGCAGGAAGGGAGGACCTCTGTGCACTTCAAAGCCCCTCTTTGAAGTCTCCCCAACTTCAAAGGCACAATTGGGAATAAGTACTAGACCTCTGACATCATCTACTCAGTGCACTTCAGGACCTGTGGATACTATGCCAGGAAGAAGGACTGCTGTGCTGCTGAAGAACTGCCATTCTGCTGGATTGCTGCTCTGGAAGAATTGGTTTTCTGGTTTGCTGACCTGACTTCTGCCCTCTACCCTCCTTGTCTGGTTGAGAAGGACTGTACCTGCATTATTTGAACCCAGAGTGATTCCAGGGACTTGCTAACCTACCTCTTGTTCTGAAGTCTCAGGGACATCAAATACTTCCAACCACTCTGCTACACACCTGGACTCTGCCATCAGTGAGTCTTGCCATGCCAAGTTGTGCTAATCCAGTCCCGGGCCCTTGTAAGTGGACATAAAGTGCTGCTGCAGCATAAATCCACACTTCAATGGCATTGCCCCACTCATTAACCAGTGCATCTCCCTCAATGACGACTCATTGCCTCTGCCGCAAAAAGTGAGGACATAGCACCGCTGACTGTGCGGTGCATCGCCTCCATTACCGATGCAGCCTCAACTTTGCATTCTTCGTACCCGGCACATCGCCTTCCTCCTGTGGTTGGATGATGAGCCATCGCCCCTTTGCTTTGCACATCTCAGCTCCACCGAACATGCAACTATGGTACTTTGCTGTGGGCCAAGGCTGGTCCCTGTATCCAGCCCGCACTCCATCAACTTTTGGATTTGACCCAGTCTAGCGTGACCAGATAGCCCCAGTTAGCGCTTTATGCTTTTAAACACTACATTTCTGGTTATTCTTTAAAAATTCATGCCTCAAGGTATACTCGTTGAATATTTGTAGATTTAGTCTTGTTTTGTTCATTAAATTAAGCTTTATTTTTCTAACCAGGTGAGGTATCTTTTTGCACGGTGTTTTCACTGTTTTACTGTTTGGAGTGTTTGCTCTTAAGTTAAGCATGCCTGCTCTGTGTCAAGCTACCAGAGGGAGAGCACAGGTTAATTTATGGTATGTAACTCACTTAACCTGACTAGGATTGTGGTTCCTGCTTGGACAGAGTGCAAACCTCTGCCAACCAGATACTAATTTCTAAACAATGAAACAATGAAAGTATCTCTAAAGAAGAGTCATCGAAACAAAAGTCTTATCAAATACGCTAATTAAAAACATTTAATTTCATGAAAGGATCTGCCGGCAAAATTTATATCTATTTCTCTCATACCCAGTGTCTTAACATCTCAAGAATCAAGCACAATAGAAAATTCAACAAGCACTATGAAAGACCAATTAACACAATGGAAATAATTCAGTTCGAATTTCCTGGAAATCTTGGAACTATTGACGTATCAAATGCTTCACTCAATACTTCAATACCTCAAACGACATTCAAAAGACAAAATAATGACCATCAAGAAACAACCACCATTACAATGGAAAGGGCTTTCTTTGATTGGAATCACTGGGCAGCTCTGGTAATTTCAATACTTCAATGTCTAGAGGTATAAGTATAACAGCTATCAAAACAGACACAACAGTGGCGGTTTTCCCATAAGGGCTCCCGGGATATGCCCTCCTTTTTATACCAAGAGTAAATAATAATATTTGATTTACTCTTGGTATAAAAAGAAAATGCTGTCTAGCAGCCACCTAAGACAGCTCTGCGAGAGAGAATGTCTAATGTCTGGTACAGATGGACAAAGGCACCTGCACCAGCCATTAGAGATTGTCCAGGACTGGTGAAACCCCCAGCCCTGGCCTCGGGTCCCTGGCACGTCTCAGTGCCTCCCAATCTGTGATGTGGTAAAGCGGCACAGAAAACATTAGACATGGGCGTTGCAGGCTTAAGCCCTGCAGTGCCCGTGGCTACATGTCAATCAGCCAGTCAAACCACCCTTTCCCATCTAGTCACGAAGTTGGGAAAGGGAGGGATGAATGAACAAAGACTGAACACTCCAATCTGCGACTGAGCAGGTTTGAGTTTTCAGTTTCAGGTGCCTGAAGCTGAAAGAAGCAGCAGCAAATGGGACCTGCACAGACAGGATAGTAAGTAAAAAATGCTTTTAAATACTGTGTATGTGTGAGAGTGTGTCCATGATAGAGTGTGTGTATATGTGAGTATGTCTGTGTGTCTATGTGTGTATTTGTGAGTAAAAGTGAGAGTGCCAGTGAAGGAGTGAGTCAAAGTGAGGAAAATGAGGTATAAGAAGAGTGAGTCTAAGTGAGAATGAATGAGTGAGATAGGGAGAATGACAGGGAGTGTAACTGAATGTTACTGTGTGTGAGACTGAGTGAGTCAAGTTTGAGTGATTCTTTTGAGTCAGAGAATGAGTGACACAGAGGGAGTCAGTGTGAGAGTCAGTGAGACTGGTTAAGTCAAACTAAGCGAGAATGATTGTGTCTGTGTGAGTTTGAGTCAGAATGAGTGTGAATGAGTGAGTCTGACTGAGTATGAGTGAGTCAGAGTGAATCAGAATGAGTATGACTGGGTGAATCAGTGAGAATGAGTGAGATTGAGTAAGTAAAAGTGACTGCAAGTGCAAATGAAAGTAAATGACTAAGATCAAGTGAGCATAAGTGAGAGAATAGGAATGAAGGTGAGTGTGGGCAAGCCCCCCCAAACCCTCCAAGTATGTGAGTCTGTCTCGCTCACTGGAATTCAAGCCAAGTATTATGCCCACCACTTTCAATGGTCACCAGCCGCCCCTGAGATACAACACAACCTGCAAATTTTCAAAACATTTCCGACATTGAGGCTCTACTACAAACTTTCCAAGAACAGAGGTTAATAATAAAAGAGCAAAAAACAGTGAGGATAATAAAGAAAACAATAATAGGTCTAACAACTGTGTCAATAGTAATGGGAACCATGGGAGTCAAACAAACATCCAAGATCAAGACCGATCAATTTATTAGAAATAATAATAGCATGCTTGTATCAAAAACAATTGTAACCCAATAAACAAGCACTCTTGGGAATATGATTCATCACTTGACAGAGCAAAATTGGATGACAGCAAGACTACCGCAAATTGATTTCTGTCCTACCTATGATTAAGAATGATATTCTAAATACCCATATTATGCTTAACATATCGCACCAATTTAAGGAACTGGGACAAGTTGATCACAAGAAATGGTTATATTTTTACCAGACAAATGACACAGTAAGAATTCATTCACAGCACCTGGTCCACAAACACTTGGTACTCAAAAATACTAGACAAATGTAAAGAATGATCTGACTGAGAAATTAATTGAAACTAGTAGATTGTAAAAATGCTACTTTTTAAGAAGGAGACCAAGCATTGCTTGGATCCAATGAACCTGAATCACTGTGTATTTTTCAAAGTCCCCGATAAAATGGTATCTAATGAAGTAGATAAGTTGACAATAATTGGAACAAATGAACATGATATAGGAAGAAGCATACATTTTCCATCGGATTTTATAACATGTGCAAATGAAACCGCATACACGAAATTGGAATCTATCAGTAAATACAGCTTTTCCCATTTTTCACTCCTGTTATTTGGTCTCCCCAGACTGTTTGCCAAGACAGCATAAAGATAATCTCTGGAACACTGCAGGCCTAGATCAACACTTGAATAATTCTTAACTAAATAATTTGCTAAACACCTCTCACATTATTTGAAGCCAATTCTGATTTCCAAAGGTTTATATGTTTGACATACCAGCTATCAAATATCAAGTGGGAAGGCCTAGTGGGCCACCATTAATTTATAATAATGTAGATCTGATAAACTATAGAGCTACATCCAACTTAATAACATCAACACAGTCTTACTGAATTTCTATGAGAACTTCTGCCTGCATATACACATCACATCCTAACATTCGGTAGAAAGAACAAACTTCTCCCTATAACACATCAAATTAAAACTCTGATTGAATGATCACAAAATACCAGTATGTTTTCAACAAGGGATTTTAACAATAATCTATTACAGACCATGAAAGACAACAACTATGAGGACTCAGAAGATCATACTTTTTTGTATCCTAGAAACAATTAATAAAACAACAAGACCTAATTGATCTGGTAAAACCAGGGAATCAAAACTCTTATATATCTTTGGAAACAACTACATGTAGTCGGTTGCTCAGCAATATATTAAACTTTTTGTCATCAGCAGAAAATCCAAAAACATTTTCATCATACTACTCAAAGATAAATGTCTCACGTCCATACAAAGCCAAAAATAGTGTACAGAAAAAAAACCTAAGACAACTTTTGAAGGCAGAACCATCAAAACCAGAGAAATGAACAATCAACAACTAAAAAATAATTTAGTGAAGTAAAAGTTATTTTCTTATTTTATTATTTGGGGCATGTTTTATTTAATGTATGCTTTGAAAGGGAAAAAAAAATCCAGAAATATTTGACAGCCAATAATCAGAAATTATGCACATCTACATTTGCAGTAAGAGCTTTGCACACCCCTAATTTTAGCCACCATTTCTATTCTTTCTCCCTCTACAACAAACCAGAGGGACTTTGAGTGTAGGGTCATCATTTAGTGCTAACAAGGGATTGCAGTTACCTGCAGGTACTATAGCCAGTCAAAACAAGGCAGCCAGCTAGAATGATCCTGCAGGAGGGCACACATTTGTTTTTAAAAAACATCAGATATGGTTCCATTTCCAAAAGGACAAATTACTTCCTCCAGTTCAGTCCTTTTGCTGTTGCTTGCATTTCAGGTGGAATTTAATGTCAAACCTTGCGATTTAGTCTTTTCTACAGTTTGTGGAACTATTTATGCTGTTATACATTTTTGGTTTCAGTAATTGGAGATTTGTTCCTCAGCACTAAGTATGTTAAGGTAATACAGAATGTAAGGTTTTTGCTAAGAGAATTTAAATCAATAAATTTGCAATGACCTGTCGCTGCAGCCAAACTACAGTAATATCAATAGGGGCATTCAATACAAGGTCAATCTCCCTAATGAGCCTACCCTTCTACTTGATTATACTTGGGGTTTTCTGGAGAGACCCATCACATCAAAGGATCCACCCTCCAGAATTCTATACTCCTGTCCCAAACTCCATGGCAACTTCTTGAATTAACAGAGAGTGAAAATTGTATCTATTCTTTGTTGCCCAAGGCCTCTAGACACTGGACAGCCCTGACAAACTGTAACTTCTAAATGTGGCTGTTCCCCTGCCTTGAGGCACTATAAAGTGATCAGAAAGCAGGTGATGTCAGAACAAAAACTTTAAAGACAAATACAAATAAAATGATTGTTAGGATGTGTGTAAGAAAATAGGTTGCAACACATTTAAACCCATGGAATTTGCCATGAGTGAGTCTCACTAACTGAGTTTTACTCACTGTAGGCTCTGTTAAAGTATATTGGGAGTGTTAGCTGCAAGTGTCTGCCTGTTTAAAACAAGGTGTGCCACTACCTGCTGGAGCAGATAACACAGATAGCCTGTCACAAAAGGGACCCTTCCTGAATTGGTGCTGACCTGTACAGGCCTTATAAAATGAGTGGACATTCACAGCATTAAGTCTGTAGTGCAATTAAAAAGGTGTGTAATTGACTGTATTATACATTATGGAGAAAATCTGCAGCAAAGTACAGTTTTGCCACATTTAGATCTGGAGACGAATGTGGTGAAACAATCTTAGGGTAAATAGGGACCCCAAGTGCACATTTTATGTTGATTTTGTCATATCTGCATTCTACCTGGGACTTGAAGATTTATCATATTTCTCCAACTCAGTCCTAACTAGATTTTTGGCTTTTGTTCACCTTGTTGGGCCAATGTAATTACTCTGCTGACCAGTAGGAGGCCCAAAGGACTACCCAGATAATAGGGCCATTTGACAGTGAAATTCCTACTCCTGGAAGAGGAACGGGTAGGGACAGAATTTGCAACTGCTAGTTACTTTTTATACTGCAACAGGCCTAGGAAGGCTTATCAAAAGGACAACAAATAGCAGAAGGACACACCTCTGGGTCCAATCACAGGAGGGACACCGCTTTGATGTTTTAGATGAAGGGACTAGGCAATTGTGGAGGCAGGCTCTCTGAGAGGTCTTTCAACTGACTACTTCAAGTTGCCATATTGGAATGTCCCAAAATGCGGTGCCGCAAGTTTGGGAAAGCGGTGAAGTGATGATGTGTCACCATTACATTGGGCAGAGGTGCATAACTTTTGGGCCTTTCTATTCCCACTTAAAACCTCTGCATAGGAGATATGTAGATATAGCATGCCCAAACCAATGGGGTAAATGTTCTCAGAGCTAACTGTCTTAGGTTTTTTTTCTGTATGCTTTTTTTTGCTTTGTATGGATGTGAAACTTTTGTCTCCAGGGCACACCCTCACCAATGGGGTAAAAGTTCCCAGCCCCAACTGTCTTAGGTTTTTTTCTGTATACTTTTTTGACTTTAAATCAACATAAAACTTTTGTTTTTGAATATTATGATGAAAATGTTTATTATTGTCTACTGACAAAGAAATTAGTATTTTGTCAATCAGCCAAGTACAAGCAATCGTCTCCAAAGTCATGTAAGTGTTTTGATCCTCTGTTCATCCTTGAAATTTAGCAGCACATTCCTGTCTCCAAAGTAGGAGCAGGCATTTTCAAGATGACAAAAATCTTTGGCCACATTGAACTTGGGCTCTGAGGCCTAGAAGCGTCCTCCCACATCTAACGCTATAATGCAGCTTGGGTATCCACTGTACCCACAATAAATGCAGAGTCTGGTAGAACAAAAGCAGGGTTTTCCAGCAACCAGAAAGTGGATACACAAGAACTGCCTTGGCATCTTGTTCCCATTCCTTCAAGTGCACCCCCAGTGTTATATATAAACCCCGGAGACCTGTCAAACAGGATTTGACACTCCAGCAGTATTTGAAAATGTTAAAAAGCATGCTCACAGCTCCCACCCTTCTGCTGAACTCAAAATAGTGTTGTAGCGTTGACATACTGAACCCTTTTTATTGTGTCAAATGAGTTGACTTATCCTACTCTTATCTCATTTTACCCTGTGCTACCTGTAAAACCTTCTTGGTCCTCTGATGGATTATGTTCTGTGCTGAAAGGGACTGGAATACTCAGGGTATAGGCAATTATCAAATGAGGACCAGGAATAAGACAATTGATACATATAAGTTTATGTTCATCTCACTCAGGAAACCCACAATTAATGAACACTAGACAAATAAATTTACCCACAAACAAATAATGTGTCAGAATCAGCAGAGTTTAGATTAAATCTCAAAATGTTAGTATTTTAAAAGATAACTTTAAATGAATAACATACAATCCTAAATTAAGCTAATTTGAATTTAATAAAGCATTAACAAAACTCTGCGAGATCCAAAGATGTAGGGATTCATCTTCCTCAGCCGAGGGAGGTTAATCAACTGATGAATTTAGATCAATGGGTAATCAGTTGAGCCTCATACAAACCCTTAGGAAAGTTTGGTTTGTTCCAAATGACAAGTTTCAGTTCATTAAAGACAGGAAGTCTGTCTCTGGCTGTTTGCTGTAACGTTAGTGTCACAACAGTATGACGCCAACCTTTGCAGCTGAAAAGGTTCCACTACGCTAGCATACCAGCCGGCAGCAGATCGCAGTATTAGGTCACAGTTTGCGTTGTTCCTGGAAGCCCAAATTGTCAGTCTCTGTGCCGCAAGATGGGTAAGCAAGTCTCTCAATCAGTTCCAAAATATGAGCATTTATACTTCATTAGTTCCAGGGTGACACCCCTTGACACCACCAATTTGTCAGACCCGTCTGTCCCATTGGCCATCTGCGATAGGATGTGATGATGTAGTAGGTAAAAAGTATACAAATCCGGAAGAATTAAGTACTCCATAACGTGTAATTTCCTTAGAATCATCGTAGGGTTAGTCATATGAACAATGTGACTCTCAGTAAATAGAGTTATGCTCTCATCTTTTGTCTACTAATTATCAAGCATCTGTTCTAGCATGTATCTGTATTTATTTCCAGTTCAGTCAGACTGTGCTACAAATGTTAAAGGAACAATTGATAGTTAGAACACAACTGGCAACTTTACAAAAAGTTCCCATAGGCTTAAGACTACTCAGTTCATACATTCATATTAGAAAAAGAAGCAAGATTTGAGGCCTTCATGATATACAGCTTGTTCACAATGAAATTATGCTAAAATACGAATCTCGCTTTGCGTACCATGTAGTATTAATCTCTAAACTAAATGCATTTAATACACATTTCAATTAAATAGTAATGAATTCATGTAAGTAAAGGTTACTCATAATTGTTTTTAAATATCACTGTCGCTCACCTATAGATCATATGAGTTTTCCCTTGCACATATTTTATTAAAGTACACGTGTTTAAAGGCATATCAGATGAAAGATTCAAGAAATACAATTTTAGCTAAACTCGTTAAGCACTTACTTTTCTTTTGTCATTTTCAGTGCACACATTACCCATTTTAATGGACTATTTATCTGTAATACGTAAAACTTTCAATTCTCACATATGAATTCTTAGTTACTGTTATTATCACATTATCTAATCACAATATTGAATGTCATTAAGGTGTTAAAATTCACATCTAGTCAGTAAATATAAGATGAAACATAAATTCAGTCAAATATTCTGCATGCTTTTACAATGCAGTATCTAAATCAAAACTAAGTTTTGTCATTTCTAGAAACGTAGAGCTTAACACCCGTTTTGTCATTTTTCCTGTAATGAAGTGTCACTAATCGATTTTCTTTGTAAAATGTTGTATATTAGTGAGAGGTAAAACCTCTGCTCTATCAATGGTCATCCCTGTCCATTCAGGTTGACATGTCAATCACAGTGAACTATTGTGTCCTAGGAGGAATTACAGAATGCATTCACAGCAATTCAAATGTTAAATACTGGCTTGGAGAAGTTGGAGAACAAATACAAATTAGACTCCAGGAACATCAGGCAGGGAAAAGGTAAGTTTCTGTCAGGATTCCACACCACAAAAGTAGATGTAAAGTTCAGCTCGCTCACTCTTTGACCTTAAGTAAAATGCAAGTTCAGGAAGTGTTGTTATATGCCCCACTTGGACATACCTAACTAATGGGCACAAGGACAAGTTGACACAACAAGGTGCGAGATTGTGCACTAATAAAACATAGTAATTTCAAGAATTAAAACACTGCAATGTAAGGGGGTTTGTTGCCGAACTTTATTGTGCACAAGAACAACATCATAGTAGCACTAAAGGCACTCATTTTTTCCTGGATGTTGTTATTTGAACCTTTATTCCCTATTGATTTCATGTCATTTTTATTGTAAAGTTCAAGATCCTGTCTTCTGTTTTATTTTCTAAAAGCTAGGTATGTAAGTATGATCCCGCTGCTCATTCCTTTCAAAAAGGCAAGATCTCAAAAGAATTGATGCAAATCTCAGCGGTCATCTTGAAAGCAGGATCCTATATAAAAAGCCCCACCCAAGACATGCGGCTTGTTATCCCTGTGTTTGGACAGTAAATAAGCAGAAAATACAAGACAAGAGCCCAGTGCAGGAGAAAACCAGAGTAGCTCTGACATGAGGTATCAAGTATCACTTTGAAGCTCGCCGATGGTAGGAATCTTAAAAACAAATGCACAAGGACAACGTTGTGAGTAATAGTTTGCTTGTTTTTCTGGCTCTATCATAGGTGTCTGGGGTGGCTGACCACAAGGAACTTTTCTCTAGTCATGCCACTACCAATGGATTTAGTGGTACAGTTCTTGACTGATTTTCCTCTTTCCTCTGGCTGGCCTCAATTTGTTCACACAGATTCTTCAAGTCCTTTAACTTCTGTCTAGACCTTGGAGAGTCCCTCAGATAGCTATAATAACTTGTACAGTGTTCAGGGTGTATATTGGGTTGCTGGGATATCTGGTAGCAGGCTATTTGATATCATCCACCAGAATTCCACATAAACAACTTTTACATCTATGGTTTTCCATGGTTCTTTCTTGTTTACTCTTTGAATATAAATTCACGCTTTTTTTTAAAGTTCTTTGCTACTCATTCTGTCCAGTCATTGTTACTCTAATGGTGTACAAATGTATCTCTAGTTCTAAGAAATCTAGAAGCAGTTATGCAATGTATCAAAAAAGCCTTGTCTGCATAGACTCTTCGCTGTTAGAATGGTCACCTGCCTAATGTCATCCACATATTTTCTGCTTCATTAACCCTAACACTTTATTGCTAGTGATGCCAGTGATCTGGCTCAGGTAGCGCCTGCTGAAATGCAAATGGGATTTTATTATGATCATCCTGCATCTAAGTAGAAAGATGCACCTAACAGTCGCTGGTCTACATAAGTGGGTGAATAGACAATTATTCACAATTCCATTATTACAGGTAATTCAGTGATTTAATAGCTAACATATTTAGAAGCATATAAAATCGTCTGCTTAGTTGGCTTCGATCGCTACTTTTTTAAAGGAAAATAGATATCAGTATTAAAATCACAACATTTGAACCATTATTTTGATAACTTTTCCAAAGATTATTTTACAAATTTTCACCAATTCTATTTTACCCCAGCCATTATGAATACGCCGTTTTTCCAACTGGGTGGTACATCTGTGCCAAGAGCGTACTAGATATTTCAAGCATTCAGGAGAAAACAGCACACTCTTTGCGCAGTCAGATAGCATGTTGCTAGAACCCACATTCAGCATGTAGTTAGGCATCCTCAGCACTCAGAAGGATGTTCCAAGAACTGTGTGGAGCATTAGGTGAGAAGGGCAATGACAGGACTGGGGAATTCAGTGCTGACAAAAGATGTCAAACTTGAGCTTCTTCTTCATGTGCCACACTGACATCATGCGTTTCAGAAAAGGGGTGTGGACAAGCCTTAGAAACCGCCCTTTTCAAGCTTCTAGTATGCCCAGATAATTTGATCTGAGGGTTTCAATCCAAGATGAAGTACAGTCTTTGCCTGTTTTATCAGCTGCTGTTTGATTCATATATAAGGAGGTATTTACAAGTGACAGATTCTTCGCAAAACGTGTACCCTAATTTGATATCCTGTTCTTTGCTCCTTGGCTACTGTTTTGTCTCTGATTTTAGCTTCTTGCAGTTGAAACTTCGACTGGATCTACCTCTGGATATTCTTGCTTGGGCTTTCTTCTGACCTGATATTAGTGGGAGTTTGGGGCATTAGCAATAACTTTTCTACTAATATTTGTCTTTAATCAAGAGCTACAAGATTGCAAGGGAAGATTTTTACCCTTTCTGTTTTTTATTCCAAACTGGTGCTCTTTTCAAGAGACACTCAACACCTTTTACATGTACTATTAAGTTCAGGGTGGCACTGAGGCTACCTAAAAGGACTCATCCTTTCCTCAATTAATCATCACAAAGGAGACTCAGTAGTCCTTTGCGGTGTCCATTCCTTGACACTTGGAAGTAAATATGAAATATAATGCATCAGTGAAGTTCCCTGGGAATTTCCTGAACTATCTGATCAGTAGGAAGGAAGAACTTTGCATTAATAGCTACTTATGGAACAGCCCAGACTATTGGGTTTCTGGCACCAAGTCTCATTTGAAGATTTAGGGGCTGATTCCGATCTCAGCCGGTAGGGCTCCGGATCGGATTCGGCTTAACCGGATCTGATTCGGAGCCCTATTGCCTGACCGATTCGTACGCGCATCCGGGCGAGCGAGTACGATGCGAAATCGCCGACCGACTCGTCCGGGCGTCCCGACCGCTCCGACCGACTCGTACCCGGGTCTAACCGCACCGACCGACTCGCTTGGACTAGACTCGCACCGCGCAATGGAGACGTTCCCCGGCCGGGTAAGTACGATGCGCGCCGCGAGCAGTCCGACCGAGCCGCGCACTTCGGCTCCAAAGAGCAGTCGGAGCCATACTTTGGGGGTCCGTGTCGGACCCCCCTGTACGCGTAGCCACGCGAGTCGCACACAGGGGGGACCCATGGGTCCCCCCTACCTGTGCGTGTATGGCGCGAGTCGCTTCGCCGCGTACACGCTGTAGGGGGCGCCCTTGTCCGCCTCGCACCCATTGAGTCAATGGGAGCCCGCATACGTGTTGTACAACAGGCTCCCATTGACTTCAATGGGAGTCCGACCGACTCGAGTCCGATGGCATACGTGCGCATCGTACTCGTTCGGTCGGGCGGCATGGGTCCGATTCGGTCGGAAATCTCTCCGGGTCCGGCTCAGTCGGAGAGATTTCCGGCCCGAATCGGAATCGGCCCCTCAGTCTGTTCTTCAAGATTCTTCACTATAACCCATGAATAAGCCTTCTCAACTTGTTGAATCTGTTGCCAAATAAAATATTGAGATGACAGCCTCTGGAGATACCAGAGATCCAAGATATGTGAAGGCTACCTCTTAAACATTCTACCTCGGTGTATGACTAAAGTTTCACTTCAGTTCCACAACACAAAATACCAATACATAGATGTTGTGAGTTTTCCCTCCTTTTTTCCTGTGACTAGTATTAATTAATATTTATACTGTGCTTATGATTTGCCCTATATACTTTCCAGGGCCAAAATGCTCAATTCCACAACTTTGACTCCTTTTCATTTTTTGGACTTTTTTGTATTTAGTTTAAAGTACTCCATGTTTGATCTGTACCTAATAGCATTTATTCTTTTAGCAGTATAGCTTTATCAGTTGTACAACTTTGGTGCTCGGCACCTCCATAATAGGAAAACTTGAGCTCAGACCATGTTATGTTTACTTTGCACAGTGCTATTTACAGTAGCGGCTCCTGGAGGGAGTGGTGCGGGCCGGTGAGGTGGGGCGGGGGAGGGGCAGGCTGGGGGGTAGTAAACCACGGAATACAGCCGAATGGAGGTAAGTACATAAATAAATAAAACAAATTACATTACGCACGCTGCAACGCCAAATGGCGATGCAGCGTGCGCAATGTAATTCGTTTTGTTTATTTATTTATGTACTTGCCTCTGTTCGGCCATATTCCGTGGTTTACTACCCCCCACCGTGCCCCACCCCGCCTCACCGCCCGCACCACTCCCTCCAGGAGCCGCTACTGGCTATTTATGAAGAGCTTGTTGGCAGATGTTTTATGGGAAGTCAGCTAGAGGAGATTGAAAAGTCTCTAGATTTCCTTACATCTCTAATCTGCCAAGAACATTTCTTACGTATTATATTAAATTGTTAGTCTAGCACCTAAACCCACGTCTAGATAATTTTGTGAAAGAGTCTTAAAAGTATGCTACATTCACCAACTAGCACAGTTGAATTTGTAAATGCACAACACTAATGAATTGAACAAAAATGAATTGCAGTATTCCTTGGAAATTAAATGAACACATCAAGGACCCATGCAAGTTGTAAGAGAAAGGGGGTGGCAAAGGTGTGTTGTTCTTCCCTGCAATGCATGTCACAAAGGTGTGCATACATTTTTTGTAGTTGCAAATCATTGAACGGGCTACTGAATAATGACAGATGGTGGCAAACATTTCCAAAGCGAAAGCTGGTAGTATCAGACAGTTTCTATTTTATGTATGTGTGTGCAAACAGGAGAAAACATGTAGCGGTCCCGTGGACTGTTGCATGCTCATTGATGACTATTTGACACTGTTTTGTGGCATTGTGATCCCTGACTTGTTAAGAACAGGGGTTGCGTTGCTGTGCTGACAAACTGCAAAGCTAAATGTTCAGACAATAGGATATACCTTGCAGGAGAAGCTGCTATTGGGGAAAAGAGGCTGGGCGGGGACCGGGGGGGCTAACTGGGGACAACGGAGATAAAAGAAATGTACAGAAGAGGCAGGGAGGGGGACAACGAATACAAAAAAAGAAAAAAGAAAACTTACCTGCTGCCCTCCAGCATGGTGTTTTGCTCTTCCGCTCCTCTCCACAGCTACAGGCAGGCACAGGCTCCCAGCCTTCCCTGTGGCCAATCTTGAAGCAGCTTTAGGATTGGCCCGAATGCCGGGATGTGCACTCCAGCACAGACTGGGAGTCTGTGACTGCTCTCTCCAACCCCAGCAATACAGCTGGGGTTGGAGAGGGGTCCCTGCGCATGTGGTTTTTGGCCAGCCTAAGACCGCTAGCCAAAAACCACATGCGCAGTGTAGGTAGATCCCACCAGTCCCCTCCAGCTGATCATAAGCCTGGCCCTCCTAAATCACGCACCAAGCTAAATAAAACAATATTAAAATGTGTTTTAAACCCGTTTTATTATCGTTTTATTTTGGCATTTTTTGAAGTGCTGGCGGGGGAGGGGACGCCACTCCGCCATTGTGTCCTCAAAACACCTATACACTGATTTTACCTGGACGGTTTTGTCCCAAATAAAGAAAAACAACCAGATTGGAGGTGACCCTGAAGTCCGGTTGGCACAAAGGGAGGCTTTCCTCATTATGAAATTTGACTCAGCCCTGCATGGGCTTAATGAATTGTCTGAGATCACAAAACTGTAATTACAACTTTAGACATTCCCCCTAATTTCAGTATCTTTGCCGGGTGATTTGCTTTGTTTAGGGCTCTAAACATTTCATGTTTCACAACAACGTTGATATTGGAGCTCATGAGTTGATGATCCATTTCGGATTTTCTAGCAGCCAAAGTGAGTGTTTTACTTATTTGGGAACTACCAGTACCAGAATTCCTGGGTACTCTGTAACTTCCTGGGGAATCTCTGCCGGGTTAAAAGGAAGTGCCTTGCTTCACTCAAATGTTTGCTGAATTGTAGCAGACATCGGGTGTGTGGAGAATGTTCTAAAACAATTTAATCCAGGTAAGCAGCATGAGGCACCGCCTTTATAAATAGGAAAGTACACTTAGGTCAATTGTTTTAGTAACTTTTACCGTTTCCACTTTAGACTAAGTTTAAAGAAGTGTTGAATCGGGATGGGCGTCGCCTGAGCAGCCCCATGGAGTGAAATTGATTCCCCTGGCAGGTAAATAGATTTAGAGTACTTATGTCGATTTTGAGAGGCTTTAGATATAAAAACACTTCACTAATGGAACATTGGTTCCAACAGTGAGGCGCCAATTACTGACTACAGTCAAGCCGTCAGGACAACTTTGAAAAGTCTCTGTGGCAACTGGGATTTCTAACTAAAGGTAAAGGTCGCTCTTTACTAATCCCTATAGCTTGTGAACACTAGCGCATTGTATAAATACAGCTGGATGTGCGCGCAATGTAATGTTTTGGTCATTACTTTGCCCCCTAGATTTTTCGTTACCTCATATGGCAAATTGAACCGTCAGGCAAGAGGTTTCAATTATTCCTCTACACACAGGGCGGACGCACATCACGCTGCTTTTAAGGTACTCAATTAAATGCAGTATCTGTTGTAAATATTCTTTGGGTCGCAGTTAAGGAAACATAAAATATTCACTTATGGTTTTGTTGTTTTTATAGATTTCAACCTTGTCCAAGTCCTGAGGAGAATCCGTGAATTGGGTGGATTCGAAACGCGTTGGCTCTTGTGAGCTCGGGGGATTGTGTATATATTGTGCCTTAAGGAATGTAGTAATAATTTTTTCCTCTTGTGTAGGCAACATTGGTTTGAAGACATAACCCCCGGCCTCTTGGCCTAGGCAGGACAATTAACAACGTCTAGTTAAGAATCTAACGTCCGCTTGGTGCCTTATGTAAAAACTAGGACTGGTGTTGTACTCTCAATGTAAATGTTATTTTACACGATTGTCTAAGTTTGTTTCACCTGTCATTTTTGTCTTTGAATTTTTTCGTTTTTAAGTGGAATATAACACTGTGTATAAATGTGTTTTTGTAAGTGTGGTGTTCTGTAAATGGAAGGTTTCTTTTCTGAGACATGAAAAAATATTTATTTGCTTTGCTATTCTAAATAATTTAAAATAAGCTAAATAAAGCAATAAGAACCCTAGAATTGATGGTGTAGGGCATTCTTTTTAAAGTATGCAAACTAGTCCTTCTGGACATACTCTTTTCTCTTGTATTTATAGTGGAGGAGCCGCCGCTGATACCTTGCAATTCTCTGTCACTAGATTAACTTCTTTGTGTAACGAACGGTGTAGACAATACATGGCTCTTCAGTATTAATGAAGTTGGCAGTTTTTGCCCTTCTCGCTGCACACTGTACATTAAAATATTAGTTAGCCCTTTGCTACACAAAGGTTGAGGCTGTTTGCAGAGCATCACACTAGGAACAGCCACTACTTGAATCAGGTACCTTGTCTCCTGTGGAAATCAAATTCCCTTTTACCTGGTTGGGTCTGGGTCACTTAGTTACAACTTTGAGATGCAGGAACCAGTTTCTGCTCATCAAATAAAACTTTGTATTTATGTTTCTGATTTGGTTGGTGTCAGCACGTTTTCCCTGGTTCCATTCTACCCTGGTACAATTATTTCCCAAAACAAAATCGCATTCAATAAGACCTGTTTTCCTGATTTTCTCCACACGTATATTCTCAAGTTATTGTATTGTAAATTAAAGTATATTTTCATTAATGTATCCTTCTGTTTGGTGTTCTATTCCGTTCTGGTCTGAAGGACATATCAGTTCCTAAATCCTCAGGTTGCATAAATATTTCCTTGCTTGTTTACAGTTTCTGAGTTTCCTAACCCTCCTCCAATGGCTCACAGCCAGGCCTGGTGAAATGTAGAACAACCAAAACCAGGCTGTGAAAGTATTTTAACTTGCCTTGTGATCAGGTCTGTGCTTGATTTTATTGACTCGTTCATAATCTTGTGTAGGCTTTTGAGCTACCCATAGCTTGCACAACTTCTTGTTTTTCTTACATTTATGCTGACCAATCATCTTTCTCTTGGAGGAGGCTTGGTATGAATATGAATATCTTGGAGGGCCATGAAGCTGGATGTGTGAAGTGGCTGCATGTGATGTGAAATCACCATTCACAGCAGAATTTACAGAGAATCGATGGGCATTCCTTGGAGGGGGTATCTTACATGGTTTGTCTGATACTTAATTTCCACACAGACCCAGACATTGTGTGAAGTATGCTTAAAGCCCATAGTACTCCTGAGAATCATGCAGGCTAGTAATTTAAAATCTACATTGTTTCTCAAACCACTAATTTTGAACTGCATACACACAGTTTAACCATGTAGGATTTACAGTGGCTAGATATTTAGGGAAGACAGTATTAGAGATTGCATGAGAAATCAGCACAAACCCTTCCAGATGTTCTGGTAAAAGACAGATGGCCCAGTGGTACAGACTCGACAGGGTCCCCTATTGTGTCTCTAATGGAGCGGCGATGAAGCAGCTGAACATTTTGAAAGATCAACTGGCTGATTTAGCCATCATTATTGTGCACCTGACATGATGGAACGGGAAAACCATCGACTATGCAGTGACACTTGAAAAATGGCCATAGGATTGTCGATTTCGGGAAATATTTCCAGTATCCACATTGGTAGGCAGCAATTCCTCCATGAAACATAATCCATCACCAGTGTAATGGTATGCCCCTCATCTGTGCTTCCATATGCTAATTTTTAGCATCAATTAATCGTTCAAAGCCAACAATTAAGCCTGATTACATTTATTAGAGGTTTTTATTTATAACAACTTTGGGGCTTATTTACAATCCCCTCGCTCCGCCGGTACATCACTTTTTCACAACACACACACACACACACACACACATGCACACACAGTACAGGCTCTTGAGTGCGCACACACACAGAATTCATTTGGTTGACGGAAAGTGTGAACATGTAATTGAATATACTAGAAATTACAAAGAAACTGTCATTCGTTTGTCTACGCATCCCCTGACACAAAACTTGTCAAAAAGAAAACACTTTAACGTTATTCCTATTGTACATGAAAGTTTAACATAATCTGTGACATTGAGACGATTTCCGTCAGTAGGATCAGACATAGAAAGATCTAGCTGCTCACAGGTAATTCCTTAGTTTAACAACATTTATTTTACACACACTTTCAAAGTTTTGCAGTATATTTTGTGTTTTAATTTGACCTGTGTGGAAAATTGCTCAATATTCTACAGAAAAAAGAAATCCTATTTTTTTCAACATTCTGCGTTATATTTTTCAAAATGAATTGCCCGAAGATTGTTTCCTTATCTCAGCTAACATGACACATAACCGTTGGGCTATCCAAACATGTCGAATCAGTTTTCTGTTTTCACTTTATGAACAGGTATTTCTTGATAGGAGCTTCAGAAAACATGTGTTGAAAAAATTGGGTTAAACCGAACATAGTTTCTCTGCGGCCACCTGAAGAGGAAGCACATCAAATTTCCCCAAAATGTAACTCAATATTGTGCAGCCCTTAGGTGGCACCTGGCAACACAAATGAATGACGTTTTTTTTATCTAGCTGTTTAATGTTTATTGATTTCATTTATCTACCATTGAGCAATTTGCCTGGTGCTTTTCTCCACCTTAAAGTACAGAAGCCTAATCTTAGAACTTGAAGAATGCCATTATGTGTCACTTGACATTATTTAAAACAACTTGAGCAGGCCACACCCCTTTGGGTCAATGTGATCATTTAAATGACACACTAAAGCAATTAATTTCATAGTGAAAGAAACTCATCACCCTCACCAAGGATGTTTAAAGAGTGCTAAAACTAACACACAAAAAACAGCCACTGAGTGCTAACATAATACTCCCAAAGTGATAAGGGCCAAATAAGTTTTACTTTCTTTTTTTTTTGAGTCTAAACAAGACGTTTATTAAACAAGATTGCAACAAGTGTTACCTAATTGTAGTAACAGTTATGACTAGAAGGATAACAACAAAAGTTTCATAAATAAACAGAATAACTCATTGACACAAATAGGTTGCATATGGATATTTACTTTCTTTCTTGAACACATAAAAAGAGATGATTTCCCAACAGTAAATATGAAGGGTGAGTTGACCACCTGAAGCTCTTTTTGCACTTTGGACCTCCAGGAGTAACTTACACTTTGACCCCAAAGGGCGTGGTGGAATGTAATGCTTGAAGTGTTTCCATATATAATATGGGTAGTTCTGTTGATATTCTTATGCATCAAAGTTGGAGCATTGAATTTCATCCTGCTTGAAATAAGTGCCAGCGTAATCTCCGGAGAGTTGTAATGGTAGGTTCTCCCCGCGGTATATTGGATTCTAAACAAAGATTTCTATCAAAATATCAGACAAATGCAGAATTGGGACAGTAAAACGTAACACAAATGGAAGTTTATAATGCAGTTTTATCCAAGTAGAAATTCAGCTATGATGTGGACAGTAGAGTCCCTCAGAAATATTAGCTGGCTGAAAGCCTTTAGTCTGCAAAAAATCACTGTGCTTATGCTGTCCAATAGCCCGTTATAAATTGTACCAAAGTTTACAGAGAGGAGTCCAACTTAGAGCAGAGAGAAGTAGAAAGTCACATAAAAGAGATGATTTACAGAGTATAGATAGAAGAAAAAACTTGAATGACCTGGTTAGTGGTGCACAGATGGGTAGTAGGTATTTATCACACCCAACAAAATCTGACACCTGGGGTTTGGATTTTATCAGGTGTGCTAAACAGCATCAGCACCAGTTTTGCTGTTACCGGAGAATACTATGCAGGCTTTTGTCCTTGCTGCACTAAAATCCTCACGTTTGAATAATTATGAGCTTTTAAGGGATCTTAAATTCTGGTGGTTTTAACCTCCTGAAATTTAATGGGAATATGGACTTTATCACACCCAGTAAGTTCCGTTTGAAATAAAGATCACCCAACTCAAAATTTCCATCCCATCACAAACAGGGATTGAGCAGGTGTCAGAATCACCCAAGTCAGTTGTAATCATACCATAAGTGGATAATTGTTGGCCTTACCCCAGGACATTAGCCCTGTGTGAAGAAAGTATGGGCAATGGCAGTCCATGCAAAAGGGAGAGATGGTTTACATGAGCCATGTTGGGTGACATTATGTGATGTATGGTACAAATGAGCCAATCTATGGACAACTAAGATTAGAGCATGTACAAGTATGAACATATCAAGCCTAGAACACAAAAATATGCTTAGGACAGTTGTTGAGTGGCACTTATAGTAATGTACATTAAGACCATATTCCCAATAAAGAAGACACAAATGCATTTATAACAAAACAACATGTACTAAAATAGTTACATTCATTAGGATGGAACAGAAGAATTTACACAACCAATTAGGGAGAAGTCATGTGTATGTCATGGATATAACACAGTGAAAGTCTGTTCAGTTTCCTTCTTGATTGCCCCAAAGAAGGGGAGGCTCTTCCCAGTAGCCATGTTGTCACCTGACACAGTATTACCAAGTGAAAGTTGTCAAGTCTCTATGTACGAGGGTAACAGATTGAGATAAAGAAAACATTACGTCAAAAACCTCCTTGGCAATCTGGCAATGCTTGTTTGATTATGAATAACTAATATAAAGTAGATAGGCCAGACACCAAACTATCTGACATTTCAAGGACAGAGAAGATTCCTTTAAAAGATTCCAAGAGAAGAATACAGGAGGAATTCCAATGCAAAGAGTAAGAATCATGGGCAAAAATATAGAACACGTGAGCAATGAATACAAAGAAAAATAGGGAATACGTGCTTTGTGACTCATCTCCCTGGTTGTGAGCAAGGGCGTAGCTTTGGGGGGAGGGTATTAGGTATGTTACATCCCCCTAATAAATGTATTATTTAATAAATAGTCGGGTACAGTATCTTTCAGTTGGGCATGGTAAAGTGCCTGTCGGAGTTCACCTGGGAATTTTAAATACTCAAACAGACAGAAACACACAAACACTTGTCTCTGTTTTGAAGGTCTTCACACATGGTTATATTTGACAAAATACTGTGTTTTAATTGCAATCTGAACTCCTTTCCTTTTCCACTGGCCCTTAAGCCCTTAAACCCCCCTCAAGTGCTGCTTCCCATATAATGGTTAACATGATATGCCAGCGTAATTGTCAGAAAAATCTTAAGGTCACACCCCCCAGTCTTACTGACCAAGCTACGCTCCTGGTTGTGATTGCCTCTCTTATATATTGTTTAAACAGGAGCTGACATCACAGGGAAGACTCATAGTTCATTTTGGATTGGGAATTTCCTATAGTGTTCGCTGGTCAATTAGTCATTTGTCTTGGGGAACGTTGTTCATAAGGAAGACCATGCCTTTTCCTCCATGATCATGACATCTGCTGAATATGCAACACCAAGTCTGACATCTTTGCCTCACTGTAGGATTTTGCAGCTCCACTGCTGCCTGCACCAGCTAATGACTTCCAATGATCACTGAATACCCTATGGGTGACTATGATCATAAACTCATTAGTGCAGACGTGGCTGCAAGGACATCCAGCTATGGGCCCAGTGCAACTTCCAATACCACTATGTGTGCACGATATGTGCACAGTCTTCCTTTAAGCATGGACAGCCTCTAGTGAGTCATGGACACAGCTGTTACAATGTAATACATGAATTTGAAACGAGTCTGAAACAATTCAAGACTTGCAATGGCCTTGAGCTAATGTAACCTGGTTTTCTGCATTAAATGTATCACACTCAAGAATACCCACTTACCAAAACATAGCTTGTTATATTATTTAGAAGGTAGTTAGCTGGAATCATATATTAATTATTGTGATGAAGTGACTGGTGAGATGGAGCTGGAATGGAAGATGAAAGTTTGATACGCTGTACATTAACTTCTAATTCTACTAAATGTAGCCGCTCACAATCATATGTAAGGCAAATGTTCACTAATGTATCCTCTGGCTCAGTGAATAGAGATAACTATTGTTGCATGGGGTTCTGCTCCTTCAGTATGCCCAGATTTTTTGCTTTTCTGATCACCCGGTTTTTGGACTTTTCACTGTGGGTGAGTCTCACGGCTGGTGTCTCACCCATGGTAATCACATGGCAAGCAGACTGCGTGTGTTTACCGCAAGTGTCTGCCTTTTAAGATAAGGCTGCTGCAACACAGCAAGTGTAAGGGGCACTTGGCTGGTTACACATGAACACGTGTGCAGACGCATGTGCACACATGTGAGGGCTGAGCATACGAGACTACTGTCGTGCACAGCCCTGTAAGTGCACAGGTAGCTGTGCGCAATGGGGACTCTGCAGGATTAGGTATTCACCTGGGATAGGCCTTATAAGGGTAGTGTACACCAATAAGGAAAGTCAGTGTGCTTTGCTGTTTTGCCTTTAGTGGCACCTCATTATTCATTTAGGGAGAGAGCTGCCTTAGAGTGAAGTTTCAGTCCCCCATGGCCTACAGAGACCATTGATGTCTTGAAGTGGCGTGTAACCTGTGCGAGAAAACCTAATGTATACCTTTCAAAATGATAACTGTACTTCTTATGGGTCATCCAGAATTTTCATAATTCCCATGCTCAGCTTGTGATCAGGGCGCAAGCCTTGTATCATACTGCTGTGCCTAGTTAATTACATTTTCTCCAGCGGCAGGAACAAAGGCCGCCCCACACAAAATGAGCAATTAGCAGTACTTCTCCCAGCTCCTGAGGAGAAAAGGGGTGGAGCGGAATGATCTGTATCAATCACCCAACTGTCATACTGTAGCAGGGATGGGCCTGCTCAAGCCCACTGAACAAAGGAGAGTGCCCAGACAAATAGAGCTAACCCACTGGGGGGCTCCCTTAGAAATTCCAGTGTGCAATTCCTGGCAGTGATGTTACGAGAGGTGGAACTAAGACCCCAGGAGCTGATGTTACCAGGAGCACTTTGATGACACTATCTTAGACTGTCCCAGTATGCTGTGCAGGAAGGTTGGGAAAGTTGTAGAAATGTGAAGTGGCACCCTAAGGTTGGCCAGGGGTGCCTGTCTACTGGAACCTTCCTCTCTCATCAAGAACACTTGCACAAGGGAGAGACTCTCTCTTGCCTTTGAATTTTTCTAAACTTCGCTTCTGGATCCTGGGACATCCATGGAGAACTGGAAGGAGGAACCTCCTGACCCCCACTCAGGACCAAGCACTCTGCCCAGTTGACCCCAGTACCAATGCATCTCCCCAAGGGCCAGTGAGGCTGGCCCCATTAAGCCATCTGAGGATCTGTTTTGGGAAAGAGCTGGTGCAGAGAACCAAGAGAACCAGTCCTGTGAAGCCTGCACACTTTGTAGGTGAGGAGGGTTGCTGCAACTGCCCCTGGTGGCACCAGGAGTAAAATGAGCCCAGGATTGTCATAATCGGCCCACCTGGGCCTGAGTTATGGCATTTTAGAGTTTGGTGACCTTTTACTCAGCAACGAAGCACATAGGGCTCCACCGCCGTTTCACTTCTTACCCCCGGGTGGGCCAGGGCCCGGGTGTTGGCACAGGATTGATTTGATTAAATCAGAGCAGGGAGAGGGCATGCATGAGGCCCTCTCCCCAGACTTTCTCATGACCCGGGGACCCCATCACCAGGGCCGTTCTTATTTTAAAAGGGGACCGGGACCCCATTCCCAGCCCCCTGAAGCACAGGAGTTCAAGAGGGAGCGCCGTCATGCCCCCCCAGTTGCGGTGGGGCTTCCCCACTCCCTGTGCCCATGTCTGGGGGGAGCGGCTGCCACCGCACACACAAAGATCCTGGAAAGGAGCTGCCGGATCCCACGAGCAGCAAAGAAGATGCTGCCCATGCGGGGAGCTGGCAGGGGCTGCCAGGGGTGGGCTCCCTGAGCTGCCCCCAACAAAGGAGGCATGAGGGGGTGCTCGGGTGGAACCATGCACCCCCTGAACAAAAAGAAAACAAAAGTAAAAGCAGCATGGCTCTCCCGGCTCAACGGGAGAGCTGATACTACAGTACTCACTGCATTCGCACAAATCGCCCCATAAAGCCTTGTGGGGCCTGACAGTTTCTAACCTGTTTTTAGCATTTTTCTTCTTGTGGTGGCTCAGGATAATTGGGTCACTATCAATGAACTCCATAGGATTCCACCTTTCCTGCAAAAGGATTTCCATAATCCCCACTCTAACATGGGGGGACTCCAAAACTGTCACCTCCCCTGGATTTTCTTCATTTTTCCAAGCACCTCCAAGCCTGAAGCTTTTGCTGGGAGTGTTATGCCCTTCAGGGATTATATGTATGATGACATTCATGATGACCTCTAAGGCCTAAAGGTGGTTAATTATAATTCTGGTATTGAAGTGTGCTCTAGATGCCAAGTGTATGGGTGTAATGCAGTATTATGTGAATGTGATGCCCTCTAAGGGCTACGCTTATGATTGCAGTTTGAGGGTATAAGATGTATTAAAAGTACGCAAACACAGGTTTTGACGATAATTGCTGCTAGCTACATATATGTTTTATTTGCCTTAATTAGTGCTTTCATGCAGGATTATTGTTTTTGACAATTGCATTTAAATACACAATGATGATTTTAACATATGGTTAGTTGCTCTTAAACCTTAACAAAACCAATTGACTCACTTGATATGATGGTGTGACCTCTTTAGGGGGTCACATGTGATTACACAATATCATATATGGTATTTTCCATATACCAATGTATATATTTGTAAATTATTGCATAGTATTTAGAGGTGTACGTATGTAATAAATGTACTTCTCCTTTTTCTAAAGACAAATACTGAGTGGACAATCATCTATTGAGTGCTAATATTGCATGCCAGTGATTGGGAATTACTAGACAACACACCACCTCCCTTGAGTAGGCCTTGGACTGCTCTGCTTCGGTACTCTGTGAGAGTCAAGCGTTACAATGGGGTTCTTGGTTCCCGGTAAGGACAATTGGGGATCTATTAATTGTGCAGGCCACACAAATAATGGCCCAATTTCCAACACCTATGAACTTGGAAACAGTTCTGGAGAGCAATTCACTCAAATTATAGAATTTCACATGCGGCCTCTGTAAAGCATTGATGATTATGAATTAGCTCAACAGGTACACTCAGCTGCACGCTGTGCAGGAATTATGACACAAAGAAAAAGTTGCTTTTGGAAGTAGGCACTCCTGAAACAGGATTTAAGTTCCCAAATCACTGCGGCATTTTCTCCAAATCAACTGTTTTGATTATGGCTTCTTTGAGAAAATATGTATACATGGGGAGTTGACTGGAATGGAATCTGGTTAGGTGGGGCCAGTCTACTGTTGACTCATGGTGCAAACTGGTTCTCATTCCTACTAGTGAAATCTGCTCACCCCTGTGGAACATCTTTCCTGTGACTGGAGAAAAATGTCCTGATTAAGAGGGAGATGTTTTCTGCCTGCAAGAATCCCAATAAGCTAGTTTGTGCTGGATATTCTCTTTTGAGCTGCTGAACAAAAATTAGAAGCAGCGTTAGTCCAGTTAAGAGTGAAATTAGCCTCAACATACTCTGGGCACCTTTGATAGTTCCCCTCAGTTCTCAAATGGATGCTAGTATCAGTTAAATTTTTTCTGCAAGGGAAGACACACTTTTCATCTCTTTTCAGACTGGTGTAATGAAAAGCTAGACCAGAACAGAATTATGAAAGTGTTTAAGCAGATTTATGTTGTGTATAGTTGTCTATTCTGTCAGTGAAATCTAGGATTCAGGGCTGCGTGCTATTGTGTAGTGCTGTTATAACAAAGATGTTATTACTCATCACTATTGCTTCACAAAGTTGAAAACTAACATATACTCCTGCTTTCTACTGGATCACAAGATTCTGTTTTATTTTTCATCCACATTATAGTGTTTTGTGAGTTTTATGATGGAACCTTTTGTCTCCTAATGGACTCCGTAGAGCTGTGACGTAGGTATCAGAGTAGAATCCAATGAAAGGTTGTTTTAGAATGTTGAGTTTGCAGTTACTCGCAGACCAATAAAGCTGTGTAATATTAAGCTCCGGGTGTGGTGTAGTCATTGGTGGGCACCGAGGCTAGGGAGAACGCTACAACTGGTGGTGAGATAGGGGTCAGTAACCTGAAGAACAACCTTGCTCTTCTTTTGCCATGGTCCAAGCAAACTGCTCATGCATGCCACATGTGTCGCTCATGAAGCACGGAATTGACGCTTCATGCATGTGGAGTCTTCACCTGCTATAAAGCAGGTGAAGACTATGGAAACGTTGCAAAGAATCTACACGTTGATGGCTTAGAACCTGCTGGTCAGGCCATACATAAAAGTACCACACTCCTACACAAGATAAAGTTGTACATTATATAGTGTGTTAAGGCGTATTCAACCTGGTTTGCGAAGTATAGCCGCTGATAATTATAACTTGCTAAATAACGCTGCAAACAGAAGCGCAGCAAGGCGGAGATCAACCAGGTGTCAGAAAATGCAAATTGACATTTAGAAGAGAAGAAATAAATGATGTAATGAATACACTAAAGAGAGTCATCGTACCACAGCACTTGGTGAAGTAGGCTCAAGGAGAAGTGCTCAGGGTTGTGCTTATGAAGCCGTCCTTACCCTAAATGGTTCATTCACAAAGTTGCTGAGTGGGGCTCAGAACAACTTCACAGGTCTTCGAAGAATAAAAAGCCAAGAGCGACTCTCGGAATTATGAGATTTTTCAGATGGCAGCGAAGAAAGTCACGTTTCCATCTATCATTAAAGGTAAATTAGAGGCCAACACATTGCAAGGTCTCACCGATGAGTTGCCTAAACCAAGTCACAGTTATCCACCAGCAGTGTCAGAAAGTTCCACACTGGTGTGCGATGCTGCTGCATTACTGAAACCACCACCACCATTCAATACCACCAAAAAGCTAAATATTGTTGATAGATGGACTGCTTGGATAGAGATATCTGATGATTTCATTGATGCACTTGAGACTGATAACAAAAATATTATCATGTATCTCAAAAGTCTTGCTGGTGATGGTGTTAAAGAAGTCATAAAGAAAATGCTGCAAACTGACGAAAAAATCACATACTGTCAGATTATTGAAATGCTGAATCTCAAGTTCAATCTAGTACCAAACATTGATAACGAAAGATACATTTTCAGACAAGAACGCCAAAAAGTTGGTGAAACCATTGATGAATTTGTGGAGAGACTCAATACACTCATCAAACACTATAAGTTCAAGAGTTTAATGATGAAGAGGCTATGTGTCATAGAGTTATTGATGGATGCTTGACAGATTCATTCAGACAACGAATGCTGAGAAAAACTCTTAATCTGGAGTGAGTGTTAATGGCTGCCAGAGCTGACGAGCATGCTGAAAGTCAACCTGCTGACATGGTGGCCGGAGGTGCCCAGTGTGGATCAGTCATGAGTATAAAAAGTAAGCCAAAGCAAAAGATTGAAGGACACAAATTGATGTCTACACATAAAAAGAAGTTATGTTTTAGATGTGGATTTTCGTTTCCATACAAAGGCAAATGTTCCACCATTGGAAAGATATATAAAGGCTGTGGAAAAAAGAACCATTTTGTGCCGGTTTGTAAAGAGAAGGAAAAAGTAAGTGCATCACTGCGCGAACACAAAATGGCCACCAGAACATTCCAGAAGCAACGTTTGACACACACCCAAAAGACCAAGCGGTGACATCAATTGAGGCAAATTAACACTGAACAAAGTCCATCGACATCTAAATCATTGTCAAACAGTTCTTCCGCCTCATTATGAAGTGAAAATGAGGCTGATGGTTGTGCCATGTCGATGTTTACCCTACAGAAACATGAGCATGTCGGACTGGCTGCATGTGAGGAAAAATGTCAGTCAAAGTAAAGTCGACATGCCAAAGCACCAAAGTCATAACAAACATTGTCCGAAGTTTACATTGAAAATAAATGGTTGCCCAATACCTTTCATCATCAACAGCGGTGCATCGATAAACATAATGCCTGAAGATGAATACAATTAATTATCTCCATTGCCGCATCTTACCCCATCGAAAACCAAAGTGTACACATGGGCAGCATCAACGCCCATAACAACTCAAGGTTCATTACTCTGGTAACTGATCATCAAGCTTAACTGACTATCTTTGCCAATCCAAAAGCCAAGATGCCTCCTCTCATTGAATGATGGGGACTACGATTACAAAAGTATAATTATACTATTGTGCATCATCCAGGGAAGGATCAAAACCATGCTGACCACTTTTCCAGATTGCCTATACAAGGTCAAGGTACTCCATCCAAGACGGCTAAAGCCTACATTAATTTCATTGTAAAATCAAATATGCCAGCTGCTATATCGTTAGCCCTGATCATTGCTGCCATGAGCCATGATATTGACATGCTGAAGTTCAAAGATATAATAACACATCAGTCATGGAACCAACACACTTGACCTCTCACCAGTGATAGTGAATACCCAAAAAACAAAAGCGTTAAGGATAAACTGTCCATAACCCAGGAAGGAGTTATAGTGCGAAGGTTAAAAATACTAATTCCGGAACGTATGCGACAAAAAATAATTGAAGTAGCTCACAAAGGGCATTGTGATATTGTTGCCACCAAAAGAGCTCTCCAAGACTGAGTTTGGCTACCATATTTAGATGAAAGGGTTGCAGGAACCCAAGGCCTGTCATCTATGCAACAGCCTTTCTACAAATATTACTCTCCATACTCTTAACATGTCAGAACTCCCTAAGACTGCATGGGAGAGAATAGCCATTGATTTCTTTGGTCCACTTGATAATGGACATCATCTAATGGTAATTGCAGCCAAGTACTCACGCTTTCCATTAATCGCAGATCTCTCATCCACAACTCACGAGCGAGTCATTGAGAGACTAGATTGCATCTTTACGACATGGGGCGTTCCAGCTATTTTGAATTCTGATAATGGCCCGCCTTTTAACAGTTGAGAATTCAAGGATTTTCTGTATTATCTGAACATAAAGCATCAAAAGAGTATACCTTTATGACCGCAGGCCAATTGACTCGTTGAGCATTTTATGACTATGCTAAGAAAAGCAGTCTAGCATGCAACTCTTGGTAGAATCAGTTCAAAAACTGTATTGAATACTACCCTACGAGCTTTTCGTTCAACACCTCATTCGACCACAGGCAAAAGTCCTGTGACTTTGATGTTTGGGAGAGCAAAGACAACCAAGTTACCTCAATGGACCAACTTAAGAGAAGAAAATGAGAACACAACTCATGCAAAGGACTTGGTTAACAAGCAGAAAATAGAAGCTTATGCAGACAAGAGGCGACATGCAAAGAACAACATGTTTAAGAGAGGAGATCTAGTGATCGTCCAACAAATGTGAAGAAGGAAATCTGATGCTCCCTATAATGCTGAACCTTTCGACGTAGTGTTTACCAAGCGGCACTTGGTGACTGTCCAGTGTCCTGGAAAGTCTGTTACCAGAGACTCTTCTAATTTTTGGGGCATTTGATTCATCAATCTTGTGATGTAGAGGGTGAAGGAATGACTGAACCTGAAAACTCTGTGACTGCTGTTACCTCTTCACCGTCTTTAAATATTTCTGACACTGAAGAAGGTTGGTTGAAGAGATGTAATTGTACACACACACACACACACACACACACATATATATATATATATGTAAAAAAGATTATTTAACAGGGGGAACTGTGATGTTAGGTGTCAGAGCAGAATGCAATTAAAGCTTGTTTTAGAATATTGAGTTCACAGTTACACATAGATGAATAAAGGTGTGGAACATTAAGCTCCGTGTGTAGCATAGTTATTGGCGGGTACCCAGGCTGGGGGGGGATGCTACACACACCACATCCTGCTCTCTGTTGCCCTGAACCTAAGAACCAGAAAAAGAGTGGGTGTTAAAGGTCCCTCCATCCATCCTTTCCATCTCAAGAGTTGTCACCATCTCCTCTGCTTCCCTTGAGGTCTCTTAAAACACAGCAGAAAGGAAAGAGGTCATGTTAGGCTGACTTGCCCTCTGTCTTTGCAACCTCCCTTTAATCTCTAAAGACAGGGGGTTTGGAGGAAAAGAGGTTGCACTCAGGAACGTCAGCTCTGTTATTGTAACAGACATGCTAATATTGCATGCAGTCACATCTTTCACCATGTTCAAGGAGGAAGCTGAAAAAAGAGCAAGGGATTTGAGAGAGGTATTGAATCATGTCAAGTACCTATAATATAGGGTAGAATGGGAAAGGTGAGGGAAGTGTTGAACGGTTCTGTATGCTGGGTAGTATTTTACAAATGTACTAAGGAGTGTAGGGAAGGCTTCACAGGAATCCAGATTTTATTTTTAAATTAAGGAGACAGTGGGAGTACTGAGGGATGTGGAGGGCTAGTTGTTATGCCACTACATAGTTTATTAAATGCAAAGCAGACAAGGTAGTATTGTGGTAAGTGGGCCAGAGAAGTGAAGACATGAAGGGCATGACTAAAAGTGGTCCATTAAATTACAAGTTACAAGTGGTGCATTGACTGCATACTTTACACTTTATTAAATTTCTGCAGGTACATGTGCTGGAATTTAACAAGGGCAAAAGACCTGGTATTCACCAGGACATGTGTATTTAGGTGCGGTAATGAGCAAAATCCCCATGTTATTCTACAAAAATTTAGAATATGCTACAATTATTGCAGAAATAGATTACAAACACTTCAGAGTCAGATTTTTATCAGATGTGATAATGCATCCGACAGGTCCTACTCGTAATCAAGTCCCAAGTATTATTCACAAATGATTATATATATAACTATAAGTATATAATATATATCAATAATCAGCTCAGAAGCAGTTCAGGAGAAAGAAATGGCACAGGGTAGTGGGGTCTCTGTTTTACCCATTATTCTTCTAAGTTCGTCATAGACAATACAAGCTGTACGCACATTGTCTATGACACAATTGGAAACCCTTAGTAAAAAACAACACACCTTTTCTTTATGCAAGCTAGCAGAATTTCTGTATAGTTAGGTGAGATGAGCACTTGGTAAAGTACATTGTTTGCTCATAAGTGTCAGTATTTCGCAATGACTTTTGAGTAACATTGAATACAGCATGTTATTTGTTATTGTGAATAGGATTATATATACTGCTTGTGGCATTGTTGGGTTTGATTCTGAATGTCTTAGCAGGCTCCTTTCTGTGTCCATGTAGGAACATTTTCCATAATGACTATTCATGCATTAAAAGGAGAAAACAAAATGCTCTGTACGTTGATCACTAGCAGGGTAAAGAAGAGAAACTTCACCAGTAATTCTGGGGTGTAAACAGCATCTTTTCTGGGTGAATTATTTTACCACAGATTTACTGATGTGTGCAACACAACAGGGAATAAATATTATGTGTAGATATTTTTTCCTGTGGTGTGCATGTTATTATTCTACTGTACACAATCCATGCTTACTCTAACGAATAATAAAACACTGATGGAAACAGTGGGTGCAAAACACAAGCAAGCATAGGCCTAATGTGTTTCTACGGACTCAAATTTAGGGACGGATTCATCAATATCTCACACAGCACAGCAAGCCACCTTGCTGCGCTGCGTGAAAGTGCAGGAATGCACCATATTTAACATCATACTGTGCATTCCTGTCCTTTCCCTGCACTGGTGCACAATGTGCTGCCTAGCGCCAGGCAGGCACTCTTGCGCCATTGTCTAACGGTGCCTGCATTGCAGACAGGATTTTTATTTGTGCAGAAAGGGACACCTTCCTGCACAAAACAATCCTCCGAGCCACTTTCCTCTTTCCATATGTGCTGCAGATGGAGGAAAAAACTAGGGGGGATATTCTCAAGAACGTGCGATAATCATCGCCAAAATAGGTTAACGCGATTTCACATATCGCCGTCCATCGCGGGAAAATAACTCTGTGTTAACGTCCCATTCTCAACACGGCGGTAACATGCGATAGTGTCCTGATAACGCGTCAAATGTCCGCGATAAAATCACCGGGACGGCGATAAAAATCTAAAGCCTAACGTGAAAAAAGTTGCGATGGGCCCAACTGCGAAAAAAAATACAGCAATAAGCAGCGCCAGGCCTGCAAGTCCCACAAGTCAGGCGGGAAAAACTACTAGAAAAGCGCCAACAAAAAACACAAACAAAACACAAACGACTGCGAAGCACCATGGAGGTAGCCGGAGCGAGTACAGAGGACAACCAGAATCCCACAAGCCCCACCGAGGACCAGCCTGGGACCTCGGGGTCAGGGAAGGGCAAGGAGAAGAAGAAGAGGAACCCGCCTTACAGTACGCAGGAAAACCAGATCCTCATTACGGAGGTGATAGAACACCACCACCAACTGTTCATCACCTCCACTGTGTCATTGGCAACTAAAAATACAATATGGCAGTCCATTTTGGCCAAGGTGAATGCAGTCAGAGTGAAGAGAAGGGAAGTGGACAACTGCAAGAAGTGCTGGACTGATGTGAAGCGCAAAACCAAGCTGAAACCCACAGCCAACCTGAAAGCAGCAATGCAGACTGGAGGTGGGAGTCTAGCGACACACCAGGAGCTGGATGAGATGGAGGAAATGGTGACCCGAGTCATCATTGGGGAGACGGTGGCAGGAGTTGGGGGACCGGACACTGCACAACATGACCTGAGCCAACAGCAACAGGGTGAGTAACGACCAGGGACTGGGGGGACGGGGGGAGATGGGCACAATGGCACACATGCACAATTAAGTATAGCACATCTGCGGACAAACCATGCCCAAGAGTCACAACTCCGACCAAGAGCCCAATTTACCCAAGTCTGCAACATCTCAGCACTGTCTAAGCACAGAAGTCAAAGGCACACCGCCTGAAAGGGATAAGGGCCAGCCAAATCAGAGCTGAAGGGCCAACATACCCACAATGCTGCACACACACATAAGAATCAGAGCACCTCAACATTGACAACAATGTGGTACAAACTGCAACACTTTCACAACAGAACAGAGGACACAACTGCCGCCGCTTGTGTGTAGAAAATGGCCATTCGCATTTGGCATAGCAGGAAACTGTGAGATGACAATGTACAAGTACAACCTCACATCCCTGATGGTGTAGAAATGTCAACTGTCCCGCATCACATAGGCATCTCCTCACAAACAGTCACAATGTACAATGTCATGCAGTCTGTAAGTAAACTTGTCCAATGCGTCAACATACATGTGAACACAATGTCAATCTGCATTTCCCCTTCACATTGCAGAGGGAGAATCAACACCTCCTTCAGAGCAGACCCAACAACTCAGCACTGATGATGAAGAGGACCTCCCCAACATCGACACCGACGCCCTCCAACAGCCCATGGACAGCTTCGGCACCCCACCTCCAGGAGCAGTGCAGCCCAGCTGCATTGAGGAAACCCCACCCCCTGCACAGACCACACAGCAGGAAGCACCCACCCCCACGGCTGTCTCCCAGGACCCCCCGACCAACACATGGCATTCCAACGCCGTGTGTTAGGGTGCCAGGAGAAGATGGCTGATCAGCTGCGGGTGGGGTTCGACCTCATGGCAGCCAAACTAGATGCCATACGTGGGTGTCTACGTCCCATCAGGGACCACTTACAGTCCCTAACGGACACCCACTGTCCGCTCCATGCTCTCCAACAATCCATGGCTGACATCGCTGGAGTCATGACTCTGAGCCAAGAACAACTGTCTAGTCAGAGTGGCTCCAGCGATGTCAGCTGGGAGTTGGGACACATGCATAGGATCATGTTGAACATGGAGCGGATGCAGGCGGAAAGAATTTTTGCCACGGCTGCACACCAGCGAGATGTAGCTGTGATCTTCCATGCCCTGCAGATCCTCGTCGTGGCATTGCCGCCACAAGGCCTAGCGCGGATGAATGCTGCTGCTACTACTCCATCCACATCTCCGCCCCTTGAAGTGTCAGTGCCACACAGTGATGCAGACTAAACACCACCACCCACATGTGAGGCACCTGACACATCAGAGGACGAAGATGATGATGAATCTGGCTTTGTGGTAAGAATGAAGTGGTAGCATTCATCTCCGCCATATGGCCTGTCTCAGCTTGGTTCTGCCCTCTGCATCATGCCCTGGAATAACACCTTCCACTGTCCCCCGATACACTCAGTGACACTCACCTTGGACCTCGACATGGACTGCCATATTTGGATTGGTTACCAATGACACAGCAAGCACACTGCGGACTGAAGTCCTCCTCTTCCGATGAACTTGTCAATCCCTAATGGACTCTGGCTGGCCCTCCATGGGGCAACAATGTAAAGTGGGGTTTACATGGCCCTGTAATGGTCCTGCTTAAACACCCCACTGAATGCAAATAAAACATCCAAATTCACACTGATGTGTCATGGCCCTGATCAATTATGCATGAGAGTATTGATGAATGTAGGGACAGTGATTCCACAAAAAGGTACTCCCTGGGTAATGCTATCAATGCGCATGTATGGCCGTGACCCAGATCGGCAGTGAGACACACATTGTCATTCAAATCAACACTCATCACAGTGGAATACAAGTGAAGGTGCGTAGACTTTATTAGCATATGCGTGTCAGTACGGGCAAGATAAAGTGCCACAACATGCAGACCAATGCAGCAGTATGTCAGGATGAGGAACGTTGCCAAGCACCGCTGTCCACTCCAGGGGAGTGCCTCACCTTTCACAGGTGTGTGTTAACCCGTGTTGTTGTCCGCTCATGTATTCAGAGTCCAGGCGAATGCAGCCATGTCCACTGTTGTCGTGGGACATGTGACCAGATCTCCAAGATGCAACAAGGTGTTGGGACATGTGCAATGGGTTCCAATCTGTTGTGGCTGCAGGTACGTAGTCACTCATCCATGAAAGCGATTGCAGCTCCGTAGGCTATCATTTCCAACATGAGGACGTTGTCGACTTCATCAAACAGGACGGCGAGGCGATCCATTAGCAGGTCCGGACAGATGTGCCGCGTCCACCCCCTTCCACCAATTTGCACTACAGCCCAATAGGGGAGCGGTTCAATGTGGTCACTGCACACGAGGAGTTGTGCAATCTCCCAGGTCCAGCTGCCAGCATGTATGCCAAGTATCAAGGCATCCCATAAACGGGTATCACGGTGACACTCCTGGTTGTGGGCCAACAGGGGGTGCACACACATGTCAAAATCCAGTTCAGCTACCGTCCTGTTGGATAGGCAGACATCCATGGACCACTCGAATATGCACGATCGACAATGCAACACAGGCTGAACGCAGGTGACGTTGGCAAGGCGGAAGCTTATCCGGTAACTGATCCGCAGCACTGCCAATGGCAGTGCCCCCAGTAAATGCAGCATACGTGCACAGTACAGTTCCACCTGACAGGAGTTGTGCAAGTGTCCGGGATGTTCTGCCATTGCGTTAGTGGCTCTGGTTGAAGCGGCACTGTTCTGACCTGCGCCAGTTCTGTGGATGACGTGCCACAGTTCGGATCAATGAGTTGTATTAGTGTGCAACGGTTGTACGCCTGGGATGGTGTGGGAGTAAATGTGAAGGCCATTCCATGCAAGATAACTTCGAGCAAGGACTTCTGTGTGTGGGGTGTGTATACATTGGTCTTTCGTCGGGCTGTGCGTAGTGTGGGAGTCATCATCAGCTGCTATAGTATCTGTCAGGGGGTGCCAGGCACATGCATTTCCGAGGTTGGAGGTGCAGATGTGCTTCCGCCTGATAGTTCAGACAAAGGAGCTTTCATTCAGGAAATGTGATGTGGCTTGTTGGGGGTGGGGTGGGATGTGTGCGACTTTGGGATTCATGTTTGGCATGTCTTGCATGTGCAAATGAGCGGCATCACTGTGTGTTATGTTGCCTCACAGCTGCTCCTCCCTCCCCCGAGCCTATTTACTTGTGTGCGCTGCTTGGTTGCATCACTTGCACTCCTACGGCACACCATTGTCATGCCTGTCTGCGCATGTCCACAAGCCTGACAATGACACTGTGATGTTGGCCGTTGAAGGTGGGCGGCCACATGAGTGTAGGCCTGTGGGAAGGATAGGGCGGACACAGATGTAGAGTTCATGCCTGGCTGAACTCGTGCTGCGATTAAGGCTAGGCATTTGGCTCATGCTGCGGCAATACAGATACACACAACACTTGGCATGTATGAGCCAAGACCCCGAGCGGTCTTGCGCTCCTTCATTTCCCCGTTCATGCGAGCCCGCCCTCCGGGTGCATGCTACATAGCAACATTGTCGATTGCGGACTGGGTGGCGCCGACACTACAACAGTGACACACTCATTAGTTACTTCCTTGTCCAGGCCAGAACTGAACCACGCCCAGAGCCCCAGGCAAATCCTTCACACCCCTACGCTGGCTTGGCGTACGCCGGCCCAGCCCACTCCGCTTAGGCTTACAGGGGGGACGACAAAGCTACTTGTCCAAGGTCTTACCCACTGCCTGAGGTGACATGGTTGCGTCCGCTGTCCACAGCACAATGTAATGTGGTAGGGCCCGGGGCCATCATGCATACATAATGACCACACGGACACACTTAGATAGATAGTGGAACTGGCTACGGGCATGTGCGCCCGGCCCCTTTTTATTACCAGGGTCACATGTCCAGTGACGCCTGTGCTGGATGGGTGTGGGGTGAGTGTAAGCCAGCCCTCAGGGAGTGGTTGGTGCTGGCAACAACTAGAACAGTGATCATCGGATCACACACACAGATTCAATCATAAAGGGTCCATGACTTGTGGTGCACTGAGTTAGTTGGACCGGATGCACGGCGGCCGGCACGGGCCTACCGCCACGTGGTGATGACTTGAGCTGCACTGAGGTAGGGGCACCAGAGCTGAGCGTGCTCATGTGTAGAAATTGTTAATGAATTGGTCCCTTCGGGATATTCCTGCTGCAGTGGGGTGTGGTACACCTGCCTCATCTTCATCATCATCGTCCCAAGTCTTCCCCACTGCCTGAGGTGACATTGTTGCGTCCGCTGTCCACAGCACAAAACTCAATCATGAAGGGTCCATGAGTTGTGGTGCACTGGGTTAGTGGCACCTGAAGAGCTGGGCAGGGTATCAAGCTGATGATGGCATCCAAGACAGGTGTGAGCAACTTTGATAGGCTGGCTGTGAGACTCCTCCGACTCGGGCAGTTGTTGGTTGGAGGTGGTCCTGGCGGTCGTGGCGGGTGTGCAGCCAGCGATGATGGCGTGTCCTTGCAGGTCAGGATTGGATTTGATTTGCGAGCCCTGCTGACCGCAGTGTAGGCCGGAGGCAGCGGTCAGCAAGGGCCCACAGCCACGTGGCGTTGACTTGAGCTGCACAGAGTTAGTGGCACCTGGAGCGCTCAGCGGGTGCGCAGCCTGCGATGATGCGTCATCCATGCGGGCCGCACTGGAAGCAATGTCTGTTGCCTACTGGACTCCGCCATAATTAAATCAAGTCTGAATTGGAATTGGGGGGCCTGCTGACCACGGTGTAGGCCGGAGGCAGCGGTCAGCAAGGTCCCACAGCCACGTGATGATGACTTGTGGTGCACTGAGTTGGTGGCACCTGTAGCACTCAGCGGGTGTGCAGCCAGAGATGATGGCGTGTCCTCGCAGGTCAGGATTGGATTGGATTTGCGGGCCCTGCTGACCGCAGTGTAGGCCGGAGGCAGCGGTCAGAAAGGGCCCACAGCCATGTGATGATGACTTGTGGTGCACTGAGTTGGTGGCACCTGTAGCACTCAGCGGGTGTGCAGCCAGAGATGATGGCGTGTCCTCGCAGGTCAGGATTGGATTTGATTTGCGGCCCCTGCTGACCGCAGTGTAGGCCGCAGACAGTAGTCAGCACACACATAACTCCGCGGTGCTGTGCCGCTGGGTGTGCTGGGGGCCTGTGTCGCGGACGCCAGCGATCGGCTGAGGAGGCTGGCAGTAATGGCGGCGGACTCGTGGCAGGGTGAGGGGCGCCTCCCTGGCAGACGCGTTGGACATCCAGGAAGTGAACCACGCCCAGAGCCCTGGCCTATTTATTCACACTCCTACGCTGGCCTGTCGTATGCCGGCCCAGCCCACTCCGCTTACGCTTACAGGGGGGGGGGACACGGATACATGACCGGGGTCTTCCCCACTGCCTGAGGTAACATGGTTGCGTCCACTTTCCACAACACTACAGACACCAGCAGTATATGTCCACATGGACATGTCTGTGCTCTGCATACTGTAGACTGTCCAGCACATCACCGCCACACTTGGCATTGTGTACATTCTTATTCATGGGTGACTTGCCTCCTTCACGCATACTTGGTTCCCACCTCTCCCCACATTCTGCAACTGTGTGGCTGTGGGGCCATGCCATTTTGGGAAGGTCAGCTGTCTTGTTCTGCGCTGCCTCGGTGGTAGTCCATGGGGGGAGGGCTGGGGGGGAGTCCGGGGGGTGGTGGCGGTGGGTGTTGTGGAACTCTTGGGTCTCCGAGCTGCATGGTCAGTAGCTCCATGACATGTGTTGGTCTTCAGATGTGGATCTGGGCTGGGCTCCCTTTCATGCTGCAGGTTGTCGTCCGGCTTTACACCAGTAGAAGGCAGGTGTTAAATCCCTGCTGCTAACACGCCTTATCGCCTGTTTTTGGGTCGCATCGCGGATCTGGCTGGTCGTTGAGAATATCGAGAAGTGGTGTTTTCGTGTGTTTTTGCATGGGTACGCCTACTCTGCATATCATTAGCGTTAGTTGTCGCTCTCATCCGTGGCGATGTTTTTTCCGGCAGCTATCGCTGGGAAACTGGCGATATCGGCAGTTTGCACCAGCTTGGGAATAGGGCGATGACTCTATCGTCACTTTTGCGGCGCTACAGTGCCGATAAATCGGCGATGAGTCCTTGAGAATATGCCCCTAGGAGAAATAAAGATATTTCTCCTCGTTTTGCCTCACTTGGGGAAAGTGAGCGTTTTGACGCATTCCCAGGTACACACTCACGCCATCAAACACTTCCCTGGGGCAGAGTAACACAACACAAAACTTTGCACTACGTTGTGTTACTCTAGTTTTATCAAGCCACGCAGGGCAAGATGGCCTTGCGAGGCTTGATAAATCTGACTTAGTAGGTGCATCTTCCAAGCACCCCCTTGCATGGCGCAAGAGCGACGCAACTCATTGATAAATCTGCCCCCTAATTTGCACCATTTTTACACTAGCACATAAGTCCAAAGACACCGAAAATTAAAACAAAAATCACAGACAGAAACATTCACATGCCAAGAATTGTTGGAGTCTTGCAGAGCAAAAGCTATTTTGACTTTCCTTTTCATTCAGAAACACATAAACTAAAAATAGAAGTGGTTGAAAAAAATAATGGTCTGGAACATCAAACATCCCTGAAAATGTTAGGAGGTGGAAATAAGGGTAAGGCTATTACCAGCATCAGCAAAAATATTTAAACACAGTTGAGAAGAAGCTGCCATATCGAAGTCATTAGGCCAACAAAATGACGATCCCATTGTTCCTCATGAATGAAGGAGAAGATTAATTGCCTCAGTGTATTTTTAGATTTTCCGATTTACCGTGGTAGCTTACATTTGGGACATTTGTTGACCGAGTAACTAAAAGAGTCATAGGAACGATGAAAAAGAAAATAAGGACAAGAGAGTTCGAATATATAAATATTGTCTGTGACTGCGTCAGACTGCAAGGCGCCGATGTATCACGGCTTTCATGAGGTACACTTTTGTACTCCACTGATCGAACAAAGCACTTCCTGAATTCCTTCAGTTATGACCTCTTGCACTTTTGCTCTTTAAACTCTCTCTGAGAGAGCAGATTGACTGGAACATTCAACCCATGTATGTTATTTATGTCGTGACCTTTAGTGCTGAGAACTCAGAGTAGCAGATTTTGGACACCTGCTACAAAGCAAGGTGTTATTCTGCTTAGTGGCCCTGTGCACCGTCAATGTACTTCAAAATCTCTAGCGTCACACTGTGTTTAATGCCTTGGTGACAGCTTCCAAACAGCACAATGATCATTAGAACACTCCTGGTTCTCGCATTAAGTCCCAGGCTTGCTTTAATAGTGATTGCTGGCTCTAAGCTTGTGGGGGTGTTCTCAGAGTTTCTTTGCGTCCATACAAAGGTTAAGAGTAGATCTGACAATCAAATGTCTCTCGGAATGCAGATAAGGGTAAAAATTATCCTACAATATGTAGGGCATCTCATGAACTCAGAGTGCTTGGGATTTTCTGCTGTTTCATGTGCCAGAAGGAGCCCTTAGTTGTATGTCAAAATATTACATATAACATTTTTGACCTCCAGCAGTACAGACTGCACAATATCGACTTGGTTAAGATCGTTAAGGTGAGCATCCAGAGTCGAGGTCAGGCTAACTCTGCATTTACTTACTGTAACAATATTGTGCAAGTAAATACTTTACAATCGATTTTGTTGCAGGTCTACATTTAAAACTCGATATAGTGTCACCGGCACGCAAAGACCATAATAATATGCGCAGATCAGGTCACAACTCTTTTAAATAGGTGACACATATAAAAGGATAGAATTGCACGTGCCATATAAAATATCTTTGTACATATTATGAGCTGTCAATAATCTACAGAACTGCTATTAAAATTAAAAAAAAAGAACTTTTAAGCAGTGCCTTAAATGTGAAAAAATACGTGCAGGTACTCATCAATGTGCTCTAGGAGGCGGGACAAGGGATGGGGTAAGGGTGTGACATGATTATATAATGACACTTCTGCCATCTATCAAGTATTCATTTGCCCTTGCATTACCCTTGTTAATAGTCTCCAATTTCTGTATATGCAAATTCCCTCTGCAAATGTGGCACAAAGCGTATAAAGACAATTAATAGCCGTCTACACTATTACCCTCTCAAATGTGTAAGCATCCCATTGCATTTTAAAGGGACAAGTTATGTTTGGGCTATGCATTCTATGCTAAAAGATTTTCAGTACAGATTTACCATGTTGAGAACTGTGTAAAAAACCTGCACAGTGTGATATTATGCAAGCTGTGACCTTGGCCATGTACTGTTTGATCTTGGGCCATCGCTGTTGGGCCCTCGCTGTTTGATCTTGAACCATTAGTGTTTGTTTCTGTGCCAGCGGTGTGCATTGTTAAGCCAGATATGTCTGATCTTGTGGTTGTGTTGAGTAAGATTGGGTCAGCAACAGGCAATACTGAGCCAGCACTATGTTGTCTTGATTCAGTGATGCGCGACTGTGACTCAGTCATGTGTGATTTTGACTGTTCTTTTGACCACCAGTATGTGATCTTGGCTAAGCTCTGTGTGATGTTGATCCAGCATTGTCTGATTTTTGTTCAGTACTGTGTGATGGGGTGTGCTCTTCGGCAAGTAATGTGTGTTCTTGGCTCAACACTGTGTGAATTTTAGCTATCCTGTTGCAGGGACTCTGCACAAATATGGAACTATGCGCAGGAAATGAGACCTTGGTGTATAGGGACCCACAAAAACAGGACTGACTAGCTATAGTGCCTCACTTGCTCTCCTACTCACTCACAGAGAAACAAATGATTAGGCACCCCAGAACACAACACTCCCAGATCTCTCATGAATCGTGGTAACAACTCCAAACACACCCTTTCGCTCACTCTCTTGTACTTGTTCACAATAAGATCTGACGGAGACACGAAACAGTTTAAAATATTTATTTTAACTAACGTGCCCTAACATGCAGCATACGTGCCACAACAAGCAGAAAAATGCATAGTACAAATATTGTCAGCATAGCAGTCAATCCATAAATCATGAAGGGAGATGTCATCATAGAAAGACAATGGAGAAAGGACTATAGTGCCTATCCTCCCTCCCCTTGCTAAGAAGAAGTACTATTATATAATAGAAGATCTCTGGGCTTTGTCAGAAGACAGTTTCATAACACAATATAAAACCCCTGGGTCTATAAAGAACAGAGATCAAGCAAAGTGTGATAAATCACTATATGATTTGAAAGCATGAAAATATAAAGTACAGAACCTAATAACTAGTGCCACAGAACTATCTGTGGGCACTTCCCTTTAAGGACGAAATCCCTCACTCACCAAAGGTGACATGCTTCATCATTTGGGATTCTCCTCCCAGAGGAAAAACCTAGTTCCTCTGAGGGCTACAACTCTCTCTCTGAGAGGGAGGAGCTCAGGGATGTTTTAGTAGGATATTATAAATCCACAAATGAAGAGACAACTGTGTGAATGAAGGCGCAGCGCAACAAAAATGCGTGAATGTGCAAATAGTGAAATTTAAAACTGACTAGAGAACGCAAACCGGTTGCTTTATTCAGATACGTCCTTTGCCAGGATTAAAGCGTGTACCGCGGTATGAATTTAAACCGCAAAGGTAAAGTAGAAAATAGTGGTCAACATGTTTCAGCCATCCACCTAACAGTAGGCAAGGCTTTCATCAGGACCTTTAAAGCTGCTGCTATCTCAATATATGTGCTATAACACAAAGGATATGAAAACAGAAAAGCTGCTCAATCTGTCCATTCTTGAAGGGAGGATTACCCGTCACTGCTGGGTAAGTAACCACACCTCTACCTGGCGACAGCTCAGGAAAGGAGCACCGCTCTCTCCGTCGGTACACCGAGGTTTGCAGGTAGAGGTGTGGTTACTTACCCAGCAGTGACGGGTAATCCTCCCTTCAAGAATGGACAGATTGAGGAGCTTTTCTGTTTTCATATCCTTTGTGTTATAGCACATATATTGAGATAGCAGCAGCTTTAAAGGTCCTGATGAAAGCCTTGCCTACTGTTAGGTGGATGGCTGAAACATGTTTACCACTATTTTCTACTTTACCTTTGCGGTTTAAATTCATACCGCGGGTACACGCTTTTTAATCCTGGCAAAGGACGTATCTGAATAAAGCAACCGGTTTGCGTTCTCTAGTCAGTTTTAAATTTCACTATTTGCACATTCACGCATTTTTTGTTGCGCTGCGCCTTCATTCACACAGTTGTCTCTTCATTTGTGGATTTGTAATATCCTACTAAAACATCCCTGAGCTCCTCCTCTCAGAGAGAGAGTTGTAGCCCTCAGAGGAACTAGGTTTTTCCTCTGGGAGGAGAATCCCAAATGATGAAGCATGTCACCTTTGGTGAGTGAGGGATTTCGTCCTTAAAAGGGAAGTGCCCACAGATAGTTCTGTGGCACTAGTTATTAGGTTCTGTACTTTATATTTTCATGCTTTCAAATCATATAGTGATTTATCACACTTTGCTTGATCTCTGTTCTTTATAGACCCAGGGGTTTTATATTGTGTTATGAAACTGTTTTTGGGGAGTGAACCCTGTGAGGTCTTTAAAATTTCCCTAGGACCCTTTGGCGGTGATCCGTTCTTTGTTTGGTACTTTGTCAGAAGACCCCATACCTTGGACTATAGATGGTAGATCTACATCATAGGTGCTCTTCTCCCTGGAAAGGTCCCTCTCCAAATGTGTGTCACCTATTCCTGCACCCCACTAAAAACCCAAGTACACTGTACAAACAACAGTTGCATTGGTATGTTTTGTCTAAGGGCTAAGGACTGGCCAGAACAAAATAACAAGGGGCATAGTTGTTCGACCTTGCACATAATGTTCAGTCAAAATCCCAGGAACATGCAGAGAGCGAACACAGCGATGAGTTCTCATGTGAAAGCAGTCTTTGAAAATATTGCAAAAAATAAAAGACGCATATTAACGTGTGCAAAGCAGCAGGCAAGCTGCAACGCGCTCATGCTAAGTTAGTGAAAAACAACAATGTCCCTATGAGCCACGTGATAATCCTGACCTGATATTGAGCCATTGCTTTGATTTAGGCCAATACTGGGTAGTACTGGACCACAGATATTCTATCTTGTTCCAGTGCTGTGGGGTCTTGGTCATTCATTTCAGACTTTTGCCCAGTGCTTTGTTCCCCATAGAGGCACAGCCTATGAAAAGATAAGGGTAAGCTGGCGGAGAGCAGCACTTAGGGCCCGATTATGAAAGCGGGCAGTTGGAATGCCGCCCGTTATCAAGGCAGTCAGGAGACCGTCTGACAAGCAGGCTGCAGTTCCACTGCCCAATTACGATAGGACCGCCGTGCTGGTGGTTGGAAAGTGCTCTTTAACACAGTGGCTTGTGCTGTGGCTGCTATGGCCCAGGAAAAGGGCCACAGCACAAGCCACAGAGTATTTATTTATTTATTTTATTTGCGAAGTTTTATATAGCGCTGGCTAGACCTGGAGGTATCAGAGCGCTTTACATGAGGATCAGAGCGTTACAGGCAACATAGTTACATCAATTGCAGGCTTCAAGTAAAGACATAGGAGAAAACAAAAAAAACCCAACAAAAAAACATGAGATGCAGGGGAAGGAAGGAAACACAACGGGCGACGAGGAAAACAATGTCAGATGTCCAGCTGGGTAGGTGTCGGCCGAGGGGGTGAACCAGAGCCAAAACTCCTCTATAGCTGCGTGGGACAGCTCCACCGGGCATCGGCCAAGGTTGCTCGGGCTCCGAGGTAAGAACACAACAGTTATGGTATCCGCCCAGGGGGCATCGTCAAAGTTCCATCGAAAGGCACCGGTGCTGGTGTTACTGGGAAGCGTTGTCCGCTTCTTTCTTCAGCTGGCCCCCGGGGCCAAAATGGTGATAGGAGAGGTGGAAGGGACAGATTCCAGGGTCGGCAGATTGTAGGACAACCCATCGTTCTTGCCTTCAAACCTCATTGGCGGGGGTGAAGCTGAAGAGGGGTTGTGCCTAGAGACTTGGTCCTCATCTAAATTTAGTCCTCTATAGCCCCCCACCGTGACATTGTGGATTTGTTCCGGGCGCCATTTTAGAGTCAGGCAAGCCCGGGCCTGGTTTTCCTGAAGTCTTAATATTGAGCCCACTCAGCGAGAACTTTCTATGTCTCTCTGAGTGACTGAGAGGCTCTTGCATCCTTTTTGATTATCTGAGGGTTATTCCCCTACAGTGCTGAACTCCTCCCTGGTCAGGCCGTTTTTCCTTTTCCAGTTACTCTACATCTGATGTGTATTATCCCTGTGCCAAGGATTGCTGATTCCGTGTGGGGACAGATTAAGGTTGCGTCTGCATCACCTTTAATTTATTGCTTCGTCCCCTCACTTGCTGTAATTGGGCCCGTGAACTGTAGGAGCGTCACGACCGGGCGCCATCTTGGGGTCAGGCAACTGGCTTCTCCGCGTCGGATCTCTACTACTTGGGCCCCCCTGCCGGATTCCCTCGCTCCGATCAGGTATTTTGTGCCCGTTTCAGAGTGGGCTGACCCAGGGTCGTCACCTGGCTCTCGGGCTGGGTCCCCTGCTTTATTGTCTATGTGGGCGCCTCATGGACTCTGCATGGTGCGCAACGTGCGGCTCGCACTCACCTCCGTCCCGGCGGGATGGGCCCACACTATTGTCAGTTAATCTTTGTGCGGGAGTGGAGGCTCTCTCATACCCGGCTCCTCACCCTGTTCAGGGTGCCTCTTTCGTTGGAATCCGCCCCGGTCTAACAGCCAAAGCCGCGGGAATCTCTCCGCGCCTCAACCAGGTGCCCGTTTCTTCACGATCGGGCGCAATCAGTTCTTCTCTCTTCACTACTGACTCACAATTTCATCTCTCCCCAAGCGCTAGCCATCTACCAACACGGTTCCTCCGCAGCGATCAGCAACCGTCAGCCGCAACCGGACCTCAGAAGCAGAGCGGGTAAGTGAAATTACACAATGCGGCGAAATCTCCCCAGCAGAGTCAGCAGGCACTTCGAGATGAGGGCCGAGGGGTGGGGGCGTTGTTTGTACGATAGAACGGAGGTCGGCGGCATTACAGTGCACTACATTCGGCACCGGGCGCGTTCTCACAGCTCCCCGGGCGCCATCTTAGAATATTCACCGGCAAGGACGTCACCGCTGATATCTCAGTGATGCTCTATTTGAGAAGGGCGATATTGCTCTCCAGGTGATCCGCCTGCATTCCGGTGGCGGAATCGTTGTTTTGGGTGGGAGAACAGTGCGGCGGAACGCCGCTCAGGAAGCTGGAAGGAGGGTTCACCACGGAGCATCAGCTCCGAGCGGCCATGATGGGGGCTGGATCCACCTACCTATGAAGCACTTTGTGGACATCCATGCACCGTGTGCCATGCACCATTTTGTGCATGGCACATGGTGCATGGATGTGCGTGGGGGCACTACATGTGCCCCCAGGCCCACTTTGCAGTGGCCCACGAACGAAGGGGGCCCTGTTTGGGCCCCCAAAGTCCCTTTCTGAGAGCCCTTACAACCCGCAATGAAAAGGCTGTCAGAAAGGGACATCATAATCCTAATGGCGGTGCCTGCCTCGGCACCGCCGCCATTCAAGGGATACGATTCCGACTGCCACCCCGACGGGATCGTAGATCCTGTTGGAAACAGCGATCTCCCCCGATGGTTTTGGTCCGACCGCCTACATTATAATGTGGCCGTCAGACCGAAGGACTGTCTGTCGGTGGGACCACCACCAAAAGCACTGTCGTTGGCGGTCCCACCAACATCGTAATGAGGCCCTTACTCCCTAATGGCAAAACTCATGGCATAGGTGGGGGATTTTCAGCTTAAACTTATATTTGAACTTTCTCATACTTTCCACTTCATTCTGAAGAAAGCTAACTTGAAAATGAAATTATTGAAATGTATGTCTCTAAAACTATTCCCAAGTATTCGCAATATATTGCCATGTATACAATGGGCTCTGTATTATGAGGTGTCTTCTCTACCACAGTTTTCAAGTAATCATTCATTTGAAGAGCTCCATCCTCGTATCCTCTTATACATGCTGGGCATATTCATGCAGTTCAGAGTATGTCTATGGATGGGCCATATGAGACAATGACACAGGATTTTCAGAATTAATTCGATAAATTAAGATTTGTGCTCATTGATCATTCCCAAAGTTGTAGGCCAGCATATGTGGCTGTAGGACTTTGGGATATTGGGCATTGGTGAGATGGTATGTGAAGATGGGCCATTGATGTATATTGGATGAGCGCTGTTTCATAATGGGGATGTGCTTTGAAATACCAGATGTGCACTGTATTATACTGCCTTAAAGCTGCATGAGCTTGGCCTAACTGGAGCCTTTGTTCTTTGTTGTTTCACAGTTAATTCCAAATGGAGAGTTATTATACTTACTGTTTTTGCACATTTCCTATCCAGTGACTTTCTATAGACAACATATATATGAACGTGAAAAATTTCAGTCCATTGGTCTATACCAAGCATAGATAGAGTGATAAAATAAGTTAATTTTGCACCAGATACCGACGCATATGAATCCCTGAGACAGAGAAGCTTTTCAATTAGCCAGATGCACTGATTGTATCAGTGATAGCTATGAACTTATCACATAACCGGTTAGTTATTTTATTGCAGTTGACTCAAAGTGCATCTCTGATTCCCTGGTTTTTGATTTGAAAGCACCCTGCAAGGGTGGACCAAACTGTTCCAAGAAGATGTAGGTACATACTGTGAATATAGTGTGAATAAATGCCTTTCAGGGCCCAACCCTTCCCTACACAGTGACATGGAGAATGGTATAACTTAAGATATGCTAATAAAGAGGGGTGTGAAGACCTGCAGGGAAGAGGATCCAACCCAGAAGAGAAGGAGCCTCTTTACCTTAAGTGCAGCCACGCCAGCCCAGCAATAGCACTATTATATTAATAGTCAGTCAGCCATGGCATCCAGTAAAAGACAGTTATGCACATACCAAACACATGATAAATGTATTGACATAAACTGGTTAACTCCTTACAAAAAAATGAAATGAAGACCAAGTAATATGTTATGTTATAGTTTCTGCATTTTGTGATATTTGCACCTTCTGTTATTATTTGTATTAGGCACAACCCTCGCATATTCTCTTGCACATGCGTGCATGCGCACACATAGAACAAGCAGACATGCACACATAAAGCATTCCTCGCATTTTCTTTAAAATACCTTCAGAGAATGCCCGATTCCCTCTCAGTTGCTTCCCCTCTCTCACACAAAAGCAGACATTCACTCACACAAAAGGCTCACAGCTGGATTAAAAATTTTGCTTTTAATACATAGCTCCCACAGCTTTCTTCTTTCCGACTCTAAGCTGGCTGCCTGGACTTCCAGTGCGTGCACAACTTCACACCTGTGACTTACAGTGCAGGGCCTGATTGGACCTAAATCTGTCAATCACAGCGTGTTACTAAGATTTCCAGCATGTGGACACCCTAACATAATGCAAAGGAGCCGCTGCTGAATTATTCAGCAGTGGCTCGCACTAGACTACACTGGCACTGTGACTGCCAGAGTGACGTTCAGACAGGCTCCACTCTGACAGCCTCATCCTTAGCAGCACTAGTACCACTGAGCCTACCTGTCATGAGTACCAGTACTCTCCTAGGAAGTGAAAAAGTCCAAGTACTTAGGAGCAAAAAATTTAAAGTGCTGGTACTCAGTACCTGTGAGTACCAGCTCAGCAAAAAAGGTGGTTGCGCTGACCAGAAGAAGTATAAAAGAAACAATAGAAAACATCATTAATTCAATTGAAAAACTGAAAAGAAGAGATCAAGTTGCCAAACTTTCCAGAAGCTGAGACAATTCGGCAGATTTTGCGAAATGTTTGCATCAGAGGACTAATTACAAAATAGCACTGACGTCTAACAGATAGCATATTTATATACCTTTCTCTGGCTCAAAAATTCTGATATATAGTGCACATCCAATTGTGCCAGTTTTAGGGGTTTTAAAAAAATCTCTAAACTCCTTCTGTGTAGGCAGAAAGGGTAAAAAACACAACTAGCGGAAGTATTCATGAACCTCTAAGATATTTAACATAGTGCACAACATGAAATTTATGGAAACCTGGGCTGTATGTACACATGTTGTGTGATTTGCAAACCCAGTTGCAAAAACAAGATGTTGAGATGTACTAGTCCTCTTAAAGGTCTGATTCACAAACATAGCTTAGCGAACAAGTATATTGCGAATGTGCAATTTAGCAACATTTCAAATCTGTAGTTTTCAAATTCCAATTTACAAAGGAAATCTATTATATATTCACAAATTGTGAATTGACACAAAATCAGAAATTTCTACTTGCAAATTACCATCAGGGGGAAACAGGTAGTAACCAGGAGCAACGTATCAAAAGGGACCATAATGCATCTGCTTTTTCCAAGATGGCAGTTCTAGATGTAATGGTGAGAATTAAGATTTGTCCAGAACAGCAGATGTGACAAAAGAGACTGGAGAGATTTCTTTAGAGTCAAAGTTTTATTCTTTCATCAGACAGAGGAGGAGATTTACAGCAAATACTCAAAAGGAGTGTAATATTAGAAGTTGATTAATTAAGTCAACCCATTGTTTAGGAGCGACACACTTAGAAGACAAGCCATTCACACTTATTTATATGCTGGTCTTGTGCTCATTACAACTCCTTGTGTCAAGGAGCTACCAATGCATAGTTACTGTGGCAGTTCAAATATCACAAAATGCACTAATATACCAGGGGAGTTGAATGACACCAAGGGGGAGTTTCACCACACTGCACCATTTCCACAAGTGATTGCCGAGACCCACATATCAATATGTACATCAATAAAGATAGAATATCTGTTTAGGAACAGGAAAAAACTGCATTTAATAAACCTACGGGTAGTATGTAACTTTGAGTGCCTCAGAACAGACCTTGTGGCACACTTCTCAAGCAGTACTTATGATTCATATTTGTTCCAACATTGTGCGCTTTATGACCGGCTAGCAAGAGGAGACCTTGAAGATGCATACCTCTTAGTTAGTAAACAGCCCTATACCCACATAACATATCATATTTCATTAATAAAATAATTTTTAACAGAACTTTACTCCTGTAGATAACAGTGCATATGCTGTGTGACCCTGGCTTTAAAAAAATTTTGTTACCGGGACACACCACTTACCTGTTGCACATATGTATTGAAATTGTGATTTCCCTTTTGAGCCCACTTTTGTTCTCCCTTAGTAGCAGATATTAGTCATTTTAGGCTGTTTTTGCTTTGCACAGTCACACATAATACATTTGTTTTCGTGACATGATATTATTTTAGAGATACGCTGCACATTTTATTAGTTATTCAGTGACTGTTCTTGGAATTCAGTCTGAACATTTTGGACAAGGTTGAATCACATGGTATACTGTTTTCCTGTGTCAGGTCAGCAACATCTCCTAACGTTTTTAGACATAACAGGGTAGCACAACTGCAGTTTTCCAACACAGTAGTTTTTATCGTATAAACGGTATCTCGCCCCCTTGGGGAGCAGAGAGGAGAATTCCAGAAGAGAGGCCGGTCCTGGAATGGAGGCAGCAACCTTGCTTAAAGTGAGTTTACACCTATGATGCAGACCACCTAAACACACACACCAGGTATGGGGTCCGGTGCTAATCCCAGAGAACACTAATATATCCCTGTTCTCACATAATGAGGGAAGGCCTACATAGATATATTAGTTGCCATGGTTAGGCTGTTTATTGTTTGCAGCCTGCTAGTAATTTTGATTACATTACTCAGTTATATTTGTTTACTTATCGCAGTACACATGCTTCAAAATAGACTACGATAGTTTCAATAAATATATTGTAAACTTCCTTTGTGCCTTTCTTTGTTTACTGTGGACATGCATGAGTGAAAAACGAAAAGGAGATGATCTGTTTCCACTGTTCCTTGGGCACTAGAAGTTCATGTTCCAGGTTTTATCGAAATTGCCTGCCATTCTGGTAAGGTTAGAAGTTCAGGTGAGGCACTGTGAGCTAGTCAGATCTGGGCCTATAGGTCCTGATGTGATAGAGAGACTCAGTCCCAACATTCTGATGTCCTGTTATCCCAAGGCACAGTTCTGCTTCCCAGCAGAATCCCTGCAACATAGCGCCACCAACGATGGTCGGGTACTTATTCAGCGGGTCTCCTGAGTAGAGATTGTGCATGTCCGTAGTGCCCTTAGATCTCCCACCGGAGATGTCCTTGGTGTTGGGGATATATCCTCCACAGTATTTTACAGAGCACCTATTTGTTTCATTTAAAAGGATAACCCACATTTTGTTTGCACTTTGTTTCCATTACTGTTTTTATAATGGCGCAGGCGCAGCCTATACCAATTGCTGACAATTACAGACCTGCAGTCTTTGCACATGTACCTTTGCATGGCCTTGGCATTGCAGGCAGTGACTTTATCTTCATGGTTGAAGCCCACGATGGCTATGACTTAGAAGTCTTTTATTCATGGGTCAGTTTTCCAGCTGTGGATGCTAATACAGGCACATTTCATGAAAACACGAATGTTAACCCACTGCAACAATATTGAGCATATTTGCTCTTAGAAATTCAACTTTCACATTGGGAACATGAAAATTGGTTCCGAGGTACCCATATACATGTACTTGCACCTGTACGCATGGGTCCCCTTAGTAATGAAGGGGCCACCTGGCCAGCATAAGCTAGTTATACACCATTCCCTAATGTACAAGATCTCAATATTAATGAGCTACAACAATTGTACCACAGTCTAGTTAGACTCTATTGATGCTTAAGTCAGTATGTTTTGTGCACCTTGCTGGCTGTCCCAGCAAGGGGCGGCCTGGCAGGGCATGCTCAGTTGCCTGCAGTGCCAACCATAAGTCCTGTAATTGCTCATTCAGTTATGGGCAAAATTCCCACAAATCATGAAGAAATTCCTTTTTGGATCTCGAAAAACATTGATCAACGAGAAGCCATGTTTCCCAATACGGGACAACAAGACAAGCACAGAATATTGACTATGTGCTTACCCCATGGGATTGTTCCCATTATAGATGACTGCGCCACTTGGGGCACAGTCTTTGCTGCTGTATATATCATCACACAAGGTACTCCGTATATGTCAGTCTTTCCGGAGGTGTTAAAACAAATACAGAATGAAGACTGGCAGCTGTTGCCCTGGATCTGGGAATGACACTAATGGGAAATGTTCCCGTAGTCTCCGCAATGGTTCTGTCTAACATTAAAGGTGAAGCAGCGTCTCTGGCTATACGCTAGCAGCTTGCGCAGGTTGCTGCAGGCAACCAGGAATGTGTGACCCATAATTATTGCTGAAGTGTATACTTCTACAGGAAGCAGTAATTTGGGAACCGGACATAGTAAACCACAGCTTAGCAAACTTAGTTCTGACAAGGAAACTGCCAAGCAGAACCTGGAGTTTGTTAAAAATAATGGGACAAACCCAAACCAAAAGAAAAAGCTAAATCATGAAGAGGATCTCCGCCTCTGGAGTCCTCTGACAGATGCTATAATTTGCTTGATTGCACACAAATAAAAGCACCTAATAGGTATCAGCTTTCTGATACTCATACTTTTCATTTCTTTCAGGACTCATCAGAAAAGCAATATGAGAGAGGAGGGTGTTCTGACTGCAGACAGGAAGAGTACATGAAACCAAAGAGGGCTCACAAAGCTTGCCTGATGTGAAGAAAACAAAGGAAGAGAAGCCTCCTCATTTTAAGCCCCAATTTCAAAAAAAGAAAGCTGTGGCTGTAACTCCAAAATATGCCACAAACACTAAGAACTCTCCCTCTGAACAGGAGAAGGGCAGTGGCTCTCCTTGACAGCGCGGCAGAGGTCACTATAGTGCACCAGAATCTCTAGGAGCTTCTAGCAACGACAGCAACTGATAACTTTGTTACGGTTGAAACCCCAGACAGGCACGTAGCCCCTCCAGACAGATTATATATTTGGATATACAAATTGAGGGGGACATACAGCGCACCATTACAGCAATATTCTGTGAAAATTTAACGTTATCATATGAAATTCTTTTGCCAAAGATCGATTGGCCCCCGCAGTTTGTCCAAACATTTCCACATGATGAGGATGTACTGCTCCAATATTTTTCTGCGCTTGTCCCTGACGAAGTCATTCAAGCCTATGCTGCAGAATGGGCTCTTGCACTGACCTCAGCTTTATATCGCAACCATGTCAGCTGAGATAAGGACTCCTCTTATCATATAATATGCATATGGCGTAGCTTACAAGTGCAACCACAATATCCCATAAAACGGAAGGCTAAAGCACCTGTTAGCGAAATACTCTCCCAGTTGGAGTACCATGGAATAATTGAACCCTGTGTCTCTCAAATGAATAATCCCCTTTTTCCTGTTTTAAAACCGGATCATTCATATTGCATAGTCTTAGACTACAGACATTTAAACAATCATACACACACATTTGCCAATCAAAATCCACACATTATGGCACTTATAGATAATATAGTCCATTTCCAATGTTTTTTCTGCCTAAATATAGCTCCTGGAAGCAGGGATTGGACTGCCTTCTCAGTGCTTGGTTTTCAGCGTCGTTTTTCTCCACTCCCTATGGGGCATAAGAGCAGTCCTGGACTGTTTGCTGCCACATAGTGTCTTTTCTGCAAGATATTTTCCCAGACGCATTGTCCTGTGTAGATGATATCTACTTGATGGATGATGAGTTAAACACGCATTTGGCCACAGTGGATAATATTGGGATTCACCGAATCTGGCTACAAATTCAACTTTAAGAAATCTAATATAGCATTTCTAAGTGTCCTATTTTTGGGTTATGATCTTACACATGAATAAAAAGACTTGCACCACCCTTCCCAGAGAAGTGTGCTCTACTGCAGCCTCCAAACACTCTACAAAAACTGCAATTCTTGTGAGGCTTTCTTAATTTTGGCAGAACCTGCATACCTGATTATGCACAATGCATTAGATTATTGTATCAATTGATTCATCCTGATTTTTTCAGTTCTCATTGGACATCAGAACACACAGACATACTCAGATCACTACAATCTGATTTGCTTGCAACACGTCACTTACACACACATGTAAATACAACAAATCTGGTCATCCGTATAACTGCTGGTGCCATTGGGTTTACCTATGTCACCTTTAACAAAGATGAAACAGTGCCAAATGCATATAAATCACATTTATATTCCAATGCGGAAATATGTTTTGCATCCACTGAAAAAATACTAACTGCAGTGCAGATGGCTATACTTAAAGAGTGGCCACTTGCACACTCTACTCCTGTTCTGGCCTTAGATGCTGTTACCAAAGCTAGCGTTCCTAAAGCTAAGGCTCTCCATCCTAGATGGATACAATGGTCAACATCCTTAACAGCTGTTGATGTTCAATTTGTCTTTGACCCATTGTTTCAGACACAAGAATTTCTTCAATATGAGCATGTTTATCCCTTGCCTACCAATTTTCTGCCTCTTGAGCAGTATAAATACATTGGTTATACAGATGGTTCACTATAGGTACCAAGCATCAATATTCAGCAGCATGCACCACTGTCATGATGTTGGACGGAAAATTCCAACCACACAAAACTTGCACATAGTCCTTAGGGGACTGCCCTGCGCAGTTGGCTGAACTAAAATCCTTGTTACCTGCACTGGAGCATACGGACCCATAATTCCCAACACTTATAGTGTGTGATTTGTATTATTGTGCCCAGTCTTTTAATGACAATTTGCATTATTAGCACCAAATGGATCCAAAGATTCTAAAAGCTACATAATAAAGCACAAATCGGTTGGGGTGAAGGTGGCAGACCTTAAAAATAGTTTGCCACAGGCTCATATTATTCATACATTGAGTCATCAAAGTGTGGGACCACGCATTGTAGGGAATTCTTTGGCAGATGCAGCGGCCAAATCTGCAATTGCGACTGCAACAGTAGCTGCGATTACTCTTTCTCATATGAGGGTAGACAATGATATACTAGCTGCTGTTAATGTTACACGTGATGGCACCCCTTTGTCTAGGGGTTTTCTGGCTAAATATATAGATCATTTAAGTGAACAAAATTTTCTTTTTGTAGCAATTACAGGAGTTGGTGATTGTCTGATTCCCATCCAAGACCGCAGGCTAGCCTTAGTGATGGCTGCGCATGAAGGTTTTGCTTCTGCACATGCAGGTGTGGTGGCCACATTTGTTCTGCTACAGCAGTGTTATTGGTGGCATGGCTTATATAGGCAGGCCAAGAAATATGTCCTTTGTTGTGACATTTGTTAACAAATTAAAACTTCCACCATAGCTCGCCCACTGTAGACACACCTGTTGATTTCCAAAAAACCTTTTCCCTGCATTTATTTGGACCACTGTGGTCCTCTTAATTCGGATGGAGCATTTAAATTTATCCTACTTGCAGTTGATTCTTGCTCAAGGTTCCTCTGGGTGTGGCCACAACATTTGGGTGATGCCTGCACTGTTATTAAAATTTGCAAATCTTTATCGGAACATATGCATGTACTACATTCCACTCGGACCAGTTCCCTGCTTTCGCCTCAAAAGCGTATAAGGATTCTATGTCTTCCCTGGGTGTAGAGAAACATTACTCTTCTCCATATCAGCCAGAGGGCAATTCTGTTGTGGAGAGGAAGAACCATGACTTAAAGCAGTCCTTAACAGCTAGAGTATACTATTAGGTACAGGGCGTAGTTGGATCCATCACCTATATAGGGTACTTCACATTCTCCCTAAAAGATCTCTGGGTGGCCGGACACCAAACAAGGTCTGCTTTGGTATCAATATGTACGTTCCAGATCTTGATGGTCCAGACATAGTGGCGGCAGCCATGCCCTTTTAAAAAAAAAATGTTTATTCAGTTTTTCATATAAAGAATACAAAAGACAGCATAGCAGCGTTGTTACACATTGACAAAAACAAGATCGTCTAGAGGTGGGTGGGTGTAAGTAGGTCCCAGGCAGAATAGGGGGGTCAATATATATCTTCGTTGTCTGAGATAAGAGAGGCGAGACCACAAATCTCCCTCCTCACTCTCATATCGTAGTACCTTGTAGAGTGGCGCATGTGCAGAACAAAGGGGACACTATCCACACCCAATTCCACCCCTGCGGAGCCATGACCTTTGAAGTAGTTGATCATTGTGCTGTCTTACAGGACTTACAAAACTTCTGTGACCGCCAATCCAATGAGCAGTTGAAGACGCCTGCCTCTGTAGGAATCAAGGAACAACCAGCACCTTCCGGCTGGATTCTACAAGTTGGGTATCTCGTTCGAGAAAGGATTGTGGTAAATAATTAATTTGACCCATCATACCATGCACTGGTGGCAGTCCTTGGCATTCAAGGCACAAGAACTGTAATATTGCCACCGTTTGCTGGTTCTAAAGACAATCGTTTTGTTTCTATTGAGCATATCAAGTTTACATGATGTGGCCGATGTAAACAGTAGGCCATGAGGAGTCCTTGGTAGTTCCCTAACTCTTCTTGCCAGCATACAGGAAATTCCTGTGCAGCTTTTGAGCACCATCTAAGCTGTTTCTCCCCAGCTGAGGTAGGGAGTTTGGGGGGGTCAGAGAATACATTTCAGTTAATTCCTTACACCGCCACAAATTCCAGCCACATGACTGAAGTGAGTACTGTATTTACTACCGCAACTTCTGCAGCTGGTGTCCTTTATACTGATACACCCCTTGTGGAATCCACCAGCTCTTTACTTGTACCTGTGGCTCCTGTTTTTCAACTAACTGCTTCTGAATATTATGTGGGGACAGATGATTTTTCATCTGACTCTTTTGACAGTTCCTCTGTTTAAAACACTCCACCTACACGGGCCTGTGTTTTCCTTTCATGGCTAAAACTCACTTATCTGGTCCCTTCTTAGATATATGTTTGGATAACACTTTCCTTGGTTTTTCTTTTTTTTGGATTGGATTTGGGACTATTTTTTTTTTGTTGATTATTGGCCATTACCTTCCAGAATACTCTGCCACAGAACTGGTCGACGAGGTATATATATATTGTTTATTAGTCAATTAAAACCACAAACATAGCACAATACACAATATCAAACAATAAGAAGAAAACACACAAAGACATCATAGATCCACTTCAGCCATAAAACCTCATATTTATGGGCCTTTATATTTTCCTTCAACCCTTCCTATCTATTAAAAGAAAAAGTGCCCAATACAGGAAATAAAAAGTCTCGCAATGATTTGATCAAGTCACAACAAATTTATAGTACTGCTGATTAACGTTCTCCTAAAAACACCACTCTAGGAGTTAAAGTGCTTTAGTGCAAATTCAAGCAGCAGCAGTAGGTGCTATGCTAAGGGGACAATGGTTTTCAATCAAATATGGTACCCAAGTACAAGACTGTGCTTTGAAAAAAGCCAATGTGCAAGACAAAAGTGCCAAGTTAAGTAAAATTATTGCCTTAACAAGACAAGGTAGGGAACAGCCACTATAGGGGACCCTAGCAGCAACAAATTTGAAGCACTGCCATGTATCGTTCTCATAAAAACACTACTATGGGTGTTAAAGCAGTTGTGTGCAAATTCAAGCAGCAAGAATAGGTACTATGCTAAGTGGACAATGGTTTTCAGTCAAATATGGTACCTATATACAAGACTATGCTTTAATACTGAGCCAATATGCACGGCAAAGGTGCAAAGTTGAGTAAATTATTACCTTAGCATGACGGGATAGGGACTAAAGAGAACCCTAGCAGCCCGACCTTGCAGTTTTCTAGCTCGTATACCTTTGCCTAAAAAATACAAGAATTAACACGGCCTAGAATCAAGTGCCAGGACCCTCTCCCCCCCAGTTCACTCATTACACTATATTAATCAGTTACAAGATTTTAAAAAATAGCCAAAAACTGCACTAGTCTAATGTCGATGATGTGTTAACGCCTCACTCACCTTCACGTAAGCTAAAAAGGGATTTGTCCTTTGTGAACATTTCAGCTGTTCCAGTAACTGATGAAAATTGTTTGGGATAAGGTACCTTATGACATCTTCAGACCAACAGAAATACTGCAAATTCTTTATGTTTTTAGGGTTTCTACCAGTGATGTTATTGTACCTGGGTTACATGCTGATGATTGGGATGTTGAGACTGTAAACTCCATTCTCTCAGAGCTGGAATACTGCACGGTTTTCAGATCTGAGGACCTGTATGTACATTCTGCTAATTATGGTGAAATGTTCTATTATCATTATTATGGACTTCATTATTTACATAGAGCTAGTGTTCAATGTACACTTTTTAACTATACACAATGGGAACATAGTCCTACTCCCCCACAAGGGAGCTCCGAAACATATAAGGATAAATTCACATATTTTTCTGGACACAATGTATTAGACCTGAAATCTTTTTATTTCAAACTTGTCTCTACGCCAGCAAAGAAATACATGCTCACACAAACCAAGCTAATATATATGAATTTGTTTGTCACACAATTAGCCGTGAAAAGTTATGATTATTGGGAAGGACTAATACCATAAAATGCTGATTTCGACTGCTCCCCAGTATTTCCCTCAATGGACCAAAGTGTTATATACTCACGTCTTCCTAACTGAGCCCCCTCTAAGACCTCCCAAATACACTTGACAACTGGGAATACCACCACAATGAATCAATCCCTTTCGTATTGACGTCAAGCACTCCACTATTCCACCATTGTTTGCGCAGGCTGACACAGCTGAGGATGTTGACGAACATTCGTCATGGTGAAGCTGCGCTCTCATTGCCCTTTTTCTGTTTTGTTTTTGAAGAGCGATACAGTGGTAATCGATCAATCAATAAGTAATTCTAGAGAGTGGCTTATCACCCGTGAGGGTATCCAGGTGCTGGGTTGAAAAGCCAGGTCTTGAGTCTCTTCCTGAAGTTCATCAGGGAGGGCGATGCTCAGAGGTGGAAATGTAGGGTGTTCCAGGACTTGGTGGTGTGGTGGGAGAATGAGTGGCCTCTGCTGTGGCTATGGGGATGCAGGGTTTCTATGCAAGGGCGAGGAAGGCGGAGCAAAGATTTCTGGATAGTTGGTGGAAGTTCAGGTGGTGGTTCGTGTATGCTGGTCCTTGGTCGTGGAGGACTTTGTAGGTGTGTGTTAGTAGCTTGAATTGGCATCTTTTCTGGACAGGAAGCCAGTGGAGTTCCTCAGGTGTTGGGTGATGTGGATCCATTTGGGCAAGTTGAGGATCAGTCTGGCTGCTGAGTTCTGTATCATCTGGAGCCTTCTCATGAGTTCGGTGGTGGTTCCTGCATACAATGCGTTACCATAGCCCAACTGGCTAGTGATTAGGGCTTGCATAACAGTTTTTTGTGCTTATGGGAAGCCCTTTGAAGGTTCTTCGACGCATACGGAGAGAGTGGAAGCAGGCAATAGAGACTGTGTTGATCTGTTGTTTCATGGTGAGCTTTCTGACCAGAGTGATGCTGAGGTAGCCGGTGTGGTATTTTGATGTAGGGGTGGGTACCAGTTCAGTGAGCCACCAGATGTCGTTCCAGAGGGAGGCGTGGTTGCCAAAGATCATCATTTCGGTCTTGTCCGTGTTGAGCTTTAGGCAGTTGTCCTTCATCCAGGCTGTGACATTCTTCATGCAGTTGTGGAAGTTGGTCTTAGTGGTGGTGGGGTCTGCTGAGAGTAAGAGGATGAGCTGGGTGTCTTCGGTGTAGGATATGATATTGATATCGGGGGTTCTGATGATGTCAGTTAGAGGCACCATGTAGGGGTTGAAGGTGGTGGGGCTGAGGGATGTGCCTTGAGGGACGCTGCAGATGGTGCTCTTGGGTGCCAAGATGATGAGAGGAAGGCGTATTCTCTGCGTATGTCTTGAGAGGAATGATGCAATCCATCTGAGTGCATCCTCCCTTGATCCCGATCTGGTGCAGGCTTTGGATGAGTAAGTGGTGGGATACGGTGTTGAAAGCTGCAGAGAGGTCGAGGAGGATCAGGGCTGCCGAATCTCCTATGGTGAGTAGGGTGTGGATGCTGTGCATGGTGGTGATGAGGGTGGCCTAGGTGCTATGGTTGGCGCAGAAACTGGATTGGGAGGTGTCTAGCAGATTGTTTTTCTCCAGGTGTTCGGTGAGCTGTTGGTTGATGGCCTTCTCCAGGACTTTGGCAGGAAAAAGGAGCAGTGACATGGGGTGGTAGTTCTGGAGTTTGCTGGGGTCTGCGGAGGGTTTCTTGAGGAGAGGTCTGACTTCTCTGTGTTTGCATGCGTCGGCAAAGGTGTCTGTGGTGATGAATGTGCTGAGGATGGTGGTGAGTTGGTGGCTGATCTCGTTGCTTCCTAGGTTGAAGAGGCTGTGGGGCCAGGGGTCAGTGGGTGCTCCAGAGTAGATGGAGTTCATGATGGTTGTGGCGTCTGGTGTGGTGAGCTGTTCCCATGTGGTGAGATGTTGGTCGAGGGAGGTTTCCGTTGGATTGAGGGGGCTGAGGAGGTCAGAGGGCTGGGGCTTGAAATTACTGTCAATGATGGATATCTTGTTGTGGAAGTTATTCGCTAGAGTGTTGCAGAGTTCCTGTGAAGGAGGAATTGTGTTCTCGGTAGCTGTTGGACAGGGGAACTCTCTGACAATAGTGAAGAGTTACTTCATGTGGTTGGTGCTTGCTTTGATGCTGTCTGCAAGGGCATCCTTTTTCGCATCTTTGAGTCATTGGTGGTAATTGCTGAGGGCTGACTTGAAGGTGGCTCATTCTGTATCATCTCTGCTCTTGCGTCATCTTCTCTCCAGCTGTTTGCAGCCACGTTTTAGTGTCCTGAGTTCCAGTGTGTAGCTGCTGGCTTGTTTGGTGGATCTGCAGGTTTTGTCTGGTTTTTATGAGGGTGACTCAGTTGGCGGCGTTGGTGATCCAGGTCTTGAAATTCTAGACTGCTTGTTACAGGTTGGTGGCAGCGCTGGGCTGGGGGTGTTGAGGGCGTCCATCCATTAGGTCTGTGTCACTTTGCTCCAGCTGCGGAAGGAGGTGCTGGCAGGGTTGGAGGTGGTGCGAGGTGATCCTGTGATGGTGAGGTGGATGATGGAGTGGTCGGTCTAGTTGAGTTCTGTGTCATGGCTGTATTTGACTCTGTTGCTGGACATGAAGATAGGGTCCAGTGAGTATCCTGCTCTGTTTGTGTGGTATGTAACCAACTGGGTAAGGCTGATGTAGTCCATTCATTCCAGGAGGATGGCGAATTAGTGCTGTGAGGTTGTCCAGGTGGAAGTTGAGGTCTCTGAGGAAGATGTAGTGCTTGGATTCAATGGCGTGCAGGGCGATGAAGTCTGTAATGGCGTCGCAGAGGCTGGTGAATGGTACTGGGGCCTGTAGGCGAGGGTGGCTTTGATGGTTGTTTTGTTGTCGGTTTGGAGTTGGAAATTAAAGGTGTTCCATGATCGGTGTGGTGTCGTCTTTGGTGGTGGTGCAGCAGATTGATTCTTTGTGGATGACGGCGATGCTCCCTCCGTGTTTGTTGGTGCAGTCGAGGTGTGTCATCTTCTGAGTGTTGCGGTGGCAACTTCAGGGGCAGAGGAGGCATTGAGCCAGGTTTCTGTGATGAAGGTCACGTCAGGGGCAAGGGTGGAGATGGTGTCCCAGACTTCGGTGTCGTGTTTGCAGAGTGATCTGGCGCTGATCAGGAGGCATCGGAGTGAATGAAGGATGGTCTCGGTCAGTGGAGTGGATGTGGCGCGGGTTTCAGTGAGGGCAGGAGGTGCTACGTTGCAGATGAAGCAACAGTGTTGACAGGTGAATGGTCCTGCCGTGGAGCGAGGAAATGTGAGGCAGCAGTTGTTGTGCCATACAGGGTCCAAGGCTCGGAGATTTGCGATGGAGTACCTGTGGGTGCCCAAAGGGCCAGGGTTCCTGGTGCTGGGCGTGGTCCAGTTGCGGAAAGGCACAGATGGGCTTGCCTTTAGTGCTCCTTCGGCACTGCCATGACCTCCATTAAGTAGGTCCTTGGAGGGGTGCTGGGGAGGCGGGCGTTGGGAAGCGGGGAAAAAACTGAGCTGTGTGGGCAAAGGAAGGCAGAACAGGAATAAAAACTTAACCTAAATGTGCTGGAAACTAAACTAAGTGAGAATAGAATAAGCTAAAAAGCTGGCTGACAAGGCTGGCTACCAAGGGGTAAACCCCCCAGGGCAGGTGCAGGCTACCAGCAGGTAGAGGCAAATGGAGGAGGGAGGCAGCTGTCAAGCAGCAAGGGGGACGTGGTGAGGACCTGCTCAATGAGGTTGCTCTGTGGCCTCCATTAAGTAGTTCCTGGGAGGGGCGCTGGGGAGGCGGGCATCGGGAAGCAGGTGGCGGGAAGCAGGTGGTGGGAAGCGGGAAAAAAACAGCACCGCGCGGGTACAGGAAGCAGAACTGGACTAACAACTGAACGTTAATGGGCTGGAACATAACCTAAATGAGAATCGCCGCAACCGGCGATTCCTAAACGCTGGATCAGAGATACCACGAACCTGGACCGCAGTGAACTTGAGGCTCGCTGCATTTCCGACCTCCCCCCCCTTCGCATATCACAACAGTCAGTGGCCTCAACGATCACTACTCTGCAACAATATCAAACATCCTGGATGATCTAGCCCCACTAAAACTGAAAAGAACGCAAATCAAAGACAGAAACCCCTGGTTCACGGGATCCCTTAATAATGAGAGGAGAGCCCTCCGACACGCTGAAAGATCCTGGAGGCAGCACCCCTCTACCGCACATCTAAAACTCCTCCGCCAGGCCAGAAATGTCTACAACAGGAACATACTCAATTCAAAAAAGACTTCTTCAGAACTGAACTTGAGAAAGCCAAGAACAGACCCCACAAGCTCTTCGAACTGGTCAAACACCAATCTAATAAACTGGCCAAAACATCGAAAGAAACCCCTAAGTCTCTTATATCTGCAGAGGAATTCTCCTCCTTCTTCGCTGACAAAACCTCTGCCCTTGGAATCGAACTCAGCTCCATCACACACCCTCAACCCCTTCTTGACCCGCCTCCTCCCACCACGACGCAGCCACAGGCTCCTCCTAAAAATCATGCTCACTGGTCTGTCTTCAAAGACTACGAAGAAGACTCCATCTCTGAAATCCTTTCCACCTTAAACCCGAACAACCATTTTAATGACCCGCTCCCTTCCAACTGCCTAGCTGCCGTTGCCCAATCCATTATTCCTAGTTGGACTACAATAATCAACGCCTCCCTCCAGCAGGGAACGATGCCTGACTCCCTGAAAGCCGGCCAAGTCCTCCCCATTCTGAAAAAGCCGTCGCTGGATCCAGCCTCTCCCGATAACTTCAGACCCATCTCCAACATCCCCCTGTTAGCCAAAGTGCTGGAGAAATGTGTGCAACAACAGCTAAGCCAACACATTAACAACTTCCACCTGCTCGATGACTTCCAATCCGGATTTAGACCAGGGCACAGCACCGAAACCACCATGCTCCACATCGTGGATGATGCCCTCCAAGCCCTTGACCAAGGCAAAACTTGTCTCCTAATTCTCCTGGACCTATCCTCAGCCTTCGACACGGTTAACCATGAAAAACTACTCGAACGCCTCAAACTCAGAATGGGATTGGATGGCACTGTTCTAGAATGGTTCAGGTCCTTCCTCCAAAACCAGTCACAGAGATTCCTAATCAACGGCAACCTTTCGTCACCATCCCCAGTCACGGTTGGAGTCCCTCAAGGATCAACCCTGTCCCCCACCCTCTTCAACCTTTACCTAGAACCGCTTACTGAAGTATTACGCACTGCAAATATCTCCTATCATATGTACGCTGATGACACTCAGATCTACATCAAAACCTCATCTCTCGAAGAGATTCTCTCCCTGAACGAAGCCCTGAAACTCACCGTCCAATGGCTCGCATCCAATCAACTCAAACTCAATGCAAAGAAAACAGAATTTCTCCTGGTCTCCCCTCCCAGTACCAACCTTGATATTCATTCATGGATTAAGGCTATCACAGCCTTAAATTGCCCACCGACCATTGTGGACTCGGCTAAATCCCTGGGAATTACCCTCGACAGCAACCTGAACATGCGGGACCACATCAACTCGATGGCCAAAACAGCCAGATTTCACCTGAGCTACCTTAGGAAATTGAAACCTTTCCTCGATGCTCCCGACCTAAAAATGGCAGTCCAAGCACTCGTCATCTCTAGACTAGAATATGGCTGCTCTACCCTCTCGGGTTTACCCAAGATCTCCCTGGCACCTCTTAAAGCCTGCCTCAATGCGGCCGCCAGACTACTTACCGGCACACGAAAATATGATCATATTTCCCCACACCTGAAAGCTCTCAACTGGCTTCCCCTAGAGGCCAGAATACAGTTGAAGCTAGCATGCATCACGCACAAAGCTTTATACTCTAACTCCCCTGCATATCTGGCACAGAAACTTGTGATCTCCGGAGGAATCAGAAACTCCCGATCTGCCAGAAACCTCTTGCTTCAACCTGCACGCTTTCGAAAAAAAAAACTGTCAATCGGGCCTTCTCCGGGGCTGCTCCAAGAATATGGAACTCTCTCCCACCCGACATCAGAAGAATCCCCTCTCTAACTCGATTCAAAAAAGATGCCAAAACCTTCCTTATGGGCAAATTCCTCGCTTAAGTTTGGCCTCATGCTTCACTATGGCCCTGACCTATGGCCGTCCACTGCCCCCCTTCGGACTACCTAGCCGCCCATCGGAAACTTGGTACCTTGTCTTGAATAATTGTAAACATAATCTGTATATATGTAACCTCGTCTTCAGTATTTGGTTTTGTAAACTGTAAATACGTGTCCTTCTCTCCCTTATATCTCCGGCACCCGGCCCCTACTACTCGATCTGCAATTGGTTGTTTCTAAGCCTGTCTGTATATTGTTTGCTCTCATGTAAAGCGCTCTGATACCCTAACGGGTCAAGTTCGCGCTCTATAAAACACATAAAATAAAAATAAATAAATAAATAAAAGAGAATAAAATAAGCTAAAAAGCTGTCTGCCAAGGCACCACTGGAAGGGGATGCTGTTCTTCCTGCAGTATACAATGCTACCGTATTTGTTTTGTTTTGGGACAGGAGCACGCTAACATCACAGCAGGAAGGAAACACACTCTTTGATGTGCACAGACTTATGTTAATTTTAATTTGTTAATGCAAATGTTCCTACGACCAATCTTGTCATGTGCACTTATGGATAGAGTGGTGGGCAGAAAGAGAGGACATAGGGATCATGCTTGAAGAGAAAGGGGCCTTAGTTAAGGAAACAGCCCCAGAACATTGGCAGAGCTCATGCTCACTATAGGCAAAGAAGTAGATAAAGAGTGGGGTGTTATATTTCATATAGGTACCCCGATATAGGTCTAGGTAACATCATAACCCTTCACCTACATTCTCTCCTATACAACATAGATAACGGATTTGAAGGACTGACCTTTTACCCAGTTACAATACTACACACAAGTACGTAGGGTTTTTCCCTTGACACTGGCCTCATAAATTATGCATGAGGATTCTTCGTTTCTTGGAATCACAGCAGGACCATCATCTCCTGCATAATAACTGTGTATAAAGTTCATTCCCAACATCATCCTAAGTCTGACACTAACACAGCAAGGTAGAACCCCTGGGGATACCTTAGGGTATATAAACACCACATCTTGCTGAGATAGGGGGAGGAGATCACGACTTCCATGCCGACACACTGACGCGAGACGCTGAGGTTCCTTCATGCAGATACTCCAGCTCGCAGTGGTCTGACATCCCTCGCGGGGTGTTCAGTTCGAGACCAGAACGAGGTCCCGCAGGCTAACATCAGGTAATGGGGTTGGCTTTATCCTAGAGGGATTATTGACTTTACACCTACTCACATGCTAGGTACACTTAGGTACATCTAGTTAAGTGCATCATAGGAGTACGCATTTTAGTGCCATGTATTTTATATACTCACCTATATTTATGGTTTTAGCAAAATGGTAGAAACCTACCATCTGTTTACTTTCTTAGTGCTGCTACTCATTTATATATGCTACTGTCTACTGGTGATTTCAGTGCACTTATTTTGCGCTAGAATAACGACTATTCAATAAATACTTATTGAAAACGTCCCAACCGTTTATTCCATGTATCTCTCTGAGAACAAGTGAGCACGAGTGACTGAGCGAAAAGTAAGTTACTGTTTCCACGGTCCTGAGGGATCAGGGTTGTCATGTTAGATAGTTGCCAAGAACTATTCTCTCCTTGGTAAGAGGAGGTTATAGTGGCATCGCGAGCTAGCTGGCACACAGGCCAACATACCCGGTGGGGGTGTCTGGAATCAGTCTGGACACCAGTCCCGCAGTGTATGTTGTCTAAACGCGCAGATCCTATATAGGTCTTATAGGAACTACACGACATGGCGCCGTCAACGTTGGTATTGGCACTTATTTAACAGTCAAAACTGAGTAGTTTGGTCATGCTATTTTCAGAGACCCCTACTCACATTCCCCAGAGACGTCTGGAGTGGGAGGGAACAAAATCTGCCGCAGCTGAATAGGAAAATTCCTATGTATTTGCTGTTGGTCTAATCAAGCTTGAAGGATAGATTGTTCCTAATTGTGCATAAACACCTTATCTCAGTACCCTTGAAAAGCTCTTCTTAATAAAAACAATGTTGGTACACGGAGACCCGACAGGAGAACTAAACTTCTCAGCCGAAGAAGACGATGCAGATGCAATATACATTGCAGAAAATGTTAGAAATTCAGTCACCCTAAAACTAGTAGCATGTGGTGTTACAATTAGGGGTGGGCAAGTGACTTTCATGATTGAGGCACACGAATCATATAGAACAGAGGTATTCTATTCATTAATTAAACTCCCGCAGGCAAATGCACAAACCAAAACATTTCACTACTATGTAGAAGATGAAATACCAAATGAATATAGTCCATATGAGGACATTCAAATTCCACTCACTTGCGAAGAACACCTCTACTGCTTTAAAGGCACCCTCCACATACAAGAAAGAGAGTAAGACTCGGTCCGCTCGGAAGAGACGGAGCAACGCGGCCAGTTTTAGTGGCATACACACCACATCCTGACATTGACACAATGCCAGGAGGAGACTTACTTGTACAGCATAAAGAATTAATAAGACTTTACAGAAACATGACACAGTTTGTGCTGAGAACAATCACACTTTAGCCCACACCGGCTACACAACCAGGACCAGTCCAAAATCCTACAACAAAAATTACACCACAGACACTGCACGCAGTGATGTGTAAAATGCCCACAAAACGTGAACAAATGCCCTTCTGGATAGCACAAAAAATTACACAGCTGGAGGCAGTGTTTCCGTACACAGGTCCTAAGGAAAAGCATAGAATACTTACTATTTGCTTGTCAATGGGGATAGCTCCCTCAATAGAGGATTGTACTTCTTGGGGTACAGTCTTCGCTGCAATATATACCAGGACACATGGTATCCCATCTTTAGCGGTAATACCGGATGTATTAAGACAAATAAAGAACGAGTATGGAGCAGAGCCTGCTCTAAACTTAGGGATGAAGTTGTTAAACAACTTCGCCCAGGTATCTGCGATAATATTGGCTAATATTAAAGGGGAAGCAGCATCAGTGGCAATACGCCAATGTCTCAGAGAGTTCACTCCATTACAACAGGAGACAGAACTACTTAAAATAATTGAAACTGCTTATGCAGAGTTAGGTAGAGACAGTCTGGGAGCTAGACCTGTAAAACCCCAACTAGTGGGGAGTTCAGATAAAGAACAGGCAAAGCAAACACCAGTTTCTTCAAAGAAGAAATGGGACAATAATAAACAAAAAAAGAACAGATCTCACTCCAGGGGAAGGTCTCCTCAGCAGGAGCCCACAGAAAGTAGATATACTCTTAGAAATAGAGATAACATTAAGAAACCTGATAGGTATCAGGATACTGATACTCGTTCCTCTCTTTCCTTTCAGGGTTCATCAAAAAACTCTGAGAGGGAAGGACGGTCAGAACAAAGACAAGAAGAGCGTACAAAGTCCAGAGAAGCAATGCACTTCAGACTACGCTGCAAAGAAAGAAGAAAAACCTAAAGCAAAACCTCAATTTAAAAAGAAGAAGGTAGCAGGTCTCAAAGTTAGACATGCCCAGAATTCTGAGGACTCAGCAACTGAACGGGGAATGGGCTCTGACGATGCTAGACAGCGCAGCAGAGGTAACAATAGCTCGCAGGAACCTGATGGAATTTCTGGTGACAGCGGAGTTGAGTGAGTATATCACGGTGGAAACACCTGATACTAGGGTGAGTGTCCCACACAAGTTACATGAAATAACACTCCAAATGGAGGGGGACAAGCTGAGACAAGTTAAGGGTCTCTTTTGGGAGAACCTGACTTCTGGCTGCAACATCCTATTAGCAGAAAGAGATTGGCCGCCTACTATTGTTATGGAATGCCCAAAGGGGGAAACTGTAATTTTTCCAGCTTTCTCCGACCTAGTCCCCGTACACCTAAAACATACATATGCACAGGAGTGGGCGGTAGCCCTTGCTCCAGCATTATACACCAACTCCACAAAGACAGTATCCTATAAAACAGGAAGCAAAAAAACAGGTCAGGGAGATCTTAGATCAACTTGAATACCAAGGTATAATTGAACCATGCACCTTGTCAATGAATAATCCTTTGTTTCCTGTAATGAAACCAGACAATTCATATCGTCTAGTTTTAGATAATAGACACCTAAACTCATGCACAAAAACATTTGCAGTTCAGAATGCACACAGTGCCGCATTGATGAATGACATTGTGCGGATTTTTTTTTTTTAAACGTAGATATCTCAAATGGATTTTTCTGCCTAAACATAGCGCCTGAAAGTAGATATTTGACAGCTTTCTCAGCGCTAGGGTCCCAGTGTCAATTTTGTTGACTCCCCCAAGGGTATAAGAACAGTCCGGGGTTATTCTCAAGGAGGGTAACAGAGTTACTACAGAATTTGGATGAGGAAGCATTATCCTATGTAGATGATATTTATCTGATGGATGATGACTTAGAGGAACACTTGACCAGGGTGAGCACCATCATTTTGGGTTTCGCCTCTGAGGGCTACAAATGTAATTTAAAAAAATCAAAAATAGCCCACTTCAATGTCCTATTTTTGGGATATGAGCTTCCAAGTGAAGGCAACAGCCTGGCAGCCCATTTTTTTAGAAAAGTGCGCGCTGCTACAGCCTCCAAAATCATTGAAAAATTTATAGTCCATACTGGGATTTCTGAATTTTGGCAGAACATACATTTTGGATTACGCAGAGAGAGTAAAACCTTTCTACGACCTGATAAGACCAGACTTTTCAGTTAGGCAATGGACACAGGAACACACAAATATACTTAGTTCCCTACAAGCTGATATGATATCATCAAAACACTTACAGACACGCGTAAACGTACGCAACCTGGTGATCCGCGTAGTCGCAGGTCAATCAGGGTACACTTACTTAACCTTCAATGAAGGCGAGACAGTACCAATTGCATATAAATCGCATTTATACACTAACGTTGAAATGCGTTTTGCACCCACAGAAAAAATTCTGACAGCAGTGCACACTGCTGTAGTGAGAGAAAGAGCACCTGCTCAGGGGAAACGAATAATTGTTGTAACCCATGTACTGGCTTTAGAGGCTGCCACAAAGGCAAGTGTCCCAAATGATAAAGCATTACATCCAAGATGGATAAAGTGGGCTAATTCTCTCACTGCAACAGATGTAGAATACAGATATGACACTAGTCTAAAAACACAAGCATTCCTACAATACGAACAAGAATATCCTCTACCAAATTAAATAATGCCTCTAGATATGTATGAATACATTATTTACACCGACGGATCTGCTCAACTGGCCATTGGAAGTAAGCAACAATACAGTGCAGCATGCGCTATTGCAATAGGTAGGATGCAGGACGGCAAGTTCCGTCCAAGCTGTACAAAAACAAAGTCTCTCGGAGACTGCACAGCTCAGTTGGCAGAATTAAAAGCACTACTACTGGCACTGATAAATACGGATCCAGAATTCCCCACACTGATAGTGTGTGATTACTTTTACTGTGTCCAGTCATACAATGAATACCTCCACTGTTGGGGACAGAATGGGTTCAGAGATTCAAAAGGTGCCACAATCAAACATAGGAAACTATGGGAACAGGTAGCAGAGTTGAAGAACGAACTACCAAGAGCTCACGTGATACACACGCTGAGTCATCAACGTGATGGCGTTCACGTTGAAGGGAATTCATTGGCTGATGAAGCCGCAAAGGGGGCAGTATGCACTGCATCCGTAGCTGCAATCACTCGTTCAAAAACAAGGGTAGATGGTAACACAATGGTAGCTGTGATTGCTTCACGCAAAAACAGCAAAGCACTACCAAAAGATTTTCCACTCAAGTACCCCTACAAGTTAGATGCAAACAACGTTCCATTTGCTCAGATTCCTGGAGTCGGGGATAGAGTAATACCAAACATGGATCGCAGGTTAGGTTTAATCTTGGCTGCACACGAGGGTCTGGGTTCTGCGCAAGCAGGAATTACGGCAACAGTTTCATTATTGAAACAAAGCTATTGGTGGCCAGGGTTAACAAAGCAGACCAAAGACTTCATCTTAAAATGCGATATCTGTCAACAGATAAAGGGGTCCACCATAGCTCGCCCAGCGCAGACACCTTTGTTAAAATCAGACAAACCACTCACGTGCGTTTACCTGGACCACTGCAGCCCCTTGCATTCTGATGGGGCTTACAAGTATATCATGGTTGCAGTGGATTCCTGTTTAAGATTCTTATGGGTATGGCCTCAGTGCTCGGCTGACGCTCGAACTGTTATAAAAGATTTGCGAGTCTTCATAGGGACATACGCAGTTGGCACATTACATTCTGACCGTGGCCCGCGTTCAGCTCTAGGGCTTACAAGGAAGCCATGGGAAGTTTGGGTGTAGCATTGCGGTACTCCTCTCCGTACCATCCCGAGGGAAATTCGGTTGTGGAGAGGAAAAACCGGGACTTAAAGCAATCTATAACAGCTAGGGTATTAGGCTCGGGTGGTAGTTGGGTCAGTCACCTATATGGGGTCCATCGAGCCCTTAAAAACCAGCCAAGAAGCTCTCTGGGAGGTGCCAATCCATACGAGGTCCTGTTTGGGACAAGAATGTGGGTACCTGATCTCGATTGTGAAAGCACAGTGGCGGATGAAAAACCGTTTGACATCAATAAACGTTTGGCTGTTTTACAGGATCTGAATGAATCCAGAGCCTCCTTAAGTAACGTTGAGACAAAGAAAAGCGCCACTGGGGAAGTCAAGTCAGCCACTGCAAGACCTGCTTGGATCCCCAAAGTTGGGGATCTGGTCAGAGAAAAGATTGTGGACAAGAAAGAATTCGGGCCATCCTATCGAAAGCCTGTACCTGTCCTGGCCGTTGAAGGATCAAGAACTGTACTTCTACCGCCTCTTTCCGGAAAAGAAAAGAGATTTGTCTCAATCGATCTGATCAAACCACACTATGTGGCCAATACTAAATAGTAGGCCTCGTGGGCTCCTGAGTAGCCGACGTCCTCCTCTCGCTACAATACAGGAAGTACAAACAGAAAGATTCATAACATTTGAAGAGTCACCTTTACAAAGCAACGGAATCAATAACAATGCAATGGAACTAGTTCCCCTTGACAAAACTCTCAAAATCAAAGTGGAAGACAAATTTCAATTCAACCTAATAAGGAGGTCTACTTCAACATGCCTCTTCAAGAGCAATCTACAAGTTCAACAAAACCTGCTGAGCTACCAAAGATAGATCAGACTGCATCTGGCTATTTCATCGACTTCGATACCTTTTCATTGGATACAAGTGAACCTGAAACGACGCCAGTCTATATTTCTCACAAACAACGGATCAAAGACTTTTTTAACTTTCTTAGAAAGACTTATTTGGTATCACCTTGGCTAGAACTTTGGATAACCACCGGTATTTTCTTTTTTCTTTTCTGGTTAGGATTAGTAATAACTTTCCACTTGCTCATCAATGGAACTTATCTTCAACAGAGCTCTGCAACGTCAAAAGTAAACTTAATTTTAAAACCTCATGTTTCACCTCATCATGAACAAAGAGACTTGTCCTTCATGAACATTTCAGCAGTTCCCATACCGGATGGTATAGTGTGGGACAAAGTAAATTTGTATATGTTTGGACCGACCAAGCTTTTAAAAATTCCACATTTGTTTAAAATTTCGTTAAGCGATATCATTACCTCCAGTACATTTTCTGATGATTGGGATTTTGAAACTGTTAATAACTTATTGTCTGATTTAGAACAATCTGCCGCATTTTCTAGCACTGAAATGTCAGAGGACAGATCAGATTTTGACAAAATGTATTGTTACCAACATTATGGTCATCATTTCTTGCATAAATCACGCAAACCCAGAAATGTTTTCACATACCACCGGCGGGAACATTGCCCTACACCACCGAAAGGTAGTTCAAAAACATTTGCACAGAAATTCTCATATTTTTCAGGGTTTAACACTTCTGACCCCACCTCGTACTATTATAAGGTTGCACCCATATCTGCACAGAAAAATATGTTAACAAACATCAAACAGATTTACTCTGCTTCCTTTACTTCCCAGCTGTCTGAACAGGGTTTTGACTTATGGATGGACACTATAGACTTGAAATCAATCTGGGGTTCTAGGGACTGGCAAGTCCAGGGAACAGAAGCACTATTTAGAGCATGCCTCATTCCGCAGCAGATGATTTTTCTGAATGACACTGTGCAACAGACTTCCTGTCTTGGAATAGCCAAGAATAAGGACTGGAACACGCCTCAAATTCCAACACCTTTAAACACTGAGGGGAATTTTACATCAGAAAGAGGGGCTAAATTGGATAACATATTGCAATACAATAGATCAGACCCCAATTGGAAGGGATGGTTGGTTTGGCCCACTGACACAAACAGATGTCAGGAGAGATTCAAGGGTACCACCGAAGGGTTTAGTATCCATAGGCCAGACCCACATTATGTACAACGAGAACATCCGGGGGTAGTGACATCATTCAGTGTTGGGAAGTTGTGCCTTGATTGGCTAAAGACCTTAACACTACCCCAGGTGAAACAACACTTGTCCTTACTCTCAGAGGATGTGGACCTACGGGATTTTTTATTAGTTCCCAGGAAACCACGTCAGAAGCGCTTTTTGTATGCTGTCTATAACGAACTCTGGAAAATCTCTCAACAAGAAGCTGCAGAGAGATTAAGAGAAATAGATAGAGTTAACCTAAAAAAGGCATTAGCCGTAGTTGACAATGGTATGACTATATTAACATCCAGGATATATTCACTGGGCAACATTGTATCTTCTGCTATCGTTGTAATAGAACAGGATTTGTCCATATTGCAACACGGGCAGTCGCAGTTACGTTCTATTATTTTGTTAAGCTGGACGCTGCAGTCATTGCGCGCTGGTTATGTGCCTTGGCGTTTTATCAACATTACGTCATTATTTTCTGCATACAATCTAACAGAAAAACAGATGAAAATGGCACAGAGGGGAGCAAAATATACAATGCTGCGTTTTGAGAAACTGGACAGGTTACCCTTTACTGTGGCTGAGTCACCGTCCGCAGAATGGTTAGTCCACGGCCATATAACATTACCGGTCGCAACTTTCCAGTTTCAATATTGCCTAGAACAACAACAAGCAGGCAGATATGAAAAGATAGGTAAGGAATTCATCAGGGAATCCTGGGATTTACCATACAGATTTCGATGCAGGAGTGGGGATCTTGAAGTGTTTCTAAGAGGAACTAACTGCGAGAACGCTTTAAATGGATCTCTCATATGCCAGGATATTATGCTACACGGGGCTTGTAATGGGTCTGTGGCGAACTTGTCCTTTCTCTTTAGGGGTACCCCGGCAACTGTGATTAATCCGGTAGTCAGGCTTCTCTCAAATGGGAGTTACTTGATGCTGAATGATCAAAGTTGTTGTGGGATGCTTCCGGGCATCGCATATCTAGTCACCGTGAGCTCCAGGGTTACTTGCTGTATGCAAGTATTATTTCCACCAAAACATACAGTCAGGGAGGTGCCGTTATGGCCTTCGCTAAATGTTTCCTTTATACGGTTTGATACTCTGAGCAGAATGAAAGCCATGCTTTTACAACTAACCGTGCCCTTAACCTCCGCCCAGGAGACTTTTGATCTCCAGATCGCAAGGTCCTCGGCTGAGATACAGGCACTTATACGTACAAACTGCCCTTTCCATTTCACAGAAATGGTAAGTCGTATCTTTAACATGTCCGATACAACGGGTATTGTACACCTATTTAAGACCATAGGTTCTGGGCTGTTAAGCATCTTTCAGACGGTCCTCGGAGTTATACCAAACTTTATACACTCCGTCTTTGAAAGCATTTTTGGAGGGCTTCCACTGATTCTGTTTCTAATAGCAGGAATCCTGATTGTTACCTTTCTGCTATGCAATGGACGTCCCAGCCACCAAGGAAGTAGCAAAAGCTCTCCTGGAGCGCAAATACCGTGATCGCATGGTACAACATCTGGGCACACCTCGCCTACGGGAACTGAGCGCCTCCTTGGTGGACTGTGTCCTACCTGTTCTCCGATGCATGTTCTGCGGAGAAAAATGCGTGTTGGACCTCTGTCTGACACTTCCATCTGCTGCGCCACCGGACGTTGATGCTTTACTGGACCCGACAACGGCCCATGTTCTGCAGTGTCCTCAGCATATTCCCATGTTGTTGGCAGCATTCTTAGAGCCACCACAGATAGTTTCTGCTCCTGTTGGTATGGACATCGGCTCCTCCAACACTCAGGCCTTGGATGTGGCACAGGCTGCCCCGGCACCTGCTGCAGGCAGTACGGAAGATCATCTGTGCTCAATTGACATTCTTTGTGAGGTGTTTCAGGGATCGTCAGCTGCGTATGCAGATTGCAGCAATGTTGCGTCTACCAGCAAGGACACATAAACATTTGGCATGTCGCACGCTGGGAAGATTTGGCTTTTAACTTTTTCGAAATTCCAAATTGAAACCTTAGAGCCACTACTTGAATAATTTTTTAAAATAGAACACTTTTAAAGGTTTTTTTTTTAACGCTTTTTAACTTCTCTTAAAGAATGTTTTTATTATTTGTTGCGTACAAACCTCTCAACGTCTTGGTAGTACGCTAGATCTTAGTAATGTCATCCAGTCGGATGAGGAGTGGGTGTTATATTTCATATAGGTACCCCGATATAGGTCTAGGTAACATCATAACCCTTCACCTACATTCTCTCCTATACTACATACATAATGGATTTGAAGGACTGACCTTTTACCCAGTTACAATACTACACACAAGTACGTAGGGTTTTTCCCTGGACACTGGCCTCATAAATTATGCATGAGGATTCTTAGTTTCTTGGAATAACAGCAGGACCATCATCTCCTGCATAATAACTGTGTATAAAGTTCATTCCCGACGTCATCCTAAGTCCGACACTGACATAGCAAGGTAGAACCCCTGGGGATACCTTAGGGTGTATAAACACCACATCTTGCTGAGATAGGGGGAGGAGATCATGACTTCCATGCCAACACACTGACGCTGAGGTTCCTGCATGCAGATACTCCAGCTCGCAGTGGTCTGACAAACCTCGCGGGGTGTTCAGCTCGAGACCAGAACGAGGTCCCGCAGGCTAACATCAGTTAATGGGGTTGGCTTTATCCTAGAGGGATTCTTGGCTTTACACCTACTCACATGCTAGGTACACTTAGGTACATCTAATTTGGGTGCATCGTAGGAGTACGCATTTCATTGCCATGTATTTGATATACTCACCTATATTTATGGTTTTAGCAAAATGGTAGAAACCTACCATCTGTTTACTTTCTTGGTGCTGCTACTCATTTATAAATGCTACTGTCTACTGGTGATTTCAGTGCACTAGTTTTACGCTAGAATAACGACTGTTCAATAAATACTTATTGAAAACGTGCCAACCGTTTATTCTGTGTATCTCTCTGAGAACAAGTGAGCACGAGTGACTGAGCGAAAAGTAAGTTACTGTTTCCACAGTCCTGAGGGATCAGGGTTGTCATGTTCGATAGTTGCCAAGAACTATTCTCTCCTTGGTAAGAGGAGGTTATAGTGGCATTGCGAGCTAGCTGGCACACAGGCCAACATACCCGGTGGGGGTGTCTGAAATCAGTATGGACACCAGTCTCGCAGTGTATGTTTTCTAAATGCACAGATCCTATATAGGTCTTATAGGAACTACACGACAGGGGAATACATGAGCTTTAGAGAGAAGAAATTCCCGGCTTTTTAGATGATGAATAATGACAGAGGAGAACATCATCCAGTTGTGAGTATTACACAGACGCTTCAGGAACTCCATGAGGGCCATTGAACAAGTAACAAAGACAACATGCAATTCGAAACCATAGATGATGTTACAGATCATGCTACCTGTCACTGACCACTAGGAACACCCCAAAGATTCACTGGTACTTAGCTTTCCAGTTTTTGGCAAACTAACAACCCCTCTCAACTGTTATTCTAAAGGATCCATCTTAGACATTATTATAGCATACTAGAGGTCACTTAAATGTGAGGCTGTGATTCTGGTAGACTTATGTCATCTCTTCCTCATCCACGTCTTTCTAGCCCCCACTAAAGTTAAAACCACCTGTCAACCTAGAACACCCAAAGAATGGGTCAGAGGTCTACAAAATGCAGAGCTAAACACCATAGCAACAAAAGTGGTTGCAGCAGTACAACTATTCCATTAGCTGGAGACACTAGTGTGCTTATAACCCAAAATTAGAAACCCATGACCAAGATCAGGGCTATGCCGGCCCCCAAAATGCTGAAGTGAATTTAGCCACATACATTCAGTGCAATGGTACCCAAAAGATATGAATAAGGAAAGAAAAAAACTCAAAAAGACCGAACATACATGTCGACAACATTTTTTGATACTGAATGTGTTGCGTCTAAGATAAGAAAGGAAGATCTACAAAGGAGATAATTAGAAACTAAATCATCTTTTCTCAAGTCAAGTCAAAATTACTTTATAAGATCAGAGCTTGATCTCTCTAGAAACTGGCTTAAAAAACGTTTTCAAATGGTAAAAGTGATAATATTGACCACTCCAATTAAAAATGTGAGACGTTTTCCTTCTTAGAAGAAAAAGTGAAAAATGTTGAAGTCTCATTCATAAGCACACAGACCTAAATCAACCAGACATTATACAAAATTCCAAAGCTTGAAAGTATTTCTTCAAAGCAGTCATATCAACAGAAATACAATCCCCCACTGTTAAAATCAGACTCTCTTTTCACTTCCTAGAACCTTTCCCATCAATGCTGCTCACCAATATGTGCTCTGCTCTGACTCCCTTCTGGATTATCATAATAAATTATTCTCTATCATACTGCCCAGTTGCAGACTGTCAAAAATAGGCAAAGTTTCATCAAACATAAAGGCTGATCCAGAGCATGTGTGCAAGTACTGCCTGGAGTCCAACTTGCCTCTCACAAGGAAAATAAATGAAAGCTGTGTTGAAGCTCAGCTCAGACTTTTCATTGAGAAAAATGACCTACTGCTCAATCCTTAATGAGCCTTTAGGGAAGATTCCAGCACAGAAACAGCTGTTCTAAAAATAGTAGATGATGCACTGCACATGCTTATAAAGGAGACTCCTGCTTCCTCATACTACTTGACCTGTCAGGGACCTTCAACACTATAAATCATACAACTCTCATCATCACATCGCAAGAAAGAATAGAGCTAAATGATGTTGCTCTCAATTAATTTTCCTGGTATATAAATCATCATTTGCGAATACATACATTTGGCAAACTCTCTCTCACACCCATCCACTCTTCAACAAAGAGGCCCTCCAGTCTCCATTCTTTGTCCTACCCTCTTTAAATTCTATATGGAACTCATGCATCCAAGTGTAAGCATTCCAGTACTCTTACCATTTCTATTCACATGACACACAGCTGCACAGGACTATCACCTCCATCAAAGAATTAGAAAATATGCCCCCAGTTTTAGCTTGAATTCACTTCTGGATGACACAACATAATCTCAAGCTTATCCCCCTTAAGACTGATTTCCTTCTGATCTCTCTCCTGAACTGTCATTCATTCATTGTGCCAAACTGAAAAGCCTTTTTTTGGATTGTACCAAATTGCTACTTATGTGTTTGGGCAACCATTTACTCTTACAGGCACACATCAATACAATGAAACAAAAGTACACATCATCAAATAAAGGTACTATTGGCATCAAAACTTTCTTACCTTTCTGACTTTAAACGAGTGGTGCAACCTCTGGTGCTATCAAAACATGATTTTAAGATCTCACTTCTCACTGGATTCCCAACGATTCATCTAACATCCCTTCAAGTGTTACTACATTGCGCAAGAAGACTGGTACCAGGGAAGAGAAAATTTGAGCATGTATCCCCATTCCTATTCAGAATCCTAACCATACTAAAATGGCTCTCTTAGTGAGTCAATAAGCATCTATAAACTGGCATACATAGCCCATACAGCCCTTCATTCTGGAACCTCAAATTATCTATCCAAAATTAAGAACAGTGGCCCACTTGATGCTGAATAGATGGTTGAAGATAACAGGCAGCAAAAGGCTTATGCACTTTCTCTGCCTCTTTGGAATCTGCCTAGATTTGCTGAGGTGGAGGCTAGAATGAAAACTGCTTTCTATAAGAGCTTTTGTCATTATGGGGAATTATATGTGTAAGTCCGGAACTCTATATTTGACGTATTTGGAGAGGACTGTCTTTCTTGCTGGTCAATTCCTGTCATATGGTCTGCTGAACAGGACAGCCAGGCTGCCTATGGAGTCAGGAATGGTAGAATTGGCAATGCAGAAGCAATTGGCAGAATTGCTGTCCCTGGGATCAGGCTGAAGAGGGTCTCATTTCTCTGCGGTCAAATGTTGAGCAAGTTTGGGAATCATTGTTGGTGCTTAGAAATAAATGGTGAATGCTGTGAGGGAGGTAAATGATGTGAACAAAAGCAATAGTTAAGTTGCCAAAGTTTCTAGAAATGCTTGTTTTATGCTCATTCATTTTAATTATCTACCCAAACATATTTGATCTGACCAAACTGCCTGAAACATTTAGTTTCATTCAGGCTACTGTTCTTGATGTCACTGTAAGAGGCAGATTTTCTGGAAGTGTTCAGTGCTAGAACATTACAGTGATGCTTGGACATCTAGGGTTTTTGCAGCTGCTAGCTAGACAGTGCTGGGCTCTCTGGAAACTTCTATGCTCGCCCATCTTAGATACCAGCACCCAGCCAGCAATACAGGAATGTAGATTCACAGATTTTGCCATTTTATTAGCAAAACATGGCATTGTTATGTTCTGTAAATCAACATAGTCCCCAAATATAGTTGAATGTATTTGTGATATACTGAGGTGGGCAACTGCTCAAATGGGCACTTTGGTGTCATCGTGCACCAGAGCCATGGACAGAGACCTAAACAAAGGGTTGGAGGCAGCCTCGTGGGAAGTTAGTAAACATACCAATTACTAGACTCCTGAATATTAAGAGATAGTAAAGGGTAGACCATAGGGACAACTGATAATGTAAGGCACAGAGTTGGATTTGCGTGGGGTCAGAATGGGTGGAGGGGTCTGACATAAATGGCGGTAGATGGCAGTCTGTGAGAAAGTGGATTATTAATTGGAGGGAATGTGAGTTCTCACCAAGTAACAATGTCACAATCTCTTTCCAGGTACAGTTAGGTCTCAATAATTTAAACCTGAGCTCAAACCGTGGTAGCTATAGCACAGAAAAGACACAGAACAGGCAGGCTTAATTTAGGAGAAATGTTGTCGATGAGTTAGGATGCAGCAGGCTGGCTCTGAAGAAGGGGTCAAGGACGGTGGCAAGATGAACACGGATCCTCCTCAGTGGTAGCCTTGGCTCCAGTGGGAAACTTGCCACGGCCGTCAACAACGGTGGGGAGCTTCAAGTAGGCAACGTCCATAATCTGCACCCAGGAAGGTGTCATTGGTGGCCAGATGCTGTAAGAAGTCAGCCTCAGTTAAGTCTCAATTGCATCAAGGGAAAGAACAGGTGGTTACTGTGCACGGTACCAGTTTATGGGTGTGGAGAGGTTTCAAGTATGGATTTTAGACAGTGGTTCATCCATTACTTATTGCACCTAAATGAAACTGACAACACAATTTGCAAGAACGAGTGGCCGACCGTCAATCCACATGCTTGCATAGGTTGATTTGTTGCATCTGGGGAAGGGGCAATATTTCACTTGGATATAGACAGAGTTGGATCTACATCCTGGATGGTCTGGCCTGTGTAGAAAAATATGATTCCAGTGTGTACTTTAGGTTTACGTTCCACAAAGTAATTAATTTAACTCAAACTATCCTTAGCTGGGAATAGATACACATGAGCGCCATGACTGACTGTGTGACGTTTATTTGTTTTCTTGTGGATCTGTATGATTAAAACTAAAAATCAAAAGTTTCAAAAAAGAATAGGAGAGCGTCCACCCTGCTTACATTTCGTGCAACACACTTACTATCAGTGGTCGAAGTGGGCGGGATCGGCAGGGCACGGCGTGCCCCTACTTCTTCAATTCAACAGATTCCATTCCCCTACTTTTTTTATTTTCAACATGCGTCCCAGGATGGCAGAAATAGCCAAGGCCTACAGATAAGGCTCGGCGTTCCTGGCCGTTTGGGAACGGACGGGTGGGCAAAGAAGGAAAAGGACTGTCTTTTTGCCTTCTTGCCCAGAGAAGGCAAGGACAGTGTTGACTTCTGCTCTGCTGCTGTGCCTTCAAGAAACATTTCTCACCCTCTGTTTCCTCCTTTCGTTTATTTGTTCCCCTGTGAAATGGATCCAAAAAAGAAAAACACTTTTGCTGGAAATGTCGTTTTTTTTTTTACATTTTTCTATTTCAAAGTGCAGCCTCGGGAATAAAAAGTACAAAATATAAAAAATAAATAAATGACTAAATAAAGCAACACAGAGTGGTCGCAAAGTGGCCAAGTTGATTTATTCACACCCAAACACATCAATGTCACTTTACAGAATTTGTCAATGAAACACTACTTTTGTTTTCTTGTCTTTCTTTGAACAGAATTGTTTTCCCTGAATGAGGAAGTGCACCAATCCTGGAGGTAGTGCAATGCCTGATTGATGTGTGGATTGGAAAACAAAATGTGTACAGCGGCTCTGTGTTCACGGATGTGGTCTTTTAAAACCACAGTGCTTACGTTTTGTAAGAATATAAGCAGTGGACATTAAAATGGGTCCCTTCCGGGCCCTGTAGTCATGTCCTTAACTTTTCAGGCAAAAGCACTCACTGATTTCTGAATAGTGAGTGCAAAAGCATTACGGTAACCATGTTGTTCCTGCTTACATTTCACATGCTTTACTTAATCTTGCATTCCCTATGAGTGTTTGTTTTTATCCGGATGTTGTTACTTTTTTGTAGGCAGCATATTGCTCTTGCCTAGTGCATAATTTGAATTGCACAATTGGGTTGTAGTTGAAGGCAGTGACAGTTTCTCTCAGTGGGGCAGTATGGTGTTCAGTGGGGGAGAGGATATGGCACTATAGCCAGAGCTGCCGAATTTGGAACTGGGGCACCAGGTTCAGCCTTCATGACTAGACCCCCAGACCACTCTCCTGAGGGAGCACATTCCCATGCTAGACCTTAGAAGGCAAAAGACACACAATTGATGGACGGAATGCAGAACAAATCAAAACATTCACCCCCAGTCAAGAGATCTGGGTTAAATCCATCATTCTTTTGCTCACCATGCCACCCCAGTTTAGACCTGGCCATATGCAAATCAGTCTTGACCCTGTGCCTCATGGGAACAGTCCAGCCCGAACTGCCAAGCCAGGTCCTCCCTGGACCGGAAACAAGCATCCTAGGACCGGTTTCGGGGTTTCACCCCTCTTCAGCCAGGATAGCTTGATTCCAGTGGCACAGTGAGCCCAGGACCCTCGTCTGGGCATACCTGGCGCACTTAGGGCGAGAAAGCAAAAGACACACAATTGATGGACGGAATGCAGAACAAATCAAAACATTCACCCCCAGTCAAGAGATCTGGGTTAAATCCATCATTCTTTTGCCCCACAAGACTTTAGAAGCCCCGGTGTCTTGGCACCAGCAGGTGGACCCTAGCAGTGGCAAATGTGGGTTAACCTTGAAGGCCTGTCCACCACAATCCATACTGAAGTTCACCTCCAGTCTTGCAGACAGGCCTATGAAGCAGCACACCCTAGAGCAACAGTAACTCTGTCACTGAGGTCACAGGACCCTTGAGAAGGGCTGCCTCTAGGGCGGTGAAACTGGTGTGACCGCACTGGGCGCTGACTTTGGGTGGGGGCGTCAGCAACAATAAAAATGTCTTGATAACTCCAGTGATTAATGTTCTTCCTAGAGAGCGAGATCAGAGTTTTGTCTAGTGGAAGTTTTGACTCATAGAAAGGTAGCGCAGAGGGTTAATGTGCCTGCTGCAAAGAGCATGTATCATGCAGATCACAAAGAGCACATAATGTAAATAGGTCAGTGGGTTACTACATTTGCCAGAGAGATCCTTTTGTTACTTGCAGTTTATAAGTTAAAATCCTAACATAGAACAGTGAGCTGTTAACTGTCATCGTAGGGCTGCATGCAAACTGCAAGGTATAAATTAGAGTGTTACGGTTTTTTCCCCCAGTCTTTGAGTATCCTAATGTTGCAAAAAGTGTTCATTTGGATAGAAATCAATTCTGATTTTTAAAGAGAACCCCCAACCATGGTACTATTTTTCAAATTCTGAGTTTGTGTTTCTGCAGATCTATCACTATTAAACTATACTGCCCACTAGTATGGTTGTCATGTGACTCCTACACCTTGTAGTCCTTAGTCTTATGTATCATTTCCTATACAGTGATTTACACATGTATAATTGATTGACTGGTATGAGTGGAGTTGTAAATCAAATTAAATGCATCTGAGAGCGAGAGTGGTTATGGAGACTTGAGGGGCACTGTTTAGAGGTGATAGGGAGGGAATCCGTGGTGGAGGTGGTCATTGGGGTGCACCAACAAACATTGTTGCACAAGGCGCCACCAGCGCTAAAGCCGGCCCAGCCCTTGAGCACTGTCCTCCTCGCCCATTTGTACCTCCATTGGCTTGTTTCAGCAGTAGTAGCTGCAACTCACCAGGGATCTGCAATGCAGGATTTGCACGCACACCAAACGAAGTTCGCAAACTTTACAGTCTCTCTGCTTCATGCACAAGCACTTTTAATATGTGTTGCCTGCTTTGGGCCACTGGAATTATGCAGCAAAGGAGGACAAAATGATGCCTCAGTGTTGACTAAATTATGCAGCAAAAAAAGGCTGCAGCGTAATGCAGTATATTTTCTGATTCTTTATTATTTTGACATTTTTACACATGCTAACAGTCTCTGGAAAGATTTTGCCTTAGTAGTACCAGTTTAACATACAAATGCAGTAGTGAGAAAGGTGATCAGTCAACCTTTGCAAAGGGCCGTCCACTTCGCAGCAACACAATTCACATTTTTTAGTAACTTTTGATCCGTTTAAGCTACAAACAATTTATTCGTTAAAATTGTCAGATTATGCAGCAGATTTTGTATTATGTGTCAAATATGTCACAGCCATAATTATATAGAAAACATTTGCAAACTAGGATATTTTGCCATTCATGCTTGAACTGCTCTAGTGGAAAAAGGGAGGAGAAGTACTGATGACAGAAACTTCATGGCTCGGAGACAAATGGCTTATGCTTCCACTTTTAAGAGTATTTAGGACATTCTGTGATTGGAAACATATCCCACTTTGTGAATGTATTTTAATGTCAATAACTCATATTAAACCTTAAATAATCATGATAATAATAACCATTGGTTGAATTAAATAACATAATAAGCTGTAACTGGTCAGTGAAATGCCAAACAAATACTAAACATTGGAATGTTTTACGCATTCTGGACACACCTCTGACTCCGCCCACTGGTTCCATCCTCGAGTTATCCCCACCCTCTGATTCTCCGCCCACAGTTCCCCTACTTTTTTCCCCCACTTCGACCACTGCTTACTATTAATCAATAGCGTGTTTACACTATTTTAAGAAGTGCTGCAACTTCTGAAATGAAATCCCAGCTTCATATATGCAGGTCTGCTGGTTACTGTGGGAGCACGAACGTCCAACACATCCCAGCAGGAACGCACTACCCTAAGCGGCCTAATGCGACAAGACAGCTGTGATTAATATTCAGATAGGTGGACGCTGGTGTTAGCGAGTTGGGTTCGTTTTTGTGATCCATATGTGTAAAAGCATAATTTGATAATTGGACGCTTTTAGAAAAAGATGAAATAGCCTTCAGCCCTATTAGGGAGTCCAGATGCTTCAACGACAGCATATTGCCTGTTTAAATGTAGAGTTTGTAATTTGCTAGCACAGGATTTGCTGCTCTGCTACTTTGGCAGGAAAGAGGACGGTTTTTCAGAAATTTCGGAAGCCACTGCATTGTGTAGAAATTTCCAATTAAACTTTTCAAAATAATCGTTGTCTCCTGGTGCTGGCGTACTTTTGAAAGATCGCTTAAAAATAAAGAATCAAACTTTTCTAATCAATATTTTCAGACTTGACCATGCAGCTACCGAGATGTCAAACTGGTCTCAGATCTCAAAGGAAGATTAAGCTAATCTGTTTAGCAGCCCAGAATTAGCGAGGGGGAATTCATTGAGCTCGGTGGCACAAATGGTATAACTTCAGTGTCTTAATTAGGAGCTGTCTCCTTATCGACAACGGAATGACGGCGTGTTTCATTGCAACCATTCCCTGGAAGCCACAAACATGGTTAGTTGTCATCTGTTTAATCAAAGATGCATTTCCAAGATCTGCACTGTGGGCCCAAATTTAATTTATGACCAAGTACAAAGCATTCTGGCAGCAATGTCTAGCAGCCGGTTTGTTTATCCCCTACCTGCCAACTCACATGGTGCCACCGCTATCAGCTCCCATCACAGGGTCTCCCAGTGAGGAACCGATAGCACACACTGGCAGGGAAAACGAGCTGAAAACCACTGTAAATGGTGGTTTTCCAGCTCGTTTTCCGAAACTTGGAACTGCCCACGTGCAGTAAGGGGCGTGAAATCACCCCAGGACATCCGCACCAGCCTCAGCAAGCTATTTTTTTGTTTGGGAGGAGGGGGATTGGGGGCGGGGTGGGGTTTCAAAGTGCCTCGGAGGGACTTCTAGGCACTAGGCCCCACCCCTTTCAAGGCCCTGCCCCCTCCTCACACTGTGAGATTGTTCTGCAAATTGGCAGGTATGCAGATGACATATCCTCGCCCACCACCTGACACAGTTAGGACCGTTCCTAGGAGGACGCTGATTGGATTGTACATCCCAGATTTTGCATACATAATATATGGACCAGCTGCAACACAAAATGGAGGGTCCCCCATTGCATAGTGACCAGATGTTGAAAGGCAATAACCAGAATCGACCAAACAAAGAAGTAGGACTCTATATATATAGTATATGAAAAGCTGTTAAGATCAATAAAATAATTTGTGGCTTACCCCATCTGGAGTGCCCACTCTTTTCTCGTGTGCTGAGAGACTTGGAATAATATATATATATATATATTACCTACTGGCGCTTGCCAGTAGGTAGTTATAGTTAGGACCTCGTTCCTATTCAAAAAGCGTTTTTTTTTTCCCAATATCTTTGGCGCCGTTTGACGAATCTTCACAAAATTTCAAGACTAATGGTTGACTCAGGTCAGCTCCTGTCTTGAAAGTTTCGGCGTGATTCGTCGAGCGGGGGCCGAGAAAAAAGGGGGTCCCAAAACGCGTTTTCTCCATGTTAATTTCCTTTGGAAACTTTAGAAAAAGCTACAGCCCGTACTGCTGAACGGAATTACACCAAATTTGGCAAAAAGGTAGGTCTTGGTTCAGAAAGCGTTTTGTTTTTAAAATGGTGTAAATCCGTTTAGTAGTTCCAGAGAAATTCAAAAAATAAAAATATCGATATCTGGTGGCCGAGGAGGATTTGCGAAGCCTCCCGAGCACAAGCTTCATTTTAATTGGCTGTCAACACTCCAAACCAAGAAGTGTTGGCAGCCATTTTGTGACTCAGAAAACAGTAAAAAAAAAAGATAAAAAACAAGAAAAGGGGGCAGGGTAGAAACACCCTGACCCCCTAGGCCTGCTCAGGGGGTCCCACAGGGACCCCCAGGCCCAAAAAAAGCATTTTTTAGAAAAGAAATCAGCAGAATTCGCGCTAAGTGCGCAAATTCCACCGTGAAAATAAAAAAAACGAAACGCGGTCTCCCGCGCTTCATTTTAATGAGCCCCCGGGTGGGCCAGGTACCGGGGGCAATATGCTAAATGTATGCAGGGGCTGCATGGCCACCCCAGCCCCGGGGACCACCACCTCCCTGGGGCATTCAGATATTGGGGGGCCTCACATCCCCCAAGCCCTGGGGACCACCACCTCCCCGTGGCTTTACTTAATTATGTGTGGGGGGCCTCGTGAGCCCCCCAAGCCCCGAGGACCCCCACTCCCCGGGGCTTTGCTTAATTATGTGTGGGGCTCCCCGGGGCTATAACAAAAAGTAAGTGTGGGGGGGCTCAAGCCCCCCCACACTGCCCCTGGGACCAACACCTCCCCGGGGCTTTAAACTTGTTGGGAGGGGGGCCGCACGGCCCCCCTCCTGGAGCCCTCCATGGCCCTGGGGACGGCCACCCCCCAGGGCCAGCTCCGGCAATGTCCCGGGGTGCCTAACCCTGGGACATTGCAGTTTGCAATGGCAGGGCGGGAGCATTGCTCCCGCCCTGCCATTGCAAACTCTGCTTTGCTTCGTGAAAGCGAGAGCAGAAAACCTGCTCTTGCTTCCAGAAAGCAAAGCAGAATTGCTTTTGGACAAGTGGAGCTGCATGTTAGCAGCTCCCCTTGTCCAAAAGCAATGCCGGCTCCCGCAGGAGGTGGGGAGCCGGCAGAGACTGCGGGGGCATTGGGGCTCCCCCCGCGGTCCCCAGTGCAAGACCAGGCCCTGGGGGATGGAATCCCTGGGGCCATAATTGGCCTCAGGGGGATGACCACTTGGCCCCCCTGCAAATAACAAAAAAAAAAGGCTGGCCAGGCCCCGGGGGATAGGGTCTCCGGGGCCAGAAGTGGCCCGGGAGGGTGGCCACTTGGCCTCCTCCCTGTTTTATTTATTTATTTATTTTTAAATAAGGCCCTGGGGAATCAATCAATCAATCAATCAATCACAGAATTTGTAGAGCGCACTACTTACCCGCGAGGGTCTCAAGGCGCTGGGGGGAGGGAAGGGGGGGGGATGCTGCTACTGGTCGAACAGCCAGGTCTTGAGTAGCCTCCTGAAGGTCAGCAGGTCTTGGGTCTTTCGTAGGCTTAGTGGAAGGGTGTTCCAGGTCTTGGCGGCGAGGTGTGAGAAGGATCTGCCGCCGGTGGTTGTTCTTCGAATGCGGGGGACGGTGGCGAGGGAGAGGTCGGCGGAGCGGAGCTGGTGGTTGGGGACGTAGAAGAAGAGTCGTCTGTTGAGGTAGGCTGGGCCAGTTTTGTGGAGTGCCTTGTGTGCGTGGGTGAGGAGTTTGAAGGTGATCCTCCTGTCGACGGGGAGCCAGTGCAGGTTCCTCAAGTGGGGGGTGATGTGGCGTGGTACGTCGAGGATCAGTCGTGCGGAGGCGTTTTGTATGCGTTGCAGTCGCTTGATGAGCTTGGCCGGGGCTCCCGCATAGAGGGCGTTCCCATAGTCTAGTCTGCTACTGACGAGGGCCTGGGTGACTGTTCTTCTTGTGTCTGTCGGGATCCACCTGTGGATCTTGCGAAGCATGCGGAGTGTGTTGAAGCAGGAGGAGGAGACTGCGTTGACTTGCTTGGTCATGGAGAGCGTTGAGTCGAGGATGACTCCCAGGTTGCGTGCGTGGTCGGTGGGTGTCGGGGCTGCTCCCAGCGTCGTTGGCCACCAGGAGTCGTCCCAGGCTGAGGGGTTGGAGCCGAGGATGAGGACCTCCGTTTTGTCCGTGTTCAGCTTTAGTCGGCTGATCTTCATCCAATCGGCGACGGCCTTCATTCCGTCATGGAGTTTGGCTTTGGCGGGGAAGGGGTCCTTGGTGAGGGAGAGGATCAGTTGAGTGTCGTCGGCGTAGGAGATAATGTTGAGGTCGTGTTGTCTGGCGATGCTTGCGAGCGGGGCCATGTAGATGTTGAACAGTGTTGGGCTGAGGGACGATCCCTGGGGTACGCCGCAGATGATCTCGGAGGCTTCGGATCGGAAAGGTGGGAGGCGGACTCTCTGGGTTCTGCCGTCGAGGAAGGAGGTGGTCCATTCCAGGGCCTTGTCTCGGATCCCTGCGTCGTGGAGGCGTGCGCGTAGAGTGCGGTGGCAGACAGTGTCGAAGGCGGCGGAGAGGTCCAGCAGGATGAGGGCTGCGGTCTCACCATTGTCCAGCAGGATCCTGATGTCGTCGGTGGCGGCGATGAGGGCAGTGTCAGTGCTGTGGTTGCTGCGGAACCCTGATTGGGATGGGTCCAGGATGCTGTTTTCTTCGAGGTATCGGGTTAGCTGTTTGTTGACGATCTTCTCGATGACCTTGGCTGGGAACGGAAGCAGAGAGATGGGCCGGAAGTTCTTGAGGTCTCTCGGGTCCGCCTTGGGTTTTTTGAGTAGGGCGTTGATCTTTGCGTGTTTCCAGCTCTCTGGGAAGGTCGCGGTCTCGAAGGAGAGGTTGATGATGTTGCACAGGTGGGGTGCGATGGAGCTGCTGGCTTTGTTGAAGATGTGGTGCGGGAAAGGGTCTGACGGGGAGCCGGAGTGTATTGTGCTCATGGTCTTGATGGTGTCCTCGATGTTCACGCTGGCCCAGGCTGGCAGGGGGTCATGGTCGATGGTGTGTGGCGGGTCTGGTGTATCGATCTTAGTTGGGGTTGTCTGGGTGTTGAAGCTGTCGTGGATATCGGCGATCTTGCGGTGAAAGAAGGTGGCGAGGGAATCGCACAGGGGTTGCGACGGCGGGATGTCGTTGGTGTTGGAGCTGGGATTGGAGAGTTCCTTCACGATGTTGAAAAGCTCCTTGCTGTTGTGTGCGTTGTTGTCGAGGCGGTCTTTGAAGGAGATTCTCTTGGCGGACCTGATGAGGTGGTGGTGGTTACGGATGGCGTCTTTGTGGGCTGTGTGGCTGTCCGGTGTCTTATCGCTGTGCCATTTCTTCTCTAGTTTCCGGCAGGTACGCTTGGAAGCTAGGAGTTCCGAGGTGAACCAGCTGGCTCTTTTGGTGGTGTCGCTGTAGGTGAGCTTTTTCAGCGGGGCGAGGGTGTTGGCGCAGTCGTCCATCCATCGTCTGAGGTTGCAGGCAGCGTCGTCGGTGTTGGATGGGGTCCCCGGGGCCAAAATTGGCCACAGGAGGGGGGCCATGCAGCCCCCCTCCAAATAACAAAAAAAAAGGCTGGCCAGGCCCCGGGGATGGGGTCCCCAGGACCAGAAGTGGCCCGGGAGGGGGGCCACTTGGTCCCCTCCCTGTTTTTTTTATTTATTTTTTTAAATAAGATAAGGCCGGGCCCAGGGGATGGGGTCCCCGGGGCCAAAATTGGCCACAGGAGGGGGGCCATGCAGCCCCCCTCAAAAACTATTAAAAAAAAGCAGGCCAGGCCTCGGGGGATGGGGTCCCTGTGGCCAAAAGTTGCCCAAGGAAGGGGGGCCTTGCGGCCCCCCCTCACGTAAAAAAAAAAAAATTAGGCACAGCACCGGGGGATGACGTCCCCGGGCCGAAAAAGGCCTCAGGAGGGGAGCCGCTCAGCCCCCTTCCCGTTTTTAATTTTTTTTAAAAAAATGGGTCAGGCCCTATGGGATGGGGTCCCCAGGGCCCACAAAATATTAAGAGAAGGGGGGCCCCTTCTAATAAAAAAAACAAAAAAAGCAGAAGCCGCCGTCTCGCCGGAGGCCCCGCCCCCTCCTGCACCACTATGCAAACTCGCCTCCTGGCGCGTTCTGGATTGGGGGATTAAGTCCCCTTGAATCCTAAGGATCCTTAGGGGCCAACTAGCCCACCAGGTACCTCCAGTAAGCCCCACACAGTGGGATTGCTGAGAGGTGGTCCGAGGCCTTGCCCCTTTTTACACCACTCTGCAAATGCGCCTCTTGGTGCACTGCTGGTGAGGTGATGAGTCCTCTTGTGTCCTGAGGACCTCAGGACTGAAGTGGACCTCATCCCCCGAGCAGCAGTGCCCCAGGCGGCGCGTTTGCAGAGTGGTGTAAAAAGGAGGCATGGCCTCGGACCAGTCTCAGCAATCCAGCTGTGTGGGGCTTACTGGAGGTAATAGGAGGGCTAGTTGGCCCCCAGGGACCCTCAGGAGGCAAGAGGACTTCATCCTCCAACCAAGAGCGCACCAGGAGGCGCGTTTGCAGAGTGGTGGACAAAGGGGGCGTGGCCTGTGTCCACCTCTCAGCAATCCCACTGTGTGGGGCTTACTGGAGGTAACAGGTAGGCTAGTTGGCCCCTCACCACCCCCAGCAGCGAAGGGGACTTTAATCCCCATCGAAGAGCGCCCCAGGGAGTGTGTTTGCACACTCGTGGGCAAAGGGTGTGAGGCCTGCTATGAGAACTTACCAATGCTGCTGTGTGGGACTTACTTGAGGTAATAGGGGGGGTAGTTGGCCCCCAAGGTTGTCCTTGGGGGCCAACTACCCCTTCTGTTACCTCCAGTAAGTCCCACACAGTGGGATTGCTAAGAGGTCTTCGGAGGCCATGCCCTCCTTTCTACACCACCCTGCAAACGTGCCTCCTGGCACACTACGGGTTGGGGGATGAAGTCCACTTTTCTCCTGAGGGGCTTTGGGGGCCAAGAAACCCTCCTGGTATCTCCTGTAAGTCCTACGCAGTGGAATTCCTGAGTGGTGGTCGGAGTCCCAACCCCCTTTCTCCACCTCTCTGCAAACGCGACTACTAGTTAAAGAAGCATTTGCAATGTAATAGGTTTCGCATTTGCAAGAGTTAGAGCTATTGGTGTTGTAAATGTAAAAGTGTTTTATTAATGTTTCTTGGAGTGGAGTGGATGTAGGTTGTGTGTACTGGAATTATGTGGTATGTTGCACAGTGAAATTATGTGGATAGAAAGTATGTGGTATTTAGTGAATAGTAATTATGTAGAGTGGGATTATGTGTTATGGAGAATAATTGTGTGGTATGATAGTCTGTGTTGTGGAGTGGTAACCTCAGGTTTAGTCTTCCTCGTTTCCATAGAAGCTAAACTATAAACTCAATGAGACAAAAAAAAGAAGGAACCACTGAGGAGCACTTCTGGACCTAGTCAGAGGTATGAGCAGGGCCGATGGAATTATGCGACTGTTTGGCTGCACCAACTTTTGCACAATTATACATTTTCCGCATTTGCCACATAATCCATCATCTGCTGCATAATCTGCTGATTTGAACAAAAAAAACCTTGTTTTTGGCTCAAACGGCTCAAACGTTACCAAAAATGCAGCGACAAGTGTTACAGCGTGGTGGAAGGCCCTTTGCAAACCTAGAATGGTCACCTGTTACTTATTGCTAAATGTAGGTATTAAATTGATACCAATGGTCTGCAAACCACTCTTGCTTCTTTCTGCCCCTCTCTTGCCTTTTTCTGCATTTCTGTTGCTTCTTTCTGCACCTTTCTTTCTTTTTCTGCACTTCTTTTGCCTCTTTCTGCTCATCTCTTCCACTTTCTGCACCTCTCTTGCCTCTTTCTGCACCTCTTTTGCTTCTTTCTGTACCCCTCTTGCCTCTTTCTGCACCCTTCTTCCCTCTTTTTGCACCTCTTTTGTCTCTTTCTGTACCCCTGTTCCCTATTTCTGCACCTCTCCTGCCTGTTTCTGCACCTCTCTTGCCTCCTTCTGCACTTCTCTTGCCTCTTTCTGCACCTCTGTTGCTTCTTTCTGCACTTCTGTTGCCTCTTTCTGCACCCCTCTTGCCTCTTTCTGTATCTCTGTTGCTTCTTTCTGCACTTCTCTTGCTTCTTTCTGCACCTCTGTTGCTTCTTTCTGCACCCCTCTTGCCTCTTTCTGCACCCTTCTTCCCTCTTTGTGCAACTCTCTTGCCTCTTTCTACACCTCTCTTCCCTCTTTCTGCACACCTCTTGCCTCCTTGTGCACCTCTGTTCCTTCTTTTTGCACTTCTCTTGCCTCGTTCTGCACCCCTTTTGCCTCTTTATGCACTGCTGTTGGTTCTTTTGCACTGCTCTTGCTTCTTTCTGCACTTCTCTTGCAAATGTTTGCACCCCTCTTCCCTCTTTCTGCACCTCTCTTGCCTGTTTCTGCAACTTTCGTGCCTCTTTCTGTAGTTCTCTTGCCTCCTTCTGCACCTCTGTTGCTTCTTTCTGCACTTTTTGCCTCTTTCTGCACCTCTCTTGCTTCTTTCTGAACCCCTGTTGTCTCTTTCTGCACTCATCTTCCCTCTTTCTGCACCTCTCTTGCTTCTTTCTGCACTTCTCTTGCTTCTTCCTGCACCTCTCTTGCTTCTTTCTGCACCCTTCTTCCCTTTTCTGCACCCCTCTTCCCTCTTTCTGCACCTCTCTTGCCTCTTTCTGCACCCCTGTTCCCACTTTCTGCACCTTTCCTGCCTGTTTCTGCACCTCTCTTGCCTCTTTCTGTATCTCTGTTGCTTCTTTCTGTACTTCTCTTGCCTCTTTCTGCACCATTTGCGCCTCTTTCAGCACCTCTGCACTTCTCTTCCTTCTTTCTGTAACCCTCCTGCCTCTTTCTGTACCCCTCTTGCATCTTTGTGCACCTCTCCTACCTCTTTCTGCACCCCTCTTGCTTCTTTTTGCACCTCTGTTGGTCTTTCTGCACTGCTCTTGCTTCTTTCTGCACCTCTTTTGCAAATTTCTGCATCCCTCTTGCCTCTTTCCGCACCCCTCTTCACTATTTGTCCACCTCTCTTGCTTCTTTCTGAACTTCTCTTACTTCTTTCTGCACTGCTCTTGCTTCTTTCTGCACCTCTCTTGCAAATTTCTGTATCCCTCTTACCTCTTTCTGCACCCCTGTTCCCTCTTTCTACACCTTTCTTGCTTGTTTCTGTACCTCTCTTGCCTCTTTCAGCACCTCTGTTGCTTCTTTCCGCACTTCTCTTGCCTCTTTCTGCACTCTTCTTGCCTCTTTCTGTACCCCTTTTGCCTCTTTCTGCACCTCTCTTGCCTTTTTCTGCAGTTCTCTTGTTTCTTTCTGCACCTCTTTTGCTTCTTTCTGCACTTTTCTTGCCTCTTTCTGTACCCCTCTTGCTTCTTTCTGCACCTCTGTTGGTTCTTTCTGCACTGCTCTTGCTTCTTTCTGCACTTTGCTTGCTTCTTTCTGTACCCTTCTTCCCTTTTTTGCATCCCTCTTGCCTCTTTCTGCAGTTCTCTTGCCATTTTCTGCACCTCTCTTGACTCTTTCTGCACCTCACTTGACTCTTTCTGCACTTCTCTTGCTTCTTTCTACACCTATGTTGCTTCTTTCGGCAATTCTCTTGCCTCTTTCTGCACTTCTCTTGCCTGTTTCTGTACCTCTCTTGCCTCTTTCTGTACCTCTCTTGTCTCTTTCTGTACCTCACTTGCTTCTTTCTGCACCCTTCTTGCCTCTTTCTGCACCCCTCTTCCCTCTTTCTGTACCTCTCTTGCCTCTTTCTGCACCCTGTTCCCTGTTTCTGCACCTTTCCTGCCTGTTTCTACCCTCTCTTGCTTCTTTCTGCACCGCTGTTGTCTCTTTCTGCACTCGTCTTCCCTCTTTCTGCACCTCTCTTGCTTCTTTCTGCACCTCTTTTGCAAATTTCTGCATCCCTCTTGCCTCTTTCCGCACCCCTCTTCACTATTTGTCCACCTCTCTTGCTTCTTTCTGAACTTCTCTTACTTCTATCTGCACTTCTCTTGCTTCTTTCTGCACCTCTCTTGCAAATTTCTGTATCCCTCTTACCTCTTTCTGCACCCCTGTTCCCTCTTTCTACACCTTTCTTGCCTGATTCTGTACCTCTCTTGCCTCTTTCGGCACCTCTGTTGCTTCTTTCCGCACTTCTCTTGCCTCTTTCTGCACTCTTCTTGCCTCTTTATGTACCCCTTTTGCCTCTTTCTGCACCTCTCCTGCCTCTTTCTGCACCTCTCTTGCCTTTTTCTGCAGTTCTCTTGTTTCTTTCTGCACCTCTTTTGCTTCTTTCTGCACTTTTCTTGCCTCTTTCTGTACCCCTCTTGCTTCTTTCTGCACCTCTGTTGGTTCTTTCTGCACTGCTCTTGCTTCTTTCTGCACTTTGCTTGCTTCTTTCTGCACCCTTCTTCCCTTGTTTGCATCCCTCTTGCCTCTTTCTGCAGTTCTCTTGCCATTTTCTGCACCTCTCTTGACTCTTTCTGCATCTCACTTGACTCTTTCTGCACTTCTCTTGCTTCTTTCTACACCTATGTTGCTTCTTTCAGCAATTCTCTTGCCTCTTTCTGCACTTCTCTTGCCTGTTTCTGCACCTCTCTTGCCTCTTTCTGTACCTCTCTTGTCTCTTTCTGTACCTCACTTACTTCTTTCTGCACCCCTCTTGCCTCTTTCTGCACCCCTCTTCCCTCTTTCTGCACCTCTCTTGCCTCTTTCTGCACCCTGTTCTCTGTTTCTGCACCTTTCCTGCCTGTTTCTACCCTCTCTTGCTTCTTTCTGCACCGCTGTTGTCTCTTTCTGCACTTGTCTTCCCTCTTTCTGCACCTCTCTTGCTTCTTTCTGCACTTCTCTTGCTTCTTTCTGCACCTCTCTTGCTTCTTTCTGCACCCTTCTTCCCTTTTTTACATCCCTCTTGCCTCTTTCTGCAGTTCTCTTGCCATTTTCTGCACCTCTCTTGCCTCTTTCTGCACCTCACTTGCCTCTTTCTGCACTTCTCTTGCTTCTTTCTACACCTATGTTGCTTCTTTCAGCAATTCCCTTGCCTCTTTCTGCACTTCTTTTGCCTGTTTATGCACCTCTCTTGCCTCTTTCTGTACCTCTCTTGCCTCTTTCTGTACCTCACTTGCTTCTTTCTGCACCCCTCTTTCCTCTTTCTGCACCCCTCTTCTCTCTTTCTGCCCCTCTCTTGCTTCTTTCTGCACCCTGTTCCCTCTTTCTGCACCTTTCCTGCCTGTTTCTACACCTCTCTTGCTTCTTTCTGCACCGCTGTTATCTCTTTCTGCACTTGTCTTCCCTCTTTCTGTACCTCTCTTGCTTCTTTCTGCACTTCTCTTGCTTCTTTCTGCACCTCTCTTGCTTCTTTCTGCACCCTTCTTCCCTTTTTTACATCCCTCTTGCCTCTTTCTGCAGTTCTCTTGCCATTTTCTGCACCTCTCTTGCCTCTTTCTGCACCTCACTTGCCTCTTTCTGCACTTCTCTTGCTTCTTTCTACACCTCTGTTGCTTCTTTCAATAATTTTCTTGCCTCTTTCTGCACTTCTCTTGCTTGTTTCTGCACCTCTCTTGCGTCTTTCTGCACCTTTGTTGCCTCTTTCTGCACCTCTCTTGCTTCTTTCTGTACCCTTCTTCCCTTTTTTACATCCCTCTTGCCTCTTTCTGTAGTTCTCTTGCCATTTTCTGCACCTCTCTTGCCTCTTTCTGCACCTCACTTGCCTCTTTCTACACTTCTCTTGCTTCTTTCTACACCTTTCCTGCCTGTTTCTGCACCTCTCTTGCATTTTTCTGTACCTCTGTTGCTTCTTTCTGCACTTCTCTTGCCTCTTTCTGCACCCTTCGCGCCTCTTTCAGCACCTCTGTTGCTTCTTTCTGCACTTCTCTTCCTTCTTTCTGTACCCCTCTTGCCTCTTTCTGTACCCCTCTTGCCTCTTTCTGCACCTCTCCTACCACTTTCTGCACTCCTCTTGCTTCTTTTTGCACCTCTGTTTGTTTTTTCTGCAGTTCTCTGTTGCTTCTTTCTGCACTGCTCTAGCTTCTTTCTGCACCTCTCGCAAATTTCTGTATCCCTCTTACCTCTTTCTGCACCGCTGTTCCCTCTTTCTACACCTTTCTTGCCTGTTTCTGCACATCTCTTGCCTCTTTCAGCACCTCTGTTGCTTCTTCCTGTACTTCTCTTGCCTCTTTCTGCACCCCTCTTGCCTCTTTCTGTACCCATTTTGCCTCTTTGTGCACCTCTCCTGCCTCTTTCTGCACCTCTCTTGCCTTTTTCTGCAGTTCTCTTGTTTCTTTCTGCACCTCTTTTGCTTCTTTCTGCACTTTTCTTGCCTCTTTCTGTACCCCTCTTGCTTCTTTCTACACCTCTGTTGGTTCTTTCTGCACTGCTCTTGCTTCTTTCTGCACCTCTCTTGCTTCTTTCTGCATCCTTCTTCCCTTTTTTGCATCCCTCTTGCCTCTTTCTGCAGTTCTCTTGCCATTTTCTGCACCTCTCTTGCCTCTTTCTGCACCTCACTTGCCTCTTTCTGCACTTCTCTTGCTTCTTTCTACACCTATGTTGCTTCTTTCAGCAATTCTCTTGCCTCTTTCTGCACTTCTCTTGCCTGTTTCTGCACCTCTCTTGCCTCTTTTTGTATCTCTCTTGCTTCTTTCTGTACCTCACTTGCTTCTTTCTGCACCCCTCTTGCCTCTTTCTGCACTCCTCTTCCCTCTTTCTGTACCTCTCTTGCTTCTTTCTGCACCCTGTTCCCTCTTTCTGCACCTTTCCTGCCTGTTTCTACACCTCTCTTGCTTCTTTCTGCACCGCTGTTGTCTCTTTCTGCACTCGTCGTCCCTCTTTCTGCACCTCTCTTGCTTCTTTCTGCTACTCTCTTGCTTCTTTCTGCACCCTTCTTCCCTTTTTTACATCCCTCTTGCCTCTTTCTGCAGTTCTCTTGCCATTTTCTGCATCTCTCTTGCCTCTTTCTGCACCTCACTTGCCTCTTTCTGCACTTCTCTTGCTTCTTTCTGCACCTCTGTTGCCTCTTTCTGCACCTCACTTGCTTCTTTCTGCACCCCTCTTGTTTCTTTCTGCACCCCTCTTGCCTCTTTCTGCACATCTGTTACTTCTTTCTGCACTTCTCTTGCTCATACCTTTCTGTACACAAATTTACAGAGTATGCTGTTTGAAACACAGGTATTCAAGTATTTGTATGTTTATTTTTATGTAACGTAGCACTACGTAAAAGCAGAGCCACACCTCCACAAACTTGGTCAGACTTACAACAGTGATATGCTTAGGATTGCTGTTTTTATATTTTGTAGGCCAACATTTTGAGTAGTCGATGAATATTGAACCTTCAAGAGAAAAGTGAGGTTTAAGACATCTTGGGAGATGGATTAGTGATTAGGCTACTTTGTATGAGTCTGTTGTAAGGTACAGTCAAAGAAGACCTCTTTTTGAACTTCTGTTGGTTCTTTCCGCACATCTCTTGCTTCTTTCTGCACCTTTCTTCCTGTTTCTGGACTTCTGTTGCCTCTTTCTGCATTTCTCTTGCTTATTTCTGCACCTTTCTTCCTCTTTCTGCACCTCTCTTGCCTCTTTCTGTACTTCTCTTGCTTCTTTCTGCGCCTTTCTTCCTCTTTCTGCACATGTCCTACCTAAGTAGGCATAGTTAGAAATTAGCATTTAAAAAACCTTAGAAATTCACTGAAAATATATATATATTTTTTTTAAATATCAAAGGGAGTAAACAGAAGAATTATTTTCGATATGAGCTATGCCATTTATAGCAGCATATGTGGATTAGGATTTCATAAAGTCTGGGATGTAATGTTTTTTTTCTGCCCGTTTATAACCAATGAAAAGGGAAATAGGCGGCGATATGGTCGGTGGCCCCTAGGTCTTCATATGACCCATATACAAAACAAATGGGTGTGATAAAGTGCTTATGCTGGAACGTTGCTGGACTAAACTCTGCAAGTAAACATCAGATGGCACGAGCAGAGCTTCAAAACTATAAACCTCATGTTGTGGCTCTGGTTGAAACACATTTAGCATACAAAGACAGACAGTTATTAAAACAATTGGATTATAAGATAATTGCATGTACTTCCCAGACGGTCTCTATTAGAGGGGTTGCTATCTTAATAGACAAACGGCTCGACTACACCTTGCTTAGAGCCTCTCATGATAACTGTGGCAGGTGGATAATCATACAGCTACTTATAGATGGTTATAAATTTGTACTATGTGCTCTTTGTGGCCCAAACCTGGACGAGCCACGTATTTTTGAAACGTTATCCCTAGATCTTTTTGATTGGCAGGGAGACTTAATTATTATGGTAGATTTCAATTGTACCATGAATTCATGCTTAGATTCAACTAATCCAGGCGCCTCGGTCAGAATGAGGAAAGTTCGGGCCGCCATTATGGAAATGGCTCGATTGCATAGTCTGAAAGATGTTTGGCGGTCATTGCATCCTCTTCAACCTGGCTATACTTACTATAGCGCACCACACCGGCAGTATTCAAGGATTGATATGTTCTTGACCAATAATGCTATCCTTAATATAGCTAAGTGTGAAGTGTGCCTCCAAGATAGTCTCAGACCACAATCCCTTATTGTTGGAACTTGCGCTTAGCTCATCTACTAAATTAACACGCCAATTTTCCTTTCCTTGTTATTTGCTGATGGATATAGAGTTTCAAGCTTTTATGAAAAGCAGTATTAGTAATTTTCTTTTAGATAACGAAGGCTCTGCTTCTCTCTTCTCTATTTGGGACTCACTTAAAACTTACATAAGAGGAGCTACTCAGCAATATATTTTTAGATTAAATCGTACCAAAAATTTGGCAAGCAAGGCTATTAGAGAAGGCATTCGACAATTAGAAATAGCGCATACGAATGAAATTAGAAGCGGCATTATTCAACAGATGGCAGCCTCAATTTATTCACAAACATATCTACTTCTAATTGAAAAACGCGCTGCATTAGGACGGTCCCTAAAAGATAAGACGGCGGCTAGTTATAATAAAAATCGAGCTCTTCAATACGAGTACGGCGAACAAGTAGGTAAAGTGCTCGCACATCAACTTTCTGACAAAAGGGCGGCGCGAGACATAAAGGGTATAAGAGGTGTTGGGGGGTTACTCTATACTCAGCCTGAAGAGATAGTAGAACAATTTTTGGGCTTTTATCAGTCATTATATAGTAACTCTAATGTGTTTGATAAAAGTAAATTTATTGACTATATAGATAAGTGTAAGTTTTGTGAAATTATTCATAGACTCGCAACAGAACAGGTACACTCTCTTAATTTAGATATTACAGTTGATGAAATATCTGATGCTATCGGTGCTCTTCCTGCTGGAAAAGCAGCAGGTGAGGATACAATTCCGGCGGAATTTTATAAGATATTTAAGGACAGTCTGATTCCTATCATGTCTAGGATTATGAATTATATTAGTGTGAGTGGGATGGTACCCAGTTCGTGGGATATGACAAACATTGTCTTCTTCTTAAAAAAGAATAAGCCGAAAGAAGAGTGTGGGTCATATCGCCCGATCTCGCTAATAAATGTTGATGCAAAAATCTTTGCAAAAATACTGGCAACACGTCTTGCGCCTCTTATAACACAGTTAGTCTCAGATCAACAACATGGATTTATACCCGGCAGGGATACGACTGCACACGTGAATACTGCCTTAGTTGCTTTTGATGCTGCTTCTAAATTAAATCTGGATATAGGAATGGTCATGCTTGATGCAGAAAAAGCATTCGATCGTGTAACATGGGATAGTCTCTGGGCCATACTTACGGTGTATAATATCCTTGGCCGTTTCTATGATTGGATTAAAGTTTTATACAAATGCCCAAGAGCAAAGTTAGTCTACCTAAAGTATCAGTCTGCTCCCTTTATGATACTGAGGGGTACTCGACAAGGGTGCCCTTTATCACCTCTTCTTTTTGCTCTATATATAGAGCCATTTATCAGATCACTGCTTGTCAACTTATCCATCCCACCTCTACTAATAGGCTCTGAAGAATTGAAAATAACGGCTTACGCCAATGATATAGCTGTTTTGTCTATAGACCCAGTCAGAGCTATAGAGGCTATCCAAATCGAAGCTAGTACATATGGGAATTTTTCCGGATACAAATTGAATGTTAACAAGACACAGACCATTCTTAATTTTCAAGCTGACAGGGAGGTAATTGGGGCATGTACATCAGCAACCTATTTAGGTGTACAGATTACTGCAGATCTGGGACAGATTATAAAATTGAATTACAATTCTTTACTTAAGTTGATGATTTCCAAAATGAGGGACTGGCATAAATTGCCTATTAGTATTATAGGGCGCTGTAATATTATAAAAATGATTGTATTGGCTAAATTTCTTTATTTATTTAGGGCAATACCTCTGGGAGTTCCAAATTATTATTTTTTTAAACTTGAGGGGGCTATTAGCAGTTTTGTATGGAGATATAAACAATCGAGACGTGCTATAAGATACCTAAAACTTCCTTACAGATATGGAGGATTTCAATTACGTGATTTTAAATTATATTTTTGGGCCGCTTTCGTTGGACGTTTACGGGACCTTCTATCTCCCAGGAGACAACATTGTTGTTATAGTCTTGCTATTGGTAGTGATAGCATTATGTTTTTGTATAGGATCAATGATCCAAACTATTTTAAAAGAGTACGGTTTAAGACTCTTAAGGATATAGTCTATATATGGCGTGAGATCAGAGCTAAATGATCTTTGCCTTTGATGCATCTTAGCATGCCATTATGGTATAACCCTATGCTTCCGGCAATTTTCCATGATATGCAAGCTAAATCCTGGGACAGATATGGTATTAGTCAACTTAGCCATTTATACAATGCCGCTGGGTTTCGTACGTTTTCAGACTTACAGATGATATCTGGTATCCCTAGGAATATGTTTTATAAATATCTACAGATTAGAGATTGTTTATGGGGGCGTAGAGATATAAGACAACCTATGGGATCAGATATACTGACTTATTTACACTCAGAGGCAAAACTGACTATTAGCAAGGCATATCAGCTATTCTCTCAATCCTGGGAGAATGATAGTTTGAAGCTAGCATCAAAATAGAGTGCGTTATTGGGACAAGATATTAGTCCTGGAGATATTAAACAGGCTTTAGAGACTTTAGATGCTGCGGTATATTCTATTAACCTAAAGTTGCAAAAGTTTAAAACAGTATGTATGCTCTACTATACTCCAGAACGAATAGCTAGATGGACAGATCCTAATGGCATAAACATGAATGATAAATGCAAGTGCGCAAAATGTGGATTGGTTGCCGCTGACAGTTTGCATATGTTTGTCACCTGCTCAGGTCTGGCCGCCTTTGGGAAAGATGTTTTGCATATAATAGCTGATCGCTTAAAGGTTAATATACAATTGACGGAGAAAGAGCTTATGCTTGGCTATAAATCAGATGCTGTCCTAGGATTAAGATCCTTTATATCGATTATTATAACAACAGCACGATTATGCATTGCCCGCGCTTGGATATCTAAAATACCACCCAGGGCTCTGGAATGGTGGGCAATGCTAAGGGAGACTTTCGAAAGAGAGATGGCTATAGTTAAGAGCAGGGTGCCCGCTCTAGAAAGAAGTTCCATCGAATTTGGGGGCCTATGTTAAAACTAGAACTGTAAAAGTGTTGGGTATTAATGTACTTCCGAATATTTCTTTTATTTTCTTTCTCTTTGGTTATCTCCTACAAGTTTATTTACTCAATGTATAGATATCAATTTTTCTTTTGATGTATGGCTTATATGTTTACTCCTTGAGATAAATAAAAAATATAAAAAAAAAAAAAAGAAATTCACTGAAAAAAACAGAGGTTTCAAGGAAGTTATAGTTAGGGATTAGCATTTAAAAAACCTTGGAAATTCACTGAAAAAACATAGGCTTCAGGGACGTTATAGTTAGTAATTAACATTTAAAAGAACCTTAGAAATTCACTGAAAAAAACCATAGGTTTCAGGGACGTTATAGTTAGAAATTAGCATTTAAAAAACCTTTGAAATTCACTGAAAAAAACCACAGGTTTCAGGGACGTCATAGTTAGTTGGACATTTCACTCGTACAAAACCAGAGAAATTCGGCCGTTATAGACACTCATGTAGCTACTCACCAACCCATGCAGCCACTTACACACCAACTGACAGACTGATACAGACTTTCACACAAATTAGTCATTCACCCATGCATTCACTAAGACACATTTAATCACTCACTTACACAGTCAGTCATGCACCCACTAAATCATCCATTCAAACACTCATACACCCACTCATTCTTCAATACACTTTTGCGTATCTATATATAACATTCTTTAACTTTTAAAAATCACCCAGTCTCTGGATGATGTCATCAGTGATGTCATTTGAGATGTCATCAGTGATGTCACTGACCATGTCATGAGTGATGTAATATGTGACGTCATCAGCAGTGCATTGCGGGGGCGCGAGTTATAGTTAGCTCAACTAACTATAACGGCCGAATTTCTCTGATTTTGTATGAGTGAAATGTCCAACTAACTATAATGTCCCTGAAACCTGTGGTTTTTTAACTGAATATATATATATATACATATTCTTTCGATACAAACCCAACTTAAACTAAACAAATATTAGAAGTTCTAAAGCTATAGTTATAACTTTAATTTATAATTTACACACCACATTGAAGTTACTGTAAGTCGCGCACCTCCATTACCAGTTTTGTAACCCCAGTCGCCACACTACATTAACTATAACTCACCACTCTACCATGCTCTGTGTTCTGACAAATGATGTAATTTGCAATGTCCTAAGTGTTGTTATGAATGCTATGATTTCACATGGTATAATTGATGTAATATGGAAGGGTATAACCAGTGCATGGAGAAGGTGCGAGTGGCGTGGTGTGTTATATAGTGAAGTGGAGTATTGTAGAGTGGAGCGACGTGTTCTACAGTGGAGTTGTGTGGCATACAGTAAAGTAGTATGTCGTAGGCTGTCATAGAGTGGAGTAGAGTGTTGTAGAGAGGAGTGGCATAGAGTGGAGAAGGCTGGAATTTAGAGTTGTACAGTGGAGGACTGTTAAGAGAGTCTCGTAGAGTACACTGGAGGGGAGTGTCATACGGTGGAGTGGTGTGTTATATAGTTGAGTGGCATGTCATAGAGAGGAATGAAGTGATTTTTCGTTGAATGTCATAAAGTGTACTACAGTGGTGTACAGTGAATTTGCATAGAGTGGAGTAGAGAGCTTTAGAGTGGCATAGAGTGTAGAATAGTTTTGTAGAGTGGAGTTGATTACAGTGGATCAGAGTGTTGGACAGTGGAGCAGCGCAGAGCGGAGTATAATACAGTGGCGTAGAGTGGGATAAAATGTAGTAGAGTAGAGTATAGTGGAGAACACTGGAGTGGGGTTGCATAGAGTAGAGTAAAGTGTTGTAGAGTGGTTTGGCGTATTGTAGAGTACAGTGATGTGGAGTTCAGTTGAATGGACAGGCTTAGCATAAAGTTGAGTAAAATGTTATAAATGGGAGTACTGTATTCTACAGTACTGTGCAGTAGCGTGCAATACAGTAATGGAAAGTGTTGTAGACTACAGGAGAATAGAGTTGCATACAGTATTCTATAGTGGAGTGGCGTACAGTACAGTGTAGTGTTGTAGAGTGTGGTAGAGTGGATTGGCATGCAGCATAATAGAGTACAATGGAATACAGAGATGTAGAGTGGAGTGGCATACAGTGGAGTAGTGGAGTAGAGTGGAGTAGAGAGGAGTACTGTGTGAAAGAGTACAGTGGACTAAAGTGGGGTGCAGTGGCATAAAAATAGTGCATATAGTGTGGTATAGTGGACTAGAGTATCGCACAGCAGCACACAGTGGAGCAGAGTGTTGTACAGTGGCATATAGGATAGTACAGTGTTGTACAGTGGGGTGTAGAGGCATAGAGTGGAGTAAAGTGCCAGAGAGTTTCATGCAGTGTAGTAGAATGTTGTAGCGTGGAGTTGAATAGACTACAGTACTGTGTCGTACAGTGGAGCTACGTAGAGTGGATTGCTGTACAGTGACATAAAGAGACGTAAAGTCTCGTACAGTGGAATAGAGTGGAGTGGAGTAGCTTAATGTCTGAAGTACAGTATAATAGAGTGCATAGGCTTGTCATAGAGTAGAGTGGCATGGAGTGGATGTGGAGTACAGTGTAGTCGCGTAGTGTTGAGTTGTGTAAACTGTTATAAATTGGAGTGGCATCTCGTATAGGAGAGTGAAGTGCTGTGTCGTAAAGTATTTAAAAGCGTCATATAGTGTAATAGAGTGCTCTACAATGGAGTGTACAAGCATACAGTAGAGTCTAGAATTGTACTGTGAAGGGTATGGGGATAGAGTGGAGTAGAGTGCCATAGTGTGCATAAAGCGTAGTAGAGGTTTATAGATTGGAGTTATAAAGGGTGGAGGAGAGGGTTGTACAGTGGAGTGGCATAGAGTGGAGTAGTGTACACTGTAGTGGCGTGCTGTGGAGTACCGCACAGTGGAGTAGCATACATTGCAATAGCGTACAGTGGAATAGTGTGTTGAGAAGAGAAGAGTGAAGTGGCATGGAGTGGAATAGCATTCACTGCAGTGTCGTACATTGGACTGGCATACAGTGGAATAGCATAGAGCGTAGTGGCATAGAGTGGTATAATGGATAGTGGAGTAGCATACAGTGCAGTGGTGCATAGTGGAGTGATGTCCAATAGAAAAGCGTACAAGAGAGTCTCACAGAGAGATGTGAAATATATTAGAGTGGCGCAGAGTGGGGTAGCATACAGTGTAGGGGCATACAGTGGAATAGTATAGAGTGGAGTGTGGTACAGTGGAGTGGTGTAGAGTGGAATAGCGTATACTGGAGTAGAGTACAGAGGCGTACAGTGTAGTGCAGTAGACTGCAGTCGTGTACAGTGTAATGGGGTAGAGTGTAATACTATAGCGGAGTGCTATAGACTGGAGTAGGGTCCAATGGAATAGTGTAGAATTTAAAGGCATAGAGTGGAGTACACTAGAGTAGCATACACTGAAGTGGCATAGATTTAAATAGTGTAGAGCTGAGTGGCAGAGAGTGCAGTTGACGTACAGTAGAGTGGTGTGGAGTGGCATAGAGTCAAATAGCGTAGAGTGGAGCAGCATAGAGGGGAATAACACATAGTGGGGTGGCATACATTGGAGTGGCATAGAGTAGAGTGGAATAGTGTACAGTGGAGTTGCGTAGAGTGGAATAGCATAGAATGGACTAGCGTAGAGTGAAGTTGAACAGAATAGAGTGGTGTAGAGTGTAGTGTAGTAGAGTAGAGTGGCGTAGAGTGGAGTGATTGCAGAGTGGATTTGCGTATTGTGTAATAACGTAGAGTGGAGTGGCGTAGAGAGGAGTGGCGTCGAATAGAGTGACATACTGTGGAGTAGCATACAGTGGAGTGGTGTAGAGTGGAATAACGTTGAGTTTAAAGGTGTACAGTGTCAGTGATGTAGGGTGAGGGGCATATAGTGGAGCAGCATGGAGTAGAGTGGTTTAAAGGCCAATGTTCACCCATTTTCACACTAGTTGCCACTAACATTAGAAATCAATGTATAGACCTAAAGAATTATATAATAGTACCAGCAAAGTTCAACAAACTACTGTTCATTGCACTGTCTTCCCTCCCCTCAACTAAATGTTATTCTGTTTTTACTCGGTAGTTTGAGCATTCTTTACCTGCATAGGAAAACTAGAATCAGAGCCTTCAAAAATAAAAATGAGTCATATCAATTTATTGTACGTGGGTGGCTGATTATTTCCTGTAAAAGAGAACATCGTTTTTGTGCTTGAACTACATAACCTTGTGCAGAAGACGGATGAAATCATGATACAAGCATGATAAAGAGAAATATTTTGTTCCAGGGAAGTGCATATTTATATTCCAATACTTTACAATGTCATCGCAGCATGCCTTCCAAATCTTGGCTTTGATCAACAAATCTTCCAAAACCTATTATCATGTATTTTCATATAAAATGTTTTTAAGCAGCCTCCAGGTGTCTTTAATCGTAACATTCATACTTCAACACATTTATCAATCCTTTTCATTTTTCATTTTGCTGCCACTTGAACCTATTTTCAATCAAGGAAAATGATTAATAATGTTGCAAAGAAAGAGTCAAATCAGATGAGTAAACTTTTAAGAGTTCATTTAAAGTGAAGCATAAACGCAAATTATGCATAAAAACCTCATTTATATCCATAGTAGTGTGTCACCAATTGTAAGCTAGACAGTAACATATGTGTTAGACAGTTTTTCACAGGGAAGATTAATTCAAACTGCCTCAAACTGTTAAAAAATGAAACACATTAACAGCAGCTAAGGGGGGTAGTTCTAGGAGTGCTTGAAATAAAATCACAAATGGTTAAGACTATTTTTTTGCATCAAAACACAATGGCTCATATGTGTGTGGAAATAGCTTATCCAGTATTAACAAGATAAGAAATATTTGTAATATTTTTTCATTTTTTGCAATATCTAGAGCTTGTCCAGACAGTGTGGGGAACAACTTGTGGAAACAATGTTTCTGTTGTTACGAAATTCCTGCCTTTAAAGCATTGTCTTACACTTCTCTAAACACAGTCATTGTATTGTAGCTATCGTATCGTATTTTACTGTGGCATTACTATAGCACTTTCCTATCACTTGACGGAGTCCCTTCATGCTTTATAGTATGTTGAGTAAGGAGCTACTCCATTTGCTGTGTATGGTTTAGAGAAAAGGGTGGTTCCAGAGTCAACTAAGTGTGGCATGTTATGTTGTCATGCGTGAAAACCAAAGATGTGTTCCAGACTTGCAGCACACAGTGGCATCACTTTTAAGCAGTGCGTACATAGTAGAAACATAAAATTATAATAACTTTGCGTTATCATTTTATGCTTTGTGCTGCTTTGCGGGTGGGTGGGCAGGCGAGCGGGCGGGTGGGGCTGCTCTGCTCTCGTAGCATGGCAGGGGAGGAGTGGTTTGCCCACTTCTAGTGCTGCGCAATGACTGTTTGGTCGGCCCTCTCGGGCAAGGTTTTATTTTTTTTTCTATTTGCCCCCCGCCCGCGACCCCCCCGACCTCACCCCGTGTCTGCCCCCACCACCCGCGAGCCATGCCGGCCGCCACTGGCAGTATATGGTATCACCATACACATGATGCGGTATGTGAAAGAAGAGTGAGAGATAGATTTGTGTGAAGAGTATTCAAAGCAGAATACAGTAATCTTCAGGTTATTGACTCCATGTTTTTGGAAAACGCTTGGCGGTGCTGAATTTGAGCCAGTGGTTGCAGGTGGGGCACACAGGCACTCATTTGTGCGGACTAGCACTTATTTTTCCTCAACAGACTTGTATCCAGAGCCGGAGATAAAAACACAATCAAAGCAAAGGAGGAAAAAAGAGCACCAAAGGGATATAACAGATGAAACAGAGCCTGCAAGAGTGAAATAAAGGGGTCTGGAGTTTCTGGTGGTGAAAGAAAGAGGCATGAGGTGAAATCCAGACTGCGCAGCCTTCGTATTCTGCAATTACATCATTTGTCAGTGGTGGATACGGGAATCTGAGAAAAACCTTAGGCATCAGCACTTATTATTTTACATATTTATCACTGCCACTTGGACTTCATTGCTTTTCTATAGGTTTTGATGGTTGCTGTTGATGCTTTTTGTAGTTTTCTCCAGAGTTTACATGTTTGCACAGAGAGAGAGTGCCTCCAGTTCAACTTTTTTAAAGTAGGGAATGATCAGGAATCCAGTCATATTGATCTGAGGATTCTTGTTTGATTGTACAGTTTGAGTTTCAACTGGAAGAATATGGCCCATTCAATGAATGGCCCAGTGTGCAATGCAGAGCACTTTGTAGGAAACTCTTCTAGCTATTGGATACCAATGTAGGGCTCACTGAGCATGGATGATATGGTCCTGAGTACTCAAAATTAGGGCTTACCTAGCCTCTGTGTTCTTGATTTGTAAAGCTTTCCTGTTAGTTCTTTTGGTGGGCTGATATAGAGGCCTTTTGCATAGTCAAGGAATGAGGACATAAGTGCTATAGATGCCTGAATCCTGTGTGAGAGGCCTGGATTTAGCTGATGGTAGACCTAGTTCTGGGGCCAGGCTTATAAGGGAATTTAGTGCTGTCAAGTTCCACAGATGAGAATTCCAATTTTTGAAGATCCAAGTTTGAGATAGTTCTTTAGCATCCATTGGTGTACAGCCAGGAGGCATTTTCCGAGATCAGAGATCTTTATGTCCTACACCTTTTCAAGTTTCATTATGATCTGGGTAACATCTTCATAGCTGCAGTAAGTGAATTTAAAGTCGTTGACAAGGTCTGTAATGGTGTCAGATATATGTTAAAGAGAAGCGGATCAATGGTGACTTTATTTAGTTGTAGGCAGTTCCATGCAATCCTGTGCTTTTTAGACTTTGCAAGAGTTTTTTATGGTCCAAACTGTCATATGCTGATGCCATGGCCAAGAGGAGCAATGATGCAACTCTATTCTGGCCCACAGTGTTCTTAATGATGTCCTTGATAGAGATCAGTGCTGACCCTAACCTGCGTTCATTCTGCCTCTCAGGGAAGAGATTGCTTTGTTCAATGAATCTTGAGATCTGAAAGAATATAGCTTTATCAATGACGTTACCTATGAATGAACCATTGGCTATTGGTCTGTAACTTATGGGGTCTGTGTGATCTGACAAAGTTAAGGGGTCAATGGGGATCCTTATGACAATGATCAGACGTTTTGGTGCAAAAATGGCATCAAGACTATGACCTGCTGAATGTGTAGGTACCAATGTCCAGCTGATGCATGTCCAATGATTCTTGATGTGTTAGAAAGTGCTGGTTTAGCACATCAAGTGTTGAGTTACCCTAAGATGAATAGAATTAGGTGATCCATGGTAATCTCTGCGTCTGAGTCTAGAAGAGGATCATCAAATGCTGTATTTTAAAAGAGCGGTCAATAGATGAGAAAGAAAGAATTTGAGAAGGTTGATACAGGGGAGCATCAAACTAGTAGTGATTCACATTCTGAGACAGAAAATTCTTCATTGCAGGACACTTCTATGATGTTTTTGTAAATTATCACAAGGCCACCACCACTGTTTTTGATGGGGCAGTTTCTTTATTTACCAAGATACCTATCTAGAATAACTTAATGCAATATGAGTGCAGCATCATCTTGTGGACATGTTTCAATAATGAAGAGCAAAACAGGATTGAGGCCAGCTGGGAAAGTCATAGATGTATTATTTTGTTATTCACTGATCTGCCATTATTTAGTATGCAGGGTAGTTGGTTGGTAAAAGGCATGAAACATATTCTGTTAGCTAATGGTGAGGGTTGCTCTTGGTGGTACATTGATGATTGAGGGTATGTGGTTATGGATGCTTGTGATTCAGTGTTCATCAATAGAGTTCTTGGTGCCACTGATTTTTCCTGTGTAGACAATGAATGTATTGTGCTGGAAGATCAGATGCTTTAGGTGGGAAGGAGTTGCTGTAGAGGTTGCACAGGTTATGGATTTGGTTGACCTTTGGGTTATTTTAATGTTTATCTGCTGGCTAGCCCAGTGAATGGCCCTGAGATGGACTCCCTGTATGTTGCTCCTTTTGTCTGAGTGTCAGGAGAGGTTGTCTTTGAGCATAAGTGCTATGTCTGTTTGGATGTTCAAAGAGGCTGAGCAGTGATTTGTTTGGGTTCAGAAGGAAGAACATGATTCTCTAGAGTGTTTGAGAGAATAGAATTAGGTGTGTAGTGGGAGGGCTCAGTCAAAACAATTGACAGATAGTGGCGAGGTATGTCTTGGGGGATGTATAAAAGAGGGTATGAATAAATAGGATGGGGTGGGAGAAGGGATCAGAGCTGGAGGAGCAAGAGAAAATGTATTTCAGCCAGGCCTTTTTCTGTTATGACAGTCATACCGCAAGGACAGCAAGTCAGAGAGGTGACTCAAAGTCACTGAAATTAGATTTTTGTTTTTTGTGGTGGGAGACTAAGGAAATGAATAATGAGGTACATAGCTGACAGTTGCTGTGTGACAGTGCAGGGGTAGAGGTGAGCAAAGAGTGTAATGGTGTGTCAGGGCAGTGTGGTTAGATAGGAACACAAGGCAGGTTAAGAGGAGGCTTAGTATCAAGAGGAGGTGTGTAAACAGAAATAATGTCCAATGTGAGCACTGTATTAGGTGGAGTTAGGCAAAGAGTGCTTGCTGTATTAGAGGCAGTAGGTAGAGGAAGGTGTGGAAAACTAGTAGAGGGATGGCAGGACACAATACGAGCAGGCTGGATCAACGCAGAAAAATATGGTTGGATGAAGGAGGAATATATTGTAGGAGGAGGAATTTGTTTGGATATAGCTGCTGTATAAAATGATGAGAATACAGAGCATGGAGATGAGTATCCCTTGACATAATGTTAGCAAAAGTGGGAGCGTTCCATGTTCATGATGAGTGATAGGCTTTGGATAGTAACATTTTTGCCATTATAAATATCTTGTGCAATATGTTAAGTATAGTCGGTTAATAGGAATACTAAGGCTTGTTGTAACACCAATTGATCCAGAGCAGTGATGGTCTGATTAACAACAGAAGCTCACTAAAAAATGTTTGAGTCATTTGCTGCAGCTCTTCTTTTTGTGCTTCCTTATTACTGTGAGGATAATGCTCTTTAGGTGTTTGTTCTGTAAGCTTCTTCTCCATAAAAGTGGAAGCTATTTATCAGAGTTATATAGCAAACAGAGTTCCAACAGAAGTGAGTCTTTGGGGTGGTGAGGATCTACAAAGGAAACTTCAATACTGGCTGTAGTTAACTAAAGAGGTCAGCCTAGGAGGAGGAGAGGCTGTTCTGAGAAAGACCACAAAGCCAACTGTACTGAACTAGTGGGGTCTGCCAGTATCAGAGAAGAATGTATCCTGTGGAAAACCACAGACCAAACAGTAGCAGGTCTATGAATTCTGTCCAGTAGTGAAGCTTGGGTTGCCCTAGGGAAAAACAGAGAACCAACAACAATGGCCCTATGAGTTATATTCTATAGCAGGGATGAGGGTGTCCGAAGAAACACCACAGAACCACCAGTTGTGGATCTTTGGGACCTGGCAAGGAATGGAGATGAAGTTGTTCTAAGGAAGATGACAGAGCCAACTGCAGCAAGTCTGTCTGGAAGCTTGGCAAGATTCTAGATCTGGAGTTAGAACGCGGATTGTACTTGCCACAACAGAAATACTGGACTAAGTGAGGAAGAGGTTCTGGCCCAAGCCTCTTTTCAGGCCCTAACAGACCTAAACAGAAATGATGCCCTTAATGTTCTGCCATCGTCCTGGATGCCTAGGCTGGATGCCCTAAGAGGAAAGATTAAGTACGATAAGTGTGGTCACTTGAAATCTATGACACCCAAATTAAGGTTGCACCTTAACCAATTTTCCTCCGTCAACACCCGCAAATCCAGAGGAAGGGAATTCCAAACCCGGGCTAGACGAAAGGAGAAAGAGATACCACTCCATCTCTTTCTCCTAATTCTTGGTAATGCAGCCAACTCTGCACCAGAAGAGCAGAGGGTTCTTGCAGGGTGATAATGGATGAAAGGTAGCTAGGGCCTTTCTGGTGAAAAGCTCGATGTGCTAGGGGTTGACCTTTATATCAAATTCCTTGATGGGTAGCCAGGGAAGTTCCTTTAAATAAGGGCAGATGTGCATCTGCCTAGGAATTTTTGATAGTAGCCGAGCAGCATTGTTTTGGGCCAGCTGTAGCCTCCTCAGCAGGTAGGCGGTAAGTCCCATGTAGAGAGTGTTTGCATAATCAAGACGAGGGGTAATAAGAACATGTAGGACAATTTTTTGAGCCTGCACAAGGAGTAAATACAAAACAATTTTTATCAACTTTACAAGTCCAAAACAGGAGCCCACCACACACGCCACCTGTGGACCAAAAGATAGCTGACAGTCAATCTTAACCCTCTAAATTATGGACTATTGTAGTGGGGAAGGGAGGAGGAGGAATATAGATAGGCCAGCAATCCCCATCTCAAATAGGAGAGGGAGAGCCAAATAGCTAAATCTCAGTTTTACTACCATTGCACTGTAAATTGCTAGTACGCATCCATTGAAAGACAGCCATCAGGCAGGACTCCAAACCTTATCAGGTTAGGTTCAGATGCAAATTGTGGCATCCAGACAGATTGGCCTCTGTCGGCAAGAAAAAAGCTAATCCAGGCCAATGCAGAGCCATGTACTCCTATATTTTCCAAGCGTTGGAGAAGGATATGATGAGACTCCGTGCCAAAGGCTGTGGATAAGTCAAGTAATCAATGCAGTTTGATCCACAGCCAGTTTGATGGAATCTGCTACCTTCATTAGGGCTGACTCTGTACTGAAGTGAGGACAGAAGCCAGACTGGGATTGGTCTCAGGGGAAGAGTGGGAGGAGGAGGGGAAGGAGTGAGAGAGAAAAACAAGGGCTTTGAGATAATTAGATGCAATACATGAGTGCAGTACACAAATAACACTTAGAAGTAAGCACATTTGTTTAAACAAAATATATAGTGCATAAACCAGTCTCCCTTAGAGAAGACACATCAGCAGAATGTATTTGCATCCATGTGCACAAATAAAAGCCCAACCTAACTACTAAAGATCAGAGCCAAGCAGGAGAATTGCCTTCCAGTTAATGTTTAGGCTCTCCTGTGTTCAGAGCATGATTTTGTAGGCAGGTAGCAGGCTCCCTCAGTGCAATGTCAAGCAATGACAATATGGCAACCTTGGAGTATAGTAGTTTTCAGATGGGCCAAGGGGAAGGTTACCACTTCTCTTCTGTTCACCTGACTGAAATAGAGCTAAGTCTTGAGGGAGGAGTGGGTGGCGGAGGCAGGAGATGAGGTAATCACGACTAAAGTATTCAAGCAATTTACAAGTAAGCGATTTTTTAAATAAACTATTTTAAAGTCATCAGTGATGCACTGGTTCCATCCTACCTTCTGTAGACTGGAGGGACATGGGGTCATGCCAGAGAAAAAAAAAACTTAAACACATATTCATAGCATACTTTAACCCAGTTGAACATCTTCTGAGATTGGAGAAATTAACTTAATGGAGCTGGTATGCCTTAGTACTTAGAGGCTCATTTACAGATGAGTTGAAATGGAACATCGTCGAAAAACTTAAGGATGTCCTGTCTACCCTACTTAGGGTTTCCCAACCTTATGTGAAGGTGAGGGAAGTGCTCTGTTTCTGATAGCAGAGAAACAGCTGGCTCTGGAAATGACAACTTCGGTGATAGACCACCGGCTAACATAGCGTTTGACGTCCCTCCACATTGATGCACAGTAGGACACAATCATCCATACGGTGTCCACAGGAGCATTGATTTTGTTTGCTGTTTACCAAAAACAAAACCTCACTTTGGGTGTTTGGAAAACAAAATCTGATCCTCCTACTGTACCACCATGGAAAGGTGTACCAGTCAGTTTTATGTTTACCAAAACTGATTCCATCATGGTGGTGGGAAAAGTTTGAGAAAAAAAGAGCTGACAAATCCACAGTACACTATAAATTTGGCAGTGAGGTGTGACTGTGGCAGTGAGGTAGCACCCCTGCTATTGCTGCCCTCTTGAAAGTGAACCCATCAAACTATAAATTAGGCTGTTATTCATCATCAGAAGAAGTGGCCACATGTATGCAAGTACTGGGCATGCAGATAACTTTCATGTGGGGCTTGCTGCTTGTGACTTATGGATGCTACCTTAAAGTCTCCATTACCTGTGGCAATGCTCTAATGCATGTATGTTTTTTAGCCATATTTGTACTGGAAGCACTATTGGCAGATGCCACACAATTATGCAACAATGTTGTATTGATTTCACATGAACCACTGCTGTATGGACTAGGTCTGATGTACAGTAAGCAGGGAGAATCTCCTTAGGAACATCTAAGCACTAGCTTGTGGGCGAGCATCTGTGAGTTATAGGAAATGAAAGACTGAGGGTGGTAAAAGGTTGGCAGAAGAAGTGATGGGAAGAGAAAGAAAAGATGGTGAAGGACTGATGTTGACATATTTGTCTCCTGGGTTTCTTCCCTTCCACCATGTCAGTAAAACATGTATTGTTTAAAGCTATTTGCTCACATGGGCACCTCTAGGTCATTAAAGATCCCTACCATGTGCGGAGTCCCCCTAAAGTTCCACATTGTCCCCTGTCATCTTCAACATTTACATGGAGCCATTTGGTGCTCTACTCACAGATAACAGCATCAAGATTCACCAATATGCCAATGACACAAAACTCTATGTGAAAGTCTCCTCTGCTTCAGACATCCAACACTTCAAACTCTAATTGCACACCATCCAGACCTGGATGTCCAGTGCTTACCTGGATCTCAAAATAACCAAGACAGAATTCCTCTTATTTAGCAAGAACAATGAACAAGATACAATACAAACCTGGCTCAATGACATGAACTTTGACCACCCCGATCCCCAATTCTCACTGAATACCAAATCACTTAGATTCACCCCTGGACACCAATCTCTCCCTCAAGAAACATATTGCCAAAAAAAAAAACAAAGACCGCCCGGTACTAGCTTTCTCTTTTATAGAAAGTCAAACATTTCTTCCAGAAAGTGACTTCAGAACTGCTGCTCAAGCCTTTGTATTAATGTATCTGGATGGTGGTAATGACCTACTCCATGGCCTTTGAGACTCCGCACTGGCATCCTACAGTGTCATCCTACCTGCCTCAGCATGTCTCATCCAGGGCATGAAGAAATATGATCACATCATCCCCATCCTAATGGAACGCTATTGGCTCCCCTTGCAGCCCACACCATCTTCAAAACCAGCTGCATCATTTACAATATAACAATTGGCACCCACGCATTTTTGCAGATAAGTTCACTATGTCTATTGGTTCTCAGCACAGTCTGCACTCTGGTCACCATCAGAGTGCAGACTAAGAAGTATAAAAAAGCTAACACAAGATAATAGATATTTTCCATCTATGCACCCGGGATCTGGAACAGCATCTCTGTATCCATCAGGACTGCCCCAACGCTGTTCCAATTTAGGAAAGAGTTGATGACTCACCTCTTTGAAGCACACTATATCACAATGCCTTTAATGTCCACAACTCAGCTTCCTCTCCTATAACCTGCTGACTTTAAGCTTACCTTCGACGATATACAGCCCTCCACTGCATTTTGGCTAGTCTCGTTCTAAAGAAATAACATATACATACATATTCACATCTTTCTCAGCTTGACAATCTACCATCAAGGGGACTACAAGAGCACACAAAGGACCTCCACACAACCATAAGGAACTTGTTCACCTCTAAAAACCTTGAGTAAAACTCTATCAATACTAGAGCTGCCACAGACAGGTAGACCTAAAGCAAGGAGCCAAAAGAGTGATCAAGGCCAAACAACCAAAGAAGCAGGTGTCTGAAAAGTATAAAAACTCCCAGAGACGTAATGATGATCCTCTTTCTGAAATCCAGTAAGGTAAAGCTGTAAATTAAAGCCCTGCAATCAATTTCAAGGCAAGTACTGAGAAAGGAATTCTGGCACTATGGAGGCACGAAGTCCACCCCATCCATTTACACCCGATGTCATAAATTAATGGAAAATATCTGCATTTTGGATTACAAAGCTGCACGTATTGTACATCCTCCATTACCTGCAGCATATGTTGTCTGCAATCAGCCGAGGCTGATTTCAACTAGTTGAAGACTCTACCAGTGGTGGGAATACACAACAGTTCAGAATCCTTCCCAGCCATACATCCACAACGGCTCCTCCATTAGTGATTGGAATAATGGTAGATAGTGTTTCTTAGCAAGTGGTTGGGTGTCTCAGGGGTAGAGAGAAATTGTAAAAAAAAAGACTAGAATTAGGAAAAATGCAAGAACAGACACTTAAAAAAGTGAGCAGTCAAAAATTCTCTCAATAGGGGACGTGAATAGAAGATAGCGGACTCCGAACTTAATTTCCTGATTTCATTTCTGAAATCTTCAAAGAAAGCAAGCCTCATATGCAAGCGATACTAGATGACAATTGACAGAAGTAAAGAGCTTCAAGAAAATGTCTCAGTGTTGCTATAAATTCTAAGACATTGGTCTTGTGAATAGAATTGTCCAGCAAAAAAAAACAAGCGTGAAAGGTAGCTAGTATATAGTGAACTACCTCCATTCCATTACAGACCATGTTTCCAGTCCTAGATGTTTGTGTAATAGTCTAAAGCATTCTGGGTGTTGTAGTCCTGCTTTGTTTTCATTGAAGTAGTTAGACTAACACACATTAAATCAATGATTTTTATGTGAAAAGTTCAGGATTGGAGTCTGTGTCCGTAATGACCAGGGGAGAGGTGGTCACCCTAAATTAGTAGGATACCAATTCAATTATCATAGCCCAAAAAAGGAAGGTCGAACTATTGCCAACAAGGAAAGGTCCAAGCTGTTACCAAGTCATTCTCCCCAATCTGTTCTTCTTCATGCAAAGCCTCCTCTGACAATGTATGCTTTATATGGTTTAACATACAGTACAATGCCTCTTGGAATGCAGCAATGGAAAACCTGCAGTGCAAGAAACCAAGGGGCATATTATCAACGGCAGTATCGCCACTTTAGCAGCACTTTTTGCCGATAAAGCGGCGATATTTTTATCGCCCTATTAGCAAGCTGTCGCTAACAGCTGTTAGCGACAGCTTAATGGCGATAGCGGCCGTTTTGTTGCCGCTTTGCATGTCAGCGATAATTATCGCTAATGACATGCAAAGTAGGCGTTCCCAACTAAAAGCAACTGCAACAGTCGCAAACACAACTTCCCTCTATTATCAATGCCCGCGAAGCGATAAAGAAAGTTGCGCTAACCGCGATTATCGCTGGAATTTAACACCTGATAAAAACTTGACTTAACCATCTTGTCAATGGGAGGTGGATTGTAAGGTTAAGTCCTCACTTGCCTTTTAGCAAGCTTTTCATTAGCGCAGTGAATTTATCGCTGGATTTCTCGCGCTATTGCTGGGTTTCGCCGCTATCGCTGGATTTTTTATTGCCTTGGAGATAAGCGTTGATAATAACGCGTTATCTCCGCGATGAAATCCAGCGATAGCCGGCGATAAAAAAAACATGCCCCCAAGAGTTTTCTGTTCACTGCACTTTATGCGAGGCTAATTACACGATGGCTATTGAATGAAAACATGTAATCAACAAGAGGGTCCAGCTATTGTATCCCCAAGCGTTGGAACAGAGAAGTCATTGAACGTTAGAGTGAAAGGTACGAATTCCTGATGTAGAAAATAAATATTAAAAACTCGATCCTACATACCAGAAGTATCATAACAATGAATGTTCCCAAACTGCCAAATCTGGGACCATGGAAGTGCCAACGAATTAAGATGATCGCATGGTAAAAGAAGTTACGCCTGACAGTTGATTCACTAAAAGTTCTGAAGTCCCTAAAAGGAATGAAAATGAAATACTAGAACAGTGAAAGTGATTACATTAGAACTGGTGACTGAAGGACAAATCCATCCAACATTGTGATCTGGTTGGCCCAGAAAGGACTTCAATGAGGAAACTATGAACTGTAGCCTTTTTTATTGTAATTGTATTTGTATTGTGTCCTCGGCTAGGAGTAATGTCTATGCAGATCAAATGAAGGTGACAGCAGTGGAGTACCAAGGCCGCTTGATCTTGCTGATCAAAAAAAGTGAATCTTCCTTTTCCATACTAGCATGGCTTCGAAATCGATAAAAATGTAATGAATATTGTTTTAATCACTTACGTCTCCAATTCCTTTTCATTGTGAGTCCCAGTTAAGGGTTTGAATTGCAATGTTTGCGTGTCTTACTTTTCAAAGTAGGTAGATCGATTTTTCCATTTTTTGATCCCATTTTTATGCAGTATTTATTTATTATTTGCGTGACTTTTACGATGTTAGTAGGTTTGATATGTTTAGGTTAATGCTGTTGTTTAAGTTAATGCTGCACGCCCCAGGCGGCCCGTGTAGTTAGGAACAGTGAAAGAAGTTTCAGTGATTCTGGTAAAAAAGAAATGTTCCTGCTGTAATACCTTTCAAACAGATTAAAAAGCCATTTACACCACTGTTATGTATTGACGTTGATCCACTGCCCTTTTTTGTCTTATGGAAGTGCCAGCCCAGCATTCAGTGGAAGAATGCTATACGAAGAATTTGACTGAATGCCAAGCTGTCAATCGAATGCAGCTCGTTTCATGCTGGCTTAATGAAAGTGATTCTGGGAACAGTGTAAACTCTCCCTAATAGTACCGTTCATTTCTATTAACTACTGACTCGTTACCTACTTTTATCAAATTTTCCACTTAGCTTGGAGAAGTTTCTCAAATTCTTGCAGAGAGAACCACATATTTTGCATAAAGTAATACTTCTTACTCTCATCCTGTTGATTCACTCTGTTAAACAGTTATTCATACTATGGATTATGTGTCACGCATTTCTTCATTGCTGTTTCCTGTTTATTTAGTTTGGTCATCTTTGCTAAGGCTATGCAGGAACGAGGGTCCTCTGTTGTTGACGCACTGACATACTATGCAGCTTACCGTTTCTGAAAAGCTTAAAGTACCAGCCTTTGTTTGCGGCTTTGACGTTATTGTGTCATGTTATGGGCAAAACACCAATAGTGAGTATTTTTGTTTGATTGATATGTTGGGCCATATGGTGTGAGCATTTTTTCTAGGTATTTTCGCCATCATCTCTTTTCTCAACACAGCCCTTCATGGGACTTAGCTGTCACAGGGACCTTCTGTTTCCATGGATTGGATGGCTAGCTCTTTGAGGTTAAACGAATTCCAGCCTGGATCCATGTGAATTCTTTCCTATTTTTGGGATATGTGCGATTTTCAGGATTTCTGCCCAAGATGTTTTTATAATAATTTAATCTAAATGGAACTCATTTACACAGACAGTAGTTATCCTGAAAAAACTGCCATGGATTTTGCCCTCTCAGGTCTGCATAGATAGGTGGATAGATAGACAGACAGACAGACAGACAGACAGACAGACAGATAGACAGACAGACAGACAGACAGACGGATAGACGGATAGACAGATAGATAGATAGATAGATAGATAGATAGATAGATACCTGAAATTTCCCGTTCCAACACTATTTGGGTGGACTAGAAACAATTCTGTATTTCAGAGACACATGCTTTGTATTGTATTGTATTGTAATTGCATTTATATAGTGCTTACTACCCCTGACGAGGCGTCGAAGTGCTTTTTCGGCGAGTGGCACGTTACTCCGGAACCCATAAAGGATTAGTGTTGAATTAGTATAGTGAAATATGAAAGTAATTTGAGTGGTGGATAGGTTAGTCAGTTATTTGGATTGAGAAGGATAGCGGAGGGATAGAAGAGGGAAAAAGGTTTCCATTTATATAGCGCTTGTTACCCCTGATGGGGTGTTTAAGCGCTTTTTTGGCGAGTAGCACGTTACTCCGGAACCCATAAAGGATTGGTGTTGAATTAGTATAGTGAAATATGAAAGTAATTTGAGTGGTGGATAGGATAGTCAGTTATTTGGATTCAGAAGGATAGCGGAGGGGTAGAAGAGGGAAAAAAGGTTTGCACTTATATAGCGCTTGTTGCCCCTGATGGGGGGTTGAAGCGCTTTTTTGGCTAGTAGCACGCTACTCCGGAACCCATAGATGATTAGTGTTGTATTAGTATAGTGAAATATGAAAGTAATTTGAGTGGTGGATATGTTAGTCAGTTATTTTGATTGATAAGGGAGGTATGGCATGGTAAATAGTTTTAAGACAATTTCAATGGATGCACCACATTATTTCAATTCCATTATGCCCCCTAACATTTACTACAGCCCCATAACTTGAACCCATACCTCTACTTTAACTGCCATTGCTTCAAATTGCATTAATTTCACCTTCCTTCTATATAATATGTAATGGCTACTTACTCTTCTGGGAAATGGGAATAAAAAAAAATCCAAAATACTTGCTGTCTGATTTTGGTGCATTTCTACAGCATTTTTCTAGGTTCAGTTTATTGGGAGTGTTGGACCTGGCCCTTTTTGCAGGGTTATCCCCAAACCTTTTGCCTTCCTCTACCTATTTTTCTGACCTTTTTGTTGGCTTTAGGATTCTAGGCACTTTACCACTGCTGAATGCATGTGCTCTGGGTCTAAAATGTAATGGCATTTGGTTTCTCCATGATTGGCATATTTGATTTACTAACAAATCCCTAGTACAGTGCACTGCATTTGCCCATGGCCTATAAATCAAATGCTACTGGGCCTGCAGCACTATTTGTGCCACCCACATGAGTAGCCTTTCAAACATGGATTAGGCCTGCCACTGCAGACCCTGTGTGTGCAGTTTTAAACTGCCATGTCGACCTGGCAAGTTCACCTACTTGCCAGGCCCAAACAGTCCCGATTATTACACATAAGGCACCCCTCTGGTAGGCCCTAGGCCGCCCCATGGGCAGGGTGCAGTGTATTTAAAAGGTAGACATGTGCCTTTGAGTTTTTACATGTCCTGGTGGCGAAAAACTGCTAAATTCATTTTTCACTACAGCAAGGCCTATCTCTCTCATAGGTTAGCATTGGAGATGCCTTGAACCACTTTAGAAGTATAACTAACTTCCAATTGAGAGCAGATAGAAAATTGGAGTTTGGTGTCTCTGGACTCACAATTTAAAAACACATCTTTTAATGAAGTTGGATTTTAAATTGCAGGTCTGAAAATGTCACTTTTAGAAAGCTGGAATTTTCGTACTTTAACCAGTCTGTGCCTCTGCTTGTCCCTAGAATACACATCTGGGTTGGATGACAGTTGGACTTTGTGAATTCACTATAGACAGTCACACACCAAGGAAACTGAGGTGTGCCCTGCATATCCTGATGGCCCATCACCAGGCTGATGGGTCTTCCTGAACTAGAGTAGTGGGAGGAGATGTGACACACCTGAATAGGGCTGTGCCTGTCCCTGCACAAAGAGCTGCATACCCCCTGTAGTGTGTCTGGAGCCAGGGCCAGGAAGAGCAGAGCTTTGTGCACTACAGAGACCTTTCTTTGAAGTCTCCCTACTTCAAAGGCTAAAATAGGGATAAGTACTGGACCTCTGACACCATATACTTGCAACACTTCTGGACTGAGGACATTCTGCCAGGAAGAAGACCTGTTGGACTATCAGGAGGGGCTGCCACTCTGCTGCTTGCTTTGCTATGTTGAGCTGCTGTCTGCTGCTTCTTGCCTGGGAGTGAGAGGACTGGACTTTGCTCTCTGCAACCTGCTTTCTAAAGTTTCTACAAGGGCTGGAGTTGAGCTTGCCTATGTTGGAAGTCTCAGGGTCATCACAGACTTCACCTACATCTTGATAACAGCACCTGGGATCCTCTGCTGTGAGGTCTGCCCTGCGAAGTGGTGCCAAACTCAGTCCTGACCTTTGAAGGTGATTCTGGTGCTGCAACCAAGATGATCCGACTCCAAGCGTCACTTTGGAACCAGTGCATCCCTACGAAATTGACGGATCGCAGCTGCCTGCACTGAAGCCGTGGTCCGCACTTGCTGAGTGGGAGATGCAACGACTGTGACTTACAATGCAAGCCCCAACTTTGCCACAGTGCCTCCGAAGTACCGCAGGTGCATGAGTCTTGAGCACCACTTCACCGAAGTCCATAATGCACCACTCCAACTCCGACGCAGCGCCTGTGGCCTGGCGGCTCATCAAGGACACTGTGGAATGAACGCACCACGCGGTGACATCAACACATCATGAACACAGTGTTGTCTTGAGGGCCCGAGGTCTCGCACCTGCAACTGACGCATCACCTCCCCTGCACCCTGAATCATCCACGGGCGTTTGCGGCTCAATGACCCTGCACTACTCCTCGGAACCGACGCATCAATTTGCTACAGTGACGCCACACCTCCTTTGTGCAATGCATCGTCCCGGGGCACCAACGTGCCAACGACCTGCATAGCAGTAAGAAACCGATGCATCACCTGACTTCGAGATGCCTCACCTCCTCTGTGCATCACACCGTCTTTGACTTTGATCCAAGGTACTGTGCCAGGGTCCGTGCGACTCCTGTAGCCTGCCTGCGCTCCATCGCGTACGGACTAAACCTGTGGCTTTGTCTCGGTAAACCACGACCAGATAGCCCCAGTTGGAGCTATTGTTTACAAAGCACTATAACTGTATTTAATGCTGGAAAATTCATATCTTGACTTGTGTATGTTGAATTGTTGTCGTTTTGTTCTTGTTGTACTCAGATAAATATTGCCTATTTTCCTAAACTTTTGTGTAGTACTTTTTGGGGTGGTTTCACTCTGTTACTGTGTGTATATGCACAAATACTTTACACATTATTTAGCCTGACTCTGAGCCAAGCTACCCGAAGGTGAGCACAGGTAAACCTAGTGTGTACTACACTTACCCTCACTAGAGTGTGGGTCCCTACTTGGTCAGGCTGCAAACCACTGCCAACTAGAGACCCCATTTCTGACATTGGTGGCAGCAGTGGGATAGGACTTGTATTTGTGCATTACATCCAGTGATTGGTGTGCACTACTTCCATATCTTAGGCCATTACATACCAATATACTATTTTTTATTTTTCATCTTTTGGCAACCCTTTGAGTTTTTGCAACAATCATGTCTCAATCTGGAGAGCCATCAGCTGTACCTGCAGTAATGGAGTTTGAGCAGGAGAAGTTGGAAACCTACACGGTGCCCCAGCTCGAAGGTTTCTGCAGGGAGCTCAAATCTTCTTTTGACGTCCTCACTAAAAAGGAGGTTCTGCAAAAGGTGCTGAGAGCCTGGTTAGCAGCCAGGGAGGCAGCTGTCCACCCAGTGGATAGGAATGTTGATATGGAGGAGGAGGAACCAAGCTTGCATCTGGGATGGCTGAAGGAACCAGCATTGCCTGTGAGGTAGGGGCCAGCCTGAATGGAGAAAGAGCTCCTTCCAGAGCTGGCAGCAGTGTTTCCTCTGAAGGTCTGTCTCTAGAGGCGCTGGAGGACAGACAGGAAGCTCAAGTTGGAGCTGGCAGAACTCAAGTGGGAGTTGGAGAAAAGAGGTAGGCTATTTAGGAGACGGAAATGGTTTTAGCTTAGCTTTAGCTAGATCTGGAAGCCAGAAGTGCTGAGTCCAGTACAGATGGTGACAGAGAAAGTACAATGTCCAGTACTGAAGAGAAGGTCCACTTACCCAGAGACTTGGTGCCTAACTCCAAGGAGGAGGGGGTGACAAACACCAGTGGGTTCAGGCATATGTGGTAGCTCCAAACGTGCACGGAGTCCCTGAGGAGGATTGGGGAACTGGCACAGGCAGTCATATTCCTGGTGGTGGGAGGGGCAATCTACTGGCCCTAGTAGGGAGTGACAGGGAGAGGTGTATCTCCATGGAGGAAGCCCTGTTTAGGAAGTATAGAGCCACCCCAGAGAGTGTTGGTTGAGTTTCAGGGGCAGTCAGATACTGTCTCACCAGTCCTGGGGAGACGTTGTGGGGTACTTTTTCAAGGCGATGGATGGTTGGGTGAAAGGTAGCATGGTGAACACATTTGAGAGGCTGTACAATTTGATTGGTAGAGAGCATATGTTCAATCAATGTGTTATAGAGCTATGCCAACACCTGGTGGAGTGTGGGTTCTCTGCCCCCAGGGAACTTGCAAAGGAGGCAACCTCTGGGTGAGTGCCAGAGGGTCTGGGGAGGTATTTTGGAGTTATTCTAAAGGGAGTGGCTCAGGGTCCCCACATCCGAGGGCGGGGGTCCCATGTCCCTTCTCAGAGTAGATGAAGGGGTGGGGTGGGCAGTGGCCCAGGGTGCCCTATACCCAGTCCCAGAGCCTGGTTGGTACCCACAGGGAGCACTAGGAGGGGAGTCTAGTCTGTACCAAGAGACCCTCCACTGAGGGGAACCACATAGTTTCAGGAGAATAACTGATACCGGCGTCCACCCAGTTCTGATGTTTGGCAGTACCACTCCATAGAGGAGGGTGAAGAAGTCAAGATGGAGGGGTAAGGGAGGTGATACAGTCCCCAGTGGGAAGACAGTGGGTTACGGATTGCTAGCTCTGAGATCAGGGCACCCCAGGACAGACCCTGGTGACATCACTTCTGGTCTGGAAGGATTCCATGCTCTGTCACATGGACAGGGGCCGGGAGACCTGTGCCAGGCAGACTCTTGAGCAACACATGCAGAATGTTTTTCCCTGGGGTTGAGGGGTACTCCCCCGGAAGTCCTGTCTTACCAGGCATCTGTTCAGCCTGAGTGTACAGACCCTGGGTTGAAAGATCCGTCTCAGGATACCACCCCATAGCTGGTGGGAGGGAGAATCGACAAAGGGTGCCAGTCACCTGGGGCTACTGCCCCCACTCTGAGAACACTCATAGGTTGGAGAGCCCTGGATGGCCTGAGGCCTGGCTCTTGTCACTGACAGCTGTCAGTGGCTACTGTTGGTTGCTGTCCTTGTGGACAGGGTTGCCCTTGGGTTGGGGACAGAAGTCAAACCCAGGGGGTAAAATGGGCCACATCACTGCATTGGCCATGGTGGTACTTTCTGCCTACTGGGAAGCATCTGTGAGCAAAGTAAGGTTAGATGCTGCACAGATGGGGTCCACATGTAAGGAGAAAGATCCCCCATGGGTTATCTTAGTGGGCCCTGAGAGTATAAAGTGAGGGGTCCAACTGGGTCCAGAGAGGCGTAGAACTGGAATGTGCCCCTGCAGTAGTGGGACAGGATCCATGTTCTATCACCCTATGCAGGGAAGCCCATCAAGGTATTGATTAATCTACCCTGGCTTTAGGCTGGAAGGGGGTTGCCTTTCGTCCCGCCTGTCTCTCAACTCTTCCTCGGACAGGCTCTTTGATGCATCTCAGGTAGTGTACCAGGGTCTGTGCGACTCCTGCAGTCGGCCCGCGCTCCACCACAGAGGGACTGAACTTGTGGATTTGTCTCAGTCAAGTGTGACCAGATAGCCCCAGTTGGAGCTATTGTTTTCTAAGTGCTTTAACTGCATTTAATATTGACAAATTCATATCTTGACTTGTGTATCTTGGATTTTTGTTGTTTTGGTCTTGTTTTACTCAGATAAATATTGCCTATTTTCCTAAACTGTTGTGGAGTACTCCTGTGGTGTTATCACTGTGTTACTGTGTGTCTGCACAAATACTTTACACATTGCCTCTTTAGTTTACCCTGAATGCTATGAGTCAAGCTACAGAGGGTGAGCGCAGGTAAACTCAGTGTGTACTATTCTTACCTTGACTAGAGCGTGGATCCCGACTTGGACAGGGTAGAAACCACTGCCAACTAGAGACCTAAGTTCTAACTGGGAGAATCTCAATTTTCTTGCTATGTTTCCCCCACTTAATACAAAGGATCTTGCAGGAGCTTTTTTAATGGATTTACAGCCACTTATTGCTTGAACAGTCATAAATCGGATAACATTTGCATTGTGAATGCTCCACTGATTTCTAGAGCTCTAATTGATGTACAACTCACTCCTGAAGTTGTATTGTACAAAATGCTCCAGTGATGCAAAAAACATGTACACTTCTTTTTTGCACCCCTACGGCATTTTAGTGTTACAGAAGGTGCCACAGATTCTTGTGCAATCTCTTCTATAATACAGATCGTGCCTGTGCAAAAGGCACTTTGATGTGGTCTCATGCAAATGTGTGAACGCTCTGACTTTGAGCCTGCGCCATATCACAGACTACTGCATTTGACCTATCTATGCTATGTCAATGATGATGAAATCCAGAGATGGAATTTTAATTTATGTACGTGGCACCTTTAAGCAGTGATTAAAAAACACAATTAAGAGTGTAGAACAACTGCTATGCAACTATCATATTCCTTGCTGGACTCTGCATTTTGTTACACCTAAATAAGGACAGTGAATTACGCTTGCTATATAAAAGGGACTAAAATCAATATAATAATGATTTGCAAGACTGAGCAATACAATCAGAGAGCAGATATATTGCAAATTTGTGCTCCTTATTGGACCTTTAACTGTATATTCTCCATTCAGAGTTACAAGTTTGCCTTCTTTCCAGTTGTCTTATTGAAGATGGTAAGCATAGAGTACTCTTGACATTTAAACCCATAGTCACATCATCTCAAGTTTGTTTAGTGGTTTCCTGGCTTTCAACACTACCATTTTAATTTTGCATTTCTTTTGTTGAGTACAAGAATAAAAGAACACCCATTGTCTCTCGCGGAGTGTTCTTGATCTTCTCAAAAAGTAGGAAAGGTTTGCAAAGCATTCTGATTCATCTGGTAATTTTACTGTGACAAACCAAGGCTTACACTGTGCATACAGTGGCCATCTACTTCCGGGTCATTATGGACATGTTTTACAGGGCAGGACTTTTGTGTGATAGGCAAATGCATTCTAAATGCTGTAGTCTTGTTGGGCTTCCATGGAACTAATTGGACTTACACACCTCAAGTCAGAGTTTTGTAAGTGAAATGTTCAGGAAAGGAGACAGTGGCCATAAAGATTTGGAGTGAGGTGGTCACTCTAACCTTCTAACTCTTTATGCTGCATGAAAAATTCATTTTCCTTTTCTCAACTTTAGCAGCGGAATGGTAGAAAAAGCTCTTCTTTATTCACATTTCAAAGCTTTCATAAGCTAGGCCTAATTTTCTTTGCTGGTTTCTTTCCTATAATATACTCGCCAAAATACCGGTTTTTTTATGACTCATTCAGTACGTACTTAGCTCCATTGAATCACGCTGGAACGGAGCACATTGTATTTTAGCTGAAAAACCTCTTTAGTTTACCACACGTCACAATGACACATTTGGGTATATTCATATAAATCACAAACACAATGACACAGAAATTAATGAGAGGATAAACGAGGTTCAGCAATAATGAAGGACATTTGCCCACAATCTCAAAATCTTCCCTTTTAATCTGTAGAGCTTCAGTTTGGCGTAGTGGTGTTGAGGACTGACTGGATGGTATGGAAGAATATGTTCTAAAGCCAGCTCTAGGGTATAGGGTTTAGAAAGTCCATTCTTATCCATGCAAAATGTCTGCTATTGGTTTCTAGCTCTCTTAAAGTGAGAGCTATTCAGTCCTCGGTCTGTGCCTTGCTTGATTTAGGAACTGGCCGCAACTGTAACTGCTTGATTTTGCTTCATAAATAGGACTTAATAAAAATATCAGGGGTGCTGAATCCCCTGTACTGGCTGAAAAACCTCTAATTACCAAAAATTGTCATTGTTGATCCGTTAATTACTAACCCTCACCTTTAGAGAAAACACTAAAAGCTCTTTTGATCAATAGTCCTGTTATGAGGATAAGGATTATCGCCTGAGGAAAGGCTCACATCCATGTTAATTAAGGGGCTTACATTCTAATGTATTGCCTACATACAGTGTTAATTCACATTGATTACAGAACTAGAATAAACATCATGCTATTTTGCCAGAATCAATTGCCGCTTTTGGGAGTTGGCAGGTAGATGGCTTAGAGCCTCCAGTGCACTGGCGTAATGAAATTTGAGGGGGGGGGGGGGGCTCCTGCAAAGTACATGGAGGGGGCTCCCCTCCCTGGCCCACCACCTAGAACTTTTACTGAAGGGGGGCCCCTGGAGCTTGGGGCCCCGCCCCGCAGTGTGGGGGCTGCAGGGGCTTATGTTACGCCAGTGCTCCAGCGGGCATTGCCGGTGCAAGCTCAGTAATAAAGTAATAACGGCCATGCCTTACTAAACTGGTAAGAGATGTCTGTAAAGTGAACGGAATGTACTTTAAGTTGGTCAATTTTATGTAACGTATTATAAAACTTCAGCTTAAGCAAAAATGTTATCTTTAACATATCCAAATTTTGTGTGGCTGTGTAATATCAATTACAATTTCGGAAGATTTAATTTTTTATGATTGGATACTTATAGCTAATGTGGGGTGTTTTCCTGGGGTATTTTCACTGTGCCCGTCGCTCAAAATAGCAGAAAAGCTTAAAGTAAAATGAGGAAAAGAAGAATTCATCAATAAGGACCTACATTTGTAAGAAGACTGGAGTGATCAAGGACAATTATCCAATAATCATGATTTTAAAAGGCACAGTCTTCTGAAGGAAGCAAATGTGTGTGTCAGAGACTTGTGTGTTTCTAGATTGAACTAACTCCATTCTTTAAATGATCCCTATACCTTGTGCGAATGGGTTGCCATAATCTATGTTGGATTTCTTAGCTCTTGTGTTGGTGCACTGTATTTAAGCCAACAATATTCATTTTGCTGCTCAATTGCCAACAATGTCATCATATCTTTTGGAGGCAAAAGAGTAGACCCTGGATCCTGAAATATATGTTTAAGCAGCGGTGATGCATCCTTGGACATGTGAAAACAAGGCTTTTACTGAAATAGTTCAGTGAATAACTTTGTTAACTAGGCTGGTCACAGATTCAACAAAGTGAAAAGAAAGGGATCATATGCAGTAGAATGTTGCTGACAGTATATCATTTTTGTATTTACTCATTTTAGAACAGAAAAACACATTTGAAGCCTATATGGGAGCATACCTAGCTGACGTGATTTGTGCTTATAGTTTTGCAAATTGACTAGGAGTCGCACATCATTAATCACCTCTATGAAGGCCTGGTGATTGACTGGCTTTGTTCAGCAAAGCCATGGAAACTAACATTAGTGATAGTAGGTGAAGAAGTGTTGCTACACAGTGTTGTGGCCCTTCTTGACTCATGAATTTTGATATGTTCTCAGACAAATTGTCATATGGTTTGCAAATTATAAAAACATGGTATGTTAACTGGGACAAATTTATCTTACTTGTTTCTAGTCAATACATTCATAAAATTAATTAATTAAACTGGGAGACCAATATTCCACATCTTGCTGATTCTCAAGATTCGTTTAAAATGTAGGCAGTCAATAGGGGCAACTTCATATTCACCAGAGGCAATAGAAGGAAGACTGCTCAATTGTGCCATTTGGCAGGTGTTTACAAAACTTTTGTAGCTTGGATAGAGATATTTTTCTGCCACTATAGCCTCATAGCACGTTGTAGCAGGCTATATTGGCCATTAGAACATTGGAATGTTGGGAGCTCCATTGAAGACAATGGAGTTGCTCTGGGCTCATAATGGCTGGTATAAGCCCAGCACTCCAACATTCCAATGTTTGTCTTTTTGTTTCTCCATTTTTAATTTAGAACATTCTACCCTTAGTGGGTGGAATGTTCTAATAGCCTTATAGCCCTTCTGCCTCAGGCTATACCGGTTGTTAAAGGCCCTCTCCCTCGTTATAGGCCCTCGCCTGCGGCTCGGGCCTATAACTCGGGATCAGGGCCTTTAACAGCCGGTATAGCCCTCGGCAGCGGGCTATAAGGCTATATTAAATGACCGCTCCTGAGTTAAAGGCCGAGCCAAAGGTGAGGGCCTTTAAAATATGAATGGGCCTTAAATGTCCGGAATAGGCAGCTTTGGTGGGCTCTATGACTGTTAGAACATTCTGCCCTGTGAGGACAGAATGTTCTAATTTTTAAAAAAAGTCTCTCAGAGCGCGAGGGGGTTGAACCCCCTGCTGCTCCAAAGACTTTGTTTCACAGCTGTTGCTGTGAATGTTCAACAGTAAGCAGCCGCGTATAGCACCACAGTTGAATAACTGTTGAACACTGAGATCAATAGCTGTGAAAGGAGCCCGAAGTCAGCCCCTGGCTCTCCCTGCACTCAGATAAACTGCTTTCCTTGTTCAGTTGAGTCAGGAAGACCCAGCAGCTGAGCAGAATCACCCCCCTTCTTTCGAAGCTCCAGTGACACTGTGAGCAACAGGAGGAGGGAGGGGGAATACTGCTATGTGCCATGTTGCACATGCTCTGCCTCTCGCTTTCCTCTGCCCAACTAATATGTTTTGGAGAGGCAAGGGAAAGAGAGAGGCAGAGGCTATGAATTAGGACATTGTAATGTTGAGAGCAGCGCCAGCTTATATAGGCCACTGCTGCTCCATTGCCTTCGATAGAACTCTCAACATTCCAATGTTCTAATAAACCTTATTCACTGCTTGGGAATTGCATGCTGGAGTTATTCAAAGGGCTCGTTGACAATTCAACCGCAGTTGTAAAGTTCTGCATATAGGGTAGTGTAGAATTTGTGTCCATACTTACACTGATATTGATTTCTGGCACCATAGTAGTGTACAGATCTACCATTTGCCATGCAAATTGCCCTTGCAAATTTCTATTGAACCATCATGAGCGGGAACAGTGCAATAGCAGTCACCAATAGGGCTATGGGACAGGGGATCCCCTTGTCAAATGGCCTCATCTGTTTCCAGCCTCTCATCCTCTCAGGTTGAGTGCATTCCCTATAGTGACTGGAAATGGGAATAGACTGGGAACAAGCACTAGCTTGATTTTGCCACTGGTAATATCCTTGTCATATAACTCCCTCTGTCTCAAGAATCACCTTCTTTTCATCTGCTATCAGCTTTTTCATACAGCTGGTGCGGCTGGGAACATGTCAGGAGTCAGGCACAAGCAGGATTATGCAATCAGTTGTCCACTTGTCAAATGTTTCAATCAGCTGCCTGTCTCTCCTGTTCCGATAAGGCTATTAATTGCTCTGACGTGTTCATGGAGTTGGGTGGGCATGAACGAGGTGTGGATAGGCACTGGAAAGATTCTAAGATCAGCAACCCCCTTTTAATATGATCCTATCAGACATTATCCTCCCCCGCTCATTTTATGAAGGTGGTGACCTTCGTAACAGAGAAGGTGGGAGAGATCTCAGATATTGACCCAGTTGCCTTAGTTTCCAAGTTGAAGAGGGTCTCAATGCCTAAAGCAGTTAGAAGACTCAGCTTAACAATCAACATACCCAAGGAAACACATTTGTGATAGTGCTAGATCGATCAACGGGACAATACAGCACTAACACTAGGACAGGATGTCATTGTAGAGTCCCTGCTGTCGCTGTTTGCAAAATTTGACAATGTTATGTTCATTATCTCCAAAATGCAGAGTGTATCTAGAAATTATGCCAAATATCTCATCAGGAGTGCCGAAACCTGGAGAAATTTCACAGCCTGTGGTGTTATTAATGAGAGGCGTGTGCCTCAGAGGGAGAGATCCTAGCAGCTGGAGAAGGACACAATTCACAACTCATAACAAGGTGCCAAGAAATAACTCCGCACTGAGGACGTGTCATTCATTCAGTGGATGACTAATGTACCAGAAGTAAGTGGGATCTTTAAAAACTGTGGGGCATATTAGCAAGGGTGGTATCGCCGCTTTAGCGGCACTTTTTGCCACTAAAGCGGCGATATTTCTATCGCCCTATTAGCAAGCTTTCGCTAACAGCTGTTAGCGACAGCTTTATGGCGACAGCGACCGTTTTGGTGCCGCTTTGCATGTCAGCGATAATTATCGCTAATGACATACAAAGTAGGCGTTCCTCAACTAAAAGCGACTGGAAACAGTCGCAAACACAACTTCCCCTATTAGCAATGCCCGCGAAGCGATAAAAAAAGTCGCGCTAACCGCGATTATCGCTGGATTTTAACACCTGCTAAAAACTTGACTTAACCATTCTTGTCAATGGGAGGTGGATTGTAAGGTTAAGACCTCACCTGCCTATTAGCAAGCTTTTCATTAGCGCTGGGAATTTATCGCTGGATTCCTCGCGCTATTGTTGGGTTTCGCCACTATTGCTGGATTTTTTATCGCCTTGGAGATAAGCGTTGATAATAACGCGTTATCTCCGCGATGAAATCCAGAGATAGCCGGCGATAAAAAAAACAGCGCTAACCGCGCTTTGCGATAATTATCGCTATTCCTTGGTAATATCCCCCTGTGGCTATCCGGAAGGGATCCTTTGAACGTGAGAAGATGTGGCTTGGAATTTAGGATCTGATTAGATACATAGGCATTAAATAAATAAGTAAGCTTACTAAGAAAATTAAAACATTTTTAATAAATATGCATTTAATGAATGTTTTGTAGTTCCTTATGGATGGCTGGCTGAAGTTTGATGCACCGTGAAGATTTTGCAGGGAACTGGATTGCTAAAGGTTAAATGCCAGTTTTTCCCTTCATCACTGCCTTCCAATCCGCTTCCTTTCTTCCCCACCCTCCCCCAGGTGAGCATCTCACCAGGGTACAATAAAGAGAAACGAAAAAGGAGCAAGTAAATTATATAGCAAGCCCATATTAAGCAAAACCTAAAGTGGGTTCACATATGCATGTGCTTAGTAAAGGTTTGTCGAATTGTGACAATGGCAATTGAGACATGTAATCATTAATTTTATCCGAAAACATATTTAATAAGAAATGTGGAGTTTTATTGAACTTTAAACTTCGGACTGTTGCTTCTATGTGACATGTTTCTGTAAGTCGGTGATGGCTTGCTAGGATCACGAACATCAATCCCCTGCTCAAGCGAACGGTGGTAATTTGTGGACGTTTCATGATTGCAGTCAAAAACCGAAATAGACACGAGCGCGGGAAAACCATCTTTGATGTGCCTCTCCTTTGTACAAGTGGGATCAGTAGAGAGCCGGAATTTAATTTTCTGTCGCACTCACTGCACGAAGAGCATCTGCAGATGGAAACTCGATGGCTTATGAGTGCGTACACGAGAGAGCCTTTGATCTGCAGAGGGAGGCTTTTACACCACTTACAAAATTGAAGCAGCAGCATGTTCTCTGGCCAGCTCTTCCAAGTATGGACATCCTCTGACCACTGTAGAGTATATTTGGCGCCTGCATTTTCCAGTCTTGATTTTCAACTGATGAACTGCAATAAAGTTATGTTTTTGTTCATCATCCGTTACTGCACAATAGAGTCGGTCTAAATCATGATGTTATGTCCTAACGCACCAAGGGCCAGATGTATTACCCTTTTTAGCACTCGCAAACGGGAAATCAGCCCGTTTGCGATCGCTAAAAAGGGTTGTGGTATGTACAAACTCTATTTGGTGAGTCAGTAACCTATTACCGACTTGCAAAATAGGATTTGCAAGTTGCTATTAGGAAGGGGCGTGCCAAGGGCCTCCCTTCATAATAGGGAGTCACACTGGCAAATGCGGTCGCAAAAAAATCGCAATTACCACCCACTTCAAGTATGTGGTAAGCCAGTCACAAATGGGAAGAGGTCGCCAGGGGGCCCCTTCTCCTTTTTGAATGTATGCGAAAATATTTTTTAGGAGCAGGCAATGATCCCAAGGACCACTGTTTGCCCTTAAAAAATGAAAAGAAAACTTTTCATTTTTTTAAACACATCCTGTTTTCCTTTGTGGAAAACCGGCTGCATTTGGAAATAAAAATTGTTTTTTTTTAAAAAGCAAACACAGACATGGTGGTCTGTTGTCCCCAGCAGGCCACCATCCCTGTGATATGTGAGATTCCTAAGGGGTCACAAATTGCGACCTACCTCATTATTTTAATGAGGTGGGTCTTTAGCAACCCCATTAGGAATAGCGAACAGTGTCTGAGACACTGTTGTACATTCCATTTTGTGAGTCGCAAAACGTCACAATTTGTGACTCGCAAAATGGAATGATCGTACATCTGGCCCCAAGAAGCCAAAACGGGAGCCAATTAAGTCTAGCTGCAGGCATCTTTAGCTGTCTGTCCACAGGCCTATTGTCAATACTTTACACCATACAAAACACACATATACGCATGCACACAACAATGCATACAGAAATGAGCTTTTGGTCCGCGGTCTTCAGCCATTGGCTAGTTTGAGTAAGCTCTCTACAAGCACTGGCTTGTTGGGGTATAGTCATATTTTCAGTTAACCCTCAGCATATGGCAGATGTAAACATTTTCCAGTGACAGATTCTATAGGTTAACATTAATCAAAATAGTTTGTGCTGTTTCTTCACGTTTGCTTCCGTCCTATTCTTCTCTTACATATCACCACTAGGTTGCTTCTTTCTCTTTTAGAGCACACAGTGGTCAAAACTTTCCAACTCCACCACCTCCCTGAAATGCTGCTACCATACTGCGCCTTGCAGTGGCCCTTCCTCGCTGCCTTGCTTCCTGGCTTTTTTATTGTTGGCACAGAGAGGCCGTTACCAGTGCCCGTTGGAGCTATGTAACCTCTTCTTTCTTTCAAAGTTCAAAATAGTTTATAAGTGTCACTCTGCTCCTTCTGAGGAAAAGACTGTTGGTTGTGACACTATTGTTTGCATCTGTTTATGGTCCCAACAATTTCGTATAAAATACATTTTATTCACGATCCCCACCGTGGGACTGTGTCTCAGAACAGTCCTTCATCGCTGCTGATGGCTCTCATCTTCATTGTTCTTGGCTCTGGGATGTTGGAATTCCAGTGGCTGGGAAATCTGTGCAGCATTTCTTAATTTTTAACTTCAGATTTATTTTATCGTTACCACTCTGCTTCCTTTTAAAAATAAAAATCAGGCATTGCAATGCTCAAAGAATGACATCTTCCAAATGCAACATTTGAGCTTGAGGAGCTAGTGGCAGGCCTACTCACCTGCATTTCCCATATCAGAACAACGATTTGTCCAATCAGTGCAGAGAATGGATCACATGACTGCACGCTGAACATGGTTTGGGTTTCCCACAGGAGCGGTCCCTATAAGGTGGTGAATGAGTTGTTCACTCCTGTGGTTGGCACCTGTTTCTCACATTTTTTATTTGCATGCTGAAGTGTGACCAAATCTTAAGTTTGTAACATCAGTCAAAATGTTTACAAGGGACATGAGCTGCGACAAAACTAAAAGAGATGATTGGTTTGCTGTGTTCTATTTGAAAACACACTCCTTCTGGGCATACCTGCTCACTAGAGGTGGGCAAGCCACTTAAAGGTCGCACCAAGTATAAGCCAGGTGCCAAGCTCTTGCTCAGCTCGATGTCCTCTTCGGTGGTTCATTAAAAAAAGTATTAGAACTGTGATGCTGCATGCAATGGTGGCAGGGTCAGTGAGCGTGGGGGCGGAGTCAAAGGTGTGGCTAAAAAATATTCTGGACTTTTGTTGGTCTTTCACCATCAGGTAGCTATTTATAAAATAATGCTCAGCTTAAATGATGAATAGAAAAAGGTGTTAGTCAGTAAGAAATGCATTATAGTACAGTATGAAACCTCTATTAATTAATGCACTGTAGAGGTCTGTGTGTAACGATAGAGCCACAGAATTAAATCTTGGTTGGTGTAGTTGAAACTAATGTGTTGTGTACTTGACAGAAGATTAATTACAATATCATTATGCCTAATTCGTCCTTCCCTTGAATCATCTACATTCTCTGAAACAGCTACTTCAGTCAGTCAGTCAGTCAATACTTTATTCAGGTTTTACGAAGAAAACCATAAAAGTCAAACGAACACAGTTAAAAGAATCTCCATTTGATACATAAAACAACAATGCAATTTGGCAGTCATTGGCCCATATGTGCAGAGGTGCTAATCAGGCGCTATGGCAAGGGTCAAGGAGTCCAAAATATGTGTGGGCATCACCGGACACCAGTAAAATACAATATTGGTGGCAAGAATGATTTCAAATGCAATGAAAACATCCATCACAGCCCCCTAAAATACAAGGATATATAAACAAATCATATTAAAACCAAATTCATGTTATCACAGTGACAAGTAAGTGGCCATAAAGGCTAATCACAGCAAGACCTAAGCCTTATAGCAACCCTTAAAAAGCTAAGAACATGCAGTACTGAATAGCTTGAAAGCCATTGTAAAAAGATAAAAGCAGGTCTAACCTGCCTAAAACCTGCTTTTTAAAGAATAGGAATAATAAAAGACTTTCTAGGTGCCTCGTAAAATCTACAAAACATTAAAAAGTGCATCAAATCCTGTGAAGATTTTCTATCGCAGCCACAAGGAGGGTGGCACTGCCCTCTATGTGCACCACGAGGTTGGGCCAAAAGATAGTGAAAGAGGTCCAATCGAAATCTTGTCAATAGAAAACGGTCATGAATACTTTTAAACCAAACAAGATAAGGTTCAGTAGATGACACAGTGTTCAATAAAAGGTACCTATGCACACTACACTTCCTCAGCTCCACTGCTTCTCTGGCCCACCTACGGTTTAAATTGTTTTGTTTGCCTCCACCCAGATCAAATCCCTACAACAAATTTCCTCTGGGCGCTCCAATAATTCTGCCCTACCCATACTGATGAAACATTCTCTGACATCCTTGAGCCAACAGATGCAGTTAGTATGATCAAGGGAAAGACAGTCTCTTAGGATATCCTTACTAAGGGTGTTTTCCTTCTTGGTCCAAACTTTCATCCACACCGATATCGGGCGAAAAGCCAACACATCAGAGAGAAAGCCTAACCCTAGTTCTTCGTGCACTACAAAGGATGGGATGCTCTGCAGTAAGCAGAGCATCCGTCTCAGGAAAGTATTTTTGACAAGTTGTAACGCACCCTGCTCGGTATAGCCCCAGATCTCACTCCCATAGGTGACCTTTGAGATGCATTTAGCTTTGTAAATCTGCAGGAGTGCCCAAGTCGGTCTGCTTCCTAGTCAAGTAGCAAAGTTAAAAACAGCGAAGGTCAGCCTAACCAGATCCCAATTCTTTCGACTTATCAAAGGGTGCCAGTTCAAAGCCGCATCAAACACTCCCCCCAGATAAGAAAAAACATCAGTCTTGGGGATCGGCGTGGCCCCAATTATGAAAGTATAGGACTTGGCTGGTTTAGGGACCACCTGCATTACAAATGATTTGCTGTGATTGACCAACAGATCCAGGTCCTCGATGAAGTGTACAAAGGAGTTCAACAGAAGTTGTAAGCCCCTTGCTGTCCTTGCCATGAGGACAGCGTCATCAGCACACACAAGGACCGGCAAACTTCGCTTGCTCATCTGAGGACAGTCAGTTTTGAGACTCAGGAGGGCTTGTTCCAAATTGTTAATACACAAATTAAAAAGAAAGGGGGCCAATATACACCCCTGACGCACCCCCCTCTGGATGGGGAACTCGCGGGTCACATTAAGGTCTTTAGAGTAACAGACTACGGCTTTAGTATCACTGTGGAGATCCCTTAAAAACAGGACAATATCTTTGTTGGTACCAATGGAAGGCATTATCTGCTAGAGCTTAGGTCTGTGTACTTTTAGTGCTACAAGGTCCCAGCCTGTGACAGAAAGCACTGTGAATATGTAAGTCATTATTTAAAACGTGCATTACACAGAGTATGTAATAGACTGCTACATAATGCGCAAAACTTTTTAAGATAAAATGGTGCTTCCCAAATATAGATTTTAGTAATACTCAGACTGTGTATAGTACAATATTTTTACATAACTGTCCCTTCAACACATCCTCAGGGGTAGTAAGCGCTATATAAATATTATTACAATTAAAGATATGCTTTTCACACCTCAGTTGATAACTGTTCAAACTACCACTCAAAAATTAAAAATATTTGTCATCACAAAGCTTCCAGTGATTCGATTAATTAAAGTGCAGTACTGGCTCCCAAACATCTCTTACATTTGCAGATTAACTCGTAGCTCGCAGTCACATTTCTTTCAGGCAAGCAAGCACCCTGGCAAGAGGGCTTGTTTAACTGTCTGCCTCGTGTTAGGGATGGGCTTTCTGGTTGGCTAGGGTATGCACCTAAGCCTGGCAGAATCCACCACTCTAGTCAGGGCAAGTAAGTTACACACCAAAGATAACCTGTCATCACCCCCTTGTAGCTTGGCACAGAGCAGTCAGGCTTATCCCCAGAGGCAATGTGTAAAGCGTTTACGTAACACTCTCACACTAGTAACACAATATGTACACCACAAAAGAGACACCACACGTGATTATTTAAAAATATGTTTCTGTTTTGTATATAAACATAGACCAATACGACATGAACCAATAATTACTTTGCCAACTAGGCAACTGTCAAACATCACAATGATTGCAATAAAAGAAAGACTTATATGTTGTAAACATCATAAAACAACATTCCTGTGCAGACTATGCAGTCACAGTATAAAGTACTAGTTATCCTAAACAAGGGGAGGCAAAACATACATTAGAACATCAGGACATGTAATGCCGGTTTCGGTTAGGGAAAAACACCTACATCAACAAATATCATTAGTAGTGCATGGATCACAACATATCCACATCAGACCATACCTACTTGCAGGAAATCCAGACTGGTTGACCAATTATACGTGAATTCTACATATAACCAAAAATGTAGGGCCTCGTGCATCTGCGCTCGTATCTGACATTATACGGTAAATAATCACCATAGCGTAAGTTACAGGGATACCTGCACACCTGCCATATTGATTGCGGTAAAGAAAAACAGAACCAGCAGGATTCTGTTTTCAGAGGATTTGCTGCCAAATCCAGGGACAAGTGTCTCACCAGATACTTTTTGCCAGGAAAGGGGGGGGCAGCAATGCCCTTCAACAGAACTAAGCAGGTAGACCTCCCTGTGTCCACCACTCACCAAATAGTTGACTGCAGCTGTCCATTCCCACGGGGCCCAGCTGCAGGAACCACAGAGCTGGCACAATGCGAACTCCTGTGGGGAGACCTCCCTTGGTCCCCCACGTGCAAATCCCTGAGAGGCAGCTGCCTGCGAGCGCACCGAGCAGCTGCTAGAACCATTGCAGCCTTTCTCCTGCTGTGGACCTCGGGAGTGGCATCTTCCCGTCTTGGGGTCACGCAGGCTGTGTGGTGCTGGGTCCGGGCAGCACAGTAACAGCCTCTCATCACGAGGAGGTGGGCACGCGGCCTAACCGACAAAGAGTTTTGAGCCAGACAGCAACCAGGGATGCACTGTCATGGTTCGGGTCCCTGCTGCACTCGGCAATGAAAACGCAAGTCCTCTTGAGGGAAAACTTGAAACGAAAAACAAAGTGCTTGAGCCAGGCAGGCTTCGGGGCAGCGCTAACTCCTCAGCCCCCATAGACTCTTTGTGTCACGGCACGGCACATGCTATTTGCACATCCCAACACGCCGAGTCCTGATAGTGGCTTCAGTACAGTTAATACTTCCCAGGGCGCACTGGGAACCTGACAGGAGTTATCCTTAGAGGGCAGGCATGGCTGACCCTGATCAGACGGCTGATCCCAAGGATTTCAGGACACATGCTGGAAGAAACTTTCACATGACCAAAAACAGGGAGGGAGCAAGCTACCCAGTCCCTGGAGAACAACTGGGAGACACAAAAGCAGGGTGGCAGGCAGCAGGCCAGCACACAAGGCCACTTGCAAAGTGGCAGTCCCTCTTGCAGCCCAGCAATCAGCAGGCAGCAGAACAGCACAACAAAGCAGGTAGTCCAAATGGCGGTTTCTTCCTGGCAGCACAGCAGTCCTTTGGCAATGTGCAGCATGTAAAGCCAGCAGAGTCTGGTTACAAGTCCCACGCAGTGTCTAAAAACCTGGGGTCCGAGCTCCTGTACTTATATCCAAAATGTCTTTGTTCAAGAGGTGACTTCAACAGAACTCTTAGAAGTGCACAACACCTACTTTTAACCCCAGCCCCGGCTCCAGCCATCAGTAGGGGGTAAATTAGCCCTGTGTGTTAGGGCAGGACAGAGCCCATACAAATGTAAGTGCGCTCCACGTCCCTCTCTCCCAGCCCAGCAGGACCATCAGTATGCAGATGAATGCAGATGTATCCCTGTCACACCCTACCCTTTCTGTGTGATGGCTGTCTGGTAAGTAAGCACAAAGTGTAGCTGTTACCTAGGCCAAGACATGGATTGGGGTCAGGCTACAAAGCACAAAGAGACAGAAACACAGAGAAATGCCCAATTTATAAAAGTGGCAATTCTAAAATAGTAATAAAAAATCGAATTACACGAGTAAGCAGGATTTAGCACCACTATTCCAAACATACAAACATGGCAATGCTACTCCTTTTAGACCAGGAATTACCACTTAAACATCTATAAGGGAATTCCCAATGCTTGCCTATATGAGTAGTAGGCCCCACAGTAATGAGAACCAAAATAGGCTGTTTGTCACTACCAGGACATGCCACACAATAAAGGCACGTCCTACCTTTCACTTGCACAGCACCTTGCCCATAGGCCTGCCTAGGGACTACCATAAGGGTGACCTATATGCAGTAAAAGGGGAGTTTAAGGCTTGGTAAGAAGTTTTAAATGCTGTGTCAAAGTGGCAGTAATCTGCGCATGCAGGCCCTGCCGTGGCAGGCCTGGGACAGGTTAGAAAGACTGTGCCAGTGGGTGGCAAAAGCAGCGCTGCAGACCCACTAGTAGTGTTGGAATAGAAAAATATGTTTTAGCATTGTTTTACGTAAGTTAGCATTCGCGGCGCCATTTTGTATAAGGGCGCCATTTTGTATCATGATCGAAACTAATCCTTTGCCATTTCTGAGAAACGGCCTTCTCTAGGTTATGTTTCTTCGGAGCTGAGTTTTGCTACACTAATGAATGCACTGTTCTTATTAGCGCATACCTTTACTTTAGATGTAGGCCTTCTCCCACTTGTCTAGTGGTGGGTACAGGCAGAGTGACCTTGAGTAGTAGATAATGTGTGCCCGGCCTCAGAATCGAAACTTACTCCTTTCTAATTTACTGTTCAGCTGCATCTTACTGGAAAATTCCATGGTGGGCGTGCTTTCATTGGTTTCGAAGTGTACATAATGTAGCGTTATACTTGCTGATGTCAGTCCCTCTGCCGCACTCCTAGCGACTGGGCAGATAGGGCTCCGCTCTAGGTGTACTTTGAATAAACTGTTATTGGTTTGTATTCTCTACTGTCTGACCAACTCTTTCTTAATTTGGTACGGAAGGCTGAGAGGTGGTCGTGAGTGACCTGAGTGAACCTAATCGGGCCACTTCCTTCAGTTGGTGCCCGAACAGGGACTCCTTCGGGTGAGTGACCCATTCCCTTCCGCGGATGGGGGGGAGGTCGAGGCTATTGTCGGGTCGGACTGACGGATCAGGGATCCCTGTATGAGGAGCATTGATTGCTGGCAGCTGCCCCTTCTGCCCTGCCGGACGGTGCCTCGCCCAGTGGTCATCCCGACTGGAGTCCTGAACTGCGAAACCCTTGGATATGATGGTTTGGTCTGAAGAGTTGGCAGTGGAGAATCAATTTGTTTAACCTGCATATATCAGGTGAGTTTGTTTTGGTTCTTTGTGGATATGGTACCATTTTGGTTTGTATTAGCTACGGTCTAAGGGCCATCTTTTGAATAAAAGCACTTGCAATTGCTTTGCCAGGCATAATAGTGAACTTGTTTTCTTTTGAGAATGCCTGGTGTTAGTAAATTGTTTTCTTTGTGCTGTCGCTGTTGTTCTGCAGATGCTCGATTGGAAGAAGCTCAGCCGGCGCCTCCAGAAGGCACTCCAAAGTTTGATATGTATGTGAAGCATGGTCTTGGCCCTATTATGTTTAGTACATTATGGCACAAATATACGAGGGACAATGCCGAGTTGCAGTGGCCGTTGACGGGCACTTTTGATGAACAAAAGATTGAGTATTTACAAGAACAGTTGTTTAAGAGACGAAATAGGCAGTCTATGCTTGATTCCCTCAGAACATGGCAGAAAGCAGCTAGACAGAGGCGACTGAAGGCAGAAAAATAGGCCCGGAAAGGGAAAGTGCAGACTTTGACTCAGAAGGCTGTAGCATATGACAGGGAAGAACAGGAAAAGGGTGTTGAATGTGAAGATAGAAGGTTTCGATTGCAGATTGATCAATCGTATGTGGTTAAGGAAGAAGATGACGCTTTTGATGAAGAATTGTTGGATACTCGACCCTCGCCTCCATATGCCCCACAAAGAATTTATCCCACTGTTCCGGTGCCCTCACAGCCACCCGTTACAGTTGCGTCCACTGTCTCTGTCCCTGTGTCTACTGTTGTCAACGGCTGTGACCTCGGCCCCTCCTCCTCCTCTTCCTTCTGTTTCTTTGCCGTCTGTGGCCACTGTGACTGTTAGTATTCCTGCCACACCTATTGTCTCAGCGTCCCTTTCACCAGCTCTTTCTCCCACAACACAACCCTCAGCGACGATAGTGCCTGTTACTTCTGTTGCTTCTCCCACTGTGGTTTTTCATCCTGCGGCATTAGTAAGTAGTGGGACACCAGTACATGGATTTGAGGATAGGGATTGGACGAAATTTAAGGAGCGCATGGGACCGTTAGTGGGATCTGATGTGGGAGATGATGAGAAAAAGGTAATAGCTAATCAGGCTGCACAGTGGGCCCGTAATCCTATTTATAGTGTAGAGGATGTCTGGGCGACTATGAGAGATTGTGAGCCGCCTATGAGAGATTTTGAGCCCTTTATACAGCAGCATGCCCTTAAACACATATCCGCTACTTTGATTGGTCTTTGGCAACAGTACTTTGAAGCGGAAGCATCTCAAATTTTATATGACATTAGAAATCGAGTGTACATTAGTGAATTGGGGCCAGAACAAGTTTTTGCTAATGTTACGACAATAATAGCTTATAGGGGAAGACTACATGAGAAAAGTCCCAGGTCAGTGTCCCAGTTTCCGATGAGAGAGGTTCATCCCATATATTACCCCGAGATACCGGAGTTAATGGACCAACGTGGTAACATTACTCGAGTGGCAGTTGCAGCTAGGTTCCAAGAACAATGGGTTTATACTCCATGGAAAAGAAGTGAAGTTTTATCTCTTAAGACTCATTTGCCTGACCCTAGGAAAAATCCTACTGCATATTATAAAACATTGACTGAAGCTGCCTCTTCCACTGTAATGACTCTTGCTGATATTGAAAGGTTTTTTGGTCTTCTTGTTCCGGTTGATATTTGGAGACAGGTCCATACTCAAGACCATGTTCCTGAGTTGGGGTGTACTTGGGATCAAATTAAAGCATGGGACCAGGAAAGAAAACCAGGTGATAAGCCCAGAGCGGAAATTTTAGCCTTGCCAGGACGCATTATTACATATATGCATTCTCTTATTCCGCCGAGAAAAGTAGACTGGGATAAATTGTCGGCTTGTCAACAAAAGAAAGATGAGAGTGTATCTGATTTTTCCACCCGATTTGAAGGTACGTTTTTGGATTACAGTGGGCAGGATTTGTCTATTGAGGGAGGTGTTCAGTTGTTTGTTAACAGATTTGTTTTTAACTTGCTTCCTGAAATTGCAACTCGATTGCAGGCTTCTGAAAGTACTTGGTACACCTCTTCCTCTTCTGTTATTTTGAATATGGCACAGTATTATGAGCATAGGGATCATGAGGAAAAGGAGAGGACAGAGAAACGGCATAAGGATTTAAAGACGAAGGTGTTGTTACATTACAGCAGGCTTTTAGAGGGAATGGCAGAGGACGAGGTGGTCCTGCTCGACAGCTTTCACACACTAGTAGGCAGCCAAACACTACGCCTTTGGGTCCGAATCAGTGTGCGTACTGTAAAGAAGAGGGACATTGGCGTAGAGAGTGTCCTGTGCTTTTACAGAAGGTAGCGATCCCCAGAGGACGAGGTTCTCGTGGACGGGGTCGTGGAGCTGGTGGGGCAGATAGGGCTCAGAATGCTGTAGCCTCACAGGGTCGTTCTGATAATAATTACTTAGGTGACCCTCGTGAAGGACAGTACTACCATGATGATTATGATATGGAGGAAGTGACAGGAATGTCTTATATCTAGGACACCCAGGAACAGAGTGGGGGACCAATTTCGATACCTGTAGACCAGCGTGGTCCTTATGCAGAATGCGAAATTGCAAGGTTCGACTAAGGAATTTTTGGTGGGCATAGGTGCGACAAAAAGTTCTGTTTCTCGAAATATGGTCCCTGGGGCGGCTCTGTCTGGCCATAATAATGTTTCGGTAGGTTTTTCTGGTGTACCTGTTGTAAGCCCCGTTTCAAGGCCCACCTTGTATTGACCATTGGTCCTTTCTCTGTAGATTCACAATTCTTGCTGACATCCAACTGTGGTGAAAGTTTGATGGGTCTGGATTTGTTGAAGAAACTGCATGCTACTATTTATAGTTCCCCGGCAGGTGTTTATATGACAATGGGACCAGATGTGGTACGTGCTAAACAGTGTTTGTCCAAAGATGCGCCTCTTCCTGTTGAATTTGCTGATGTGCGACCCACTTTTTGGGCAACAGGTGATGCAGACGTGGGACTACTGCAGATATCTCCAGTCTCAATACAGGTTAAGGATGGTGCTATTTTGCCCGTATCCCTCAGTATAAAATACAACAGGCAGGGGAGTGAGCTTTACTGCAAATTATTCAGGACTTGATTAAGAAGGGAGTGGTTGAAGAGATGACTGCTAATGTTTGTAATAGCCCCATCCTTCCAATTCTTAAACAGACGCCCTCAGGTTCCCTTGATGAGCAAGAAGATGTTTACCGTTTTGTGATTGATTTGTGCGAAGTTAATAAAATAGTGGTTCCCCAGTTTCTAGTAGTCCCTGACATTACTACTCTTTTGACAATGATTCCTTTTACTGCTAGATTCTTCTCTGTCATTGATTTGAAAAAAGCATTCTTCAGTATTCCTATTCATCCAGATAGCAGATACTTGTTTGGATTTACACTAGCTGGCAGAAGCTTTAGGTTCTGTCGAGCTCCTCAGGGCTATACTGAGAGTCCAAGTATTTATAGCCAGGCTTTAAAGAGCCAATTGGATTCCCATTTGCTTCCTACAGGTAATGTTTTGGTGCAGTATGTTGACGATTTCTTTATTGCTTCTGACACAGAACAGAGGGGCATATTAGCAAGAACGGCATTAAAATTATCGCCGCTTTAGCGGCAGGAAACTGCCGCTAAAGCGGCGATAACGGGATTGATAATATGCCCTTGAGAATTCCAATAGAAGCTCAGGATCACAGCAGAACATGGGCTTCTATTGGTATTCTCAAGGGCATATTATCAAGCCCATTATCGCCGCTTTAGCGGCAGTTTCCTGCCGCTAAAGCGGCGATAATTTTAACGCCGTTCTTGCTAATATGCCCCAGAGTTGTAAAGATAGTACAGTTAAATTGTTGTTGCATTTGGCCCAACATGGACATAAAGTTTCTCTTTCTAAACTGCAATATTGTCGACAGTAGGTCACCTATTTAAGTCACCTACTGTCGAAGGAGGGTAGGAGATTGACCCCGGAGCGCCTCAGTACCATTGTTAAAAATGCCCATCCCACAGACTCAGAAAGATGTGCGTGCTTTCATAGGTATCACTTCCTACTGTTGGCAGTGGATACCTAACTACTCCTTACTAATTCAACCCTTGCTTGCACTAACCACTAAAGACGTGCATGAGCCCCTGCCTTGGACGCCTGAATGTCAGCAGTCTTTTGAGCAATTAAAAGCTGCGCTTTGTTCAGCTCCAGTACTTGGCACCCCTGATTATAACGACCGTTTGCGTTGTTCGTCAATGAGATGGCTGGTTGCGCGCTTTCTGTTTTAACACAAAAATTTGGAGATAAGCAACAACCGTGTGCTTATTTCTCTGCTATTCTTGACCCTGTCGCAAGAGCCCTCCTGAGCTGTCTGAGAGCGGTCGCGGCTGTGGCCGTCTCGATAAGACAATCAGCTGGACTCGTACTTGATACTGATCTCACAGTCATGGTACCCCATGCTGTGGATACACTTTTGAATAAGACTAAGACACAGCACCTCACCAATGCACGTCTGACTGGCTATGAATTAACATTGTTCGCTAAACACATCACAATCAAAAGATGTGCCACTCTGAATCCAGCCATGTTACTGCCCCTCCCTTCTGAGAATGATGAGATTGATAAACATGATTGTATCTTTCGGACGGAAGAAGAGACAAAAGGACGGGTAGACTTGACTGATGTTCCCTTCTCTGACCCACAAGGGGAACTATATGTCGATGGCTCTTGTTTTAAATTACCAGATGGCACTACAACTGCTGCGTATGCTATCACCACGCTGTGTACAGTAGTTGAGACATCACAAGTTCCTTATCAATCGGCCCAAGCTGCTGAGCTTGTTGCCTTAATACAAGCTTGCGAATTGAGTGAGGGACTGGTTGTCAATATTTATACTGACAGCCAGTACGCCTTTGGAGTCGCACATAACTTTGGGCAACTCTGGGCTGAGAGAGGGTTTCTTACTTCGCATGGCACCAAAATTCAGCATGGGCACCTTATATTGAGGCTTTTGTCTGCTTTGACACTCCCTAAGAAATTGGCTATAGTAAAGTGTAGTGCCCACCGGAAAATCACTGACGATGTAGGTAGGGGAATTGCTTTTGCAGATCAAAGAGCTAAGGAAACATGCTGGACTAAAATGAAAAGAATGTTTGTAGCAGGTCCCACTAGGTGGGTGCCTGAAGTTACTATGTTTGAGGATACACTTGAGAATGTTAAAGAGATACAAAGTGAAGCCACAATAGAGGAATTATCAATGTGGCAAGAAAGTACAGCACAACTGAACGATGAGGGATGTTGGATTCATAAGTCAGGGAAGCAGAGATGGATGTTGCCAGATGAATATGTTCTTCCTGTAGTCACGCTGGCCCATGGCCCAGCCCATATTAGTGCTAAGGGTATTTGGAAGTTGTTAGACCCTGTATGGCAGAATGATAGCATTTCGAAAACAGCTGCACATTTGGTGAAGTATTGCATGGTGTGCATGATGCACAATACTGGAAAAGATACCCCTACACCACCCGGTAATTTTGCACCACCTACTTTTCCTTTTGAGGTCCTTCAGATGGATTACATAGAATTAGATAGGTGCAATAATTTGAAGTATGTTTTGGTGGTTGTTTGTGTATTCAGTAAATGGGTTGAGGCTTATCCCACTAAAGACAATAAAGCCATTACAACCGCAAAGGTACTCCTGAAGGAGTTCTTTCCTCGTTTCGGCTTGCCCCGTTTGATTTGGAGTGATAACGGAAGTCATTTCAATGCCAAAGTGATTCAATTGATTTGTGATGGTTTAAGTATCAAGCAAAAGTTTCACGCTGCCAAACATCCACAGTCAGCAGGTTTAGTTGAGAAGTACAATGGTACTCTCAAACTGAAATTGTCAAAAATTCAGGAGACCACAGGGTTACAGTGGCCAGACGCTTTACCATTGACTCTTTTGTCGACAAGAACAACAGCACATTCTAGGACAGGATTGTCACTGTACGAGGTCGTGTTTGGATGCCCGGCAAATGTCTGGGGCGTCCCATGCCCTCAGCGGTTCTCAGATATTGAGTATCCATTGTTGATTGACTACCTTTCCCAGTTAACTGAAAGTTTACGTTCTATTCACCAACAGGTCTGGGAAGCCCTGCCAGCTCACCAGAGGGGGCCGGACACCATATTCAACCTGGCGATTTCATGTTGGTGCGGAACTTCCAGCGGAAAAAGAGTTTGGAGACACGTTGGAAGGGACCTGAACAAGTCCTCCTATCTACACGCACAGCTGTCAAAGTTGCCAGCCGAAAGAACTGGGTGCACGCGACTCATTGTCGCAGGATACCTCTACCCTTGCACTACGATCAATGGGTGAGGGATGGAGTAGGGGACTCCGAGTAAGAGACGGTGCCTCAGTTTGTCCCCTTCAGCGACGCCATGCTGACCTGGACCAAAACAGATGAGGAAAATGATGAAGTGCTGAATGCAGCAGTTCCACCGGAAATACGAGCTATCCAGGAGCCCCTTTTCACTGATCCTTCTGTGCCTGGAGTTACTAGGTATAATCTGCGCCCTCGGCTGAGGAACAGTGCACCAAAAGAAAAGTCAGATTAGTTAGGGATGGACTGTGTAAGTTAGGGTGTACTTTGCTATAGTACCAACAAAGTTAATTTAGGGGGATGCAAGATTTGTGCACTGTTTGAACATTAGACAGGATAGATCGAAAGTATCCCCTTGGGGGTAAATTATCCTGGTCGACGTGGGAATGCCGGTGCTCAAGAGTGCCAACTTTTTGATGAACAATAGGAGCCTGTACCAGTGAGGCTCTGACGGACACTGGGAACTTGTATATTCTTCTTGATGGCATTTTGCCCCCCCCTTGCTTTATCGTTTACAATGCACCCCTTTGGCAGAATGGTTGCAGACGAAGAGCAGCCAGTGATTCACCCTGTTTACACACGTATATTCTGGTCTACAAAGAAAAGTATATTATGTGCTATTCTTGTGATTTTACTGCCATTGATTCTGAGTGGGGTGTCCTGGGTTTTGGAATGTGATCAGGATGCACCGTCGTGTACTAAACATAAGGTTGTTTCTCAAATACGCACAAAAAGGACAGCCCCGAGTAATGTATTTCTAGACACACATAAACGATTTTTTGGAGAAGGTACAGCTTGTTATCCCACTGAATCTGTTACAAGGTTATGGACTGCTTGCCCATTGTCACTTGTCAATTATACGTATACCTGCCCAGCCCAATTCGTAGAGGTAAGGGGTGAGTTTGAATGGGGTATCCTGGCCCTTGTTTATATTACAGGAAGCCACGAGGAAGGGGATATCCGTGTTGTGACAATAATACGTATTGTGATAATTTGTACATGAGAGAACAGAACATTACTTTAGTGGGTTGGCATTACCAAGATTTAACGGTTACCCGGAAAGCTGGTTATTATCCCGCATGTTGTCCGATAGTAAATAGTACTGGCGCATTTTTGTATGTAAATTGTTCTGGAATAATATTGTTCAAAAATACGATGTCTCGGGGGCGTGGCCTGGCGTCTGCCAAGATGGCAGCCTAGAGCGAGAGCTCCACCGGGGCCGCAACGAAAGCCCGCAATATCCGCCTAGAATCCTGTTGTTGCAGAGCTACACACATGTGTACAGTCGCGAGACACTAGGCGCTATCGATCGGTGTCACCAGACGGGAGCTATGACCCATCCCTGCGGGGCTGGACGACGACGGGCCTGAGGGGCCTACAGACGCTGGGGCCTACGGAGCCACTGGGTGGTGCTCGCGTTGCACACACCGGAGAAGTCTGCTGATCCTGGACTGCGGTGGCTGCGGTGCACCCGTGTGAGGCTTGGGACGCTCGGGCCAGCCTTTTGAGATCCGGTGGCGCGCTGCCACGTACGCCCGGTAAGAGTTGGGATGCCGGCGGGGGGTTTGGGCGGCAGCGGGACCCGTGGACAGCCCCAGAGAGGGGGATCGACGGGGCGGCGGCCCCTTACAATGAGCTGGCAATTGGGGCAGGCGAGGCGCCTCTCCACGGACAACTACCTCCTGTGCAGCGCGGGGCATTCAAGTAAGGCTGGCCCCCATGATATGCCGGCATAGCGTGCCAACCCCCCGCTATTAATTTGTCGCCTTTGCAGCAAGATCTCAGACCCCGGGAGGCAAGCAGAGCGATCGGTGGGGCAGCAGCCCCTTGCAGTGGCACGAGCTGGCGAGTCTGCCGAGGCGCTCCCTCACCACCCATTATCCCCGGAATTGTTTCTGAGACACCCACACCAGGAGAGCCCCAACTGTATACCTGGCCAGTATGACACCCCCATGCTAGCGCACCGGCGCCATCACTCAGAGGCCTGAGACCCCCGTGCTGGCCAGTTGAAGCAGTGCTGGGGCACTGGAAATGTCGAGGTAGAGGGCACCGGCCATATCCTTCGCTACGTATGTTCTCCGTTGGGGTGTAAATCCAGGCCTGCCAGACAGAGAGGTACTGGGGGCCGCATTCTACCCTGGTTCAAGGAGCTGCACAATCTACACTGTGGAGGAAGGGGCTCTGCCTCACAAGCTATTCCGGCACCGGGAAAGTGCGTAGCTTGGAACTTAAGCGGACGATACTTGTGTGCTTGGGAGCTTTGGAGGGTGCGTGCGGCTCTGTTGTGGACCCCTCCTAGTGTATGCACACCGCCGGCTGCATGGCTTAGCGGCCGGATCCAATCGGAAGACGCGGAACAAGATGGACGTGCATTGGGTGTCCATCACACACAGATCCTACTGCGGCCTGAACCTTCGCACAAAGAAGCCAAAAGGGGCCCCACCGGTACAGTCCAACAAACTGGACAAATATGCAGTCCCGAAGCAGCCGCCCACGGAGGAGGGAGCTACTGGTGACCGGGAGGAAGTGTCCAAACCGTCTCTAAGCTCAATCATGGCAGCAATTCACGTTCTAGGAGCGACGCTTGAGACAAAGATCGATAAAGTCTCAATTGAAATTAATCTAATACGAGCCGATATGAGCAAGACCTTGGAGAGGGTTACAGTGGCGGAGACGAATATTACAGAACTTCAATCTACCACACACAAGCTGGAGGAGAGGGTCCAGCAGCTAGTTCATCAGCACAAATAAGTGGCCTTGAAGCTGGAAGACCAGGAAGGAAGGGCCCGCTGGAACAACATACGGGTGGTGGGGGTCCCGGAAGGCCCCAGTATGGACCTTTTCCTTGAAGGCTTAATACTGAACCATCTCAAGCCTAAGCGATTGTCCACCTTTTTCACAGTAGAGAGGGCTCACAGGGCTCCGGTCCCCCCACCGAAACCGGGGGCACCCCCTAGAACAATCATTGCTAGGATCCTAAATTATAGGAACTGGGATGCCATCCTGCAAGCCGCTAGACTACATGGCGACCTCCCCTATGAGAACACGACTGTGAGATTCTTCCCGGACTTTACTTTAAAGGTGCAACAGGAGTGCCACACCTATGACGGAGTGAAGCGCGCCCTAAGGGAAAGGGGCATTAAGTATATGATGTTCTTCCCGGCAAAACTCAAAGTCATTGCTAATGGCAGGTCCTGGTTCTTCACAGCTCCCTCTGAAGTACAAGACTGGCTGGACGCGGAACGATCGCACAAGAACAATCAGCACAAGGAGGGTGGCTGGAGAGACACTCACGATCGTCCATCGGGGTATCGACTGGGCGTGAGGGAATGGACAAACGAGAGAAACGATCCCGGCGCTCACGATCAATGAGCCCAGCAGTTTCAGAGACTCACAGAAAATGACCTCAGCGTCGCAGCTGCCTGGTCCTTGAGACTCCTAGCTGAAACACGTAATGTATATGGACCTGACCAGTAAGTGGATAATTGCACTACTTTTGATGGCTGGCCCCATGGACTTGGTAATATACCGCAACGCAACTTTACTGGACTTGGGCTGGGGTTGGGCCTCCTGGGGACTTAGGGAGGCGACGCTCGGCAGCCCCTTTGTTATTTGAGTGTTTTTTGGGTGACAGGCGCTCTGCTAGTTGGGGATGTGGGTAGTTTTAGACCTCTGCAGCAGGGTAGCAGGGAGGGGGGGATGCAGTTCCTGGGGTTTCTTTCTACACAGTTGTGTTATGTTTGCTTCAGAATATCAACACCATTCGCGGTGACTTGGGTCCTAGGACATTAGGTACCATATTGATACATAGGATAGGGGTGGGGGGGTGGCTGGTTGAAGGGAGGGTGGGGGGTTGTTTGACACGTATTTCTCCTAGATGGCCTCACAACACACTAAGAACCTAAAGGTGCTATCGTGGAACATGAATGGTCTGGGAGACAAGATCAAATGGACCATGGTACTACAGTATTTACGTAGACACTCTCCAGATATAGTGCTCCTGCAGGAGACGCACCTGAAGGGAAATAACTATCTAGCGCTAAACCGGTTCGGATACACGCTTGTGGCACATGCTGGGTTTACCACTGGTTCCAGGGGGACAGCGATATTGCTCAAGAATGCGGTGCCTCTAGTGGTAGCTCGCTCTTGGTGTGATCATATGGGGCGATATGTGGCACTGTCGGGGACGTGGGAGGGCCACACCCTTAACATTTGTTCAGTGTATATCCCCCCCAAGAATGCACGGGGTAACATTCCCAGACCTCAATAAACTATTATTGGACATGCCAGTGGGTACCCTCATCCTGGGTGGGGACATGAATGAGACGATGGCGCCGGATCTAGACCGAGATACGTGCTCCCACAGAGTCGGGGGGTTGCAACCGTTAAAGGTCTTTGCGACTGCGATGGGGTTGGTGGACCTGTGGAGACTGCACAATCTCGCCGTTAGGCAATTTACCCACATCTCCGCGGCGCATGGCAGTGGGTCACGCTCAGATTATATCTTTACGCATACCACTTCGGCTGGACTCTTCCAGGCTGGCTGTCACAGGGCATGTGGAATTTCTAACCATTCCCCGGTGGAGGTGCTCCTACGGGGCCCTGTGTGGGACTGGACTCTACCTCCACGCTTAGACCCATATCTATTCAAAGACCAGGAGTTCAGGGACCGGTTCGAGGAACGTACTGAGCAATACTTCACAGAAAACGTGGGATCTGTGCGATCCCACTGCATATTATGGGAGGCATAGAAAATGGTGGATTTTGTACAAGCGACTGCTGGGGCTAGCCGTAAGGAAAGAGGGCCAAATGTGATAGTCTGGAGCAAGAGATTACAACACTTGAATCAGCGCTAGGACTAACTCAGGGGGGCGACACTGGACGCCTGCACACACTTAGCCTCAAACAGAAAGAGCTCAGAGATCTAGAGGAAAACACAGCCCATACGTATGCCATAGGGACGCAAAGACGCATCTATGACCTAGGTGACAAGGCGAATAAACTCATCGCATGGTTGGAAAGGAGAGATAGAGGTCGTAACTGGGTTTTTGAGATTCGGACCTCAGAGGGTGGGGTGAAGGGGACAGGTGTAGTTATGGTGGAGGCGTTCGCAAAATATTATGAAGGGATCTACCAGTCCCAAACGGACAGGGGAGAAGAGGACTGTACAGAGTTTTTGAAAGATATAGTATTACCAACGCTTAGTGCGGAGGACCGGGAGGCGGTTGACTCGGACTTCACTACAGAAGAAATTGAGGGTGCCATGCGGGACCTACAGTCCGGGAAAGCAGCGGGTCCAAACTGCTTCCCTGCGGAGCTATATAAATGTGTGGTGGGATACCTGGCACCTCACATGCTCAGAATGTTTCAAGAGGCAAGGGCAGAGGGCCAATTGCCTCTTGATTTAAGGACGGCTACTATAGTTGTCATCCCTATGAAAGGCAAACCACAAGATCTCTGTAGTTCATATAGACCAATTTCGCTCCTGAATTTCAAGGCCAAGGTACTGGCTAAGGCGATCGCGAACAGACTGACTCCAGTGATACAGTCTTTGATCCACCCGGACCAGTCTGGATTTCTGCCTCATAGAAGCACTAGGTTGAATCTCCGTCGTCTATATGGGGTCATGCACATGGTACAGCAACGACCAGATGATCAGGCGGCACTCTTATCGCTCGATGCCCATATGGCATTCGACAGCATCGAATGGTCATACTTGTTTGCGGTTCTTGCCAAACTGGGATTTGGCCCGGGTTTTCGAAACTGGGTTGGGCTTCTGTACGCTGCCCCGCTGGCACGTGTCAGGGTAAATGGGACAGTATCCAGAGTTTTTCGGCTACATAGGGGCACGCGGCAGGGCTGCCCGCTCTCGCCGGTGCTGTTTGCGCTGGCACTTGAACCGCTGTCCTCCTGGGTAAGGGGAGATTCGTTGGTGAGAGGCATCGATGTGGGAGGGGGATGGGAAGAACGTATCTCCCTCTACGCGAACGATATCGTGCTGTACGCTCACAGACCCAGACAGATCTTCCATAGGCTTATCCATATTATACAGTCTTTTGGCCAGTATTCTGGATATCGTATAAATTGGGACAAATCCTTGGTATTCACTCTGACGGGGGAGCCTCCGGGTCTGACGTCGGCGTGCAAAGAGCTGGTCCACAAAGATTTATTTAAATACCTGGGCATTTGGATTACTAAAACGGAAGAGGAGTTCATGCAGTTAAACGTACACTCACAGCTGTAAAGGTTGAAAGGGGATGTGGTCTCCCTTATGGGAAAAGCAGTCTTATTCAAAATGATGGCTCTTCCGCGCCTACTATACGTAATACAGAATACCCAATTCCAGATCCCGGAAGCTTTCTTCCGTGTGGTTGAGTCCGAACAGTGTTCATTGATATGGGGGGGAGGTTGCCCTAGGATCGCTTTGATGAAATTGCAGAGAGGGGTCTATGAAGGGGGGCTGGCAGCACCGGACATCAGAAAATATTATTGGGCAACACAGCTAGTCAACATTAATGGATGGGTCTTCTCATCGACTGAGGAACCAGCCTACCGGGTCGACCGGTTTGCTATGGGCAAGGCTAGCTATCTCTCAGCTCTCTATGGGGGGAAAAAGGGGACTCCGTCTCTCCCGACTCACACACAGACCGTGGTCACGGCATGGCGGAAGGCGCCTAAAATGACAGGATGGGAGGCCAGGCTAACTGAACAAACGCCACTCTGGGAAGGCGATTTTTTGAGTGAGGTAAGGCGCCTGAGGGGCTTCCATGGATGGAACAGTATTGGCATTGATCTCCTGGGAGACATTTGGAAAAAGGGAACAATGATCCCATTTGACAGTCTTCAAACAGAATTTCAAATGGGCACGTCCGAACATTTTAGATACTTACAGCTGAGACATGCACTACACTGCCACCTGAAAACAGGAGACTCGCTGCCAGCATACACACCACTTGAAGATAGACTTCTCCTTGACCCAATGACTGACAAGGCAATATCCCACACATACAAAAAACTTATAAATAATACCCATGACTGTCTGGGACCTTTGCGGGCGGCTTGGGAGTCGGATGTGGGTCTTCTTGAGAATGATGATTGGGGAGAGGCCCTGCAGAGCCCCAGAGAGATAGCTGTAAGAGCGAGATTTAGGCTGATCCAACTTCGTATTTTGCACAGGTCATACGCCTCGAGGACAGTACAATATCGTATGGGTCACTGTCAGTCGGCACAGTGTGTTCGGGGGTATGTGTTGAGATAGGAAAATTTTTCCATATACTGTGGGCTTGTCCCAAGATTCAGATATTTTGGATGGGTTTGGCCCGAGTGATGGCAATGGTAGTGGGGGAGCAGGTCCCAGTAGAGGCGAGATGGTTTATCCTCGGGGTGACAGGCGAAATAACATGGCCCAAATGGGCCACAACATGGCTTGCCTTGGCAGGAGTGGTGCCAGCAGGCTGAGCAGGCAGTATACCAGAGATGGGGATGCCCACGTAAATGGGAAAAGATATGGGGGGCCTGGGTGAACTATAGAACCAGTCAGTGCCCAACATAACTGAGGGCTTTAGACACTTTAAGGAACACATTGAATGGTTGTATCCCACGTTCAACTGGGTGGGGGGGCGGGCCACTGGGAGGATTGAATTGCGGTATTTGCTATGTATATGTGTAAGCCAATCCACATACTATGTATATTGTAATGTCTTCTGAAGCAAGAGTTTTTTTTGATTAATATAAAGAAGTTGAAGAAAAAAAAATACGATGTCTCTAGTGAAAAAGAAGGATCCGAGTACTTTTGGAATGAATACCAGATATGCGCCCAGGATTTTATTTTCTGTCCAATGGCACTTATTCAAATGTTTATAATGGTACAGATGATGTTGCTCTAGAAATGGTGCTCCCTCTAGGTATGCCTTGTAAGTACAGCAAGCCAGGTGTAAGATGGGTAAAAAGAACATTGACTGCAGAGTTCTGTGATGGAGTGACAGATTTGGAAATCAATAATTATAGTAATGGTATCACCTTTGGGTATATTCTTTCCTCCATTATTACTTTTGGTGGTACTGCAATGGCCAGGGGTGAAAAAGCTAGAGAATATTTTGGATGTAAGTTGCAGATACTGTCCAACTCCACAGTAGCGGCTTTGCTTGACATCACCACCCAATTGGAAAGTATGCAGATATATTCTGAGCAAACTAGATATGCTGTTGATTTCATCCTAGCTAAGAGCGGTGGTGTGTGCTGGGTAGTAGGAGACCAGTGTGTAGTCGGGATCACTAATATGGAAAATAACATTACCCAACACATTTTAGACATCCTAGAAAATGTTAAAGGAATGGAGAGTGGGAACTGGAGTTGGTCACTTTTTGGTGGATGGGGTTGGATCCTTGAGAAAGTGATTTATTTCATTGTGATTTTGATTTCTTCCTGTGTCCTGGTCCAGTGTCTTCCCTTATGTTGCTCTTATTGCACCACCCTTCTTGTTCCTAAAAGAATATCGATTCATGATACTAACGCAACAATTATGATTCAAAAGGAAGTAGAAGACCTCATGCAAATAGATGAGGGTATTTTTGAGACTTCTTCCTCCTTACTGTCTCCCTTCCTGAAGCTGAAGATATGGAGTGCTCCTAAGACAAGTTATTCATAATTTATTGAATTATATGTCTTTTTGCTACTATACAAAATGTTTAGCTCATTCTAAAAGGAGGGTCTGTTGGAATAGAAAAATATGTTTTAACATAGTTTTACGCAAGTTAGCATTCGCGGCGCCATTTTGTGTAAGGGCGCCATTTTGTATCATGATCGAAACTAATCCTTTGCCATTTCTGAGAAATGGCCTTCTCTAGGTTATGTTTCTTCGGAGCTGAGTTTTGCTACACTAATGAATACACTGGTCTTATTAGCGCATACCTTTACTTTAGATGTAGGCCTTCTCCCACTTGTCTAGTGGTGGGTACAGGCAGAGTGACCTTGAGTAGTAGATAATGTGTGCCCGGCCTCAGAATCGAAACTTACTCCTTTCTAATTTACTGTTCAGCTGCATCTCCCTGGAAAATTCCATGGTGGGCGTGCTTTCATTGGTTTCGAAGTGTACATAATGTATCGTTATGCTTGCTGATGTCAGTCCCTCTGCAGCACTGCTAGCAACTGGGCAGACAGGGCTCTGCCCTGGGTGTACTTTGAATAAACTGTTATTGGTTTGTATTCTCTACTGTCTGACCGACTCTTCATTTGGTACGGAAGGCTGAGAGGTGGTCGTGAGTGACCTGAGTGACCCTAATCGGGCCACTTCCTTCAGTAGCATTTTATTTACTGGCCCTGGGTATATGGGATACAACTTTACAAGGGACTTACATGTAAATTAAATATGTCAAACATGTGTATTGTGGATTCTGCCAGCCACCCTCACTCTAACCTTGTGCACAAAACTAAAAGAAGGCATTAACATTTGAGGTAAGAATGATAGACGAATAGATACCGATTTAGTGGCTGATTTGTACAAAGTGAAACCCGAAATCCTGGTATTATTCTAGGCTTCTCTGGTTGTTTCAGCAACCCCCTTCATCATCATTACCTATCAATGAACCTGTAATGTGACTTATTAATGTCAAAGCTGCCACTTGTTAAAGAAATGTGCTTTTCTCATTTCAAAGAGAGTTTATCAAATCAAATCAAAACAAGCTTTATTCGATTACTTAAAAAATAGTCATAAAAGCACATAAAAAACAAGTTGCATTTTACTTTACATTTCATCCAATAAAATTTTAAGCTCTAAGAAGAGAGAAATGTACAATCCCAAGTATCATTGTAATCACGAGTATTAATACAATTACTTAATCTTTCTGACACTAATCTCATACCATAATGGTTTTCCTACATTTAAAAACATTTTTTAAAAACACTATAACAAAGGAAATAAAGTGATCATTCTCTAGGAATTGTAGGGTCAATAAGGTGGGACGACATTGTCTGAGACCAAGCGATCTTAGGAGTGGAACAATCCATCTCTTTCTATGTGCGGAATAAAATTTACAAAAGAAAAATACATGCAATGTCGATTGTGAGGACAAATCGTCGCACGGACAATTACTCAACGATCTGGACCAGTCATTCGGTTCGGGAAAACTAATTATTCTATGTATTATGTTTAATCTAAAACGCATTAATAGAAATCTATCATAATCTCCTGCAACAATCCTTAAATATGGCTGAATACTAAATGTGGTCAAAGTAAGATGGTGCGCTTGAACTGTTAATTTTGACATGATTGTACTATTTCTGTTTGCTTCAAGCAGACTAAGGCAGCTGTTTTTTAGGTCTTTTCTAGCTACAATGCTCATGGAATTAGGATCATTATAATATTCAGGGTGCCCAAGATTACATGTAAATTGTTTTATATAATTTAGCCACCTAATGTACTTGGCACCGTCTAACCCACAGCAATCCTTCATAATTTGACGATTAAATAAAGTTTCCAAATCCTATGCCAAAGTAAAACTGGTTGGATTTTTATAATATCCGCCAAATAAGGCATGCCTAGTTCTGTATGGCAAATGTGTGTGGAAGTACTTGCGGGGACAGACAACAAAAACCTAAAGAAAGAATTCTCAGCAACCTGTAGAGAGTTAATGTCGCCATGCCCCCAAACCACAGCGCCATATATAGCAATAGAGACACACTTTGCTTTATATATTTGTAATAGTTCTACTGGTGGTCGTCTACCCAGTTTTCTGCTAAAATTAGAAAGGGCCGCAAGTGCCTTTATAAACAATAGTCTCCTAGCTTTGATGGCCTGAGTCCAAGTCCCCCCCTTATCAACTAAAATCCCCAGATATGAAAAGGTTTTTATGCATTCTATTTTTTTTGCATCAATATAAAAATATCTACTCTTATTACTACCTGCCCCACATTTCATTATAAAAGTTTTAGAAGTATTAACAGAAAGACCCAGATCACTCATGAACTTGGCAAAACTGGAGACTACCCGCTGAAGACCCAGCGGGGTACGGGCCATAAGGACCGCATCATCCGCATACATTAATGCGGGTATATGGCGTTTATCCACTAGTGGTAGGTCCTGGCACCCTTCCTGTAATACCTGTGCTAGGTTGTTTATATACAGAGTAAAAAGGAAGGGCGCCAGAACACCACCTTGCCTCACACCTCTCTTTATATCAAATAGATTTGTACACTCCCCCTCCACCCCATAACGGACTCTTGCCTTTGCATCTGAATAAAGCTGTCTTAAAAAATTTAAAAGTGATTTGTCTACCCCCATTCCCTCTAAAATCTTCCAAAGCTTCTCGTGGATAACAAAATCAAAGGCCGCTGTTAAATCAACGAATGCTAAAAATAGCCTGCCCTTTTTTGCCTTTGTATACTTGCCTAAAAGAATTGATAAATTCAGACCCGGTTCCACCGTACCCATACCCTTACGGAAGCCATATTGAAGGTCGCTAATAATAGAGTTGTCATTTGCCCATTCTTGTAATCTATTTAAAATAATTCAGCCCACGAATTTAACTGTAGAATCCAATAAAGAAATTGGCCTATAGCAGGCCGGGTTGTCCCTATCCCCTTTTTTGAATATGGGTACCAGAGTCGATTCTGCCCAGGATGATGGAAAATGAGTCGAACAACTTGCATTAATAACTTGAGTTAAAAACGGTCCCCATAAAAATATATTAGATTTAAAAAGACTCCTTGGGGATACCATCGGGACCGGGAGCCTTCCCTCCCTTACTTGACTTAATGGCCTGATTAACTTCAAATAACTCGAAGTGTATATCTGGCCTAATTAGTGGTGATTCTGATTCTTCTACTGAATTGGCTTTTTCAGGTGTATCATCCAGTGGATCCTTAAACAGTTTAAGAAAATGATCCACCCATGCAGACTTGTTAATTGCTACCTCCAACCTTGCTATGTCGTTATTGGCCAAAAGGGTGCATTTACTGCTTCCAAAATGCAGAAGTGTCTCTATTTTCCGAAGCTGTGTGTAGAGTACACCAGGCCTCAACTTTTAGTGCATCTTTCCGTTCCTTTAATGCATACTTATACTCTCTTCTAGCCTTTTTAATTTCATCTTGATCTTTATTTATGTTGTGTAAAATAGATTTTAATTTAGAGTAGGCCTTGGTGCACTTGGAGTCAAACCATCCTTTGTTCTGTATGAATTTTTTATTGGTTTTAACAAAAAGGGCTTTTTTAATGTACTCTGATATTGTACAAAAGCCTTTTATAACTTCACTGTGTGGGGTGGACTCCTCAAGACAGGCGCGAAGAGCATCCTTACAATTTACCGCAACCTTTCTAGTAAACTTAACAGGGTCTATTTTTTCCCAGCGAAGTGCATACCCATTTAACCTAGTCAAAGTTATATTTTCCAGTTTGTGGGTTTGGCTTTCTCTTGCTCTTGTCACATTACTAAATAGTGTTAGACCTATACTCAGAGTGAAATGATCGCTCAGAGAAATCGAGTGAGTGCAAAAATCCTGAATTCTAGTGGAATGTCTGTTTGGCATTAAAATAAAATGTATAATTGAAAAAATGCCCCGACCATTAAAGGTGGGGCTAAAAGGAATAGATGGGACACATAACTTGTTAGCAAACTCTAGGTCCACAGTACAAATAATTTCATTTAATAAATCCCCGTAGATCGTGTGAGGGAAATGTAATAGGCCCGTATCTTCATCTGTCGAAATCCCACATACACCTTTTTCCACATGTTGACATAAAGTAGAGTTAAAATCCCCTCCCCAAATAGTAATTACCTCCTTTATAGGGGAAATCTGTGGGGTTTGCAGACAACAACATAGTTGCTTGAGTACTTCCTCAATCCTAACCTGGGAAATATTATTATAGAAATTTATCAAAGCAATGCTAAGTGATTTGTCAACATCTATGGTAATAAACTGAATATAGCTATTTACATCATTCGAGACAATTTTCCTTAAATTTTAAAGTTTATCATTCTTTACGTGATTTTTGTTGCATGATTTATATGCCAAACATTTCCAGGGCCTGGCTCTTACATGGGCTCTTTGACCCAGGCTAGACCCTTGGCTCTGCTCTGGCTCGGCTCTCCCTCCTAATTTGTTGACTCGCCCACCTCTAGCTTTGACATAATGCCTGGTCACAGCATGGCCCTTGCAACAGAAAAAGCATTCAAAAGAAAAGATCAAAAATGCATTCCCCTTCCCTCTGATTAAAAGAGCATCTGAAAAAACTATGCATTTTTGTAAAATTTTCTAACTTTCTCTCTTTAATCTAGATTGCAACTAAAGTTGATTAGTACTGTAGTACAAAAACTCTACTTTGGGCCCTCCCTGTCTGTGGGAGTGAACCATTGACAATACACCACAATTTCACATGTGAGCTTGCTGATACCTCACTGGTGACAGTGGCACTATGATGTATTACCGGCCAGTGTCATGTTAAGAATTTTGGGGGCCCCAGGCAACAAATATTATGAGGGCCCCTGCTTTGAACTACTTTGAATTTTATTATTCATTTTTTGCTAATTCAAACCCCAAGATGCCAAATAATATTGAATTATTAAAGGATGAGATAGAGAAATTGAGAGAAATATGAAAAAGCAAAACTTCACTTTTCCAGGGGCCCTTTCGAAGATGGGGGCCCTGGGCAATTTCCCACTATATCATACCATCAAGTGTCTTCTGTGAATCTGGGCCGCTCTTTCAAGCTGTCATTAAATAACATCCCCAGCAACCAATTTCATCGAAAAATTACAAACAGTCTCAAAAGTAATAGCTTCATTGCAATCCCTACATCTGTGCCCTTATGCGTTTGTCTTCTAAACACAATAGAGATCTCCTCTCAGTCTCAGTATCTGCCTGCTGCTTCATGGAAAAGCACTGAGGGGTGAATTTCAGACAGAGAAAACACTTTTTAGAGTGCATAGGAACGGCAGGAGTGCAGTATTTACCACTCCATAAATTAAGCCACCTCTGTTAATAGGAGGTCCTGGCAAGACAGCCACATAAGGATACACCTTGGGAATTAGAACCCAAGCCCAGCTGCAACCACCCATGAGGTTGAGAATCTGAAATAATAAAGTGGACGAGCAGATGTGTGGCCATACTAGTGCAGGAGTGTTTCATGTGGGCAGTATTCCAAGGGCATTTGTGAAAGCTGTCGTGACCTTGTTGTGGAATTTAGGTGCAGAGGGATATTGCTATATGGGGAAGAATGTGTTGGGTTTTATGCATATCATCTAATGTTTTGTTATAAAGAGAAGGATGTGTTGGGTTCTTACATAGCGGCATCATGGAATGCGGGGTAGCCATGGCAGTGGAATGTGGGGGCAGTGGTCCGTCAGTGGGGGAGAGGAGCTCTGGAAGCAGAGGCTGTATCTATCGTCCTGCTGTGTTGTACAGTCTTAAATAAAGATTACCTGGACTACAAAGTGGTGTCTTTGTAGTGGGCCCCACCTACAACCACCAACTCAAATTAAGCACTGGGTCCACATGTGGCCAGTGGACATTGTAAGGAGTACTGCTTCCCTACACCTTGGAACACTCCTGATTTAGGATACACATGTTGTAAAGCGTCAATCATACTATCACAATATACTGGACATTTGGAAAAACTTTTTGAAAAAATCCCATATTTGAGGTCCACACAAGACTTTTAGGGGCACATGCATTAAGAAATGCTTTTGCGAGTCCTTTATTGCGATTATTAAGGAATCACAATTAGGGACTCTCAAAAGCCTATGCATGTAGAAATCGATATTAAAATAGGGATTTCTAAACATTCCCATAGGAACGAATGGGAAATTGCATGCGCAAGTTGCGAGTACCAATAGGGTGCAAAGGTGTCAAAATGACACCCTGTTGCACCCCTGAAATTGTGAATTGCACACACACATGCCCCGAGGGCATGTGTGTGTGTAACCTGAAAACTTGAAAAATGCACTTTAGTGCATTTTTCAAGGTTTTTGCAAAATACAGACCAGAGTCATTTCTCTGTATTTTGTGGCCCCAAATAGCGAATTCGCTATTTCTAAGGGGTACATGCATTGCATTTAAGGAATTGCAAATTGCGATTCCTTAAATGCAATCGCAATTTAAGAAATCGCAATAAATTGCGATTTCTTAAATTGCGAGTGCCTTTCACTTTGATGCATCGCAAAAGGCCTTTTTGCGGGCGCAAACTGCCGATTTTTGCGAATCGCTCCGTTTGCGCTTGCAAAAACCGTTGATGCATGTGCCTGTGTGCTCCCTCAGGGAAGCAGCAGGAAGGCTCTGCAAAGCTTTACAAAATCAAGAAAACATTAGCTGGAGCCTATACACAGTACGCAGGAAATTCGGAAAAATGCAAAACATCAGGAATAATGTCTGGGAGCAACACAAAAACCCTAGTAACCCCATGGCATCTGTAGTCAGACTGGAAACCAATAAATATTAAGATTGGTATCAGTGTACCACACATAGCAACTTATTATTCCAGCATTGGAGCAAGAAAACTAGCCAAAAGTAAAAAAAACTTGAGTATAGCATCAGACATACTTTCAATAATTAAATAAAATTGATGACAATATCTGTGACATAGACTATGACCTTAGGCCCCAAGCAGTCACAGCACAATGGCAGGACATTTTAACAAATAACAATTAAAAGAGGAAAAATATCTCAAGCCTGCACAACCCAATCAGATGCAAGAAAATAACCATTGACCTTACACCAGACCCTCATGTCTCTTGTCCTTCACGTGTTCCCATTTCTCCAACTCCTCCAAGAAGCAAACAGAAAAAGCAAACAGAAAAAGCAAACAATCACAAAATAAAACAAACTGAGAAATAAACAATTATCAACATAAAAAGATAATACTAAACAGATAAAGGTCACACTAGCTCAGTCAGCCATGGGCAGCCCCTTTATAGAGTGCCAAAGGCGAAGGGGTTGCTGAGGTGAAGGTACAAGGCTGGTATGGTTGGGGAGGGGTGCTGAGGGGTTATTTGGATCAGAAACAATAGGGCAGGTGTTCACAGGTATTGTGAGAAGGGTCCTCGGAGGGGTTCTGCTCCTGGCACCAGGTGGTAGTTTTCAATGAAGGGACAGGAAGAAGTTGAGAGGAGGAACATCATCTTCTTTTTCAGATCCTCACATGTATCAGCTTGAGCCCCACATCTACATCAGGTCATGCCAGGAGAAGAGAGCCTGAATATGTCTGCACAGGTTTCTACTCAGATGCATTTACTGGACAAGGGCACAGCTGGGGCTCTTTATGTGGTTAGGTCAGGACCTTTAATTTTATTATTTCCCTAATTGATATTCCTCAGTGTTAGACCTGACATTCTTGGTGTAGTTTTCCCACAGACATTTTGCCCTCAGTCCTCTTGTTTTCTGAATTCATTTTTGTTGGCTTTAGGACTCTTTACCACTGCTAACCAGTACTAAAATGCTTGTACTGTCTCCTTCAAGCTTGGTAAAGTTGGCTTACACCTAATTGGCACATTTATTTTAATTGTAAGTCCATAGTAAATGGTACTACATGTATCCAGAGTCTGTCAATTAAATGCTACTAGTTGGCCTGCAGCTCTCACTGTGCCACCCACTGAAGCAGCCTTTGAAAACATGTCTCATGCCCGCCACTGCATCCTGTAATGCATTTTTAAAATGTGATTCCAACCTGGCAAAATAAACTTTTGCCAGGGCTAAACTTGCTTTTAATTCATTTAAGTCACCCCTAAGTTAGGCCCTTAAGGCTCATAGGGCAGGGAGCACTGTATTTAAAAAGTAAGAAATGTATACTTAAGTTATAAGTTAGGCTTGGCCGAATAATAACTATTCCTGCTCGCATAATTAAGAGTAATTTGGGGTAAAAATCCTACTGTGAAAGCACATTTAGCTAGCGAAGCAGCCTCTTTTGCTCACTATTCGTGTTGTGTTGCATTTAGCGCAAAATGCATCCTCGCATCCATTTTGGATGCAAGAGTGCATTTTGTGCTAAAAAAATATACTTAAATGCTAAGAGTAAGTTGAGAGGGAATTCTATCCCAAGTACACATTTAGCGAGTGCAAGCGGCTGCTCCTACTCGCTATTCATGTTCTCTTGCATTTAGTGGCATTTCTTAGTGCAAAATGCATCCTTGCGTCCATGTTGGGCGTGAGCGGGCATTATTGTGCAAAGAAAATAGTGATAAATGCCGAATTATTCATCTTGTGTACTTCTGCGTAGTCTGCAGAATTTTTGGGCAATTCCACATGATTACGCTACATGGAATTATGCGAGTTACGCCCACCCCTAAATTACATGTCCTGGCAGTGAGAAACTCCTAATGTCGTTTTTACTGTTGCAAGGCCTATCTCTCCCATTGACTAACACTGGGTTACCTTCTTAAATTTAATAAGTGATAACTTTGGATTAGGAGTAGATAGAAATATTGGGCCTGATTCTCAAAGTTAAACTTACACTTTCGAGTAAGTTTACGACTGATTGCTGTTCGCAAAGGGATTTACGACTAGTATCTTTACAAGTGTGGACTCTCTCCACATCAAAAGATAGGCCCTTTTATGTGCAGAGACTCCGCACTCATTAGGATACTACTCATAAAACACTTTGTGAATAGCAAACAATCGTAAACATACCCAAAAGTGTAAGTTTGCCTTCGTGAATCAGGCTCATACTGTTTATACTCAAATCAGTTGTAATTTAACATCTGCTTGGTACCGGGTGGGATAAAGAAATAAACTGCATAAGAGTCAATTGGTAACCTGCACTCCAATTCTGCTCCAAGTTCATTACATAATTATTAATTTCAGGGTGCTATCATGGTGAGTGCTCTATCCCATGGCACAGAGAAATGTTCCAATATGAAGCTGATGCGTTCCTGGTGTGTTCTTTTTTCCTACACTACAGTTATCCCTGAAGAAGGGCGCAAAGCCCGAAATGCATTGGGTTATAAACTGCACGTCTTTTGTCGAATTGGTAATGTTGACATGCTGTAGAAAAGGCCTGGACTGGCATTGTACATGCATTTGAAAATCTAAATTACTACTCCTGCACATCATAGAAAAAAATGAGGATTAAGCGATTAAAATGGTTTAAAACAGACAACTTGTGGTCTACGATGATTTCTTCATCTGATTAGATGGTGGTTGCATCCTCGGACTGATACATGTTTATGCATCAGCTTCATATTGGAACATTCTTAAAAAGTTGAAATTTTCTTGTCCTAACCCTTTGTGCCTTCTGCCAGTGTCCTGGGTCACATGACTGTGATTGACTCTGCTGTTGGAGGTTTGTGTATTCCTCCCAGACAGCAACACAAAGAGGTTTAGGTGTGGACAGGGTGGGCCACCTGCCATGATAGCTGGGGGCGGAGCTGTTTCCTGACCTACTTGCACTTCAAAGGAGCTAGCCACCAGCACATACAAAGTAACTGGAAACCACTCTTTTGTCATCCTAGACTTCTTTGAGACCTGGCTGGGAAGGGAACTACTTTCCAGAACCAAATGTGGGAGTAGAACAGGGTGTTCTACCCACACACAAGGGCTAACACCAGGGATGAATATTGGACCCTCAGAACAACTCTTCCTTTTTGGAACCCTCCTGCACCTGTGGACATTACAGAAGATGGACTGACCTGTTGCCAGACGACTGCCCTGCTGCTTGAGCACTTCCTTGGCTGTCTGAGAAGGAAGGCTGGACCTGCTCACCTTCATCCCAGGCTAACCTGAGTGACTTCAAGGCTGAACTCCTGTTTGAGCTACAGGGACATAAGAAGCTTCAGAGGCCCGCCTACAACTGCCCAACGAACCTGCTGCAACTGGACCTGCCTGGATGTGCCTGAGCCCTGATGGCCTCTGCTAGAATGAGTTCCTGATCCCGAAAAGGTGCCCCCCAGGTGTTGGACCATTGGCTGGCATCAATCTGAGCTCCACCAAAGGGGGAAAAGGGGAAATCCTGAAGTTTGGGATCCTCACGACTGCAAAGCGGCCTCTTCATGCTGAGAATCTGCCGCCAGTGATGACAGTGGACGCAAAGCTCCAGTGAAGATCTGATTTTCGTGCTACAGTGACCAGCAGTGACGGCTGGAAGTGCAAGATGTGCTCTTCGCGCGACAGCAGGGGCAGCCTGCATTGACCGCCAATGCTAAGCTCCAGCAACAACCGTCCACCACGCACCGACTGGCTCTTCACGCTGCTGCGATGACAGTCCATGCTGCTCTGCCTGCTCTTTGCACTACAGTGATGACCATCTGGGATGCTCTCTGTTTCACGCAGCCTCCTCCACTGCGAACGGAACTAACAGAACTCTTTGTGCCCTACTTTGATATGTTAACTCTTTTAGCTAGACTAACCTGGTCCCTGTATCCGACCCATTTTCCATTGTGGTCAGCCTGAACCTGTGTCTTTCCCCCGGTCTAGTATGACCAAATGACTGCGAGTGGTGCTTTGTGCTTTTAGGCACTATATTTCACTTAAAACCTCAAAATGTAATATCTCTGGTTCTACTGATTGGATTTTGTCATTCTAGTATCATGGTATTCATTAAAATGTACTCTATTTTTCTAAATCAGATTAGGATTATTGTTGTGTTGTGTTTTCACTTTATTACTGTTTATGTGCTGCATAAATACTTTGGGGCTTATTTACAAACCGCTTGCCCTGCAGGTGAGTCACTTTTTCCCCATATAAAACGTGACGCACTGGCGACACAAGGGGCTCGTAAATATGACCCTTTATACTTTTCCTTTACACTGACAAGGACTGTGGTTGTTGCCTGAGTGGGGCTTCCACCCCCTCAATCGATATCCCAATTTCTTACAATCAAGTTGCATGCTTACATAAAAAGCCTCCTCACACTAAATTCCTAAAATCCTGCATGAAAAATTGACCTTAACTTAAAATGTTCAACTGTTCCCTCACCTTTCATTCTTTCAAATGACTGTCTCCTTACATCCCTCCCCTGCATGCCTCCCCTCTGTGAGCACAGCCTGCTTAAAGATGCATTCCTGTCTACTCTAATGTCATTTATTGTATTTCTGCCAATTTATCCACACCTCATTTCATAGTTCACAACCTCTCCCTCTTTCAAACCATATCCCTGATACCTAACAATCACCAATCTCCACCAGCATATCTATTCATCTCACAAGAGACTTGTGTGAACTCACGTAGCCCCCATGAATGACTGCATCTAATACCTATTAAGTTATTCTACCACAAAGAAACTGGAGCAAATGCGTATAATGATTTCCTTGAGAGCAAAATATTAATAGTAATAACCAATAACTACTGGATTAACCACTAACTTTGGGTCCTGGAGAAGCATGCTACTCACTGTAAAGCAGTTGAATGCCTACCATCAGGGTAGTATGTGCTATATAAATGTAATCACAAGTCAAAACATTACATTGGCATGGGGAAGAAAGTTGTATCAGCCTCAATGAATACAGCAGTTTGTTATTAGGAACATGGGTTTATTTTGCCAGCATCATCTGCACTTTATTTTCCATCAGCAAAAAATCATTACATATTGGTTTCACAGATGAGCGGTTTAAGTGAGACAATTCCTGCTCACTCAAGTGAATTCTAAGTAGTTCCCTACTGGAAGGTTGCATACTGATTTTAACTATGGGTTTGGACAACGATCTTCCTTTCCACCTCATTCAGTCCTCCTTTTAACCCATTCTTATCATCTCCATCTCTCCAGTCTCTTCTCAGCACCTTCACATCAACTTCTTCACTCCTTCTCATCCTCTCCACCCACATGGCATCATTCCCTTCCCCATCTGTTGGTAGTATGCAAATAGGACTGGCTTTAAAATGCTAAGACATACAAAGACAAGCATGCCCAACACAAGTTTGAACAAATGTTCACCTGTGCATGCCTGTGTTTGCATTAGCATTTTAAAAGTCATACCTATTGGCTTTGCTGATACTTGTTGTTTGCTCTGGGCCCAGTGTGTTGACTAATGCCATAAGCCCGTGAGTTAGTTTAAGTTCTGCAGAAATGGGACCGATTCTCAAAGTTACTTGTACTTGTAAGTCAGACTTGTGTGGGTAAAAAGTCTTATTTAGGAAGTCAAAACCACTTTCCTAAATGAAAAGGTTGGTTTTGCACACATAAATGTATTTACTCACATGTACAGTAATGTGTGAGTAAATATATGACCCGAGTTTGGGAATGTGCATGGGAGTGAGCGTTAGAGGCTGAAATGGCTTGAGTTTGTGTGCACCTACTACCTTACCTGTCATGCCGTAGGTTGCAGCATGGCCTGAGGCTCGCCCAACTGCCTCCCTCGCTTCCTGCTCGACACAGCGAGATGCTGCCTGCACTTGCCTGAGGGGCGCAGCGTGGTCCGCGGCACGGCCGAATACCTTTCTCACAGCCCTCTTGACACAGTGGGATGCTGCCTGCACTTGCCTGCGGGTCACAGTGCCTCCCACAGCTCACCTGACTGCCTTCCTTACATCCTGCTTGATACAGCGGAATGCTTCTTACAATTGTCTGCAGTCTGGGAAGTACTTTGTCAGGCCTTGGGGGGAGGTTATTCATCACCTGGCTCACTTGGTGGGCTTGCGACATTCCTCTCCTTCGGGCCATAATGCGGGTCTCTATAATTCTCCTTCTCAGAAGTCCTGGGAAGGGGTTTCATTATCCCTATCCATCATGGAGGCTCTACCATGCATTTGTTCCAGCATTCCCCAATCTAACTTGTTAGCCTCGCTTGTTCCTCAATGTCACTTCCTGTTTTGGGGTTTAGAAGGAGAAGAGCTGCCTTCCTCTTTGTGTTGCAACACTCTTCACTCCTGTTGGTGTTTCCATGCGCCTGTTGATCCTTCTTCCAGGAAATCTTTAGTGCTTCTTTGATGTCTTTGGCTTCCAGCTTGTCTGTTCCTGTCTTTGCGGCAGTCCTGGTTTCTCTGCCTCCAGTTCCAGTCCTTGCCTGGCCTTCTGAAGTCTCCTTTTGCCATCAGAAGTTTTTTTCCTTCAGGTTTTTTCCTATTGGGGGCTCCTTCTGGAGCGCACTATTTGCTTGGACGTACCAGTGTCGGCGGCATCATGGCTACCAGAAGGGGTCGCCATTATCTTTGGCAGACAAGGACCGTCAAGATCTGGAGACGCAGGTCTTCCCATCGTTCCAAGACTGCTTGTAGAAGACTACCTACTGAGGAACCTGACATTACTCATTTGTGTATATTTACAAATTCCCATCAATCCCTTCCTACCCTGGAAAAGTCACAGATTTATTCATATGAAGAGCCTGAATAAAACTCTTTCCAGGGTGAGAAGAAGAAGAAGGAAATCTACCAAAAATGTTGGGTGTATGAGGGAAAGGTTTACTCCATAGGAAAAATATATTGGCTGCGGAAAAAAATAATGGACGTTAGCAAGTGCATTTGCACATGGCCAGATTTTTCTTGCATACTTTAATGTACATTTATATATCTGTGCAGGTGAATTCACAAACTTTTATCGGAATACTGTTGAACCATGTGACCAGACCACATCTCCATGCATAACCTGGAAAACGTTACTGAAGTAAAAAAAATTGTAAATGCACATTTTATTTTTGGCAATTCCACATAACGCAAATTAGGCCCTAGGGCAATACAGCGCTTTACATGAGCACCAGATTACATTACACATATAGCCTGATTCACAAACTGAACTTTGTAGTACGTTTTTAGTACTACAGAAGTACTGCAAAATGTACCACAAAGTGCTATTCACAAACTGCATTTTATGTAGTAGCTTACACTTTTGAGTACGTTTTTTACTACTTTTTGTATTCACGAACTGTACTTTTGTAATAACTTACTTTTCTAGTAAGTACCTGCCTCCATTATTTTCTATGGGAGGGTGTTGCAGTACGAGTGTTTGGACATGTGTAGTGCTGTACATTCTCCAAAAGCGTAAAATACTACAAAGTGCAGTTTGTGAATGCCAAATAGTAGTGAACTTACTCAAAAGTGTAAAGGTATTTAAAAATGTAAATTACCTTGCGAATCAGCCCTTCAATTTTTAGTAATGGGGGGATCAAATAATTCGCACAGAATCACAGGACGTTGAGCCAAGGTCAGGACTCAAGCATGGTTCTTTAGCTTCAAGATCTGCAGCACTGGCCATTAAGCCACTTCATAGATGCCAAGTTTTCAAATTGCTTATGTGTGACATTTCCATGGTTTAATAATGCATACATATGAGTGACATTCCACTGCCACATGTGTGACACTTCAAGTGACACATTCTCATGAGTAAGACCAAGCAATGGAGTACATGTAAAGACAGATATATAAAAATTATATCCTTTTGAGCAATGAGAAACTCTAAAACAAAAGGCATTGAAACTGCTTCAAAGCCCCTGAAATAGAAGGCCACTAACATTTGGGTGTAAAGTTTTGAATTTCCCAAGCCGTTCTTGTGTGTAAGAGATATGGCATGTACTGGAAAAACACCATACGCCTTTACGAGTAATTAAACTGATAACCAATAATAGCACTTAGTAAAAAGTCTAAAAAGTCTTTATCACTGCCAAAAGGAAGCATTTTTAGAAACCTCAGAATAATGAAAGGTTGAGAATAAATAAAGTAAGGCATATCTTTGCAGTTGCCATACATTAATGTGAGTTCATACCTCACTAAGCTATAGGACAAGAACCTGCAGGTCGCACCAAGATCTCTGCTCCACAAGAAGTCACCCACTGCGCTACTGTCATAAAAATATAAATCCGTGTCCTATCTGTTACACACTGTGCTTTGCAGCAGACACATTAGCCCTCTATGCTGATGAGTCGAAGCTGTGTCTAGACCGGACACAGATCCTCCAGGAAGTGCACTAACCACCAGAGTTATCTTCTCGCTATTATCACTTGGAATGTGCTGAGTACACAAAGATGATTGCTGCAGGTGTCTTAATCCCACAAGATATTTGCATTTCCAGCACCGATTACTGCGAACAGTTCAGTGCTGAGTCGAACCCGGAGCTGTCCGCATTCTAGTGGCTCCTGAGTCATCCAAGACAAAAATGGTTGGGGGCCAGTCCAGCGCCTCAGGTGCTGCACAGCCTGGTGTTACACCCCTACTTGCACACAACATCATGATAACACCCCTAAAGTTCTATTTTCAGAAGAATCAAACCAGTATGTTCTAATGTTTTACTTCATCAAAACATTGCCATTTGTGAACTATCATTGTTAGATGAACTTTTAGCAGCAGTCGAAACTAATTTCTATTTTTATCCTGTTTGTGCAGTAAGTAGTTCACGAGAAACAGTAGGACAAACACAGTAGCTTGTCTTACTGTTTCTTGTTTACTTAATTTTCTCTCTGCCAAAGTATGTGCATGATCTGTCGAGCGGGAACATTGAGTTATCTGCGGAGTGTGAACATACATATATTGAAAGCGTTAAGGGAAGAAGATTGACTTCATCGCTGAGCCTTACTTTCAAACAGATCTATTGAAGGGAAAAGCGGGACACTGCTAAACAATGCTTTTAATGCACCCTTAATGGGTATCAGTCCATGGTAGAAGAGAAATGCTTCCAATCTTGAAAACAGATTGTCTAGTAATTGGCTTTCGTCTTTACAGAAGAGATCGTCCTGGCCTGTCTGCGATTTATTTTTATGTGTTTTTAAATAAACACTTTGTTCTAAAGCGGATCCTATGCTGGTGCCACTAGTCGCCAATTGCTGTTGACAATGGTGATTCTGTCTCCTCATCGGTTAAATGTTTCTGTGGAGGCAGCTGATGGACTGAATAGGGACAGGGTCATCAATGAAGGCTGAATAGGGACTTGATTCTCAGTTGAGGCTGTCTGATAGTGGTGTATGTGTGTTCAAGTGAAACAGATGAATATTTTATAAAAACAACTTGCTGCCCTCTTAGGTAACGCATGAGGTTGAACACGTGGCCTTGTGGCCACAGCTGCTGACTTTGGAACATGGGGAACTAGATTTGAATCCCAGCGTTGGCTCGACGTTCTTTGATTCTGAGCAAATCACTTAGGCCCTTATTACGACGTCGGCACCGATGAGGACTGGAACTGCCCAACCATGGGTCGGCGGTTCTGCCCGCAGAATTTGGATGCAACCGCCCTATGGGTGGTCGGAAACATCCTTTTGTCAATGGCAGCTTGTGCGGTGGGCGGAAAAAGGCCCCAGCACAAGCAGCCATTGAAAAATAGATTTCTGTAAACATCCCTGCACTGTGTGGCAGGCACTTAGGGGGCACCTCCCCATAGCAGAGGGCCAGGGGGGAAGGGGGCCCTGCTAGGGTCCCCCAAAGTCACTTTCCCACAGCCTTTTCATGTCGGAAAGACCGACATGGAAAGGCTGTGGGAAAGTGACATCATAATCCTGACGGCGGAGCCAAGGCTGGCTCCACCGTCATTATAGGATTATGTGTCGTTCCGACACTCTGACGGGCTCCTTGAGCCCATCGGAAGGGCAACGAATTATGGTATTGTAATTCAGAGGTCAGAGGGAAACCACCAATGTTGGGCAGAAAGCCTCCGACATGGCTTTCTGCCCGACCTCAAAATCGGGCTCTTTATCTTCCTGTACCTAAAAAGAAAAATGATGTTTAAAATGGGCTTGGTTTGTTGGAAGGTACTCTAATTAAAAAAAGGAAAGACATTTGAAACAACTATGCATAGGTTCACCTTCTCCTTTTTTTATTACATTTAAGGCCCCACTCCTTGAGAATGACTGCATATCCATACGCTTATTGATATGAAAATGTATATTAATATTGCAGAGAGGCCAGTTTGAACTGCTTTTGGAAGTAGCTCAGACTGATGACTCTATTAATGAGGGAACTACTTGGGGACCTCTTTTGCAACTATTGATAATCAGGAATTAGCATAAGAAAAGATGGGAGGAGTAATAGTGGCAGAGGAAAGTAGAGTAATGCTAAGGGCCTATGCATGGTTGAGCGATGAATGACTAAGAGCTGGAGCATAATAGCAAACTGTCATGACGCCCTTGCAGGTGATAGTGCGCTTTGCAAATACACATAACATAGCATACCATGGTACAAACAATAGATTGCTCGCTGTGTAACCTGCCCTAAACGACATATAGATCACACTTATTGTCCCTAATGAACAGCCAAGCATCTTTTCTGGAAAGATAGCTCAATGATACTTTGAGTTTGAAATTGCATGAAATCCACCTGGCAGGTGGAAGGATGATTAACACATTTTTATGTACTATTACTAAACTCCCACAACAACCGTGCCAAATGGTCCCTCGAAAGGTAAAGTAAAACTTTATTCTCTTACCTTTTGGGGGTAAGAACCAACCTTTAGACTTTCTTTCATGAAGAGTTAGTGGGAATTCAAGTGCACAACAACCCAACTGGGATACAATTTAAAAAGAGCTACAGAAAGTTCATAGAAAGGAAATATTTAATTGTCATTGATCACATAAATATTGAAGAATATAAAAGGAAAATGTCTAGTGTACTAAATGGTTTTGAAGCTGCAATCTCTGTGAGTCACAAAATCAAATTTTGCTGTCATTCCAAATCCAACACTCACAACATACCAAATTGCACTTTGCCTGTCAGAAAACTCTTTCTGGTTTGCAAGGTGAACTTGTGACTCATTGTTCAGAAGGAGGATGGAGCATGAAAAGGACATCCCTGATACCTCTCCTTATAGGGAATCATAAAGCCAAGTGTTGAGATGGGAATGTTCCCTGCATGGCGAACATTCATATCCCCTGCCTTGCGTGCCCATCTGTGGGTATCTTGTATCCTGATTTCTGGATTTTTGGCCCCAATGTCACACTAATCTAGCGTTGATGCAAAGGCCTAGGTCTGCCTTTGACAAGAGTCTGATTCTTGACCTTTCCTGGACCTGCATGGGCACACAAGTATAGCCTCAGTAGTGGCAGAGGACATCTATCCCTGTAATTTATTTATTTATTTATTTTATAGTTTTATAGAGCGCGAACCAGATCCGTGAGGGTATCAGAGCGCTTTACAGGATTGTGGGAGGTATACAAAGAGTTAGGAGGGGAGGGAGTTGGGTAAAAAAGGTAGATACATTATACAAGAAAAAGCACGCAGTTTGAAGTTCCGGATACAATTGGGATTTACAGGACAAGCAGGTAGATACATTCTAAAGAAAGGCACGCAGTCTCAACTCTTGGGTGGGAGTGCCCAGGAGTGCAGGGTAGGTATCAGCCGTGAAGCCATGAATAATGCCGAGGTGGGGGTGGAACATGTCGATGAGGTGATTGTAATGTGATCCTTAAGCGAGAAATTTGCCCATTAGGAAAGTTTTGGTCTCCTTTTTAAAGCGTGCCAAGCAAGGGAGTCTTCTGATGGCGGGCGGGAGAGAGTTCCAGATTCTTGGAGCGGCCCCAGAGAAGGCCAGATTGTAGGTTTTTTCTTCCGGAAGCGTGCAGGTTGAAGCAAAAGGTCTCTGGCAGATCGGGAGTTTCTGGCTCCCCGGATATCACGAGTTTCTGGGCGAGAAATGCAGGGGAATTGGAGTAAAGAGCTTTATGAGTAATGCAGGCCAGTTTAAGTTGGATTCTGGCCTCTAGGGGAAGCCAGTTCAGAGCTTTGAGGTGGGGAGAGATGTGGTCGAATTTCTTTGAGCCAGTTAGGAGTCTGGCGGCGGCGTTGAGGCAGGCTTTCAATGGGGCCAGAGAGTTCTTGGGTAGCCCTGCAAGAGTAGAGCATCCATATTCTAGTCTGGAAATGACTAGTGCCTGGATTGCCGTTTTTAGGTCGGAGGCGTCGAGGAAGGGTTTCAGGTTTCTTAGGTAACTCAGGTGGAATCTGGCAGTTTTGGCCATCAGATTGATATGGTCCCGCATGTTCAGGTTGCCGTCAAGGGTTATTCCGAGGGATTTCGCAGAGTCAACAATGGTAGGAGGGTAGTTTAGCGCTGTGATAGCCTTGATCCATTCCTGGATGTCCGGATTGGTTTTGGGTGGGGAGATTAGAAGAAATTCAGTTTTATTTGCGTTAAGTTTAAGTTGGTTGGCGGTGAGCCAGTGGACAGTCAGCTTCAAGGCCTCATTCAAGGAGAGAATGTCCTCAGGGGAAGAGATTTTGATGTAGATTTGTGTATCGTCAGCGTACATAAGGTAGGAGATATTGGCGGAGCGTAGCACCTCTGTGAGCGGTTCAAGGTAAAGATTGAAGAGGGTAGGGGAAAGGGTTGATCCTTGGGGGACTCCAACCGTGATCGGAGAGGGAGCGGATAGATTACCGTTGATGAGGACTCTCTGTGAGCGATTTTGGAGGAAGGACCTAAACCATTCAAGGACGGTGCTATCCAAACCCATCCTGAGTTTGAGGCGTTCTAGGAGAATTTCGTGGTTAACCGTATCGAATGCTGAAGATAGGTCTAGGAGGATTAGGAGACAGGTTTTGCCTTGGTCGAGGGCTTGGAGGGCGTCATCCACAATGTGAAGGAGGGTGGTTTCAGTGCTGTGTCCAGGTCTGAACCCGGATTGGAAGTCATCCAGAAGGTGGAAGTTGGTGATGTGTAGGCTCAGCTGCTGTTGCACACATTTCTCCAGAACTTTGGCTAGGAGTGGGATGTTAGATATGGGTCTAAAGTTGTCGGCGGAAGCAGGCTCCAGTGAAGGTTTTTTTAAGATGGGGACGACTTGGCCATCCTTAAGAGAATCAGGTATTGAGCCCTGTAGGAGGGAAGCGTTGATTATTGCAGTCCAGGAAGGGATGATAGCCTGGGAGGCAGCAGCTAGGCAGTTAGAGGGGAGAGGATCATTGAAGTGATTGTTCGGTTTTAAGGAGGCTAGGATTCTCGAGATAGAGTGTTCATCATAGACTTTAAAGTTGGACCAGTGCGCTTGGTTTTTGGGTGAGGTTTGGGAGGACGGTGCGGAGAGAGGGGGGGGCGACAGAATTTGGTGTTGAGTTGCAGACTTAAGTTCGTTTCCTAGGGCAGAGATTTTTTTGCAAAAGAAGGATGAAAATTCTTTGCATGATATTAGGGGTTTAGGCGTTTCTTTGGAGGTTTTTGCTAGTTTGTTGGATTGGAGTTTGACCAAATCAAATAGTTTGCGAGGTCTATTCTTGGCGCTCTCAAGTTCTGTTCTGAAGAATTCTTTTTAGAGTTGAGGATTTTCTTATTATAGGCATTTCTGGCCTGGCGGAGAAGTTTTAGATGGGCTGCTGACGGGTGCTGTTTCCAGTTTCATTCGGTCTGTCGAAGGGATCTCCTCTCCTTGTTGAGGGATCCGTTGAACCAGGGATTCCTGTCTTTGATCTGGGTTCTTTTTAGTTTTAGTGGAGCAAGGTCATCAAGAATGTCGGATATAGTTGAGGAATAATGATCTGCGAGGTTGTTGACTGAAGTGCACTGAGGGGGGGTGGGAGGTCGGTCTCACAGCGTGCAGCCAATTTCCCATGATCAAGGTTCTTGGTGTCTTTCACCCATCGTTTGGGAATAACGGGTTGTGGTGTCCGTGTCTTGTGGGTGCTAGGCAGGAGGAAGGTGATAGCGTGGTGGTCAGACCAATCACATGGGTCAATAGAGATAAGTTTGACCGCTGATTCCTTAGCGATGATCCAGTCTAGGGTGGCGCCTTTCTGATGAGTAGGGAGAGAGCAGGCTTGGGTAAGGGCTTGATCAGCCAAGAAGTCTCTGATGGCGTTGACCTGCGGGTCTTTGGGATCGTTCCAATGCAGGTTGAAGTCACCAAGGAAAATGTCATTAGAGTTAGGGGAAACCTTGGCAGTGATGATTTCCATGAGGTAGTCAGTGAAGGTGTCGTTCTTGCCTGGGGGGTGGTAAAAAATGTGTAGTCGGCACAGTTGGGAGGTGTTGTTGCAAATGGAGAGAGCGAGGTATTCGCAGGAGTCTGTAGGATCCGCCGGAAGTTCAGTAACAAGGAGGTTAGTGCGGTAGATGCAGGCAATGCCTCCTCCTTTTTTCTTTGCATGCCTGTCCAGCCTTAAGATGTTGTAATTGGGCGGGACTAAAAGGTCTAGGTAGGGCGATGATGATTCCTTGAGCCAGGATTCAGTCAAGATCGCTAAGTCCGATTTTTGGCTCAGGATGAGATCGGCGACATCAGAGGAATGCTTTACTGCAGAGCGGCAGTTAATGAGGAGGCCGGCTAGAGAGGGGTCAGAGTGAGTGCCATGGGTGGATGCAGAGATGGGCACTTTCACTAGGTTGCTATTGACCACCCCTCTGACGCGGAGGGTAGCGGATCCGTTGTGGTTGGTTGCAAGGGTGCAGATGGGGTGTTCGTTCCTTAGGTCAGAGGGGCATGAGGTTGTCAAGGCAGAATCGTAGCTGATGAGGACTTCTGCCACTTCTTCCTCCTTGAGGTCTAAAGGGTTAGGTGTGCCGGGGGAAGTTTTGTAGGTATGGAGGAGGGCAAGAATTTCCTCCTCCGAAAGGTGGCAGGGTTGCTTGCGTGGGCGCAGGTGTCTCAGGGATAGCGGTAGTGGGTGAAGGAGGGGCTTATTGTAGGGGGTGGGGGTAGCGTTCTGTGAGAGCCAGAGATTCGAGAAGGAGAGTTCGGTGTGGTGTAGGAGGTTTTTTAGATCCAGAATGGACTTGTGGATGCTCCGGGTTAGTTCGGTGGCTGTGCGGTGGAGGGTATCAATATCTCTAAGAGAGGGAAGTTCTTGCGAGCAGGGTGCCAGTTGCATGCGAGCGCTTCTGATGGAATGTGCAGGTAGCCTAGTGGTGAGGCTGGGACGATCAGCATCCATATAGGAGGGAAGATCTTGCGGGCAGGGGGCAAAAAGGGTGGGAGCTCATGCGAGTAGAGAGATCCTGGTGGCATACTGTGCTTTGGAGTGATATTAGCATGACCAGGCCTTCTTACTTGCCTTCAAGAGTGCGAGCTTACTGACACACTCATATAATTTTCGTCTGCTTACAGTGGACGTGGAGACAGGATTTCTATTGGAAATTCAGCTAGGTGCCTTTGATAGAAAGGGGTGTTGACTTGTCTTCCTGCACCTGCCATTTAGTGAATGGTAGGAGTGAAGGGTGGGACTGCAGTTGCTGTCTGAGAGGATGAAGGGTTCCTTAGAAAGGAGATAGTCCTATTTCTCTTTCCCTGATTACTGTCAGACATGGCTGTTTGTGGTCAGATGCAGACTGCTCAGACCTTTTTGTGTCTCTGTTGTGGGTGTTCCAGCCTGGAGATGATTCTGATGTAAAGAGCATCACTCTAAACTCTAAACAAAGGCTGAGTGTGGAAAACAGTCTGAGAAGAACACATGAATGGAGAACCAACACAAACTAGAAAGTGCAGACGGAGAATCCACATTCTGTCAACTATCCCTGTAGAAGAGTGAAAGATTTTAAGTTACTTTTTGTTCCAGTTTCGAGTTCTCCCTAATCAAGGAGGTGGTGCTCTACAGAGTACCCTGAGGACTACAGAGCAAACAAAGTTAGTGACTGTGTTACAGTCAGCTTACAGAGGTGAGGGGATATAACCTAGAGACTGATCTGGAGGAAGAAGTGCCTGTCTTGTCCTAGAAATGCCAGAGGAGTCCTGATTGAGTGAGAGGGAAAGTGGAAGCCTCCCAACAGAAGGAGCTAACTTCAGTTATGGACAAAAGTAATTGATCCGGGTGCAGTGGTCCGTCTACCAGTGATTCTCAGCAAGGAAGACTGTGGTGTTCTGTTAACCAGGAGCTGGACACCAAACCGATTGAGAAGCCACAGCACTTCCAATGCATGCTAGATCGGCTCCTGCCATCATCCCCATAATCACAGATGTGGCACTTGCCCGAGTTTACCAGATTAGCCTACCTGACTGAAGAAGGGACTGATGTTTCCTTGTGGCACCCAATGCATGCAAAGAAGTTGTGGTTGGCATGACTGTGGCATACACAGATTCATGGCCGGGTCCATGCCACTGACAAAGTATTCTGTGAAACTGTGGTACCCTACATATCTTATCTGAGTGAGTGGCTGATCTGAATGAGTGGCTAGCCTGGCATCTGAAGGAGTGGCCAGCCAGGCACTTACCCAAAGTGCGCTGAGCAGACTTTGCCTGTCTGACACGAAGCTGCTGTGCAGAGGATTGGTGGTTGTGACGATGTCTGCATGCCTGATTCAACATAGCCGTCTCTGACACCAAATCACCTCAAAGCTGCCATGTCACCACATATACTCATATAGGTATATATCATTTTATTGAATGGTCATGTATTACATGTTGTTTTATGTATTTGATTTTAAATGTTTATATTTTATTGTTATTTTTAAAAATGTGTTTAATACTTTATATTTTTTGTTTGCTTCTGTTACTTTTTTCTTTTTTTTCTTTCAGTTAAAAATAATTACATTTTTTATTTCAAATCATGACATTTTAATATATTTTTGAAAATGTATTTTTTTGTTTAATAATTAGCAAAAAATGAAAGTTTAATATTATTTATTTATTTCTATAAATTCAAACTTGAATTAATATTATAGCTATGAATTATTTTTATGTGTAAGAAAATATATTTTTTAGCATATATTTTCTATTTATATTTTATTTTTTTACATTTTCTGCTAATTAGTATTGCTTATTATTTTTAGAATGTTATTTTTAAAATATTTTGTAATGTGTTTTTAAGATCCCCATTTTTTAAAATTTATTTTATTTATTTATTTTTAGAGTTTTCTATAGCGCGAACAAAACCCAGATTAGGGTATCAGAGCGCTTTACCAAAAAAAAAAAAAAGCAGAGTAAGAATACAACTTTTGCCAACAAGATCAGAGATCGTATCAAAACATTTTTAACAAGTTTAGGCAGGTAGCAGAGTAAGAATGAAACTTTTTGCAAAAACAGAGCAGATATATTATCTTTAATCTATTGTTGATTAATTTCAAGTAGGACTAGTATATCTTACCCCTCCAAATTGCAACAATATTAGGAATACTTTCACAGCCATCGAGTTTTTCCAAGTTATTTTTTGTATTTAGGGCATACAGCAGGATACAAGTAATGAGGGCCCAGAAAATAAGCACCAACTGACTCAACCTTTGCCCAACACATTCCAAGGACTACAATATACATAATACAGAGCTCCTTGGTAGCTAGGATACTGAAACATTCTATGCAACACTATGCAATATAAGCTGCAATCGAAATACTGCTTAAACACCACAAACACTTTCCTCAGTTTTGGGGAAATAGTACATCTGATGCATCAAAAGTCCACATTCTCCACTTTTGTCAAGTTTAGAATCAGAATACTAAATTTGTCAGCTCCAAAACCTTTCCCTACTATTGCTTAGGTTGGAGTGGAAATAGTAGATGTGACTCCTCCAATGTCCAACACTTTCCCCTACTGATTCTTAGGTTGGTGCGGTAATAATAAATCTGATCTCTCCATAGTCCAGCACTTTCCTTAATGTTCCATAGGTTGTTGTAGGAATAGTATACCTGACCCCTCTAAAATCCAATGTTTTCTCCAACTTTGTTACGTTTATAGTGGAAATAGTGAATCTGGCCTCTCCAAACCCAACACTCCGCCTTCTGTTGTTTATGTTGCGGTGGGCATGGTTAATCCGTCCCTTCCAAAGCCCAATATGTTACCTAATTTTGGATAGGTAGGAGTGGGGATACCAGATCCGACCCACCCAAAGTCCAACATTTTTCTCAATGTTGCTTAGTTTGGAGTGTTAATAGTACATTTTATCCCTCCTCCTAACATATTGATTTTACTAAATTATAGTTGGTTTAGCGTTAGAGTACTACGTGTAATTATAAAAAATAAAGGGACCGATTCACCAAGGGCCTCCGCACTCCTGGCAGAGGCCCTGCAGTGATAGTGGGGGCTCCACACTTGTGGTGGGAGCCTCGCAATGTGTAACAGCAGTACAGAGGTTCTACCATGACTGCGGGGCTTCCGCCACCAGTGCTGAGGCTATTTGTAAATCGGGCCCAAAGGTTATTGTTTGTGTATGTTTAAATCCTTTTATTGAGTAGTTATGTATTACATGATATTTTATGTTTAGTTTAGATTTTGGTATTGCTCTTTTTAGTTTTACACGTAGTTATTTTTGTTTTAATCATTTTGTAAGAAATTATTTAAAATAGTTATAAAGGTTTTGTTACTTTAGGTTAAACATTTGCACATATTTGTTAACTTATAACATCAAAATGTTTTTAAAAATTGTTTTACGTTTTCGGAAATTAAAAAGAAAATCATTTTATATTTTGAAATAGTAGTTATAGTATTTATAAATATGCTTAATTTGTATTTTGAGATAAATAGATGTTCACAAAATGTGTAATATAAAAGTTAAATTTTTAATTACCTGTAATTTAAGATAAATATTTTTAAAGAATAAGTGCAAACTAGATTAATTTTGATTAATTTTGATTATGTTAAATATGTTATATAAAATTATTGCAGTTTTCCAAGTTCAAAAATAATTTTTATGAACTATATTTAGTATTGTTTCATTATGTTATTGATATTTTTACACAAGTTTTTTAGATTTATGTTAATTTTAATGTTAATTGTAAAATGAGAGATTATTGTGAGCTATATTTTTGAAGTAGATATTTTTAACTTTAGATATTTTTGTAGGACAATATTTTGATAACAATATTTGTGTTATTTTATTTATAAGTATAGGCTTCATGATATTTTGGTAAACTATATTTCGGCCTCAATATTTTTGTAGGTTTATTTTTTTTAATTAATATTCAGTAGTACAATCACAGTATAGATTATTATCAGCAGTCAGTGCTAATGAGATCTCACATTCTCAAGAGTGCTGAAGCATTTTTTGGTCGTACTATTGTCCCATTTGTCATGCCAAGGTGAAAGCACAAGTGATTTAGGTACATAGTCAAATGTCTATGCCTCAGCACAACTTGTCCACAAAGAAATGCAATCAAGGGGAAAACTTCACAGCACAAACCTTAAACACTCACCAAATTAGAAAGCCCTACATAAACATTTAATTGATCATAAAATCATTCCTTAATTACAAACACAAAATACAAATAGAAGAAACAAGCAAGTAACCATACCACAACTTCTCTCTCATTATAGCAAAGCATGTATTCAGCATAAATACCTTCCTCAAATGAAATTAAATCAATCTTTATTCAATTGTTAAGTTACAATCATAAAAGAACACAATACACATAAAGACACATAAAGACAATAGATATTTATATACCTAAAAAACAATGATCATACTTACAAAATAACAAGGCCAATCTCATATACTATGATTTAGGATCATATTAAAAAGTTATCTAAGACCTCCAATAAAATGCAGTCTATTATAGGTTACTTATATTCAAACCATCTGGCTCTTCCTATGCTCAAGGGCAAATTGTATTTAAAAAAAACTACAAGACGCGTCAGCAGAGGAATGCAACTGCAAAAAATGAAGGTAGGTCTGCATTTATCAAAGCCATTTTCCTTAAAATCGTAAATAAACGCGTGAGAATATATACCATAAAGATCCTAAAAAATGCTAAATGAAGTCGAGTCTCTGGAGAGGTTTCATCACATGGGCAGTTATATATAGATGTCGTATCATATTAGTTTAAGGGAATCTAAACCTACTAAGGAGCGAGTGTTCTCAAGAATGCATGACTAGGCCTCAGTAAGGTTCGGACCTAGAGAGGTTTGAATCATAACATGCTGTTTATTAGATGGCTTTTTAAGTTTCACCTCCTTTGTCCTATTACTCTTTGTTCCCAAAAAAGATGCTTTAACCCATGTTTTATCTCCTAATGTCATTGCAGAAGGATTTAAAAATACTGAAGGTCTTCCTTATTTCTCAGTACCAAACTTTATATATGAAATCCATGGGATCTTCAGATCATAGTCACATGCCATCCAATCTTTTATTATTTATTTATTTAAAGAGGAATGTTTGTTGCAGCAAACGGAACACCACAATAGCAACAGTGCTAATTTGATTTGGTCCTCCACATAACCAAGTCCGAGCTCTTCATGAACTGTATAGTATGAGCTACTGGGGGTACACCCAAAAGGCTCTGACATATTTTATTTTCTTCAATCTGTAAACTGCTCACATCCTCATAGCCCCAAATTCCAGCTCCATATGTCAAATAAGGGACACACCTCCTATTATTGATTTCCTTAAGAAGCCACTCCTGGTAAGGAAACTGATAAACCCTTTGTACAGGGTTTCCCTTGATTGAGAAACCTAGAATCCTCAGGCTTTTGGGACTGCAGGCTATGGTGAATGTTTTAGAGAGGTTAGTTCCAAGATTCTACTGATCCTCACAAAATGAAAATTGCATCAATACTTTTTTTAGGCCATTGAGGGTTCGAGATAAGAGCCCCGCATCGTCGGAATATAATAAAACGGGTATGGGCTTCCTCCTAATAATTGGCATGTTCTGCCCTTTTTCAATGAGCCTAACATCAAGATCATTGATGTAAAATATATAAGAATCAGTGCCAGAATGCACCGCTGTCGCACTCCATGTGCACACACACGCTGCATCAAAAGAACTGGTACATTCACTATTCTCCCCAAATCTGACCCTGGCTGTCATATCCTAGTGTAAGACATAAAGTGCCCTGCTCAGCAAAATGATACCCACAAAAATCCTAAAAATGACAAAAGCCATCTTTGCTCAACCCATATTTCATCTCACTCAACAACCGTATGAAACAGAAATAGCTCTAAATCAGCTATGAAATCTTGCATCTGTTGAAGAAATTGGTGAGCCTCAACCAGTTAAAGTCTTGTGGTACAGCACAACACCACATCAAGATAAAAGAAAAATCTGTTTCTTACTAACTGAGCTAGACAACAGAGGGTAGTCAACTCTTTTAAAATTGTGAAACATTATTCACATATATTTTTGGATCTCACAGATACCCTAAAAGCCAGACACTATTCAATGAAAATACTGTACAGGGATACAGATCCCCAGACTGACTTGTGGAACATTGTTATTTTTAAATCCTTGGTGGGGAAAGAAAGCCTCTTTATGGTGTTGGTGTTTTTTTGTTAAGGCCTACAAAGAAGGGCAAGTCACGCAGGGCAGTACAGCATCCTTCTCTCATCCTTGCCTCAGGCCTCCACCACTGTTGACATGATAAGAGGACTATTACAGCTATACTGATCAAGTTCTGGTATAGACCAGAGGTCTGTGATGTCTATGTTAATGGCACTTCACTGCCCCTTGAGCATTTATACTCCAGATAAGATGCTTTGCTTTTACTTGTTTCAGATCCTAATATGAAATCTATTAACTACCCACCCCTCTCTCTATATATTTTCCTGTTGATATTGCCTTCATTAAATGCTGAAGCCACCAAAGTTCTAAATAATTTGTTGACAGATACCGACATTCGTAGATGGGCCTCTGTTAATGCTTGACTTACTGTATGTTCAATAAACATATTTGACAAATGCTTCCAACCATTGGGCACATTTTTACCACAAATGTTGGTATCAAGGACAGGTATTTCTTTCCCTTCAATGACAGTCTTCGCTTCATGATCTCTGTGTGTGCTGCCATTTGTGACAACAGTCGAGTGCATACACTGAAGATGTTGAACCCTTGCATTTAGGAATATTTAACAGCATGTACCTTCACAAAGATAATCGTAGGAAAAACTGCCTGCTATGCTGCGCTCCTAAAGTGAGCATTTTGGGACACTGGCATACTCTGGACCTTGTGCAGTGGCGATAATCCAGCGTATTCATGATTTGCATGTGTGTAGGAACGCCTCAGGGTGTGTCGAACTGCTTCTTCCTGGTAACCGTTTCTAGTGCCAATTATGGGCCTGCCCCTGGGTGGAGTTGCCCAATCACGACCTGCTGCCTCAACCTTTCATGTTTAGTGCCATACAAGCATTACTAGATCTTTGTGAGGAGCTGCACCATGTTTCCTTCCTTATGGTGTTTCACACCTATCAAGGAGGGCGTTCATTTTAAAAATTGCTTACTTCAATGATTTAATGGGTTTCATCAGTCCAACAACATTTTGGTGTGATCTTCATCTCAAATTAACTGCTACTGCCAAGCCTGTGATGAGTAAGTTACAATTTCAAACTATAGTCACATAGAAACTATGTACCTGTAACATTTGTGTCCATACTTTGACTTCAATACACACAAGATAATCACCTTATGTTGCCAGGATATAATTCTGATTAAAAACATTTAGAAGAAGGAAATATTTTTTTCTCCTTTCTTCTCCACACACATCGCACATTTTTCCACCTTTAATTTTTCTGCTGGCATTGTTTCTCTTTCCGCCATATTGCAGGACCAGCACCACGGTGTGCATGAATGTTCTTGCAGATGCTCTGAAACGCATCATCAATGCAGAAAAACACGGAAAACGCTAGGTTCTGATCTGGCCATGCTCCAAAGTGATCGTAAGTTTCTTAACTGTGCAGATGAAACATTGGTGAATTTGAAATCATTGATTATCACCCATCTTGGTAAATTGTTGTGAACCAACCTGGCAGACTAAACAAGAGTGGTGTAATTATTCCACGGTTTGATGTGCAACTGAAGGATCTGGAAAAGTGGCAGGACAATCTGTTGCCATCCTGTCAGTGGTGATACATTGTTCTCGCAGTGTCAGCTGGCATCATGGACCACGAAAAGCTAGACAAAAATATACGGGAGGCTAAATCCTGGGATTCTTTTGCTAGAATGTAAAAAGAAAGACCAATAAATTGTTAATTTTTCTCTCTCTAGCAATGTAGTTTGCTCATCCCCAACAATTTCTGCAGATCCATGGAGATCCACGAATCCCATGGAAACGGTGGAAGGAGGATTTCCTTAATTACCTATAGTCATTGATGCTAATCAAATGCATTTATTTAAAACGCAGAAAAGGTATTTTGGTTCACTGCTTCATTTCGCAAGGTATCTTCAATATATTGTCCGGTTTTAGGTTTAAACCTATAATAACTGATAAAACCCCACCGAAAGGGAAATAGCCCTCACCTGTGTAAACATATAAACACTGAAAAAACACTTTACAACTACAAACAAAATGCAATTCAAAGAAAGGAAAAGACAAGTGAAAGAGTCATTTCTTTTCTTCCTGAAGGGGCCAATACAATGTAACTTTGTTATACAAGCTAGCAGCAAGAAAGACTGGGCTAACATTATTCTGCCTCAGTTTTGTTGTTTAAGGATGCCACTAAAATATTGTTTCTTCTTCCTTTTGCTTTTTTCAGTTTTGTGGTCTTTGGTCTAAAGATGCAGGGTTTAGAAGCATGTTTAAGGTCTTGTTTAATTATTTTATAAATTGTAGAGAATCAGGAAACATCAAAATCATATTTGATATTTTGGCTGCGTTTGATTCTTTCACTGATAGGTAAAATGGCTGGTTTCATAGGAATCTTTCCCAATATTTGCCATCATATTTACCCACAGAGAATGGGTAAAAACCCTTGATTCATTAGCCCCCAGTTTCTAGTGAGTCAGTATTGATAGTAGGTGAATTGTCAACACCTCAAGCTTTAAACATTCAATGCAAGGTATAGTGACAAGTATATGTGAAAGGAGTCTATCACCAAGCATCTGGAATAGTGGTGAAAACACGACACCAGACTTTTGGAAAACATGGAACGCAGTGTCACTTGGAATGCTGCTGCAAAAAGGTTCTTTCCAAGTTCAACAAAGATTGGTGTGATATTGTTTGTATTTGTAGTGATTCAGCTACGTATATGAAAAAGTTGTGTGATGGCCTGTCAAAATCGATACCTGAGCTGAAGTGCTTCCCTGTAAGAGATCCTTGCCACTTGTTAGATGGCATGCTGAAAGTATTTACAATCTTCAGAGTTAATGAAGAATGCTATTGACTTTTTAGTCCATTCTGTTGCACTGTTTTGTTATGCGCGGGAACTAAAACGCAAATATTGTTCATTTTGTGCTTTGTGTGGCATCAAAGAAAGAGCCATCCCAACTGTGTCACTTAGCTGATGGTTCTCAGTCCAAGGGGCTGGGAATGCTATATTATCCATGTGGCAACCGTTTACAGAATTTTTGCTGAGTGATGATGCCAAAGGCAAGAAATGGGAGCATCTTTGGTCGCATATTGATAGTGATGTGAAAAAAAGTACGCTCTACTGCATTCTTATATTTTTAAAGGAAAACATAACTGCTGTAGTGGACTTAGTAAAAAAACTAGAGTCTGAAACCACCCTTGTCTGCCAAGTGTTCAGCATAATTGGTGTAGATGTGAAACATTTCCTTGAGAGTAGGCTGGGCGACACTTTTAGTGACTTTGGCACTGCAACATGTTCCATGTTAGACTGCTTGCCACTTGGTGAGCAAAGCAATGTTGAAGAGCAATTCAGGAACTTTTATTTTACAATGTATGAGAAATGTCTTGCAATGATGCATAGAAATGTCCCTTCACCAACCATGGCATTTGAAGTCAATGAAACCTCACTGTGGTACTCTGTACAAGTTCTAGATCCCTTCCGAAAAGGGGAACTTTCGCTGTAGTTTCAAAATTGCTGCTTCATTATTGACTGCTTCAATAACTCTGAGGGCAAAAGCGCCCAGTTCAAGGCAAATGTTGCAGAACCTGCCCAGAGAATCGCAATCTTCAAGTGCACCAGTATTGGTATGGAAAGCTATGTCAGTGGCCAGAGTTAGCAAATTGTGTACTGGCTGTTTTGGCGTTGCCGTCTCAAGTGCCAATGTTGAGAGGGCCTTTTCACAGATTTTTTTTTACATGGGAAGGAAAGAGTGAGCGCACATGACCAAAGACTCACTGAAGTAGTATTGTATGGTGTACTATAATAAGTTTTATTTGCAAAAATGTATTTGGACCTCATATACACTGTATGTACACTGTCTATATAGCATGCACTATCAGTGCAGAAAGCAAGCAATAATAAAAGCAAAATGTTCCATAAACACCCGAAAAACACTGTTTCTGTTGTTTTTAATGGCGTGAAAATGCGTAATCACTGATAACCACTGTTTTTTTAAGGTATTGAAATCACTTGAAAACACTGAAAAACCCCCACCAGAATTGACCAAAAATAGAAACTGAAAACAGGAAAGCCTACCCATAGTTGAAACACTTGATAAGGAGGAAGACTTTAATGGGAAATTATCAGATTTGAAAATTATTTTAAGCCAACAATTAATATAACACTTGTGACATACCACTTTTACACCAGGGGACAAAAGCAGGCTGAAATATTTGAGGAATTTTTGACTGCAGTACAGAGCTTATCTGCAATCTGTAAATTTGAAACTTCTACTGATGAGATGTTGAGAGACCAACTCATGGTTAATACAACCGGTAAGAGAATGGAGAAAATGGTGTGGGTTAAAGGTGACCCAACGTTGGAGGCATTTGTGAAAACTGCTACAGGCATGAAACAATCCATGACATGCATGAAGGAGGTCAATGTAGAAAAGCAAGATTAAAGGAACCTAAATAAAATATGCATTGTGAATGCCAAACACCCTAAACATTAACCTTCCAAATTTAAGAACAATAACAAAATGGTGTGTTTCCAATGTATCATACAGGATGTTAAGCTAACACCAAAGAATGCAACAATTGTGAAATAATTGGACATTTTTCAAGTATTTACTGTGGATACAAATTAAACCAAAGTTCTAAAGTGATTTTAGAGGACTCTTCATGCAAATGTGAATCTAAAAGTGAACACAAACTGGAAGGTAATGCTGTGGTTCTGGCTGCACAAAGTGTTAACGAGGAGAGAGCAGATAAAACACCTGTGTTTTCCTTGATGGAATTGCGGAAGGAGGTAAGAGTCATGGCAGACTCAGGATCTTCGCTCTCACTTATTACTAAAGAAAGGTTTAACATTGGACTTTCAGAGAAGGTTGAGACACTTTAAGAACCAAACGTTAAGACTGTCACTTTTGGTGGTTGAAGGATTGATTTTTAGGTTACATCCCATGCAATGTTGTGTTGAGGCAGAGGACACCCTGGATCAAGATCCACGTGGCACTAAAGGGAGGGGTTGCCTTTGATTGTAAGGATCAAATCTGTTGAAAATTATGCTTTACCCTTGAATATCTGTCTCTGTGATAGCCACTACTAAACCAGGTTTGGGCCGAAAAATCATTAATGCATACCCAACAACACATTAGGGAAAGCTCAATGGGTATGTACATTACATAAAACTCTGAGATGATTCTCAAACTATGAGGCAAAAGTTGACAGGAGTACCACTGTCTATGAAAAGTGTTTCCAGGCTGCCATTGTGATCCTCACAAAGAATGAAAAGCAATATATTGACATCTTGCATAATGTATGCTCTTGGTTCAAGGAGAGAGTCTTGACACTGTCACCTGAAAATTATAATCTCTTTCCTTTAACAGAGTGAGTACTTGGGACACACGATTTCTGCTCAAGGGATTGTGTAAAAGAAATCTCCAGTTAGAACAAGTAAAGAAGCACCTCCACCTAATAAGAAGGGGAAACGAATGTCATTCACAGAATTGTGTGAGTATTATTCAAAATTTGTTGAAAATATTGCTACTCTCATGGAACTGTTAAGAAAACTCTTACATAAATGAGAGGACTTTAAATTGGAAGCAGACCAGCAGTTAGAGAACATATTGGTAAAGCCCCAATCTTGAAACTGTTTTCTCTTGGAAAGATGTGTGTGAGCTCAGTATCGTGGTGGATGCTAGTTTTTATGGGCTTGGAGCTGTCTTTCTTTCAGAGCAATGGGGACTGAGCAGTGAGAATACATAATTGCTTACACTTCAAGAACCTTAAATGATACAGAAAGTAAATACACTGTAAACATTTAACTTGTGTAAGGGCTATTAACCACTTTTGTAATTTTATTTGTGGTAAAAAATCTTTGTTACAAACTGATCACAAACCATTAGTCCACATTTTATCACCAGGAGAGGGCTTAACACCTTCTGCCCACATTACTCACCTATGTTAAAAATTTCAGGAATATTGATTCGAGGTATCCTTTGTTGCTGGAAAAAAACAACTGACTGTTTGTCATGCTTAGGGGCACCCTCCCCTTGGAAATAACAGATTCCAAGGAAACCCTACTCAGGTACAGAGGGTAAATACATAATTTGGGATCTGAATGGTCTTGAGAAATGCCGGTGTGACCCAACACTGTGGGCACTTTCAACAGGGCAGAAACATGTTGACACTTTGGCAGTAAGGAGGGATGAAGGAACTCTTAAATCTCTCCTATCACCATCATCCTTCACGTTTTTAGACCTAGCTGGTGGGTCCAGGAATAAATTGAACAGAGACACCACAGAGCTAGTTTTAACCTTCACAGCACTTCTCTTTCGGTGATCCCAACGCATATTGATATATATATATTTCATGTTTGTATTGTCTTCCCCTCCCTTTTGCTCCACCCTAGGCGTTGGTCTGCGCAGGGGTGTATTGTAAGCAAGCCCAATGATGAAGCATGTCACAATTTTGTGAGTGAGGGCAGTATTTTTTCACATAGCATGTGCCACCTTTTGATCACTATTCGCTACTCCTCCGTGTGTGTTACAAGAGATGAATATGAAATATCTGAAGAAAAAGTGAATGTGGTTGCTGGTATGAATAATCCAAGTATGTCTCAGAATGCGATGTTGAAAAAGGAAATACGATGGACTGACAATTGTTTGAACTGGCATCATTGGCGTGGTTTTCCCCTAACTGTTTGCCTTTAGACCTCCTATTTTTGATAACTTTGTTTTTGCTGACCTTTGGACTACACACTTTACCACTACTAACCAGTGTTAAAGTGCTTGTGCTCTCTTCTTAAAACAAGGTAAAATTGTCCTATTCCCAATTGGAATAGTTAATTTACTTATAAGTCCCTAGTAAAGTGGCACTACATATACTCAGGGCCTGCACATGTAATGCTACTAGTGAATCTGCAGCTCTGATTGGGCCACCCACTTAAATAGCCCTTTAAACATGTCTCAAGCCTGCCATTGCAGCCTGTGTATGCAATTTTAATCTGTCATTTCGACATGGCAAAGTAAACCTTTTTCCAGGCCCAAACATTCCTTTTAAAAAACATATGTCACCCCTAGGGTAGGCCCTAAACAGCCTAGCAGGCATTGTTCAATGTATCTAAAAAGTGGGATATGTACTTTTAAGTTTTACATGTCCTGGTTGGGAAAAACTCTTAAATTAGTTTTTAAATACTGCAAGGCACCACAGTGCATCAAAATGGTTTTCAGAAGACTCAAAATCAACAAAACTTTAACTGCGTCAAGCCGAATGCAATTGTCAGGAAAATTATTCTTTCAACAAAAAAGAAGCCTATCTGTCGTATCTTAAACAATACAAAAGACTCATCATGCAAGCTAAATCATCCTTCTACTCAGACAAAATGATAAAATCGACTAACAAGTCTAAGGAAATATTTGAATTGTGGTTGAACTGTCAAATCCTGACAGAGTGACTGCTACGATTACACCCACTCAGAACCTATGTGAGGCCCTCAATTCATTTTTATTGAGAAGAGCATGACAATCTAAGTCAGTATTCCTTTTAGTCCTTTTTCCCGGCAACATCTATGGAAGACAGCAACTCAATCATTATGTGTGAGCTGCATGCCATTAGAAAGGCGCGTCTCATGGACCTACTGACCAAAGTGAAATTGAGCTCTCTCAATGATCCCTCTCCTCCTAAGTTCCTAAAAACTGTCTTCTCTTGTTTTCCTGATATAGCCTTATCCCTTCTTATTCAGTCTTTGAGTCTATGTTCTCAGCTCCTTCAAGGAGTCAATAGTAGTTCCACTGCTAAAAAAAAGTCATAGCTGATCCATGTATCTTAAAAAACTACTGCCCTATATCTTTGCTCCCTTACCTGACAAAAGTGCTTGAGGCCCACGTAGCTGGATGTATATGCACTTTTGTGGAAGAAACCAACTTACTTGACCCCCATCAAGCTGGTTTTCAGCCAGTCCACACTGCTGAGGCGGTCATCCTCTCAGTGGTGGATGACCTACACCAGGTAGCGACAGGGATACCACCCAGGCACTGGAGTTCCTTGATCTCTCATCAGCTTTTGACACAGTTGATCATGAGATGCTGGTCGACCGTGTTGAGGCCACGGGTCTCCAGGCTACTGCTCAGGATTGGATTATTCCATGCTTTAGGAGGTAGGTAAGAGAAGGTGTGACATCCAGCTCTGACGGATGGTTCAGATGCACGGAACATGGGCGAGTAGGAGGTTGGCAGAGTGGATGCATCTGTTTGAAATCTGGAAGTTGGTGCTCGGGTTCAGGCATGTGGGGCTTTGATTGTATAGTGCTCTGTAGGTGATTGTGAAGAGTTTGAAGAGGGCATGTTTGTGAATAGGGAGCCAGTAGAGGTCTCTGAAGTGTTTGGATATAGGAGTGCTGCTTGGGAGGTTGAAAGTGAGTCTTGCGGCAGCATTTTGAAGATCTGAAGTCTTTTAATGAGTTGTGCTGTAATTCTGACCTAGAGGACATTACTGTAGTCTTTGGGTGTTTAGTGGGAGCTATCTGAAAACTTTCTGCAGGGGTTTATGGGTGTAGAAACAGGTGGAGGTGGCTGTGTACACCTAGTTAGATATTTAGATTTGCTTGTTGATCACGATGCAATCCCAAGGTTTCTTGATGTATTTGATGGAGAGGGGGTTGGTCCAAGTTCTGATGGCTACCATGCTGTAGACCAGAGGAAGGTGTCTTTTTGGAAAATAACCACTTCTGTTTTGTCATAGTTGAGTTTCAGGCAATTGGTCCTCACCCAGTTTATGACTTCTGAGATGCAGTTGGTGAACTTCAGTTGGGCGTGGTGATGTTGTCAAAGAGAGAGAAAATGAGGTGGGTGTTGTCTGCGAAAGGAAGACCGCTATTTTAAAGATTGTTGTCTTAAATACAGTGTATACCTTGCATGCAAAGGCAAGATTCCCTTTTTATTAATTGCAGTGAAAGATTATGTGTCTACAAAATTTCTTGAGATTCTATCATGGGTGTCAGTCCGTTCCAACTCTTAAACTAAAGACTTCCTTCATCAGACATATGCCGGGGTGGCTTAAGTGTAAGATTCCTCCTGGAAAGTTTGTTGATAATAAATTCAATCTTCAGGAAGTCAGGTCCTTTGTAGAAAGCTGACAGAAAAGATGTAAAGAGTAGTATGATACCACTCACAAAGATAAGCTTAGCATGATTTTCATAGGAGATCTTGTTAGAATTCGGCTATCATGGCATAAGGAGAAAGGAGCTTCAAAGTTTTCCCACCATTCAATGTGGTGAAAATCAACAAAAGAAGTATTATTACACAAGATGGTAGGTGCTGGAATGTCAGCAGATTTGCCAAATGAGACTTAGATTGTGTGAGCTGTAAAGATAACAGTAATTTCATCATGGAAGGTGAGCATGATGTCTTGGGTGCACCCACTGGATTTGAGCATGCCAAAGTCAATCAAAAAGAATGCCTTGACTCAAGTTGTCAGGGTTCCAGTGCTCAAATTCCTTATGGTCCCTGAGTTACTTAATGAATGACTTTGTGAGTGATGGTTTGACTGCTGGATGTGTAAAAAAACTCTGCAAGAATAGGACAATCATTATATAGAGTTCTCCAAGAGTAATTCTCTTTGTTTTGATTTTTTTTGTTAAGGAGGGAGATATGTTATAAATGCTTTGCTTCTACTTTTCCCATCTTAGAATGAAATTTATGTACATTAACTGTTCCCCCTCTCTATTGTACTCTTGGTATTGTCAAAAAAATGGGTAGTAGAACATGCACTACTGAGTGAACAAGTTGCTAGGTTGTAGTGTGCCTCAGAGGTGTCACTCTCTGGTCGATGAGTGTGATGAAATCATGAAATGGTAGCGTCTCCTGATTAGGAAACATCCCCCTGAGCACTGCTGGAAACCCGCGTGGGCGGGATGTATAAAGTCTGTTGTAATTTATACAAGAATGTAAACTAGAGTACTCGTGATGAGTTTGGGAAGATTTTATTCATTCGATATTCAATTTGTCATATCGAGACTCGATGGTACTTAGAGGGGAGAGGTGTGGTGCAGCGGCTAGGGCAGCTGACTTCGGAGCACAGGGCTCACGGTTCGATCCCCGGCTGCGGCAGCTCAGCTCAGCACCATGTGACTCTGGGCAATAGCTCACTTAATTTCCAGGACGGCCCCCAGCGCCTTGAGACCCGTAAGGGTGAGTAGTTTGCGCTTTACAAATACGGATTTAGATTTAGAGATTTAGCTTAAATGAATCTGTCACGAATTTTTATCATTTCTCCCAATGCATTTCGGGCAGTCATGCCCTTCGTCAGGGGAAGATATCCGTAAAGAAGTGGGCAATGATATATTGAGAAAACCAGACCAAGGATTCACATACTTTCACCTCCACCCTGGTGAACAATGAGGTATGAATCGCTATATGTGCGTGAGGCTCAACACATGTAAAACACAATAGAATGTGCGTTGTTGACATGGTGAACAAAAATACGATGCTGTATCTAACAGTCAATAAATCAGAGTGCATTTGTGCTGCTAAAGTGCTGTGTGCACCAAAACGAGTGGATACATAAAGAGAGGAACAAATGCTTAAAAACGTGAGTAGGTTGACAAATATGTGTATAGTATTGGCCAGCGTGGTGAAAGACGGGTGCAGCGGTGAAGGTGTAGTGCCCAAGGTCAACGGATCATTGCCTCAGTGTGCATCGATATCTGACGTAAAGAGAAGATTAATGGTGACTGAAAAAGATTGCAAAGAACGTGACATGCTGATAGAAGGTCGTGTGTGCCACGATCTCTAACGTAAATAAAAGGTGACTGAATGAAGATTACAAGGAACGTGACATGCTGATAAAAAGTCGCGGCGTGCAAACCTTTCGACTTACTTGAATGAAATTGCGGTGATTCGCGCCAGAAGACGGCAAGGAAACACCCGTGTAGGGAGCAGGAAGTTCGTGAAATGGGGTATGAAAAGTGAAGAAGGACCAAATAGATCGGACATGTGAGCACACGGGTTCGGGTGCCATCTTAAAACGTGTTACGAAAGTAGCATTCAAATATAAGTTGAAGTGCCCATGCGGCCTACTATATGTGGGCAAGACAGAAAGAAAAATTAAGACTTGAATACACAAACACAAAAGTAATATTCTGACAAAAAACATGAAATCAGTGGTGGCCGCCCATTTCATTGAAAATCACCACAACATCAGTCAACTGAAGTTCTTAATCCTGGAAGTTGTGGAGAGACACAAAGGCAGAGACAACAACAACCGCCTTCTTCAAAGAGAGAATTATTGGATCAAATTTCTGAACTCTTTAAAACCTCATGGTCTGAATGAGCGAATGGAATTTCTATGTTACCTCTAACATTCTCACAGACTTTTGTTATCTATTGGTTTCCCATTGTCTGATTTGCCACATAACCCGTCACATGTTCATCATCTTGTGGGATACACCCTGTCATCATGTGACACTCTGTATTCTGACACCCTTTGAGGCTGTTTTAGTTGTTCACTATCTTACTAATTGCTTCTTATCTCCTCTCCTATTTTTTCTTTCTTACACTTCTTGACTGTACCTTACCCTTTGATTATTAGTGTTAGCTGTAATTTCTTACAGATACAGAACATGTCTTTATCCTGGAGTATTGGCAGATTAGCGTTGCACTGTTCACTAATTTCTATTTTCCACATTTTGTTTCGTCTACTTCACATTTTTGAACACATCACTATTCCTAACAACATAGGCGCTGACAAAATCACGTTCTTGAACTATTCGGGTGGTACACTGGGCTTTCCTTGAGTTTGGCATTTACCCGCATTCATAGATGGGCTTGAGTTGATGCTTGACTTACTGTATGTTAAATAAACATATTTCACAAACACTTCCAACTATTGGGCACATTTTTACCACACCTGCATTGCAGTGCTGCACTCCCCTAAAGAGACCTGACCTCCCCCTTATGAAATTCAGACACTGTCTTGGGGAGACCATGCCTGGACCACTCACCAAAAAATACATAAATGTAATTTCCGTGCCTATGCACTCAGCCCACAAATTTTGGAAAAAAGATAGTGATATCCCGTAGGCTTTGACTCACAAGAAAACTTTTAATAGCAACTAAAGAATCTCAGGCATTCCTTTTACTATCACTAGGCCTCAGAAGTGCCTTCTAATCTATAGACCATAAGTTATTGCTATTCTTTCATTCAGAGGTAGGGGCTCTCAAACTGTCCTCGCTTCACTGGTCATGCAGTCATCTTCAGCCATCTTAGTAATTTCAACTAGGTGTCCTCCTCCTCAAAGCCCATCAGATCTTTTTTTGTGTCCTGCAAGTTGTTGTCCTTTTCATCTGTGCTCTGGACCTGCCATCTCTGAGTCTGTGGAAGACTAACTCTGAAAACAGCTCCCTCAATCACTCCAATGCTAACTACCCTTAAATCTATCTATGCATAACCAACAGCAAAGCTCACAATGGTTTATAGAAATCTGCGTACCCACTGATGGACTGTGAATAACAATAGTTGTTTAAAAGCCATAATAGATCCAAAACTGACTTCTGTGGTGTTTTGTAAGTCTATCCCCTTGATTGTACAATCCCAAACATGGCTGCACATCTCTTTAATATCAAACTTCCAGGTTATCTACAGGACTCGTAAATTCACCAATTGAAAAATTCCAAAATATACCAGTTACTACATATTCTCCCTGATCTGTTCCAAGTGAAACATAATCAATATTTTCTTAACATGCTACACCTCAAAAGAAGGTGTAAAGTCTCAATTTTTCATAAAAATGTACTTCGGAATAAAGTTGAAGAAAATGTGCTTGACATTAGAAAATATGTTTAACTTTGCCTTAACCATAGTAGAGAATGAGATAACATGGAAATGCTTCTTTAACATGTGATAAATAAATTGTGTAGCTTTAAACCACAGGAGAAGATGCTTTCTTAAATGTGTAAAAATAAACTTGCAGCTCAAATAAGTAGTAGGCTCTCATTCCTAATGTGCTTCTATGAATAGGACTGAAAATATTTTTTGACTTCTACTTGACATTTAAATAACTTGACTTTTAGAACTGCTGATCTAATCCGCTGACTGTAAAATCGGTCATCACTTTAAAATGTGCTGCTCACACCACATGATTTCCTCATTTCACTAAACAATGTATTCTGCCATATTTTATAATGAATAGAGTATTAGCAAAGTTAAGCTTACTGAAGATATTGTTTTGCATGGTCTCATCAAGACTTACAGATAGAAAAGGTTCATTGCCCTAGACTAGCCCTTTGTCCACACAATGGGATAGTGACACCAGCTAACAGAATAGGCCTGCAAAGGTTCTCATAAGAACCTTCACTCATGTATCTAGTGCAAGACAAATTAGAAACTTTTAGACATCTGCTCACCAGCGTGAATGTTTACAGTGGGAAATGGAGGAGAGACGACAGGCCATCAGAAGACCCGTTTCTATTGGACGAAGATGATTCAACTGTGCTGAATGTTGCAAATGTTTTATGTTTTCATATATACGTGTTCCTGGTTAGAGAGGCTACGCCATTCTTCCTTTCCATGCCATTTTACCCTCAATGCTTTATGCATTATTTTTTATCCTTATTCTTGCCCAGATTGCTGTGAGCTACTGCTAACATGACTTCCGTTCACCCTGATGTTTTTGCGGGGAAAATTTCTCCTACAGTTGATCATAGCTACTGCTGTGATTAATTTTCCTTGATTTAATTAACACTTGCTACTGCAACTTGTTGGGGGAACCGGTCTGAGTTTCTGGAACTCCTCGCATTTTGGGTGCTAACAAAGGTATACATTCTGCAGTTCAAGAGCCCTGGCTCACTCTAATTACGCAAACAGAAACCTGCCACCTCCTTTTCAGATCAGAAAGCATTATAAAGACTGCCTTTTCTGAGTTACCACCTCTCTTAACTCATTCACTCTGGCATTTTCTAAAGTTGAATTACTTTGGAGAACTATGTTATAAAAGTCATTATTTTGGTTATTCAGCCATTTATTCCTTCATACCTACAAAATGCCACTGATTATGCATCATTTTAAATACTACTATACAGAGTCATCAAGTTCTGGGTTTTATTTGTAATTTCTTTGTCCCTAAAGTCGAATATAGCAGGCATTTCAATAAGAAGACGAGCTGTTCTAAGATGATGCTTCTTCAACGCAACTAAAAAATATCCTTTTTGAATCCTAAAATTGCATGTTTTTTTCACATTTTCGAGTTGCTATTAGCTACTAACTAAACGCAAAATGTGTGCTTGCGAACCAAGAGACAAATTTACGAATTCCTCACCAACGCAGCATGGTAACCAAAGTTGTTGTGCTGTGCAGCATTGACTGAAAAGGAAACAGCAAACAGTGCCATATATAATAACATGTAGTGCTGTATCTCTCTCTCTCTCTCTCCCTGCTCTGTAGTCTGTCTTGTGCCAGACACACACCCTTCACCCTTGCACTTCGGTGCAAGGGTGTGTTCCTGATGTCTAGCATAGGTTTTATCCAGGAAGGTTACCCTTTCAGTACGAAGTACTATTTCTAGACATAGTTTAAAGCATTTCCACATTTGTATGCGTCCTGTAGAGTACAGCACACATGCAAAGTTGGAAACGTTTGGAGAAAAGAAAACTTTTTTGTTATGCCTGCCTCGAGGAGGTGCACATTTTTCCGCTTAGAACCATGCCTCTTTTTTTTAGTAGCTTGGACTTTGTGTCAAGATCCATGGGTGGTTGCAAGGAAACTCCGATATGCCACCCATGGTATGCCACCTTGATGCAAAGAAGCACATAGCGCTAATTTACATTACCTTGGAATTACTTTGCCATGCAAAACAAGCTTTGCTCTGGAAAGTGAATCCGAATTCTACACTTTGCGTCAGTTTTGCATCAACGTCGCAAAGTGCTAGTAAATCTTTACCCCACCCCATAGGGACAATCAAGTTACTGTATCTTTTGCAGTCATGGTGCAGTGTTAAAAGGTGTGTTGCTCATTGAATCTAACAATGATGCCACAAGAAGAAGTGGGAAAGGCCTTGAGTGAGAACAAGTATAAAATCCCTTGACTTCAGTAGATCAGTTTGGCCAACAACATCCTGTTCCAATAGTCGTGTTTGTGACTGCACACCATTCCTTGCATTAACTCAGGATGGCAATTAAGAGGGGTGCAGAAATGATTTTCTCAGCTGTCTTGCGCACTGAATGCCAGGGCCTGCTGCAGTCCCTAATTTGAGCTGGTGGTTCCAGTGCTCGGCACCGGCACTTAATTATCAACATAGGCCCTTATGACAGTCTGCCACATGGTGGCGACGTCTGTCTAATTTAGAGATGAGCACAACAGCAGTTGTTTTTTCAGTATTCATTAAAAATGACTAATACCTGCCACCCAAGCCATTCTTAAAGCTTTAGGGCCGGAAATATTCTGAATTGACACACTTGTAGGAGTGTGATTGTTAGTAGTTGTGTTGGAACTGCCATTGGCAGCGCTGGCAGGGACAATGGGTGGTGCAAGCTGCAGTGGCCTCCTGACAAGAGACCTGGCACTTATATTTTTTCCAAATTAAGCACTGGCCTGCTGTTTTATTGCAACATGTCATCTGGCCTGTTTGTTTGCAGCATGTTCTGGCGCCTGGGCAATCATTTCAAGCAAAGCAGAAATCATAATGTCACAGCTGCAGATATTGAAGCTTTCATAGTTCTTTCATAACTCTTATTATTGTCATGCATTTTGCAAGGGAGTCCGGTGGAGGTGATTCTCTCAGACTCTGTGTAGGTTGTAAATTGAATACTTCTCCTGTATAATCAGCGTGCGCGCTTTGTGACATGGATTCATGGAGGGCCAGGAAAGGCGTGGGTGGCCAACATAAACCCCATGTCAGTGTGCCCGAAAAAATGCCTTGTGACAAGAAATTCTCGCAGTTAAGGTTTACTTTTCATATTGCGTTGATGCTTAAGGGCCTGCCAATTAGCGAGTCGCAAATTGCGTCGCATTTGCGACTCGCAATTTGCAACTCGCTAATTGGGATGCATAACAGTGTCTGAGACACATAGTTTGTGATTCCCAATGGAGTCGCAAATTGCATGCCTCATGCATATTAATGAGGCTGTCGCAATTTGTCACCCCACTGGGAATGGCTGGCACTCCCAGGGATGGTGGCCTGCTTGGGTCAGCAGACCTCCATGTCTGGGACTGCTTTTAAATAAAGCAGTTTTTTTTTAAAATGCAGCCCATTTTCCTTAAAGGAAAACGGGATGCATTTAAAAAATAAAAATGAAACTTTTCAGTTTTATTTTTTAAGGCCTGGGACCACTGCCTGCCCTTAAAAAACATTTGTGCATGCATTCACAAAGGGGAAGGGGTCCCCTGGGGACCCCTTCCCGTTTGCGAGTGCTTTACCACCCTTCTGAGAAGGGTGGTAAACTGCGAGTGTTTTGTAATCGCAACTGCGGTTGCAAAACATTCATACATACCTTGTGGAGTCGCTATTAGGAAGGGATGCCCTTGGAACGCCCCTTCCTAATAGCGAGTCGCTAATCCTATTTTGTGAATCGCAAATCAATTTGCGACTCGCAAAATATGATTAGTACATGGGCCACAGGGTTTTTGCAGGCGCAAACGGGTCTACTACCCTTTCTGTGCCGGCAAAATACCATAGGACATCTGGCCCTTTGTTCTCTAAATATTACTCAGTTGATGGGACAATTTTTTAACGATTAAAAATAGATCTCCCTCCTTTCCATCTATGTACATGGATACCTGTTTTCTAGGCAAATATTCTTAACGATCTGACCCTGGCGTACTCATTCCACATGGACATGTCTGACTGGCAAAATGCAGGCCAAAGAAAAGAGACAAGGCATAGCAGAGTCTGTCAAAACAGGAGCAGGTGTACAACAACATAGAGAAGTAATAAATAAAGTAAGTAGATTGGAAAATACAAAAAACATTGTCGGTGGGAATAAGTTGTAATGAGAGGAAGAAAACTAAGTTTAACAGGGGATTGTCCCAATCTCTCACTTTGAGATTGTAGACAGTAGATATGACTTGGCAGAACACATCACACTCTCCTGTTCGTAAATCTAAATGTGTGGTGTGAGCAATGCAAGATGCTTGTGTGACAAGCATGTGCTCTCTTCTCACCATAATTCATAATGTGCTGTCAAACCTTGTGTCACAGTTACTCCAAGAGTCCCATCCTCAACCAGGATCGCTCAATAGAGTACTGAGGATTGCTCAATACAAATTATATTTGTCTCCAAACTCATATTTGCTTACAGGGACGGCATGGGCTTGAAAGACATGCAGAAGACCCACTTAAAGCGTCAACTATGTGAAAGAAAGCAAATTCTATCCACGTTTTTTGCTTTCGGACCTCTAGTTTCTGGAACTCTGCAGTTTCGTCATACAAAGGAACACTAAGAAGGTCCCTGTCCGAAGAAAGGGTGACTTTCTGAGTAGCCACATAGCCAACTTGCAATTAATACATGTGAAAGGTGTTATGAAGGTGGCCACAGTTAGGAGGAAAAAAAACACACACAGGGAACAAAAAAAAACAACTCCTTGGCCATCTTGGTTATTCTTGCTTGCAGATGTTGGAAGATACAAGGGTTGATTAGAAATGCACTAACAAAATACCCTAACCATGATGGAGATCACGCAATCCACTCTGAACACGATCTCAAAGGTAGTTTTCCACGGGATAGGGGTGTTCCTGAACTGCAACATGTTGACCTTAATTCCCAGGCCTTCTCCGGAGTGAAAACACAACAATTTCCCTTATCGGCTTCAGTTTATGATGTATCTCCTTCTCTCCTTGCCCGACTAATAACATAAAGACATTATTCTAGCAAACAAGGGAGCTTCTTCTACCTGCAACACAAAACATGAGAAAGAACAAAATCCACACAATACATGAATTCAGCTATTAATTCTAAAGCGAGAGCCTTCAGGGAAATGTATTTCAGGCCTACAAGATTCAACTAACATATGAAAAATGGCATATGAGCTTCACAAAATTGAATAGGAAATAAGGCAACTTCGATTACTACATTACCTACGTATGAAATGACACAATTAATAATGATTTTAATACATGAATGGATGTTAATACCACAACACGAATTCTTCAAGTTTTCTGCTAGTTACATTTACTTGACTACATTAATCTTCTCTGTTATTATTTAATTGCATTTCGAAATTCTAGCACCTCATGTTAATACAACAAAGGATTATATGTGGGTGCGCTCTACACGTGTGTTTATAACGAACCCCTACAAATAAAATTCGATTTCCCCTACATCAGCTTCAAAGTGAACCATGAAGATGACAAAATGAATGGCTTAAATACATTTCACTACAACTACGAAATTAGGCGCTGGTGAGCAGACCTTCGCTTAGGGTTTGCATATGTGTGTCAACATTGGAAGAAGTTTATATTTTGAAACCACCTAGAATGCAAAACAGGGGTTGTTCAGGGAGAAGGCTGGGTCCTGTGAATGACGTTAGGAATACAGGAATTACATGCAGGAATAACATGGTACCCCCGGGTTGGTGTGGGCATCATTTAGGAGTCACCAGGGGTGCCAGCTGCGACACCTGACTAGCCCCTTACTAGCCCTGGCCTCAGAGGTGGCAAAATCAGTGGTAAGAATCCTTATTTACTGCTCATATGCCATTTGGTTTTAAATGTGTTTTGTGTGTGTGCTTGTGGGTGAGAAATCATGTGTATGTGTGAACATGTGTGTATGTATGTTTAAGCATGTGTGTGAGTGAAAGTGAGCAAGAGGTAGTGACAAGTAGTGAAATAGATTGTGTGAGATCGAGTGTCAGTAAATATGAGTGAGTGAGCGAGATTAAGAGTGAATGCCAGCCCTACCACCACCCTCCGGGGAACCCTCATCTACCGACCCCCTGGACCCCGCGGACCATTCGCCAACTCCATCACAGACATCATCTCCCTGCATGCCATCGCATCCACCAACTACACCCTTCTGGGAGACCTCAACTTCCACCTCGACAACCAACTGGACCCCAACACCACATCCCTCCTGGACAACCTCCACAACACTCCGCCAGATCATGACCGAACCCACGCACGAAACAGGACACACCCTCGACCCCCTCTTCACAACAGGAAATTCCATCACTTTCAGCCACACCACCGAACTCCCATGGACAGACCACCGATGCGTCCACTTCACCTTCAGAACACCCACCATCCACAGGCACCAGCGCCTGCTCCCACGAAGAAACTGGACCAGAATCACCGACGACCAGCTCACCGCCTCACTCAGCAGCTCCACCCCAACCATCGTGGAGGACGACGACCCCAACACCGCAGCCCGAACCATGCACAGATGGATCTCCGACAGCGCCAACACCATAGCCCCCCTCAAGAAAAACAACAACACTCACCCTAAGAAAGCCAGATGGTTTACCACCGAACTTCGAGAGTCCAGACGCACGTGCCGCCGCCTCGAAAAGGCCTGGAGGAACTCCAAATCCACAGAGGCCCACAACGACTACAGAGCCGCCACCAACGCCCATCACCAACTCATCAGAAAAACGAGAAAAAAAGCAATTGAAGACAGAATCTCCACGCACAACAGCAAAGAACTCTTCAGCATCATCAAGGAGTTCTCCCACCCCATCAGCAACTCTACTGACATCCCTCCCTCCCAAGACCTCTGCAACAAACTCAGCACCTTCTTCCACCACAAAATCAAGAACATCTATGACAACTTTGATGAAGACAACCAACACTCTGAACCCTCACCAGCCACCCACGACACCCTGAAGCCAACGATTGACAACTGGACAGCCCTCACCACCGAAGACACACTGAAGACAATGAAGTCAATCCACTCCAGGGCCCCCACGGACCCCTGCCCCCACCACATCTTCAACAGAGCCGCCGACACCATCGCACCCATGCTACGCCACACCATCAACCGCTCCCTGATGAACGCCTCGTTCCCCGACGACTGGAAACATGCTGAGATCAACCCCCTCCTGAAGAAGCCCTCGCCGACCCCACCGACCTCAAGAACTACAGACCCATCTCCCTACTCCCGTTCCCAGCAAAAGTCATTGAGAAAGCCATCAACAGCCAGCTCGCCACCTTCATCGACGAGCACAACATCCTCGACTCCTCCCAATCCGGCTTCAGAAAAAACCACAGCACAGAAATTGCCCTCCTCGTCGCAACAGACGACATCCGTTCCCTACTGGACAGAGGAGAAACAGTAGCCCTCATCCTCCTTGACTCTCTCAGCGGCGTTCGACACAGTCTCTCACCGCACCCTAATACACAGACTCCACGACGCAGGAATCCGGGACAAGGCCCTCGACTGGATCCACTCCTTCCTCTCCGGCAGAACGCAGCGGGTCAGACTCCCCCCTTTCCTCTCGGACCCTACACAAACCACCTGCGGAGTCCCCCAGGGGTCCTCCCTCAGCCCCATGCTCTTCAACATCTACATGGCTCCGCTCGCCCCCATCGTCAGAACCTACGGACTCAACATTGGGTCATACGCAGACGACACCCAACTCATCCTCTCCTTATCCAACGAACCCAACACCACCAGACGCAACTTTCAAGAAGGCATGGAAGCCGTCGCCAAATGGATAAAGAGCAGCTGCCAATAATTTTGAAAAGAAACGGGGCCCCTGAATCTGGGATAAATATGCCCTGACAGGGAAATACAACTATGGAAAAAACACCTGGGCACGGTGGTTTTAAACAAAAAACAGACACATTAATGCCAAACATACATCAAAATACCATTATTTTAAAACCCACATACAAAAGGTATGGTGTATACTTTGTTTATTTTCTCACTTTCTTTTCCCAATTTAAAAACTTACAAAAATATATATCCTAATATTAACCAGTAGTTTTAAACAACTCACAAAATATCTATATCTTTTGTTTAAATTGATATACACATTGCCTTTACATATTGGAAATCAATATCCCAAAACTCACAGTTGTCATATTTCTCTTCTTTGTTCATTGCAAAGACATTTACATAGTGTCTATAATCATGAGAGCAATAATATTGAAACCATCACTCAAATTAATATTCAAATGATTGGCAGTTTGTTGAGCAAATAATCATATAATAAATTTTATAAACCATCCATCATTAAAATAATGTGAGAAGACTGGCGGCTTGTTGTCATACTACGCGCGTTTTGGCATAGGCCTTCGTCAGGGCTCCGTCACAGTTGTGGCTTAACAATATATACAAAAGTTGCACAACTCTAGTCTTCTGATAGGTGGCAGGTCTTTTAGTTGCTGATTTCTGGTTACTTATCGGCTTTGACTTGATCTTCCAAAGATGGATAGCTCTATTTCGAATAATTTCGAACAGATGTCTGTGTGCGCAACAATAATTGGGCCACTGTCCCTTATGAATAGAATTGGCCCGCAGACCAAGGACAAGCGTACGGGATACTTAAGGGCAGTGTATCCAAATAAATAAATAAGTTAAAGAGCAGCTGCCTACAACTCAACACCAACAAAACAGAAGTACTCATCATGGGCCCAAACCCCGATGCCTGGAACGGCACCTGGTGGACCCCCGCCCTCGGAAGCCCACCCACCCCCACGGACCATGCACGCAACCTTGGAATCATCCTCGACTCCAAGCTCAAAATGGACTGCCAGATCAACTCCGTCGCATCCTCCTGCTTCCACACCCTCCGCCTCCTACGTAAGACCTTCAAATGGATCCCCCTCAAGCACAGAAAGACCGTCACTCACGCCCTCGTCACCAGCAGACTCGACTACGGCAACGCAGTCTACGCCGGAATAAACAAAAACCTCACCGGCAAGCTACAAAACATCCAGAACGCCGCCGCAACACTGGTCCTCAACCTGCCAAGACACTGCCACATCTCCTAGCACCTGCGCACACTCCACTGGCTCCCCATCAAGGCTAGAATCACCTTCAAGATTCTCACCCACGCACACAAGGCCCTCCACGACACCGGACCAGCATACCTGAACAGCCGACTCAAATTCCACGCACCCCAAAGGACCCCACGATCAGCCCAGCTCTCCTACGCCATGGTCCCCCGCACCAGAAAGACCAGATCGGGAGGCCCCTCCTTCTCCTTCCTCGCGGCCAGAGCCTGCAACGCCCTTCCGCTCCACCTCAGACGACAACATCGCTCTCCATCTTCGCGAGAAACCTCAAGACCTGGCTCTTCGACAGACCCCCTCCTTGATGGACTGGAACCTGCACCCCCCCTCCAGCACCTTGAGACCCTTACGGGTGAGTAGTCGCGCTTAACAAAAACCTGATTGATTGATTTGATTGAATGCAAGAGTGAGACTTAATAACAATGAGTGTAAGCAGGTGTAAGAGAGTATGAGGGAGAATAAATGAGTGTAAATGAGAGAATAAGTGTCAATGAGTGATTGTTGGTGAGAATGTGATGTGATGTGATGCTTGTGTTTTTTCCGCAATGCTGAAGGTATTTATTGTCTTATAGAGACACCCACTAGGGGTAATTTGTGGCCTAAAGGAAATCAAGAGTACAGTAATGGTATTGGCACAATAAAAGTAATTCATGGCATATAGGGAGCCCTTGGAAAAATGCTGGCATACTTGATGAAATTCTGTGCATGGGACAGCAGAGAAAAATGCAGGTACTACCAAACTGAAAGTGTTCTTGGCATAAAGTTGGGCGACCTCGTATCTGGGAGGGTGGCAGCCATGACAAAATGGTCACCCTGTAATACTGAGGTGATTTTTGACATAACGATCTCCTATGGTATAGGATGGTATAAATTACTAATTTCTGGCACCAGCATATATATTCATTTTTGATAGAAGGGTGCACCCATGACAAAATGCTGGCCATGGAACAATGGAGGTTACATTTGAAAAATTGAGCCATTCATAGCACATTTTGAAAAAAATGGGGTGATCTCCTGGAGTACCTAAGGGTTCATTAATTAGGGAAACTATGAAAGGATTTCAATATTTAATGAGTGCCCTTTCAGCACCTTTAGCATTTTGCAAATTTAGAGAAGCCCCCGAGAAGAATTCCAGCTTACTCAATTCAGGGCAAGTATTATGCTATTGAAATTTAAAAGATCAAGTCAGCACCACAATGTAGGTAGTATCTAAAACAGACATTTATCTGTGTTATGTTGTTATACTAATCATACAGTTATTTTGAAACTTCAACAACTGTCAGTTGTGATGTTAGGGTCATGTGACACGCCTTCCTGGAAATCATCAGGGTCAAGGGTCATATGATGTCACTTCCTGTGATGGCATAAAGGTCAAATATTATGTGATGTCACTTCTGCTACCCCTGGCATTTTGGTGAATCGACACCCATTAGGGATGGGTGAGTATCCCACCAATGAAAGGAAACCCTGTCTTTTTTTTTTTTTAACTCTAGCACACCCTCCAAGAGCTTGCTGAGCCAAGAACTGCAAAAGATGAAAGAAGTACCAGCCTGGGCTGATGTTCCCATGTTACGAGTTTCGAGTCTCCTGGATTTTACTCTGGACTTTTGAGAACTTGAATGAAAAACAGGTGCACCAGCTCCCTAATTCCTGCTCAGGGCCAGTAGAGGGTGTTTTTGCTGGGGATCCTTAAGAAAGGGGCCTCTAATCGCCTGTGGGACGATCCTGTTGTGGCTACCCCAGGAGCAGGGACTACAGTCATTGCTGGGCACATGGATGTGCTGCAAATGTCAGAAGACATGGCTGACTAGAGACCGCATGCAAAGGAGGGAGGTTTGCTGTGGATCGCATTCAGAAGCTGCTGCCTGAGATTCGCTAGGTCAGGACACCAGCAGGGCTGAACAGGTCTAGCTCCCCCGAGCCAAGCGTCCTACAATGGGGTCATGTACTCTACTATATCTTATTGCAGGGTGATATTATCGTTATAACTGGATTTCAGAAGTGCTTCAAGATTATTGAGGATAAACTTACTTCCACATATGACCAGTGAGCTTATAAAGAGGGATTACATTTGACTTCATGTGGTCTTTACGAATATATGACTAAATACAGCTTTTTGCTCCTTTATAGAGGAATGAGAATCTGTACTTATGAGACTGACTATTACTAACTAACTTACTATGACCACCTTTCGAGCAGGTGAGCTAGCACATACATATTAGAACACATCACATGTCTTTTGGATTATAAGGTGATATTATAGGGTGGCGTTCGCTTGGGAGCACTCACGATGCCTGGGCAAATGGTTTGTTTTTCGAAAGCACAAGAATTCACAACAAGGCTAGTATATTTAGTTCTGCATAACATGCACTGGGTTGCATGACATATCCAGCTATGACTCTCACACTAATTTGTTAATTAGGAGTGATTTGGAGTAGGTGTTGATGGATTTCAAAAAGAGAGCACGGTGTTATTAAACTATGCACTTTAGGTCTGGCTTATGGTAAGAACGAAATGGAGCTTGCTAGACAAAACTCTATATATGAAAGAGAATTTGATATATTGAATTTTGTTGTATTATATGCAATACAAATGCCTGGTTTATTCTTTTTGTAGCCTTGATGAAGTCAAATTGGTTTAATAACCAGAGATGAAACACGTGTTGGCTACTTTATTTACTACAGGATTGACTGGGATGTATACTGTATTCCAAGAAGGTTTAATAGCTCCTGTGGAGAAGGAAGAATAAAGAAATAAAGAAACGCAACAAAGAAATAAGAACTGATTTTGCACTGACACTTTGATTGTTGTGTTGCTCGGGGTTTTAATCTTTTGTTCAGGCTAGGGGTCTGCCCCTTACATATCTCAAGGGTATAAGTGGCCACCCTTTTCCCCCTGGAGCACCATATAAGTAATGCTTTGGAGTCACATGGGGATACTAATTAACATCCCCCAAATCTAAAGTTTTTGTTTGTTGATGTATTTGTTTGGTTAACCCCTTCGCTGCTAGGCCTTTTCCCCCCTGTGCTAAGCCTTTTTTGGGCTATTTGGGGTAGTTTGTGCTTAGGCCCCTGTAACTTTTTGACCACATAAGGTATCCACGCCAAATTTTCGTCCTTTTCTTCCAACATCATGGGGATTCAAAAGGTACCCAAGGTTTGTGGATTCCCCTGGAGGGGACCCAAAAATTAGCCAAAATACAGCTAAATTTCTTTTTTTTTTTTTTTAAATGGGAACAAAACGTGCTGCAAATGAAAGCATCTGATTTTTTCCCTGCAAATGGTATCAACAAATGGGTTGTGGTGCTGAAATCACCATTTTCACAGCTTCCAGGGACAAGCAGACTTTTGTCAGAAAATCAAAATATTTTACACAGTTTTGGCATTTTTCTGGGACATAGCCTATTTTTGCTATTTATTGTGCTTTCAACCTCCTTCCAGTTAATGGTAGAAATGGGTATGAAAGCAATAATGGATCCTGTAAAGCTATACATTTTAGAGAAGTAGACAAAATTCTGAATTTAGCAAGGGGTCCTTTGTGTAGATCCTTCAAGGTTTCTTTATAGAAACTAACAGTTGAATATAGGAAAAATAGAAAATTAGTTGAAAAAAACAGCCATTTGTGTCAACGTTTTCACCTGTAACTTTTTCTAATTATGACAGCTGTTTGAAAGCAATATACCGTTACATCCGCTGGACCTTTCTGATTGTGGGGATATATAGGACTTGTAGGTTAACCAAGTACCCAACAAACCCAGAGCCAAAAACTGAGCAGTGTCTTGCAATGATTTTTTATTATGTACCGGGTATATGTTAATTAATTTGGGAAAATATATACATGGAAAAATCGGTATAAAAGACACCTATGTATTTCTGAAATTGAACAAAATATAGAGTTTAGAAACAGTAGATATTTGCACATTTCCGAAATTGTGAGTACCCATACTAGCATGAGAATTATAGGTCATTTTTCAAAATGACTTCTTTTTTACACATTGTCTTTCATTTGGAAGGCAGAAATGCATTGAAAGTCAATATGTAATAACAGTTGCTCTACAATTCTGTGTTACCCTAAGTCTCCCGATAAAAATGGTACCTCACTTGTGTGGGTAGGCCTAGTGCCTGCGACAGGAAACGGCTCAAAACGCAACGTGGACACACTTTATTTTTACAGTGAAAACTGACCCTTTTTTTGCAAAGTGCCTAGCTGTAGATTTTGAACCCTAGCTCTGCCGGCACCTAATGAAACCTAGCAAACCTATACATTTTTGAAAATTAGACACCCAGGGGAATCCAGGATGGGGTGACTTGACTGGCTCTCACCAGGTTCTGTTACCCAGAATCCCTTGCAAACCTAAACATTTGTCAAAAAAACATTTTCCTCACATTTCTGTGGTGGAAAGTTCTGGAATCTGCGTGGATCCACAAACTTCCACTCACTCCGCGTTCCCCAAAGTCTTCCGAGAAAAATGGTACCTCACTTGCGTGGGTAGGCCTAGTGCCCACGACAGGAAACGGCCCAAAACGCAATGTGAACACAGCACATTTTCACAGTGAAAACGGACCCTGTTTTTGCAAAGTGCCTAGCTGTAGATTTTGAACTCTAACTCTGCCAGCACCTAGAGAAACCTAGCAAACCTATACATTTGTGAAAACTAGACACCCAGGGGAATCTATTATGGGGTGACTTGACTGGCTCTCACCAGATTCTGTTACCCAGAATCCCTTGCAAACCTAAACATTTGTCAAAAAAACACATTTTCCTCACATTTCTGTGGTGGAAAGTTCTGGAATCTGTGTGGATCCACAAAATTCCACCTACCCCGCGTTCCCCAAAGTCTTCCGAGAAAAATGGTACATCACTTGTGTGGGTAGGCCTAGTGCCCGCAACAGGAAACGGCCCAAAACGCAACGTGGACACACCACATTTTCACAGTGAAAACGGACCCTTTTTTTGCAAAGTGCCTAGCTGTAGATTTTGAACCCTAGCTCTGCCGGCACCTAGAGAAACCTAGCAAACCTATACATTTTTGAAAACTAGGCACACAGAGGAATCCAGGATGGGGTGACTTGACAGGCTCTCACCAGGTTCTGTTACCCAGAATCCTTTGCAAACCTCAAAATGTGTCCAAAAAAACCACATTTTCCTCATATTTCTGTGGTGGAAAGTTCTGGAATCTGCGTGGATCCACAAAATTCCACTCAGCCCGCATTCCCCAAAGTCTTCCAAGAAAAATGGTACCTCACTTGTGTGGGTAGGCCTAGTGCCCGCGACAGGAAACGGCCCAAAACGCAACGTGGACACACCACATTTTACAGTGAAAACTGACACTATTTTGCAAAGTGCCTAGCTGTAGATTTTGAACCCTAGCTCTGCCGGCACATAGGGATACCTAGCAAACCTATACATTTTTAAAAACTAGACACCCAGGGGAATCCAGGATGGGGTGACTTTTCTGGCTCTCACCAGGTTCTGTTACCCAGAATCCCTTGCAAACCTCAAAATTTGTAAAAAAACAACACATTTTCCTCAAATTTCTGTGGTGGAAAGTTCTGGAATCTGCGTGGATCCAAAAAATTCCACCCACCCCACATTCCCCAAAGTCTTTCGAGAAAAATGGTACCTGATTTGTGTGGGCAGGCCTAGTGCCCACGACAGGAAATGGCCCAAAATGCAACGTGGACGCACCACATTTTCACAGTGAAAACTGACCCTTTTTTTTAAAACTGCGTAGCTGCAGATTTTGAACCCTAGCTCTGTTGGCACCTAGGGAAACCTAGCAAACCTATACATTTTTGAAAACTAAACACCCAGGGGAATCCAGGATGGGGTGACTTGTCTGGCTCTCACAGGTTCTGTTACCCAGAACCCTTTGCAAACCTCAAACATTGTCAGAAAAACCACATTTTCCTCACATTTCTGTGGTGGAAAGTTCTGGAATCTGTGTGGATCCATAAAATTCCACCCACCCCGCATTCCCCAAAGTCTTCCGAGAAAAATGGTACCTCACTTGTGTGGGTGGCTCAAGTACCCGCGACAGGCAAGGGCCCAAAATCTTTTGAGGCGACATCAAAATTACCTATCACAAACTAACCTGGTTTTGCAAGGGGGGTCCCATGAGTTTTTGGCCCCGGGCTCGGCGGCCATCTAGGGAAACCTACCAAACCAACACATTTCTGAAAACTAGACATCCGAGGGAATCGAGCGAGGTATGGCTTGCGTGGGTCCCCCAACATTTTCCTACCCAGAACCCCCTGCAAACCTCAAATTTAGCTGAACAAATCACTTTTTTCTCATATTTCTCTGTGGGAAAGTTCTGGAATCTGCGCAGATCTACAAATTTCCTACTACCCAGTGTTTCCCCAGGTCTCCCGATAAAAATGGTACCTCACTTGTGTGGGTAGGCATAGTAGCTGCAACAGGAAATGGCCCAAATCGTACTGTGGAGACTTCAAAATTACCTATAACAAAACTACCCGGTTTTGGGGGGGCACCTGTTTTTTTGGCCCCTGGCTCACTGCCATCTAGGGAAACCTACCAAACCCACACATTTCTGAAAACTAGACACCCTGGGGAGTCCAATGAGGTATGGCTTGAGTGGATCCCCCAACGTTTCCCTATCCAAAATACCCTGGAAACCTCAAATGTAGCTAAAAAAAACACATTTTCCACATATTTGTGGGTGGAATCACTGTGGTGGCACAAATGTCCTACCCCACAGCGTTCTCCTTAGTGTCCCGAGTAAAATGATACCTCACTTGTGTAGGTGTCTAACGCAGAATTGGCTAAAAACGTATTTTAAAAAAAATGTAGCGCTTAGAATTCTCGGTGCTATACCCTTATTCCCTATGTTTTGGGCTCTTCCCAGTCACAGGCCCTTGCCCCACCCACACAAGTGAGGTATCATTTTACTCGGGAGACTGAGGGGAACGCTGTGGGGTAGGACATTTGTGCTGGCACAGTGATTCCACCTAAACATATGTGGAAAATGTGTTTTTTTCTGCTAAATTTGGGGTTTGCAGGGCATTCTGGGTAGGAAAACGTTGGGGGATCCACGCAAGCCATCCCTCGCTGGACTCCCCCGGGTGTCTAGTTTTCCAAAATGTGTGGGTTTGGTAGTTTTCCAAGATGGCCGCCGAGCCCGGGGCCAAAACCCTGGTGACCCCCCTTGCAAAACCAGGTTGTTTTGTGATAGGTAATTTTGATGTCTCCTCAATACGTTTTGGGCCCTTGCCTGTCGCTGGTACTTGACCCACCCATGCGAGTGAGGTATAATTTTTATAGGGAGACCTGAGGGAACGCTGGGTGGTAGGAAATTTGTGGATCCACGTAGATTCCAGAACTTTCCCACACAGAAATTTGAGAAAAATGTGAGTTTTTCAGCTAAATTTGAGGTTTGCAGGGCATTCTGGGTAGGAAAACGTTGGGGGAACCACGCAAGCCATAACTCGCTGGACTCCCCCTGGTGTCTAGTTTTCAGAAAAGTGTGGGTTTGGTAGGTTCGCAAGATGGCCGCTGAGCCCGGGGCCAAAAACCCAGGTGACCCCCCTTGCAAAACCAGGTTGTTTTGTGATAGGTAATTTTGATGTCTCCTCAATACATTTTGGGCCCTTGCCTATCGCGGGTACTTGACCCACACACGCGAATGAGGTATCATTTTTATCGGGAGACCTGGGGGAACGCTGGGTGGTAGGAAATTTGTGGATCCACGTAGATTCCAGAACTTTCCCACACAGACATTTGAGAAAAAAGTGATTTTTTCAACTAAATTTGAGGTTTGCAGGGCATTCTGGGTAGGAAAACGTTGGGGGACCTACGCAAGCCATACCTCGCTGGACTCCCCCAAGTGTCTAGTTTTCAGAAATGTGTGGGTTTGGTAGGTTTCCCAAGATGGCCACCGAGCTCGGGCCAAAAACACAGGTGACCCCCCTTGCAAAACCAGGTTGTTTTGTGATAGGTCATTTTGATGTCTCCTCAATACGTTTTGGGCCCTTGCCTGTCGCGGGTACTTGACCCACCCATGCAAGTGAGGTACCATTTTTATCAGGAGATCTGTGGGAACGCTGGGTGGTAGGAAATTTGTGGATCCACATAGATTCTAGAACTTTCCCACACAGAAATTTGAGAAAAATGTAATTTTTTCATCAAAATATGAGGTTTGCAGGGCATTCTGGGTAGGAAAATGTTGGGGGACCCACGCAAGCCATACCTCGTTGGACTCCCCCAAGTGTCTAGTTTTCAGAAATGTGTGGGTTTGGTAGGTTTCCCAAGATGGCCACCGAGCTCGGGCCAAAAACCCAGGTGACCCCCCTTGCACAACCAGGTTGTTTTGTGATAGGTCATTTTGATGTCTCCTCAATACGTTTTGGGCCCTTGCCTGTCGCGGGTACTTGACCCACCCATGCGAGTGAGGTACCATTTTTATCAGGAGTTCTGGGGGAACGCTGGGTGGTAGGAAATTTGTGGATCCACATAGATTCTAGAACTTTCCCACACAGAAATTTGAGAAAAATGTAATTTTTTCATCAAAATATGAGGTTTGCTGGGGATTCTGTGTAGGGAAACGTTGGGGGATCCAAGCAAGCCATACCTCACTGGACTCTCCTGGGTCTCTAGTTTTCAGAAATGTGTGGGTTTGGTAGGTTTCCCTAGATGGCTGCCGACCCTGGGACCAAAAACACAGATGCCCCCTATGTATCTGAAAATGACCTGGTTTTGCAAGGTGGGTCACATGAGTTTTTGGTCTTAGGCTTGGGGGCCATCTAGGGATACCTACCAAACCCACACATTTCTGAAAACTAGAGACCCGGGGGAGTCCAGGAAGGTATGGCTTGCGTGCATCCCCCAACGTTTCTCCACAGAATCCCCTGCAAACCTCACATTTTGATGAAAAAATCACTTTCTTCTCACATTTCTGTGTGGAAAAGTTATAGGATCACCGGGCTGACACAAATTTCCTACCACCCAGCGTTCCCCCAGGTCTCCCGATAAAAATGGTACCTCACACGAGTGGGTGGGTCAAGTACTCGCGACAGGCAAGGGTCCAAAACGTATTAAGGAGACATCAAAATGACCTATCACAAAACAACCTGGTTTTGCAAGGGGAGTCACCTGGATTTTTGGCCCCGAGCTCGGCGGCCATCTTGGGAAACCTACCAAACCCACACATTTCTGAAAACTAGACACCCGGGGGAGTCCAGCAAGGTATGGCTTGCGTGGGTCCCCCAACGTTTTCCTACTCAGAATCCCCTGCAAACCTCAAATTTATCTGAAGAAATCACTTTTTTCTCAAATTTGTGTGTGGGAAAGTTCTGGAATCTATGTGGATCCACAAATTTCCTACCACCCAGCGTTCCCCCAGGTCTCCCGATATAAATGATACCTCTCATGTGTGGGTGGGTCAAGACCCACAACAGGCAAGGGCCCAAAACGTATTGAGGAGACATCAAAATGACCTATCACAAAACAACCTGGTTTTGCAAGGGGGGTCACCTGGGTTTTTGGCCCCGGGCTCGGCAGCCATCTAGGAAAAGTACCAAACCCACACATTTCTGAAAACTAGGCACCCGGGGGAGTCCAGCGAGGTATGGCTTGTGTGGGTCCCCCAACGTTTTCCTACCCAGAATCCCCTGCAAACCTCAAATTTAGCTGACAAAATCACTCTTTTCTCAAATTTCTGTGTGGGAAAGTTCTGGAATCTATGGGGATCCACAAATTTCCTACCTCCCAGCGTTCCTCCAGGTCTCCCGATAAAAATGATACCTCACTCACGTGGGTGGGTCAAGTACCCGCGACAGGCAAGGACCCAAAACGTATTGAGGAGACATCAAAATTACCTATCACAAAACAACCTGGTTTTGCAAGGGGGGGTCAAGTGGGCTTTTGGCCCCGGGCTCGGCTGACATCCTGGGAAACTACCAAAACCACACATTTCTGAAAACTAGACCGCCGGGGGAGTCCAGCGAGGTATGGCTTGCGTGGATCCCCCAACGTTTCCCTACCCAGAATGCCCTGCAAACCTCAAATTTAGCAGAAAGAAACACATTTTCCACATATTTCTGGGTGGAATCACCGTGCCGGCACAAATGTCCTACCCCAAAGCGTTCCCCTCGGTCTCCCGAGTAAAATGATACTTCACTTGTGTGGGTGGGGCACGGGCCTGTGACTGGGAAGAGCCCAAAACATAGGGATTTAGGGTATAGCACTGAGAAATCTAAGCGCTACTTTTTTTTAAAATACGTTTTTTGCCAATTCTGCATTGGACACCCACACAAGTGAGGTATCATTTTACTCGGGACACTAAGGAGAATGCTGTGGAGTAGGACATTTGTGCCGGCACAGTGATTCCACCCACACATATGTGGAAAATGTGTTTTTTTCAGCTAAATTTGAGGTTTGCAAGGGATTCTGGGTAGGGAAACGTTGGGGGATCCACGCAAGCCATACCTCATTGGACTCCCCAGGGTGTCTAGTTTTCAGAAATGTGTGGATTTGGTAGGTTTCCCTAGTTGGCAGTGAGCCCGGGGCCAAAAAACCAGGTGCCTCTCCCAAAACCAGGCAGTTTTGTTATAGGTAATTTTGAAGTCTCCACAGTACGATTTGGGCCATTTCCTGTTGCAGCTACTATGCCTACCCACACAAGTGAGGTACCATTTTTATCGGGAGACCTGGGGAAACACTGGGTAGTAGGAAATTTGTAGATCTGCGCAGATTCCAGAACTTTCCCACACAGAAATATGAGAAAAAAGTTTATTTTTCACTAAATTTGAGGTTTGCAGGGGATTCTGGGTAGGAAAATGTTGGGGGACCCACGCAAGCCATACCTCACTCGACTCCCCCGGATGTCTAGTTTTCAGAAATGTATGGGTTTGGTAGGTTTCCCTATATGGCCGCCGAGCCCGGGGACAAAAACTCATGGGACCCCCCTTGCAAAACCAGGTTAGTTTGTGATAGGTAATTTTGATGTCGCCTCAATAGGTTTTGGGCCCTTGCCTGTAGCGGGTACTTGACCCACCCACACAAGTGAGGTACCATTTTTCTCGGAAGACTTTGGGGAACGCGGGGTGGGTGGAATTTTGTGGATCCACACAGATTCCAGAATTTTCCACCACAGAAATGTGAGGAAAACGTGTTTTTTTTTTGATACATTTTTAGGTTTGCAAGGGATTCTGGGTAACAGAACCTGGTGAGAGCCAGTCAAGTCACCCCATCCTGGATTCCCCTGAGAGTCTAGTTTTAAAAAATGTATAGGTTTGCTAGGTTTCCCTAGATGCCCGCACAGCTAGGGTTCAAAATCTACAGCTAGGCACTTTGCAAAAAAAGGGTCCGTTTTCACTGTGAAAATGTGATGTGGCCACGTTGCGTTTTGGGCCGTTTCCTGTCGCGAGCACTAGGCCTACCCACACAAGTGAGGTACAATTTTACTCGGAAGACTTTGGGGAACACGGGGTGGGTGGAATTTTGTGGATCCACGCAGATTCCAGAACTTTCCACCACAGAAATGTGAGAAAAACTTTTTTTTTTTGGACAAATGTTTAGGTTTGCAAGGGATTCTGGGTAACAGAACCTGGTGAGAGCCAGTCAAGTCACCCCATCCTGGATTCTCCTGGCAGTCTAGTTTTCAAAAATGTATAGGTTTGATTGGTTTCGTAAAGTGCCGGTAGAGCTAGGGTTCAAAATCTACAGCTAGGCACTTTGCAAACAAAATGTCCGTGTTCACTGTGAAAATGTGGTGTGTCCACGTTGCGTTTTTGGCCGTTTCCTGTCGCGGGCACTAGGCCTACCCACACAAGTGAGGTACCATGTTTCTCGGAAGACTTTGGGGAATGCGGGGTGGGTGGAATTTTGTGTATCCACGCAGATTCCAGAACTTTCCACCATAGAAATGTGAGGAAAATTTGTTTTTTTGGACAAAGTTTTAGGTTTGCAAGGGATTCTGGGTAACAGAACCTGGTGTGAGCCAGTCAAGTCACCCCATCCTGGATTCCCCTGGGTGTCTAGTTTTCAAAAATGTATAGGTTTGCTAGGTTTCCTGTTATAAATGGGATTTCTGGTTGGCTAAGGCTTGCGACAAAGCCAGGCAGAGACCACCACTCTAGTCAAGGCAAGGGAGTTACACACCCCAGATAACCCCTGCTCACCCCCTTGGTAGCTTGGCACGAGCAGTCAGGCCTATCCCGGAGGCAATGTGTAAAGCGTTTGCGCAACACACACACACAGCAGCAACACACTAGGCACACTACAAAAGGAACTCCACACAAGGTTATATAAAAAAATAGCCTTTGTATTATCATAAAACACATTAGAGACGTAATCACATATTTACACTGTGCCAACTGGCACGGGCAATATTCACAGGGTAAAGTGCCGGAGTACCCTCCAGGAGCGCGAGCGTGAGTCTGAGGCTGTGTGTGCTGGACGCTAAGAAATTGTTTTTAGCATCTTTTAACTTGGTACGTTTTAAATTGTTGCATATTTGCACTTTTCATACTGTTTCTGGCATTAATCCCTGATTAATCCTACCTGACAGATCGGCTACTCAGTCCAATCCCAATTTGCTCCATCACTGAAGCCGCCTTACGCCGACCGGCACTGAGGCCGGGGCTGGGGGTGGTGAGCGACGGCCATTGGGAGGTTAGCGGGCTAGTTGCTGTCAGGGGCGCCATAAAACACGCATGCTGACGCGACCGCGCAGCATTGTATGCCTGGGAAGGGTTGTGTTCAATACCCTCCAGGAGCGTGAGCGTGAGTCTGAAGCTGTGTGTGCTGCTCGCTAAGAAATTGTTTTTAGCATCTTTTAACTTGGTACGTTTTAAATTGTTGCATATTTGCACTTTTCATACTGTTTCTGGCATTAATCCCTGATTAATCCTACCTGACAGATCGGCTACTCAGTCCAATCCCAATTTGCTTCATCGCTGAAGCCACCTTACGCCGACCGGCACTGAGGCCGGGGCTGGGGGTGGTGAGCGACGGCCATTGGGAGGTTAGCGGGCTAGTTGCTGTCAGGGGCGCCATAAAACACGCATGCTGACGCGACCGCGCCGAAGGCGCGCCTAAGGCAAGCCCGTCTGCGCCCGTCCGCGCTCGGCCCGGGCTCAGGGCCAGGTCCCCTGGGATTCCGATGCAAGGTGGCCAAATATATACTAGGGATACACTAATGAGATTGGACCCTCTTGGCGGTGCTGCGTGCTGCCCAAGAATTTTGCCCTCGGCTAAATCGTCGGCATCGGCAAAATACTGTCCAAACTGCCATTGCTCACTACCCCATATTTTGGGGCTCCCCTGTAAAGTCATCTCTAATAGTAAAATAGGATCTTGGAAGCAGTTGGGTAGGCCTGAACTCAAATGTCTCCTCTTAAACGCTCGATCCTTGGTTAAACATAGCGTGGAATGCGCACTGTTTATAGAAGAACATAATATCAAGATGGCTGTCATTACAGAGACCTGGACAGATAGTGCCTCAGGACCCGATATTGTAAAGGCCTCTATCCCTGACTTTCTCTGCCATACTTTGGACAGACCACTAAGGAGAGGAGGGGGGTTGGCAGTTATCTACCATAAAAGCCTTGAGCCCTCTTTTGAGACAGCTTCCAATACAACTTGTGAGGCACTGTTAGTCAGCGTGAGAATTGCGCCCCAAGATACGCTGAAGGCTATGCTTATTTACCGGCCCCCTGGCCCCAGAGGTGGTTTTCTGGACTCCATCGGCTCATTGCTGGAGGAGGGGTTCTGTGCCAATGCTTTCACAATTCTTGGGGACTTCAACTTCCATATGGAGGACCCCATCGATACAGACACTGTAAGACTGATGGAAATTATGTCGGGCGGGGACCTTACGCAGAGGGTTGATGGTCCGACTCATGAAGCGGGTCATTTGCTTGATGGAATCTTTTCCAATTCCTCCAGCCTCTCTGTCCTGGACATTCTGCCACTTCCTTGGACAGACCATTCAGCCATTATTTTTTTGGTCATTTCGTCCCCCCTCAAAACTCTTAAACCCAAGCCTAGGGATAAAATACTTACACGGGCTTGGAAGAACATTAATAGGTGCAGCTTTGATAAAACTCTGATAGATTCGGTCCCCATTATTTCTAATAATATAGAGGATGCCACAGCGGCCTACACGAACTGGATTAATGCCGCCTGTCACAGACTGGCTCCAGTTAAAAGGTGTACCCCCAGACGTGGGCTCCCTTCGGCCCCCTGGTTTACTCAGAACCTACAGAAGCATAAATCAGACTGTAAGAGACTAGAGCGGCTCTGGAGAAAAGGGTATAATCTGACCAATAAGGAAGATTATAAATCCAGCCTTACAATATACAAAAAATCACTCCAGGAAGCAAAAAGGCCTACTTCTCAGAACAGATCACCGGTGCCAAGTCCTCTGCGAAGGAACTCTTCAGAACAGTCACCACTCTTATGAACCCCCTTAAACCGATTACTCATTGTAGTCCAGATTTTTGCGATATCTTAGCCTCTTTCTTCCTGAATAAAGTCGAGGTCATCTTTTCCTCCTTCAGCAATCTACAAGGGAGGCCAGTGATCTGGCAGCTGGGAAATTGGTAATCAACAATTCTCCTATGTTTAATAGATTCTCCCCTTTAGGGAACAAAGAGGTTACCAGTCTGCTGATGGGGTGCAGATCAGGTTCCCCCTTGGATCCCTGTCCAGCTGCAGTAATCAAAATCTCCCCGGAAATTATTTCCAACACTTTAACCTCCCTATTGAATCTCATAATGAGGGAAGGGCACTACCCTATGGCATGGAAAACAACTTCAATTCTGCCACTAATTAAGAAACCCAACCTAGATCCCAGTGATCCAAGTAGCTACCGTCCCATCTCCCGTCTCCCCTACCGGCTAAAATACTTGAGAAGGCTATGAACATGCAATTGAGTCTGTTCATTGAGGAAAACAACTTGCTGGATCCCTCTCAATACGGTTTCCGCGCAGGACACAGCACGGAATCAGCGCTGATCAAGGCTACGGAGGAGGTGCGTGAGGTTGTGGACCAAGGAGGCTCCGCCATTTTGATCATGTTGGATCTGTCGGCAGCCTTCGATACGGTCCATCATGAATTACTGATGGGCCGTCTATCGGAGGCTGGGGTCCAGGGTACGGCCTGGAACCTACTAAAATCATTTTTGGCCGACAGAACACAAACGGTAGAACTAGGTGGGGATAGATCGAAACCTTTCTCCATACCCTGTGGAGTTCCACAGGGGTCGTCCCCTAGTCCGACGCTTTTTAACATTTATGTGAGACCGCTGGCTGCCCTTATAAGATCTTTCGGGCTACTCCTAACCTCGTACGCAGATGACACCCAAATCGTAGTGTCTCTGCAGAGAGGGAAGGAAGCAGAAAAGGCCCCTAGCTGCCATGACTGTATGCTAGCAATAACTGGCTGGATGTCTGCTAATTGCCTGAAGTTGAATGCAGGCAAAACAGAGGTGATTATCTTTGGGAACAACCCGAACCCCTGGACTCCAGCATGGTGGCCTAGCACTATGGGCCTCCCCCAACCCCCTCTCGGAAAGTCAAGAACTTGGGGGTGACTATGGACAACACCCTCACATTTGGGGACCAGGTTAGCGGGGTGGTGTCGACAAGCTTTTTATCCTGAGGACCTTAAGGAAAATAAAACCTTTCCTCACAGAAGATAGTTTTAGAACAGTCGTCTCTGCCCTCATTCTGTCCCGACTAGACTACTGTAATGGCCTATACCTGACCATTAATAAAAAACATCTTAATAGATTGCAGATGGTGCAGAACGCGGCAGCTAGGTTGCTGACAGGGACTCCTAGGTTTATGTCGGTCAGAAATGACCTACGCCACCTTCACTGGCTCCCGATTTTACAGCGAGTCCAATTCAAGGCTCTCTGCACAGTCTTTAAGTCCCTGGCGGGTTCGGGCCCGGAAGACTTACAAAAGCGCATCCAATGGTATGTTCCAGGGAGAACATTGCGCTCAATGGAAGCAAAGCTGGCAGTCGTTCCTAGAATGAGAAAGGCTAACTGGGGTGGGAAGAGCTTTGTCCTTAGAGCCACCAATGCCTGGAACGGTCTGCCGCTATATCTAAGGACTGGCACTGATTTCCTTTCATTTAGGAAGGGTTTGAAAACCTGGTTGTTTTCAGCTTAGTCTCAGCCTGGCTCTGGGAGGGAGGTTTTTCATGTACCTATTACCTTAGGCATGCAATGCTCAGCGCCAGGACACCCTTGGGTAACAGTGCGCTTTACAAACCTATATAACATAACATAACATATAACATAACAGGGGAATTATATACAGGACCAGGCCAATCGGGCCACGGTCAGAACCATCAGGACAGGTAAGTAAATGCAGATATAAAACACAACCAGTAACTACTGGTACCATAATGACCTAAGCATTATCCTATTAGCATTAGACATAAACCCACATTAGGCCCAAACCTCATTAGCATAAACACATTACGCAATGGGCCTCACCTGCATAAACACATTATGCAATAACCTCATAAGCATAAACACATTACGCAAATAGGCACTACCTCAAGACATCATAACATGACATTAGGCATAACCACATTAGGCCCAAACCTCATTAGCATAAACACATTACGCAATGGGCCTAAATCATTCTGGGCAACATTCAGAGTAGGCATAAATACATTACGCCATCCTGTAGAGCCTGGCGCTCTACCCATGTCACCAACCTGCCCCTAGGCCAACTGGCCTTCTCTAGCGGCTCAAATGCCCTATGTCCCAATGTCAGGGCGCTAAGCTGCCACTTGCAGCTAAAGCAAAGAGCGCCATTGCACCGGCCTAAACGTTGCAGCTGCCTACTACTTGCTGGGCAGCTGTGAATGCAAACAAGGCCTGGCACTACTGTGCCCTCCTGTACAAATGTGCGCAAAACGTTGCAGCTGCCAGCGCTGGTGCGGTGCAGCTGTGAATCAATAATAGGCCCTGGCACAACTGTGCCCTCTGGGCCTCACTGGGGCTCTGGAGACAAACATGCCCCACGTTGCAGCTGCCCTCTGGCAAGCGGGGCAGCTGGAGATATGGCCAACTGGGGAGATCACGGGCCCCTAGAATAATCATGCCCAAGCGTTGGAGCCACACACAGGCTCTAAAAATAAACTTGCCTGCCTCGTTGGAGCGGCCCGCTGCCATCCGGGGCCGCTCTGTACTTTTACCGTCATGGTGCCGCAATCAGCACCAACCCTGTGCCCCCTGGAGGCCCCACTCACCGGACTGGTCTGGGGAGGTGCTCCTCGTCACTCCGGACACCGCGGGCAGCAGGCGGGGCTCTCTCGCTCATGAGAGCCTCGCTGGGGATCCGGTTGCACTTCTCTTCACCCGGGCCCCCTCCTGGGACCCGGGACTCCTCTTCACTTCGGCCGCCTGCGGGGTCGCTGCTCTCTTCTTCGCCGCCGGGGCTCCCAGCTCAATCACGGGAGCCCTGCGCTGCTATCGGCGGCCTCGGCCGCCACTTCTCCACTTCACCCGGGCCCCCTCCTGGGACCCGGGACTTCAACATGGAGACTGCGAGGCTCCGGGACCTCACACACGCGGGGCCTCCCTCAGCTTCACGGGAGCCCCGCCGAGCCTCTCCAGACTTCCGCTTTCCTCCTGGCCCCACCTACAACCAGGCCGGATGCCTGGCTTCCTGTTTCGCCACGGCGGCGGCTCACTTTCTCTTCGGCGGTGTCCTGCGGGGTGGGCACCCGCCTTTGAAAGTCGGCATAGAGCGGGGTGGGCACCCGCCTTAGCATATTCAAAAAGCGGGGTAGGCTCCCGCTTCTCAGGGACACAATTGCGGGGTGGGCACCCGCGAGACTTGCACCCTAAACACGGGGTAGGCTCCTGCCTAAAAGAGGCATGAAACAGCGGGGTGGGCTCCCGCTCGATCCCTGCGTCATGCAGGGGAATCCCCACGACAGGATTTCCTCGGGACACCTCTGCAGCTCAGCGCTGCGGAGGCGAGGCACTCCTCTTTCTCTGGGAAATCAAAACACAGCGCTCCCCAGGCGCTAGATGTCCCAAGATTCAAAAGTAAAGTGCAGGGGCACAGCTGGGCCCAGGGAGGCCAGCAAACAGGGCCCTCCAGCAGGGAGGCCAGCCCCCATGGCGGTTCCTCCTGGGCCCCAGCAGCGAGCCCCCAAAGGTCCAGGAACAGCACAACAGAACTGAACCTTTTCATGGGGTCACAGCCCCTTCTTTTATACAGAATGTTCCTTTGTCTCAAAGTGTAGGGCATGGGGGAACCAGATACAACTGGTTCAGGGGAGCTGTTGAGCACTTTGTTTTGCTCAGCTCCTCTCTCCCTTTCACAGGACAGGCCAGGGACATTAGACACACCACAGGAGGTGGAGCCAGCATTGTGGAGGGAAGGTACAGCCCTATTCAGGTCCCAGGTGCAACTCCTCCCTCCCATCTACATGCAGATCTCCCTATTCAGCCCTGCGCTGACTCACCCTGCCCCTCCTGGAGCCACACACACCTCCCAGCCCCTGTCACTCACAAGCCAGACATGCAATTCACATCAGGCAGGCAGACACAGAGCACACATAAATGCCAACTTCTAAAAGTGGCATTTCTACACCCGTCACAATAAATCTGCGCACACCATTGCGCAGCATTTATTCTCACAGAGTCATACATACCAGACTTGACCACACTGCTCCTCTCATACCAGGAATTACCATGGACACACTTATCCCCCATGCATTCCTATGGGAGGGCAGGCCAATCTCACCACAAGTACACAGAGAGCGCACGCACTTTCCACTGGACCACAGTGCGAAAGTGCTCAGAGGCCTAAAATCACCAACACCAGGTTACAGACAAGGCAAAAAGTTTAGGGGTGAACCTGCCACAAAGGGGCCAAGTCCAACATTTCCCTAGCTGCCAGCAGAGCTAGGGTTCAAAATCTACAGCTAGGCACTTTGCAAAAAAAGGTCAGTTTTCACTGTGAAAATGTGGTGTGTCCACGTTGCGTTTTGGGCCGTTTCCTGTTGCGGGCACTAGGCCTACCCACACAAGTGAGGTACTATTTTTCTCGGAAGACTTTGGGGAACGCGGGGTGGGTGGAATTTTGTGGATCCACGCAGATTCCAGAACTTTCCACCACAGAAGTGTGAGGAAAATGTGTTTTTTAGACACATTTTTAGGTTTGCAAGGGATTCTGGGTAACGGAAACTGGTGAGAGCCAGTCAAGTCACCCCATCCTGGATTTCCCTGGGTGTATAGTTTTCAAAAATGTATAGGTTTTCTAGGTTTCCCCAGGTGCCGGCAGAGCTAGGGTTCAAAATCTACAGCTAGGCACTTTGCAAAAAAAGGGTCAGTTTTCACTGTGAAAATGTGGTGTGTCCACGTTGCGTTTTGGGCCGTTTCCTGTTGTGGGCACTAGGCCTACCCACACAAGTGAGGTACCATTCAGGGTGGGTGGAATTTTGTGGATCCACGCAGATTCCAGAACTTTCCACCACTGAAATGTGAGGAAAATGTGTATTTTTGGACAAATGTTTAGGTTTGCAAGGGATTCTGGGTAACAGAAACTGGTGAGAGCCAGTCAAGTCACCCCATCCTGGATTCCCCTGGGTGTCTAGTTTTCAAAAATGTATAGGTTTGCTAGGTTTCCCTTGGTGCCGGCAGAGCTAGGGTTAAAAATCTACAGCTAGGCACTTTGCAAAAAAAGGGTCCGTTTTACCTGTGAAAATGTGGTGTGTCCACGTTGCGTTTTGGGCCGTTTCCTGTTGCGGGCACTAGGCCTACCCACACAAGTGAGGTACCATTTTTCTCGGAAGACTTTGGGGAACGTGGGGTGGGTGGAATGTTGTGCATCCACGTAGATTCCAGAACTTTCCACCACAGAAATGTGAGGAAAATGTGTTTTTGTTTGACACATTTTTAGGTTTGCAAGGGATTCTGGGTAACAGAACCTGGTGAGAGCCAGTCAAGTCACCCCATCCTGAATTCCCCTGGGTATCTAGTTTTCAAAAATGTATAGGTTTTCTAGGTTTCCCTAGGTGCCGGCAGAGCTAGGACCCAAAATCCACAGGTAGGCACATTCCGAAAAAAAAGTCAGTGCCTAGTGGGCTTTTTGCCGCCCTGGGGAGGGGGGAAATCGGGGGCTATTGCCCCGATATGCCCCTGAGAGGGCAGAAAGACTGTGGCTATTCTTTTGGGGGGTTGGGGGCATTGGGATGCCCATTCTGGTCAGCCCCCACCCCTGTGTATAAAAAAGCCAGCATAATCGTTGGCGCATAGTGGGCTCTATGCCCCCCCAGGGGGCAGATCTGGGGCTACTGCCCCCATCTGCCTCCTGGGAGGGGCAGAAAGACTGTGGCATCTTTTTTGGAGTGGGTGGGGGCATTGGCATGTCCATTCTTGGCATCCCCCACCCCGAACTTTGGGGAAAAAAAATCCCTGGTGGCTAGTGGGCTTTCTGACCCCCCGGGGGGTGCAGATAATGTGCTATTGCCCCACCTGCCTCCCAGGGGGGAAGAAAGACTGTAGCTTTTTTTTTGGGGGTGGGGCATTGACATGCCCATTCTGGGCAGCCCCCACCCCTACCTATATAAAAAAAAATCCCTGGCGCTTAGTGGGCTTTCTGCCGGGGGGTGCAGATCAGGGGCTATTGCCCCCATCTGCACCCCCTGGGGGAAGAAAGTCTTTTGTTTTCTTTGGGGGGTAGGGTGGGGCAGCCCCCACCCCGAGTCTATAAAAAAAATAATCCCTGGCATCTAGGGTGCTTTCTGTCCCCCCAGGTGGGACAGATTGGGGGCTTCTGCCCCCATCTGCCCCTGGGGGGCAGAAAGACTGGAATTTCATGGGGGGAGGGGTGGGGGCATTGGCATGCCCATCTTGGGCAACCCCCACCCCTAAATTCATCGGGGGAAAAAAGCCCTGGTGTCTAGTGGGCTTTCTGCCCCCCCGGGGGGGCATATTGGGGACTACTGCCCCCATATGCCCCCAGGGGGGGGGCATAAAGAGTGTAATTTTGCATGGGGGTTGGGGGCATTGGTATGCCCATATTGGGCAGCCCCCACCCCTAACTATAATAAACAATACTAAATCCCTGGGATCTAGTGGGCTTTCTTTCCCCCCGGGGTGTCAGATTGGGGGCTACTGCAGCCATCTGCCCCCCAGGGTGGGGTGCAGAAAGACTGAATATGGCCCAAAACAAATGGGGGGAGCAAAGGCCTGTGCCCAAGGGGCCACTCCCCCCTCCCTGGTGCCTAGTGGGTAGATCCCTGCTTTGGGATCGCCCTCCTGGGGTGATCCATCCCCAAGCAGGGATCCACTAGGGAGGGGTACCATTGGAAAGGGGAGATTCTCCCTTTCCAACGATGCCTCTCCTGACTTTCTACGTGCTCAGGGGGCTGAGATAGCCCCTGAGCACGTAAGCTAAACTGAAATGAGCCTCTTGGCTCATTTCAGTTTCAGTTTCCTGAAATGATGTCAGCGCGACGTGCGCACTGATCGTCATTTCAGGGAAACCATCCAGGCAGCCTCGGGAGCTGGGAAGCTCTTCCCAGCTCCCGAGGCTATTGAGGTAAGGGAATCCCTCTGGTGCCCGCACCAGAGGGATTCCCTGTGCCATGTGCGAGGACGGCCGGGGGCCGTCCTACGCACATGAGCACTGGTGCGTCGGATGGCCCCCGGCCGTCCGACGCACAGAAGGTGTTAACAACACATTTTCTCTTTCTTCCGTCTTCAATTCTATTTTTGCTACTGCAGGTGAAATGTATTACGTGTAATGCCATCCATGGAGCACAACTCAGACCATTAGTTTCTTGGGTTAGGCTTTGGACCAACTCAGATGGTTTTGTGTAGAGGTCTTCTCCTAAGAAATAGAACAATATCCTTTCGTTGATTTTAACATATTAAGTACTTACGTCTTAGCCTCGGCTTCCCTGGGTTATGTGTTTTCCCTGATTCTATTCAGTGCGAGATGGCCTCCATGATGCAGCCTTGAACTGCTCTGCTTTGCTAACCTGATCGTCAAATGCTAATGGGGTACTTGGTCCCCAATTGGAGAATAGATAATACAGAGGCTCCAGGACATCGGAAATTAAAAATCCCATGTGTAATATTGTTTGCAGAAACAATGACTCTTTAACTGTATATTTTGATTAATGTGCTCTTCATTCTTGATAATCCATTAATAACTGTCTTCTGTTCTACATATTGCAGAATGGTAAGTTTGGGTGTTCTATAGCTCTATGGGGGTGGCTATCTCTCCAGACTCTCCTTTCAGACCTTTCCTCTATACATAGTATGTGACTTACATTGTCCTTCAAGTTAGACATGTGAAAAAGAACAAGGAACATATCACTCCTCCACCCAGGCCTGGAGGTTTTCCCTCCCCATTTGGCCCCCATTCTCTGTCTACCACCTCTCTTCCTTTTGACATATCCATTCCCTGCCTCCAATTAACCCTCCTTGACCAAGAAAAAGAAGAGGGGTGTATGACTCCTCCTCCAGTCCTACAGCTTCTCCACCAAGAATTTGTAAGGAGTTTTTATATATGGAAGGTTCCATGGTAAACTGGTCCATAGGCTGTTCCTCTGCACCCAGTTGGAGGAACTAGACAGATGTCATGCCTCTTTCTTTTCTGCAGGCATGCTATTGGTTGTTCTAGAAGAAGTTCCCCAGGATGCCTCACCCCTTTTATAAAGAGGGTCCTTACCTATTTTCCTCACATCACAGATCGAACCAGTCAGGAAAAATGGCAACGCATGCTGGGGAACTGGCATTTAAGGTGGTTTTTTACCCCTCCCCATGTCGGAGGACCCTGTACTCTCATGGTGGTTTCAAAGTCAACCACTCCAATATGGTCATCATGTACAACCTGCATGCACCTGCATCACCGCGTATGTGGCATGATGCATGCACATGCACATGCATGCCTCATGATATTCTGGCAGCCATTTGACTTTACCTATCCAAACATAAACGATTGCCATGTCAAAATGGTTAAAAAATGCATTGGAGCTGGTAAAAGTATAGTGAGCAGCCCTGTAACATTTCACAGGTATGGGCCATGTGTTAAGAACATAATGATAAAAATATGAGATGAGTCGAACAGGGAAGGGTAGGGAAGAACTAAAGCGAATTAGGAAGAGGTGGGTTTGGAGGCTGTGGGGCCTATGAGGCAGAGGGTGAACATGCTATATTATGCTGATGTGAACTACTTTTTAAAGTAGTCAACACCCAACAAAATACAATGGGTTAGTACAAAATCTGATGGAAAGCCCTGTCAGCTGATCAACAGTAGCCAGTGCCTGACTGGACCTGCCCAAAGGCCTCTTTGTAAAAATGTATGCATGTGTGTATTTGTGTGTGTGTATGTTTTTGCATATATGTGTGTGTGAATGTTGTTTTAGGCATGAATTCTTGCCATTACATCAAAAGCTACCTGTAGATGACACCTAAAAACTGGAGATGTCTATGTAACTTAGTCAGAAGAAATATTCTACCAAGTGTCAGAGAGGATCCCAAGGTATGTATTTGGAAACAGCGGTACTATGTTTATACCACAAGCAGTGTTATTTATGTCCCTAAACATTCCGCTATGGAGTAATAGTTCAGATCGCTTTATTTTGCAAAAGCAACCGAATGAGGAGAAAATGTGTTAGGGCATTTCTGTACGAATGAAAACATTTGCAGGTCTTTAGTTTGCAACATTTTTAATCTAAATGAAAGAGGTTTTTTTTAAAGTTTCCCGAAGAGCATTCTTATAGTCATTAATTTATTGCAAATGCTATTTTAGTTTGAGATTGTGACACGAGCAGATGGGACCACATCATTGCTCAGCCGATGGGCCATTACTGGCTCCCCGGGGCGCTATGAATCCACTACCAGGATTATTCATCATTAAAAAGGTGTGCATGTTTATGGCTCCTTAATCAGAGCCATTCACCTTAGTTCAAGGTTTTGCTGTCTCTAGAGAATCGCCCTGCATCTACATTCCACAACAGAAATGTCTGATTTTGGTTGCACCATAGCTAGGGGTGCGAATACATTTCTTTTGGGAAGAAAAGTCTCCCGAGCTTTGGGATTCTGAGGAGACCCATGGGCAAAAATACTGTTTTCTGTGAAGTATGACTTGTTTAGAACCATTTTGAGTGTGTTAGATAATGATATGTGTAACATTAATTTTGCCAAAAGTCAAAATTTTCACACAGAAGTGAGCAACAAAACCTTAGCAGGTGCGTTGTGACTTTAGTTGGACTATGGGCCAGATGTATCAAGCGTTTTTCCCGTTCGCAAACGGGCCGATTCTGCGAATCGGCCCATTTGCGAACGGGAAAAAGCCTTTTGGGATGTATCATCCCAAAAGACATTCGCAAAATAGGGAATCGCAAAAATTGCGATTCCCTATTTTGCGAATGCATTTAAGGAATTGCAATTGGCGATTCCTTAAGTGAAATGCAGGAAGCAAAAAAAATTTGCGACCTGCCTTTAAGGAATCGCAAATTACAACCAACTTCAAGTTGGTGGTAATATGCCAATTCCATGAAAATGTCACTTTTTGCATTTTTCAAGGTGCCATATGGCGTACATACATGCCCTTAGGGCATGTATGTGCGCCACATGTGCACACATGCATATTCCAGGGGTGCAACAGGGTGTCCATTTGGCACCCTTGCACCCTTGAAATTGCATGCGCAATTTGCGAGTACCTATTGGGTACTCGCAAATTGCGCATGCAATTCCCATTCATTCCAATGGGCCTCTAGGCCCATAGGAATGAAGGTGAAGCCATTCCTTATTTGCGACTCGCAATCTGCGAGTCGCAAATAAGGAATATGTAGAATCGCAATTATTATTGCGAAACCTACATACATTGCATTTTGCGATTCCATAATAGCGAATCGGTAAAATTTGCTATTATGGAATCGCAAAATACAATATTGATACAGCTGGCCCTATGTGTTTTCCAGGGTGAATGTTGTACTTGCTGCTCAGCCAGTGTGAATGTGGTATGGGATGTTGGTGTGGATGATGCTGTGGAATGTTGGGTGAGGTGAGATTGCGAGTGGGGAGAATGGGCTGAGCAGCAGGAAGGCTGCTCCTGGTGGGGCTCTGCTCAAGATCTTAACCTGTAATAAACTTATCTAAAGATACTACCTGGAGTGGACCTACTTTGATTACTACAGTGCCCTACTATATTTCAGCTCAAACATCAATTTCACAGATATACAGAATGCAAAACGTTTTAGATCAAACTAACACTTTTTAATGTGTGAACTGTCAAAAAAGTAAATAATACTCTGTCCCCCTCTTCCCCATCTTCTCTCAAAGTTTCGCATTTCTATTTCACTCTCACGCTGTATTAGCAGAATAACATATTAAATGCAGGTAGAAAACCAATGGGATTCTTTCGTATCTGCTTAATGCTTGGTAATGAACCGTGTAAAAAATCAAACATAATGAAAGGGCCATGTGACGATCGGTCCCGATTCTGGCTACTAAAAGTTTGTTAAAATCTGGAATTGCTTCTCATTTCGCAATACCAGACCCATTAACAAATAGGAGTTTATGTATGATTCAGAATTACAACTCGTGTAAAATTACAGCACACACCCGGTTGCTTTCCTTGCGCAGATTTTGATAAGTAAAACCTGGTGAAATTTGTGCAGCGAAAATAGTCCAGTTTTGCAACTGCAGATACAGAGGGGCGGTGCAGGCAGATTTGCAAAATCATTTATGTCTACAGGAAGTTATGCTACATGAGTACTCTTTTGCATACCCTTTTATGGCTTTGTAAATTGGTCCAGAACGTCCATCTCCCTATTAATAAAAGTGCAAAGAAGGCACAGTTCTTTCTGCTTGTGATAACTGTATATTCAGATTCACATTTTATACCCACTGTGTTCCAATTTTACATGTTTTGGGGACAATTCACAAAGGCATGTAATAGTATGTAAAAAATGATTAATGAGTACCACTCTGCGTATTCCAAATTGTCTTTATGATTAGGTCCCATGAGATTACTGTGTAAGCCCAATTCGGTCCTGTAGGATTCCTAATGGCAGAGAAACAATGAACCCAGAAATAACTTCTACCTAGGGTATCTGTAATTCCTTGCATAGTGGTGAAACATTATAAGTCTACTGGGACACTCTGAATGAGTCATGGTACACTAAATTGTCTTAACAGGTTTGTGCTTCCTAATGATTTCACATTAAAGACCCTTACCGTGACATAATTATAGTTACCATGCAAAGCACATAATACCATCGTAGAACTGCATAAATTCGGAATCACTGCGGCATAGTTCTAATGTTTGTTGCTTCTGTTTTTAGGTCTTTCAAACATATTGGATGAAGAGCTGGAACGAGGGCAAGACAGGACTAGACAGATGTCTAAAAGTTGCAAAATTGCAATTATGAGCAGCAAAATTTGCATCCATGTCTAATGAAAGAGGGGATAAAATGCACTGGCACCCGTTTAAGTAGTGCAAGCTCCTGATCTGCTTTATGATGTGTGTTCATTGAATAGCAATTGCATGGCCATATCTCAAATAAAATTAGAACCCAAGAAATGGGAATCATGGAGCTGAGAATATGGGTGGGTGAAGAATTCTGCTCCGCAGGCGGACTTCGCGGATTTTTGCCCACTTTGTACTCAGTGTGGAGTTCTGAAAAACTCAGTGAAGTGACACAGAGTAGAGTTTTTTCTCTCATGCGGCTCACCAACATTAAGTTGCTGAGTGCTTGCGAGAAAGAATCGCACACTAGACTTCCTCCCGTCTAGATTTCTCAACATGGGCGGTTGCCGCAGCTCGCATTGAGAAATCTGCTGCTCGCGTTGAGGAAGCTGTCGCTCGAGTAGCATGTCTCCTCGAGTGGCAGAAAGCAACAGCACCATTTGGTGTGACTCGTGTTACCATTTGCGCTGTTTTTGCAGCACAGGACAAAATCCTGGTGCTAAAAATCAGTGCGAGCAGTGCGACTTAACAGACTCCACTGCTGGCAGAACTCCGTGGAGTGCAGTGGAGTTTTCTGGCACTTTGCAGAGTTCCGTGGAGTAAAACTCCGAGAACTCCGCCCAGGCCTAGCTGAGAAGTTCTGAAGCGACACAAATGTAATCACAATATTTATTCTGAATTGCATTTGTATTTTTGGAACAAGTCCAATAAAGGTGAATGTTCTCTTAAAAGTAGGATATGAAAATGTATCTCTTCATGTAATATTATATGTACAGTTATGCACTGGATTTATTTAGATACTCATTGCATATGTTCAACACAGTAATTATTATCACCATGGACCCCATTTTGCTCTAAAGGGCTTTCCGTAGGAATTTTGCAGTGAAAAAATGACTTCAGTAGGTTTTTAACCTGTTCTCTGGTTATATAATTTCCATTACCAAATTTACCCATATACTCAGTAAATTACAACGTTATCAATTTGCTACTGCTGCGTAAAAGCGCCATTAAAAATCAGGAAGAGAAACTTTCGTTTTTGGCCGAGGGGGTACCAAGAACCCCTGCTGTCTACGATTTTTACTATCATTGTTTTGGTAGGGCTCACAAAATGGACTCTGTCCAAAAATGCCTCTTGAGTTACACATTGCTAGAATTCTTAATACCAATATTGTATCAGTGTAGCCCATTGGCACACACACTAGGGTGCTTACATTGTTTTACGCTATTTTTGTTGTTTCAGCCATCACTCAGACTATTGTTCCTCTTCACTATGTTATGCCAACTATTCTGCTGTAAATAAACATGAGCTTCACGATCCCCAGGCCTTTCCTGCCACATTTTCGACATTTATTTTTTGCATGAATCAGTATCTAATTTTTTGCATTAATAATGTGATGCTTGCTCACATTTCTTTATGAACCATAAATCAATCATAGACCAATCCTGAAGGAAAATTGTGTTTTTTAATGTCTTTACAACATTCACTAAATCAATACTGTCATCGATGAAATGCTGTTTAAGCACACCTTGTAACTTCTGTTCAGGCTTTGTGATTGATTGTAGTCCATTTCAAAATCATTTTAAATAAACCCGCTCTAAAAGCTCAAAGGTTTGCCCCACTGAAGAAGGGGCATATTTTTCTGTGTACATATGGAAATGCCTTTAAATAACATTAGTGTGGATAGGGCTGAATATGCCCTATTGCGGATCAAACAGAAATATTACATGGGGGGAACAAAGCGGGCCTACTCCTGGCCCAGAGACTCAGAGCACGGGCGAATAGTCAGAGAGTGACCGGAATCGTCAATACTCAAGGTGATATGCTCGAACAGGATGAGCAAATAGTGCAGGAGTTTCAACACTTTTATAGGGAATTATATGAGGCAGAGGAGTACTCAGACATGGACATATAAACATATCTGACTCACTCCCCAACTGATAGGCTGGACCACCAAAATGCCCTCACTCTAGAGAAAAACATACACATCAATGAGGTACTTACGGCGATATCCCATCTACCAACCGGAAACGTGCCGGGACACGACGGATACCCCCCAGAATTTTACAAACTCTTTGCCCCTGTATTGGCCCTGATCCCTACCAGTGACACAGGCATCCTGACTGAGACAATGAGACTGGCTACTATTACGGTTATACCGAAGAAGGGCAAGGATCCAACTCAGTGTGCAGCGTATAGACCCATCTCACTACTTAACGTAGATGCTAAAATCTTTACCTCGATCCTCGCCGCGCACCTAGCCCCAATGATGCAGGGTCTCATTGACCTGTACCAGGCCGGAATTATTCCAGAGCGCAATTGCATCGGCAACACAAAGAGACTATGCCACCTATTAGACAAGATCCAAAGAACTAGGACGCCAGCACTCTTGTTCTCTATGGTTGCGGAAAAGGCATTCAATAGAGTGCATTCGCCATTCTTAGGGGCTGTCCTCCGGGCCGTGGCCCTAGGACCTAGATTTATAGGGTGGGTCCTAGCTGGTTACGCAAAGCCACAGGCAAGAGTGAGGGTGAATGGGACACTATCTCAGCCTTTCTGCATCGAACGGGGAACCCGGCAAGGATGCCCCTTGTCCCCGCTCCTGTTTGCACTATATATGGAGCCATTCGCGGAGCGAATAAGGGCAAATGCAGGGATAGTCGGAGTGAGGATGGGAGGTAGGAATAATAAACTGGCCCTTTATGCGGACAATGTGATGGTGATAATAGCGGACCCCCTCCGCTCTTTACCAAAACTTATTTTAGAGGTGGAAGCATTCGGTGCGGTATCAGGTTTCAAGATCGGCGCACTACTGAACCTCACGACCCCGGCCCCGGATGCAGAAAGTATATGGAATCTTTACCCCTATCCATGGGCTACGCAGGGGGTGACCTATTTGGGCCTTCACATACACCCCACGGTTAGGCAAACAGCAGAGAGCAACTATGGTCGCCTACTAGCAGACACGCACAGAATTGGAAAAATGGAAAGACCATACGCTGTCCTGGCTGGGGAGGCTGGTGGCAATAAAAATGACCATGCTCCCAGAGATACTATATGTCATGCAAACATTGCCCCTTACCCCCCCTCCCCAGGTTCTACCTAAACTACGACACTTGATAGAACACTATGTATGGGCTGGGAAAAGGGCACACATCGCTAAATGCTTGACGTACCTGCCACCAGCATGTGGCGGTCTGGGCATCCCTAACCTCAAACACTACTACCAAGCAGCTCAGCTCTGGTACATGGTGGAGTGGAACAGGCCCACCACGGAGAAGCATTGGTGCTTCAATGATCAGGCCATCACAGGCATACACATATGGCTCCCTAAGCCACACCGGCCACAGGGAGTGTATATCTCCCCGATACTTCGCTCTACGGTCAGTGTCTGGGATGCAGTAGCGATCTCAAAGAAACTATCCTTGAGACTCTCCCCCATTCTGGGAAACCCATACTTCCTACCAGCAATGCACGGATCGGTGTATATGCCATGGCAGCAGGCAAATTGTAAGAGAGCGGGCGACCTATTTGATCATTTGGGTATTATGTCCTTCCAGCAAATTCAAAAAGGATATGGGTTACCCTCTTCGGCACACTGGCAATACACCACTATTCGTCACTGGGTCACACAACCAGCCATGAAGCACTCTGTGAGCAGACCACTGCTACCCTTCAAAAAATGGTTTATCACCAGACATACCGATAAAAAACTGATATCAGTTATATACACCTTCCTAAACACATCACTATCCCAAACCAAAACAAAAGCACAGGAGAGATGGGAGAAGGAGTGTGGTAGACAGTTCACACAGAAGGAGTGGTCAGACATACAGAAACGAGCAAATAAATCAGCACAGTCTGCCACGGGTAAAGGGACTCTACTACAGATAGCTCACTACTGGTATTATACACCCGAGCGCACAGCACGTTGGAAAAGCGGAGGAGACCCCACATGCTGGAGAGGGTGTGGAGACACAGGGACATTGACACACCTTCTGTGGCAGTGCCCTAAAATACAGGCATACTGGCAGGAGGTATTAAACGCGATAGATGAAATCTTTGATACTGAACTCCCCCGGTTTCCGAGGTACATTCTCCTAGGCCTCCCCAACCCTTTAACATACCCTCTCGGATCCCTGAAGGGGTGCACAATCACATTATCTCTATGCGCAGCTAAACAATCCCTTCTAGGATGATGGGGCACGAGCGCGATACCACGACATATGGACTGGCTTTACAAGCTGTGGGATCTACTGGGGATGGAGAAGCTCACAGCAGTGGCAGAAAACCAACTGCCACAATTCGATAAGATGTGGGGACCCTGCATTAGATACCTCAGTGGGGAATTTAGGGAGCTGACATGCCCGATGTACCTTCGAATACTTTGCCTAATACTAGAAGAGACACCATCCACGGAACAAGTTTCAAATACTTAAAGTGCTGGGCGCAGTCTATATTAGCGCTACTCAACAGAGAAACCCTAGTGTCTGATTCCTCATAACACCAAGGAGACAGCCCATGGGTACCCCCCTTCTCACTTGCTCCCTACTTTTCTTTCCATTATTGGGTTTTTATTTGCTTTGGTATGTCTTCTTCGCTGCATTTCTTTTATTTCCGCCTCACCGGCCGTTGGATGTAGGTGAGAGTATTTGTTTTGTTTCTCCTGTTTATTTTTTTCTTGCTCAATATACCTATTTTAAACAATAAAATAATTTAAACATAAATAACATTAGTGTGGTAGAATTCTTTGACCCTAGTATAGGTTTATTAGACCAAGAAAGAGGACATTTTTAAAGGTGGAAATATGTTTGCTCCAGGGTACTGTTCAAAGTTGAATCTGAGCGTTAAGATTAAGTTCTCTTTTCAGAATGGATCACTATTGCACCAATAGTTTCACCATACAATAGAGCCATATGGCACATTTCCCTGCCCTGTAATTCTATCTAGATATTGCGCATATTAATATATACTCTTTGTATTTTTCTGCGTATTACCCCCATTGCATTTCAGACATTCATATATTTATATATATCAAAGTGCACATTTTCATTTATAAACACATGCTGCATTTAGAATTGATTGCCCATGTGCAACATGTAACATTTGCTTTTTAATAGTTTAGTAGTGCATTAATTATGCATATATATATATGCATTCATATGATTGGTAATGCCTGAAAGAAATAAGGGAAGGTGCAACTAGATTAATTTGGTAATTCTTGCATTTTATATCACTCATGACAATTCCTGACCTTTTCAAAATAATTAGAAAGTTATATTTAAGCTTGGAACAGACATGTATTAGGCAGAGAGGAATCTTTGACTTCCTGGTTGATTCGTGTTGTGTAAGATGGACTGCAAACATTCTCAGTGAAGGCAATAGACTCCTCAAGCCTGTCTGTTCTTATCAGATTTATTGGGAATGCCACAATTAAGACAGAGAGACAGCAAGCACCCTTCTCAAAGAACAGGCTTGTTGTTCAGCTAAGGTATGCGGGCTAGAGGCCACTGCAAGAAACTCACATAGGCACTTTTGGTGCTGAGACGGCTTAGTTAGGGGCTAGAAGGGAGGGGTTTGTTAAGAGAGACTGGTTCCATCAGTCAGCGCAATGAATTGCTGAAATATCATCACAATGTTGTAATTCCATTTATTATTTTGCTTATTAATAGCTTTCATTGCCCCTATTTAAATAGTTTTTATAGTTATTTCTAAATATATTTTCTGCACTTAGGACGTTGATTTTAAAACAGTCTTTATATATATATATATATATATATTTATATATATATATATATATATATATATAAATGCAAATCCAGTTGTCTGCCTGTAGTGCCGTATGCCTGCCAATTACTCGTCGGTGCCAGCCGTGGCGGCAGGGGCCACAAAATTGTTTCAAAACAGTCCTAATTCCAATCGGAAAGGAAGGCGGCACACCAATTCAAACCACGTGTGATTTATTCGGGCACAAAGAACAACGCGTTTCGGCCGAAACGGCCTTTGTCAAGTTATCATACAGCCGTCAACAATACCATTAATTACGTCATAATGAAAATAGAGAACATACTACAATGCATGATGTTGGCAGTAATTACAATGATGAAAATTCAAAAAATGAAAAGCCGAGTAAATCTTAATGCATAAATTCATGAGCAGATATGTACAAAAATTCATGACAAATACATATGTCTAGCACAATCGCAAAGTAGTTACAAATTCATGTAGAGCAATGTGTACCGGCTCTAATCACATGCCGGTAACCTTTTATCTTCTAATAGACATAGTAGAAAGACTCTGATGATACGGACTTGCAAGGACATATGTGGGTAATCCCACATGATAATGGTTATACTGTATGCCACACCTCACAATTTTCAATTTTAAGTTTATCAAAAGTATTGCCTGAAATACCAACAATCATAAAACATATCAAAATTAAAGATTTCATATCTGACACAATCAATACGTGACATACCAAGCATATTTATCTATGTATTGTGGCCATTCATCTATTCCAAATAAAGCCTTGATGTATGAGGTCATGCAGAGTAATTGTGTACACAAATATATATGAGCATGTATGGTATATTAATTACTGGCATCTAATAAGCATAAATTAGGCACCTAGACGGCATGTATGTGGGAAAAAGTATCAATAATGTGAAGGGACCAAAGTGAAAAAGAAATTGTATAAACCTCCCAATCTCTGTTAATAAGGCAGACCCTACGGGAAATATTAAGATACTCATCAAATGATGAGTATCCTGTGTCCCCTAGGAATTGTGCACAAAGAATATTAGCATCAAAACATAACAATCGATACAGCGGGATATTTTAAGGGCAAGTGCCCATATTCCTGTCTGGATAAAAATAATCCAGAAGGGTCCAGCATCACTGAGATGAGAGCAAGTGAAATAAAAATGCAAGTGATATAACCTGTACTATTCATAAGAGATAACAAATAAAGAAAGAATAATGATAAGAAACTATCTATGAAAAAATTATATAGTTAAAATCCTGAAATGAATGTCTGGGACAATTGGGGGTTACTACACCCCTATATGGGTTGCCAATTCCTCTTCTCTATTTAGACCAAAGGGCATTCTGGTGTTTAAATCGATGATATACCGGGACTCAAGAATCCGCAGCTGTTTTTCCCTATCACCGCCTCTGATGTGTTTGAAAACCCTGTCGAGTCCTACATATTTGAGCAATTGATTGTTGCTCTCATGGACATTATAAAAATGTCTGGCTACAGGATAATTGAAATCCAGATTAGTGATAGCCCTCTGGTGTTCAAGTATCCGTTTTTTCACTGGCAATTTGGTACTCCCTATATAGCGGAGACCACAGGGACACTCCAAGGCATAGACAACATGATCAGTGGTGCAAGTGATACATTTAGAGATGACTTTTTCTTTCCCACTAAAGGTTTTGTAGGTTTTACAGTTTTCACTATTCCTATATGCCTTACAGGCATGACATTTGTGAAATCCTTTATTCGGTTGTAACCAATTAGTGGTAGATTCAGTTTGGAACTAACTTTTGACCAATTTGTCGCGAAGCGAACTCGGTCTTTTAATAAGCCTGGGCGTAGTTCGCGGAGTTTTGCTACTCGGAACTTCGCAAAGTTACAAAAAAACTCAGCGAAGTTCCGCAAGTGGAAGAGTGTAGTGCGAACTGCTGTTCGCGCTGGTCTTTCTGCTGCTCGGGTAGAAATTCTTCCAGAGCGGCAGCTCGCGCTCGCGAGCGGGGAAAAAACTCCGCTGCACTACGCGAAGCGGGGTTTTCTTGCACTCCGCGAGCTCCGTGGAGTGCGGAGTGCAGAAAACTCTGCAAACTCCGTGAACGGAGTGGAGTTCAACGCCCAGGCCTATCTTTTATAGGTCATAGTAGGGGAATTACCAATACATCCTCCAATAATGGAATCCACCTGAATGAGCCCCCAATGTTTTCTCATGATCAATTTGAGTCTACTTGATCGATCATTGTAAGTAGTTATCATCCTGGGTACATTGGTTACACATTTATCTGGGATTGTTTTGTCTTTGTTAAACAAAACATCATCATGTGGGTACGGAAACAAAACACATATTGCTCCTGCCTGGAGGGAGCAAGCAGAATAGAGCTGCTCCCGATGGCCTGGAGCAATGCCGGTCCCTCACACCATGTGGGAAGATGGGTGGGTCGCGGAGACCCTGGGGCTCCCCCCGCAGCCCTTAAATGTGTGGTTTGGTGGGTGACCCAGGTGGGCACTGGGCCCTGGAGGATGGGGTCCCCAGGGTGTAAAGAGGCTCAGGGAGGGAAGCCCCCAGGGATGGGGTCCCCAAGGCCTATCAAGGCTTGGGGAAGGAGGCTTCACACCCACCTCCCCTTAGATTTTGGCCTCTAGGGATGGGGCCCCCGCTGCCCAAGAAGGCTCGGGGAGCACCAATTTTTGTATGCCTTCACATCCAAATCATGACTTTTCGACCTTACTTAAGCTTAGTTCTACAGGTCAGTATGTTCACCTGATGGTGGTTGAATATGACAATACCATCGCCTTGCTGTAGCAAGTTAGATGACTTGTATAACTTGTACTCTAAGATAAATCTCTTGTCTATAAAGTCATCTGGAGTTCCACACAACTGGATTCTCTTTGGTGTTTTATGCATTCTCTAATCATCTCAGTTGTGCACATAAAAAAATGTCCATATGCCAAATCACAAACTTCCTTTAGTACATTTACCCCACTGGGAGCAGTACTAGATACTAGATGATTTTTTTAACTAGCCAACAATATAAGAAAAGTTCTCAACTGAACCTCTCACTTGATCAAACAGTATGTTGGGATCCCAGTCCCCCAAAGACCCTCATATGCTTCTGTTCAATTAGCAGAATGTATCCAAAAATGTTAACTGTTTGATTTGATAGTATTAATGTCTGAAGCCAGACATTGCTTATTGTGCAGAGCCTGTGTGCCCAGTCCGAAGTGTAGCTAGGTTAATGAGCAGTCCCCTTCTGTGTGATCACTCAAAACCAGATCTAGGGGTAGCTTTCTTCCCACTGGGCCTGGTGCCAGACCAGTTAGGGAGACAAAGGCCTTTCCAGGTGTCTTCTGACATGTACCTGTGACAATGATGGCTTCTTTAAAGATTATTACGTTCCTGGGCCAACCACAACCGGTCTTCCTGCCAGGGGAAGAAAAACACTTCCCCACAACCAGGTTATTTATTGTCCCTGCTCTAGGAGCAGTGTTCACAGCTCATTACAGTCCAGTACTTGATTAACAGTTGCTGGGGAGCTAATGTAGGTTAGGCTCGAGGATCTTCAAGCAAGGAAATGGTAACCTTTTAATAGTCACTCTTCTTAAAATATATTAACAATTCGACTTCACCACTGAATTGGATTTCTAATAACTATTAAAATAGTAATTCTATTATTTTTCTAGGTAGACCCAAACCCAAGATAGCAATATTCATATTTTAAACTGTACTCTAGTTTTCTATATAGCATAGCCAAGCCTGCCACAGTTCAAGTAGCATTTGGGAGCTCATCACGTTAGGGACATGGTGACATTAATTTACTACATGTCCCAATTTTAAATACCATGCTCCCTAACTTATGGTATATAACACCTACATATGGGTGACTTATTAAAAATTAAAAGGGAGGAATTTACCTGTCACAAAGGGTTATCTTGACAGGTTGCACTTCAGGTTTTTACACTACAGCAGTCAGGCTACAATGGTAGGCCTGAAGCCATATTTGGTATGCCCACTCTGTGAATGGCAAAATAAGGGCTGCAGCCCACAGGTGGCGTTTAACTTACAGGCCCTGGGTGCATTTTCCCCACCATATACTAAGGACTTGTATGCAAGATAAATGTGTCAGTTAGGAATAAGTTACTTTATTTATGTTTAAAGGAGAAGCACATTTACTTTACTCCTGGTTAGCAGCTGTAAAGCGCATAGAGTTCTAAAGCCAGCAAAAATAGGGTCTATAAAAATGTAAAAAATTGAGTGTGACCATGCAGAAAAGGCAGATTTCCTACACCCACACATGCACAAACATACACATGCACCTAAAAAAGAACACACAGCACCACCATAGCTGATGTCTGGCTTCACAGAATTTCCAGCATAACAGGAAAGAAGGTGTAGATCAGTGTGTAGGATGTTTTTATGTGCTTCCACTCAGATAATTGACAACCATTTATTATTTTCCTCATGTGATGCCTGTTTCCCTATTCTTTTTTGTTTGGAATTCTACGCTACATCAAGGCAAATACAATACATTACATAGTATAGGTGAAGATCTCTGCCTACGCTTTGTAGATTTGCCTGGCTGGTTCATGCCAAGTATATGCCCATAAAGTTACAAGAAGTAACTTTACAGTCTTATTTTGAGTTTCATGGATTGTCACTCCCCCTAAGGTAAAGTGGTGGGGACACATGCTCATACTATTAGGTATACATTTCCATACGGAGTGGTCAAATTGAATTTGGGTGGAGATTTACACCCAGGTTTAGAAGTACATTTACATATGCAGAGATTTCTGCACCTTGATTCACAATTCTAAATTGGACCTATATTGCTTTCAGCTGCACAACCATGTTGGGTAAGGGTGAATATGTGTTTTCTAATTTGCTATGAAGTCAAGAATTTCACAGCAAATTAGCAGCTGATGTGATGGTGATAACAGGTCTCTACTGGGTGATCTGTGTGGGAGAGACTTTGATGGGATTGGAACCTTCTGATATGTGAATGCTCTCAGTAAAGTCAACTGACCTGTTTGGTACAGGTGCCTGAGAATATGTCCATGCACTCTGTGTCATGCTCATTTGGCTCTATTATTTTACTAACCAGCATCAACGGCACTGGAGTTTGCTTGTGTTCACATGTCAGTGTAAGGTTTACTTAGAATGGTCATTTCACATGTTGAGCCCATGAAAGAGACTGTGACTGTTGTTACCTTTGAGGCTCATCATTTCATCAACAGAGCAGTCCCTAAAATGATGAAGTGCACATGTGGTTGCTGCCAGGCCGAACTTTGGGTGGTTATTTCACAAGCACCGACATATTGCAAAGCATGAGGATCAGAATAACTTATCCCAGCAAACACAGAAGAACCGCACAGTTCCATTTATTGCTAGAGACACCAACAATTTATCCAGAGTATATGCTGTTTAGCCCTCTAAAACCGGAGTCCATGGTCGGCCTTCCCGTCAAACGAACACCTTCCTTCCACCTGAGTATAAAATATGAATTGCAACACTACCAGATACCCTGGTGCATTTAACTCAGCTTTTCTCATTTGATTGGTAAAACATGATTACTGTTGCTCATCATCAAATGTATTACTCTCTGACACATGGAGAGCAGAGAGAAGAGAGGCAGATTTTGCAAAAGGGCCAAAGCACAACCAGTACACATTATAGTGCTGTACCCTCCCAGAATAGTCATAGGTGCTTCGCCTGAAGATATGTTCAGTGGCCTGGGAGCCCCTACCACACAGCAAAGAGTGGCAAGGGGGTCGTAGCCAGGGCTGTCATGAGTTTGAAGTTGACTCTACTATACTTTCCACTACTTTTCAAACTAGCATACAGATCGTACCTCGATTTTGCCTCTTCTGACTGTGTGTGATAAAGGACGTTTTTTACCTATAGCTTTACAATTAGGCAGTTCCCACTTCGCACTATGTCTTGCTGCATATTCTGCAATGCAAAATTTTGTTCAAAGGCTCTTACTACTTGCCCACATTCCCGAGCTGTAGCCTGATAGCACAGTGCTATTGCCCCTCCACTCACCCCTAGAGTGCTAAATAAATCTCAGTCACTCATTTTGCCTTTCTAAGGAAAAATCCAAGTGTATGCTAATTTGACAGATTTAGTTTTATTTTATTTTATTTAGTTTAGTTTAGGTAACTGCAGAATGAAATCCTACCCTTAAAACAATTGGAATAGCACAAGCAGAGCACACAGCAAGACGTATAGAATTCACATGATTTACTGGGGCCTAAAGCAGTGGCGGCTCGCATAGGGCGTGCTGCGGGGTAGTGGGGCGGGGAGGGGCAGGGTGGGGGGGTAGTAAACTCGGACATACGACGGAACGGAGGAACGTAATAATTACTTTCCTCCATTCCATCGTATGTCCGAGTTTACTACCCCCCACCCTACCCCTCCCCTGCCCCGCCCCACTGCCCCGCAGCATGCCCTATGCGAGCCGCCACTGGCCTAAAGCCATTCTATATGCATGTGTTGGGAAGAGTTTTAACAGTGTCCAGAAAGTGAGGCAAGAGTCATGAAAGACGCTCTCACCCAATCATAACAATCAGGTGTGATGGTAATGGTGCTCATTAAATAGGTGCTCTCTGACATCCTTCCTGAATGCTAAGAGAGTGAGGAAGTGATTTTATAGAAGGGTAATTCTTTGTAATCTTAGGGCTCAAACTGAGAGTATTTATTTATCATTTTCTTCGTGTAGTTGGTTTGCCAAAAGATTGTTAATACATAATTAGCACAACACAGTGACAAAGCAGATAAAAGAAGTGAAAGAGCAAACACAGCCTGTCTCAAGATGAAGAAATAAACAAGCATTGGCATAGCCAATAGGTCTCACCTTTGGGACCTTATAAGTGTTTAGCCAGAGCTATTGGCTTTGCCAATGGCTTTAATCTATGTTGTAGAGCATTGTGGTTGGTGTGCAGCATGTTGAAAAGTTATAATACAAAAAGTGTTATAAGCATTTTTGTTACCTTATATGTAGCCAAGAAGACAACAGGAGAGTGGAGGTTGGGAAAGTGTACCACAATTACAATTTGAGCAGTGGACGGACACTAGGGGAGAATCAACAGATGCCAGATTCCAAGGGCATACTGAGGTGGTGCTGAGTGATGCTGAAGTGGTGGTGTGCTTGTGAGGAGGTGATGCTCAGGTGATGCTGAGTGATACTGTAGTGGTGCTGAGCTGGTGCTCAGGTGGTGCTGAGTGATGTTCAGGTGTTGCTGTGCTGATGTGATGCGCTGATGCTGAGGGGGTGCTGCGCTGATGCAGAAGTGATGCTGCATTGTTGCTGAGTTGCTGCTGAAGTTGGGCTGCGCTGATGCTTAGGAGGGGCTGCGCTGTTGCTGAGGTGGGGCTGCGCTAGTGGTGGTGCACCGATGCGGAGGTGGTGTTGTGCTGATGCTGAGATGGTGCTGTGCTGATGTTGATGTGGTTCTGCACTGGTGCTGAGGTGATGCTGCACTGGGGGTGATGTGGTGGTGCTCTGATGCTGAGTTAGTGCTGCACTGGGGATGGTGCACTAATGACAGGGTGGTGCTGTGGTAATGCTGAGAAGGTCCTGTTTTGAGGTGGTGCTGTGGTGGTACTCAGGAGATGCTGAGTGATACTGAGGTGGTGCTGAGTCATGCTGAGGTGGTGTTGAGTCATGCTGAGGTGGTGCTGAATCATGCTGAGGTGGTGGTGCTGAGCTTGTGCTCAGGTGGTGCTGTGTGATGCTTAGTTGGTGTTGTTTTGAGGTGATAATGTGCTGATGCTGAGATGGTGCTGCGCTGATGCGGAAGTTGTGCTATGTTGGTGCTGAATTGCTGCTGAGGTGGTGTTGTGCTGGTGCTGAGCGGGTGCCTGGGCCTGTTGCTGCCTCACTCGACGCCAAGGGAAAAGGTTGGGGGTGGGGGAGGGGAACACTGTACTTGTGCTCGGAGGGTGGGGGGAGGGCTCCTACCCTGAAGCAAGAGGGGTAAATCAATAAAGAAAAACAAGGACAAGAAGATAAAGCGTGGCGCTTCTGGAACAGGCTCTGCGCTGAGTGAAAATATCTTCAAAATAATTACAAATAGGAGGGGGCAAGAACAAAAGAAAGGCATGGCCACCATACTTAAAGATAAAGTGCAGCATGAGGCAAAAGGAAGGAGAGTGAGGAGGAGAAGAGCAGCATGAGGCACAAGGAAGGAGAGTGAGAGAAGAGTAGCATGAGGCACAAGGTTGGAGAGTGAGGAAGAGAAGAGCAGCATGAGACACCAGGAAGGAGAGTGAGGAGAAGAGCAGCATGAGGCACAAGAACATAGAGGGATGTGAAGAGCAGCGTGAGGCACAAGGACAGAGAGTGAGTAGGAGAAGAGCAGCATGAGGCACAAGGAAGAAGAGTGAGGAGAAGAGCAGCGTGAGGCACAAGGAAGGAGAGTGAGGAGGAGAAGAGCAGCATGAGGCACAATGAAGGAGAGTGAGTAGAACAGCATGAAGCACAAGGAAGGAGAATGAGGAGGAGAAGAGCTGCGTGAGGCACAAGGCAAAAGAGTGAGGAGAAGAGCAGTATGAAGCAAAAGAGCAGAGAGTGACGAAAAGAGCAGCGTGAGACACAAGGACGGAGAGTGAGGAGTGTGTGAGAGAGAGGTGTAAGAGATGTACGAGAGAGAGAAAAGATTTCCATAATCAAAATAAAATTAATAAAACAATAAAAACTGGACACATTCTTCATATACATTTTCAAAATGTTATAATGATTGGTGCCCTAGAGTATTCAAACCCAAAACAAATTCACTAGGCTCACAGCAACTTTTTACTGCGAGTAATAAGCTCTCAAATGTGTTGCGAATGGGAGCTCTGTAAAGACACTTTTGAGTGGAAATCATTTCTTATCTCACTGTCACTGATCAGGCTTGGACTGGTACAAATCAGCCCTTGTCTCATGAGACACAATACAAGATGCCACACTAGCAGCATGAGTACAATGCACAAGCAACATGATATCAATTTTAAAGTTTACGTCTATGAAAACATGATCAATTTTCCCTGGCCAAACCCAAGTGTCCTCCACTGCAAAGAGTGTTTTTTTGCAGGCTGTGAAATTGAGGTTATTTTTCTGTCTGGTCTGATTTGACTCTAATTTGGGAAAGTCGGCCTGTCTTTCTGGTAGGGTGAGCGTCCAATCCAAGCTTCCTGCTCCCTTAGAGATGTAAATCTCTTTTGTGCAGGTTATCCTGAACATCAGTCTTGAGACACTCTTGCAGCAGCTTTGCACTTGCTATCGAACAGCCTTTTGCACATTAACCCTTCAACAGCTACATCATTTTTTCCATAGTTATCTCCCCAGTCAGAGGTAATTATCCTGCTGAAAACAATGCAGCAAGTTCCTTGCGTTATTATAATATGAAGCTATTTTAGAATACACTCGGTAACTGTCAAGAAATGCTCATGATATAATTTGTAAATCTTTAAATATTTATTTTACCTGTTGGCAGTGTAGTTATTGTCAGAGTACCCCAGTACACAGTCCACCAGGCAGACTCAGGCTCACAGAGATCAACAAGGAAGCCATGAGGGGTCACCGTGCCCTGGGCACCACTTCTGTTGAAACCATAGTAGATAGGGCACAGCAGCGTTAATGTGGTTTGGACGCTAGACAGGGGTGGCTCCTCCATGTGGGCGGAGGAGCGTCCCCCCACTGCTTTCTCACAGTGCAAGAAGCAGAAACATAAATACCATTTTATATTTCTGCTTCTCGCACTTCGAGAAAGCAGAAGGCTTTGGTTGGGGGCAGGCAGGTGGGTGGGCGGTTCTGCTCGAGGGCAGGGGAGGAGTGGCTAGCCCAATGCTGTGGGCCTTTGACTGTTTGGTCAGCCCTCTGGGGCCGACCAAACTAGTCATGCACACTCTCCCTTTTCTCCAAGTAGGCTGCATGCACCCTACATGGAGAAAATGGCCTCCCCATAGATGCCTGTGTGGTCGGCGTCCCAACCAATCACAATGCTGCCATTGCAGCGTTGTGATTGGCTTAGAGGAGGGGAGAGAGGCTGCCTGCTTCCTCTTCCTGCGGAGGCAGGAAAGCAGGAGCAGACCCAGCAGTGAAGACGCAGGACCCAGGAAAGGTAAGTCTTCTTATTTATTTTTTTATTATTTAAACCACCCACCTCGCACGACCCCGCGTCCGCTCCCCCCACCCCTGAGCCATGCCGGCCGCAACTGACGCTAGAAGGGCTGCAACGCATACCATACCTAATTGTGCATTGGACATTGTTTACATATGGCTGTTTAAATCAGCAGTTTTGTTTTGGCATGTGTGATATGTTGATACAGAGGAGGAACAGCAATGATGTTAATGTTAGAAATTCTAACAAATGACAGAGTCGTACTGAAATAGCAGCGTGGAATGGGGTTCACTGAATGAGCCACATTTATAGCCGATGTCAACTGGCTGCTGATAGGCAGAGAATGCAATCTTAGAGTAGGATGGACCATATCTGCCCCTCATATGTAAACCGAAAATTAAATGTCGCTGGAGGAAAAAGGGAAGAACTACAGAAATGCTTACTCTAAAAATTCCAAAGGGATTCTCGCAACAAGATGAAATGTTTAGTATTTCACGTGGGCGCCGGGATTCCACAGTTATGATAATCCTTATTTAAATAGATTATTCGTGACACACATTAGTGGTGATTCAGTCGCAGCGCCCAATGGCTTGTATAGACCATTTGGCCCCTGGAGGGAGGGAAGGGGGGTGCCCACAGAACTGTGTTGTAGTGATGCTGAGGCATGCAGCACGCATTTCATTTAGTACACAAGCTTAGCTTTACTCCCCACCCACCATTCATAAATATAGTCTGCTTACACACTATGTAGTACTCTGGTAGAGAACAAGGAGAAACACCCAGCACTTGCAATAAGCCACATTTGTAAATATAGCTGATGGCTGATTCTTCTCACAAGTAGAATGATGTTGCTTTTGTGTACTGTAAGCCCACCGTGTGCAAAGTATGAAGGGTTGCTGTATCACATCACTTGATCACCGCATATATATAAATAAGAATATCGCCGAAGCCAGATTTTTTCCTAACCACATTTTCGATTGTGTACACTTTGCCGTGAGTAATGGTTATTCCTGCCAACTGATAGGAGCATCCTGCCCTGGTGCAAATGCGTGGAAACCCCAGTACAGGTATGAGTGCCTCAATGAGTCATGGCTGGCTCCCTATGTGCTCAACAATTACTCTCCTTTCAAGGATAGGCACACAGCAGTGAATGGCATAACAAAACCTGGGGGGGCCCCCCTGCAAAGAATATGGAAGGGCCCCCCACACTCCAGACTCATTCAGGAGCTCTTGGGCCAAGGGCCCACCGCCCATGCACCAGTGGAGGCTGGTGGATCCTAAAAGTGGTGAGGTGAAATGCTGAGATCTAAGTTGAAGGAGAAAGTGAGTACAACAAGCACACTAAAGTGAAAGAGGAGTGTTCGGGGTTGGCCTTCCCGAGTGGGCACTCCCCCAGCAAGAAATGACTCCCCCAGCAAGAAACAAAAAAAAGGTTCAAATGGTGCATTGCATTTACAACATACATATCAAAAAAACTTGGTATCACATTTTGAAAAACAGGAGTTCGAATAGTACATTTTACAACACATGTTTCAAGAAATTTCACTACAAGCAAGTCGAAAGACACCAATGGCATAATACTGAATTGCCTAGTTTGTAAAATACTGTCCCTTCATGGCTCAGTACAAGGCTGTTACTCATAGGACACCCTTCCGAATACAAATCTCCATCCATACTTATTAGAGTGCAAAGCTCTAGTTAGGATAAAGCTCACTTCCCCAGATACTCAGTATAGGACTACTCTGCTAAGATGAATGAATGAAGGGGATTTATAAAGCTCAAAACAGCTGCTCCAGCAGGAGCGTCCTGGCGCTAAGTGCTGTCCCATCTGTTCAGTACATGATACATGCAGTGGCGTAACGAAAGTTGAGGGGGCCCCCCTGCCACATACACAGAGGGGCCCTGTTAGAAAGTGGTTCTGACACTCTGGGCCGCCCGGATTTTTTGCTTTTTGAGCACCTAGGTGTTGAGCTTTTACTGTGGGAGAGCCTCATAAATTGGGACTCATCCACAGTGAACTCATGATGAAAGAGACTGCATGTGGATTTTACTGGTGTCCCCCTGGCTTGACTAGGCCGCTGCGCAGCAGCTGGAGTACGGGGCACCGGGCTGGTTACATGCAGACACCTGTGTACATGCGTGTGCACACGGGTAGGGGCTGCGCAGGGGAGATTCCTGGCGTGCGCAGTCCAGGAGCAGCTACAAAGTGAATGGAGCAGAATTGGGTGGTGACATGGAATAGGCTTTATACACTGGGAAGAAACATGCCAGGGAAAGTCAGTGTGTTTTACTGTGTTTTTCACTTCATTAGGGAAGTGGAGCCCATGGGCTAGTGTCACTTTCCTAAGGCCTACAGATTCCAGACACGCACTAAAGTCCACTGTAACGGGTGTGAGAAGAAGTATTCTGCAGAGTCCAAAGTCATATTTGTACTGCTTTTGGGTCATCCAGAAATGTCACATTTCTCTGAGTCAGTCATAACCAGGGCCAGGCTGAGGGTTGACCTCAGCTGGCTGGATTGATAACCTTTTTTTTCCACAAGCTAAGGCCTCCTCTCCACGAAGAGAAGATGGGTGGGGCTACAGGCCCATCCATCAGCAGCTATCAACGGTGCCAGGCACCAGGCTGCACCAAGGAGGGAAGGGCTCTTGTTTCAGAGACCATGTGGCCAGAGACCCTGGACAACGCCATTTTGAACCTGCCCAGAGGCTGGACAAGAAGGAGGGAGCAGGGGCAGGGAAGTGATGTGTCGCTGTTTGATAGGACCAACAGAGACTTCCTGCCAGCCCCCTACTCAACTTTTAAAAAGTGCTTGCACAGGAAGAGAAGCTCTCTCTGGGGTGTGGTCTGCTGAGGCGGAAGGTGCTGGAGCCTGGCAATGGGCAGTTGGAAGGAGGAACCCCCTGACTGCCCCCCAGGGCCCTAGCAGCACCAGAAGAAGAGCCCACGACCGGTGCGCAGAAGCAGGGGCCTCTGCGCAGGGATAAGAGAGGCCCAGGAGGAGAGCCAGGCGAAAGGCTGGCGCAGGGAGCCAGTGAAGACAGCACCCTGCTGAATCCCCCCCTCTCAGAGACCCTGAGGGCAAAGGAGAGTGCTCCCAGTGGCTGGGGGGCGCCACCAGGAGCAAGAAGATGCAAAAATGGGGCAGATCGGACCCCCAGGGGCTGAGATATGGCCCCCGGAAGGTGAGCGACCTTTGACCCCTAAGAAGACCGACGACGAAGCACGTGGGGCTCCACCACCAGTCTCAGAGATGCCCCCGGGGTGGGTCAGGTCCCGGGGGCTGCCCCCAAAGAGAAGTAAAGCCGGGGGGGGCGCCGTCGCGCTCCCCCGTGAAGGTGCCCTGCAGGGGGACCAGGAGCCCACCCTGGCCCCCACCGAAGATGGAGACGGGGGAGCGCCGTTGCGGCCCCCGCGAAGTGGAGCCCAGGGGCCCGGGACCCCATCCCCGGGCCCGAAGAAGTAAAGACAGGGGGACACCGTCGTGCCCCCGCAAAAAGGTCGGGAGGGGCCCGGGACCCCATCCCCGGGCCCCGAAGCAAAGTTGGGGAGCGCCGTCGCGCTCCTCGTGAAAATACCCCCAAGCGGGGCGCCAGGAGCCCACCCTGGCCCCTGCCGAAACAGCCGAAGTCGGGGAGCGCCGGCGCGCTCCCCGCGAGAAGGAGGAGGGGGCCCGAGACCCCATCCCCGGGCCCCGAAGAGTCCGGGATGGGGGGAGCACCGTCGCGCCCCCCGAAGATGTCCGGGGGCCCGGGACCCCATCTCCGGGCCCCGTGTGAGGAGGAAGGAGGGGGGAGTGCCGTCGCACTCCCCCGAGGTCCAGGCAGACCCGCGGAAATCGCCGTGTCTGCCCGCCGGAGCGGGCAGACCAGAAGAGACCAGCCGGCTCCCGCGGCAGCACGTGAGGGTGCTGGCCGGGCGGGGAGCCGGTGGGGGCAGCCGGGGGTGGGCTCCCCGGGCTGCCCTCCAACGATGGAGCAGTGTGGGGACCCCGGGTGGGACCGGGGCTCCCCGAAGTAAGGAGGAGGAGCCAGGGGCCCGGGTGGGACCGGGCCCCCGAGAAATGGCATAAGCGGCCGGGGGTGGGCTCCCTGAGCCGTTTTACTCACCTGGGGGTCCGGGTGGGACCGGGCCCCCCACCAAGAGCTGGCGATACGGTGAAGCCGCAGCGCGATTGCGGCTCCCTCCGAAGCAGCGGGGGAGCCGCTACTATAATATGCGGCAAAACCCATAATGCCTTGCAGGCCAGGACCGGCCTGCAAGGGCAACACAGCATTTTCACGGCTTGTGGTGGCCCCAGGAGAGCGGGGTCACCACCATACATGTGCAAAGGTGCTGGGGGAGCTTCTGGAGAAGCGCAGTCTCCCCCCCAGCACGAAGAGGAGTCCCTCCACAAGTCACATGGGGACTTGAATAGAATAACCCCTCAAGGGCTCAGCTTGCATTTAACACCTTCCAGGCTGGAAATTTTGTTCTACAGCTGAGGGTGTATTGAGAAAGGCCTACCGGAGTGAAGGGCTGAGTTGGAGATGTCTGGAGAAGGGCATCCCCTGGAGGTGAAGAGGTGTAATTGCACCCGAAATGCATTTACTAACGGTTATTTCTTTTTAGAGGGACTGAAGGTCACATGTGTAATGTGAAGTACTTGCGTAAGGGGATGTCATAAGCAAAGTGGGGTTATGTTGCCAGACATTCCTGCTAGGGTGTCTGGCTGTATATGTGTAATCCTGTGATTTCATCTGTGATGCCTTTAGGGGCTGTAATTGCAATGCATTCTAATGGTCCACAAATGTGATGAGTACTGTCATTCTAAAGTAATGCTTAAACATGTATTCTTGCTGCTGCGCTTAAGTGAGGAACAACCCAGACTGTTCGCCCTGAAGATGTAGGGGTGCATACTGTATGGTCAATATAAGATGCTCAGTCAGGGTTATGTGTCACTAGGGCAGGTGAACCTATTTTTAATGCGTGTTGAGGTAATGGGGTGGGTCGCCACTGGGATGGTGCCAGTGCGCAGGGCCCTCACTCCAGGTTAAGTTCAACACACTGCATTAGGGGGCAAGATGATGTGCATACATGGGAGTGGTGGTACTAGACCCCACCCCCCTGCGGGAGGGGTGGAGATGTTATGCAATGTCACAAAGTAATTCCAACAGCTTATGTATATTTGTAAATTGGTGCATAGTATTGAGTAGTGTGTGTGTTTAATAAATGTACTCTTACTTTTATAAAGCAAAGTACAGACTGGACAATCAATTATTGAGTGTTATTTCTGCGCACCTGCAAATGGCGATTACTAGCCCACACCACCTCTCTTGAGTAAGCCTCAGACTGCTCTGCAACGCTACCCTCTGAGAGTCAGGCGCTACAATTGGGTGTTTGGTTCCCAGTGAAGGACAAATGTAGTCATGTTATTTGTGCAGGCATCACAGATACTGCCTCGTTTTCCAACATTGGTGGCAGCGGCGGGAAACATAGTATCCCATTCTGGTGCGCATTTATAGCATTTGATAAGTCCAGTTTTGCCACACATTACCTATGCAGCAATGACAAATGGAAGAGCGCAAGGCTCTGAGAAGGGTTCAAAGTTTTGGGTATGTGAACTAAAAGTATGGGAAAGGAAAGCCCTGCGCACATATGTCATGTGAAGATATTATGGTTTAAATGTAAACTGTATTGATATGACTGAGTTAAGTTGATTATCATGTGCTAGCAGGATGGTGCTTTCCAGGAAATGATTGCATACAAATGTTCTAAGCCATATTGTACAACTTTGAACCCTAAGACTACACGCACTACACCTGCATGAGGAGGGTGTCTCCTCAAGAGATAGGGACAGCAACTGATACCGACATCACAGGTGGGGGTGTAGGGGTGGATTGACCTTGGTGGGGGACAGGAGAGAGAGGGGGTCCTGGGAGATTCCCGCGCTTTTTAAGGGCAGGGAGGGTTTCCACAGAAGGGGCCCCAGGTATCCTTCCCCCGCTGAAAGTTTACTTGCCATTGGCGCAGGCCAAAACCACTGGAAGGGTGGGGCAGGAGGTTTCTTTACCCCGGGTAGTAATGCCCCAGGGGTTCCCATGGTGGGGGACCCCAAGGAACTTTTCCCACGGTGGGAGGCAGGTGTGGTGTGTCCGGCAGGCCCCCCAGGTTAACTGGTGGGGAGGTGAGCAACCCAAGGGTGGCCCCTGGTAGTGGGTGGCCCCAAAGGAGGGTAGTTCTTGAGTGATGGTGTGTAGTGGTAGCCCCTAGGTACACTAGGTGGGCTAGGTAACTGACACAGTGGAGATCTGAGTGGGGGTGATGTACTCCCTGGTTTCCAGGTGAGGGGTTAGGGGCGGACCCTGAGGTTTCCGGGTCCGGTGAGTGGTTACCCGGGGTGGCCCATGGTGATGGGTGGCCCCAAAGGTGGGGTAGTGCTCGAGCTAGGATGTCACCCTGGAGCTTGTGTGGTGAGCCTGAGGTGGTGGCTGGGGCGATGCCTGGCCAGGTGACCAGTCAGGTAGGTCCTAGGGGACTTGTATCCCAGGACCGGAAGCATGAGGGTGTTCCCCAGCTCGATGCAGGAGGTGGACTTCTGCAAGGTAGTACCACCCTGAACACAGGTGGGACCCTTCTTAAGTAAAGGGACCCTGTGTTTCCCAAAGGGGTGGTGCAGGCCTAGCCGGGATCTTTAGGGTCCCTGGCTTGGTGTGGTAGTACTACCCTGAAGGCAGGTGGGGCCTATCTTAGGGAAGGGACCCTGCTCTTCATAAGGGGTGGTGCAGGCCATCCAGGGACCATGTAGGTCCCTGGACGGTCTCCCAAGGCACTGCTGGGAGACCGGGGAGAGCCATGAGAGGTGGGCCTGGGTCTAGCTAACTCGAGGCCCACAGGCTCTCTAAGGGTACTCCGGGAGGAGAGCGCGCCTCTCGGAGGGAAGGGTGCATAGACCCTGTTCTCGCAGCGGAGAACAAAGAAGGGCTCTAGGTTCCCGGGGTAGTTTCCGTGTGGAGCTACTGGCGGGGGGAATGAGCTGTAGGATGTCTGAAGAGGCACCCTCAGTGTTCCTCCCTGGCACTGCCAGTGTGGTAGTGAGGCCGGTCTGAGGTCCTATCAGGGAGCCAGGCCAGTGGCCAAAGGGTGCTTTTCTGTGTGGGGAAAGCACAAATGGCTGTGCTTCCTTTAGGGAAGCCAGTCATCCCGAAAGGGTGGTGGCAGCAGAATGACCTCAGCGGCAGGCTGAGGGTGAGGGTCCAGAGAGGTTGCATCTTTGGGGTGCAAGGACCAAACGTAGAAAGGGTACTGGTTGGAACAAACTCCAGAGGGAGACCAGCTAGTGACCCCAGGGATGGGATGTAGACCTATCCCAGGCGACCGCATCGGTGCTGAGGCACTGTACCCTTGTCCAGAGAAGTGGTAGGCATAGTGTTGCATGCCCGAGGGCAAAGGTGGGCCTAGATAGGCTGAGTCCATGTAGACCATGAGTGACCTAGAGGTATCTAACCTAGAGCCCGGAGGGTTCTTAGGGTAGTCTGGGATCCCTGTCATGGGTGGAGATTTCATGGATGGGAGGAGTAGGTGGTCTGAGCGGATAACTGGTGAGTAAGGGGGGTCTGGTCAGAACCCCTTATAACTAGTTATCGCTGACTACGGGAAGAATAGCCATGTAGAGTGGCTACTTCTTCCCTGTAGGAATCAGCTAGGCGCGGCGTGTGTTAGAAGGTGGTTCTGACACTCTGGGCCGCCCGGATTTTTTGCTTTTTGAGCACCTAGGTGTTGAGCTTTTACTGTGGGAGAGCCTCATAAATTGGGACTCATCCACAGTGAACTCATGATGAAAGATACTGCATGTGGATTTTACTGGTGTCCCCCTGGCTTGACTAGGCCGCTGCGCAGCAGCTGGAGTACGGGGCACCAGGCTGGTTACATGCAGACACCTGTGTACATGCGTGTGCACACGTGTAGGGGCTGCGCAAGGGAGATTCCTGGCGTGCGCAGGCCAGGAGCAGCTACAAAGTGAATGGTGTGGCAGGACTGATGCAGAATTGGGTGGTGACATGGAATAGGCTTTATACACTGGGAAGAAACATGCCAGGGAAAGTCAGTGTGTTTTACTGTGTTTTTCACTTCATTATTCCCCTATGGGGAAGTGGAGCCCATGGGCTAGTGTCACTTTTCTAAGGCCTACAGATTCCAGACACACACTAAAGTCCACTGTAACGGGTGTGAGAAGAAGTATTCTGCAGAGTCCAAAGTCATATTTGTACTGCTTTTGGGTCATCCAGAAATGTCACATTTCTCTGAGTCAGTCATAACCAGGGCCAGGCTGAGGGTTGACCTCAGCTGGCTGGATTGATAACCTTTTTTTTCCACAAGCTAAGGCCTCCTCTCCACGAAGAGAAGATGGGTGGGGCTACAGGCCCATCCATCAGCAGCTATCAACGGTGCCAGGCACCAGGCTGCACCAAGGAGGGAAGGGCTCTTGTTTCAGAGACCATGTGGCCAGAGACCCTGGACGACGCCATTTTGAACCAGCCCAGAGGCTGGACAAGAAGGAGGGAGCAGGGGCAGGGAAGTGATGTGTCGCTGTTTGATAGGACCAACAGAGACTTCCTGCCAGCCCCTACTCAACTTTTAAAAGTGCTTGCACAGGAGAGAAGCTCTCTCTGGGGTGTGGTCTGCTGAGGCGGAAGGTGCTGGAGCCTGGCAATGGGCAGTTGGAAGGAGGATCCCCCTGACTGCCCCCCAGGGCCCTAGCAGCACCAGAAGAATAGCCCAGGACCGGTGCGCAGAAGCAGGGGCCTCTGCGCAGGGAGAAGAGAGGCCCAGGAGGAGAGCCAGGCGAAAGGCTGGCGCAGGGAGCCAGTGAAGACAGCTCCCTGCTGAATCCCCCCCTCTCAGAGACCCAGAGTGCAAAGGAGAGTGCTCCCAGTGGCTGGGGAGCGCGACCAGGAGCAAGAAGACGCGAAAATGGGGCAGATCGGACCCCCAGGGGCTGAGATATGGCCCCCGGAAGGTGAGCGACCTTTGACCCCTAAGAAGACCGACGACGAAGCACGTGGGGCTCCGCCGCCGGTCTCAGAGATGCCCCCGGGGTGGGTCAGATCCCGGGGGCTGCCCCCAAAGAGAGTAAAGCCGGGGGGGTGCCGTCGCGCTCCCCCCGTGAAGGTGCCCTGCAGGGGGACCAGGAGCCCACCCTGGCCCCCACCGAAGATGGAGACGGGGGAGCACCGTCGTGCCCCCCACGAAGTGGTGCCCAGGGGCCCGGGACCCCATCCCCGGGCCCCGAAGAAGTAAAGACAGGGGGGCGCCGTTGCGCCCCCCGCAAAAAGGTCGGGAGGGGCCCGGGACCCCATCCCCGGGCCCCGAAGCAAAGTCGGGGAGCGCTGTCGCGCTCCCCGTGAAAATTCCCCAAGCGGGGCGCCAGGAACCCACCCTGGCCCCTGCCGAAACAGCCGAAGACGGGGAGCGCCGGCGCGCTCCCCGCGAGAAGGAGGAGGGGGCCCGGGACCCCATCCCCGGGCCCCGAAGAGTCTGGGATGGGGGGAGTGTCGTCGCGCCCCCCAAAGATGTCCAGGGGTCCGGGACCCCATCTCCGGGCCCCGGTGTGAGGAGGAAGGAGGGGGGAGTGCTGTCGCACTCCCCCGAGGTCCAGGCGGACCCGCGGAAATCGCCGTGTCTGCCCGCCGGAGCGGCCAGACCAGAAGAGACCAGCCGGCTCCCGCGGCAGCACGCGAGGGTGCTGGCCGGGCGGGGAGCCAGTGGGGGCAGCCAGGGGTGGGCTCCCCGGGCTGCCCTCCAACGATGGAGCAGTGTGGTGACCCCGGGTGGGACCGGGGCTCCCCGAAGTAAGGAAGAGGAGCCAGGGGCCCGGGTGGGACCGGGCCCCGAGAAACAGCATAAGCGGCCGGGGGTGAGCTCCCCGAGCCGTTTTACTCACCTGGGGGTCCGGGTGGGACCGGGCCCCCCACCAAGAGCTGGAGATACGGCGAAGCCGCAGCGCGATCGCGGATCCCTCCGAAGCAGTGGGGCAGCCGCTACTATAATATGCGGCAAAACCCATAATGCCTTGCAGGCCAGGACCGGCCTGCAAGGGCAACACAGCGTTTTCACGGCTTGTGGTGGCCCCAGGAGAGCGGGGTCACCACCATACATGTGCAAAACTGCTGGGGGAGCTGCTGGAGAAGCGCAGTCTCCCCCCCAGCACGAAGAGGAGTCCCTCCACAAGTCACATGGGGACTTGAATAGAATAACCCCTCAAGGGCTCAGCTTGCATTTAACACTTTCCAGGCTGGAACTTTTGTTCTACAGCTGAGGGTGTATTGAGAAGTGCTTAATGGAATGAAGGGCTGAGTTGGGGATGTCTGGAGAAGGGTATTCCCTGGAGGTGAAGAGATGTAATTGCACCCGAAATGCATTTACTAACGGTTATTTCTTTTTAGAGGGACTGAAGGTCACATGTGTAATGTCATAAGCAAAGTGGGGTTATGTTGCCAGACATTCCTGCTAGGGTGTCTGGCTGTATATGCGTAATCCTGTGATTTCATCTGTGATGCCTTTAGGGGCTGTAATTGCAATGCATTCTAATGATCCACAAATGTGATGAGTACTGTCATTCTAAAGTAATGCTTAAACATGTATTCTTGCTGCTGCGCTTAAGTGAGGAACAACCCAGACTGTTCGCCCTGAAGATGTAGGGGTGCATACTGCATGGTCAATATAAGATGCTCAGTCAGGGTTATGTGTCACTAGGGCAGGTGAACCTATTTTTAATGCGTGTTGAGGTAATGGGGTGGGTCGCCACTGGGATGGTGCCAGTGCGCAGGGCCCTCGCTCCAGGTTATGTTCAACACACTGCATTAGGGGGCAAGATGATGTGCATACATGGGAGTGGTGGTACTAGACCCCACCCCCTGCGGGAGGGGTGGAGATGTTATGCAATGTCACAAAGTAATTCCAACATCTTATGTATATTTGTAAATTGGTGCATAGTATTGAGTAGTGTGTGTGTTTAATAAATGTACTCTTACTTTTATAAAGCAAAGTACAGACTGGACAATCAATTATTGAGTGTTATTTCTGCGCACCTGCAAATGGCGATTACTAGCCCATACCACCTCCCTTGAGTAAGCCTCAGACTGCTCTGCAACGCTACCCTCTGAGAGTCAGGCGCTACAATTGGGTGTTTGGTTCCCAGTGAAGGACAAATGTAGTCATGTTATTTGTGCAGGCCTCACAGATACTGCCTCGTTTTCCAACAGGCCCCCACTCCGGATTTAACCCGGTGCTTTTGGGCCAGAGTATTGTGCTCAGGGGGCCCCCTGCAGCTCGGGGGCCCCCCCGCATCGCGGGGGCTGCGGGGGCCTGTGTTACGCCCCTGGATACATGTTACGTTCAGAGCTCTCCACTCAGCAATTAACAGGGCTCATTGCTCAGCACAGAGCCCACTGAACAGTATGGGCCCCCCTCTGCTATACAAGAGCCCCTACTCACTAAAGGGTTTCATTGGTGAGTACAATGCTCCCCATCAGCTCAGAATGTCCTTCACAGCTCCAGGTTCCATGCACAATCCTATCTCTACATATGCTGGTTGCTTCATGTTAGACTTGCCATTCTTGGCGTGGTATCCCCTGACTTTTTGCAACTACCTCCTGCATTTTTTAATGTGTACGAGATTTTGTTTTTGCTGGTTTAGATGCTTTGGGCACTTTGCCACTGCTGATCAGTGTAAAAGTGCAAGTGCTCCCTATGAAAATTGTGATTATGATTAATTATCCATGATTGGCATATTTGATTTACTGGTAAGTCCCTAGCAAAGTGCATTGAGAAAGCCAGGGCCTGTACTCAAATGCTATTAGTGGGCTTGCAGCACTGGTTGTGCCACCCACATGAGTAGCCCTGTAAATGTGTCTAAGACCTGCCACCGCAGTGTCTGTGCATGCAGTTTTAAACTGCCATGTTGACCTGTCAAGTGTACCCACTTGCCAGGCCCAAACCTTCCCTTTCCTTACAAGTAAGGCACCCCTCGGTAGGCCCAAGGTACTCCCATGGGCAGGATGCAGTGTAGGTAAAAGGTAGGACATGTACTGGTGTGTTACATGTCCTGATAGTGAAATACTAGGTATTTCGTTTTTCACTGTTGAAAGGCTGTCTGTCCCATACATTTTACAAGTGTAACTTGCCATTGAGACAAGATAAAAAATTGGAGTTTAGGCTCTCGGAACCCAATTATAATAACACACCTTTTAGTAAAGGTGTTTTTTAAATTGTGTATTTGAAAGTGGCACTTTTAGAAAGTGGGCATTTACTTGTTTAACCATCCTGTGGGCTCTGCCTGTTTGTGTATTCACCGTCTGGTTTTTGGAGTGACAGGACCTGGGATTGTGCATTCACACTAGACAGTCACAAGGGGGTTTGAGGTATGCCCTGCCTTGCTTGGGTGACTCATATCCAGGCTGAATAGACCTTGTCTGCATTTAGAGTGGTGGGAGGGGTTCCACTAGCACCTGAATAGGCTGTGTCTCCTTTTCACAATGTTGTCTTCACCTCCTATGGTCAAGCTGGACCAAGGAGGACAGGACTGGGCTCAGAGACCCTTGCCATAAAGAGAACAATGAGAAAATTGGGTATAAGTATTGGATCTAATACCCAAAGACTTTAGATCCCTTCTGGAAACAAGAGACCCTGCCAAGAAGAAGCGCTGAAGAGCTGTGAGAGGAGGGATAGCTTTTTTGTGTGATTGGTGGGTTTCTCCTGCAGTTGCTGTTTCTGTCTGTGATAGTGGAAAAGGACTGACTCTTTTTCCCCTTCTGTGGTATCCTGCTTGTGAAGAATCTCCAAGGGCTTGTGTGTGCTTTGCCTCCTGTTTTGGAAGACTCAGGGACATCAAAGTCTTCAATGTGCTTTACAGGGAATTCCCTTGTGCTTTACTGAGAGGTCCCCTGCGCTTTACTTATTTGAGGAGTTTTCCTGCCATTTCCCCTTGTGGAAACCTCCCTCTGCTTCGCTCCTTGAAAGCCGACAGAGCGTTAATCTTTCTTAAAGATCTGGGCTGAGCCCCCACCCGCTGTGTGCAGAGTCCGAGGTTGGAGAAGATCTGGAAGTGCTAACATGGGCGCTCATCAGCGAAGCCAGAGCAAAGGAGTCCTCAGCGTTGCCAGGCAACCAGCGCAGCCGACCGGAGTTCCCGGCGTTGCCCAGCGACACCCCCGGAGGCAGAAGAAGACGCAGCATCATCAAAAAATAATAGCTTCAGCATCATTGAGCCATCTGTAGTAATATAATGTATCCCAAATTAATTGAGGTTGGGTCCTGGGATGGCAGATAATTCCAAATGAAATTAAAATATGAATTCCAAGAATAAGCACAAACAAGTGCAGAGAGCAAACCTCAGGCCATGATCAGTTGAGCATAGATGCTGTGACAATTATTTTCATGTCCTGATTCAATTCAGTTTGAACATTTGTGTGAGTTTGTGAGTGTGTTTTTGAATGTGAGTGTGTCTGTGTACACTAGATACTAAACACATTTTACGATGATGGTGTCTTGTCTCCTTGAATCTCATACACCAGAGCCTAGATAATAAAAAAATGTTTGTCCAAGATAAAGACATGAATTTAGTTGGTCAATTTACAGATACAAATTTTTAAATATGTAGCTTTCCCTACGAAATGAGAGGAAGTTACCGTATATTTTGAACCTTTAGGTTTAAATGAACATGGTATACTATAATATCTGAAACATGAATATCAAATTGCCAATGTTTCTATGAAGAAGGAATAAAAATGCCTCCTGAAATAAACTACTATCATGGATATTACTATGAACCCCTCCTTCCATCTGATATAATACACGTCTCCCAATTGTGCTATTATGTGTTATTATGATTTATATAGTATAGCACATGACTAAAATGCATTGACACCATGTTGAGTAGTCTACGATGTAATGATCGTTACTTAGTGTGCCAAATCGAACCTAACCCCTTGTGATACAATTTACTTTTGAGCTGGCTTGCACCAGGCTTTACCACCAAGTTTATTGGTTTGGAGAATAGCAGAACCAAAATATTTTTTTCTGCCTCAAAAATTCTTCATTTGTGCTTCATTGTGGCCCAAAGCTTAAAGCTGGTGGTAAATCATTGTCCCCAAAACACCTCCTATAAATCACAGATTCAGCCATTCCACTTCCACCCACTTCCATGAAATGCCATGACTTCGATCTCAGGGCTTCACCATTACCTATATGCCTTCAAGGTCGCACTAAAAACTCAACTCTTTAATTGCGAGGCTCTATTATCCTGATATTCTGAACACTAGTATGTGTTTTCCTTGCTCTTTCTCTCTCCCCTTCCTCCCTGGCTACTTCCATGACACCTGCACTGTGGGATGCCCAGTATGTAAGGTATAAAATGTTAATGTGCATAATATTATTTTATGTTTTGTCTTCTTCACTGTCATGAATCGTCATTGACATTCATATGATACTGGTGTATGTAACCATCCACCCAGAATTCCGTATGTACTATTGGTTTGGTATGTACAGTGTCTCTTATGGAAACACTTTCAATCCTGAATAAATGCAATACTAATAAGTTCCTCAAAATGCTTGGCAAACATAAATGATGCAGTGGACCTTATTTAACATGTAATTAAGATCCAATGTCAATATCCATTTTACAAAATCAGGTTCAGAAAATTAGTCTGTGCTTCAATTTGTTTGTGTTTCATAAAGAAAAGGGAAATAAACTTCAACAAATACTTTCTCTATAATTTGAAATAATAACCATCCTTTTTTCTCAGTATGATGCCCACTGTTTTGATTTTTCTGTTTTATTGTTTGCTGAATATACCTTTGGGCGTATATCAAAGGAAAAATAGCTTTCTGAAGTAATAAATAAGGCATTTGCAGGCACATGCATCAAACATGCCATTTGCGATTCCTTATTAGCGAAAAATAAGGATTCGCTAATAAGGAAGCGCAAATGCCTATGCATGTAGGAATCGCTGAGAAAATAGCGATTCCTACAAATTCCTTATTTGCGACTCGCAAATTGCCAGTCGCAATTAAGGAATGGCTCCCCATTCATTCCTATGGGCCTACAGGCCCATAGGAATGAATGGGAAGATTACATGCGCAATTTGCGAGTACCAATAGGTACTCGCAAATTGCGCATGCAATTTCAAGAGTGCAAGGGTGTCAAAATGACACCCTGTTGCACCCCTGAAATAGTGATGTGCACCCATGTTGCGCACACACATGCCCCAAGGGCATGTGTGTGCACAACATGAAACTTTGAAAAATGCACTAAAGTGCATTTTTCAAAGTTTTGCAAATTACCATCAAGTTCAACTTCATGGTAATTTGCGCCCCCTATTAGCGAAATCGCTATTCTAAAGTGGTTCTTGCATTGCATTTAAGGAATCGCAAATTGCGATTCCTTAAATGCAATCGCAATTTGAGAAATCGCAAATAATTGCGAATTCTCAGATTGCGAGTGGCTTGAACCTTGATGCATCGCAAATGCCCTTTTTGCGGGCGCAAACGGCCGATTTTTGCGAATCGCACCGTTTGCGCTCGCAAAAATGGTTGATGCATGTGCCTGTATGTGTGTAGGAAATCGACCTTGTCTGCATAGTCAACCCAGATTTTTTATCTTTTTGGGTCCCTATTTTTTTTAGACTTAGAACTCAGTGCACTTTTACCATACTAACCAGGATTAAAGTGCCTGTGCTGCCCAATGAACATTGTTAAATTGGCTGACCCCTGATTGAGATATTTAACTTAACTATAAGTCCCTAGTATGAGGTGTAGGAAATGCACAGAGGGCCTAGATGTTAAATGTCGCCAGTGGACTGGAGCACCTAGTTGCTCTCCATAGATTGGGCCTACAAAACATAACTTTAGGCCTACCTGATTGCCGCAGTTGACAACCGGCAGTGTGACCTGTTATAATAACACTTTTTGACAGGGAAAAACTATCTTTTTAGATACTAATGTCACCACCCCTGTAGGTTTTGTTCCCCTCAAGGTATGGTGAAAAGTATTTAAAATGTATGTAGAAAATTGATGTCACCATGTAGGTACAGTGAACCGGACCTAAAAGCTATTTCACTGTGGCAGGCCTGGCTGTCCTATACGAATAACAGGATACAGATTAAAATATTTACTCTGTATCTCAGGTTTGATACGAGTTATAAAAATAATTCAACCACTCCTTTTAATATTTATTAAATGCCCAATTCAATGGTGAATATAATTATTTAGGTAAAGTAACTTTTAGAAAGTTGTGTTTTCCCTGCCTGACGCTCCAAGACTGCACTGTGGGATTGTTTATAGTAGGAAAGGAGGAACTGCTACAAGAATGGGTAGGACTACCCCAGGGAATTTTTATTCCGATAGTTAGGCTAGTGGCAGGAATCACCCCACCCACTAGCTGGTACAAGGCATTAATGTGGCACCCCAATTCACCATCCTCAGAACAATTTCTAGACTTGCAGAAGATCAGACGAGGACTGAACTTGTTGTCAGTGACCTGAGAGGTCCCCTGAAGGACTGGAACTGCTCCCTGTTGTACCCAGGACTAAGAAGTATACTCCAAAGGTCAGTTGGCTTACCTCCTGCATGCCTAGAGGCCTTTTCCCTGAAGTGCCCAGCTGATCAGTGACAACTGGATTTAGACTGGGATTTGCTGTCAATCTCTGCCTGAAACTTTGCAAGTCTTTACGTATCTTCCCCTGAGGTCCCAGAGGCCTATGAAGTGCACCTGCACTTGTTTGGGCACCAGAGGAAAGTTATGAATCTTCAGCGCTCCAGAGCTTCAGTGGGAAAAAGTATCAAACTGGCACCTCCACAGCATTGGCTTGGATGTCACTTTGTCCTACTCAAAGATCCCTGCTCCTCTGAAAAAGTGACAAAGTCCCAATTTATATTGGGAACTAGAATATTTTGACCACAAAATCCCCAAAGCTCCATATATCTGGCCTTTGGTTCCAAGGTAGTAGCTACAGTTTCAGCGTCATCCAACTCGGGCAGGACTTTTATTTCCTTAAAAAGTCATTTCAATGTTCTTCTTCAAAAAAGTGACAAAGTTCCTTTCTAAAATCGGTCTTAGAACCCTTTTTGAACTTTTTGATTTCCATACTTTCTCTGGGACCAATCCACTTTGTGTATCCAACCTGGGCTCCATTGCAGTGGCCTGAAATCACACCTAAGTCAAGGTCTATCGTTCCATAGACTATCAATTGTGCTTAGTGGCAACTTGATGCTATTTTTATCTCAAAACTTTAACAATTTGTTTCTCCAGTTCCTGTTCCTATTTTATTACTTTGGTGCCAATTTGTTTATGAAGGTTTACGCTATTTTTCAAATTCAGGTTTGTATTTTTATTGTGTGGTGGTTTGACTTTATTACTGTTTTGATACTGCAAAAAAACTTTACACATTGCTCTAAGTTAAGCCTGTCTGCTCTGTGAAATAGCTAACCCAGAGGTTGAGCTCAGTTTGTGTTTTTGACTTTGAGAGCTCACTCCGACAAGGACCATTATTATTCCTTGATATGGGCAGTCCCCCACCCCAAATAATAATGCACTTCCCTACAATAACCTTTCAAGAATGGAATCAAAGCATTTATAAATGGTTGGTTTTATTTTATTTCTGCTGCTTCTTATTTTTATACAGGCAAGCGAAGACTTGGCAAGAAGTGAAATGCTCTGATGTTTAAAATAGCAGTAGCTAATTTTCTGGCACCCCTGGCTGCATACAATTTAGTACATCAGTGTGAGCAGATAATTATACCAGGAGTGCATCTTACCAAGTAAAGCTTTTGTTCAGGCCCAACATGAGATTTCATATTTCTGACGCAAGCCTTTCCTAACTGGATTTCAGCATTTCTTTGGAGACTCAGAGATGTTATTGTATCTGGAGAACTATATCGATGGAACCTGACATTTTTTCTGAACAGGACAATGTGAACTCCATAAAAGTAATACAATGATATAAAAATGCCTTAATATATGGTAGTATTACTTTTTTATGATCGTTTATGTTTTTTAATTGTCCTATTTGTGAATTAATCTTTATCTTGGATGGTTTGTTTCAATTCTCAGATAATGTGGAATAAAGTTCAGTTTATTGTTTTTTTTTGTTCTATACATTTAACATTAAAATGTCACTGGCATTGGCTTGGAGTCATCAGGTGGTCTCTGTAACATCACACAAAAAGTTGTAATTTTATTAGCCAGAATTCCATCTGTGTAGTAATGAAATCCTTATTGGATAATTTTGTTCAAATGGTGGTACCTTATCAAGCATATGAGCAAAGCTGTAATGTGCAAAGAGATAGTTAATAACTTGTGTAATTTATGTATGATCTTTGATAGGCATAAAGCGAAAATAACAGAAATCATTTATAGAATGTGAACAATATGCCATGTTGTTTCTTTGGTACTATTTCCAACTGTAGGGTGGTTAGTCATGAGCTACTATTTATGAGAATAGATAACAGTAAAGTCTAGTGATCTTATGTTTATATGTAGATTGTTCAACAGTCCTTGGTTTTAGGAGTAATAGTTTTTATCTCCTACATCCTCATATTTGTGTGTTTATGATGTTGGATGGTGAGGCCTCAAACACTATGGACCTATTTACAACCTGCACTTTGTAGCAAGTTTAGTAGTACTTCAATAGTCCTATTCATCCACTACAAAATGCTATTCACAAACCTAAGTGCGGAGTTCTGCTCCTCTGTCGCTCCTATCTTTTCTGTCCTGAGATCTCCACCCTCAAAGCAGAGATCTACGCACATGTACACCTATATTTAGTAGTAAATGTGGGAGAAACTAGGTGAAGTAGCTAGAAAATGGGGGAAAACTACTCTTCAATGGAAGGGTTTACAGAGAAGTACATGCACCCACCCACAAACAAAACCACAGTCCTATTCACAAACTGCCCTTCTATTGATACTACAGCCCAGAATGACCAAAAAACAGTACTAAAAATATTCCAACTCAGACCTGAATTAAGTCCAGCAGTATACGTGGCCAACCGTATAATAAAATTAATTGAGGCAGGAATTTAAAATAAAACCCATAGGACATAATGTTAATATAAACTAATTTATTTCAGCTTTTTATAATATATATACATGTAATTTAATGTTAAAAAATATATATAAATAAAATATTTTACTATAAAGAGTTTTAATAATTTTTTAAAAATTAGAAATAAAAACATATTTAAATTATCTAAATTACTTCTATGCATATTTATCAATTCAATTCACACACGAAACCTCAGCATCATACTTGACTCATCACTCACTATGAACTGCCAAATAAACGCAGTTTCCTTAGCCTGCTTCCACAAGCTCCGCCTGCTTCGAAAGACATTCAGATGGATCCCGACAGAATCCAGAAAGACCCTCACCCATGCACTCATCACTAGCACCCTTGACTTCGGCAATGCACTCTACGCCAGCGTCACCCAGAAACAGCTCAAGAAACTACAGAACATCCAAGACGCCGCAGCCAGACTGGTCCTCAACATCCCCCACCGCAGTCATATCACAACAACACCTCCGACAACTCCACTGGCTCCCAGTCAACAAGAGAGTCACTTTAAGCTCCTCACTCATGCCTACTAAGCTCGACGAAGGACCATCATACCTGAACCGCCGCCTCACATTCCACATACCCGCCAGACAACTCCGATCCACCCAACTCTCCCTTACCTCGGTCCCCAGGATGCACAAGACCAGAACCGGAGGAAGGTTGTTCTCCTACCTCGCCACCAAGACCTGGAACAACCAGCCCCTACACCTCAGGCAATCCGCTTCGATGACCCAATTCAGGAAGGACCTCAAGACCTGGCTCTTCGAATGATCGTCCACCCAGTCCGACAAGCAGCCCCCCTCCCCCAGAGCCTTTAGACCCTCGCAGGTGAGTTGCCGAGCTTTACAAGTCCCTGATTGATTGAATTGAATTCAATTTATTTGTTATGATACGGAACTCTGATGGAGATCCACATAACAAAATATTGAATATACAAAATACAAAAATAGAATATATAATGTACATCAAGGAAGCAAAGACCAAGCTACCAAAAAGAATTTTCAAATTTCGATAAAGAACCAGATATAAGATATTACATGTAAAACACTAGAGATTGTTTCAGACGTATCAAGAATTTAAGATTCCAAATTGCCATTCCGTTTTATCTTTGACAACTGTGCCGGCCTAGGTTTAAAGAAATCTAAAATTTCTGTTTCGAGCTGGAATTCATTTAGCTTCAATTTTATTGGTGATTTTATATGGAATCACTTTTGGAAAATTTGGAAAGAGGTATGTTCAAATTTCCCTGAGTTTATTGTACATTTATGATTTAGTTTAGTCATATCAGAAGTTCTTTTTAAGAAACGCCCATCAGAAATAAATTATGTGGCTCATATAATATTCAAACTGGTTGTTGGTACAAGGTTCTTCACCAGAATATCGTTGGGTATCCCCAAGTCTTTAGATAATTTTACAAAAAGGACAAATTGCAGAATAACTTCTTTGCAATGGCAAATCATTTGTCTAGTGGGACATAAATGGCTGTGTGCAGCCAATTTAAAAAATTGGCTTTTGTTCTAGATATATGGTTTACTATACTCATTATTTTGTACGTAAGGTTTTCCGGCTATGTCTTTGTAATGATTTAGATGTGTATCTGATTTAATAGGTGGTTAGCCTCATGTATTTTTTTACGTGCACTGTACTGTTTAATTTCTGGAATACAATCATTGCATTTTTTAGTACAGGCTCAGCACAGACATTCTTCCGGACCCTATATGGATTTATTTGACCATGCAAGTAACAGTTCCAGTCTTGCATGTTCAGACAGCAACGTATTTTTGTGGCCATTTCCATTGCGCTGTCTCTTATATTCCAATCCTGGAAATGACTGACGCACCTTATATTGAGCGATGGCATTCTAAATAACAATGAGTCAGAATGTTTGAATTTTTATTTTAATCCAGGAAGCGTTCAATTTCCCAATGTAATAATTTGGCATGTTTTTGATATGTAGCTTCCCGTTTCCATTTTTGACTTTTATTGTTATTTATTCTGTCATGATTAATTTTTTATTGAGATGAATTTTTAGATGAACTAGATTAATTATGTTATATTGATCTTTTAATGCGGAATGTATTTCATTCACTGAATTGCTTGATTGGATATATTCCCTTTTAAAATGCGTTTTTCTGAAGTGCAACATTCACTATCCAACCATCTTGATACTAAAAGAATAAACATTAAACAGAATTCCTGCACAGTATGTTATTCAGTTGGTAGGGTGGCAAGCAGCAGAGCTAGGCTATTTGTTAGACTTGCTGAAACAGTATCGTTTTCTGCTTGAGTTTACAGATAGACAGCTTTCTGATGCATAAATTGACGGACCAATCACTGTATTTCAAGCATTTGTACTGCTGTATTGCTAAAATAAATATACCTTAAAAAACAAAGGCCCTTATTACGACTACAGCGATACCAAAGGGGATGATGGACGGAGCGCTTGAGCTAATCAAACCCTCACCCCCAGTCAATTGATCTGGGTTTAATCCATCATCATTCTTTAGCTCACTCCACCACCCCAGTTCAGACATGGCCACATGCAAATCAGTCTGACCCTGTGCCTCATGGGAACAGTCCAGCCCGAACTGCCAAGCCATGTCTTCTCTGGACCGGAAACAAGCATCCTGGGACCGGTTTCTGGCCATTCAGCCGTCATCAGCCAGGCTAGCTTGAATCCAGTGGCAAAGTGAGCACGTTACCCACGTCTGGGCATACCCTGCCAACTTAGGGCGAACAAAGCGATACCAAGGGGATGATGGACGGAGCGCTTGAGCTAATCAAACACTCACCCCCAGTCAACTGATCTGGGTTTAATCCATCATCATTCTTTAGCTCACTCCACCACCCCAGTTCAGACATGGCCACATGCAAATCAGTCTGACCCTGTGCCTCATGGGAACAGTCCAGCCCGAACTGCCAAGCCATGTCTTCTCTGGACCGGAAACAAGCATCCTGGGACCGGTTTCTGGCCATTCAGCCGTCATCAGCCAGGCTAGCTTGAATCCAGTGGCAAAGTGAGCACGGGACCCACGTCTGGGCATACCCTGCCAACTTAGGGCGAACAAAGCGATACCAAAGGGGATGATGGACGGAGCGCTTGAGCTAATCAAACACTCACCCCCAGTCAACTGATCTGGGTTTAATCCATCATCATTCTTTAGCTCACTCCACCACCCCAGTTCAGACATGGCCACATGCAAATCAGTCTGACCCTGTGCCTCATGGGAACAGTCCAGCCCGAACTGCCAAGCCATGTCTTCTCTGGACCGGAAACAAGCATCCTGGGACCGGTTTCTGGCCATTCAGCCGTCATCAGCCAGGCTAGCTTGAATCCAGTGGCAAAGTGAGCACGGGACCCACGTCTGGGCATACCCTGCCAACTTAGGGCGAACAAAGCGATACCAAAGGGGATGATGGACGGAGCGCTTGAGCTAATCAAACACTCACCCCAGTCAACTGATCTGGGTTTAATCCATCATCATTCTTTAGCTCACTCCACCACCCCAGTTCAGACATGGCCACATGCAAATCAGTCTGACCCTGTGCCTCATGGGAACAGTCCAGCCCGAACTGCCAAGCCATGTCTTCTCTGGACCGGAAACAAGCATCCTGGGACCGGTTTCTGGCCATTCAGCCGTCATCAGCCAGGCTAGCTTGAATCCAGTGGCAAAGTGAGCACGGGACCCACGTCTGGGCATACCCTGCCAACTTAGGGTGAACAAAGCGATACCAAAGGGGATGATGGACGGAGCGCTTGAGCTAATCAAACACTCACCCCCAGTCAACTGATCTGGGTTTAATCCATCATCATTCTTTAGCTCACTCCACCACCCCAGTTCAGACATGGCCACATGCAAATCAGTCTGACCCTGTGCCTCATGGGAACAGTCCAGCCCGAACTGCCAAGCCATGTATTCTCTGGACCGGAAACAAGCATCCTGGGACCGGTTTCTGGCCATTCAGCCGTCATCAGCCAGGCTAGCTTGAATCCAGTGGCAAAGTGAGCACGGGACCCACGTCTGGGCATACCCTGCCAACTTAGGGCGAACAAAGCGATACCATCATTTGTTTGCTGTAACACTTTTCACCCTAAGTGGGATGGGTATGCCCAGACGTGGGTCCCTTGCTCACTGTGCCACTGGATTCAAGCTAGCCTGGCTGAAGAAGGGTGACATACCCTGAAACCGGTCCCAGGATGCTTGTGTCCGGTCCAGGGAGGACCTGGCCTGGCAGTTCGGTCTGGACTGTTCCCATGGGGCACAGGGTCAAGACTGATTTGCATATGGCTGGGTCCAAACTGGGGTGGCGTAGTGGGCAAAAGAACGATGGATTTAACCCAGATCTTTTGACTGGGGGAGAATGTTTGCATTGTCAGCATTCCGTCCATCATTTGTTTGCTGTAACACTTTTACGCCCTAAGTGGGATGGGTATGCCCAGACGTGGGTCCCTTGCTCACTGTGCCACTGGATTCAAGCTAGCCTGGCTGAAGAAGGGTGACATACCCTGAAACCGGTCCCAGGATGCTTGTGTCCGGTCCAGGGAGGACCTGGCCTGGCAGTTCGGTCTGGACTGTTCCCATGGGGCACAGGGTCAAGACTGATTTGCATATGGCTGGGTCCAAACTGGGGTGGCGTAGTGGGCAAAAGAACGATGGATTTAACCCAGATCTTTTGACTGGGGGAGAATGTTTGCATTGTCAGCATTCCGTCCATCATTTGTTTGCTGTAACACTTTTCGCCCCTAAGTGGGATGGGTATGCCCAGACGTGGGTCCCTTGCTCACTGTGCCACTGGATTCAAGCTAGCCTGGCTGAAGAAGGGTGACATACCCTGAAACCGGTCCCAGGATGCTTGTGTCCGGTCCAGGGAGGACCTGGCCTGGCAGTTCGGTCTGGACTGTTCCCATGGGGCACAGGGTCAAGACTGATTTGCATATGGCTGGGTCCAAACTGGGGTGGCGTAGTGGGCAAAAGAACGATGGATTTAACCCAGATCTTTTGACTGGGGGAGAATGTTTGCATTGTCAGCATTCCGTCCATCATTTGTTTGCTGTAACACTTTTCGCCCTAAGTGGGATGGGTATGCCCAGACGTGGGTCCCTTGCTCACTGTGCCACTGGATTCAAGCTAGCCTGGCTGAAGAAGGGTGACATACCCTGAAACCGGTCCCAGGATGCTTGTGTCCGGTCCAGGGAGGACCTGGCCTGGCAGTTCGGTCTGGACTGTTCCCATGGGGCACAGGGTCAAGACTGATTTGCATATGGCTGGGTCCAAACTGGGGTGGCGTAGTGGGCAAAAGAACGATGGATTTAACCCAGATCTTTTGACTGGGGGAGAATGTTTGCATTGTCAGCATTCCGTCCATCATTTGTTTGCTGTAACACTTTTCGCCCTAAGTGGGATGGGTATGCCCAGACGTGGGTCCCTTGCTCACTGTGCCACTGGATTCAAGCTAGCCTGGCTGAAGAAGGGTGACATACCCTGAAACCGGTCCCAGGATGCTTGTGTCCGGTCCAGGGAGGACCTGGCCTGGCAGTTCGGTCTGGACTGTTCCCATGGGGCACAGGGTCAAGACTGATTTGCATATGGCTGGGTCCAAACTGGGGTGGCGTAGTGGGCAAAAGAACGATGGATTTAACCCAGATCTTTTGACTGGGGGAGAATGTTTGCATTGTCAGCATTCCGTCCATCATTTGTTTGCTGTAACACTTTTCGCCCTAAGTGGGATGGGTATGCCCAGACGTGGGTCCCTTGCTCACTGTGCCACTGGATTCAAGCTAGCCTGGCTGAAGAAGGGTGACATACCCTGAAACCGGTCCCAGGATGCTTGTGTCCGGTCCAGGGAGGACCTGGCCTGGCAGTTCGGGCTGGACTGTTCCCATGGGGCACAGGGTCAAGACTGATTTGCATATGGCTGGGTCCAAACTGGGGTGGCGTAGTGGGCAAAAGAACGATGGATTTAACCCAGATCTTTTGACTGGGGGAGAATGTTTGCATTGTCAGCATTCCGTCCATCATTTGTTTGCTGTAACACTTTTCGCCCTAAGTGGGATGGGTATGCCCAGACGTGGGTCCCTTGCTCACTGTGCCACTGGATTCAAGCTAGCCTGGCTGAAGAAGGGTGACATACCCTGAAACCGGTCCCAGGATGCTTGTGTCCGGTCCAGGGAGGACCTGGCCTGGCAGTTCGGGCTGGACTGTTCCCATGGGGCACAGGGTCAAGACTGATTTGCATATGGCTGGGTCCAAACTGGGGTGGCGTAGTGGGCAAAAGAACGATGGATTTAACCCAGATCTTTTGACTGGGGGAGAATGTTTGCATTGTCAGCATTCCGTCCATCATTTGTTTGCTGTAACACTTTTCGCCCTAAGTGGGATGGGTATGCCCAGACGTGGGTCCCTTGCTCACTGTGCCACTGGATTCAAGCTAGCCTGGCTGAAGAAGGGTGACATACCCTGAAACCGGTCCCAGGATGCTTGTGTCCGGTCCAGGGAGGACCTGGCCTGGCAGTTCTGTCTGGACTGTTCCCATGGGGCACAGGGTCAAGACTGATTTGCATATGGCTGGGTCCAAACTGGGGTGGCGTAGTGGGCAAAAGAACGATGGATTTAACCCAGATCTTTTGACTGGGGGAGAATGTTTGCATTGTCAGCATTCCGTCCATCATTTGTTTGCTGTAACACTTATTACGACTACGGCAGTCCATTTGACCGCCGTAGTTGCGGTAGCAGTCCAACGACTGCCACCCTGCGGGACCGCCCGCAGTATTACATCTGCGGTGTTCGGACAACCACCAGGTCGCCAGCACCACCGGGATCAAGGATCCCGGCTGGGCCGGCGGTCTTTTCCTGCGAAAAATATGCAAGTGGTGCCACAGCCGGCACCGAGTTGGCTCACTGCCACCCTTTTCTAGTGGTGAGGCAACAAAGGGGGCCCTACAGGGCCCCCTCTTGCCCCTGTGCATGGGGTACAGGCAGGGGGCCACATGTCGTGCCCCCATGTAGCTTTGCTTCCCCAGTTCCTGGCGGTCCCGCGGCGGTGCTGTTTTAGGCTCACAATGAGCCTTTAAACAGTACCGCCGCAGGACCGCCATGCCGCCTGCCAGACCACAAAATTACTTGAAATCTGGCAGGTGGGCAGCGGTGAGTTTTGGCGGTCCTGGAGCGGAGCGGTGGCATGCCGCCTTCTCCAGGACTGCTGAAATTCGTTATCAGGCCATAAGGCAAATTATAGGCTTTACAGTAAAGAGGCACACAATCCATCTTAGACCCTTATCCTTTTTGATGATGATGATGATGATGATGATGATGATGCATCCTGAATTCTCTGTTTCCACACTCTGTTGGAAGTCACTGTCTCAAGCTCTTTCACAAAAGTGAGCTATATATATGTTGTGCAATGGTCTTGCTTTGGGATGTACAATCAAGTTTGAGTGGCTCAACTGAGCTCTAACACACCTAGAGAAGCACTGGCCATCTTTGATTTTCCAGGAAGTACTCTGTTAGGCAGGTCTAGAAGATGGATTTATTCACACTGTAGTAGGAGAAGAGCGAGGCATAGGAGGGGCAGATAAGGATTGGCTGAAAGGTACATACCAATGACATGCCAGACTAATTATTTTAAGAACTCTTAACGGAGGTGCATGGTCATGTGAGCCTTAGGGAGAAATCTCTCCATGCACTCAATGTTGTACAGTCATAGTGTTGCCAATTTCCCCCATCCCTAAGGGGGAAGTTCCTGTGTTCCAAGAAGTCTTATTAGAGGGGCAATTAGAGCAGCTACTGATGCAAGGATCTGAAATTGCCAAGGGTTGGTCAACCTGGGAAATCAAATGTAGAATAACCCATGGCACATTAGTGAATTCCAAGATGATGGCTTGCAATGGCTAGTCCATGTAAAAAAGAAGTAGCAGTAGCCAGGATTGGACTAGAAGGGAAAATAGGCCTACGCACCAAAAATAGTCCCCATTGTGCAAATCAGGGCAGTTGTGAACTTGTAAGGACACACTGCATAGTTTTTTTTTGATTCATGCAAGACTTCATGCATTCATAATTGCTACTCCAATATTTGTGGTAGCATCAGGGAACTCAACAATGAAAATCATCCCACCAGACCATAAAATAGGTCCACAAACAGTGAAAAAACAGGCCCACAAACAGATGTGTCATACCAGTCCTCCTGGTACTTCCAGATTGTCTAGAATTAAACTGCATATTACGGGATCTTCTGCATGTGAACAAGTAGGTGCAGCATTGATTCCACAAGGACGATGCTTTGCAGGGTCAGACCTTTTGCTGTTGTGGGTGACTCCCTGTAACTGCTGCATGCCTGAGGACTTACAGCCCCACCCACCCCTCTAGCGTGGGCAGTTTTTTGATGGTAGATATCTGGAATTACCACATTTCTTTACTAATTGATGAAACTAAATGGGTAAATAAAAGAAGAGTTACCACCAAATAGAGAGGAGACATTATCAGCAAAGTAGGTGAAGACTTAATTCATACTGGCAGTCTATTTTCTCCATAAACCCAATTTTGACTGTGGTAATTGTAACAGAGGAAATCACGGGTGGCGATACAGTTGATTACCCCAAGTGTGAGAAAGTGTTGATGATTTTCTGGAGAGCCTCTATAAAATAAGTCAATGGGCTTGAGTTCAGGGTAACTGGCTTGAGGACAGGTTGGAAGCCATGTACACGTGAGCCTCATGAACTGAAAGTGAATTGAATTTGAAAAAGACATGCATTTTGAGACCTTTTCTGCTAACAAACAGGTTACCAATGCATTTGCCATAACATTTTAGCACTGTGCTATCACTACCACCATCAATGTTGGGGACAGGTTAGAGAAACTTGAGAACACCAAAAGGGTGGTTAATATGTAATTGCTGAGCTGGTGGACACTAGAAAATTAGCCTCACTAGTTATATTCTATATTCTATCAAGGCCTTCCTGTAGAGCAAAATGATTATTTTTTGGTGATACTCAGTGAGTCTCCCCAAGCACGCATTAAAAGGTGCACCCAGCTCAAACAATGAAAATGCCCGGTATTATGATGAATGCGCTGCCCCCCTGGCAGCTGCGAACTCACGCTGTGCTGAGGGCAGCGCATTCAGGTGAAAAACGGAGTTGCTGCTTTAAAGCTGCTCTGTGTTTTCACAGTGCAGGCGGCAACCCGCCTGCACTGTGAAGGGGGAATAGAAATCCCTTTGCAGGCAGGAGCAGTAAGTGACTGCAGCCGCCTGCAAGGGGATGTCTGGGGGGTACTTAGGACCCCCTTTACTCCCTGCAGAGGGCTGCCATCAGGGGGCACACTGACCGTGTGCTACCCTTAAGATGGCGCAATGTCAGTGAGCCACCTGTTAGCTTCTGTGCCTCTGTGCCCATGTCTGTAATACAGTGCGGACGCAGAGAAAAAAAGATTCCCTCATTTGCATGGGGCAAAGACAGCCTGCTCATATCAAATTCAATTATTGTGGTCTTTTTTTAAGACCTTTCTAGGTTGGTACATGCTTAATGTTTAATGTCAGGCTGGATTGACAAGTCTTTACAAATATTACTCACAGGTCCTGAATTGTGTTCACTTATTCCCAAGTAAGGTGGGCAGGTAGCCAAGTGCTCTCTTCCTAAGGATTGGTCTATAAGGAGCTATTTCCAATGTAAATCCTTCCAGGTAAAACCAGTTGAATTCATGCAATTTTAGATTTGTGGTGTACTGTCCTGTGTTGTTTTTACCTCTACTTAATTAACTTTTCCAATTCCAAGTGTTTTCTGTTTACACATTAAATTGAAGTCTGAATACATGAATCAGCTCCCCCAATTACATCACCTGTATGTCTGATAAAATTATGAAAAACGAAGGTTCATATCTGACTCCAAACTTTCTTAGGATTAGAGATAGGAACTCTTAAATAGATTTCACTTTTTGCCTTTAATCTTTAAGAAATTAGTAACTCAGCACAGGGCGTATTGGTTACTTTCACTGCATTTGCCATTCTCGCCAGTAATATCTACTAATAAGAGTCTAAAAACATATATGTCAAATAATATTGCATTAGCACTTTTTCTGTTATACAGTTCTAGGTATAGATCATTCTAAATGCTGATAAGGACAGTACAGTGCTGCTTTGGATTCTAAAATGCGAGACATGGCAATCACGGGCAGGGAACTCAATCTATAACGCTAGCCTCAGGGACAAAAAAAGTGTGCACGTCAGGACAAATGTTTTTAGTTTTTGTAATCTGGCTGTCCTAGGACCTCCTGACCTGACTCTATGCTTTTGCTGTCAATGTTGCTTTGCAACTGATAGTCCAATTTAAATCTTCATTGAGTTAAATGCTTACCACTGGAGCCTGAGCAGTTCTACTGTTACAGAGTATGAATCCCTGTCAAGTCCAGTTCAATATTCCATCACCCTCAGGTTAGTAAACAGAATGAAATATCACAATGGCTAAACAGAAGGAACGAGTTTACCTTTGTGGGTAGTTCTGCTTAGCCAATTAAATAGCACTCATGATCAAATAAACAAAGCCCTCAAAGTGCAAATCACATTTGAGGTAAAAGGAAGCACATTCCTGTGCTAAACAAAATGTTGATGATCCTACTTTAGCCACTAACTTGAAGGAACCCTACATGTGGAATGACAGAAAATCATACTTACTCAGCAAAGGTAAAAGTAACATTAGTTGGAGAAAATCTTCACAGCTAATCCCTTTATTCTTGTATCATCAATAATCATATATTGAAGGCTGCAGAAACACAGAACGATACTGTAGCCACATATATTATGGTTATGGACATTATATGTCTATAAATTTCATAGATAACCAACAGAATCATAAATGACAACATTAATTTTCTGATGACTGTTCATTTGCCATTAGTCCTGATTTTTGGGCCTACTTGCGTCACTAAGCAGAGTGCAGGGTGCTCTATCATTTGAGTAAACACAAGCCGCACTTCAAGGGCCAACAGAACACCTCCAGGTAATAGAATCGATGTGAAATATATTAATCCTAGTTATGTAAGATTTGTATATTTAAAGGATTACTAAACCCTGCAATTGTATATCACCAAATATTTTTTTTTTCAGCAAGCAACTGGCATAAAAACAATGAGGCATTGAATTGCACATATTTTCATGCCAGCAGATTAGAAATGTTGCTGTTTCAAGGTCACAGTAGGCTCTTTCAATAATGCAAATGGACACATTAAATGTTTTCTTTTGCCACTCGTGCCCATAATAAAACAAGAAGAAACTAACTGGTTCTTTACGGACTTGAAGTTGAAAGTAGACAGCGTGGAATATTGTTCACGCTCAAGACACTGAAAACATTTTGAACGTACAAAAAAGAGAGCCAAGAATGTTCTTTGTGCCATTGTATTGTACATGATAAACTATAGGACTTTTTAGTAAGTATGCATTCTCAAGCCACTGGTACATGTTTTGAAATTGCCCTAAACAGATCCCTAGCTCCCCTCACTTTCAATCCTAGAGTGCCTTGGGGGAAGTTGGTAAAATGGCATCTCCCTTGATTGCAAGTTAATCTTTGGCGCACCCCTTAAGATGTAAAGGGCCGATTGATGAGAGGGGAAAGATGGAAAAGAGGGCGTTATTCGCTTCTGAGGCTTCAAACTGTTTACTTGTGTAAAGTAGCAGATTTTTTCAAACGTATAGGCTTATTTGCGAAGTCCTGATACTTGTGGAGCTTAACAAATCTTCATTTTGTTATTAGTCTGAAAGCTCTGTTCTTATGAGCTTTTAGAACCATATTAATTTTTTCTGTATTTGGGGCTCTGATATCAGTGCTGTAAGACATTCTGATATTCACTCAACAGAAGGTTGTCCTTCCCTTTCATGGAGATTGGTTCCCGTTTTTGTGGTCTGACTTGACAGGGCAGCTGTCGCCAGACAATTACGTGAGCATCACTAGAGAGGGGTTTGGATCCGACCACATGTTGGGAGCCAGGGCTTCAGGTTTTGATTGGGCAGACGTTGTGTGCTTTCATTAAAAAAGTGCTTGCCACACAGCTGTGATCATTTCATTTCTTTTTCAAGCTGCCTGAGCTTGAATTTTCAGGGGCACACAGGACTTGTAATGCTATTAAAGTGTCTTAGATAACCAGATCATTTATGTTGTTTTTCTCTGGCAGCAACACAGATGGGAGAAGGGCAGTCATTAACCTACTTGGTTTTAGGTCTGGCTTGACAGTGCAACTGTCACATGACCTTTAACCTACGCCAATATGATTTTACAGTTCTTTGCTTCCACACAAATACATATTAATTCCCATGCTAGTCACTTATACAACATTCTTATAAAGCCAGACTTTTCAACATTGCCAATGCTTGTTGTGGATGTAAATGTTGTATGGGATCGCCAGAAAAGAACCAGTATTTGAAGCGCTCAGAGACAGAGTTGTCTATGGCCAGTCCTGAACAAGCCTAATTCACCAAAATCTCACAGTGAAGTAGCACAGGTAATATATTATCCCTACCTCCAACTACAGGCTGCATACCCACTTAGTAATAAGGCAATCTTAATATCACATAGGAAGGAAAATTAAGGGCTTTTTTTTTTTTTTTACAGAGTTTTATATAGCGCGAACTTGACCTGAAGGTATCAGGTATCAGATCGCTTTACACTAGCACCAGTTACGTTACATGAGGACACATTCATTTTTATTAGGCACGGGGAGATTAAGGGGCATATTAACAACGAGGCGATAGACAATTATCGCCGCTTTAGCGTCCGTTTTCGGACGGAAAGCGGCGATAATTCTATCGCCTAATCAGCAAGGTCACGCTATCGCGTGAATCCCTGCACTATCGCCCTTTTCCCCAACGCCCATCCTTGCATCTCTAATGAGATGCAAAGTGGGCGTTACTGAGCGTACCCCAGATGGGCTACGTTGTAAATATCGCCGATGTGCACATCGCGATATTTACAAGGCAGCCCACAGGATTATAGCAGACGTTAGATTTTGGCGAAACGGCCGTTTCGCCAAAATCTAACGTCTGCTATAATCCAGACTTACCTATGTTAGCCATAGGAGGTGGATTCTGCTGATACGACCCTGTGGGTCGTATCAGCAAGGTTATACGCCCTTTGCAGGGAACATCGCTGGAAAACCAGCGATGTTCCCTGCAAAAGGCGATAACTATCGCTATCTCTGGAATTTTTATCGCCCCTGGAGTAACGCGTTGTTAATAACGCGCTACCAGGGCGATAAATGCCAGAGATAGCCAGCGATAATATAATTATCGCTAAGCACGGCCAGCGATAATTATCGCTGGCCGTTGTTAATATGCCCCTAAGTGATTTGCCCAGAATCAATGATGTTGCGCATCCTTGCAGAGACTCGAACCCGGTTCCCCAGATTTGAGGTCGACTGCACTAGCCGTTAGGCCAAGTCCTCTCAAACTTTCAAACATCTGCCTTCCAACATACATATTTAAGTTTTTGATCCTACAATAAGTATCCTTCTTATAGAGTAATTATGGAGGTATAGTCAACCCACTAAAAGTCCTATTGCCATTCGAGGAATGCCTTAAAAAACGATATTATTTTCGGGCTCCTCCAAACAACCATGGGACTTGGGGGGAAAGACTGGCTTGATATAGCAGTAATTCAGGCTGGAAGTCTTAAATGTTAGATGGAAGTATTAACTTTCTATTATAAGACACATTGCATCCCTGTATCAGCACTTAAATTTCAATCGCTTAAATGCAGGTGTTAAAAACTCACGCACATCAATGCTTCAGAAGTTCGTTTAAAATTTGCAAAGTTTCAAATTCAGCTCTCTATCAAAATCATTGTTTTTAACATGTTGCAGCAAAGGATAGATAAGGCAGAAAGGGTTTCTTTGATTATAAATCATTTCACTTTCTAATTCAAATAAAAACGTTGCAAGGTAATATTGAGCACGAGAAATGTAAACATATGTTCAGATATTACTACAATTATTCAATTTTACACAAGACATCATGGTTTGAAAGCAGATGCATGCAACTATAGATTTTCACTGTAATGTTTATTTTCAGATGAACAAAGTTCAGTATCTAAGTTAATTAACAAGGCCGTTATGTCTGATTCTGGCAAACTAAAATAGAAACATTTGGACAGAGCATGGCTTATTTTTGTACTGTCTACTATGAACATTTTGTTTTATCAACATGAATAAAGATGTTTGCTAGATGAACTCGATTCCGGAAGGAACGTTGTGAACACCTGTTAGAAGGTGGTTCTGACACTATGGGCCGCCCGGATTTTTCGCTTTTTGAGCACCTAGGTGTTGAGGTTTTACTGTGGGAGAGCCTCATAAATTGGGACTCATCCACAGTGAACTCATGATGAAAGAGACTGCATGTGGATTTTACTGGTGTCCCCCTAGCTTGACTAGGCCGCTGCGCAGCAGCTGGAGTAAGGGGCACCGGGCTGGTTACATGCAGACACCTGTGTACATGCGTGTGCACACGTGTAGGGAGCTGCGCAGGGGAGATTCTTGGCGTGCGCAGTCCAGGAGCAGCTACAAAGTGAATGGTGTGGCAGGACTTATGCAGAATTGGGTGGTGACACGGAATAGGCCTTATACACTAGGAAGGAACATGCCAGGGAAAGTCAGTGTGCTTTACTGTGTTTTTCACTTCATTATTCCCCTATGGGGATGTGGAGCCCATGTGCTAGATTAACTTCCATAAGGCCTACAGATTCCAGACACGCACTAAAGTCCACTGTAGCGGATGTGAAAAGAAGTATTTTGCAGAGTCCAGAGTCATATTTGTACTGCTTTTGGGTCATCCAGAAATGTTACATCTCTCTGAGTCAGATCATAACCAGGGCCTGGCTGGGGTTGACCTCAGCAGGCTGGATTGATGACCTTTCCCTCCCAGAGCGAAGACCTCCTTTCCACGAAGGGAAGATAGGCGGAGCTACAGGCTCATCCATCAGCAGGTATCACTGGGTGCCAGGCCCCAGGCTGCACCTAGGAGGGAAGGGCTCTGGTTTCAGAGACCATGTGGCCAGAGACCCTGGACGACGCCATTTTGAACAAACCCAGAGGCTGGACAAGAAGGAGGGAGCAGGGGCAGGGAAGTGATGTGTCGCTGTTTGATAGGATCAACAGAGACTTCCTGCCAGCCCCCCTACTCAACTTTTAAAAAGTGCTTGCACAGGAAGAGAAGCTCTCTCTGGGGTGTGGTCTGCGGAGGCGGAAGGTGCTGGAGCCTGGCAATGGGCAGTTGGAAGGAGGTACCCCCTGACTGTCCCCCAGGCCCCTAACAGCGCCAGAAGAAGAGCCCAGGACCGGTGCGCAGAAGCAGGGGCCTCTGCGCAGGGAGAAGAGAGGCCCAGGAGGAGAGCCAGGCGAAAGTCTGGCGCAGGGAGCCAGTGAAGACCGCTCCCTGCAGAATGCCCCTCTTGGAGGCCCGGAGGGTGAAGGAGAGTGCTCCCAGTGGCTGGGGTCCGCCGCCAGGAAGCGAGAGGACATGAAAATGGGGCAGATCGGACCCCCAGGGGCTGAGATATGGCACCCGGAAGGTGAGCGACCTTTGACCCCTGGGGAGGAAGGGAAGCCGGGGAGCGCCGTCGCGCTCCCCGTGAAGGTGACCCAAGAGGGGCCCGGGACCCCATCCCCGGGCCCCGAAGCAAAGCCCGGGAGCGCCGTCGCGCTCCCCGTGAAGATGTCCACCCACACGGGGTGCCAGGAGCCCACCCTCGCCCCCACCGAGCAAGTGAAGACAGGGGGGGGTGGAAGTGCCGTCGTGCCCCCCCACGAAGACAGGAGGCGGGGGAGCGCCGTCGTGCCCCCCGCGAAGAGTGGCCAAAGGGGGCCCGGGACCCCATCCCTGGGCCCCGAAGTCAAGTCGGGGAGCGCCGTCTCGCTCCCCGTGAAGATTTCCCCAGGGGGAGGGGCCAGGAGCCCACCCTGGCCCCCACCGAAGCCAAACCACAAGATGGAGGGGAGCGCCGTCGCGCCCCCCCCGAAGAGGTCCGGGGGGCCCGGGACACCATCCCCGGGCCCCGAAAAGCAGGCGGAGGCCGGGGGAGTGCAGCCGCACTCCCCGAGGTCCGGCACGCTCTGCCCACCAGAGCGGGCAGGCCAGAAATGCCTTGCCGGCTCCCGCGGCAGCACGCGAGGTGCTGGCCAGGCGGGGAGCCGGCGGGGCGGCCGGGGTGGGCTCCCGAGCTGCCCTCCAACAAGAGGACATGCGGGGTCCCGGGTGGGACCGGGGCCCCCCCAAAGCAGAACACCAGCACCGCGCGGGTCCCGGGTGTGACCGGGACCCCAGAGAGAGAAGGAGGAGGCCCGGGTGGGACCGGGCCCCGGGAACTGGCAGGAGCGGCCGGGGGTGGGCTCCCTGAGCTGTATCCCTTACCTGGGGGTCCGGGTGGGACAGGGCCCCCCACCGAGGCCAGAAGATGGGGCGCAAAGCGCCAGATCGACCGCGGCTCTCCCCGGCACAGCGGGAGAGCCGCTCATCCGATATTCATGCAGAGGAGCACAAAGCGCCCCATAATGCCTTGCCAGGCATTTGGAAATCTGCCGGTTTTTGTGCCTGGTGGCCCCCAGAGGAGGGGGTCACCCTCAAGAATGAACAAGGGTGCTGGGGGAGCTGCTGGAGAAGCGCAGTCTCCCCCCAGCACGAAGTTAAGTCCCACCCTAAGTGTCCTAGGGTTTTAAAAAGGATAACCCCTCGAGGGCTCAACCTGTTTCATTACATCTTCTGGGCTGGAACTTTTGTTCTACAGCTGAGGGTGTATTGCGACGTGCTTAATGGAGTGAAAGGCTGAGGTGGGGATGGCTCAAGAAGGGCATCCCCTGGAGGTGAAGAGGTGTAATTGCACCAGAACTGCATTTACTCACGGTTATTCCTTTTTAGAGGAACTGAAGGTCACATATGTAATGTGAAGGTACCTGTGTAAGGTGATGTCATAAGCAAAGTGGGTTATGTTGCCACACACTCCTGCTAGGGTGTCTGGCTGGATATGCGTAATCCTGTGATTTCATCTGTGATGCCTTTAGGGGCTGTAATTGCAACGCATTTTAATGTCCAACAAATGTGCTGAGTACTGTCATTCTAAAGTGTGCGTAAACATGTATTTTTGCTGCTGTGCTTAAGTGAGGAACAACCCAGACTGTTAGTCCTGAATATGTAGGGGTGCATACTGTATGGTCAATATAAGATGCTCAGTCAGAATTATGTGTCACTAGGGCAGGTGAACCTATTTTTAATGCGTGTTGAGGTAATGGGGTGGGTCGCCACTGGGATGGTGCCAGTGCGCAGGGCCCTCGCTCCAGCTTATGCTCAACACACTGCATTAGGGGGCAAGATGATGTGCATACATGGGAGTGGTGGTACTAGACCCCACCCCCCTTTTTGGGAGGGGTGGAGATGTTACGCAATGTCACAAAGTAATTCCAACAGCTTATGTATATTTGTAAATTGGTGCATAGTATTGAGTAGTGTGTGTGTTTAATAAATGTACTCTTACTTTTATAAAGCAAAGTACAGACTGGACAATCAATTATTGAGTGTTATTTCTGCGCACCTGCAAATGGCGATTACTAGCCCACACCACCTCCCTTGAGTAAAGCCTAAGACTGCTCTGCAACGCTACCCTCTGAGAGTCAGGCGCTACAATTGGGTGTTTGGTTCCCAGTGAGGGACAAATGTAGTCATGTTATTTGTGCAGGCCTCACAGATACTGCCTCGTTTTCCAACATTGGTGTCTAGCGGCGGGAAACATAGTATCCCATTCTGGTGTGCATTTATAGCATTTGATAAGTCCAGTTTTGCCACACATTATCTATGCAGTAATGAGCAAATGGAAGAGCGCAAGGCTCTGAGAAGGGTTCAAAGTTTTGGTTAGGTGAACTAAAGGTATGGGAAAGGAAAGCCCCGCGCACATACGAGTCATGTGAAGATATTATGGTTGAAATGTAAACTGTATTGATATGACCGCGCTATGTTAATTTTCATGTGCTAGCGGGATGGTGCTTTCCAGGAAATGATTGCATACAAATGTTCTAAGCCATATTGTACACCTTTGAACCCTAACACTACACGCACAACACTTGCATGAGGATGGTGTCTCCTCAAGAGGTAGGGACAGCAACTGATACCTACATCACCGGTGGGGGTATAGGGGTGGATTGAATTTTGTGGGGGACCGGAGAGAGAGGGGGTCCTGGGAGATTCCCACGCTTTTTAAGGGCAGGGAGGGTTTCCACAGAAGGGGCCCCAGGTATTCTTCCCCCGCTGAGAGTTTACTTGCCATTGGCTCAGGCCAAAACCACTGGAAGGGTGGGGCAGGAGGTTTCTTTACCCCGGGTAGTAACGCCCCAGGGGTTCCCATGGTGGGGGACCCCCAGGAACTTTTCCCACGGTGGGAGAAGGGTGTAGTAGGGTTGGGTGTCCGGCAGGCCCCCAGGTTAACTGGTGGGGAGGTGAGCGACCCAGGGGTGGCCCCTGGTAGGGGGTGGCCCCAGAGGAGGGTAGTTCTTGAGTGATGGTGTGTAGTGGTAGCCCCAAGGTACCCTAGGTGGGCTAGGTAACTGACCCAGTGGAGATCGGAGTGGGGGTGATGTACTCCCTAGTTTCCAGGTGAAGGGTTAGTGGTGGACCCTGAGGCGTCAGGGTCGGGTGGACGGTGACCAGTCCGGTAGGTCCTGTGGGTCTTGAACACAAGGACCAGGAGCATGGGGGTGTTCCCTAGCTCGGGGCAGGAGGTGGACTTCTGCCAGGTAATACCACCCTGGACACAGGTGGGGCCTATCTTAGTGACGGGACCCTGTGGTTCGCAAAGGGGTGGTGCAGGCCTAGCCGGGATCTTTAGGGTCCCTGGCTTGGAGTGGTCGTGCTACCCTGAAGGCAGGTGGGGCCTATCTTAAGGAGGGGACCCTGCTCTTCGTAAGGGGGTGGTGCAGGCCATCCGGGGACCATGTAGGTCCCTGGGCGGTCTCCCAAGGCGCTGCTGGGAGACCGGGGAGGGCCAGGAGAGGTGGGCCTGGGTCTAGCTAACTCGGGGCCCACAGGCTCTCTAAGGGTACTCTGGGAGGAGACCCAAGAGGGGCCCGGGACCCCATCCCCGGGCCCCGAAGCAAAGCCGGGGAGCGCCGTCGCGCTCCCCGTGAAAATGTCCTGGCCCCCACCGAGCAAGTGAAGACAGGGGGGGGGGGTGGAAGCGCTGTCGCGCCCCCCCATGCAGACAGGAGGCGGGGGAGCGCCGTCGCGCCCCCCGCAAAGAGTGGCCAAAGGGGGCCCGGGACCCCATCCCCGGGCCCCGAAGTCAAGTCGGGAGCGCCGTCGCGCTCCCCGTGAAGACATTCCCCAGGGGGAGGGGCCAGAGCCCACCCTGGCCCCCACCAAAGCCAAACCGCAAGATGGAGGTGAGCGCCGTCGCTCCCCCCCGAAGAGGTCCGGGGGGCCCGGGACCCCATCCCCGGGCCCCGAAAAGCAGGCGGAGGCCGGGGAGTGCAGCCGCACTCCCCCGAGGTCCGGCACGTCTGCCCGCCAGAGCGGGCAGGCCAGGAAATGCCTTGCCGGCTCCCGCGGCAGCACGCGAGGGTGCTGGCCGGGCGGGGGAACCGGCTGGGGCAGCCGGGGTGGGCTCCCCGAGCTGCCCTCCAACAAGAGGACATGCGGGGTCCCGGGTGGGACCGGGCCCCCCAAAGCAGAACACCAGCACCGCGCGGGGTCCCTGGTGTGACCGGGACCCCAGAGAGAGAAGGAGGGGCCCGGGTAGGACCGGGCCCCGAAAATTGGCAGGAGCGGCCGGGGGTGGGTACTGCCTTGTTTTCCAACAACACCTAAGGCAGAAAGTGTATCATAATGATGCAAATAGAAACAAGTGACTAGGGGTCAGATTTAATATTATGTGTTGGTTGAAAGGGAGATATCAGAAATGCGCCATATTTACAAAGATATGGAGAATTTCGGCTGCCTCCTTGAATGGCGCATCTTCCTGCACAAACACAATCCTCATAGGCATTTTCCTTTTTCTATGTGTGATATGGAATGCATTACACATAGAAAAAGGAAGTAACGTGGAGAAAGAAAGATATTTCTCCATGTCACGCAAGGGTCTTGGAGGCGTAATTTTTTGACACATTCCCAGGTTTACAACTCTTTATAAATCTGAAAAAGCACCAAAATCCATGGATGGATGCATGGAAAAACCCATACTCCACCAATTGAATGCTTCTCTACTGCAAGGTAATGCAAGGCAGCCATTACTTTGGATTTACTATAGCCTTATAGCCCGCCGTAGCGGGCTATACCGGCTATTAAATACCCGCTCCAGTGTTAAAGGCCGAAGGCGAGGGCCTTTAACAAGGGAGCGGGACTTTAATAGCCGGTATAGCCCAGCTACGAAGAGCTATAAGGCTATTAGAACATTCTGCCACTAGAGGGCAGAATGTTGTAACAAATAAAACAAAGGCTTCAGGGAGCGCAAGGGATTGAAATCCTCAGGCTCCCTGAAGCCTTTGTTCACAGCCACAGCTGTGAACAAAGAAACATTGGAATGTTGGAGCTCTGGGCTTATACCAGCCATTATAAGCCCGGAGCTACTCCATTGTTTTCAATGGAGCTCCCAACATTCCAATGTTCTAATAAACCATACAGATCCACACAAGGTAAGTTAGTGAATCACACAAAGGTGTTGCATTGCCTTGTGTGACATGCAAAGGCAACGCAAGTCCTTAGAAAATCTGGCCATTGGTGCTTTTTATTTTTTGATGTTAAAGAGAGTAGAATTATATGCATTTTACCTATGTATAACTGATTGGGCTTGGGTTCTTGCCTGATATTGTTCTTCTGAATAAATATTTGAATTGCAACTGTTCATGTGCTTGCTTTCTTTCTTGCCAAATCCAAGCTAAAGTACAGAATATGGTAAACAGGGTATCATTAAATAGTAATATACGTTATTTACAGAGCTTAGGTAGCGTGGAGAGAAGCTACATAAAACAAGTTATCATGATAAAGATGATATAATAATAATAATAAGAAGAACAATAACAGTAACACTAACACTAACATTAATAATAACAACAATACAATTGTTCATTTTTTTGCTTTGAGATCGTTTACCATTGATCCAGGGTCAATGGATGTGTGAACGTCACTTGCAGGCTAATGAATAATGCAGGAGGGAGCACACAACCACCCCTAGAAACCAGGTTATAAATAAACTCCCTTGCTGGCTGAAAGATTTGGGTAGCAAGAAACTGTACCTAGGAGAGAATAACATCCTATAGTGAAATTCTACTGATTGTTTCTCACTCTTAGAGATGTTTTTAATATCCTTCTGTCTACCCTCTGTTACTTCATTACCCCTTTTAAATCTTGATGCTTGAAGGATTTACCATGACCAAATAATCCCAGTTAAATCCAGATCTCATCTTTATCACTTTTTACAGATTTGATGGGTTTGCACTCAATGTGCCTTATCATATTGACCTCTAAACTACCATCCAACTCAACATAAAGGAGATGAACCTAGGAATTGCTAATAATCAATTATAGCTGCAAATATTTATCCAAAACATCTCCAAATGATATATTTTACATCTCTGGGCCTCCCTATCAATAACACTTTAAACCCCAACCTTTAAACTCTGTATTTTGCACCACAGCATCTTTGGGAGAAATTGGGAGAAAAAGCTAACATATGCCAAACTTCCAGGATATCAGCTTCATAGATTCAGGAAACAATGTCAAAATGCGTAGAGGCGAGATGGCTAGCTTGCTCCAGATGGCTAGCAACAGATGGCGTAAACCATCATGGAGTTACAAACTCTCCCTGGCTGAATGTACAATGCAGGAGAAAAAAGGACATGCCCACAACTATTGACTTAGCACCTCTGTTAAAAATGTAAATAAAAGTCACCTTTTCTATTTCCATCGCTCTCATACTAAAACACCATTGCTGATGTTACAATTTTGAAGCATGGTTGAGAACTGTACTCTCGTTGCCATAAGTGCCTCCATTTTTTGGCCAGTTGTACACTATATAAATTCCATATTCACAAAGGGACAAGAAGCAGAACAGAAGCATTTCATCAGTGTTTAAACTGCTGAAGGATTTTGCTGCTAGTGTAAATTAAATGAGAACAGTCAGCTGTACATTTTACAGAAAAAAAGACACATGCAGTTTGACAAAATTCAGCTTGAAAGCTTTTGATGTCTCACATCATGCTGTGGTGAGAGCAATATAAAAAAAAATGTGAAACCGGAAAAAACACTACCTTACTGAGTGGATTTCTTTAAGATATGTGAGAACTAAATTATTTTAAATCATCAGACTTCACAGTTGTAACATTCCCTCCTGAATGTCAAAGCGTTCTACAGTTATTGCCCGAACAGAGGAATGGAAAAACACATTTCTATTTTAAGTTCTGTGACGCACAATACATGATGAGTGGTCTGGTAGATGTTATAAAGCAACAGAGTCTAGGTAACCTTCACCTAAAAGCTGATACAGGGCAACTTGCCGTCTCTTCAGCCCTGTGTCGCACTAAAGAATATTGACTTATAATGGTAGAGGAACACTAGGAGGCATATGTACAAGGGGATGGCGGAGCGTGGCGTTAAGCACAAAATGCTAACGCCACGCACCGCCATTCCGAAAATGCAGGGATGCACCATATTTGCAAAGAAACGGCGCACCCCTGCGTTTTCCCTTGAGCTGGCGCTAAAGTAAGCTGCTTAGCGCCAACGCAGGCCCCCTTGCACCATAGTGCAAGGGTGCCTGCATTGAGGGAATTATTGTTTATGTGCAGGCATTGAGCAGCAAATGTAGAAGTTCTAAATTGTCATTTTTGTAATGATTGTTTATGTGCAGGAAGGGACACCTTCCCTGGTCTTAATTTTGGCGCTTCCTCCTATTTACACCACCCTTGCAAATAGGGGGCAGCTTCAAAATTAATGGGTGTTGCGGCAGAATGCCCACCGCAACACCCATTGCTCCCCCCTTTCACGCTAAGTATAGCCTAAAAGGGTGCCTTATTTACAAGGCGGCGTTAAGCCATGTTTGAAGAGCTCTGGGGTGCCGCCACATGCATTTCTTTAGGGGCGTCGTAAGGTTTCGGGCTCGGCGCAGTGGTCTCATGGAGTCGGTTTCGTGGAACCGCATCTTCGTATCTCGGCCGTTCATGCGACCGTGATCGCCTTGTAAATAAGGCGAAGCCCCTGTTGCCACAGGAACTCCATTAAAAGTGACGTTCCTGTGGTGATAGCGGCTTGTAAATATGCCCCTAGGCGTCTGGTTGCATGTATATTGCCTACACTGGCACCAGAAAGTGTCCAAAGGATAGGCCTAACATTGTGTAGGCAGAAACTAGTCCTTTTGTGGCATGCCTGGTGAGATTAGACAAGGCTGGAGGTTGCCTGGAATTTCACTGATCTGGATGACCAAGGACAAAACCACCAAAATATTAAAAAATGAATAATGAAATAAAAGACAATGTGCAATAAGAAATAATCCGACAAAAAGATGGACAATTAGTGGCCCTCATAGTCAGAGCGATGGATAGCATGGTTCCATTCTTTTTTTGAATGGTCAACAGGTGAAACTGAGGCCTTTCAGATGTAAGACCAGCGGACCAGACTGTACAGTTCCAAAAGAGCGGAAAACTTCAATGTCCTCAGCGTTCCAAATGTTACATTTTTTTCTTTATCAAATGGAGCAAATTTAAAGTCTTGGCTTTAATTTGTATGCTGATGTCACCCTTGAGCCTCAGGTAGATACAGCAGTCAGTAGATGTTACCTGAGAAAACTGAGGGGCATATTAGCAAGACCCACGTTAAAATTATCGCCGCTTTAGCGGCAGGAAACTGCCGCTAAAGCGGCGAAAATGTGCTTGCTAATATGCGTTATAGAATTCAATAGAAGCCCAGGTTAGATGTGCAGGACATCTAACCTGGGCTTCTATTGAATTCCATAACGCATATTAGCAAGCCCATTAGTCGCCGTTTTAGCGGCAGTTTCCTGCCGCTAAAGCGGCGATAATTTTAACGTGGGTCTTGCTAATATGCCCCTGAATTCCTCCTCTGAGCTACAGTAGTGTGAGCTTAAATTACTTCTTGTTTAGGCTACTACAAATATAGTGCTTTGAATATAGGGTACTGCTGCTCTATAGTTCACAATAGCTGAGTTCTGATGTGGTTGCTGATCAGATCCAATTTAGAATGTTATGGATTGCAGGACTTTTTAAATAAGAGTTGGAATGAGAGCTACAGAGAGCCAGAAAAAGGAATGAGGAGATAGTCTGTGCATTTCCAGAGTTCAGGCTCTGTGGAATTGAATTCCAAGCCTAAGTGATGTGAATAGTTTCACAATGGGTTTGACCCCCTTCCTCAGATGGCACAGAATGGCTTACTTGATCAAAAATGAATGTGTCCTCATGTAACGCAACTGGTGCTCATATAAAGCCCTCTGATACCTGATTTCGGGTCAAGTTCGCGCTATATAAAACTTCGGGGGAAAAAAATGACTTTGAGTGATGGGGCCTTTGCCTTACCATTACTGGGGCTGGATGACAGGCTGATGCTCACACAACTAAAGTGTAAGCAGGCCAATGATCCAACTAGGCAAAGCTGTGTTACCCAACAACACTGACATATTGCCACAGTGGAGAGAACGTTTGTAGGTCAGCAGGCTGTCAGTGTGAATGGAGGAGAGAGGCACCCCTCTCCTAAATACAGATTAATGAGTTATTCTTGTCAGGTGGTTCTAGGAAGTTGGGTAACATGTCACAAAAATGCAGTGCTGGAGCTTTGGGCATCAACAATTTGAAAAAGGAATTTACAATACATTACATTCAGTGATTTTTATATTTTGTATATGTCTTCACAGACACAGAAGGCACTTACTCATTTTGGTATTCAAAGAAGTTACTTACTCATCAATGAGTAAGTGCCTTCTGAGGCACTTACTCATTTTGTATTCACAGAAGGCACTTACTCATCAATGAGTAAGTGCCTTCTGTGAATACCAAAATGAGTAAGTGCCTTCTGTGAATACCAAAATGAGTAAGTGCCTTTTGTGAATACCAAAATGAGAAAGTGCCTTCTGTGAATACCAAAATGGTAGTAAGTTTAGGATTTTGTCTTAAGTTAGTTCTGTGAATCGGGCCCTAGGTGGTTAGGTATGTGATAGTTAGGTATGTGATAACTCAATACAAAGGGGATCTTGGAGATAAAAATGCCTAAGGAACAAACACCTGAATCTTTAGATGCGTTATATATATATATATATATATATATATATATCCATATATCACACAGTGGCAGACACTATTGTTTGATCATAGTTAGGTCAGATTTTGAGCTGAAAGAGGATTTTGTGATTTGCTAATAACTTTAGCACAGTTCAACTAATCTTCATGAAACTTTCCCAAAACGTTTATCCACCTCAGCACCTTGGTAGAAGGTTTCTGGGTGATCCATCAAGCAAGGACTGGGAAAAGAAAAAGGGGGCCCAAAAACTTGCTTTCCCTATGCAATTTCCAGTAGGAATTTTAAACAATCATACAGAAAAAAATGGCTGAACAGAATTACACCAAATTTGGCAGAAATGCTAAATCCTTACCTCGAAAGTATGCTGTTTGTGATCAGATGTAAATATGTTCAGCACTTTTGAGACATTAAGGTTCAAACGTAAGGGATATATTGACAGTTGGTCCCATGGGAGTCCAGTGGGAGCCCTGGTGGACCGCAAATTAAAAAGTGTTCCGATTGGCCAAGAGGAACGTTTTTCCTCTCTGGTGTCTCAGTCCCATGTACCAGTCCCGGTCCTGCGTGATGAAGCAATTGGATTGGCTGGCAGCAACATCAACAGGAATGTTGTGTCAGGGAAACGGTAGGGGTACTTGGAACCCCTCCCTTTGTGAGGTATTCCTATTGGGATCCGTCCCTAAAAATAATTTAGTTTTTGGGCAGCCCATCATGCAGTACAACGAGACTCTCATGGAATCCAACATGGACCCCTGTGTGGTCCTGTGGCACTGCCGCAGAATCTGCCGTAGTCTTGCAGGAATGCCACTGGAGCAAATAAAAAAAAATAACAAAACGTATGGGGTGGGTCCATGGGGGAGTGTTGCCCGAATGCTGGGGGTCAGCTGCCTACGGGAGGTTGGGCACAGGACCTGTCTCCTGTGGTTCATGGCCAAAGGCAATGTATGGCGGGGGTTGGCCTCCCTCAAGGAGATGAACGCAGGGTCTGGAAACTAAATTGATTGCATCATTGATGACATCACTGAGGATATCTCAAACAACATCATTGATGGCATCATCCAACCTACTAATGCTCAAATTACTCTATAAACCAGTAAAGAGTTTCAGATATGAAAGCAATTTCTAAATGGTGTAGAATCATGTAAAAAATAAATTACTCTTCAGACACACAAGCCCACTTAGGTGAACCAAGCTCCTCCTACACATGGCCTCACCCTGTATTGAACACTTTTGTGGATAGCCAAACCCATGTGGGCAATCAACCAGACACAGGTGGGCAAGCCCCTGCTGCACACAGTGAACAGTTCTTCATGGGAAACCCACCCCCTCTAGACATCCAAGCCACATTAGGTAGCTAAGCCAATATTACACACAGCCTTTGCCCTGTACTGAACCTGAGCCAACCTCTTGTGGGTACTGAACTAGACATGGGTAGAAAAGTACCTGCTGCGAACAGTCTTTGGCTTGTGCAGAACTCCTCCTTGGAGAGCCTACTCCCTGTAGACACCCAGGGCACCTTAATTGGTCAAGCCCTATTACGCACAGCCTTAACCCTGTACCGAACACTCTGCAGATAGCCGATATCTTGTGGGCAATTAAGCACACATGTGTGGGTAAGTACCTGATGCCTACAATCTTCACTCCAATGCGGTACTTCTCATGCAAAGCCCACTCCCTACAGACACTCACAGCCCCTTAGGAGGGTAAGCACCTACTATGTACAACCTTTTCCCTGTAGCAAAGTATTTACAGATAGCCAACATAATGTGGGAAATCAAAGAGAAATGAGTCAGCAAGTCTCTACTGCACATGATGTTCATCCTGTGCACAACCATTCACGGAAAACTCACTCCTTTCACACATCCAAGACTCATTAGGAGGTCAAGCACGTTGCAAAGGCCTATACTCATCACCAGTAAAGAGGCTATAGAAAATTAGATCCAAATGTAGCTTGTTACATACCTTCCGGTATGATAAGTGTATACCAAAATGTCACATTCATTCGATGGTGTGATCAGTGATGCCATCACTGATATCATCAATTATGTCATTTAAGATATCAACAGTGATGTCATCAATGATGTAATTAAACATATCACGAGTGAAGTAATTTGTCAGGGCATAGACAGTGCACGGTGGAGGGCACAAGTTATAGTTAGTTCATTAAACTCTAATTGTTGGATTTCAGTGTTTTGTTTTGTTTTGTTTTAGAACAATAGTGTAGTGTTCCAGGTGCATGATGTCATGATGTTCTGGAATAGAATATGAGGGGTCACTTGACTGAGTAATGGCAGCTATCCATGAGCTGTTGCCTGTACCGGATGTTCCTCCAGTGCGGTCTCTATTTTAACAAAATTACCTGTCACATCAATGTGGCTCTAGAACTTACTACAATATGATTGGTGGTGAGTTGCTGTCAGAGACTGCAGAACCCATGTCGGATGCATCGGGAATGTGAATGTCGTTACTGGCCAATCTCGTTTGACTGCTCTCAACCTCCAAGTTTGAAATCTCCTGATTTGAAATTGCATAGGAAGTTGTCAGCGTTGGCAGCCTGCTGAGAGATTATCTAAGCATTTGCCCAAAAGAAAGAAAAGGGGCAAAGGTGCTTAGTGCACATGTGCAAGGCTTCCCATTGTGCAGTTGAAGAAGCTTGTAGTGTTGTCAAAGTGACAGCACTTCGGTAGTGACAGTCAAGTTCATTTGAAATGTGGTACATGGTGCCCCAGGCACTGACGTACTACCATTTTGTGATTGTTTCAAGAGCAGTACAGCAACAACACAGCACGCAGCTGAACATCATTTATGTAACATGCTGTCATCTTTGAAGTGCTCCATTACATTAAGAGTGCGGGGGTAAATAACTTACATTCACCGTTGCGTGGTTCACGAAGCGTGTCGCAGTCTTTGTGTGCATAACTGTGATGCGCACACCTGACAAGTACGGCGACTGAAGTACATCACGCCAACCCAGGCACTTCGTTGATGTTATGGTAACATTCCATTTAAGTGGTGCATATGTTGTCTCAACTATTTTAGAATAGTTGCGCGTTAGGTGTGCGCACACCTGTTAATAAGGAGGAAAGCATCTCCATTGCCTTTGCTTGTTTACTAGTTGTGGTGAAGTGCACACCTGTTTAATTCCCTGGTATGGTAAAATACAGTGACTTGAAATGTTATTTGTGGCATTTTAAAACATAGGTATTGTTTCATTTTTGAACGTTGTGAGGCACATAGAGGGAATACTTCAATCCACAATATATTTATATTTTTAAAGGTGACTATCTAGTCCATAACACAGTCAAGCCACCTATGGAATGCAATCAGCTACACCACCACCTTCATTTTTTGGAAGTACCTAGAAATCTGCCAATTTCATGGAAAAACTGGTGTGATGTTTTTTAATGTACTTAGGAGCGATTAGAGTGTCATGTTATCACCCTGAAAGAAAATCAATTCTGCTCCTTTCATTTGTTGGGGTTTGATGGAAGGCCTGTATATAAACACTTCCCACCACTTGCAATTAATGTGGGTGAGGAAGTTGACAAATGGATGGAAACTGTCAAGAAAATGGAACTCAGGTTTGACATTTAACCCAGTCTGGTCGTATTTAGACACATGTTTTTTAAAAGAGAAGAAAGGAGTGGTGAAGAAGTTCACATGTACATTTCAGTACGAAGAATGCTAGTTGCTGAATGCCAATTTGAAGCATTTACTGACCAACTAGTCAGGGATCAATACATTTGTAAGTGTGCAGAAACTACTCTCAATGGGTGTTAGAAATGGGGGTCTCTAGTTGGCAGGTTGTTACCCTGTCCAAGTAGGGACCCTTCTTCCTTGTCAGGATAAGGGTGGTACACTACTGAAATATCCTCTGTTCACCCCCTTGGTAGCTTGGCATAAGCAGTCAAGTTTATCTCAGAGGCAGTGTGTGAAGCATTTGCACAAAACATACAGTAATATAGTGAAAACACTACAAAAGGACACCACACCAATTTTAGAAAAATAACCAATATTTATCTGTGCAAATAAGTCCCAAAACGATAAAAGACCAACATGAAGTAATCAAAATTATGCAATTTGCAAGAATGACTCAAAATGCAGTTCCTTAAAGCCGGTAGCTCTGTTCAGGGCTATCGCCTTGCTGAACACAACAGAATTCAACAGGTCCAGCCGACCGCGTCAGTGCGGACCGGCGTTAGTGTCAGCAGACTCGTAAACAGTACCTTAGGTTGCGGCCAATTGCTTTGGTGTGGGCCGGTCATCGCAACCGTCGCAGTTGTGTTGTGAAGTGTAGTGGTGCGGCGCGTGGAGCCCTCAGGTCGCAGTGCAGGCAGCGGCTCGGTGGCGGTCGTCCAGCAGCTTCGGTGAGACCAGGGCTTCAGTGTAAAGTGAAGCAGTGCTCATTGCGGTGCTGACAGGTCACTGTGCAAGCGGCAGTGCCGGTTGATTAGGAGCTGGCATTGGTCGGCCCAGACTGCGGTGTGGGACGGAGTGGTGCGTCATTTGACTTACGAGCGGCGCCTCCAATCTATGGTGCAGTCATGGGTGCCGAGGTCAGCGTGCAGCGTCGTCGTCGGTGAGACCAGGGTGGTGGAGTGATGTGAGGCGCTGGAGAGTGCGGTGCCCACAGGTAGCGGTGCAAGCAGCAGCTCGGTGGCAATGGCGGTCATCAGTGAGACCAGGGTTGCAGTGCGAAGTGCAGCGGTGCCTTCTTCGATGCCCTCAGGACTGCTTTCCCCCTCTGTGGCAACTGAAACCCACGGTTCCAAAGGCGGTACCCAGAGGTAAGTGAAGTCTTTGCTTTCCCTGAGACTTTGTGAGCAGGAGGCAAGCTCTATCTCAAGCCCTTGGAGATACTAAGCAATAAGTGAAGAAAAGTTAAGTTCAGTTCTTTCTCTGCCCGAGTCAGAGGCAGCAACTGCAGGCCAACCCAGAAAAGCAACAACACAGCAAAGGGGCAGTACTCCTCCTGGCAGTTCTTACAGCTCTTCTCCTTGGCAGGTTCCTTGACCCCCGCAAGTCTTCTGAAGTATTTTATCTTCCTGAGACTTCCAACAGGAGGCAAGCTCTACTTCTAGCCCATGGAGAAAACCCTAACACTGCCCTGGCACTTTCAGTGCACCTTACTAGGAACTTACCAGTCAATCAAACTTGCCAATCATGGAAACACCAATCCATAGCATAGTTTACCTGGAGAGCATATGCACTTTAGCACTGAATAGCAGTTGTAAAGTGACCAGAGTCCTAAAACCAACAAAACAAGGTCAAAAACAGGAGGCCAAAAAGCAAAAAGTCTGGGGGTAAACTTGCTGAAAAAGTCGAGTCTAACAATGGGCAATCCTTCTTTCAAGTAAAACATAAGAACATTGAAAAGTATTGAAACGTCGAAATTATCTGCATAAGAATTTGGAGATAAATCACCATAAGCGATAGGGGTAGTGAAACTGAAAGAAGACAAATCAGTCAAAACAGCACAGGAAGTCAGTAGGTTGCTTTTCAAAAAGCCAAACGTATGTTTTAGATGTGGGAACACTACTTATACAAAGGGCAACAAAGTGTGTCCTACAGAAAATGTAACATGCTGAGTGTGCAAAAAGATTGGTCAATTTGCCAGGGTGTGTCAAAGTGGTAACTGTAACGGTGGTAAGCTTCAAGTCAATTGCGTGAATGTGAATGGTGCTGGTGTTGCTAATGTGTCTGAAACTGAGTATGACGAAGAAGACTAAATGCAAGATTACTCAGGGACATGGTAGTGGTGGTTGAGGAAGGTTTAGTGGTGATCCCTCCACATGTGTTGAACCTTACATTGAAATTGGGGTTAATGACAAGAGAATTAAACTACTGGTTGATTCAGGGGCTAGAATCATGACGATCACCTAAGAATTGCTGAAGGAAACTTGGGATAATAGACAATTAGAACCACCAGAGGGGTTGCCGGTGTCCTACGATGGACACAAAATTGAGCTTGCAAGGAATTTTGAGGACATTTTGGAATTCAGATGGAGAAAAGTTATCAGGACGATTTATGTGGCGATCAAGCGTTTGTCTCTTTTTGGGTGGTTTCACCAAGGGTTGTTCCAAATTGTCCAAAGTACCAAGGATCAAGTATCAGCTGTTAGGTCAAATGATTTTAAAGGAGGCCTTGTGAAAAAATATGCCTCAGTTTTTACCATTCAGCTGAGCACTATCAAAGGGTTGTCTGGTGAATAAAAGGAAAAGGAAAGAGGAACAGTGCACACAAATATGTGGCAATGTGTGTGTAAAACAGTGTATTATATAGCTGTCAGAAGAGAGCTTCTTAAAGGACGGGAACCCTCACTCACCCGAAGATGACATGCTTTATCATTGGGTTCCCTCCTCACACCTAGTCCACAAGGTCCTGGGTTGTGGGCTACAACTCCCCTAAGAGAGGGGAGAAGCTGAGGTGTTTTGAGGAAATTAGAACAGTAATAGAGGGTGAGTGAAGGGCAGGGTGCAGAGAGGATAGTTAGTAAAACTGTCTACAGAAAGCCAAATAGACTTTATTCAGTGGTCCACTGGGACAGGATTAAAAGTTAGAGGACTAGCTCAAATATACCCCTATAGATGGTCAACATGTTTCTGCCCCATGGATGACGCCACCTGGGGTTCAGGGGCATTCTTCAGGACCTACACAAATAGCCACTTTGCTCAAAGTTGAAAAGATAATAATAAATCAAAATATACTGGCCACCAAAAGATTAGCCTGATAAGAATTGTGATGGCCTGTATATACTGTGGGTCCACAGTCTGTCTGCGATGTGATTGACCTGATGAGTCAGTAGATTCACCAGTTGCATAAGATTAAAGCTCTGAAAGCTATTGACTAGGAGCTCTGTATCCTTGCCCTTAGGTAATTCCAAGTAGAAATTGAAATCTCCCAGGACTGTGAGATTGGGGAATTCTATACAGGATTTCATAAAATCCATTAGTGTATGGGTGAAGTTCTTCCCAGGCAGGCCATAAACTAAGAGACTTTAAAGTCATTAGTGTTGTTTAGTTTTAGATTAAACATAAGAGCCTCACAATCCAGGTGAGTAATTGACTTAAATGCGGTTGATCATAACCATCAGGGATAGCAATTCTAAAATCAGTGTCTGATGCGACAAAGGCCCAAGACTCCATAAGGAAGGATATATCAGGCAACTCAAAGTCCATTAACTCATAGAATTCATATTTATGTTTTATTAATGAACTGGTGTTAAGGAGTACCCAGGTCAGAGAATTGCATGAACCTGTTCAATTAAAGTGCAAACAACAGGGGTGCTTGGAAGCACCATTCTCGACAGATTAGGCTATATTACGTCTAAAAGCAATTTTACTATTTGAACAGGAACACTGACCAGCTAGGGACTCAAAATTATTCATGGTACACAGCAAGGGCCTACCTGCATTGACAATCTTCAGGAGCTGATCCCTGGATTAGACTTGGATATCTAGGGGAACACGAGTCCTGACGCATGGCGTAGTCCGGCAACGAATGGGCGCAGATGGGCTTACCTTTGGTGCGCCAGCAGTACGATCCCGCCAGCATTTGTCTTTTGTAGTCTCTGCACTGAAAAAAGACTAGACCGGCACCCAAGATAGCGCCCGGTGATTTGCTCGCTCTGACAGACGAGACAGTAAAACTAAAGTGCTCAGTTAGAAAATATATCAAGTTAAAAAATCAGTTTAAAATCTCTGCCTAACTACAATGCTCTCCAAACAATGTGCAAACACAGCTTCAAGTAATACAGGTCTTTAGAGAATGCTGCGGGGTCGCGCCAGCATTCATCTTTTGTAGTCTCTGTGCCGAAAAAGACTAGACCGGCAACCAAGATGGCGACCTGCGATTTGTTCACTATGACAGACGAGACAGTAAAACTAAAGTGCAAAGTGTACAGTTAAAAACGTATTAAGTTAAAATATCAGTTTCAAAATCTCTGCCCACTTACAATGCCCCTCAAACAATATGCAAATTCAGCTTCAAGTAATACAGATCTTTAGAGAAATAAATGTGTAGTACAAAATGCTGTACGCTCCATGCTATGGTTCTGTCATACCACTCCGCATTCATCTACCAAAGGTTCCCCATTTGAGTTATTGAGAGGCTGGAAACTCATCTCTCAACTCAAGAAAGAGAGTCCTTGCACATCAGTTGGAAGTGGGTGATGTGATATGGGTCGAGGTTCCTGTTCATAAGAAAAAAAAAGGGGGGATTAAAGATACTGACCCATTGGTTATTGATAAATTGTGTGGTAATGCAGTTAGAGTCAACAAGCGTAATTGATGGAATGTTGGGAAAGTGGTAAAGGTCAAAGATACTAGTGTAGTTTTCACTAAGAATCTTATGACTGACTCAAGAACTTCTTTTGACAGTATTATCTGAAATTGAATGGTGATAAAACCGAGCTTATGCTCCTTGGCAACCTCTCTCTTTTCAAGGCAGACACCATGTGGCCAGCCTCGATGGGCGCGGCACCTGTCCCTAAGTCAGAAATAAAAGCCTTGGCTTTTGGCTGACTCCTGACCTCAGTTTTAAAGTCCAGGCCAGAAAGGTGGTGGCCTCTTGCTTTGGCATCATAAGGATGCTTCGTGAAGTGCTCCCCATGCTCCCTTTCAGGCAAGAAAGCTCATGGTCCAGGCGCTTATTCTTTCACGCCTGGACTACGGCAATGCCGTATACCTTGGAGCCCCGAGTTCGGTCCTCGTCAAACTGCAAACAGTACAGAACTGCGCCGCAAGGATTCTCATGGGGACTCAGAACCGGCAGTCGGCAAAACCAGACATGAAGGCTCTCCACTGGCTCCCCATCCGGGAGAGTCCACTTTAAGGCCTTGTGCATTACCCACAAACTGATAGGAGGGAAAGGACCAGAGATTATCTCCTCTATGGTCAAGCCCTATCGAGCTAACAGGCGACTACGCTCAGACGAGCAACACCTGGCAGTCGTCCCCCGAATTCAGAGAGTCAGAAGTGGTGGTCGGCTATTCTCTTATAATGCTGCCAAACTTTGGAACTCCCTTCCTCTTCAGCTACGTGGGGAACCTAATCATCTTGTCTTCCGCAAGTTGCTGAAAACATGGCTTTTCCCTAAGTGATTCTTTGAAGCTTCAGTTATCCGCCAGCGCTGGGATGTCTACGGGTAGCTATGCGCTTTATAAATGCTGCTTCATTCATTCATTCATTCATGGTTGTTTGCAGAAGTATTCGACAACGAAAGTTGCCTATCAGTTATCATTGTATTTCAACAATCTAAGTTTCTCAAATATATTTGTTTGTGCAGTGTCTCAACATTATACTTCAACATTCTAAGTTACTTTGAGATGTTTATAAAAACGTTTCTGTATTCACTGATATTTTAGGTGTATGTTAGGATAAGGTTAGTGAGGTTTTTACTATTTATATACGTAAAATGTGTTTATAGTTTATAATGATTTCTTTTTCTTTATTCCTTTCTATATTAAATGTAGCTATTGATTGTACCATATTGTTGTTTGACTTTATTGAGAGAAAGGATAATGTAGTATTTCAGGTGCATGATGTCATGCTGTCATGATGTTCTGGAATAGAATGTGAGGGGCCAAGCCACTTGACTGCAGCAGTTGTCCGTGAGCTGTTGCCAGTATACGACACTCCTCCAATGCGGTCTCTATTTTAACAAATAGACTTACATGTTACATCAATGCAACTCTAGAACTTACTACAAATTGTTTTTATAACTATAGCCACTTTAACCTTTGTTTTTGGATATATGTTAATATGTTAACTGGAGTAATTTTAACTTGCACGCTCAAAATGCCCTCCTTATTACCTCACATCTTACATTACTCATGACATGTTCTATGACATCATTGATAGCATTAATGCAACATCTGAAATTATATCATTGATGAAATGTTGATGTTCATGGCGGGGTCATGAGTTATAGTGACTTCACTTAACTGTAACTGATGAATTTCAGTGTTTTTTAGTTGAAATATAATGATTTAACTGACATTTCCTTCTTATTATAACTTCAGAAAAGTTATATAAATTATGTGGTAAAAAATGCAAATTGTGCAGCATATTCTCTGGTAGTATCAAGAAACAAATGAAAAAGTAAGAGCAATCAAGTTATTATTTCATTTCTGAACGCTAACAATTGATAGTATGTACGAGTACACCCTACTGTTGGACTAGGCCCTTTTTGCAGGATCATCCCTAGACTTTTTACCTTCATCCTCCTGTTTTCTGAACCCAATTTTGTTGGCTTTTAAGACTCTGCACGCTGTTCCACTGCAACCAAGTGCTAAAGGGCCTGTGCTCTCTCCTTTAAACACAGTAGAATTGGCTCACACCCAAATGGAATATTTAATTTACTTGTAAGTCCCTAGTAAAGTGGCCCTACCTGTGCCCAGGGCATGTAAATTAAATGCTACTAGTGAGCCTGCGGCAATCATTGTGACTCCCACTTAAGTAGCACTTTAAACATCTCTGAGGCATGCTATTGCAGCTTGTGTGTGCGATAATAAAACTGCCATTTGACCAGGCAAAATAAGCCTTTTGCCAGGCCCAAACCTTGGTATTTAATACATGTAAGTCACCTCTGGGGTAGGTCCTAAAACAACCCACAGAACAGGGATGATTTGTATTTAAAAAGTTGGACATTTACTTTTAGGTTTTACATGTACTGGTAATGAAACACTCCTAAAGTCGTTTTTAACTACTGCAAGGCTTACCTCTCTCATAGGACAACATTGGAGTTACCTTATTACATTTATTAAACTATAATTTCCAAATGGGAGCAGGTAGCCAGTTCATGATTGTTGTCTCTGGAGTTGTAATGAAAAATCCTCTCTCATAGTGATGTTGGATTTTACATTATAATTTTGAAAATGCCACTTTTAGGAAGTTATTTCCTGCCTTAGCCATTAGGGCCTGTGGTCTGTCTCTGGGTAACATGACTGGGTGTATATGACAGTTGTGCATTGTGTTTTCCTCCTAGACAGCATTATTGGCAGGATGAGAGGGCGGAGCTGGGCACAGCATTACTTACACTTGAAAAGGCTGTATCCTGCCTCCACACAAAGGGCTGCATACCTCCTGTAGTGAGTCTGGAGCCGCAGCAGGGAACACAGGAAGCCTGTGCACTTCTAAGAGAATTTCTAAAAGCTTCCCCTGCCTTCCAGAGGAAGGGCACCAGGTATAAATGTTGGACCTCAGACATCTACTCTTCAGTACAATTCTGGGCCTGTGGATACTCTGCCACGAAGAAGGACTGCTGTGCTGCTGAAAGGATTGTCACTCTGCTGGACTGCTGCCCTGAAGGTCTCCTGCCCTGAAGTGCTGACCTGCTGCCCTCTTGCCTGGGTAAGAAGGAGTGTTCCTGCATTTGTTGAACTCAGGACCACCAGAGTGACCCCAAGGGCTAGTTGACTGGTCTCCTGACTTGAGCCTAAGGGACAGAAGGCTCCCATAACCTTGACCACAGTACCTGGACTTTGCCATCTATGAGTCTACTTTGCCAAGTGGTTCTACCCAAGTCCTGGACCTTGGAAGTGGGCCTAAGGTGCTCTACCAGCCTCTGTAGAAGCAGCAGAACCAACAAATCTCCTCTGCTGCTCAGTGCAACCACCAGCAGAACCAAAGAATCACTGATGATGAGTGGATCAGACCCACCCCAAAGACCTGCATCGCATCACAGCCCGTCACCCCATTGGTACCGCTGCTGCATGGTACATCCTCGGCACAGGCCCTCATATCCCTAATCGATGGCAGCCTCGATTACCATGCCAGACTCCTCATCGTAGACTTGCATCCTCAACACAGGACTTCACATCGCAAGCTGCCATTGACAGGATCCTCAACGATGACGCAGGACCTCGTATCACAGCCTCGCTGCAACTTGGAACTGATGCATGGCTTTGGCTGCATGCCGCATCTTCGAGGTATATGTACACAAGTGAAATCCAAAGATCATAAGGGACCAAGGGTACTTGAGTAATTCTAGAGACAACTGCCCCTTAACTAAAAATGAAATACAATCGTTCTGGAAACAAAAATTCCATAAACAGATTCAATTATCAGAATTTTCAATTTTATCACTACAATTTGAGCAAAAATTTGAATTACCCCAGCCGGAATAATTTCAAAAACCAAAGATCAAGAGAGCAAACAAACAATGAACTGAAACAATCAATGAGCAAAAAAACAATAATGCACAGAAAACCAGATGTTAAAAACTGACATCAAAAACATATGGACATATACAGACAAGCAAACAGTGACCAACATTTATATAACATCTTTAGGTCACTTCTTATTAAAAGAAAAACACTACTACATCCAAAACAAAAATACTACAAAGCATAGTGTAACGGGTCAGAGTGTATGTCGACTACGTTTCAATCCCGTAAAAATATGGGATCATTATCAGGACTGAGGATCAGTTGCCTGGCATGATATCAATTGAGAATTTACATGAAGCACCTGATTTTTCAATAATCTGTAATTATGCAAACAACAGGCTTTTTCAACACAATTAGTGCCTGTTCATGAGTATCGTACAAAGATGAAGCACAAGGTAGTGCACTGTTGTATCCAAAAATTGCGGCAGATTTCAGAGAAATCAAAATTGACACCCATATAACAATACGATCAATTTTAGGGCTGCTTCTATTGACACGCGTTTTCAATACGGTGTGAGAGTAAACCACAAATGTGAATCAATGCCTTAATAGAGAAGTGGTCCCGAATGAAAACGTATTTGTGTCATGTTGATCCGACAGCAATGTGCAAAGCAGGAACGCATCTGCGACACAGATCGTTGCAAAGCTCTGTAAACCAGGATTTAAGGTACTTTGGTCAGCAGGCCTAACTGAGTCCCTGAAGATGGCCCATGCTCCATCGCAGTCGGCTTGATTTTCTGACTTTGTCCTAGTCCGGCACAACCAGATATCAACAGTTGGGGCTATGTGGTTTTTGGCACGATTTTCACTGAAACCTTAATACCTGAAAGTCTCCAGTTCTACTGACTGGATGTTTGTAGTTTTCATCTTGTTTGATTTATTAAAAATAACTCAATTTTTCTATCTTGGTGTAAAATCCTTTTTGTGTGGTGTTTTTCACTTTATTACTATTTGAAGTGTTGTAGAAATACTTTACACATTGCCTCTAAGTTAAGCCTGACTGCTCTGTGCCAAGCAACCAGAGGGTTGAGCACAGGTTAATTTAGGGTTGGCTTGTGCCTCACCCTGACCAGGATTGTGGTTGCTGCTTGACCAGGGATCACACCCCAGTCAACCAACAACCCAATATCTCACACCTATCATGCCAGTACACTTCTAAAAATCAAACAAGAGCAGTGCAAGTCCAAGACTCAGAGGCAAATTTATATCTGTGCAGATAGATTTTGTCGCAGCAGCGACAGAGTATCTATACTGCCAAAAGAATTGTTCGCCAGCCAAATTAGGATGTAGGCGACTACTCCATCTCAACCGTGAGTAAACCCCTCCGACAGCCCCATGGAGAAAGGGCCATTGGAGGCAGACCTCTAATTTCACCCATCTAATTTAGATAGGTGGAAATAGAGGTCAGATTTTAATGCCTGTCACTGCCAGGAAAACCTTGGCGGTATGGGGAAGTGAAAATTGCTTAGTGCTTACTTCGCCATTGGAGAGTACTCCCATTGTGAAGCAAATCCCACTTTGGGATTGAAAATAAAAATGAAAACAATTTGGTGCAGGTCTCCATCATGTTGACAGAGTCCTGCACCAAACTGTGAACAGCATTGATAGAAACTGCCATGACGGTGGTTCTTGCCAATGCTTTAAAAATGACCGCCATATTGGTCACTGAATAGTCATTGAGTAAACTTGAGTAATCTCAGCCTAGAAAATTTTAAGTTCTCCATCAGGCCAACAGAGATTGCTCTCTCTGACAACAATTAAATCAGGACCTTATTTACCATAAGAAGCGTACCATAGTGTCTGATGGTAACCACATACCACAGGGAGTGCGCCTATCTATCCATTCATTGGCCTGCAATGATGGTAAAATAGCCTCAATTCCTTTTGCTATGTGTAGTACAAATATAGGATTCCATGCATGTTCGATAACCTCAATTTGTAGATGGTACTACGTCTGGTCCAAGTAGATAAATTGCATGTGTAGAGAAAATATAGGCCAACAGGTGCCAAATGCATGGAACCAGAATTGTATACCTTCTGATATTAATGTCCTACCCTAATGGGTATTTAAGTAAACACACAAAGTGGTGCAGGTACCACACACCCTTAAGAGTCAAGTAAACAGATGTAAGTTCAATTCATACATGAGACACATACGTATCACAAAAAAGGAAACTTTACTAAAAAGTCACCCATGTGAAAATATCAATCTCCAAATATAAATGCATGCATTTATGATTATAGAGCCCATAAGTTCATCCTAAATGAGTGGCTAATTACTCATCAATGTCAAGGCAAGCTAGCTGTTTGATATTCAGTTCCAATATGTATTTGGATTCCAGGCATCAGAGTGTCTTCTCCCGATCTCTTCAACATACAGTCTGTATCACCCTACAGACCCAAGGTAGCATGCTAATAGACCTGCTGTTATAAATCTCATGAAAGTGTTGTGCCACTGTGTATGATATAGCATTATTCATGATGGCCCATAAATGCAGTAATATCTTATTTTCAAAAGGGAATATTGTGCTCCCCACATACGTTAGTTATCAGGTATATTCCAAGTATTCAAGAGAGTAGGCTGAGGCTAGTCACATGTAATCAATTTCCTAATCTGCTAAAATAACTGTGTACTAACCTACCCCTAACAGAAGTGTTTTTCTCTATCCGAACAAGGATCAACTCTCCAATTTATCTCTAAAGACGCTGTAAATTCTAGGCATTTTATCATAATTCTGAAGGAGGGATTTTATTTTATTTGCCTCTTTAGTGGCAATTACAATTCTAGCACTCTCTGTATTTGGATTTATAGCAGTCTATTTGGGAAATAAGTGTTATGTCCTTGTCTTTTCATCCACTTTCTTAGCAGCTATACTAAGGGTTTCTTAGAATAGACCCTTGCCCTGAATCTATGTGAAATGTTAGCTTTCTCACTCTGGTATTGTGCCCCAGAACTGCAATTACGTTTGGCACGCAATACCTCTCCTTATGGTATGCTATGCTCTAAATTGGTAGGGTGGTGGCTGGGGAAACGTTGCTGGCTATTTCTTTCCTAAAAAGCATGGTTGTTATTTCCCCATCCTTAACACTTATCTTGACATCCCAAAAATCAATCTCACTACTAGAGGTGTGTGAAATTTACACGTTTAAAATTTAGTTGAAATTACACATATTTATGTGAAATGTAAATCCATCATTTTACAATCTAACTAGGTGTGAAATGCGTCTTCACATTAATTTTTGATATGAGGATGCATTTTCCACTAAACAATAGTGCAAAAAACAAAACATCACAAACAACAGCCTCTCAGATTCAGTTTTTACAGTGTGTTCACAGCAGGTTTGCTGTAAATGTTTACTGTGAATGGCACATAAGTACACCATGTGATTTAATGGTGTAGTTTCATGAATTTGGCGACACAAGCATAATTCGAAATTACGCTTATTATGCTAGTGTAATTTAAATTTCAATTAGCCTACTCACTACCACTGATCTTGTGAGTAATTTCAAGATTTAAGCATTATCATTCAATGTGTCAATTAATGCCACCAATCTCTTAGTGCCCCCATCCCATATGGGAAGGCGATCATCACTGTTTCTGATTCAAAAGAGAATATGTCGGATACATTTCTCATTGTCCTGTACCAAGACCACCTGCTTTTCCCACCAGCACATGCCAAACTTTACATAGATGGGGGCAAAGCAGGTGCCCATAAAATCTTGGCAGATTTCCTGTTTGCCCTATTTAGAGTGTATGACCATGTATACACTCTAAATAGGCAATTATGACATCTACATCTAAATGACTCCTTACTCTCCTAATGGGCCAGGATTTTAAACTAAGAGGGCAGCAGTCATTCCCCTATAGCCAGGAGAGTTGGGAAAAAGGAATCATCATAGTTGTGTGACCAGTCACTTCTTACAATGGTCATTTTGGTGCCAGAATTTTTGGTAAGTTAGGCCAGACGAGGAAGATCACCATGATGTGATCAGACAAGGGGAGGTCCTGGTAATTATTAATCTGATTTGGAGAGCAAAGATCCAATGGAGAAGCTCACAAGCTCAAGTGGTCTACAATGCGTATCTCCCAAGTTGGCCTCCGAGAAAGGAGCAGCGGCAGGCAAGGGACTTTGGAGATGAGCCTCAAACTAGGGACTATCCAAATGCAGATGGATCTTGCTCTGTGTCTGGCAAATGGCTCAACCCCCTCAATTGAGCCCCTGGATCCTCACTGGGTACAGACAGGAGTCACCAGCATTGACACTTACAGTAATAACCTAGACCACTGCTTTATGTGTCAACATGTTCGTGCTGGGCAACAGCCTGTGATGTGGGCAGAGAACCACTGCATGGAAAGTAAAGTCTTTGACAGCACTCTTTCTCTTGGGAATCCACTGCAGCTCAAGCAAAGGCAGTGTGGAATCAACTAGTACAGATTATAAAAGCAGTGACTGATAATGCGCCATGAGAATGCCACTAGAGATCAGGACAGGTGCATGCATAGACAGTTTGCAGCTGCAAGCACACAGGGTGTGTTTGGAGTTGATGCTCAGGGAACTGCTTCAAGGCAAAGTACCTCTCATTACCAGACAGCAAGCTAGGTGCGTGTGACGTACAATCCATGACACATTTGATATCTAAGGCATTATTTCGGGAAAATAAAGACCAGCATTCAACGGCTGATAAAAGCAAATATTTCTTCATATGCAAATATGTCGATGTTGACCCACTCTAAGTCAAAACACCTTTTATAAATACTTTAAAAATTGAGAGTGAGCAAACTAAGGTAGAAGGACGTTGCAAAAAATATGGAACACAGAGTGTAGCTGTTTGTGCGAGGAAATGGCTCTTGGGTATGCTCCAATCAATGTCCTGGTACCAGTGAATGGTGGCACTGGTCTGCCACCATGAGTTCATTTGCAAACAGAATGAAGGAACAAATATAGTTTTGCAACGAGCTAAGGGAAAGCACGTGGCCTATTCTCACTGCCGGAGAACCTTGGCTACCAGTTAATTGTTTGCCTCATGTAGGGCCCTGCAGAGGGGGCGGCTCTAACATGATGAGAGGAAAGAGACTGGGATAGCTGGTAGCCGAAAAACAATTTGCAGCACACTTCACTATGAACCCACTGCGTGTCGTGAAACCTGTAATTACCAGCAACAATGCACAAATTGAGACATTTCACAGCAATACCTGGAAAAGAGAATCAGTCCAATAATCACACCTCCAGCTGTGTGCTGTGCTGGAGACAATTGCACCTCAAAGAAACCATCTGACTCCTAATTTCTGCAACAGACTGAAGCCTGGGTGTTTCTTTTAGGATGTGAAGTAACTGATTGCAATGTTATAATTCATGGGATTGTGAGGTTCTGAAGGTGTGGACTGGAATGAATGCAATTATAACACCATTCTATTTCAAAAGTAAATTAAATAATCACTGGAAAGATTCACTCCAAGGGTTACTCCTTTGTGAAGCCCCTCTTTGTGCATGCAATAACAGCTGAATACTAATGTCCGCTATGGGAATAGGAAATAATATTCAATGCCAATCATCCATTAAAACACTGGGCAACACTATTGAGGAATACAATGGTGAAGACAACTGACATATTTTAAACATGTTTTCGGTCTGTGAAACTCTGGATTTCACCTTGGTAAGGGTATATCAGGGATATATTGAAGTAGACAGGACTTGAAAGAATGCAGACAGGTATTTAAATAAAAAAATGCAATTGAATTATGGCAATGTCCTTCTTGTATTATGGCAATGTCCTTCTTGTATTATGGCAATGTCCTTCTTGTATTATGGCAATGTCCTTCTTGTATTATGGCAATATCCTTCTTGTATTATGCCAATGGTCTTGTATTAAATGTCCTTCTTGTACTATGGCAATGTCCTCCTTACACTATGACAATGCCCATCTTGTGTTATAGCAATGTCATTCTTGCATTAAATGTCCTTCTTGTATTATGCCAATGTTCTTCTTGACTGGCATCCCTATCTCCTCTGAAAAGTGTCCTCCACGCTGCTATCCATTTAATCAAAGGAGTGAAAATGTCACTACGGCACATCAATGCTAAAGGATATACACAAGCTGCCATCCAAATTTGAATCACATCAATATCTGCAGCAGTACCTGTGCACCATCTTAGCTGGCACACCCCCCGGGTGTGTCAAAGTAGCACAAGGAGTTGGCAGATCTCCATTTTCTGAAACCAGCAATGGTCTATATCTCTAGTCCCCAAGGATTAGAAAGTTCAGAAAGGCACTTAATGCCCTTATATTCAAGGAGTGCCTCTTTACCCATCCCTTAGGACCCTCACTGCGGTCCAGAAGTCTCTCCCAGCAGCATGAATCCTCCCCTCCCATCCCATCTTATTATTGCCTATGATCTCCTATCATTCAATCCCTTTCATTGGGAGATCTCCTCTGTCCCCTTATTGCCACGTGCAGCACTACATTTCTATAGCCTCATGCAATGCAAATACAAATACATACTCATAAATACATGCGAAGACTCACCTTGGCTAAATCAGACTCGATCTGACATTGGAAATTATGGGATATGACTACAAAGGAGGGACAGCCCTGGCAAATGCCCTGTCTTTAAAGTTCCTACTGAGAAGGCACCAGGAAACATATGGGGGCATCTATTGAATACTTTTCTAAAATATTGAAAAACAGTGAAAATGACGTTTTGAATTTCCCCACTTCAAATAGTATTGAGTAAAATGTTTGAAGAATGATTCGACCATCTTTCGATAATTTGACATTTGTGACCTCAGACCTGTATGATTGTGGCCTTGCAGCCTTATTAATAAAAAAAGCAATAGTGAGTCATTCAATAGCATAGAATTATGTATGGTCTATTAAGAAATATTTTTATATTGACAGCTACTTAGTTTCCTCCAGGAAATCATAAAATAAGCTGAAGTCACACCACACACACTTTACCACAATGCTATCACAAGCAAAATGACAACAGGGCCTTTGACTAGAAAACGCACACATTCGTGACATCAAATAGCATTTTATTACTCTGACATATCTGGAATTAATATAATGAAAGTGGTAACAACATCCTGTATCAGTAAAATGATGATAAGAAACTTAGGCCACCACACACTACATTTAGCAAATGATGCATGCAATGTGGAAAAATCAGATGCCCAGAATGTGAAAAGCAAAGTGATTTCAAGAAAGTTACATGGTTTGCAAGCAGCAGCATCGATGTCGCAGTTATGTCGAAATCAAACCCATTTCTTGTGTCTCCTGCATTATTTTATGGACTTTTATTTCGAATTTGGAAAAATCAAGATTAGAGTGAGGAACACATCTTATCTTCAGAGGTATTTTTCGGTACTTTCAAATGTATTTTTTATTGAATTTTGCATTTTACCGTTTGCACCTCCAAGCTGTCAATAATCAATAATGTCTTCTTCCACCTTCGACGCTCTATGGAGCTTTTCCCCTACTGTTCATGACACACCACCACATCCCACGTGCTGTCGCACTAAACCGGATTGACTGGAATAATGTCCATTGAGAATTTCCCGCGAAAGCAACGAGCAGTCGAGCAGCGCGTGTAGTTCAAACGCTGCGTCTCCTGTGCAAGGCAGGGAAAGGTCACACTATTCACTGCTGCTCGAAGGTCCTGCTTCAATGCTACCAGGCCAGCCACCTGAGTTGGAACTACCAATGCCGTCTTTTGTTCCTCCTGACGCACTAGCACCTGCTTGGTTGGAGGTCTCTCCTTTCAAAACAAACCTTGCTCTCCAGGTTGTTCCCAATCACTGCCTCTCCACTTTCACACAAATTCTAGAAATCCTGTAAAAGACTGAATACCTTCTTTTTTTGACTAGTGCATGAAAGAGCTTCTCTCTATTGTCCTCTACCTTGCAGATGGCTCTTTCAAAACCCACTATTGTACCTACTACCTTGTTATTCAAATCACTTCTTGGAGACTGTATTTTTTACTGTAAGAACGAGACAAAAATAACACATAACAGAGAATAATAATGAGCATCCTAGTGAGATTAATATTCCTTTCGTCTAATGCACCTATTCAAGACGTCATTCGTAAAGTGTGCTCAGCAGACGTTCATGCCTCCTGCTTTAACATATTTACAGTGGCGGCTGGTAGGGAACGGTGGCGAAGGGGGGCAAAGGTGGGTAAAAAAAGAAAAAAGAAAAAAGGAACGTACCTGCTGGTTGTTCCGTTCGCCAGCCGCCGCCTCTCCTTCACACAGGAACCAGGAAGCAAGCACCCAGACACCCAGCCAATCACAATGTTGCAATGCAGCGTTGTGATTAGTCTGAGCGCCGTGGTTCGGCGCTCAGACGGGGAATTGGAGCCTGGGCATATTCCCCACCCAGGCTGTAAGGCATCCTGGGTGGAGAACATGCAAAGTGCGCATGATGGTTTGGCTGGCCAAACCGTCATGCACACACGTGAGGTGCAGCCAACACTCCTGTGACACGGGGAGACCAGTCCCGCCGCTTTAACTGCAAGCTCAATACAAAAGATAAAATGATAATAACGGAGCATTATTATCATTTTAATTTTTATATTGAGCTTAGAGCTGAAGCAGTGGGGCGACGCTCCTCCGCCTTAGCGCAGGAGCTGCCACTGCATATTTACATTTCACTTTGATTTGAATCATACACTGAAGAGAGTTCCTTCAATCCATCTTGCAAGTGGTGTATAGTAATCAAACCCTTAGTATTTACATAATAAAGTCTATATATGCTGTTCCATATATGTTATGAATGATTTTTCAGAAATTTTACAAAAAAGGCACCACGTTCCAGAACATCTCTCTGAGGCAGAAGAGTTTTTTCGACCACTTAGGCGCTGCAGAACGCAGACCATTCCCACGAGCCACAGTCATATAAACAGTCTTACATCTCTGTTTTACAGTTGCAGTGAATGAGTACTGCTGAAACCCCTAGCATCACAGGCAGCACTTCTATTACTTTAAAGGGCCAGGTGCAAGGGGTCTGGACACTTATGCCCCCCCCGCCATAGTTGTGGGCCTAGGGTTTCTATTGCTCTCCTCCCCACACCCAAGTAGGATTAAAAAGACCACAGTACTGCCCAAGAATGTAGACTGTAGTAGTTACATTTGAACTCTTTAATTATTGTAACCTGGTTGAAGATTACAGCACTTGACTGTCGCAAAAAAGGCTATCAAGGACCATCGATGACCGAACATCTCTACTGCCAGTGGCGGTCGACCACCAAATATCTAGTGGGCCTATACATTGATGTAATATTTGAGAAGCCTCACAAGACATAGCATTTTTTGGAAATAGCATTGATAGTCTCGCAGGACATAAAGTATATTTGGTATATGTTGATAGTGTTGCTAATTTTCAGCCAGCAAATTATCAGTCACTAATGGACACCTGATCAGCTGATATGCAAATGACCAATTTCTGAACATCTCTTTCTCATATTTCACAGCCTGTGTGATGGGGACACAACAATATCATAGGCCTCAGTCTTTCATTTTTTCTGTAAAAGGCTCGCGTGGGAAACTGTTACTGTGAGCTATGCAGGACTGATGACAGGTACCCCACTTGCCCTTCTGAAGTTTTGAACTTCATGTCACTCAGGCATACAGCTTCCAAAGGTATTATCTTTCTAGATTTAAACAGAAAAGTACACTTGGATTTGATTGCCAATGTTTTTTAGTCCACAGAATAAACATTCCTACACATTGGGCGGGGTCAAAATGATGCCTGTAAAATAAAATAAAAAAGCAGTGTAATCTCTGTACAACTCTGACATGAAGACCACATTCAGATATTACCTAAAAAAACAAAATATTCTTAAACTGGTCAATGTGAGCCATGGAACTCTCCATATAGAATTTCCTTCAGCTGCGCAATCAGTTACAGAGTGGATAATCTCATGCATTTTCACTTCCTTCCACTAATCAAACTAGCCCATTCCGTCCGAGGCTCGAAGTTGGAACATCACTGGTAAATGACTGTTACCCACCAGATGCTATCCTGTAATCCCATTTCCCGAGGTTTCCACAAACAGGCCACAGACAGACACATACATTGACTGCCCTCCTCTTTTTTTCACTTTTCATAAAGCAGTTTCTCTAGTCCTTTCTCTCCTCTTTGGGTATCTGAATCGATTTGAGCATAGCCTCTGTAAGGTTTAAGTAACATTTACCATTGCATTGACCTCAAGTACAGCAACCTTACCCAAAACTGACCATCCTTATCACATATTTGCATAGTGTTAATGTATTGAGCCAGTAATGCCTAATTTGATTCTATCACTGAGGGATAACAATGTATGCACCTGGTCATGAGCCATAATACAACTAATACACACACTAAAGTTTCCAGAGCATAGGTATCTAATGAGCCTTTGGGACAATGGGGAGCAATCATGGCTGGGTTTTATCAAGGTAGGTAATACAATGACTGCAGCCAAAAAGTATACATGTAATTTCACCCAGGCCTTAATTACAAATGGGTATGAAAATTGTGGAATTCATGCCTTCAAACGAAATACTTATTTACTTTCCAATGCCTTTCCTCCCAGCACACAACCTATAACAAGCATTGGCTAACAAATAGGTTTGACCTTAGGAAGCTGGTGCATTTTGTTATTACGAGCATGTGCAAAAAAAAATGAAAAGAAGTAAAAAAAAATCTCCTCACCCCTTGGGATGGTGGCTATATACTATAAAAACATTTAAAAATAACAATCACTTATAATTACTCGTTTAAGGACTCTTGCATGATCCTATGAATTGGCTTGAAATGTCCACCTTCTTATTAGTATATTTGCAAAGAGGGCACACTCCTTTCTCTTTGTACTAATTGTATATGAATATTCTCTTAATATTTCCATTTTATATGTTTTTGGGCTAATTCACAGAAGCACATAGAATACGCAAACTAGTACTACAAGAATGCTCCAAAATGCCTTTGTAAATAGGCCCATAGTTTGAAACTACAAATATGCAAAAAAGTTGAAAGGCTAAAGAATGGAAAGGACAAGGCATTGGCATCATATTGGCCTATCAGCCCTGGCAGTAGCATGCACTTTTTTTTAAGTTGATGTACACATGCCCTCAGGAACAAATGGCATCACTCACTGTTCAAGAGAGTCAACGACTGAAGTGGAACAGAACATTGATCCATGCTGTTTGCTTTGGTGGCCAGAAGGAAATTGTGACTGAAAGTTGGATGGACTAATGGATGAAGAGAGCTGACTCAAAGACCCTCTATATATCAGTATATATATGACTTTAGGACTTACTCTTTCCACTACAATTCCTGAACTCTTCTCTGGTATTCACTTGGAATTCTCACTGCTAAATAAAATGTATTAGTGCCGAATTCATGCATACTTTCTGTACATTGTACATATGCAGATGACACCTCGGTTTATGTAACCTAAAATTGTCTACCTTGGTGAATCATCATTAAGTCAAGACGTGCATCTGTTATCAACTTCCCATGCATAAGTTAAACTTGCATGTTTGAGTACTGTTGGACTTGGCCCTTTTTGGCTAAAGTTCCTTAAACTTTTTGCTTTCCCCCTAGACCTTTTTTCTGACATGGTGTTGCCAACTTAGATGCTTTGGGCACTTTGCTACTGCTGATCAGTGTCAAAGTGCAAGTGCTCCCTGTGTAAAGTGTAATGGTAATTGGTTGTCCATAATTGGTATGTTTGCCTTACTAGTGAAGTCCCTAGTAAAGTGCACTATGTGTCCCAGGGCTGGTAATGCAAATGCTACTAGTGGGCCTGCAGCACTAATTGTGCCACCCACACAAGTAGCCCTAAAGAGAGAACTCAGGCCTGCCACTGCAGTGCCTGCGCGCAGTTTGTTAAACTGCCTTGTTGTCCTGACAAGTGGACCCACTTGCCAGGCCTTACCCTTCCCTTTCTATGCACATCAGATACCCCTATGGTAGGCCCAAGGTACCCCTCTTGGGCAGGGTGCAGTGTATGTGAAAGGTAGGACATGTACTGAGGTGTGTACCATGTCCTGACAGTGAAATACTCTCCATTTCGTTTTTTACTGTTGAAAGGCCATCTTGCCCATAGGACAGAATGGGAAATGCTGTGTAATATGTTTCCAGCCTATCTTCCCAAAGGCTTAAGATGGAGAGGTGAAGTTTAGTGTGCCTGAACTCACAATTTAATAACACATCTTTTTGTGAAGGTGGTTTTTGAATTGCGTGTTTAGAAACCACTCTTTTAGAAGTGGCTGGGTTTTTGTGCTCTAACATTTCTGTGTGTCTCTGCCTGGTTGTAGATTGACTGTCTGGATTTAAATGTGATAGGCTCTGGGGAATGTCTTGACCCAGGGGAGGAGGTGAGACAGCAAGAGGCTGACCTGCCTCTGGAGTGTAGGGGGGAGGAGTAGCCCCTGGAGGTGAAGAGGCCTGGGTTGCTGCCATAAACCAATGGCTCCGTCCCCTGCTGAGTGATTAAGGATCCAGACCCCCACTATCAAAGGCAGAAGGTGTCACTGGCAGGGAGACACCCAGAACTGGTTTAGACAGGGGTCAGTGCCCCCTTGAACACAAAGACTTCAAAGACATTTAGGGGTATAACTATGAGAGCTGAAACCCCTGGACTTTGGAATGGAATTGTTCAAGACTGTAAAGGATTGAACCTACTTCGTGGTCAAGAGGAACCTCTGCCAAGGAAGAAACAGCTGAATAGACTGAAGGAAAGGACTGACCCTTGCTGTGTGTTCTGGGGCTGGCCTGCAGTTTGCTGCTTTAACCAAGGAGACGCTAAAGGGACTTTGCTGTGTGCTGTGTCCCCCTGCTTGAAAGGACTTTGCGGTGCTGTGTCCTGAAGTAACTTAACTCCAAGGGCCCGAGGAGAGCTGGCTTCCTGTTGTGGAAACTCAGAACACAAAAGTTTCCAGAAGTGTCTCAGCGACGCTGTGTACAGGTGCTTTTTGCAGCCTGAGCCCTTCGTAAGAATTGCCCTGTGATCGTGGGCACCTGGAGTCCAAGCGAGTCTCAGCGACGCCCTTGTGCATGTGCTTTGTGCAGCCTGAGACCTTCGTGAGGATTGCCCTGTGATCGTGCACACCCGAAGTTCAAGTGTGTCTCAGCGACGCTGTGTGCGTGTGCTTTTTGCAGCCTGAGACCTTCGTAAGAAGTGCCCTGTGATCGTGGGCACCAGGAGTCCAAGTGAGTTTCAGCGACGCTGTGTGTGTGTGCTTCATGCAGCCTGAGACCTTCGTGAGGATTGCCCTGTGACCGTGCACACCCGAAGCTCAAGTGAGTCTCAGCGACGCTGTGTGCGTGTGCCCTGTTGCAGCCTGAGATCTTCGATATCGCCATCGGCCCGGAATCAACCAAGTCGCATCGGAGACCCAAGTCGCGAGAGGAGGAGAGGAGAGCGAGGTCGCACCCCCCAGGTAACGTGTGTCGCCGCCTGGGGCGGGGTGCGGGCTCGGAGAGGGACGCTCTCGGCCTCTCCCATTCTTGCAGCACAAGCCTCTGCTCAAGCCCGTATCGCGGCCTGTACATGCCAAGGAGTGGCAGTACCGGGGCCGGAGTGTGGAGCTGTACTTTGGTTCACACCATACCCGTGTTGGGGGCATATGTTGGCGGAAGCTGACCTCGAGTCAGTACGAGAGGCAGAGAGACCGTCTAAAGCACCGTGATCGGTGTCGAAGTGCCTTGCGCATTGCATTGTTTCTGCATTACAAACTACCTGATTGTTACATTGCGCATTGCATTGTGTTTGCATAACGAACTGCCTGATTGTTGCCTTACGCATTGCATTAGTTTTCATTACGAACTACCTGATCGTTACATTGCGCATTGCATTGTGGTTGCATAACGAACTGCCTGATTGTTGCATTACGCATTGCAGTATTTTGGCATTACGAATTTCTGGATTGTTGCATAACGAACTGCATTATTTTTACATTGCAAAGTGCCTGATTCTTGCTTTACGAACTGCATAGCATTACATTAGGATTGCATTGGATCACCTAGATTTGCTCATTAATACCGCCAGACCCTACAAGGGCTGGCTGGCCTAATAACCGGTTAGGAGGAATATTACAAATACGCATATGTTGGATTTTTATCGTGTGGTCTCATCGTATATCTTTTTATATAAACATATACTTGTTTTTCTATGAAACTCGTGTGGAGTCCTTTTGTGGTGTCATCATTGGGTCACTGAGAGCATGGTTGCAAATACTTTACACATTAGCCTTGAAGATAAGCCTGGCTGCTCGTGCCAAGCTACCAAGGGGGTGAGCAGGGGCTATCTGAGAAGGTGTCCTTCCTTTCCCTGACGTGGAAGCGGGTGGGGATTTCAACTCCCCGGTTCTAACAAGTACTTTGTGAAAGAACAATAAATATTAAAAGCACTGTTTTTAAAAGTGCCACATACATTTGGAAATACTTTTAAATTGATTCAAGTACTTTCTCTCTGGAAACCTCACCATTGTGGCCGCAAAGCACTACATAAAAACAATATTTGTTTAATAGTGGAACAACTTTTTGAATCTGCATTTTATTTGTTAAAGTGAATAACAGAGACATTTTTTATTTGCCCAACTTTCTAAATAAAGCTTTCTATTGCCAAAACATAATTAAAACTACATTAAAATTTCATGGTCCAATTCGAAAAAAGAATTACTGATGATTTGTTTTTCTTACTGTAAAGAGAATATAAAAGATGAGTGTTTTCCATATTCTTATTTGAATTCATCCTGACAACATGCTTACATTCAACACAAACACACTCAGTACTGTTCTGTTTGTCCATTGGGACATAATAATACAATTTACATAAGTATACTCCAGCAGGCACAAACATGACTGCAGCCAGCACAGCACTTATATATTCAAACATTTGCTGTGAGGGATATTGAGCTGAATCTTCTTGGAGTCTGCTCTGGAATAATCTGAGATTGACAATTTCCATGGGAAATGCATATTAAACAGATCCAAGAAACCACTAGAGATGTACCTATTTCTAAAAACTTTTGCAGTGTTTACTGTGCCACAAACATTAGCAAATCTGCATAAATGTCGATACTAAATATAGTAAGCATAATTATTATATTTAGAATTGCTTCCTTAAAAGTTGATTTCATTAATTGTTCGATAATCTGAGAAACAAAAACTCCATGGTACATTATTACAAATCATGCACTTTCTGAGGCATAGCTATGATGAACAGCCAATGGGCTGAAACGTATTTTTAGTCACGCCTTCGAGACTCACCAGTCTATGGTTTATCCAAACACATTTATACATAATTTACATACCTAGAAGAGATTTGCAACTGGTATTGTTCTATTTTCTTTTTTAAACTGTTGTTCACATTTTGCTTCCACCCATACAAATACATGCCAGCATTTCAAAACAGAAAGCTGGATATGGTGAAATAAAAATCTGGGATTTTGTTTTTCCTCATTGTCTGTTAGCATGTAAGATTACAGCATACCGCATGTGGCTGTGGGTAAGCCCACTTTACCTATTGGCTCCCTTCACTTTGATTATCTGCACAAAGTCTGTGGACATTGTTGCTATCCACCTAAAATTAGTTCCTTTTGTCTTCAGAGACAAAGCTGATTCAAAATTATCACTTTTCAGTTATGATTTAATAATTTATTTTTATCATTAAATGACTGCTATTTATTTTCTCTGCACTTTGGGCGATTTTTTCCTCTCTTTATTGTGGGTGTTGTTATAAAGCGTGGAGATTGGATTGTTGAATTACAGCTCCCTGCAATTTGAGTGCTTTGCTAGGTCTTTATTTATTCTTGTCACTGCTTTGCTAGGTCTTTATTTATTCTTGTCACCAATACAATTAATAATAAAACACTGGCACAACCGACCGGCTTGTTATTTACATAACTTTACCAGTTAAATGTTAAGAGTGTATGCTTTTTAAACTCCAATCTTTTTTGCAAGCATACGGCAACGTGTAGGTGGCAACGTGTATTATTATTTTTATTTTTGTGACATTGGCTTAAAATAAACAATAAAAAACAACATTGCATTAGCATGCCAGACATTTTTTTGTTGTTGATGCAATGCTAGTTTAAAAACATGTATAGGCCTGCTGGGGACTGCAGAACCCACAGGGCAATGCAGCATTGTATGCAGTCCAGACCTAACAAAATGCCTGATACCATATCCTAGCTAGGTAGTAACTGACGAAGTTGTTTTTTACAAATAGTTATAGACAGCGGCCATTGGTTTGATAAATCCATGATGACAGAATCTTGTCACTGCTATCACTCTTGTCTGGCAAAAGCACCTTTTTCAGATGAAACAACCAACCACCTAAAAACGTCTTCAGTTCTAAGAAAATATGGCCACCTGCTATATATAAGGAGATTAAGGTTACATTGATTTACAGGAGCAGAGCACACACCAGGTGGAAGGCCAAAGATCCTTAGTTTTATGTTATCATATAACTATCAGCTTAAATGAATTGTGAAATGTCTCCAAAAAGTGATCTGTAAAGTATAGCAACTGTTTAGTTGCACTGTTACCAGAGCTGGACTGGCCATAGCGGGCACCGTGTGTTTCCCCGGTGGGCTGCCAGGGTGGGGGCCGGGTTTGGGCCTCTGGGGGGCATTTTTGTTACCGGGGCAGGTAATATCGGCCCCCTGTAACAAAATCGGCCGAAACCGGCCCTAGCAAACAGCTCGTCCGCACCCCCCCCCCCACCACCACCACCGGGGGCCGGCTGAGCAGTTTGTCAGGGCCGGTTTCAGTCCTCTGTCCGGCCTTGACTATTACATCTTTTAAATTGTGGCTTAGGAATACCTTGAAATGCAAAGCCACTCTGTTATGCACTTGGCATTTCAAACCTAGGGCCTGATTTGATTTTGGCAGAATATATAAATCTCATTATATCCTGTGGGATTGATATTTCAGCAGACGGGATATCCGTCACCATTGTGATGGAGTAACCCAACCGCCGAAATCTAAATCAGGCCCTAAATCAGGTTATTCATGGGTCAAGTCGGAATGTATCATGAAAAAGGTGCATTACTGTTTTAAGAACAATGGGTGTAGATCTCAGAAACTCTAGTTCCATTATCTGTCACACTAGACAATCAAATATGACTCACTCCAGAACTCAAATCGGTATCAACTTACATGCAAATATGAAGCTACTCAAAATCAAAATACAATTTAAACTCAAGCAATGCACAATTGTTACTTGGAAGGTATGATAGTCCATAACGGCTCATTTTCATGCTTTTTCTGTGCAGATGATATTTGTTTTTAGGGCTACTATCAGATATGATGCTGATAAATGACTCTGTTTCAATGCATTACTTTAATTCATATCAGCACCATTATTTTCACAAATTAAGTAGGGCAGAGTGAACCTGAATGATTGGCAAGAAAACCAGTTCCAGGCAAAAGTTGCTCAAAATGGGCATCTTTGATATAAACAACAAAACAAACAAAGAAGTGTGGGCTATCAGAGGGTTGCACTAGTATGTGTGAATCCATAGTCAAAATGAGAATGCGCTCCACTGTTCCTAAACCCACTGCTGTGGTATCATATAATAAGCAATTAGAGAAACAAATGGAAACAGAAGCGCTTTTATCGCAAATATATCAATCCGGATGAACGGATATTCCAAAGAACAATGTAAATTCAGTACATGAAACATGAAAAAGTAATATAGCAATGGAGTCATGTGTTCATTTGATATATTCTTCTTTTATTTCTCTTTAAAGCTTTACATTAATCTGCCCAGCAACTTTGACAGTTAATACAATTTTTAAAAGGAAGTTTAAGGTGCAAAAGATGATATAAAGTTTAACAAAAATTACATTGGTCCCCCCTCCAGGCCCACATTATCTGATTACGTACAGGGTAATCTGTAACAGCACTCCGATCTGCCTTGACAAGAAACAAACAACCTCAAGCAGTGAGATGGCGATGAAATCATGCAAGAAGAAAAACACAGAAAAAACAGAAGGCAGGCCTTCTCGGTCTACACTCCCAGACCCTGTAGCCCACAAGGTAGGGTGCCTAGTGTTTAAAAGTAGAACATGCAAGAATTTCATGCAGGCATATTCTGACAGTGACTAGACGGCAAAAGATATTTTCACTATTAAGAGCTGTAGCTGTGTCTATGAAAATACTGAAGAGGAATGAAAATAATATTTTGGTAACTTGTTTTTGGAATAAGCTACAGAGTTTTGTCAACTACTGTTTTAATATTTATTAAAATTCCTGTTCAATGTTAGGAATTTTGATAAATATAGAGAAAAGGTTGACATTTAAAAAGTTAGGGGGTAATTACAATGGCCATCGTGTTGGAGAGTGGGACCGCCCACCTACAAGGCGGCGGTCCCACAGGGGGTATTATGATGCCACCGTGGCGGTCGCATTTGCTATCTTAAACATTGTGGCGGGTGCTGCTAGCTGCAGCACCCGCCACAATGTTGAAAATGCACTTTTTACTTTTCCCTGCACTAAGTGGCAGGCACCATGCGGTGCCTGCCACATGGTGCAGGGAAATGTAGGGGGGACCATAGGTGCCCCCAAGTGCAAATCCATACTGCCACTGCCCACGGGGGCCCCCAAAGTCAATCCCCGCCAGACTTTCCGTGGCGGGGGAACCACCATGGAAAGGCTGGCGGGGATCCAGCATCCAAATCTGGCGGGCGGTGCCTGCTAGGCACCATTCTGAGGATGCGAGGCGGGTCCAACAGGCAATCATAGTGATTGCTTCTGTCGGACCTGTGGCGGTCGGGCTTTCCACCCGCCAGCACACTGCACGCCATCACAATCTTGTGGGCGGTGAATGGCCTTACGATGGCGGTGAACCCGCCACTGACAGCCTGTCAGTGGCGGGTTCACCGCCATCGTAATCAGGCCCTTAGTTTTTGTGTGCCTGTAGCTCCAGTGGCTAATTAGCATTAGCCTGCCAGCAGCAGCCTGCTGTCCATGGTTTCCCCTTGATGAGGCATAAAAACTGCTCCCGGAGCAGAAACAATGGCTTAAGTCTCTTTGCAGTAAGACCTAGGTGTGTGGTATGGGACTCATCCTGTCTCAAGAAAGGCAGTTGCGGGTGGTTCAGAAACTTTAGTGAACGTGAAAGAGACCAGGATGAAGCCTGCCCATTCATAGATAAGCTCCATTCCAGTGTGTGAGGGGAGCTTATCTCATAGCACCAGCTCGTTTTAGCTGAGAAGGAGGGGACTGCCCATTTCCCCAGATGCATTCCTGGGTGAGCCACCAGCCTCCTCCAGAGGCAGAATTGTTATACCGTCTTGATTCTTCTTGAGATTTGTGCACCGTGAAATAGTTTACAGTAAGGACAATAGGATGAACAGAAAAAGGGGGAAGGTTTGCCCTTGAGAACTTTTTGTTTGTTGGTGAAGGAGTGACCAGGAGTAAGCCCCCACCCATTGGCGAGTAAACTTTACAAACATGGCCCCTCACCTGAGCTCCTCAGAACAGATTGGGACCTGTAGAAAAACAGTAACAGAGTGTACCTGCTGCCTGTGATCTGTGTGGAGATTTGAATGGCTTGACATGTTTCCGCTTATAGCTAGGACCAAGAGGTGAACTCCAAAGGTCAGCTGCCTGAACTCCTGTGTGGATACAGGAATATAAAAAAATGTAACAAGCCTTTTCCTGGAACGACCAGTTTGAACAGTTGCAACTGAACCTGGACTAGACACCGCTGATGGCTACCTTCTGTCCGTGAGGTCTGGAGAGCCTTGGAAGTGACCAAGAGGAGCTATTCCTGATAGCTCAGTAGAAATACATACACAGAGCCCAAATGTCAGCTATACCCAGTCATGTGACCCAGAGACCGGCTACAGGCACTAAATGGCTAAGGCAGGAAGAAGGAAACTTTCTAAAAGTGTCATTGTCAAAATGGTAATTTAAAATTTACAATTCTAAAGACACCAAACATGAACTGGGAACCTGTTCCTATTTAAATTACAGTGTATTACATTTAATAAGGTAATTCTAATGTTATGCTATGGGTGAGGTAGGCCTTGCAAGAGTGATTTTTTTTTTTTTTTTCACTATCAGGACATGTAAAAACGTAGAGGTACAGGTCTGACTTTTCAAATACATTGCATCCTGCCCTGTGGGCTGTTTGGAGCCTACTCTAGGGGTGAAATACATAAATTAAAAAGGAAGGTTTGGCCTGGCAAAAGGTTTACCTTGCCAGGTTGAAATGGCAGTTTAAGATTGCAAACACAGGCTGCAAATGTCGGGCCTGAGACATGTTTGAAGGGCTACTGAAGTAGGTGGCACAATAAGTGCTGCAGACCCTATAAGTGGTATTTAATTTACAGGCCCTGGGTACAAGTAGTACCACTTTACTAGGGACTTATAATTAAGTTAAATGTTATTTGGGAATAAGCAATGTTACCACGTTTTAAGGAGTGAACACATGGGGGCAGATTTACAATTAACTAACGCAGCACGGCGCAGCAAGTCATTTTGCTGCGCCATGCTGCGTTAGTTTGGAAAGCACAGGGATGCGACATATTTACAAGAATATGTCGCATCCTTGTGCTTCCCCTGCGTTGGCGCACAAACTGCAGCCATGCGCCGGCGCAGGCACCCTTGCACCATGGTGCAAGGATGCCTCATGTCGTGGGAGATTGTTTTGTGCAGGAAGGGGAACCTTCCTGCACAAAAACAATCACTACAACCATTTTCCTCTTTCAATGCGTGCTGAATGCAGCACGCATTGAAAGAGGAAAAAACGAGGAGAACATTTCTCATCGGTGCGCCTCCCTACGCCACCTCTAGGGTGGCGTAGCTTTCAGACGCATCTACAGAGTTACGATTTCTCGTAATTCTGGAGATGTGTTTTGTTCCATGGGTGTTGCGTGGGAACACCCACAGCAACACCCATGGAACGCCCCTTCACCGCAAAGTGCTGCGTGTGAAGGGGCCGTATTTACAAGGAGAGGAAAAGTCACGCAGGGTGGCTTTTCCTCTCCTTGTAAATATGGAGCAGCCCCCTGCGCCACCAGTATGTCACAAAAAGTGACGTACTGGTGGCGCAGGGGGCTTGTAAATCTGCCCCTCGGACTTTAGCACTGGTTAGCAGAGGTAAAGTGCTCAGAGCCCTAAGGCCAGCAAAACAAGATCAGCAAAAATAGAGGAGTATGGCACAAGGTTTGGGTAAGACCAACCCAAGGCAGACAGGTCTAACAGCTGCCTGCTATGAAGGCATGCTTGGTGTGCACATCCAGGTTCAGGGACAAGCCTAGGGCTCTGCACACATGCTGAATTAGTGTAAAAGCAGGGCCAAAGTGAAAGTCAGGATGCCAGTCTTACATGTTGTTTAGCACTCTGGTCACAGGTACACTCCCTTTTGCAGTGCTGGGAAATTTCCCTTCACACAGCTCTTCAAGATCTTTACATCACTGCTGGAACATAACTGCTTGGATGATTATGAGAAAAGGGGTCTTTAAATAGCATAATTAGAGCTCTGTTTCTCTTTGACAGTGATATCAGTTTCCTTCACTATGGTTATCACCACATGTCCATGGAGACCTTGGATTTAGGTAATCAGCTATTCATATACTTAAGATACAACACTTGCATTCAAAGTTCTTAATTAAAAGGGGTGTGGGAAAGTAATGTATTATGAAGAAAAAAGTCTAATAAAAACATTGAAACTAAATTGTGCTGAGCACTCTTTCATTTAATTTGCTTTTGCTTGTCTATAGCAATTCACTGAAATAATTTATAGGCTTGTTTTTTCTTCAGTAGAAGTGTGAGAAATAAAACAAGACAAACATCGCCATTGGAAAACAATGCACAGTATTCTGATTGGTTGATACTGGGCTAGAATCTTTGCATAAGCAACTATATAATTACAGGAAAAAGTTAAAAATTAGCAATTAAGTATATGATAGCTGGAATATTATACCTGGGCCACTTAAAACAAGATATATTGAGTGTGATTCTAATTTTCTACTTTTAATCAACTTTTTAATTTTTGCATTCGTAGATCACTTTTTAGAAAATTGATGTTTACACTCACAAAACAGGTGGCTCGAAAATTGGCTTTGAAACATAATTCCATTGAGTTTCATTTCTTCCCCATTTTTTAACCATACATACTAGAGGTACGAATAAAGGATATATTTTTTCCTACTAGACAGGTATTTTAAATTTTCCACCACCCTTCTCGTCCATATCTCTTTATTCATCTATTATAGTACACCTATAAGTGTTACCACGTAACTCGTAGGTCGCAGCACACCCTGTTCAGCAGCAGAACGGGAAGGACTAAATAATGAAGCATGCACAGGGATCAGAAATATGAGGTTTGAGATAATCATCGCACCCTTCTCCTAATACATTCTGGAAAATCAAACCTGTTGAAATGTATCTGGGGAAACGGCTCAGAAAAATTAAAAGCATAGAGATTTTGGGACTAGATATATCAATCATTATTCCTGTCACAAACTGCCCGATTCGCAGAATCACGCCGTTTGTGACCAGAGAAGTGCATTTTACCATGTATCAATCCCAAATTCCTATTCGGTAACGTGCTACAGAATCACAGTGTGAAATTGCGAATACATAGCAATTTGGTATTAGGATGGGGCGTGTTTAGGGCTCCCCATCCTAATACCGAATCAGCATGGTATGTATTACTGTTTTGCGACCAAATTCAGGTTGCAAAACGGTAATACTTTACCACAAATTTAACACTGGTGGTAACCCATTCGCAAGTGCTGAAAAGGAACTTCTACAAAAGGTTTTCCTGCTCCCTCACTGATCTCAGGATCTAGCATGATGCTTTTATCCCATTGCTGTAGTCATGGATTGACCTGTTTCATAGTTGTTAAGTGCAAGAATATATTCAATATCACCTGGCTTTGGTGCCTCCCGTCCATCAAATGAAGAGGAAAGAAAGATTATATCCACTCATTCTCTGAGGTTTATGATGAAGGGTTTTAAAACAGATCAAAATGCCTGAGCTGTTGTCTCAAGGCACTTGAGCAAAAACACAAAAGGTACATCAAGATACCATCAGTCATAAATGCTCTAGTTCAGGCACTATGGAGGGCTTTACCATTTGGCAGTGTTTTTCAGAGGAAATTTAGGGTTCTCCCAAGAAATACTTCAGTGTGTCTGGCACCTAAAGGAAGACTTTTGTTGAAATACCTTTCTTTTCTATTTCTTTACTGAGGGCTCCCATCACAGTGATTGAGTGCACTATCGCCCTAAAAATCTTTAGACAATTAACAACTGGTGAAATACTTTTCACGTTCAAAGATTATCATTAGACTAATTGCAGGAGAGAGCACCATTGAAATCTGAGGTCCGGGCATCTGCTTCCACTTTTTACATAATCTTTTCCCACCCGGACCTACCACAAAGCTGACCCATGACTGTGGTTTGCTGATCAATCTTGAGATAACTGAGTCCCAGAAAATCTTTCAAGTGCAAGAACACTTCCTCAAGTTGGTTTTACCTTCTGCGTCTGCCCCACATAGTGCCAGGCTTCATCCTTTATGTGATTTCCTAAAAAATAGACACCTAATGACAATTTTGTGAGCAATTTACTACCACCATGAACTTTAGTAGGTCCCTACAAATTTTCACTATTTTCACACACAGCCTTTGGTAGCACATAGATAGTAAATGTTTACTATGTTTTTGTATCACTTGAGCTGGCTCCTAACTTGTTGATGTCTGTATGGTTTTATCTTGTGCTTGTTGTAAACACCAATACATCTTCCTATGTAATGGACCGAGCTTAGTCAAAACTAACAAATGGAAAGTCAAGAGCACATCAGGGAACTTTTGTTTACATTTATGTGTTAATAGCAGAATTAAATGTTGTGGATGCTTAGGTGGAGTACATAAAGCTTCTACCACCTCTTCCATTTCTATTTGTAAGTGTCTTTAATTGACTCACAGCTCCTGATGATTTTCTATTGCTTTTCGTTATATTTAGGTTGTGTTAATGTTTCCTCACTTCACTAATGTTGCCTCTTCTTCCCTCTCTCACCTGTCTCTTCTTCTCACCATCTCATGACATGTTCGCAATATTGCACCAATGCCTCCTTCCTTAATCTATCTTTTCTCTTACAGCCTTTATATCTTGCCTCTTCTCTTTCCATTTAATATCTGAAACATGTTTTTCAAATCTTCTCCCCCTTCCTAAAATTACCATTTATTTTATTTAGTTTGTGCCACAGTTTTTATAGTGCCTCTCAACCCAGAGGTGTCAGTGTGCTTCACTGTGTAACACAACTAGGAAGGCAAGAGTTTCAAATTACATTGAACCAGAGCAGGACTAAAACAAAACACAAAATTGGCATCTCACATCCTTTAATTGGGTAGATTGGTAGAAAAAAAGAGTTGAGGAAAAAAGAAGGGGGCATTTTGAGAAGAGAGGAGTGACTGCCATGCAGAGGAGATGCAAGAGGGGTGTTTGTGGTGGAAAGATCAAAGGCGGCAAAATGATTTCAGAATACCAACCAATTCAAATAGCAATTGACTATAAAAATGAATAGTTTCTTGTGAAATGTCAGGTATCTTCTTGGCATGTTACATTTGGTGGACGTGAGTTCCAGAGGGATGGTGCTGGTCCAGAGAATTAATGCGAACTTGCAGCATGAGTTTTTAGGTTTTTGGATTCCAACCTTAGAATGCATGTGCTTCTGAGAAGTTGGTTTCCCCCTGAAGTTTATAGGGTGGATCGTAGGGGATTTGGCTTGGCAGTCTAAATGACCTTGAAAGTTATGCAGCTCAATTTAAATATGTCTCTAATGTTTATGGAGGAACCAATGCAGTTCTCTTCATACTGGGGCGAGTAATCAAATTTTGAGAGCCAGAGGTGAGTTGCTGAATGAAGGGCAGCCGTGAAAGTGATACAATGGTAACTCCTATAAGAGAAGCATTGCCTTAATCTGTTCTGGACATTGTCTGGGTTTGGACCACGTGGCAGAAATCTGTCAGTGGTGAGAAGTGTTTGACAAAGTGATATTTAAAAAAAACACCGTAAATTGATGAACAAATGACAGTGCCATTCTCTTGCCAAAGCAGCAGCAATGACTGCTGACTCGAGCACTTTTTAGTACAAGCTTATATAAGTTTCAGTTTAATTGCATTTGATGATATTGTGCCAATAAGGCAACACAAACAAACTACATATTATGAACATTACTCAACATTACGTCAGTCCTAACCCACAATTCATCATCATTAAGAATTAGCATTAATTAGACTCCTGTGTCCTTGCTCTTCACATATATTCTAAACTTGGTGAAATATATTGTATTAACGCTTATATAAGTACAATGCTGCACCAAGTCAAGTACATCCATGTGTTCAATAGCTGACTCCCTATTCACTCAGAGAACCATCTCCATTAACAACGTTTGAAGCTAGTGCATTACATAATGTTCGCCAACCTCCACGGCCTCTTCCACCTCTTATTGATTGCAGCTCTTTCGTATCCCTCCTCCTCTCTCGCAAAGTGCTTTTTTCCCTTTTTTGGCATCTCTCAAATAGTGGAGTTTTTCTAATTAGGCATCTGGAACCTCAGTGGCTTTTAAACATCTACTTCAGATGAAATGTAGCAGATTGACTGCAAGGAGAGAAGTGTTTCTTCTACAGGAGAAAATAATTTTCTTCTCAAGCAAAAAGCAAGCTAAATTGTGTTGTACAAGGTCACTTTTTGTCTTAAGTAAAATGAAAACAGAGTTTGAGGATTGCTGTTGTCCTCCACACTTTACCATTATTGCCACACTGAGAATGGACTATGGACGATTTTTCCTGCTTTACTTTTGTAATTACCGCCTGTGTTACTGACACAAGTAGTCTGGGGCAGCCTACAGCATTATGCAGACCTCACAAAAACATCAACTATAAAAAGTAGTTAGATTTTTAATTCTGATTTGGGCTTAAAACCAGAGACTGTTGTAAGAAATTCAAGTATTTGCACCAGATCGTACCAGCTGACTTCTTCCAGGTGACTAAAACCATCTTCACTCCCATGTGCTTTTTTTAACTCACATCATATTATAATATACTATAGATAGTAGCTCGATGTCACATTGTTATGTTTATATGATAGGTTTGTAAAGGAAACTGGTGACTGCCACTTCCTCTTTTACCTTTTTTCTAAATGTTGCAGATTCTTTTTAACGTTCACCACTGTATCAAATGGTATGTTTGTCTTGCTCCAATTAAATGCTTTTATTGGTATTCTAATGGGTGTATTCAGAACAGGAGGATCTGACTGGCCTATAGCAAAATCTGGCAGTCCCCAAAGAGCTGATCTGAAAGATTAGTGTGTGGGCTTGTTTTTGGCTGTTTGTGGGCCTGTTTTATTGTCTTGTGGGCTAGTCTATACTGTTGCTTTCTTGATCTCGCCACAAACATTGTCTCCAGCAAGCACAAATGCATGTGTTTCCCTGACTTTGCAAGTTCAAAATGGCCACAATTTACAAAAGTTGGTCAATTATTTAGCTATCTAATTTGCTAATGGGGCCACCTTTATTCTGGTGCACTGGCCTATTTCCTGCCCCAGTCCGACCCTGCAGCACAGTTTCAGCACATACTTTCAAAAACATCCGATAGCACACACTTCTGCTGGTGCGGTGAGGACCTATTTAGTGAAGCCAAAAAGTGCAAATTTTGAAAAAGGTATGTGTGCTATGAGCATTTAGTATAAATGTAAGTCCGTTTTTATATAGCGCAGCTACTCACCCTTACGGGTCTCAAGGCGCTGGGGGCCGTAGTGGAAATTAAGTGAGCTATTGCCCAGAGTCACATGGTGCTGAGCTGAGGATTGAACCGTGAACCCTGTGCTCCAAAGTCAGCTGCCCTGGCCGCTGCACCACACCTCTCCAATGAGATGGTTGGTGGTAGAGTGCAATGCCTTAGTGAGAGAGTTTATGAAGAACGGGGATACCTGGCCACCAGCTTTTGAGGCTGCTATTTATTTCAGCAGACTAAGGAACAATGCATCTAGTCACTGTACCCTACTTCAAGACTTTGCCTCATTTAAGACATTTTATACAACCATTTACATTTTCAATGTGCCATTGAAAAGATACAATACTCATTTTACAGACAAAATTTTTTAAACATACAAGTGAACAATACTAAAGGCAATGTGAAATTTGGAACAGAAATGTGAAAAATTACATTCATGTGATTGAAAACAATTACACCAGTCTAAATTGGTCAAACATGAGCTCTCTCAAAATGTCTTGTACTTGGCTTCTGTTTAGAGAGAAACTACCTATGGGGAAAACAGATTATATGAGTCTCTGCATGGATATATTTGTATTGACAACCCTCTCGAGAGTTCTTTGTAATTCCTATCCCTCATAGAAAAAAAAAGAAAATGCAGTCGCGTTTCCAATCCCCTAGTGACTTTAGGGATTATTATCAGGGCTGAACCACGGTGTAATCTGTGAAAATTGAAAAAGAAATAACAATATATTTAACCATAATCTTGGCCTTCTCTTCTATAGGTCTATGACCTCGTGAAATGATTATAGTGTACCTTGTTCTTTTTTTGATGGAGGCTTAAAATTTATTTTTCTCTGCCTGCACGTTTTGACTCTTCAGAGCGACTTTCGTGCTTCTGCCTTGTGACCTGAATGATAAGAATTATTGGTAAATGTTGTCTGCTATAAAACCTCCACTTTCTAGTATGTTAGAATTTCTTATGGGCTAAAAGTGGCTTACTTGTGAACAAGACTTTTCCCAGTATATTTCTTGGCAAGTCGGGAAGCACCGTCAGGTTAAGAAAATAACTGCCTGTCCATATATTTCTTCAACGATGAGGCCGTAGTGCGGTTCTTTGAGTCTAAAACAGTGAGCATGTTTAGAGTTTAATTACTTGCTTGAAAACCCACTACTTGTGAAATTATTAAAACCTCATTATGTATGCTGAATTTGCTTACTTAATCGTTTGTTTTTCGGCCCGGTGTTGTCTTTGCCGAATCAGCATGTACTGTTAGTTGGAGCGATGTGAGGCGCCAAGCACCCGTATTCATGAGTTAGATTTCTTACTCCATTTCTGAAAATGCAAAAGAATAACATTGTTTCGCTGAGCTTTTTTTTCAAAAGGAGGTGAATCACGCACGTTTGATAATGGTGACATCCTGTGTGGCAGACGTGGCTTGCTTAAAAAACGTATGCTTTCTAGTTCGGATCATTCAGTACCGATATTTCCTTTTTCGTATCAAACCAATTGAGGCGTGAGTTACCCATACTCGTTATTGAAACGGAAATAGTGCAACATTGTAACCCCATGCTTTTTGGTGGTGCAGAAAGCGCGCGTATGTAAATAGCTGACTCAAAACGTGGTTATATCGTTCGTTGAGCTTTAGCATCAGCCAACGTGCTTTTAATTGTTCCTGGTGTGGAGAATTCACAATAGATTCTATTTGCACTTAATTTTCTCTTCTTCCACTACTGGATCAGATGGGTGACTCCCTCCATCAACTGCGCTTGTGCTGATGCTGCCAATTCTTGAATTTATGGGAACAGGAAGTCTCTCAGAGGAGTTGTCAGCGGATTTATGGGAATTGTAGTCTTCAGAATTTCTCTTGATATATTTGTGTCCTATGTATTTGTGGACTTCTGGGAATTATAGTCTTTGATTCAATCTTAAAGTCGCCTAAGTGTTGATAACATTTCCAGCGCTTCCCGACTTGCCAAGAAATATACTGGGAAAAGTCTTGTTCACAAGTAAGCCACTTTTAGCCCATAAGAAATTCTAACATACTAGAAAGTGGAGGTTTTATAGCATAATAATTCATATGATTCAGGTCACAAGGCAGAAGCACGAAAGTCACACTGAAGAGTCAAAACATGCAGGCAGAGAAAAATAAATTTTACGCCTCCATCAAAAAAAGAACAAGGTACACTATAATCATTTCACGAGGTCATAGACCTATAGAAGAGAAGGCCAAGATTAGTGTTAAATATATTGTTTTTTCTTTTTCAATTTTCACAGATTACACCGTGGTTCAGCCCTGATGATAATCCCTAAAGTCACTAGGGGATTGGAAACACGTCGGCATTTTCCTTTTTTCTATGAGGGATAGGAATTACAAAGAACTCTGGAGAGGGTTGTCAATACAAATACATCCCCGCAGAGACTCATATAATCTGTTTTCCCCATAGGTAGTTTCTCTCTAAACAGAAGCCAAGTGCAAGACATTTTGAGAGAGCTCATGTTTGACCAATTTAGACTGGTGTAATTGTTTTCAATCACATGAATGTAAATTTTCACATTTCTGTTCCAAATTTCACATTGCCTTTAGTATTGTTCACCTGTATGTTTAAAAAATGTTGTTTGTAAAATGAGTATTGTATCTTTTCAATGGCACATTGAAAACTGAAATGGTTGTATAAAATGTCTTAAATGAGGCAAAGTGTTGAAGCAGGGTACAGTGACTAGATGCATTGTTCCTTAGTCTGCTGAAATAAGTAGCAGCCTCAAAAGCTGGTGGCCAGGTATCCCCTTTCTTCATAAATTTTATCACGTCCCACCAGGCCCCCGAGATGGACGTAACCCCCTTTGATGACACACTTAGTGAGAGAGTGGGCGGAGGCTATGGGTTATATTAAATACCAGAATGAGTGTATAGAGAAGTCAGTATTTGTCAAATGAGTACCTAGTTCGAAGGCCGTACACTTAAAAAGTTCCTGGTAGCAACATTTCTAATTTTGTAAATAGGGAAAATGACTGTCGTAGGAGGCCTCTGAAGATGTAGCTGCAATATTCCAGCTGTCTCGGAGGGGAAGTAAGGGCACCTTCTGTAGATTTTAATAGCTAAAATATGGCCAGTGTCTTGCTAATGGAGATGAAGGTTTAGACAGGAAGGTTTATAAACTCAGTTTTGGGGAAGGTTGGTGTGATGGATCTGTTAACCATTCAGAGTTGGGTGATAGTGACGAAGTCTAAGACTTGAGACAAAGGGTGGTAGTGTGAAAACAGAGAAATAGGAGAAAGATTGGATCTTGTCTGTAAAGAGGTGACAGGAAAAGGCAAGAGAGGAGATGATTTCACCAAGGAGGACATGTTCAGAGCAAAGAGTGTCTTGCTTGGGACTGAGACTTGGGGGATGTCCACAGTAAGGGTTATTTAGGGATTGAGTTGAGCACCGATGAAGGATAAGAACCATTCATGTGTGGGACCAATAATGCTGGGATGGAGATAGTAGCAAGCGTAGCAGATTGATATATGGTTCCAAATGATCCTGAGCATCAAAGAGAATCAGAATAAAACAGAGGTGATTGTAGCTGGATCAGGTTTGGAAGTTGGTGACAAGAGTTATCACAGCCTCACTGCAGTGGAGTGCATGGAACCCAGGTCAAAAGAAATTTAGTAAATTCCCAGAGGCCAGCTAGAGAGTACATTTATTGAAGACAAGGCATTTGATAGTTTTAGAGGGAAACTAGAGTGGAGAGACTGTATCATTGTTGGCATGAAATGAAGGATAGACCATGGGCTGCTTATGATGGGAGAGGACTTTAAATGACTAAAAGCAGGATGGGTAGAAACCAGGGAGAAGAAAGTGGTAGAAACTTTTAGTGAGTTGGGATAGAACATTGGAATTTACACCCAAGAGGTTGGAAGTAATTATCTCTGTGATCTTTAACATGAATTACACAGGGAGATTGTTAGCGTTTACTGAGGATTTGATATTGATCGGCATTGATACATGCAGAAGAGAGAGGACCATTGATTGTACATTCAAGGTGTGAAAAGTGGGAATGAAGTGAGTTTAGGAAGTTCTGCTAGTTGATTCATTTAATGGTTTCTAGTGCCACAGAAATTGCTTGTAGTTGGATCCTTCTCCACTTCCACAAGTTGGTACACATGTAGGTCTTAATGGTATCTATTGATGTGCATAATCAATGGCTGCTTGAATATGCTGCCAGGGCAAAGGTGCAGAGGCATTGTGTGCTTCAAAAGTTATGTATATTGTATGTTGAATGTCATCAAAGAATATGGAATCAACCAGAGGGTTAAAGACCAAACTGAAGATCCATGTGAGGTCAATCTGTACACAAATTTACATTTGGGTACATAGGAAAGTGGCTCTGTGAGTCTAGTGTATTGTTTGAGAATGTGTTTCCTACAGCCCAGAGTAAATCATTTTACCTTTTGTCTTCATCCAATCTATCCCTATATCTCCATAATTAAAATTTCACCTGGCCCTAGTCTTCTCTGTGAACTGGTTCCTCCCAATACAGATATTGCATCTCATGGAGAAGTAGAAGCGCTCAGAGCCACAAAAGGAAGCCCACACTCACTTGGAAAAGGTGAGATTCTCTCTGAGGATCTGGAGAACCATTCGAATAGCAGTATATTAGATGGTGAGGTGGGAGAGAGAATGACAGAAGGGGATGGAATTGGTGTTGGCAAAGACACTTTGCTTGATGAAAATTCTAGCTTACATCTCTATCATTTTTATATATTTTCTCATTCATATGATCATTTCAATATCCTACTCCTTTCTGCTGTTTGTATACATTCAGATTTGCAGAAATATTTTAACTGTTTTGTGAGTGTAAACATCATTTTTCTAAAACGTTTTCTACAAATGTAATAATATAAAAGTTGATAACTAGAATCACACTCAATATCTCTTCTTTTAAGTGCCCTAGGTATGATATCACTCACCAATCATATACATAATTTCAATTTTTTCCTCATTTTCCACAAAGCAAAGATTTTAGCCTAGTGTCAACCAGTCAGAATCCTGTTCATTTTTTCACATGGCGATACTTGCTTTGTTTTATTCCTCACAATTCTAATGAAGAGAAAGAACCTTATAAATTAAGTCAGTGAACCGTTGTAGACAACCAAAGGCAAATTAAATTACATTAAATTAAATTACGCTAGGAAAGCACAATTTTGTTTCAATGTTTTTATTAGAAATTTTTCTTCATAATGTATTACTTTCCCACACCCCTTTAATTAAGTACTTTGAATACAAATGTTGTATCTTAAGTAGATTATATCAGCTTTGTCCTTGGATTTGCCTTAGTATTTCATCTGCATCATTATTGTTCTAAAACTCCTTTTTCATTTGATTGCAAATATATTTTGTAACTTTCTGTCACTATTGTTAAGCACATATTTATCTGTGATTGCAGGTGGCATAATAGGGTCAGAAGAAAATTAAACCCTCAGAAAGAACTTTGCATAATGAAACATTTGTACATACATTGGAGTTTCATCATTAGCAGGTGTAAGCAAACTGACTGGCAGTGAAAAATAGAGCCTACAGACGATGTGAATTGTGACTAAGTTCCTCCCACACACACAAGTCCCCTCAAGGATAATCCACATTTTCCCTCAGTGTGTGTTCTCCTGATTAGCGCGACAAAGAGTCAGTGAAATGTGACCGAAGTATCAAGCACATTAGTATGTTGGATTTTCAGCAGGAGTAGGTTTGGGTATCTGACCAGTACTCTGCGGAAAAAAGAGACCATAGATTTGATGAGAACTGTGACTGATCCCTCACACCCTCCCCCCCACTTCTGAAATGGAAAAACTTTAAAGGCAAATCGAGTATTCCAGAATGCATCCTTGTATAAGCAACAAGACAATCCTTCTGAGAAATGTGTGTAATGGGCTTTGTAATTCAACAAACAATAAATAAAAACGTTATATGTTGAAACAATTTTTAGATAAAAAGATAAAAAATTAATTAGTATGAAGCAACAAAATCTGAAATAAGTGAATAAGGACCTTTGGGAATTTAAAGAATATCTAAATGTTGCCTTGATGGAAGACCGAAAGAGATCTAAAGAGCAAATTGAAGCCTGAAGACATGGTTTGCCCTGAGTATATATGTTAAGGGCCTCATTACGAGTTTGGGAGTGCAGGAGCAGGGGGGTTCACCACCGCCCCACTCCCGCATCGCCAAACCCGAACGCTGCCCCCCCACCAGATTACGATACATATCGTTGTCTGGCGGGCAGGCAGCGTGGAGGTCCTGTGGTGGTACAGTAATAAGGCTCAATGAGCCTTTAATACTGCCCCGCCGTGAGACCGCCACAGCACATTCCAGCATGGCATGGACTGCAAAGTCCGTGCCATGCTGGACATGTGCACCCCTGCATGCACCTGCCTGCATGGGGCAAGGAGGGCCCTGTAGGAACCCCTTTGTTTTCCCACCACCACCTTTTACATGTAAGGCTGTTGGTCGGGAAACTCAAAATATGCATGGTGGTGCCGCAGTAGCACCACCAGCGTATTCTGAGCCCCTGACTGCCATGCCACCACCAGGGAATGCGGTTCCCTCCTGGGTGCAGTGATCCAATGGTGTTCCAACCGCCAAACTTATAATACGGTGGTCGGACCACTGGTGCAGCGGTGGCTAGACTGCCACCGCCGCGCTCCTGCAAGTCTGGCGGTCCATGGACCTACAGACTCATAGAAGGACATAAGACTAGTTACATTTTTTACATTAGGATTTTGACACATTTTTGGGAGTTAATTTGACTCACTGGATCGAGCTGGCAGACTGTATTTGGCAAGATAGGCTCGAAGTCAGTCTCCTGTGCCATTTAAGTATTTTTTGCGGAAATTAAAAATCTTCGAGTGGGATGATGTTATTTTTGTATTAAATGAGACAGATTTCCTTTGAACTCTCAGTGTTCTAAAATTTGCAAATCAGTTTAAAGTAAAAAGAAGCTAATGAAAAGATGCAACTCGTACAAAGAAAGTACATTTCCAGGGCAAAATGTGTTTTTACATGTAGATTCTTGTGCAGGTCCCCCCAGAGCTGGTTCCAGTGAGAATAAAGCCAGTTGGAAAATATGCAGGTGGCTCAACACAAGAGGTCCATCAAGTTTTCCCAGTACTTCACCAGTCAAGCTCCAGATTGTGACATCCGCCTTTGTGCCCCAAACTGAAAAACACTGACTTTAAAGCAATGGATAACCGGTGAAAGCAACACCTGCAGTCTATAGTATAAGTAAGAGATGCACAGAGATCTTATATTTGAACAGAAATCCTGTTCCATATTTAATGGCACAGTTTGATTCTTAAATAACATGCAATCATGAATTGAGTGCCAAATGACCCCATTGTTAGGGACTATTACACCAGCAGAAGGTGGTTCAGCACTGTCTGTCTGTCTTTTGCTTAGGCATTACCCGCTTGAAATATAGTTAAGCTATTGAGCACAGCGTGAAGACTGTAGTGTTGCATTTCAGAAGCAGTGCAAGTCTTAAAATCAACCCCTAAAAGTGTTATCAATATGACATTGGCCAAAATACTTTTTCCACTAGCTGAACGATTAGGCGACAGCTCTGCCCACAAGATCATTTTATTGGACTCACTGTGTGAATGCATTGTAGTTGTATTTAAATTCCTTCTAGCCAATAAATATATGCAAGCACCATTGAATGTATGGTACAATGCATTTTGGCACTAATTACTTTCGAGTCAAACAATATGTGCCTGCTTTAGATATGGTGCTGAGGCTTCAGATAATAAGCAGAAAAAGATTGCTTAGTTTACTGAGTAAACCCGAAGAGAATTTGGAGTTCCCATGAAATCTGAAAAAAGACTTCACATGGAGGCAAAAAAATGCACTGGGCATAATTATTAATCACCTGCTTTTTCGAGTTCATGTTGTCCAGGTGTGAAGAATAAGAGCCTAAGTGTGCATAGGAATTATGTCTATTAATCTAGCATGTACACACACACACATGCATACACACACACACACACACACACACACTCTCCAAGGTTTCGGAAAACCCACCAGGACTGTTAACAATTTTCATAGAAGAGTTTATTTATGGCACAAGGCAGGTGCTGTAAATTGAGGCCACAGGCCCCTTCATATCCTTTCTTATTGTGGTATAACTTCACTGACGTGTCACGCTACATTGACTAATTATAGACCTCTTTGAAAAAATATCAATGGCCATCCCAGCCATGAAAATAAGCTAACACAAAGTTCAAAGTTTATTTATTTGCATAGTTAAGTAAAACAATTACATACAGTTGAAGATAAAACCATTCCGTACAATATCATCACAATTTTACTTCATAAAAAGACATAAAATCAGTGGCCACTCTTACCTGTGCTGGCCGCCACTGCATAAAAATGTTCTCTGTTACTACCCTTTAAATAAAAGTTAGTGCTGTTAGCTTACTCCTGTGTAAACATCAATTCTTGTTTAACACGTTCAAGCCATTCCCCATTAAGCACAAAGTAAAAAAAAATGAGAATTTGTAAATCTTGAGGAGCGGCATCTCTCTGTACAAGTTTGTCCACTTAAGTCCTTTGTAAAGTGCATACGGCTGGTACAGAAGGTGCTCCCCTTGTTTCAGGTGTAACGTGCATACTGCTTAAGCGAGACTACTCCTAGAATACCAACTAATCTTAGGCTGTCTCTGGCCCGTACTCCTGGTGTTTTATAGGAACGGATATGAAAAACCTGGTCCCTGGCAGACTAGGGGGCTTAGGGAGGCACTTAGCCAATAATTTCTGCTTGGCTGCGGGCACTAAATTAGAGAGATGCAAGCAGTTAGACTTTATTGTGGAATGCCTGTGACTTATGCAAAAAATGCACCCCTTCAAGTAATAAAGGGCATTCTGTTTGTGGAAAATTGCTCCTAAAAGGGCTTCCTAGCCTTAGCTTTTCTCTAGATCGGTACCCCTAAGCTTGCTCATTTGTAAAGTGCTTGACTAGTGCAAAGAATGCATCCCTTATTTTAGGTAATAAGGTGCATACAGCTTGCTCAAAACTACTCTTAAAAGGGCTTCTAAACCTTAAAGTATCTCTGGTCCTGTACCCCTAAGCTTGCTCATGATCGGTTTTAAAACTTTTGATCCCTGGCAAGCTAGGAGGATTGAAGTGCCTCTTAACCAGGTAGTTACAGCTTGCCTGCATGTACGAATTTGCAGGTTTAGGAAGCTTGGCTTTAGCAATTTTTTCCTCTGGACAGTTACCTCCGGGCATACACAAAGAATATGTGCCAATGTTTCTCGTTTGTATACACATCTTCTCTATCCCTGGTCCGCACCATTTTAATCTTTTTAGGTTATAGGTGACTGGGGTAGATATTAGATCACTCGTTGGACTCGGCTGTTGGTATTTGCAGTGTATCCTTAGGATTTGTGGGAAATGATCACTCTCCATGTGGGTACCGATTGGGAATTTACTCACCAGTAGCACGGATTCCTCGCTTATTAGCCGGTAGTTAATAGTAGATCTTACTCTGCCACTGAGGAAGTTAATGGATGCTGGGGAGTCACCCTTGGTATTACCATTCCAGATCTCTATGCCCACTTTTCCCAACTGCTTTTGTAGCCTGGTGCAACAAAATTGCTTACCACAAATTTTACTGATCTAACTTAGGTTTGTATTAAAATCCCCAGAGATGATAAAGATCGATTGCTGGTATAAACTCTGTCAGGTCTTTATTAGATTGAACAAGATTTCCATTTTTCCCTCTTTCTTCGTTTTGCATGGATGAATGTAGATGTTTATAATAAGAAGTGACTTTGCAGGGGTCTGCTTCTTTTATTATCTAACCTAATTACTTAAATCCAGTTTATTCCACAATCGATCTTTTCTTGCATCCAGTTGAATTTAGTTGAGAAATACATGGACTGGCACTCTCCCTGGGGTGCCAGTGGATGAAGAACTTCTCAGCTGGGGTATAATGTTCCACATAACCAACAATTGGTGTAGGTTCTAAACTCCAGGTTTCCTGGATTAAAATGATGTCAACATTTTTTAGAAATGACAATGCATCTACATCATGCAACAGGTTCTCAAGGCCGTGGGTGTTCAGGTGCAGATATTAATAAGGTACGGCTCTGTTGCTGAGACGTTAGCGTCAGGACCAGTTGATATCTTGATCGCAGTGGGGCCATGATCCAGCCTAATTTATTTCCACTATGAGGTTTTGGTAGTGCCGCAGATCCTGTCTGTAGTGGTCGGCACCTTGATCTTGCACTATTGTGATACTTTGAATCGGAACAGGATCGGCTCCAAACATCCCCCTCAAAACTGAAAGACTTCCAGCTGTGGTGAGTGGCCTGTCAGTTAGATTCTTTGAAGTGCGCTGAAGCAATGGGCCTGGGTAACGAGGGAGCTAGATCTTTTGGAGTTCAATTCCCCACGGTTGAAATATTTCCCAGTTTTCCATCAATTGAAGCACTATTTCCGGTGAGACCCATGTTGTTACCGTTGCCTCTCTTTTTTGTGTGAGAATGTGGTTTGAATTCTATTGCCAGTAGATTGGAAGAGTTAATGTGCGCAAGCTCTCTTATTTCCTTTGTTAACTTTACTATTGCTCCTCTGTTTAAAATATCAAACAAGCCTTTTGATGAATAGGTTGGTATAAACAGGAGTAAGCTAACACTTGGAGACTATGTTAATTATTTCCTAATATGACAATTTACATAATGCTTATCGTGAGCTACTATTGGCAATTGATTCTTGTGGGATTCACACTGCTATATTTCAAGCACATGTAGGTTCCTTTGTGACCTAAGCATTAGTTAAGACAAGTTTACAAGAAAAAACTGTGATTTGCCCTCATTCACTAGGAATAGGTGAATATTGAGGTACTAATATGAGAAAACAGAGTGCAAAAGTATTTGTGCACATTGCTCCCCATTGTAAACACCACAATGTTACCTTCATCAAAAGTGGATGGGGCCACTCTGACACCACCCACTGTGTTCAAAATCATACATTCAAAATTCAGAACGCTGGTCTACATATACATGGTGGTAGCTTTCACAGCACTGGCTCCATAGTACAAAATAATTATTCATCACTGGAGTGGTGAGTTAAATGTGCCATTGCTGTGTGATTCAAATATGGTGCAGACTGGCAATGAGTGGTGGAGACTTCAGCTGGCAAGGGAGTTTCAGCAACAGGAGCATCAACTACTTACTGACAAGCTTAGAGTAATGCAATAGTAGGCCCTGTCTGGTGATAACGACACCATTGACAAAACAGTATCCAATGCTCCTTTAATTGATGGGGTTGCATTATCTTGTAAATTTGAATTGATGAGGTTGCATTATTTTGTACATTTCTGAGCAACTACCTTGAAGTCGACAGCAAACTGAGTCAATTTTAGCCACACCAAGAAAGTTTGCCACAAACCAAAATATATTTTGCCAAATGTACACTTATTTATTACCATCTCAGCTGATGCATTATAACTCTTAGTCTGATCTTTGACTGTTATCTTTTTAAGTGTCCACTTGGGTTGTGGTTTTGATAAAATTGTGGAACAAGACTACGCCATTGCCACTTAAACATTGTTTTACTATTGTTACTCCAGCTATCAGTTTATCTCATTTGATTTCTGCAGGTCACTCTTATTAATGCCTTTCCAGTCTTGACCTTCAATGTCTCCATTTAAGTACAGATTTATTACAGCTCGGCACCAGTGCAAAGGGATGCAAATTAATGCAAAGCAACACAAAACCTTGCAACAGTAACAGCACAAACATTGTTCTGTGCTCGAAAGGTGCCTCTTTATAAGGGGAAAACTCCCTTTTTGCTTTTTTGCCTTGCTTTATGTCATAGGGGTGTTACCGGGGCAGATCAATGCAAAACTCAACCTCAGTGCTTAATTTGTAAGATAATGAGTGCCGATGCCTAAAGATCTGCTCAGAAGCCAATGGCTAAACAGCACGCCAAATACTGCCTATTCTTGAATTTACCCCAGGTCTCTTTAATCCACTACCACACAATCAATCCCAGCCCCTTTATGTGACTATTCAGGTTCCTGCTTTTCCCCTTTGTAATGGTTTTTCCATCTTTCTTTTCCTCCGTCTTTCTCCTTTGTGTGTTTTCCCTCTCTTGCTCTCGGGAAAACTTTAAAGAGGAAAAATAAATGCCAGTCCTCATAAGTGGCACTCACCGACAAACAACAGCTCAAATTAAGCACTGCCCAATCAACTAAGATTGCCAGACTAGGTTTTGCATCAAAAACTAATGCCTCCTTGAGAAAGGCACTGATAAGGAGAAATGTTTTCATTTTTTCAAAAGATTCGCGCATTGCGTCTAGACCTACATTTACTAAAGCAGTACACTGTCACAAACTGAGCAAATCGACCAAAAGTGAATCAAAGTCTTACAGGGGTATTTACTATCGCACTCAAAAGGTGGTTTGGGCTAGAAAGCTACTCTTTGTTTCAGTGCAAAGCCTCCTTTGCACTGATTTGCATCAAAGGGGGTGTTAGTGAGGTATTACTGTTGTGGATCAATGCAAATACCCAAAGGTTTTGATGCAAAGCCATATCTACTAAGATATCAAACTGGGCTAAGCGTAAAAAATGAATGCCTCTTTGAAGCAGGTGCTAACAAGGAGAAATGTTTTCATTTCTAAAAGAAAACACACATAGCATGGGTGATGAATTACACAGCACATATCCTGTGCGTGGGATCCTTCTGTGTTTGTCCAGATGTAGGAATTTATGCTGGAAGGGTTTGATACCATTACAAATCATAAGCTAGACAGAGCATACTCATCTCTGCCAGGCTATATGTCACATAAGTGAGCCTTTAGGAGCACCCGCGCAGGGTACAGCAGTAGGCCAATCTTAATAGAAATTGCTCTGTGCGGTTTCCTCCACTGCACCAGGCTGTGCAGCAATTTGTTTTGCTGTGCCGCGTTGCATTAAAAAATGATTGAATCAGGGCTTCACTCTGAAACGTCATATGACTGACAGATGGTATTTAAAAATCTGAATTTGCCCACTGTCTTGAAATCACTTTGGCCCTCTTATCTGAACATGAGCATTCGTATTTCTTTAACTATTCTAATAACAATTTCACATAAAAATCTCATGTCTCTGATTGATAACTCTTATGGCAGAGTCCATATCATAAGTTGTGCTTGCTCAGCAATGCTTCTCATGATTCCAATGCTCAGACTCGTTCTACTTCTTTCTTTTCAGATCAGTCATTTTAAGTACATACTTTTGAAAACTTCTTGACCTTTCGAAAATCTATTGAAATTTAATGTGTTGTAAGAGGTTTTTCATCTTCCCATGACATTTTACTGTTGTATTTTACTACTGTCTGACTGTGCTGTTTATGTCATTGTACCTATTTATATGCATAGCTGGTGCTGATAATGTTATTGTCAAATTATTACTTTTTTGATCAGCAGTTTGATGTTTCTGGTAAGCATCCTGCGCTTTGTAGGAACATTTAATCAGGAAGTAAATAAATACTCAATGAGCTGTGAAATTAATAACACACACACGCATTGCAGCATTAATGGGTCCACCTACTTGAGAAAAATAATAATAAAGTACTAAAATAAGAGTTCTGTGCTTTAGAAGCTCATGCTATTTGTGCTGTCTGATACCCTGAAATGCCTGGGACACCTCCCCATATGTGCTTGCAACAGTCATTGACAGGCAAAGGGCAAAGATGACTACCTCAATGAGCTACATGCCTGTCAGCTAGCCCCGCCTCTCACCCTTAGTGTGCTGTCAACATTTGTTTGTTGACGTGACAAGAGTGAATAGATGGGTTAGAGATTTGCTCCTGATATCTGGGGCAGTATTAGTCACAGGGCGCACTTTCCCCATTTGCGCCATGATGCACCTTTCAAAAGGTGCACCTTTCAAAAGGTGCACTAGGCACAAACAGGGAGAGTGTGTCCCATTATGCTGAAGGGCTGCCCTCAGGGCAGCTACGAACTCGTACTGCCCTGGTGTCAATGCATTCAAGTGAAATACGGAGCAGCTGCTTCAAATCCGGCTACATGTTGCACAGTGCAGGCAGCAACTTGCCTGTGCTGTCAAAAGGGATTGTAGATTCCCCTGCAGGTGGTTGCAGTGAGTGACTGCACCCGTCTGCAGGAGGGTGTCTAGGGGTACCATGTGATTCCATTTCACTCCTCAAGAGGGCTGCCCTCAGGGGGTGCACTGACAATGTGCCACCTTTTGGTGGCGCACTTTCAATGTGCCTCCAAAGGGCATGTTTGCGTCTCTGCCCATGTCATTAATACTGTGTGGGCCACACCCCAATGCAAATGAGGTAACGTTCTCTCTTGATAGCGCTACATGTGTGCCAGCACTATCAGTTTTACAGTAAGGTTTGCACAATCATCTGGGGCACCTGATATGATCTGCTGGTCACAAGTTTGAATCCTGGCAATGCCACCTCAGCCTTCAATCCTCCCAAAGTTGGCAAATCGTGTGTCTTTACATTTGGTACTAGTCATATCTATCACCTACAGCCCTTATAAAAAGCACAAATGCCATCTGACAGACTACATATAATATGTTATTATTAGTATCCTTCCTATTAGTAGTAGCAGAATTATCAGTTATAACCCTCACTCGCAGACCCTGCTGGTGCCCCCAATTGACAGCCTGCTAGTGCCTTATCCTGGATTCAGCCCTGTCAATAGAAGTGCAGTTCTTCTACAAATACAGTGATGATGCTTGTCATTTAAGCAGCATTATCATACCAAAACATGCCTGATAACTCATGTAACAGATATGATGAAACATAATTTATTTGCAGATCAAATAAACTCATTTAGAAGCTCATTCAGAGCTCTGTGTGGTTGTCAGCCATGTGCTACATACGAAAAGGCACATCATTTGCCTCCCCAGCCAAGGTCCGTTCACAGCATTTACACATCTGCTGAGTCAGTGGGAATGTGTCACTAATGATGCCACTGCCTGCACATCAAACACTCTTTCAATAATAATGCAGTGCCGGGAGAGTCACTAGGTCCTGATGGCCTGACTCCATTGTTTGTGGTTTTCTGAAGCAAAATGCATAAGGGGGTTTGTTTCCTCCCCCCAAAAATGTAATAATGCCTCTGTTGCATGGGGAGTTTTCACCAAGAGTGTGGGGGTCATTGCAATTTTTCCTGTTGGCGACCACCTTGCATGTCGCACCAGGTGTGAACAGCAAACAGCATCACAAGGCTTCCCCTAAATACAGCAGTTCATCTGACACTGCAAAGTTGACAGTTGTGGATGGATGGGCCATGGTGAAGGAGTTTCCAATGGTGGCGTGACCTAAGCTCTGGTTCCGAAATCTCACCCATTTATGGCAGATTTCCTATGCTCGCACTTTCTAAATGACCCCTTTAGTTGATTGCATCTATAGATATGACAATAGTCTCATGAGGCTATTTTAAAATCAACACCAGTCTTAGAAGTGTGCAGTAATCAAATCTGCCAAATCCCTGCTAAACAGTGGGATCAGGATGAGAGAATTACTACCATCACACTGCAACTGGGTAAGCGCAATTTTGCAGATGGTTGCTTTACCACATCCTCCAGTAATTGGTGGATTTCTCATTATGGTCTACCTCCCAACCAAGTGCTCTTTTTTATTGCAGAAAGTCTTCATTAGAATGTATGCAATCAAAATGTTTTCAGATCTCTTAACAGTTTCTTCTGCTTAGGGCCGGGGGAGGGTGGGGGTAACTACAATTGGTGCAGCAGGTGCAATGGCACTGGGGCTCAATAATTCATGGTAATTGCTGTTCTTTACTACCCCAACAGCAGTCAAAGAGGCCATTTTGCTTGCGTGTACAAGGGCCTGCATCCTTGCTATGCTACTGCCTTAATGCACTCTCATAAAGTCAGTATGTAAATTTACTATTTATATTACCTTTAGCTACTGGTGAATACAGGGTCACGTACATCAAGCTTGGTTACTCTGACTGATAAAGCAATCTCCTGCAATTTAACACAAATGTTATTTTTCATGGCTCTTTGTCACAAAAATGATATGCTACGGCAAAATGACCATGGACATCAATTCACCAAATGCCAGGGGTAGCGTACGTGATATTACATGCGCTTTGACCCTAGTGGCCTGACCTTGGTGATTTCACAGAAAGTGATGTTACTCACTCATTGACCCTCGTGTCATTAACAAAAGTGACATCACAGAAAGTGATTAACATAAAGCCTACAATATGTGATATTAAAAAACAATAAAAGTATATTTAAGTAGATACAATTGTGCTTTAGTTATCAGCAAAAATACATTAGGCTGGTGTGATGATGTTCTAGGGGCTCTACCACAAAAAGCCAGCAGCATAGACTAGGAGAACTGCTAACATTGACCAGGAGAATAACCATCAAAGACCAGGAGAACAGCCATCAATCTCTTAGTAATAGCTTCAAATGCTCAGACACAGGCTTATACCATGACCTCCCCTTCATATGACAACCATAATTTGCATATGCAAACCATAACAAGACTAGATATAGCCTTAAAGACCAAAATATGCATCAAAATCCCAAGGAAGAATCTCCATGTGTCTTGGCAAAGCCAGCAGATGCCAGGCAAAGCCCAATATGACTTTGCTGACTCATAATAACATAACCATTAATCAACGGCTGACCCTGGTTGGTACATACGTGTAAGGTTTATTTATAGGAGCTCTACTGCACACAGAATACATCTGCTGCGCCCAAAGTGCAAATATATGTACCCAACAAAAAACGCAGTCACTCTGTTCACACACAGTGGCAGCCGGCACAGGTAAACGCGGTGGGGTGGGGGGCGGGGCGGGAGGGAGGGGGTGAAGTCGACAGATGATGGAATAGGTATAGCTAAATAAATAAATAATACCTACTCCGTCATCCGTCAACTTCCCTCCCTGTCGCGCCCTGACCTGCCCCACCGCACTTACCTGTTCCGGCCTCTGCTGTTCACACACAATTTCCAACCGATTGGTTTTTCTCCAGTTAAATCTGAGTGCGTGAACAGGAAATCTGTATGCCTATTCTGAGAGAAGAGTTTTAGCTTAATCACTTATTTGTGTAGCATATACCAACTTCTGAATCCTGAAAATGTCTTCCTTTTTTTAAATAAGTTGATATTTTCAGGATAATTAGTTTATTTTATGTGCATAATAAAAAATCGGCACAGGGTGGGACTTCCTGGACCTGCTTTCAATTAAATATATAAATTGTGTTAGCCTTATATGCAATTGATGTCTCAACTTGAACTGTCTTTTGGAATTTTTTCAATAGGTGGTACCCGAAATTCACACTTGTGACACCACCATGTGTTCATGTAGACATGTCTTGATGGAGTGCAGCTATTGCTTTAGCATCTTTCTTCATTGAATCACATCGCACCTGTGTGCATGTTCTAGATCCATCTCTTTTGTGTGTGGGCATAGGACCCACTCACCTGTGTGTACCTAGCCACATACTGCCTGTGTGCACCCTTTGGACACCTCATCCCGTTTACCTGTTCATTCATATCACCTGCATCCACATAGTATCCATCATCTGTGTGCAGTCAAGAGCCTCTCATTTTTGTGCGCCTGTATCATTTTCAGCTGTGCGCATCATGCCTTTCAACAGAACCACCCCAGCTACTCAGACTTAAACTGGGCAGCTTGAGATTTCTGGTGTAATTCTGCATGCCTGTAGTTCCCTTTCATTTCTGTGCATATAACCCCCTCCCATATTTTGGCTTTTAACCATTCTTATCTATTGGCATGTAGCCGTATAACTTATATGGACCAATCTTTCTCTGACCAATTTGCACCTAACACTCCAGCATATAACCCCTCGTCTGTTTGCATACCAGGCCCCGGAAAGGTATTCCAAGCCACCTCTCACATGCAGGAACACAGGCCCCCAGTCACAATTATGCATCTAATGCTCACTGATAGGTTGGTGCAAAGCATCCTCTAATCTGTGCCCTGCAATCCTTTCTCAACTTTGGGCACTCACCCCCACTCACATTTTACACCTATTCTGTATAGCACCTAGACTGCATTTTGCGGCCGCTGGCAGTCTGCTTACAGCTCCTTTGGAGAGAGTGACCTTGTTTTTGTTTCTCTCTCCGAATGGTATATCTGTCGAACAGTGAGGATGTAACTGAGTGTATTTTTTAATGTGTGCTTTGCTGCTTGTTTAAGGAATGTGTGTTGGTTCTACCTATGTTAGAATATATTTCTGTGTGTATGTGTTTTAGGAATATGTGGCTGGTTGTGTGTGTCAAGAACGTGAATATGACTGTGACCATGTTAGACATGAGTGCCTAACATAATCACAGCCATTCACATATTCTTAATGCATACAAGCTAGCACACATTCCTGAACACACATATGCCCAGAAATGCATTCTAACATAGGTACAACCAAGACATTCTATAAACATGCAGCAAAGCACACAATAAAAAACACTCTGTTGCACCCTCACAGTTTGACAGCTATAGCATCCTGATTGAGAACACCAAACAAGGTCCCTCTCTCACTGGGGATGCAAGCAGCCTACCAGGGGTCACAAGCTGCAGTCTAGGGGTTGTAGCTGTGACCCCTGGCGACCCCTAAATGACGTCCATGAAAATGACAAGCACAAAAACATATTCAAGCAAGGAAACATAGAAGTCCACGAGCATAGAAGTCCACACGAAATGAATTTACCTTGGTGAAGTAATATATTAATTTATTTTATGAACCACAAAGAATCACATTTTATATAAAACAGAGAGTTCACTCAACTGTGGCCTAAACCAAAACACCACATGGATATGTCTATAAATAAGAAATATGAGCAGTTGGAAGCATTCTGAATTTAGCTTTGACAGCAAGAAATTATAAGCATGCTTACTCCAAGGTGTGAGAGTATTAAATATGTAGGTGTTTTTAATTTAAACTGTAAAAAAATAAATATATATAATATTTTAAAAACATATCAATTAAACATAAATAATGCACATTTACTAATAAAATTAAGTATAAGATCAAACACTCTGAATTAAAAAAAATATACATTTATACAATACCAACATAAACAATTACATAGCAAAACATTATAAAGAAATACATTAAACTAACTTGAACAATTAAAAAAAGAACATTTATTAGAATTACTTATAAATATCAGTTCAAAACATTAGACTTGGAGAGGTAAAACTCACTATTCCAATCCGAACAACAGTACAGAAAGTGTTGCACTTTCGAAGAGTAAGATTTACTATTCTCACTCCAATATAAGCAAAATGAGTGAAAGTGTTGGTCTTTGGAGGGGTCAGATTTACTATCCTGCGTCCAATATAAGCCAAAGTATGGAAAGTGTTCCATTTTGGCGGCGATTTATTATAACCCCCCCCAACCCCCAATACGAGCAACAGTAAGGAAAGCGTTTGACTTTGAAGGGCTCAGATTTACTATTCCCACTCCAATCTGAGCAACATTAGAGAGCGTGTTGCACAGTGCAAGGGGTTATATTTAATCTTTTCACTCCAATATCAGCAAGAAAAGTTTGGACTTTGGAGTGGCCACCTTTCTATTCCCCCTCCAAACTAAGCAATAGTGCGCAAAGTGTGGGACTTTGGAAGGGTCACATTTATTAATGCCACTCAAACTTAAACAAGGGTAGGGAAAGTCTTGCGTTTTAGAAGGGTCACATTTAGAATACACACTACAATCTATGTAAAAGTAGGGATTGTGTTGGACTTCGTAGGGGTTAGATTTACTATTTCCCCTCCAACGTAAAAACAGACTTTGGAATGGTAAAATGTACTATTCTCAATCGAATCTGAGCAACATTAAGGAAAGTGATGAATTTTGAAGGGGGTTGTAATTAATCCTCCCTCTCCAATGTAAGTAAAAGTTGGGAAAGTAATGGACTTTGGAGGGGGCAGATGTACTATTCCCACTCTAATCTAAGCAACAGTAGGGAAAGTGTTGGGCTGTGGAGGGGTCAGATTCACTAGTCCCAGTTCAATATGTGCAACGGTAAGGAAACTGTTAAACTTTGGAGGGGGTTACACTTAATCATCATCATCATCATGTAAGCTGTATTTCGACTATTCAAGTCATAAAAGCTACAAAGAACAAACATAAAATTCATAGTTATTTATCATAAAATCTTTCATACATTTAAAAATGGGATTTTTTCAGTAAAAATGAATAAAAATATAAAAACTAGTTAAAACAATAATTACAACAAGGAACAGAGGATGTCACAGGTTTAACCTTAGGGTCCTCCCCACGCAATCAGGTTATGTAATCAATCTTCAATAAAGTGCTTGTGCAACATCTAGTGCAAGTGAGGGTAGCCTAAGTTTGATCACTAGGACCCAAAAAAGCAACTTAGACTGGGGGTCAACCCGACCATTCCTGAGGTGCTCTTTAAGTACCTTCCTTCTGATACCCCACGTGTGGCTTAACCCCTTCCGTGCGCCCGTCGGCCAACGGCCGTCGCGAGCACTACCTCCGTAGTGCTGCGCACGTCCGTCGGCCGACGCGGCCCCGCCCACTCAATAAAACCGCCGCACCGCGGCGGAATTGCCGCCGCGGTTAAGTGGTTAAAAACTTGGCCATAGCACAGACAAAGAGGGGCCTAGTATCCGACTTCAATATGTGAAGTGCATCCCAGTGGTTTCGTGTGCCCAATTGTCGGCAAACCAGTTTAAGCCATTTGTCCCTGGGCCGCACATAAGCAGGGCATGCAAACAACACATGGGCCACAGACTCCACCGGGGCATAACAACCAGGACAAGTGCTTTGACTAGGAGAGTTAGGGTGCCACTTAGCTGTAACCTTACTCACAGGAAGGGTACCAAGCCTAAACTGAATGTATAGCATCCTGTCCTGGGGGATCTGGATTGTGTCTAGGTAGGGTTCCATTGATCTAACCTGTTTATGGAGCAGGAAATCCTCGGTGAGTTCCCCCTGATTAGGCTTAATGAACTCGCGATGCTCCACCCATTTCCAATAGAATTGCTTCAGTACCTCTTTTCAAAGCAGGGTGGGGCCTGGACTATCCCAAAGACCCCGGAGCCCAACATCTGACATCAATTTTTTGATGTTGTTAATCCACCCTACCTTGTTACACGTGTCAAGACGGATGACCTCTGCCAGGCCTACCGCAAAGGGCAATAGCTCCTGTGTCCTCATAATGCGTGCCCAATAAAGCAGCGGGCGAAGCCTCGCTCTGTCGCTAATAGTGCGTCTGCCCATATCGAGCATTAATGGTGTAAGCGGGGTACTTTGGGGTACCAACACCAGGTTCCTAAGAAATTTGTTTTCTGAGGTACTAATCTCGGATGTCTTGTCAAAACCCCATAACTCTGCGCCATACAGCGCTGCGCTAACCGCCTTCAGATCATAGACCTGCAAAGCGGCAGCAACCGTTTTTTTGTAATTGGGACCACCTCTGCCCCCTTCCATGACCCTGGGACTGGAGCACCGTTGGCCATGGCATTGGACAGAAGTAAGATGTAATTAGCCCAGCTTGGGATATCCGATAAAAATAAATCCCCCGGTATGCCATCAGGCCCTGCCGCTTTAGACCGAACTATTCTACTTAGAGAGGACTCGATCTCACCCACTCCAATGTAAGCAAAGAGTGGGCAAAATGTTGGACTTTAAAGGGGTAAGATTCACTAATCACATCCCAATATAAGCAAAAGTACAGAAAGTGTTGTACTTTGGAGGGATCAGATTTAGTATTCACACTCCAATCTAAGCAAAAGCAGGGAAAGTGTTGGCCTTTGGAGGGGTTAGAGTTACTATTCCCACTCCAACATAAGCAACAGTTAGACTCTAGAGGGGTCAGATTTACTATTCACACTCCAATGGTAGGGAAAGTGTTGCATTATGGAGGGGTTACTTGTACTATTCCAACTCAAATCTAAACAACAGTAGGAAAAGTGCTGTACTTTGGAGGCGCAAGATTTATTATTTCCACTCTAATTCGAGCAACAGTAAGTTAACTGTTGGACTTTGGAGGGAGTTTGCTTTAATCGTTCCACTCCAATGTATGCAAAAGTAGGGAAGTGTTGAACTTTGGAAGGGTTGGATTTACTAGTCCATCTCCAATCCAAGCAACAGTAGGGGAAGTGATGGACTTTGGAGGGGTTAGATTCACTATTCTCAGTCCAGTCTGAGCAACAGTATTGGGCTTTGGAGGGGTCAGATTTACTAATCTGACTCCAACGGAAGTAAAAGTAGAGAAAGTGTTGGACCCTAGAGAGCTCAGATTTAGTATTCCCATTCCAATCTGTCCAATCTGAGCAACAGTAGGGAAAGTGTTGTCATTTTTAAGGGAGTTAGATTTATTCTTCCCACTGCAACGTAAGCAAAAGTAGTGAAAGTGTTGGACTTTGGAGAGGTCAGATGTATTATTCCTACTCCAGTGTAAGCAAAAGAAGGGAGTGTGGTTGGACTTTGGAGTGATCAGAATTACTGTTTTTATTTGAGCAACAGAAGGGAATGAGTTGGACTTTGGAGTGGTCAAATGTACTAATCCCACCCATTTTATGCAAAAGTTGTAACATTTTGAATTTTGAAGGGATTATATTTACTATTCCCTCCCCAAACTAAGCAGCAGTGGGGAAAATATTGGACTTAGGGGGGGATGAGATTTTCACTTCCAACTCATAAAATATTCTAAATAAAGAATTTAAATATAGACCAAAAGCATTTCAAACATACTTAAAGAATAAGTTTATTCATTAAATATAAAACAAGTAAAACTACATTTCAAATATACAACTGTATTATACAAAAAACATATGAAAAATATTTTACATTTATTACACTTCCCTCCGTACTACACTTTCCTTCTTGAAGAATATGCATTATTTTAAATTTCCTCTGAGCTGCCTTTTAGTTCATCTCTAAGTGATGGAGATTATTAAGGTCACTTAGAATTTTGTGGACGCAGGTCAAGTTAGGAATGAATGGCCATCACTAGATTTACTTGCCTAAGATTAGCATGTGAGGCACAATAGCCCGAAGCAGGGAGAAAACTCTGCACACCAAGGCTATTCAGCATTTCTTTGGGTTTATTTGTGTTAAACAAATAGAAATGCTAAGAGAGGCCAAAAAAAGTTGGTGGCTGCTATGTATTTACTGAGCCTTTACTAGAATCGCCAGTGTATGGTCTGCACTGTAGGCTTTAAGATTCTGCCAGGCACAGGGAGATCTCTAAAGAGTTTTTTGAGTTATCTTCCTGGGGGACAGAGTCCATATTCTTGTCTGACCTGGTGTCTCAGTGGGCCAACCATCCTACTCTCAGAGGGGACCAACATTAAATTAACAGTTTGTGGTATCTTCCTGTTGTGTTTGTAATGTTCCCTGTTACCTGGTTCCTAGCTGCTCAGCCAGTGTGAGTGTTCTGTTTGGAATGTTGGTGTGATGGACATGAGTGAAATGCTTGGGTGCCTGGTGTGAGTGTTGACAGTTGAAGATGGGCTGAGCAGCATGGAGGCTGCTCCTGGTGGGGATTCTACCACTGATGTTATGGACTTAATAAATAACTTACAAAGACACCACTCGACTACATCTACTACTTCACCTCTATGCATGGCACTTCATTACTACACAGTTGCTGACTGTAGGGATGTTGGAACTGCAAGACCATAACACATCTTTACACACTGACCCTTTTTAGTAAAGGAAAGGCCCCATTAAATTCTACTACTCTTAAAAGTAGCTTCTTCGCTATACTACATACTTCATACGTTCAGCTGGAGAGCACCTTCATTTTAATTTTTCCTCTGTCAAACCTTTGAAGAACCGTTAATGGCTGCGCATAATTTGAGCCGATGGCTTCTGCTGCTGGGCACTGCCACTTAATTGTTAACACTGACACTTATGACAGTTCCCCACATGGTGATGCTATTTATCTAATGTTACAATTCCACATACATTTAAAATGACTAATACATGCCACTCAAAGCTACAAGAATTGCTTGGGTGGCAGGTATTATTCATGTTTAATGTATATTAAAAGTCTGAATTGTCGGGGGCAGGATGGCCACTGACTGACCTCTGTGAGAGCCGCTGTTTGTGCTCTCTCCCCAGATCAGCCTGATGGATTGACTTAAGCCGGTAAACCCTGAGGACATGCCGCTGAGCACCTACCTGATAGAGCGGCTGTACACCTGGCTGCGGAGACGAGGTTCGAGTCGGGGGCTGAGGATACTTTCGACGGGCTTGGAAACACGCCGGGAGTCTGGAGCTGCCTACGACTCAGGGTGCCCAATCTGCGGGGGTCTGATGGCGCCTAAAACAACTAGGTCCACAAAAGACGGAGCCGTGAAGGACCTGCCGAAGGAAATTAGCGTGGCGGCGAAGGGACCTGGGCGCCGTGGTGCGCCATCAAAGAAAACGGAGACCGTGGGAAACACGGGAAAGCCTCAGGAGGGTGGAGCTGATGGTCGGACCGGGCGGTGTGCAGCGTGTGGTGAGAATGCGATGCGCCAGCCTACAGTTGCAGAGGCTTTTGCGGCTACGATGGCGGCGGCTGGAAACAATAACAATACACGCTCAGAAGCGCCCAGCATGTGCGAAATAGCCCCCCCCAGGCTCCAACCCATCTGAAGAGGTAGCTCAACGACCCGGACTGCTGCGGGAGATGCCGGAGGAGGAGGAGCGATCTGAGCCTGTCCTGGGACCGTGTGCGCAACCGGGACAAGGATTGCAGGTACTGCAGGTATCACCGGTACCACAGAGGGTCTTACAAGGTAATCAAAGTAACTCTGTGGGGGATGTGCGGGTATCTCCTAACAAAGAAGCGGCAGTAATTGCACAGTCGATTGGCACTGAAGGAGGTGACTCTGATGGGAGTGGTACTGGCTCAGAGGCTCAGGTTCAGGCTTGTGCAGAAAATAACTTGAAAATCGACCTGGTGGAACTCGGTGAATTTGCTTTGAGTGTGGCTAGAGGGGGAAGTGGGGGTGTAGGTTTAAATCCAATTGCCTTGCGGTCTCCAGAGGGGGATAAATTATTTTCTTTAAATGATGATACAGACATCTCTTCTACAAGCGATGTGAATACATCTCTAGGGTCTGAATCAGATGACTCCTTTGGGGACTCCTCTACTACCCAAAAGATCCAACGCTTGAGGACTCTATCCCGGAAACGGAGATCTAAGTCTAAATCTAGTACCAGCCCCCCTAAGAGCCCTTCTAAGAATGATACTGCAAGGAAACTTGAATGGGACTACTCTGCAACAACTCAAACGTATGTGGAGGAAGGGGAATTGGCTATACTGGAGAAGACGGGACACCCAGAGGCTCCTCCCGCCCTCCCTGCCTCACCTTCATTAGAATGAGTGTATTCCACCTTAAAGCAGATGCAGGGGGAGGCGAGATTAGAAAGTCGGAGGGCACACCAAGCAACTAAGAAGTTGCAGGGATCACTTCGGAAAGTTAATAAACTGTGTTCCGATATGGCTGAAAGGGTCACACATGTTGAGGAAAGAACTGTCACTTTGGAAGAGGAAGTGATAAAACTACAAAGCTTTAAGGAGACACAAGAGAGACAGTCCGAAGATGTGATGTGGAAACTCGAGGATTTCGAGAACCGTCAGCGCAGGAACAATGTGAGACTGCTGGGCACTGCGGAAAAAACAGAAGGCGAGAACATTATGTCCTTTGTAGTCAAACTTCTGAAGGGTGCATTCCCGGACCTGGCCCAGTGGAATTGGGACATTGAAGTTCAGCGAGCGCATCGCTTCCCTTTTAACCAAAGGAAAAGTAATGATGGGAGACAGGGGGAGCTCCCGAGAGCCATTCTTGTTTATATTGGCAACTTTCTCCTTCGGCAGGCAATTCTGGCTAGAGCACGACCAGAAGCAAAACAAACATACGAGGATCATATGTTTTTTGCTCATCCTGACTTTTGTCATGCAACTGTTGAGAGGAGATGGAGGCTTCGACAGCTGATAACCCCCTTTCAAGGGATAGGGTGTGAAGCCTATTTGTTATTCCCCGCACGTCTCAAGGTTATTGTAAAAGGGAGGGTGCGTATGTTCCTTTCTGAGATTAAGGCACAGGAATACTTGTCTGAGCTGAAGGGAACAAAGGGGGCAGCGGGGGGGGGGGGATGTAATTTTAATTTTTTGCGGAAGTATTTAAAATGAGGTTACTTTAAAAACTGGCTTTTGTATGCTGTATGGCTGATATTTCTCTTTCTATCTCTACTACAGGGGACGATCAGCTAGCCTCATTATTTGATTAATATGTGGCTGAGCCTTCCTTCCTCCTTAAAAATTTCTTTTTACCTCCTTAGTTAGGATTAAAAGGCACAAATGAGGCACAGGGGGTGTATAGCTGTGGGTGATCGGGGGGGAGCCGGCAGCGGTTCGAGTCGGGAATTACAGCTGTTACGCATAGGTCATGCTTGACCTATTTGCCTGTGTGGGGATTGGGGGGGGGGTGGGGGGGACAAGCAGGGCAGTTTGGGAGGGAGGTCACGGAACTGCACAGTATGGCACATTACTTGAGGATGAATATAGTGAATACAAGGAATCAATACAGGGTGCATTTAAAAATGAAAGATCAAAGAGTTGAAATTAAAGAGCTAAAACAAAAGAGCAAAAGACATAATAATGTAGGGATCGCAAAGGGCAAGATGATTAATATTAAGCAATGAGTCTGCGGATAGCCTCAATTAATATATGCGGCCTTAATGATCTGTCCAAGTGACAAAGGGCGGCAGTGATCTTGAAAACTATGCGGGTAGATATATTATGCGTTCAAGAGACCCATATTGAGGATAGCAGGGCTAATCTTATGGAACAGTTGGGCTTTAAATTAATTATTAATACGAAACAGGGCACTAGGACAAGAGGGGTTGCCATCCTATCCCGCCGAAATGATGTTGTCTTTAAAAGGAAAATAGCTGATAAATGGGGCCGGTGGGTGCTGGCTGAATGTAAGTGGCAAGAGGAAACGTTCACATTATGTTCTATATATGGTTCTACTGGGGATGATCCCGAAGTTCTAGAATTCCTGGATGTTGAACTAGCATCTTGGCCCTCCCCAGTTATTAGTTGTGGGGATTTTAATATCAACGGTTTGGGGGGTCTTTGGGGGGGAGGAGGTAGCTATTAGGGTAGAAAGAAAAGAGTTTATGGGGCACTTACCAACCTGGTTCAAAATAACGCGCTTATAGACATTTGGGCTCAGTTAAATCCTACTGACCCTGGTTGTACATTCTTTTCTGCACCCCATAAGATTGTTACCAGATTAGACTATTTCTTCGTGTCTTATTCTTTAAAATCAAGATGAAGGATAGAAAAGCACCCCCGGATAATTTCAGATCATAATCCCCTAGTTTTAACAATCATCTGGGGAGGGGCGGAAAGACAAGAGACGGGTTGGACCTTTGAGCGAGGTCTTTTAAAAGATCCAGAATATGTGCCTCATATGAATGAATGGATGAAGGGGTTCTGGGAGATTAATAGAGGGAGTGCCAGACCTGGGATTGTCTGGGATGCGTTCAAAGTCGGGGTGAGGGGGGAGACACTGAGTTATAGCTTGGGTTGGCAGAAGAGGGAGGGTCAACGGATGAAAGCATCATGTAAGGCATTGACTGATACGGAGGAGGAGCTTGCTAGTGCGATACGAATGTGCAAACCATTGGAAGAAATAATATTGAGGCTGGCAATAGCAAAGGCGGAAATAGGGGATTTCGCTGCAAGTAGGGATGCCGAAAAATTTCTGGCAAGAAGGGAACTGTGTTATGAGTTTAGCAAAAGGGTGGGGCACACTCTGGCAGTTCGACTTAGGCAAAAAACTACGGCTGGGGAGATTAGGGACATTATGGACAAAGGCGGGAAGCTAATAGAGGGCTCATTAGGTATCCGGGAAGTTTCCGCCAATTTTATGAAGATCTGTACAGGGAAGAACAACGAGGGGAACAGAGATTAAATCAAGAATATCTACAGGGAATCTCGAAGCGTAGTATTGACTCCGAAGATAGAGAGGCACTTGATATAGCGCTGACCCAGGATGAGATATATGGACCATTAGGGAGCCTCCCGGCCGGGAAAGCTGCTGGACCAGATCTAATCCCCTTAGAGTTTTATAAAACATTTCTTGAGGCTATTGGACCGGATCTGGTGGCCATAATCGGTCAAGCCCAGCAAGGCAATTTAATCCCCGATTCATGGGCTGGGGCGGATGTGATTGTGTTCTTAAAGAAGGGCAAACCATCTAGAGAACCCGGCTCATACAGGCCAATAACGTTGATGAATAGCGACGTTAAAATTTATTCAAAGGCCTTGGCAACCCGTCTGAATCAAATAATAGGGAAAATTGTCCATCCCTGCCAACATGGCTTTATTCCCGGAAGGGGCACTACAGACCATACCCGAAGAGTAATAACCCTATTTGATGCAGCGGAGGTCTCAGGAGACCCTATGGCTTTAATACTTATGGATGCTGAAAAAGCGTTCAATAGGGTCACCTGGGACTACCTTTGGGAAGTGATGAAATGGTTCAGGATAGGGAGCAATTATATTAAGGCTATTCAGGCTTTATACAAAGCTCCAAAGGCTCGGATTAGAGTGAATGGGGGGTATACGGCACCGGTGATAATTAACCGAGGTACAAGGCAGGGGTGCCCCTGCTCGCCCCTGCTATTCGCCCTTTACATTGATCCCCTGTTAAGGAAGCTGGACGCCTCCATTAGTATTAGTCCTATGCGGTATCATGGGTGGGAGACCAAAATATTGGCTTACGCGGATGATGTTGCTGTGGTCACCCTTAATCCCCAAGACACAATGGTCGCAATAGAAGAAGAGGCTCAAGTTTTTGGAGCAATTTCCGGGTATGCACTAAATAGCCAGAAGACGCTGATAGTTCAAAATAAATGGACTAAACTAGAAGATCTGAGGGTGGTTGCCTCAGCTGTTTACCTGGGTATTGGAATAACTCCAGATCTGGGAAAATTAGTGAAAAAGAATATTGAACCAATTATAGGGAAAGCCAAAAAAGATTTTGATGGACTGAATAATCTTCACATGACACTGGTTGGCCGCAGCAATGTGGTAAAGATGGTGTTCCTCCCCAAAATACTCTATCTCTTTAGGGCCATACCGTTAGAGTTTGAGAAGCACTGGTTTAGTATGCTGGAGCATATTGTGAACAGGTTTATATGGGCCCATGGAAAAACAAGGCGAGCTATAAGCTATATGTCATTGCCTAGGGAGAGAGGAGGGTGGGCAGTCCCAGATTTTAAGATGTATTATTGGGCTTCGGCTCTTCAATATATGTTTGGTTTGTTTGGTAGGGCTGTGGGCGACCCCTGGGATAATTTAGGCACTCCAGATGTTTACAAACTGTTATTAGGTGAGGACGCAATTAATTGCTTTATGAAATTTACTGAACCCAGCTATTATAAAAAAACGAAATTTAAGACCCTGTTGGCCGCACATAAGATCTGGGCTGCATTCAAAAAGAAAATTGCCTAGGCAGGTTTAATCACTATACACAGTTATATAGAAATCCAACGCTTCCGGATATTTTTTCTGATATAACTATGTTAGAGTGGGAGGGGAAGGGGCTGCGGGTTTTGGGGGATCTGATGGGTCCTGACGGTATGTGGATGTTTAGTGATATCCAGCAGGAGCATGGGGTTAATATAAGATTTTTTTTTAAATATCTGCAGCTGTGGATTTTTTTTAAAGGGAAAATGGGGGCCTTGCGGTTTTCAGAGATCGGTAATTATAGATGCTATAAGAGCGGGAGAGAACTGCTCTATTAGGAAAATTTATGCCGAACTGCAACTATCTAAGCCGGATGACCTGGATAAATACGAGAAAAAGTGGACAGATAAACTGGGCATAAATCAGAACTGCTTTTCTGAGTCTTTAGAAATGGGCCAAAGTATCTTATGTTCAGCGGGATTGCAGGCTCAGCACTTCAAAACGATTTATTGTTTGTACCATACGCCGGCAAGGATAGCGCAGTGGGGTGGACAGGAGGGAATTAGGTGCCCCCGATGTGATAGCCCCGAAGCTGATTTAATCCATATGTTTTCGACCTGCCCCCGGATGGTAAATTTAATAAAAGCAATAGAAAAATGTATGGATCAAACTTTGAATATACAAGTAATTCTAGATCCAGCTTTAATACTCTTGGGGATTCAATCGAGCGGAAGGCAAAATCCATTTGATTATTTTCTGTTTCTTGCTATGGCTGCATTACGTATTATTATCGCCTCTGCCTGGCTGGATCAATCAGCCCCACCCTTTCAGCAATGGTTAGCTAAATTGTTAGCAATATATAATTTGGAGAAAGGGATTTATGAAAGAAAGGGCAAGAGAGGGAAAAAACTTGGCAGGTGCATATGGGAACCCATTTATAGATGGAAGGAAGCTGTGAATGATAGCCGAAGCTGACTGAAATTAGTTTCATACTGATGTGTAAATATTAAATAGGCCCGTGTGATATTAATTATAAAGATGAATTGATGCTCTATTAGGGTTTTAAAATGCTTTGGATATTATGAATTTGTATTGTATTTTGATGGAAAATGTGATCCTTAAGTATTAATTATAATACCTCTTGGGCAAAATAATAATAAAATCTTTATTAAAAAAAAAATATATATTTTTTTTAAAAGTCTGAATTGTCAAACATGTAGGAGTGTGATGATTGGTAGTTGTGTTGGTACTGTCTCTGGCAGTGCTGGCAGGGGTAATGGGTGGTCCAAGCTGCAATAACCTTCTGACAAGGAGCATGGCACTTCTTTTTTTTTTACAAATTTTGCACTGATTAATGGGCTCATCCTGAGACCAACACAAGATGTCAAATGCTGTTTCAGCTGATTTTACATTCCCAATCGGGTGCAGATTGTACTTGAATCCGGTATTTTAACCTTGAAAATTCCTTCAGGTATTACCTGAAGGCATTTGAAAACAGAAAACAAATTTGAAAGGGGGCTAACATATAGTTTAGATCAGATCAAAACTGCAGTTTATGCCTCTTTTCGACATGCCTAGTAAACCTTCTGGGGTAAATACCGTAAAGAGTGGTAAAAGTACTTTCCCCAGTCAGTTTTACCAAACGTAGGGGCATATTTATAATGAAATGTTGGAGCAAGGAGCTGCACCAAATTTGTCACCGCTGCGCTCCGAAATTCCAAAATGCAGGGATGTGCCGTATTTACTACAATACGTGCCACCCCTGTATTTTCCCTAGCTCTGGTGCTAAAACTAGCTGCCTTGCGCCAATGCAGGCACCCTTGCACCATAGTGCAAGGGTGCATGCATTGCAGGGAATTATTGTTTATGTGCAGGAAGGTGTCCCTTCCTGCACATAAACAATCGAAAATGGCTATTTGCTATTTCTATGTGTGTTGCATAGAAGTAGCAAATCGTCATTATTTAATGAATGTTTATGTGCAGGAAGGGACAACTTTCTGCACATAAACAGTCATTAATGGATTTTTGCTCTTTATATGTGTGCTGCATTCTGCAGCACACATAGAAAAAGCAAAAACGAGAAGAAATAAAGGCATTTCTCCTTGTGCACCATTCTAATGCCTGCTCTTGTATGGTGTTAGTTTTTGGCGCTTCCACAGATTTACACCTCTTTGTAAATCTGGGGCAGCATCAAAAAGCAATGGGTGTTGCGGTGGAACGCCCATAGCAACACCCATTGCATACCCCTTTGCCGCAGAGGACTGCGGCGCAAAGGAGCATATTTACAAGGTGGCTTTAAGCCACGATAAGTGGCTTAGCGTAACCTTGAAAATATTGAAAATGGTGCTACACAACCGGAGCGTCAAAAAGGTGGCACTCCGGTGGCGATAGGGGCTTGTAAATATGACCAGTAATGCCTCTCCAACTTAAATTTGAGGGTGGGAGTATTTCAGTTTCAGGGACGAACCTGAAATTTTTCTTCAGTTAGATTAATTGGAACATTTTATTCCCTTTGGCATCAAGTCGGAGGCTCTGTGAATAATCGCTTGCTGCAGCCAATTGCAGTTATCTGAGGGTGAATATTTGGAATCTCAGCAAGGCACACTCAGCCTTCCATCCTTCCGAGGTTGGTAAATTGGGCAATATCAACATCTGTAATTTACAATGCAAACAAATGACAAAAGAATGGTACTAATCAATTGATCTTTTCCACAGTACCTCGTTTGGCCAGCGAAGTTAATCACGAAGGGGACTGTAATATGAGTCACCAGCATCATAGGTATTACAAGATTTACAGTAACTCCACAGATTTGGCATGTTTCACCTTGACACTTAGCCTACTGAAAGAAGTCAAAATATACGGGTGGAACTTCGGGTGTAGAATATGGATTGGCATTCTACCACAATATTGAGTTTTAAATATTGTCCTGCCAGGATATTGTGACCTCAATACAGAGCACCATAATATCTTGAAGGTGATCGTACATAGGAACTATAGATGCACTATACTTCCCTCTACATATATGTACATATATTTACCTTAATGCTATATATATATATATGCATACAATATATTACCTACTGGCGGTTGCCAGTAGGTAGTTATAGTTAGGATCTCGTTTCTATTCAAATAGCGTTTTTTCTTTTCCCAATATCTTTTGTGTCGTTTGATAAATCTTCGCGAAATTTTCAAAACTAATGGCCCGCTCTGGTCAGCTCCTATCTTGGAAGTTTCGGGGTGATTCGTCAAGCGGGGACCGAGAAGAAAGGGGGGTCCCAAAACGTGTTTTCCCCATGTTAATTTCCATAGGAAAAATTGGAACAGGCTACAGCCCGAACTGCTGAACGGAATTACACCAAATGTGGTAGCCCTTGGTTCAGAAAGAGCCCTTTTTTTTTAAAATGGTGTAAATCCGTTCAGTAGTTCCTGAGAAATTAGAAAAAGAAAAATATCGAAATCTGAGCACCGAGGAGGGTCCGCGAACCCTCCCGGGCATGAGCTTCACTCTGATTGGCTGCCAACACTCCAAACCAGGAAGTGTTGGCAGCCATCTTGTGACTCGGTAACCGAGTCGCAAGAAACGAGTGGAAAAAAGGTTGACAAAGAAGAAAAGGGGGCAGGGTAGAAACACCCTGACCCCCTAGGCCTGCTCAGGGGGTCCCACAAGGACCCCCAGGGCCAAAAAAAGCATATATATTTTTTTTTAAACGGCAGAATTCGTGTTGGGGTCGCGAATCCTGCCGTGAAAATAAAAAAAAACAAAGCGCGGGCTCCCGCGCTTCGTTTTTCAAAGCGAGCGGTGGCCGGATCTGAAGAGGTAACACATGCTCCCTAATGTATATGAAACATATAAAAAAAGGCCTCGCACACGCATACGATTGCACCTGAACCACGTGTAAATAGGCGCAATGCTTGCGCACTTCCATCTGCAAAACACAGGAAGAGGCGGGCAGACATTCAGATTTTTGGATTCATATGTAAAGATGTGAACAAGTCCGGCTCTGCTCCCAAGCTGATACGAGTCATGTGCAAAAAGGTCTCAGGAATGTAGAATATTTCACCCAAACAGTGCTTAAACGGGCGTGCATCCTTGCGCTCGAATTTATCTGAACAAAACATGAACATAAGGGGAGAATTTATCAGAATCTTTGCAACCACTACAGAGGACACTAGTACGGCCCCGAATTTACAGGAAAGACGGGTTCACACACAAACTGCTCTCTTTGTGACGTGCTGCCGCTCAGCCTCTCCGGGCGGGACCACCAGTATCTTTGACAGCAACCCCAGTCACACCACCTCCCACTGACCCTGCCTGCGGTCGATGGACTCGCCCTGTCAGACCCTCGCTCTCATTAACCGCTCCCTGGGAAAGGTTCGAGTTCACGGGTGAACGTGTTCCCTCCGCCACTGCGTGGGTTGCATTACCCGTGGATTTGTTGAGTTCGGACCTCCCTTTATCGAGTTGGGAATCTCTGAATATTGTTCATTTAAGCGCCACTGTGGCAGTGGAAGCTGGTGATATTGCCACTCATAGCGCCAACCTTGAAAGGACTGATCCTTCCAGTCACGCAGCACAGAGGCCTAGCTGCTTCGGGACATTTGATCCAGCCTTGGGGAAGAACGGATCCCCAATGTCACGTTTTATTTATATTGGGTTCTGTCTTGTGGTGTGACTTCGGTTTGTAGGTAGCACGCGTCTTGGTTGCTCGCCGAGGTGCCTCTGTTCTCTGGTCTGTGCCACACAGCCCATGGACCACACCCTGATCCAGTTAACACCCGCCACAATTGGCCAACTGGAATGTTACCCGGGTTGCTAATTTCTCTGCTAGTTATGCTACCAGCACTGCTCTGGCGATTAGAAGATGACGGGGTTTGCCGCGCCAAATACTACAGCATTGCATGAACCCTGCACTGCTGATGGATTACTTCAATTACGTCTCTAAATCACCCAATTAATCGTGCCCTGGTGTTGGTAGGGGCTTCCAGCGGCACTTGTAGTCGGATTCTGAGTGTTTTACCACTGGGTGTGTGTATTCCTCCCTGCGATGGGCTGTTGGGCATCCACTCTCACGTGCACCAGGTTGGTTTGCGTGTTTTTCCCTTGTGGGTGCGAGGCCTCCTCTTTCCGAGGGGTGCAGACTCTCTCACGTGCGGCGGGATCCCGTCTATGTACCCCACCCCACTTCATCGTGAGGGGTGGGTGCTGCCACTTCCGCCGGCCGACGTTCGCGTGTTAACTTGTGGTGTGCCTCCTCACTGCGAGGGGTCCTGGCAGCCTGACAGGACTTGAGGTGCTGTTAATCCGTGGGAGCACGACATCCTCTCTGCATAGTGGACGCATGCCCAAACACCCACAAGACGCCGGGACCAGAAGAAACAGGTGGTAGGTAAAGAGGGGACTCTCTCAGGACTGGGCCTCAGAACTAAGTGATTCCTTGACAGGAAGGAGAGAACTGGACCCCTCAGTGCTCGTCACATGCCTTTTAAGTGTTACTCTAGGTTATGGGTCACTCATTCCACCATCAGCAATGCGGAGCGAGGCTTAGAACCACAGGAAGGCCGTCAGTCGTCAGAGTCCACTCCTCGTGGGTGAGCACGTGCTCCACCCCCCCGTCCACCCGAGACCCCCGGCTCGCTGAACTTCTACACCACGTATCAATATGTTTTTTGCTGATATCAGTAACTTACTTCTTCTTCACAATGTTTGCAGCAATGGACAGGCGATTATAACAAACATCCAGCTGAACTGACATTCTCACAGCGAAAACAAGCTGGTGGAACTTTGAGAGTTTGTGAACAGGCACTGCTTGCAATGCATCTAGTAAATAAATAACCCAAACTGCCCTGTGTTGGCAGAAAAAAACGCAGACACACCCACACAAACACAGACAGGCACACACCACACGTACGAAGCAAAGATACACAGGATATACACATGGGGGAAACAGATCCACACACATACATGCACCAAGCAGAGATACACACAAGGGGGGAAACAGACACACGCGTGAACACACGAAGCAGATACACACACACACGAGGAAACAGAAGCACACATACGAAGCAAAGACACATGAGAAAAGACACACAAACACGAAGCAAAATCATACACGGGGAAACAGAGACACACACACACAACCACACACGCGCGGGAAGCAAGGAGACACACACAAGGGGAAACAGACACACGCACACACGCATACACACGAAGCAAATACACACAAGAAACACATACACGGGGAAACACACACACACCTATATGTACATCAAGCAAATATACAGACACGGAGGGAAACAGACACACGCGTGCACACACAAAGCAAAGATATACACACTAGTGGAAACAGGCGCACACATACGAAGCAAAGAGACACACGGGAAAAAGAAACACACACACACAGGACACACAACCACACGTGCGCGAAGCAAAGAGAAACACACAAGGGGAAACAGACACACACAGGGAAGCAGAAACACACAGGAAGCAAAGATACACATATACAAGAACAAGACACACACAACCACACGCGCCTGAAGCAAAGAGACTCACACAAGGGGAAACAGACACAGGGAAACAGATACACACACGAAGCAAGAATACACATACACGGGACTCACACAACCACACGCACGCGAAGCAAGGACACACACAAGGGGAAACAGAAACACACAGGTAGAAATGAAGACACACTCTCGCAGCCTCTCCTGGTTGCAATCACAGCTCGCTGAGGTCTATGACTGGAAGAATTAGGGGACTTTTGCATCTGGGCAGACCGTATGCACACCTAGGCTGTCAATAACGCCCTGTGAAATCAGGGCACGCACCGAGCTGCACCAGCACACAGCAATATTGCTCTCCACGTGCCCCACACGGAGCCCAGCCGCTGCCCTGCCCCCTCCGCACACACGCGCCACGGCCTCTAATGTGCGTCGGGGAAGCAGACTCATGCGCTGCATTTTGATAACAGAAATGGGTGACAGTGGTGTATATTGATGTCTACACTGGGCTGGGCTCTGAATAATTCATCCCAAACATGCAACCTGCACAGAACAGAAGGATTTATGAGCAGACACAGAAAGATTTGGTGGCGCGAGGAGGCCTGCATCCTTGCTAGACATCCTTTGAGTAAAACTGTTCTTGCAAATAGGGGCACGCCAGGCCAGAAGCCTTGAAAGCAGATGTGCAAATAAAGCACCCAAAAAGGGCGGGAGGGGGGGCTGACTGTAGGGGGATGGGAGAGTTGGGGAGATTTACAGATAGATGACGAGGGGGAAGAGAGGACGGGGGAGGGGCTTATATAGTTAGATAAATAACTAGCTAGTTAATGCAGACAGACGAACGGACGGATAGCCTCAAGGAGGGAGAGGGAGGACCGACTGAAGGACGGAATAAAGAATATGAAGCGAGAGTGACAAAAAAGAGAGTGTGATTGGGAGAGAACAAATAGAGTGCTAGAGACATTAGAGAGAAAGAAGAAAAGACAGACTCAGAGAGTGAAAGAGGGTGCAAAGGAGAGGAAGATAGACCTAAAGATATATGGATATAGATAGAGGTAAACAACAGAAAGAGATACAGGCCTCGAAAGAGAGTAAACAGATTCTTGGAGATAAAGTTAATGGAAAGCAAAGAGAACAGAGAGAGAGAACGCATCTGTAACCAAAATGTCATGCATGTGACGTGTAATGGACTAAACTGAATGTAATTGATAACGTACGTGAGACAGAATAGATTGATAATTAAAGCAAGAGAGAGGGAACAAAACTGAAAGAAAGATGGAGAGCCAGAATGAGATAGAGAGAGAGAGTGAGTGTGTGTGTGTAAGAGAGAGAGTGTGAGAGACAGTGTGTGTGTGTGTGTGTGTTAAGAGAAAGAGAGAGTGTGAGAGAGTGTGTGTGTGTGTGTGTAAGAGAGAGGGGGAGTTTGTGTGTAAGAGAGAGAGTGTGTGTGTGTGTGTAAGAGAGAGAGAGAGAGAAGCAATGGATTGTTAGAGAGAACGGAGAGAGAGAGGGGGGGTGAAACAGAGAGAGCGATGGAGCTAAGCAGAGCCAGAATGAGACAGAAAGAGAGAGTGTGGCAGAGAGAGAGAGAGGGGGGTATAACGAGTACGTTAAGTTAGAGAAAGAGAGGGAGATAGGAAGTAAGACATATAAACGTATGAGCATACGTACACACACCTTATATGTGTGTTTGTTGGAGAGAGAGAGAGAACAACAAGAGATTAATAGAGATCAGAAGGAGAGAGCGCAGGAGAAAAGAGAGCAAAACAATGAGATAAGAAGAGAGAGAAGCAGAGGACGAGAGAGCGCTTGTCTCTCTTTGTTTGCCCCGTGCCCGCAGCAGGGAGTGCGGGGCCTCAGCTCGGGTGCTGCCGCCTTCTGCCGGCTCCCCCCTCCAGGGGGTCTCGGGAGGCACTGAGGTCTCCCCTGTTTATTATCAGTTGTACCGACCGGTTTATACTTTATTCTACGCCTCTTCTTCTTTAATGATGAATCTTAATTTCCTTGGAACTTCCCACTGGAAAACGAACACAAAATATAAAATTGGAAAATATACGTGCGTGCTTTTCTTGCCAAGGAATGATTAATAGAAAGGGTTAGAACTTTTAGCTTATCTCTAATTCGAGCTAACAAAATGCATTTTATTTTCAAACTATACCCCCCTGTTGAAATAATAGAAGTAACATTAAGCGTCATTATTCTATGAACTTGGTGTCTATTAATAATTAAAAAAATGGCAAAGTGGGTCAAAAGTCCTCTCCTTGGTTTCAGGAGAGTGGGGGCCCAGTCTCAGCTTTCCTTTTGGATAAACTGTGATCCTCGAAAATTGGTTCTGAGGTCCGGCTCGGACTGCCTAAAAATGAGGTTACTGAGAATGTAAAGCGGTTTATAAAACAAGTGACTGGTCAGAGCGATGCGATCTATACATGGAGCCCACGGTCACCGCAGATCTGCGAGTGCAATGGATTCACTGAAGCTCATCCGAAAGTTAGAGGCGGGAAGGTTTACGAAAGATCACAAAATAATGCGCTTCTTGTGGGGCTGACCATTGTTCGAATTTACATCAGAGCAAACCCTGCATTTCTCCAACCACTAAAAGCGCACGCATCTTAAAATAATATATATATTCTGTTTGGTTTCTTGATGTCGTCTACTCCCTGAATTAAAATGAGCATTTGAGTGGATGCACAATACGCCTTCAATATATATATATATATATATATATATATATATATATATATATATCAAACGATTCGACGCTCCTTCTGAGTCACCGGGGACCCGTGGAGAGTGGCGCATATGCCGGCGGAGCACACCGGCGTTAAATCCTTTAGAAAATTGCACAATTGAACGCGCTCTCAGTGAAAGATATCTTTCACTGAGAGCGCGTTCAATTGTGCGATTTTCTAAAAATATATATATATATATATATATTGAAGGCGTATAATATATATATATTCACTAAAAAAAACATAGGTTTCAGGGACGTTATAGTTAGAAATGAGCATTTAAAAAACCTTTGAAATTCACTGAAAAAGCCATAGGTTTCAGGCACGTTATAGTTAGAAATTAGCATTTAAAAAACCTTAGAAATTCATTGAAAAAACCACAGGTTTCAGGCACGTTATAGTTAGTTGGACATTTCACTCATACAAAACCAGAGAAATTCGGCCGTTATAGTTAGTAGAGCTAACTATAACTTGCGCCCGCAATGCACTGCTGATGACGTCACATATTACATCACTCATGACATGGTCAGTGACATCACTGATGACATCTCAAATGACATCACTGATGACATCATCCATGTGATAATCTGATGCACCTCCTCACACCCTAATATAACCTTTGATACACCCACTCTAACATACAGACTACCATTTTCGAAACCATAGACACACCAATACCAGTTACTACATATGCACTGACTGATTCCTAGGTCTACACACACATCCACTCATTCACCCATACAGTAACTCATACATGCAGTCACTCACTATCATATGCACTCATACACCTATACATACACTCACACACCGCCGCTCATCCATAGACTTACTCACACACCTACTCAGTCATGCAAAGAATCAATCACACCCATTTACTCACCTATACAGTTATACACAGACCACCTCACTTATTTATACAAATACTAACACATACTTACTCTCTTATACAATCACTGATACAAGCACACACTCATCCATACAGCCATTCTCACAATCACTCACTCTCACATATAGTCATTTATATACTCCAACACTCACATATACTACGTTCACATATGTAGTTGCTCACACATATACCACTGAGACATCCATTCACTCACCAACACACCCATACACACACTCACCCACCCATACAGCCCTTCACAGATGCACTGTTGAACCCATACACCCAGTGAATCACCCACTCACACATCTATGCACAGAGTTACCCACCCCCCACCCACTCACACAGACACTCAGGCACCCATACAGATACTCAGACAACCAAACAATAACCCATATAGACAGTCAAGTAGCTACTCCCCAACCCATGCTGCCGCTTATACACCAACTGACAGACTGATACAGACATTTACACACTTTACTCACTAACCCATGCATTCAGTAAGATACGCTTAATCAGTCACTTATACAATCAGTCACGCACCTACTAAATCATCCATTCAGACACTTATACACCTACTCATTCTTCAATACACCTTGGCATATATATATATAAAACTTATTTAAACTTTAGAGAAACACACATTCACTGGATGATGTCATCAGTGATGTCATTTGAGATGTCATCAGTGATGTCATCAGTGATGTCACTGACCATGTCATGAGTGATGTAATATGTGACGTCATCAGCAGTGCATTGCGGGCACGCGAGTTATAGTTAGCTCTACTAACTATAACAACGGCCGAATTTCTCTGGTTTTGTATGAGTGAAATGTCCAACTAACTATAACGTGCCTGAAACCTGTGGTTTTTTCAGTGAATTTCTAAGGTTTTTTAAATGCTAATTTCTAACTATAACGTGCCTGAAATCTATGGTTTTTTCAATGAATACATATATATATATATATATATATATATATATATATATATGGTACATATGTGTGTCTGTGTATTTTCAACGTATGTAGATGAGGAGTTAAAAACAGTACATACTTACCTCCGAAATATTACGTTAATAGATATTTTACTTCTGATTTTCTGGCAAGACAACATCTTGTCACTCAGTAATGTGACATACAACCACCATAGGGCATTACCAATTTGCCCAGTTATTCCCCATTCCCGAAGGAACTGTTGTGATTGACAGTAATTTCCCACTGATGCCACCGATATCAGACATTCCAAACATGGCATAATACCAGTCCAGATCCAGGGCACTGCTAATGAGCCCCTTCATGATACGTGCAGCGGGTTCTTTTTTGGGGGGCTGCGTGATGTGGTGTTTTGCTAGCTGCTTCAATTTGCAGGTTTGCTTTCCTTTCTTCTCCAGAGATGTTCTTCATACTTACGTCTGTATATCTGTTTCGCTCACTGCTCTGTTTTCCATTAAGAGAAACATTAAATACTTTTTGAACCAGTCTTCCAGTAGGTCAGACCACGCCAATCTCCCGTTGACCCCTTTGGCTTCTGTGTCAGATGAGATTGACACTGAAAAGTGTATTTAAATCTGGTTATAAACTCATACCTCTCAATGAGTACATCACGTTATTTGTTATTTTTTATGGCTTTAGTTGTTCATGCAGGTGTCTGATGATAGAAGCTAGCACATCCGCTCTGGTTTAGGATATTCAAGGATAGTGCTTTATTCTCAGAAAAATGACTTTTTTGTTTTGAGTTCTCGGTATTAGTATATTCAGTTGGGATAAATACCTTAACTGCATGTACTGAAGGTGGCAGTTAAAAAGTATGCATTGCATATGCCACATCTCATGTTCTCACATTGCAGACAATGGGACTGTCCACAGCTCCCCCATCGAGATCTGAGTAGGAACCCGAAGAGCAGACATCTTGAATGGCACAACAAGACAACTTCCATCAAGCATTTGGCTCAGGGCGTTTATCTTGATAAATTGTAGGCCTATGCTGTGCCACATCAGGTATGACTTTGTGGTTTCCAACTTTTGAAGCATATTGTACCACATTACTCAATATTGATGCATGCAAGAATGTTTAAACTTATGAGAAAGGTAAATATAGTGGGATTAAGAAACAAGTCCACAGTTTGCCTGTTCGGACATGCAAATTGACAGACTGGCATGCTCTTCAATTACTCCGGTAATGTTACCCAGGTCCTCAGCAGGGTGCCACAAAACATTGCTGAGTAGAGAGGGGCATTTTATATGTCCTATGCATGGAGCTTTTTGAGCCTGTCCCCTGCATAGGTTGGAACCATCAAAGCTCCCCGACTCAGGAGTAGGGGTGGGCAGAGCTGCAGTACCCTGCCAAGTCATCTCCCATGTCAAGACCAACTTGAGGCCATGTTGCACTGTTTCTGGTTGGCCCAACAGCACTCCCATATTAAAATGGTGCACTTTGCAGGAAGTGGAAAGGCAGGACTGCATTTGTGCCTTGAATGTCCTATGCTGTTTAGCTTCATCCCATCCGGCATAGTCTTATAGGTTTCCTCCGTGATATCGGTGAGGCCTAAGAAGGGACACCCCTGAGTCTGGTCTTAGAAGGCGACTAAGTCTTGCCACCTTGGATTTTGGGTTGGAAAGCTTGACATTACTGTAGCTAGAAAACTGGCACTGATGTTCTCTAGCCAAGTCACAAGCTCATTGATTAGCCTCTAACGGATCTTTAGCAACCCAAAGGGTATTGACGACCCTCACTGACTAGCATCTAAAATAACATTTTGCAAGCTAAAGGGCATCAATTTAAACTGAAAACAGTTTTCGTGATTTTAGAAAGAATGAAAATCTTACCTTGGCACTTTTGGCATTCTCCTTGGCACCAATAGCATTGTCTACCATGAACAAAATAAATCTATTCTCTTTGGGTTAAGCCTGGCAACCTCCATTCCCACCATCTTGAAAAGTGCCCTCACCACTGCGAAAAGCATTTTGGGGAGCTGAGGTCTGGGCTCCTGACATTCTAATTGCCTGCATGTCAGGCAGGAACTACTGAAGTTTTTGAACTTTACTCTCACTTAGGATCAATAAAATGAACTGCCTTTCTGTTATTGGTTTGGTGACACAGAGATACCTATCCTGGAACAGTGCATAATTTGTAAACATATGTGGCAGGACATTTTTCAGGAGGCCACTGCAGCTTGCACCACCCATTGCCCCTGATAGCACTACCAATGATAGTACCAACACATCTACTATCACACTCCTACAGGTGTGACAGTTCCAACTTTCCCAGGCGCCAAACACTATGAGAATGGCGTGGGCGGCAGGTACTAATAATTTTTAATGTCTATATTGAACTAATAACAGCTGTTGTTGTGGTCATCTCAAAATTAGATAAACAGCGCCACCACGTGGCAGACTGTCGTAAGTGCGGGAGTTGAAATTTAAGTGCTGTTCCGAACACCAGAAACCACCTGCTAAAATTAAGCACTGCCCTGAAAGAGGGATGCTATGAACAAAATCAGTTAAAAAGAAGTTTCTGTAACACTGAGCCACCACTAGCTGCCTAGTAGCTCCATGCTAAGGGTACGCAGGATCGCAGTAGAGAATTTCATTCTCATAGTAAGCCAAAAGTTAAGATTGAGTGTGCTTTAATCAATATCTGCAGTCTGCGGGCTGACAGATATGCTCCCTGAACTCCACAGCTCTTACTTACAGGTAATTCCAAACTTACTAGTATTTATTGCACTGGGGCCACCAGGCACTTAGTGTACGGCCTCAGCTCCACCAGTAGAATCTAAAATGAAAACCTTGAGGCCATTAAACCAATGACAGCCTGTAATTCAGTTCCTAGAATTAAGCCGTCCAGGCGATGCCGCCCCAAATACCTCCACTGTTGCTGCATTTCTTCGCAATTATAACTAATAGAAGTGAAAACCATTTATGCCAAATACTCTTGCAGTACATAAGGCTATTTTTGTATGTTTTGCTGTTTGTTACTAATTATTCCCATGGCCAGAAGCAGGATGCTTCAGCTTTCGAGAATCAGATGTTTAGGTGAGAAAACTCAAACCGCTGCTGTCTATTAATACTTCCCACAGGGAAGCCCTCAAGGTATCCAACACTGTCTCAATCTAAGGGGGATATTCCCAAGAACGTGTGATAATTATCACAAACTTAGCTTAACCCAACTTTGCACATCACAGTCTATCGCGGGAAAATAACGCCGTGTTAACGTGGTATTCTCAACCCGGTGGCACCATGCGATAGTCTCACGACAACGCGGCAAATGACCGCGTTAAAATTAACGTGATGCCGAAAAAACGCGAAACACGAACGCGAAAAAAGTTGTGAGGTGGCCAACCGTGATAAAAAAATCAGAGATAACCAGCGACAGGCCTGCAATTCCCACGCGTCATGCGGGAAAATGCACCACAAAAGCACCGAAAAACACAAACAAAATAATTAAAACTGCGTAGCACCATGGAGGAAGCCGGAGCAAGTACAGAGGACGACCAGGACCCAACAAGCCCCCAGGAGGACCAGCCTGGGACCTCGGGGTCATGGAAGGGCAAGGAGAAGAAGACGAGGAAGACGAGGTTCAGTCCGCAGGAAAACAGGACCATCATCACGAAGGTGAGAGAACACCACCAACAACTGTACGTCACCTCCAACGTGTCATTGGCAAATAAAAATGCAATATGGCAGTCCATCCTGGACAAGGTGAATGCAGTCGGAGTGAGGAGGAGGACAATTGGAGAGGACAAGAGGCGCTGGAATGATGCGAAGAGCAAAACCAAGAAGAAACTCGCTGACAACCATCAGGCAGCAATGCAGACTGGAGGTGGCAGTCCAGGGGAACACCAGGAGCTGGATGAGATGGAGGAAATGGTGGCCACAGTCATCAGTGGGGAGACGGTGACAGGAGTTGGGGGTCCGGACACTGCTCGACATGACCTGACACAACAGCACCAGGGTGAGTACCGAACAGGGACTGGGTGGACGGGGGGAGATGGGCACAATGGCACACATGCACAATTAAGTAGAGCATACTGCACACCCACAATGACTCTGGATCATGTCCCTGATCCCCTTGGCACACTGCAGCACACATACAAACAGCAAGTAGGCCCCCGGCCACTATGGGCACAAAGGGGTCCCTACCCACACAGCACCAATCTCACAACCAACCCATGCACATGTGTCTAAACCAGCAAAGCTCCGTGTCTGTGAGCCACACTGACAATGCAAGTGACACCGCATGATGAACAGCATGGCTGCAGTCCAATTATCATGACATGATGCACGCCACGACACTGAGATGGCTGAGTGTGGAACACATCCGTAAAGGAGCAGGTCACACTCTGACACATCCATGTGCACAAACAACCCCTGACGTCAACAACACATCTGCGGATAAACCATGCCCAAGAGTCCAAAATACGAACTTGAGCCAAAATTAGCCAAGTCTGCAACATCTCAGCACTGTAGAAGCACAGAAGACAAAGGCACACCACCTCAAAGGGATAAGGGGCAGCAAAATCACAGCTGCAGGGGTGACTCTCCCACAATGCAGCACACACACATAGCAATAACAGCACATCAACATTGACGACAATGTGGTACAAAGTGCAACACTTTCACTACAGAAAGGGGACACAACTGGTTCCGCTTGTGCGTAGAAACTGGCCAATCACATCTGGCATAGCAGGAAACTGTGAGATGATAATGTACGTGTACAACCTCACATCCGTGATGCAGTTCAAATGTCCACTGTCCCGCATCAAATAGTCAGCTCCTCCCAAACAGTCACAATGTACATTGTCATGCAGTCTGTATGTAAACTTGAACAATGCGTCAACATACATGTCAACACAATGTTAAAATGCATCTCCCCTTTACATTGCAGAGGGACAATCAACACCTCCTGCAGAGCAGACCAGATAACTCATCAGTGATGATGAAGAGGACCTCCACACCTTCGACACTGACGCCCTACAACAGCTCATGGACAGCTACGGCAACCCACCTCCAGGGGCAGGGCAGCCCAGCTGCATCGAGGAGACCCCACCCCCTGCACAGACCACACACCAGGAAGCACCCACCACCACGGCTGGCTCCCAGCACCTCACCGAAGAACACATCGCATTCCAAGGCCTTGTGTTAGACTGCCAGAAGGAGGTGGCTGAACAGGTGCGGGTGGGGTTCGACCTCATGGCAGCCAAAGTAGATGACATACGTGGGTGTCTAAGTCCCATCAGGGACCACTTACACTCCCTAACGGACACCCACAGTTCGCTCCATGATGTCCAACAATCCATGCCCAACATCGCTGGAGTCATGACTCTGAGAGGAGAACAACTGCCTAGTCAGTGTGGCCTCAGCGATGTCAGCCGAGAGTTGGCACAGATGCTGAGGATAATAGAGAACATGGAGCGGATGCATGCGGAAAGAATGGCTGCCACGGATGCACACCAGCGAAAAGTTGTTGGGATCTTCCATGCCCTGCAGATACTCATCATCGCATTGCTGCCACTAAGGCAGTCGCTGATGAATGCTGCTGGTACTTCTACACACACATCTCCGGCCCCTGATGTGTCAGTGGCACACAGTGCTGCAGACCAAACATCAGCACCCACATGTCAGACAGATGACATAGAGGACGAAGATGCGGGTGAATCCACCTTTGTAGTAAGAAGGAGCCAGTAGCATTCTTCTCCGCCATATGCCCTGTTTCAGCTTGGTTCTGCCCTCTGCATCATGCCCTGTAACAATACCTCCCACTGTCCCCCGAAATACTCTGCGACACTCACCTTGGACCTCGACATGGACTGCCATATCTTGTTTGCTTACCAATGACACAGCAGTCAGACTGCGGACTGTACTCTTCCTCCTCCGATGTACTTGTCAATCCCTAAATGACTCTGGCTGGCCGTCCACTGGGCTACAATGTAATGTGGGGTCTGCATGGCCATGTACTGCTCCTGCTCCGACACTCCACCGAATGTCAATAAATCATTCAAATTCACACAGATGTGTCATGTCCATAATCGATCAAGTATGAAAGTATGGATGAATGTAAGGACATTGATTGCCCAAAAAGGTACACCCTGGGAAATGAAAGCAATGCGCATGTGTGACCGTGACACACATAGGAAGTGAGATGACTGGGAATGTGTGCACTAGCTGTGGCCTCATTGCTCTGAAACAACAATTGCGCAATTTCTCAGCTTTGCCCCACGCAATGTTAGAAATAGGGTTGGGTATGAGATGTCAAAGTCGTTGGCAGGCCTAAAGTAGTGTCCACCATCACATTTGACAACAGAACATCTCTTCGTATACCTACTCACACTCAACTGGCTGGACACAGCCTGTAGTGATGGATCACATTGATCCACATGGCAGGAATATGGACACCATACTCACATTGCTGAAGATACGTAAGAGCACAGGTCTATCAGCAACTATCCCAACCACTATGTCTGGCTCACAGAGGTGGAGCTGGCAATAGGGACTCACCCCTAAGTGAAATGCGTCAGTCAGTCCCTCCCTGTGTACAGACAATGCTCATTGAGGCACACGATTTGTCATTCTAATCAACACACATCACAGTTGAACACTAATGGAGTTGCGTAGACTTTATTAGCATGTGCGTGTCAGTATGGGCAAGACAAGGGCCACAACATGCAGAACAATGCATCAGACACTAACAGGCAGCATTCGGTCACGGTACAGTTCCACGTGACAGGCGTTGTGCATGCGCCCGGGATGTTCTGCCATTGCGCTGGTGGCTCTCGTAGAACCGGCACTCTTCTGACCTGCGGCAGGTATGTGGATGATATGCCACAGCTCGGAGCAATGAGTCCTATGTGTGTGCAACGTTTGGACGTATGGGTTGGTGTGTACGTAAGTGTCAAGGGCATTCCATGCAAGAGTACCTCGAGCAAGAACTTCTGTGTGTGGGGTGTGGATACGTTGGTCTTTCATTAGCGCTGTGCGTAGTGTGGGAGACGTCATCATCTGCCATGGTATCTCTCTCAGGGGGTGCCTGCCGCATGCAAGACCAAGGTCGGAGGTGCAGATGTCCTTCCGCCTTATGTATTGAGACAAAGGAGCTTTCGTCCCTAATGTTAGTCTGACTACTGCTTGCATTCTTGAAATGTGATGTGACTTTCGCGCTGCAATTGAGGCTAGGCCTTAGGCTTATGGTGCACCAATGGCGATACACACACAACAGTTGGCATGCATGAGCCAAGAGCCCGAGCGGCCTTATGCTCCTTGTACAATCCCTTCGTGCGCGGCCGCCCTCCGGGTGCATGCAACATTGCAACATTGTCGATTGCGGGCCGTGTTGCGCAGACACTGCAACAGAGACACACGCATCAGTTGGTTTCCTGTCCAGCCAAGAAATGAACCACGCCCAGAGCCCAGGGATAATAATTCACACCCCTACGCTGTACTTGCGTACGCCGGCCCAGTCCACCCCTCTTACGTATTAAAGGGGGGACGACAAAGCTACATGTCCAAGGTCTTACCCACTGCCTGTGGTGACATGGTTGCGTCCGCTGTACACAGCACAAGACTCAATCAGACATGGTCCATGAGTTGTGGTGCACTGAGTTAGTGGCACCTGAAGAGCTGAGCAGGGTATCAAGCTGATGATGGCATCCAAGACAGGTGTGAGCAACTCTGGTAGTCTGGCTGTAAGACTCTTCCGACTCTGGCAGTTGTTGGTTGGAGGTGGTCCTGGCGGTGGTGGCGTGTGCAGCCAGCGGTGATGCGTCGCCCAGGCAGGTCAGGACTCAATTTGATGTGTGAGCCCTGGTGGACCGCAGTTGAGGCCGGAGGCAGCGGTCAGCGCAGGGCCACAGACACATGGCGTTGATGACCCCCAGGCCATCGACTCAGAGGCCATCCAATACTAAATCAGACAGGGTCCATGACTTGAGCTGCACAGAGTTAGTGGCCCCAGATGCAGTGCGGCCGGCACAGGCACACCGCCATGGGACTGTGACTTGCGGTGCACTGAGGTAGGGCCACGAGAGCTGAGCGGGTTCTCGTCGATGTCGAAGGTGAATGTCGCGGAGCGTTTCGGGGGACAGTGGAAGGTGTTCTTCCAGGGCATGATGCAGAGGGCAGAACCAAGCAGAAACAGGCAATATGGAGGAGATGAATGCTACAGACTCATGTTTCACACCAAGTCAGTACCAGCCACATGATGATGAAGACAACCCCCAGGCCATTGACTGAGACGCCACCAAAGTTCAACCAGAGAGTGTCCATGAATTTCGTGGCACAGAGTTAGTGGCTACATATTTGAAAATAGGGAATGCACACCCGCTTGAAACAATAAATGTATCCATGTTAGTCCTCACCATTCGTACATGGTCGCGTGCTCACTGGTATGGTGCCCTGCCTTAACGGCACCTGAGTATTATATTACTATATTTAAGGGACGGTTGCCCGCCCCCACTCCAACGGCACAGCGTGATGCTACTTGCATGATTCTTCTTTAGTACATAATATTATTCCTGGTTTTTCTTTTCTTTCGTCATATATTCCACTCTAATTCCTCTTTTAGTTTCACACGTAAGGTAACATGCCAATTGTCACCGGTTTCTCATGTTCAGGATTGTCCATCCGGACCTTATTTCAAGAACACGTACAGACGCAAAAAGTTCATCCAAAGCAGTATTTTATTAACCCAATGCATTTCGGGCACATCAAGCCCTTCGTCGGGGTAACTAAAAGCAACAATAAAACAAGCTTTATTATTTTATCCTACATTACATGATCTCAATAACAGCAGTAACAAATTAATTACGCCTAAAATCCTTTCTAAACTGCATCTTTCACATTCATTTTAATCTTCCATTAAACTATCATTTAATGAACTACCATATATTATTGCCACAACCATTGACATTGCCTGGTTCCAACTAACTTCCCTCTGTTATCTCTCCTTTGTCTAAAAACGGTGATTACCTCTGACATGCTCCCGTGCTCTAAACTGAACTTCACATACTCTCAAATGATGCCTTTCTTAATTACACCTGCTGTCCTGTTCCCCTCTCTTCCACGCGACCATACACTCAACCCATCTCCTTATGTAACAATTATTGCATCCTCACCTCACTTTAACCACATCTCAACCATATACCCGTCCCCACTTGCAAATCAACTTCATCACAGTTCTTATCATTCTCACATTCTCACTTCACCACGCTATCATACTACCCTCCCCCTCTCTCTAATATTCACATCATTCACTCATATGTTTCTCTATCACCCTCGCGGTTTCATTAAAGCCGCATAATGCAACCAACTGCTGATCTCTCCCCACATTATCATCTTTGCTAACGCACATACTCGAAAGCGATTCAGCTATTTTAACCTGAAATCACACTATTCATACCTGCTTCAACTCAGTGACATGTCCCTCCTCCTCTCGCAGTTGCAAAGAACAATATCTCCCGTATTTTACAAAAGCGCCGATTTTAAACAAACTCACGTGACTTAACCCCACCTACATTTCTGGCAACCAATTAACAACTTGATTGACGCCACTCCTGGAACTATGTCCTAGATTCATAGCTACTACCATTCCCATAATGCACTAGGACAACATATTCAAACAAGACAATGAAATTGCACAAATAGCGTGTTAATGAAAAATGAAAAATTGATGCAGTTAGTGCAACATCACACCTGAACACTTTAAAAAGATTATGATCATTGCTGCAATTGTCTTGCAATGCTTGTTACTGTTTATTTAAGTGCCCCATTCAGTAAAACATTGCTGGATGCACACGATCTTCCGCCTTACGTGTGATGATAGCACTTTTCTCAGAGTTCGTAACAGATTCATTTTGACATTGGGTGCAAACCCGTGATAAGGCAAAGTTATGAAGACTACATATTTGAAAATAGGGAATGCACACCCGCTTGAAACAATAAATTTATCCATGTTAGTCCTCACCATTCGTACATGGTCGCGTGCTCACTGGTATGGTGCCCTGCCTTAACTGCACCTGAGTATTATATTACTATATTTAAGGGACGGTTGCCCGCCCCCACTCCAACGGCACAGCGTGATGCTACTTGCATGATTCTTCTTTAGTACATATTATTATTCCTGGTTTTTCTTTTCTTTCGTCATATATTCCACTCTAATTCCTCTTTTAGTTTCACACGTAAGGTAACATGCCAATTGTCACCGGTTTCTCATGTTCAGGATTGTCCATCCGGACCTTATTTCAAGAACACGTACAGACGCAAAAACGTTCATCCAAAGCAGTATTTTATTAACCCAATGCATTTCGGGCACATCAAGCCCTTCGTCGGGGGTAACTAAAAGCAACAATAAAACAAGCTTTATTATTTTATCCTACATTACATGATCTCAATAACAGCAGTAACAAATTAATTACGCCTAAAATCCTTTCTAAACTGCATCTTTCACATTCATTTTAATCTTCCATTAAACTATCATTTAATGAACTACCATATATTATTGCCACAACCATTGACATTGCCTGGTTCCAACTAACTTCCCTCTGTTATCTCTCCTTTGTCTAAAAACGGTGATTACCTCTGACATGCTCCCGTGCTCTAAACTGAACTTCACATACTCTCAAATGATGCCTTTCTTAATTACACCTGCTGTCCTGTTCCCCTCTCTTCCACGCGACCATACACTCAACCCATCTCCTTATGTAACAATTATTGCATCCTCACCTCACTTTAACCACATCTCAACCATATACCCGTCCCCACTTGCAAATCAACTTCATCACAGTTCTTATCATTCTCACATTCTCACTTCACCACGCTATCATACTACCCTCCCCTCTCTCTAATATTCACATCATTCACTCACATGTTTCTCTATCACCCTCGCGGTTTCATTAAAGCCGCATAATGCAACCAACTGCTGATCTCTCCCCACATTATCATCTTTGCTAACGCACATACTCGAAAGCGATTCAGCTATTTTAACCTGAAATCACACTATTCATACCTGCTTCAACTCAGTGACATGTCCCTCCTCCTCTCGCAGTTGCAAAGAACAATATCTCCCGTATTTTACAAAAGCGCCGATTTTAAACAAACTCACGTGACTTAACCCCACCTACATTTCTGGCAACCAATTAACAACTTGATTGACGCCACTCCCTGGAACTATGTCCTAGATTCATAGCTACTACCATTCCCATAATGCACTAGGACAACATATTCAAACAAGACAATGAAATTGCACAAATAGCGTGTTAATGAAAAATGAAAAATTGATGCAGTTAGTGCAACATCACACCTGAACACTTTAAAAAGATTATGATCATTGCTGCAATTGTCTTGCAATGCTTGTTACTGTTTATTTAAGTGCCCCATTCAGTAAAACATTGCTGGATGCACACGATCTTCCGCCTTACGTGTGATGATAGCACTTTTCTCAGAGTTCGTAACAGATTCATTTTGACATTGGGTGCAAACCCGTGATAAGGCAAAGTTATGAAGACTACATATTTGAAAATAGGGAATGCACACCCGCTTGAAACAATAAATTTATCCATGTTAGTCCTCACCATTCGTACATGGTCGCGTGCTCACTGGTATGGTGCCCTGCCTTAACGGCACCTGAGTATTATATTACTATATTTAAGGGACGGTTGCCCGCCCCCACTCCAACGGCACAGCGTGATGCTACTTGCATGATTCTTCTTTAGTACATATTATTATTCCTGGTTTTTCTTTTCTTTCGTCATATATTCCACTCTAATTCCTCTTTTTAGTTTCACACGAAAGGTAACATGCCAATTGTCACCGGTTTCTCATGTTCAGGATTGTCCATCCGGACCTTATTTCAAGAACACGTACAGACGCAAAAACGTTCATCCAAAGCAGTATTTTATTAACCCAATGCATTTCGGGCACATCAAGCCCTTCGTCGGGGGTAACTAAAAGCAACAATAAAACAAGCTTTATTATTTTATCCTACATTACATGATCTCAATAACAGCAGTAACAAATTAATTACGCCTAAAATCCTTTCTAAACTGCATCTTTCACATTCATTTTAATCTTCCATTAAACTATCATTTAATGAACTACCATATATTATTGCCACAACCATTGACATTGCCTGGTTCCAACTAACTTCCCTCTGTTATCTCTCCTTTGTCTAAAAACGGTGATTACCTCTGACATGCTCCCGTGCTCTAAACTGAACTTCACATACTCTCAAATGATGCCTTTCTTAATTACACCTGCTGTCCTGTTCCCCTCTCTTCCACGCGACCATACACTCAACCCATCTCCTTATGTAACAATTATTGCATCCTCACCTCACTTTAACCACATCTCAACCATATACCCGTCCCCACTTGCAAATCAACTTCATCACAGTTCTTATCATTCTCACATTCTCACTTCACCACGCTATCATACTACCCTCCCCCTCTCTCTAATATTCACATCATTCACTCATATGTTTCTCTATCACCCCTCGCGGTTTCATTAAAGCCGCATAATGCAACCAACTGCTGATCTCTCCCCACATTATCATCTTTGCTAACGCACATACCAATTAACAACTTGATTGACGCCACTCCCTGGAACTATGGAACCAGGAATAATATTATGTACTAAAGAAGAATCATGCAAGTAGCATCACGCTGTGCCGTTGGAGTGGGGGCTGGCAACCGTCCCTTAAATATAGTAATATAATACTCAGGTGCCGTTAAGGCAGGGCACCATACCAGTGAGCACGCGACCATGTACGAATGGTGAGGACTAACAAGGATACATTTATTGTTTCAAGCGGGTGTGCATTCCCTATTTTCAAATATGTAGTCTTCATAACTTTGCCTTATCACGGGTTTGCACCCAATGTCAAAATGAATCTGTTACGAACTCTGAGAAAAGTGCTATCATCACACGTAAGGCGGAAGATCGTGTGCATCCAGCAATGTTTTACTGAATGGGGCACTTAAATAAACAGTAACAAGCATTGCAAGACAATTGCAGCAATGATCATAATCTTTTAAAGTGTTCAGGTGTGATGTTGCACTAACTGCATCAATTTTTCATTTTTCATTAACACGCTATTTGTGCAATTTCATTGTGTTGTTTGAATATGTTGTCCTAGTGCATTATGGGAATGGTAGTAGCTATGAATCTAGGACATAGTTCCAGGGAGTGGCGTCAATCAAGTTGTTAATTGGTTGCCAGAAATGTAGGTGGGGTTAAGTCACGTGAGTTTGTTTAAAATCGGCGCTTTTGTAAAATACGGGAGATATTGTTCTTTGCAACTGCGAGAGGAGGAGGGACATGTCACTGAGTTGAAGCAGGTATGAATAGTGTGATTTCAGGTTAAAATAGCTGAATCGCTTTCGAGTATGTGCGTTAGCAAAGATGATAATGTGGGGAGAGATCAGCAGTTGGTTGCATTATGCGGCTTTAATGAAACCGCGAGGGGTGATAGAGAAACATATGAGTGAATGATGTGAATATTAGAGAGAGGGGGAGGGTAGTATGATAGCGTGGTGAAGTGAGAATGTGAGAATGATAAGAACTGTGATGAAGTTGATTTGCAAGTGGGGACGGGTATATGGTTGAGATGTGGTTAAAGTGAGGTGAGGATGCAATAATTGTTACATAAGGAGATGGGTTGAGTGTATGGTCGCGTGGAAGAGAGGGGAACAGGACAGCAGGTGTAATTAAGAAAGGCATCATTTGAGAGTATGTGAAGTTCAGTTTAGAGCACGGGAGCATGTCAGAGGTAATCACCGTTTTTAGACAAAGGAGAGATAACAGAGGGAAGTTAGTTGGAACCAGGCAATGTCAATGGTTGTGGCAATAATATATGGTAGTTCATTAAATGATAGTTTAATGGAAGATTAAAATGAATGTGAAAGATGCAGTTTAGAAAGGATTTTAGGCGTAATTAATTTGTTACTGCTGTTATTGAGATCATGTAATGTAGGATAAAATAATAAAGCTTGTTTTATTGTTGCTTTTAGTTACCCCCGACGAAGGGCTTGATGTGCCCGAAATGCATTGGGTTAATAAAATACTGCTTTGGATGAACGTTTTTGCGTCTGTACGTGTTCTTGAAATAAGGTCCGGATGGACAATCCTGAACATGAGAAACCGGTGACAATTGGCATGTTACCTTTCGTGTGAAACTAAAAAGAGGAATTAGAGTGGAATATATGACGAAAGAAAAGAAAAACCAGGAATAATAATATGTACTAAAGAAGAATCATGCAAGTAGCATCACGCTGTGCCGTTGGAGTGGGGGCGGGCAACCGTCCCTTAAATATAGTAATATAATACTCAGGTGCCGTTAAGGCAGGGCACCATACCAGTGAGCACGCGACCATGTACGAATGGTGAGGACTAACATGGATAAATTTATTGTTTCAAGCGGGTGTGCATTCCCTATTTTCAAATATGTAGTCTTCATAACTTTGCCTTATCACGGGTTTGCACCCAATGTCAAAATGAATCTGTTACGAACTCTGAGAAAAGTGCTATCATCACACGTAAGGCGGAAGATCGTGTGCATCCAGCAATGTTTTACTGAATGGGGCACTTAAATAAACAGTAACAAGCATTGCAAGACAATTGCAGCAATGATCATAATCTTTTTAAAGTGTTCAGGTGTGATGTTGCACTAACTGCATCAATTTTTCATTTTTCATTAACACGCTATTTGTGCAATTTCATTGTCTTGTTTGAATATGTTGTCCTAGTGCATTATGGGAATGGTAGTAGCTATGAATCTAGGACATAGTTCCAGGGAGTGGCGTCAATCAAGTTGTTAATTGGTTGCCAGAAATGTAGGTGGGGTTAAGTCACGTGAGTTTGTTTAAAATCGGCGCTTTTGTAAAATACGGGAGATATTGTTCTTTGCAACTGCGAGAGGAGGAGGGACATGTCACTGAGTTGAAGCAGGTATGAATAGTGTGATTTCAGGTTAAAATAGCTGAATCGCTTTCGAGTATGTGCGTTAGCAAAGATGATAATGTGGGGAGAGATCAGCAGTTGGTTGCATTATGCGGCTTTAATGAAACCGCGAGGGGTGATAGAGAAACATGTGAGTGAATGATGTGAATATTAGAGAGAGGGGAGGGTAGTATGATAGCGTGGTGAAGTGAGAATGTGAGAATGATAAGAACTGTGATGAAGTTGATTTGCAAGTGGGGACGGGTATATGGTTGAGATGTGGTTAAAGTGAGGTGAGGATGCAATAATTGTTACATAAGGAGATGGGTTGAGTGTATGGTCGCGTGGAAGAGAGGGGAACAGGACAGCAGGTGTAATTAAGAAAGGCATCATTTGAGAGTATGTGAAGTTCAGTTTAGAGCACGGGAGCATGTCAGAGGTAATCACCGTTTTTAGACAAAGGAGAGATAACAGAGGGAAGTTAGTTGGAACCAGGCAATGTCAATGGTTGTGGCAATAATATATGGTAGTTCATTAAATGATAGTTTAATGGAAGATTAAAATGAATGTGAAAGATGCAGTTTAGAAAGGATTTTAGGCGTAATTAATTTGTTACTGCTGTTATTGAGATCATGTAATGTAGGATAAAATAATAAAGCTTGTTTTATTGTTGCTTTTAGTTACCCCTGACGAAGGGCTTGATGTGCCCGAAATGCATTGGGTTAATAAAATACTGCTTTGGATGAACGTTTTTGCGTCTGTACGTGTTCTTGAAATAAGGTCCGGATGGACAATCCTGAACATGAGAAACCGGTGACAATTGGCATGTTACCTTACGTGTGAAACTAAAAAGAGGAATTAGAGTGGAATATATGACGAAAGAAAAGAAAAACCAGGAATAATATTATGTACTAAAGAAGAATCATGCAAGTAGCATCACGCTGTGCCGTTGGAGTGGGGGCGGGCAACCGTCCCTTAAATACAGAGTTAGTGGCGCCAGAGCTGAAAGGGAATGCAGTCTGTGATGGGGCCTGTACAATGGTATAAACTCTGCCATAAATAAATCAAGACTCAGTTCCAAATGTGTGACCTACTTGACCGCAGTGTAGGCCGGAGGCAGCGGTCAGCAGGGGCCCACAGCCAGGTGTCATTGGCTTGCGATGCACAGAGTTAGTGGCACCAGAGCAGTTGTTGGTACTGTTCGATCACCTCCATGACGATGATCCTTTTTCCCTCCGGACTGAACAGCGTCTTCCTCTTACTCCTCTCTTTGCGTACAATGATATGAACTCGGCCATTGAATAATCAAGACTCAGTTCCAAATGTGTGACCTACTGGTCCGCATTGTAGGCCGGAGGCAGCGGTGGAGTACGTCAACGAGAAAGGAGTGCTGGGGGCCTGTGTCGCGGAGGCCGTGATGGTCTGAGGAGGCTGCCAAGGTCGCAGGCCTCGGGCTTGGAGCTTGCACCGGCATGTGGTGAGCCCTCTTTGACACACGCCGGTGTCGGCAGGTGAGCAGTGAGGCCTGGTTGCGCAGGGGCGGCCAAGACAGGTCTGGGGACCAGCGGCCTGGGGTGCAGCAGGCGCACAGGATCGCAGGCACCGCCGCTCACAGCATCGGCCTCGTGGGGGGCTGAGAGGCGCCGCCCTGGCAGACACGTTGGCCATTCCGGCAGAGAACCACGCCCGGCGCAACATGCTTTTTCTTCACACCCCTACGCTGGCCTGGCGTACGCCGGGCCAGCCCACTCCGCTCATGCTTACAGGGGGGGACGTAACGAGTTACATTTCCGTGATCTTCCCCACTGCCTGGGGTAACATGGTTGCGTCCACTGTCCACTACACTCCAGACACCAGCAGTATATGTCGACATGGACATGTCTGTGGTCTGCTGACTGCAGTCTGGCCAGCACATCCACGCCACACTTGGCATTGTGTACATTCTCATTCATGGGTCATTTGCCTCCTTCGCACATGCCTGGTTCCCACCTCTCCCCACATTCTGCTATTGTGTGGCTGAGGTGCCATGCCGTTGATGGCTTGTGTACATGGCTGGCCCAGGTTACCACAGTAAGTTGTGCTGTCGTGTGTGGTACGTGGGCATGTTGTTTGCATGTTGTATGTGGGTTTGTAATGTGTGCATTCCCAGAGTCGTGAGTTGCATGACTGTGGAGTTGAGGTGTGTGGTGTGTTCATTTGGTACTTACCAACGAGCAGTGCATTCCCATGGGTGCCATCCTGAAAGCGCTGGTTGATGATGGACTGTCGGAAGATGTAGAAATCATGCACACTGCCTGGGTAGTTGGTGACGACATTGGTGAAGAGTCCCAGGTGGTCCACTATTGCCTGCACATTGATGGAATGCGTGTGCTTCCTGTTGCGGTAATTGTGTGCAGTGGCGGCAGGGGGCACAAGGAGTACATGTGTGCAGTCGATTGCCCCCAACACGTGCGGGAAGCCAGCTATGGCGTGGAAGCCTTGCTTGGTCTCCAGCTGTTCCTGCACAGTGTGTGGGGAGTAAAGGTGCTGGGGTACCAAGCTGATGATGGCATCCTAGACAGGTGTGAGGAACTTGGATAGGGCTGGCTGTGAGACTCCTCCGACTCTGGCAGTTGTTGGTTGCAAGGTACCGGAGGCCAACAGGTGCAGCACAGCCAGCAGCTTTGTGTGCGGAGGGATGTTGGTTGTCCACTGTGTTGGTCAGGATGCGGAGGATGGTTGCCTTTTGAGCCTGTAGTGGGCAATGACATCCTCTGGTGTTAAGTCTGTGGGGCTGGTGCGTTTTCTGAAGGTCCGCTGTCTTTGTCTGCGCTGCCTCTGTGGTAGTGCGGGGGGTCGGGGGGACTGGGGGGGGGTGGCGGGCCTGGGTGTGGTGGCGGTGGGTGTTGTGGCCCTCTTGGGGCTCCGAGGTGCATGTTCAGTAGCTCCATGGCATCTGTTGTTCTTCAGGTGTGGCTCTGGCCTGGCCTCCCTTTTGTGGTGCAGGTTGTCGTCCGACTTAACACCAGTTAAGAGCAGGTGTTAAATCCCTGCTGCTAACGCGCCTTATCGCCTGTTTTGGGATCTTATCGCCTATCTGGCTGGTCGTAGAGAATATTGCTAAGTGGTGTTTTTGTGGATTTTTGCACAGGAACGCCTACTCTGCATCTCATTAGCGTTAGTTGCCGGGGTCATCCGTGGCGATGTTTTTTACGGCTGCTATCGCAGGAAAACCGGCGATTTCGGCTGTTAGCACCAGCTTGTGAATGGTGCGATAAGTTTATCGCCACTTTGGCTGCGATAAAGTGTCACTAACTCGGCGATAGGTCCTTGAGAATATGCCCCTAAGTATTTTGTCTTAAGCTGCTGGACCTGATATGCCAAAACATAATTTTATTGTTTCTAATGAAATGGTTAAAAAAAGATATCCGAGGAAATATAGAAAGTTATTTTGTTACTCTTACTCGTAGCAACGCCTAGCAATTCTAGAGTTTGAGTGACTTCTGTTTCCTGGATACTTTACCTATTTGATTTCTGACCCTGCTTTCTTCAGTAATTTAACCAGCTGAGCTTGCCTTGTCTCTGTTTTCGTCTTTACTTTTATTTTTTTACTCATACAATGATCATTGTTTCGTGAAGACTTTTATCATAATCTATTTCCTATTCATCTCTCCTCTGCATGTTTCTTTCTGTTATCGTTAATATAACTGTACCACAAGGGCTTGGTGGTATTGTTGCTTGTTAGTGGGGACAAATACACAGCGGCAGCTGGTAGGGAACGGTGGTGGGGGCGGGGGAAGGTGGGGGATTAGGCAAAAAAGAAGACTTACCTGCTGGTTGCCAGCCACCGCCTCTCCTCCAACGCTGGAACTAGGAAGCACACAGGCTCCCAGACTCCCGTGGCCAATCACGACGCTGCCTTACAGCAGCGTTGTGATTGGCCTAAGTGCCGTGGTTCGGTAGTCGGAGCTTTTGCATTTTCTCCACCCAGGCGGTGCACTGCAGCCAGGGGAAAACACGCAAAGTCAAGCGCACTTAAGGTGCAGCAGTTACCACTCCACCTCCCTCTGGGTCAGTGGAGCCCAGCCCGGCCACCCTAACCTGACTACAACTGCAATCCTGAAAATAAAATGATAACGTTCCATTATTATAATTGTATTTTTCCTTTGCACTGCTTTAAAGCAGTGGGGCGATGCTCCTCCGCCTTAGTGGACGAGCCGCCGCTGCAAGTATAATCATGTTGATTAGATTTTGTCAATCCAGACCCTGTTTGCTACTTTCCATGGCATGACTGGAAACCAGAAGCATCCCTGGCAAACATGTTCAAACCTGAGTCTTTTTTTTAAGTCTCAGCTACAGACGGATTTAGCTGTCTGGTGGAAATCGTATTGTTTCTAACAAATGACACATACTTAGAGAGAGGGCTTTGGGGTAGCCCATTGCTCATGATTGAATGGCTGTTATCCCTATCCCTATCCTGCTCTTGAATTGCTTACTTTTTTCCCTATTCTTGTGTTCATATTGCAGGTGGTACTTCGGCACCAGGGTGTTCTTGTGGTGTGCTGACTTGAGGGGACTCTTTTTTTCTTCCGCATTGAATGCTCCGGAGAGTGAATGTGTTTCCTCTTTCTCCCGCTTCCTCCTTAACCTACCCCACACACTGTTTTTCTAATTCTCTTCCCCTACTCTCAAGGACTTCCTGGTCCTGTGCCCCATTTTAAATAATTTTTATATATGCATTTTTTTTACAAAGGCCCATCTGCTGCAAAGTGCTACGAGCCACTCAGCATCATTTATTTGTGTTGGTAGGAACTTCATTTTCACTCCCTCCTTAAAAAAAGTTTCGTTTAACATTCTAAATTGGCCATCTGCCAAGCTACTATGGTAAATCAAAAATAGTTGCCAAGCATCACAATAGATGCACAACAGCTATCTTGAACCTTTGACTAAAGTGATGCAAGATGGAGGAGAAAAGGTTATGGTCACTCAGCTAGTGAACTCCAGCTGCTTTAGTCCACTGGACCACCCTTTCTAGTGATGTTCTGCGGATCAGAATTCTGTAGAGGGGATGGTAGATGTTCGTTTTCTGAGGAGATGGAGTTCATAAGATACGGATTTAGTTAGTTTAATGATGTTGTCATTTGGGATGTCGTTAATGTGTAAGATGTACCCGAGTGACTGCCCATGGAACCAAGTATGGATAGATCCCTAAAAGATGAAGAGAGGAAAACCAATTCTGAACAGGGGGAGGTTTTTCAGTTGAGAATAGGAGAAGGAATTTGGGGCCAGATGTACAAAGGTTTTTTGCGAGCACAAATGGGTTTTAGACCCGTTTGCGCCCGCAAAAAACCAGTGGCCCATGTACTAGTCCCATTTTGCGAGTCACAAATCAATTTGCAACTCGCAAAATAGGATTAGCGACTCGCTATTAGGAAGGGGCGCTCCGAGGGCGTCCTTCCTAATAGCGACTTCTTAAGCTATGTAAGAATGTTCTGCGACTGCAATTGCGGTCACAAAACACTCGCAGTTACCACCCTTCTCAGAAGGGTGGTAAAGCACTCGCAAACGGGAAGGGGTCTCCATTTGTGAATGCATGCGCAAATATTTTTTAAGGGCAGGCAGTGGTCCCAGGGACCACTACCTGCCTTTAAAAAATGAAACTGAAAAGTTTCATTTTTATTTTTTAAATGCATCCCGTTTTCCTTTAAGGAAAATGGGCTGCATTTAAAAGAACTGCTTTATTTAAAAGCAGTCCCAGACATGGAGGTCTGCTGACCCCAGCAGGCCACCATCCCTGGGAGTGGCAGCCATTCCCAATGGGGTCGCAAATTGCGATAGCCTCATTAATATGCATGAGGCATGCAATTTGCGACCCCATTGGGAATCGCAAACTGTCTCAGACACTGTTGTGCATCCTAATTAGAGAGTCACAAATTGCGAGTCGCAAATGCGACGCAATTTGCGACTCGCTAATTGGCGGGTCTTTTGAGGGCTGAGTTTTATTGAGAGTGACTGCATGTGCAAAAATACAGAGGAAGGACTTAAGAGTTAATATGGTTGTTAGCTCTGACAGTCGGAGGTACAACTGGATGCCATCACCATACTGCTGAATGGAGATGGTATTTTATTTAAGAATTGTTGCTAGAGCTTCCATATTTAAGTTGAACGGGAGAGGTGATAGGATGGATCCTTGTTGCAACCATATTTCTCTGGAATTGAGGGAGAATCAAAAGAGTTGAGTTTCATTAATTGAGATCTGGAGGAGAGGAATGATTTAAAAGATTAATGATAAATGATTCTTTGTATGCAGTTGACTGAGATGGATGCAGAACAGTGTCTTGTGTATTTTACTATCGCCTTATAGCCCATTTCCGAGGGCTCGACTGGTTGCTAAAGGCCATGAACCCGTGTTATAGGCCTGAGCCACAGGAGAGGGTCTTTAACGAGAGAGAGGGCCTTTAACAACCAGTGTAGTACGAGGCGAAAGGGCTATAAGTCTATTAGAACATTCCACCCACTGACTCGGCAGCAGACTATAAGTCTATGTTATTAGTGATTTCTGATTTTAACATTTCTTGTGGTGATTTGGGTGAGTGAATTATGTGGGTGGCTCATATTTTACTTGGAACACTATTGAGCTGTTAAAGGGGCTCCATTAGGGTTGCCACCATGCCGGTTTTATACTGGCAGCACTGGTATTTGAATGCCCTGGCTGGTACAGAACTAAGCAAAATCACCTAAAACAGGCAATTAAAACCCTTATATGTACATACTTAAAACAGCAAATAGAAATAGAAAACCTTTTAAATGTGTTCTAGAGCTGCATTAATGATCCCTGACTAATAAATAAAGTAAACAAAGGCAGAAAGGTCTTGTTACAATAGAATACACATTAATTTGTGCTAGACCTGCCATCATTGGCATGGGTTTCCCCTGTATTTTTGCCTTTACCTCCTGTGTTTTTGCTGTGTGTTGGACTTCGTTTTGCTGGTCTAGATGCTTTGGGCACTTTGCCACTGCTGTTCAGTGCCAAAGTGCAAGTGTTCCCTTTGCAAATTATTGTTATGGATTGGTGATTTCATGATTTACTAATCATTCCCTAGTACAGTGCACTGTGTGTGCCCAGGGCCTGTAAATCAAATGCTGCTAGTGGGCTGCAGCACTGATTGTTCCACCCACATAAGCAGCCTGTAAATGTAACTCAGGCCTGCCATTACAGAGCCTGTGTGCAGTCTAGTACTGCCATGTCAACATGGCAAGTGCACCCACTTGCCAGGCCCTAACCTTCCCTTTTCTTACATGTTAGTCACCCCTAAGTTAGGCCCAAGGTACCCCTGTGGGCAGGGTGTACTGTAATAAAAGGTAGGACATGCCCTGATGTGTGTGGCATGTCCTGATAGTGATATACTGCTAATTTCGTTTTTCACTATTGCAAGGCTAGCTGTTCCAATAGGCTAGACTGGGGAGTTTGCTTATAACATATTATAAACATAACTACCCCTGGGAACAAGGTAAGAAAATAAAGTTTAGTATGCCTGAACTGAATGTTAAAATGCATCTTTTAGTAAGGGTGATTTTTACAGTCTGTGTTTGAGAATACCACTTTTAGAAAGTAGGTATTTTCTTGCTTAGCCATCCAGTGTGCCTCTGCTGGGATGTGTATTGACTCTCTGGTTTTGGAGTGACAGGGGCTGCGGCTGTGCAGTGGCTCCAGATAGTCTGGATGATTCAGGGTTGGGCTAAATAGACCTGGGCTGCATTTAGAGTAGGGGGAGGAGATTTCCTTTTACCGAATGGGCCTGGTCTGCCTTCCACAATGCTGTCTCTACCTCCTGCCAGGAAGCTGCACCAGAGAGGACAAAACTGGTTTTGACTGAGCACAGGGCTTCTCTGCCACCAGAGAACAAAGGGTTTTGCTGTATAAAAGAGGGGCCCAGACCCCAGTCTTTTAGATCACTTCTGGAAAATCAAGAGGAACCTTTGCCAAGGAGTAGAGCTGGAGAAACAGAGGAGGAATACTGCCCCTGTGCTGTTTGCTGTCTGGGTTTGGCCTGCAGTGTCTACTTTCTGCCAAGTAAAGGGAAAAGGACTTAGCTGTTTGCTGTGTCCCCTGCTTGAGGAAGATCTCCAAGGGCTTGAAACTGAGCTTGCCTCCTGTTCTGTGGATTTTTGCCATTTTGGTTTTGTTTTGGTTTAGATAAAGATTACTTATTTTTCTAAACTGGTGTGGTGTCCATTTCTAGTGTTTTCACTGTATTACTGTATGTGTTCACAAATGCTTTACACACTGCCTCTGAGATAAGCTTGTCTACTCGTGCGAAGCTACCAAGGGGGTGAGCAGGGGTTATTTTAGAAGTGTATTCCCCCTTACCCTGACTAGGAAGAAGGGTCCCTACTTGGACAAAGGTACCTACCTCTGCCAACTAGAGACCCCCATTTCTAACAATTTGTTTTAAGTACGATTTAGTATCATGTCCGGGACTTTGCAGACTCTTGAATCAACAATAAATGGCTGGTATGTTTCTGTTGGAAAGGTGGCAATTCTAAGCTCCTTTCTAACCAGAGAGAGGTCCTGCTTGACATTTTCTAGTGCCATTTTGGAGAGTCAGTACTCTAGACATGCCAGCCAATGGGGGACTCTTTAAATAAGCTGGCTGCCCACTTGAGCCCTATTATTTGTATGCGGTTGACTGAGGTGGATACAGAGCACCGTCTTCTGTATTTTACCACTGATTAGTATTGATTTCGGATTTTAGCATTTCTTTTGACAAAACTGTGCCAATGGATTGGAAAACTTTGGAACTTTTAAATAGGCTCTGTTCTATCTGGAGAGAAATGAAAATTCAAATGCTTACTGCTTGACATTTTTCAGCACCGTTTTGGAGAGTCAGTGCTCTAGATGTGCTAGCCAGTAGGGGACTCTTTAAGGAGCTGGTATAAGCAAAAACAGAATTATGCCCCCTCAAACGCCAACGGCGAACGAAATATGCTGAAATAAACAAAGAAAGATTTAAACAAGGCATGAAGTATAATAGATTTAATTTGTTGTGTGTAAAAACTGCTATTATACCAATAGAATAACTGAAGTCTCCAACATTCAGAAAAAGGTTTTTGATATTGTAAATAGACTTTCTTTGGCAGAAATGTATCTCCAAAATGCACCCCTTCCCAAGAATTGTGCGAAAAGTTATATATTTTTTTATCTCTGGAATTAGAGAAACCAGAGAACTAACTAAAGTCAAATTGATACACAGCAAACTACATTACACTAAACTACATTATTCGGTTAAATTGACCAATATGTATTAGTACAGTTTCCTCCATTCCTTTTCTGGAGATGAAGCTATCAAATACCGCAGAGAGATCTAAAAGAAACATTAGGAATACACCTCCATCATCTAAGATTTTAAGTGCATAGTATTTGAATGCCTCCTGTTTCTGTTCTAAATTTAGAGTTAAAACCTGATTAAATTGGGTTTAAGAAGCTGCTATTCGTGATATGGTTTAGGAGTTGGGATGCAACAGCTCTATCATTTATTTTTCCCATGAACAGCAATTTTGGATCCAAATTTAGCTTCTTGAGGAGTGAGTGATGTGTTCAGATTTCAGAGCCAACTGGAACATTTCTTTTGTCTAGATGTGCTATCTATTTTGAGCAGAAGAGGTCAGATATGTTTTCTACATTACATTAGTAAAAAAACAGGTATAGGATCCTTGAGGTATGAGGAAGAATTTGTGGAAGACATGATTTACAAAATGGATTGTGTATTAAATTTTGTGAGCTGGACAGGGAACTTTAAGCATGGAATTACCTCCAGTCAGCAACTAAAGGAAGAAACTATAGGAGTGACTCAGTAAACCAGGCAGCCCCTAAAACTTGGCTAGCAGTAGCATGTAGCTATGCCTTCATCAGAGTTGGGTGTGTCTTGGGAATTCCAGCTAAGACAGAGTTGCCATAGTTCATAATAGATGGGACCAAGGCCTGCACCTCTACTTTCAAGTAGTGCGCAGCTGAGAACAGTTTGATCACCCGGATAAGTTTAAGATGTAATTTTGAATTTTTGTGGCTATGCTGATGGGGTTAGGAAATTAAGTCTTTTGTCTAGGGTGAAACACAAGATTGACAGCCTGATTCACCAATACGATTGTGAGGTTCAACTGTAATTTAAAGTCTAAACCTTGGAGGACCACTTCCACCTAGTGTATGGTAGAAATTAAGAGCAAGAAGACAAGTTAAACATTGTGTTATAACTATTGAGAAAATGGTATATTAAGATAATATTCAGTTACTCCCTTAACTTATTTACGGCTGTACCATCATCTGTAATTAACAGTTACTTAATGTACAAAAGCATCGTTCTCTCCTCACCTCTCAGAGCGAGGTGGAAAAATAATCTACCAGATAGGTTCTCTGCCATCAGAGAGAGTGTGTGCACAGAGGGCGAAAGCTTGCAGAGTAGCAACTGAAATGCTTGGTCCTCGTGCTCTCTCTCTCTGTCTGAGCCAAGTCTGGTTCATATTGACCAAGGATCAACTCAGGTCTCAAGTCCTTTCTTGGTTCAGGCCTTGCCTTGCCCTGCCCAAGTTCACATTCGCTCTCGACCCTGACACTGTGGGACCATTGATAGCCCACTGGGAGCAAGGTGGAAATGGCCACTGGCACAGCTGCACTCCTCACTACTTTGACTATCTTTATTTTGGTACGATACCACCAACACCATCATCTCAAAGGTAATCAGGGCCTGAGGGGATTTGTGGGCACAGGAAGGCAGAATTTCCAGGAGTGTGATGAATTGGTGAGTCCATCAAAGCCCATCATAGTGCTAAATAGAAAGAAGCAAAAAGTGTCAAAGGTCAAAAAGCTAAACATAAGCTACATGTAAGCAAACATTTTAACATTAAGCTAAAGCAGTAAGCATTAATATTAAAACCTGAGCCTAAGTCTAAGTTCAAAGGCTCGAGACCAAATTACATTCATGGGGGAGAAACAGGGTGTTAGATTTGGGGGTCTCTAGTTGGCAGAGGTAGGTACCTTTGTCCAAATAGGGACCCTTGAGTCTAGTCAGGGAAAGTAGGTACACTCCCGAAATAACCCCTGCTCACCCTCTTGGTAGCTTGGCACGAGCAGACAGGCTTAGTTCAGAGGCAGTGTGTAAAGCATTTGTGAACACATACAGTAATCAAGTGACAACACTACAAATGGACACCACACAGGTTATATATTTATAAAAATAGGTATACTTTATATAGATTTATCACAAGACCATAAACGACAAAAATAATCCACAATACTGTCAAGAGTGCTTAGTTCTGATCAAAAAGGCTTAATTCAAGGTTCTGTGCGAGTCGGTAGCCTCCTCCGGCTACGGCGATGTCGAGAACAAACAGAGTCTAACAAATCCAGCTGACCGCGTCGAGACGGGCCAACACAGCGTAGACAGACTCGGTCACAGTACCTTTACTTGAAGCGGCAGGCACGGGCGTGCGAGCCGGATGGCTGTTCTGTCGCGGTCGCGATGCAAAAATGGAAGCGTTGCAGGACGCGTTGTCCCTCGATGCGGTGCAGGCAGCGGCTCGTTGACGTCGTCGAGACGGAGTCGGTGAGACCAGGGCCGTGCGTTGCAGGAGCGAGACGGTGCTTCGATGCGGTGCTGGCAGGTTGCGGTGCGGCGACGAAGCCGGATTCAGGAGCTGGCGTCGATCAGTCCGGACAGCGGTGCGAGTCGGGCGGTGCATCGCAAAGCGTGCGAGCGGTGCCCAACTCCGGTGCGGTCACAGGACTCGAACTCAGCAGCAGTGACCGTGTCGGTCGGACCAGTTCGATTCGGGCGTAGCGAGCGTTGCAGGACGCGTTGTCCCTCGATGCGGTGCAGGCAGCGGCTCGTTGACGGAGTCGGTGAGACCAGGGCCGTGGCGTTGCAGGGCGAGACGGTGCTTCGATGCGGTGCTTACAGGACACTGAGTCGGTCGTGAGAGTCGGTCACAGCTCCCTACCTCTGTAGCCACTGAAACAGAGTTTCCAGCAGCAATTCACAAAGGGGGTGAAGTCCAATGGTCCTGGGACTTCGGTCATGGGGCAAGCTCTCTTCCAAGCCCTTGGAGATCCTTCACAAGTTGATGAAAGTCACAGCAAAGCAAAAGTTCCTTTCTCCTTTCTTTGGCAGTCAGGCAAACCACTGCAGGCCAATCCCCCAAGCAGCACTTCAGGCTTAGGGATAGTCTCTCCTCAGTTTCTTCTTGGTTCCGCTCCTCAGCAAAGGTTTCTTCTTGTTCCCAAAAGTGATCTAATTTTCCTGGGGTCTGGGTGCCCTCTTATACCCTGATTCTCTTTGTTCTCTGGAGGCAGAGAGGCCTCTGCCTAGTCCAAAACCAGTTCTGGTCAGTCCTGGAGCACTTTGTTTTTCTGACTCCTTCTTTCCTTTCAGAATGTGGGGCAGAGTGCTCAGCCGCCCGGCAGGAGGTGGAGCCAGCATTGTGGAAGGCAGGCACAGCCCTATTCAGACCCAGGTGCAACTCCTCCCTCCACTCTGGATGCAGATCTTTCTATTCAGCCCTGCGCTGACTCACCCTGTCTCCTGTAGCTACCCCCAGCCCCTGTCACTCAATCTCCAGACAAGGAATACACAACCTAGCAGAGGCAGGCTTGGATAGTTAGGCAAGAAAATACCCACTTTCTAAAAGTGGTATTTTCAAACACAGAATGTTAAAACCAACTTCACTAAAAGATGTATTTTATCATCCTGAGTTCAGGCATACTAAATTCGTTTTTCTACCATGTTCCCTGGGTCAGTTCTGACTATAAGGTGTAATAGTCAGTCTGCCCATTCTGGCCTATGGGGAGCAGGTAGCCTTGCAATAGTGAAAAACGAAAATGGCTGTAATTCACTATTAGGACATGCCACACACACCAGGGCATGTCCTACCTTATACTTACAATGCACCCTGCCCTAGGGCCTACTTTAGGGGTGACCAACAGGCAGTAAAGGGAAGGTTTAGGGACTGGTAAGTGGGTGTACTCACCAAGTCGACATGGCAGCCCTAGGCTGCACACAGGCTCTGTGATGGCAGGCCTGAGACACACTTTACAAGCCGCTTCTGTGTGTGGCACAACCAGTGCTGCAAGCCCACCAGCGGCATTGGATTTACAAGCCCTGGGCACACTGAGTGCACTGTACTAGGGACTGACAAGTAAACCAATCATCCAATCATGGAGTCACTAATACATATATCAATTAACGATAGGGAGCACTTGCACTTTGGCACTGATTAGCAGTGGCAAAGTGCCCATGAGCATCTAGTCCAGCAAAAACATATCGGCAACAGTGGAGGCATTATGAAAAAATGGAAGGGAGATCCACGCCAAGGATGCCAGGTCTAACACAGGGGAACAGAAGGTTCAAGAGCATAGACGTAGACATAAATGAGGCTGCAGAGAGGAGAACTGCAGGGCAGCCGAGAGAGAGGCACTGAGAGAGGCAAGAGGGCAATAAGGTAATACTGCTTTACATCTGCTGGATACCTTACATTACTCCTACATCCAGGCCCTGCCTGCACATCTGTACATCTCTACTTGTATCTTCTGACCCATATAAGTAAATTGGGTAATTGGAAGACGGCAGAAGGGGAAATGCCTGCGAAAAAAAACTTAAAATGTGTCTGCATCATGTTTATATACTCATATATCATGCTGTTTTAGTAATTGAATATGCAATTCAGAATATCTCAGCTATTGAATCAAATATGGATGTTGTTTTATATTAGCTTGAAGCTTCTTGTGACACAGAATATGTTTGCACACTTACATGGCTCTAGTAGGCCCACAAGCCACAGGGATCAGGGTTGTAACTTACACATTTCCTAACCTTCTTTTCAAACCTGGCAAAGGAAACTGGATTTGTAAGAGTAATAGGGCTAGTAATGTGTACATAAATATTAGCTTCTCCTGAAGGATGTTTTTTTTTTAGAGGAAATTACTGTACAGGTAGATGGCTTAAAGCTTGTGAAGAGAATTCATGTTCCAGAGTGGAGTGGGAAAAATGACTGACTCAAAAAACAAACCAAGTCCCAGCACCTACTCTATCCCATGGATATATTTTAAACACTTTGTGGAATAGTGATAGTCATTATTACCACAATCCTTAAGATATTTGTTTTAAATAAAGAATGTTTATGGGAGTTTTTAGAAAACAAGTCTGACTGTACCACTTTACTAAACAGGTAAACCATCTAACCTGGTGACTGACAGGCCAATAAACTAAATAAGATTGAGAATAAAATCTTAATAATAATAATTCCAGAACTTCTAAATGACTGGGTTTAAAAGAAAAACATCTTAAACATCAAACTGGTGGCTTCAAAAGCCCGACTTTTTAACAATCGACCAGATTTCTCTAATGGAAGATTCTCATGTAAACTGCTTTCTGGATTTCACCTAAGCATTCAATCTGTTCAGTCACCAGCTACTGTGGGCTAAATTTAAAAGCATTAGTCTGCCATTACCTCTTCTGAGAATAACTGAAGGCCTCTAAGATGATACAAAACCCTACACCAGGAAACATCTAAATAGCACCAGAACAAAAAGCTTTGCCACAGAGGAGTCAAGCAGGCTTCCCCATTGGCCCCACTTTTATTTAGCGTCTACACAAATAAAAGATATACCAAACTCATTAGAGGCACTCCAGATGTCCAACATATAACCAACATACACATTCTGCTCCTATTGTACACAGACTTCTCAATTCTTCTGGCATATACCAAAAAAAAAGACGACCAGCGACAATAGAAAAATACTGTGCAAACATTTTTCTAAAAATCAACCCATTCATTTCAAAGTGATGATATATGGCCAACCACAAAACGGTCACTATGCAAAACAGTGATAGTAATCAATCAAAACTTAAGACCAACAAGTTCTTTCAAATATCCAGGAGTGACACACTATCCAACCACTTATTATACAGAACCCAAGTATTATACAATTTGATAAAAGGCACAGCAACATGGAACTCAAACATCTGGAACTGTGATCCAAGCGAAAGTGGGAGGCATCTTGAGTTACAGCGCTGAAATATGGGGCACATTGATTGATCAATGAACAACAGCCATTGCCCCGGAAGTAGATCAAGGCCATGCACCAACATATGATAGAGCAGCAAATGCGGTCTATCTTTACACCATCAAGATACAGTTCAGTTCATCAAGCCACCTGATAGACATAGCTTGGAAAGATGATATGAACTCCAAGCACCCAATCATTACTAATTTGTGCAAAACCATTTCAAGTCTGAACATGGAACACTTGGTGGATGCACCAAATGTAACCAACCTCAGCAAAAATCTAACCAACAGTTTGTTGAAGCAGTTCCTATATGAGAGAAGAATGTTACACATCAATCTAAATTTGGAATCAAGGAAACACGTAGTGTAGTCCGAGCTTTTCAAAATGAAACACAGAGGGCCAGCTATGCATCCATGAACACAATGTAATCACAGAAAAAGCTATTCTTCTTGGCACAAAGTAATACCCTGCCTTTTAATGTAGGCTTTGGGAAGCCAGAAAAACTGTGAGCATGTTCCTACTGTGGTTACTGCCTGGAATCGCTGGTCTAATTTATATTGCTGCTACAGAACATACCATCTTGTTTGCAAAAGGACTATGGGGTCACTTTTAAAGAACTCTGGAATTTGAAACAAAAAACTTGCAATTATTGTCCTATCCGCGAACACAGAGCAAATCATTCCAGAAAAAGTTTGCTTCCTGGAGGAGACATGGCGTCTACTGGGGGAGGAGCATAAGAGGAGCAAACCACTGCAAAAGATAAACATTATGAACTTTTATTTACCCGGCAATCAGTCTACTGTACAACCTTCTGTAAAAATTGCTTCTTCTAAAATTGCTTTTTCACAGGTGTTTACTTTTCTTTTATTCATCAAAGGCCGTTGACCGAAAGTTCTAAATAGAATTTGGAAGCTTGGAACCTTACTATATCTGACTGCAAACTTATGCTTTGTAGTAAGCACACACATAATGAGGACATTTTGAAATTAAGTAAGCAATGAACACTTGGCCCATCCCTTTGGAATGTCAGCATCAGGAGTCAAACTTCAGTTTTAAGTCTAGTCACCAATCTTAAGCAGTTCACAAAACAGCTCAATAAACGTTTTTTTAGTGTAAGTCACTCAAAATGACAACCATACAGTACTATTTCCAGCACTATCCATCAGTTTCTTTTATTGTTCAGCTTTAAAAAGATACATTGTTGCTAGTTTTTCATTGAAAGCAAAATACAATTAAACATGTATCGTGGCAGATCTGCAGCTGTGGTGGATTTTCCACAGTAGTACGTTTGGTGTTAGTGATCGGAGGGTGATAGATCCCAGGAATGAACCGGGGCAGCCACTAAAAAGGTGAAAAACACCGACAAAATGATAACTTGGTAGGTAATCACATAAATTCTAAACAAGGGGCCCGATTCACAGAACTAACTTACGACAAAATCCTAAACTTACTACTCATGGTATTCACAGAATGCACTTACGACTGTCCTAAGTTTACGTCCGCACTCGGGCCGGAATTTCCGCACCCGGAGTGTAAGCTCCGCACCCGGAGTGTAAGCTCCACACCCGGAGTGGAAGCTCCACACCTGGAGCGGAATTTCCACCATCGGGCCGGAATCTCCGCTTCCGGGCAGGAATACCCACAATCTGGTGTTACTTGACTATATCTGATGCATTGTGGGTATTCCGGCCTGTAAGTGGAGATTCCGGCCCGATGGTGGAAATTCCGCTCCGGGTTTGGAGCTTACATTCCGGGTGCGAGCTTACACTCTGGGTGCGGAAATTCTGGCCCGAGTGCGGACGTAAACTTAGGACAGTCGTAAGTGCATTCTGTGAATACCATGAGTAGTAAGTTTAGGATTTTGTCGTAAGTTAGTTCTGTGAATCGGGCCCCATGTTTCTTCCTGTTTCTCTACCTGAAGAAAAGTTCAGTATGCTAATGCACATTTGTGCTACACTTTAGTGTATGTGTGGAAAAAAAGGATGCATTGAAATGTCTGATTTATGTAGAATTGTATGCGAGATCCTGGTGAGTTTTGTGATTCACAGTAAAATTGGAAAATGTATGAAAATCATGAGCCCTAACCTTAAGGAAACTTTCATGCAACTGCTCCTCCAGCTGTGGTCTGAAATAATTTGTAATGCCTGTGCTAAATTTGTGAATAGCTCATTCACAAAAGAGTACGGGGGAGATTTACAAAAAAGTTGCGCAACGCAGCCCCCGCGAGGCTGTGCTGCGTTGCACGACATGGAGGGAGCAGGAGAGCGCCATATTTTTAAATATATGGCTCTCTTCTCCCCTTTCCCTTGCGCCAGCGCTGATTTCAGCAGCCATGCACACACCTTAGCGCTGTAGCGCTAGGGTGTGTGCATGAGTGTAGCATAGGTTTTGTACAGGAAGTGTACCCTTCCTGTATAAAATACTATGCTAGACACGAGGGAAAGCTTTTCTCACTTTGTATGCGTGCTGCACAGTGCAGCACGCATGCAAAGTCAGAAAAGGAAGGAGAAATGAAAGCATTTCTCCTTCCTTGCGCCCAGTTGAAAAGGGCGCAGTTTTCTCATGTTAAACTCAATCTACTGTTTTCAGTAAATTGGGTTTAGCGTGAGAAAGCTTGGGTGGTTGCATGGGAATGTCCATGCACCACCCTTGGCATGCCCCCACGGCGCAAAGTAATGCGAAAGCTTTGCATTACTTTTACGTTATTTCCAGAGCTAAACAAGTTTAGCCCTGGAAAGTTAATTAGGAAAAAAAGATTTTGCGCCGTTTTGCGTCACTTTTGTGATGCAAACACGGCGCAAAATCTTAGTAGATCTCCCTCTACGTTTCTTTAGCCAAACCCTGGAGCTGCACTACATATGTACCGAATGCCAATGTCCAACCTTTCTCATCACTTTTACTTATGAAAGCCTATGCCAGATAAACGGTATGCGTAAATGTGTAAACTGAGTAAATAAAGTTGACCTATACACAAAATTCCCCATTTGTTTAGGAGTGCTTGGAAAGGTTTGCCATATGTAGAAAAAAGGAGAGAAAAAAACATTGTGCTAATACACATCTTTGCTGCACACATTCCTGTGGGTTGTTAACCGTGTATGTTAACTTGATGGCTACACAGAGAAATTCATGGTTTGCTGAGCTTTGTTTTGTACACTACTGGGGATTTTCGTGACTCCACATAATTCAGAAATGGATATAAATAGTAATAGGAACGCTAGCAACTGTAGATTCCATGTTTTTAAAAGTGGTCAATTGAGTTAGAAAACAATTGCAGGAGTCCTTAGTACACATTAAAAAACATATCTTCTTTTTTTTTTATATTTCTTTCTTTATTTTCTGAAGAACATTCGTAACTCCATACACAGTGGAAGCATACAACATCATATCACTGCTGTGCTATGTACAAAGCTATGACAACAATAAGAGGAGCGTGAGCATGATAAATCCACATAATACAGAGTAGCGATACAGCTAGGAGTAACTGAGCGACTAATGCAGAATTGCAAGCACTGCGATACATATCAAGAAATATTCCAAACAACAACCAAGGAAAGGGTGGGGGAGACCATAATGTTCGACGTGCATCCGTAATGTCTTGAGCGGAGCCTTGCGGACCAGTGTTGTGCACGCAAAGGATGCCCACGTAGCATACCAGCACTAGGGCATGGACGGATTAACGAACATATCTAAATATAAACAGTGAGACATTAGTGTGGATTTACCCAGGTGTTTGTTTTTGCTGTACACAATGCAGAGATCACTCTTAGTGGTTGTTTACTACATTATTCTTTCAAATCCACCATGGAATAGCTCAGTCAGATGATGAATGTTTTGATAACACTTAAATGAGAGTGATCTTTGAGTATCCATAAGAGACATATTATCGTCGTATAATTTTCTTAATGATTATTAAATGCTAATTAGTATTTCTGTCATGCACTTTAATCAAAATAGCAACTATAGCCTATTTAATGATACGTATTCCCAAAGTATCAATACACATTTACTTATAATTAGATGCTGAATGACAAATGTTGTACAGTCATTACTGCAATTAGCAATTGTGGCAGAAAGAATATTTTGGTTTATATCAAGTGCATGAATTGCCACATGAATACTAAGTAGTTAATGACTGTGCTGCTGGTTGGATGAAGCAATTGAATTATCTGTCATGCATGCTCTTTGTTTAAGGATTGCTGTGACAGAATTAAAGAAATACCTTGTCAAATAACTTTACCTCAATTTAACTAACTCTATAATTTCACTGTTTGCTTTTCCTATATAGGAGATGGTATGATGTATGAGTGAAATAATTGTGAGTGTAAGAACTGATTATTTTATATATATATATATATATATATATATATATATATATATATATATATATATATATATATATATATATATATATATACCTACTGGCGGTCGCCAGTAGGTAGTTATAGTTAGGACCACGTTTCCATAGGAAAAGCATTTTTTGATGTGCTTATAACTTTGGCGTCGTTTGACGAATCTTTACGAAATTTTCCCAAAAGTTCCTCTTTTCAGGTCAGCTCCTATCCTAAAAGTTTGGGGGATTCGTCAGGGGGGGGGCAAAGAAAAAAGGGGGGTCCCAAAACGTGTTTTCTCCATGCAATTGCCATAGGAAACTTTAGACAAGGCTACAGGTCAAACTGCTGAACGGAATTACGCCAAATTTGGCAGAGAGAAAGGTCTTGGTTCAGAAAGCACGCTTGTGTTTAAATGGGGTAAATCCGTTCAGTAGTTTTTGAGAAATATCAAATTTTCCAGATATCGGTATTTGAGAATTCTGACATCTGATTGGCTGAGGCGTTACGAGCACGAGCTTGCGGCTCATTGGCTGCGAACTGTTGAAACTAGGAAGTGTTGGAAGCCATTTTGTGATTCAGTCCGTCAGCTCGCATCTCTCCCTCTAAAAGGCATCGGATCCGTAATTCTACCTCTGCGAGGCAATACTGAAAATATCCCGCAGGTCTGTCTGTGCGAGATACTCCTTTTATGCTCCCTCTCCCCACATCATCAGCTTGCGGCTATGCCTTTAGAAGCCAGTCCGTAGGCTCGCAGCTCTGTGTCTGCGAGCCGTCGGGCCCGCAGCTCTACCTCTGTGGGCCACCTCGTTAGCTCGTAGCTGTGTCTGTGCTAGGAGGCCCGTCGGCCCGTTACTCTCCCTCTGCGAGTTAGCCCATCGGGTTGCAGCTCGGAGGGCTCGCAGCTGTATCTCTGCGAGCCAGCCCGTTAACTGATAGCTGTGTGTCTGCTAGCAGGCCTGTTGGCCCGTTGGTCTCCCTCTGCGAGTCACACCACAGCTCTCCCTCTGCGAGCCGGTACGGTGCTGTGCTTTTGCGAGCCAACGGCTCGTAGGTCTCCCTCTGCGAGCTGAGCCCACGGGCCGCAGCTCTTCCTCTGCGAGCCTACCCGACAGGTGTCCCTCTGCTAGTGGAACCGCAGGTGACACTCTGCGAGCCAAAATTGGGAATATAAGGCGGCTCTAAAAAGAGCCCTTGTGTTTATTAGTTGGAGCTACATGTAAGTGCGAATGCACAGCTTCAGGTTAATCAGGAAAACTCGGTTTCCCTCATCTGTGAAGTGTACTCCATCACTTCTGTAGATATCAGCCATATCAAAACGTATGTTGTTGTTGTAGATCGACCCCATTTCATGGTCTCTGAGGTATGCAGACACAGCTTTGTTGACATTCTTCCTAGATTTTTCAATCTTATGACAAAATTGGTTTGACCATTTCCACTTCTGTCTTTGGCATATATTGGAATATACAAAGACAGTTTGAGGCAAAAGTAACATAAATTGTCCAAAGGTGTCCTTCATAAGCATTTCCAAACCTACCCCAGTCAATGTGCCTAGATCGTTACCACCACAGTGCACAATCATGAGATCAGGGTGTTGGAGATGCAAACAGGTTTTAACCAAAGGGCAATTGGTGCCACTTCAATCCTCTGTGTGCAAACCATTTAATGTGCACATTTTGTAAACCTAGGTCTAAGTCAATACGTCTCTGTTCTGCATACCTCTTGCACCAGAAAATATAGCTATGTCCTACAATCCACACTAGCATTTTGAAGGTATGGCTAGAAGATATGGATAAATGTCTGTAGCTCATGCAGTCTGTTCGTAGAATGGGAGATATGTTTAAACATGGGGAACTACTTTTTTTTACATACAAAACGTTAACCGATTGGGAGATGAAATGTATTGTGTCCTAAAAAGTAGGGTGTATATTAGTTTTGATGAAAAGCATCTTTGTGATTGGTTAATAAAAAAGCAGTTTATACTTGGAGTACATATTATAGGATGAAATTTGCTCAGCTCAACCACACCTGCTAATTGTATTTGGAAGGTGCAGTTCAAACTTGAAAGAATGGTGAACTTTTGACCTCCACGTGCCGTTAAATGTTGGAAAAAATGTTGCAAAAAAAAATATCGGTAGGTTTAAAAAATGATGAACTTTTAACCTGCACGTGTCGTAGAATGTTCTAGAAAGTGTTGATACAATACCTTGAACTTTTCACCTGTATGTGTCCTTAAAAAAACTGTTTATATGGAAAGTTCAAAAATAACCAATAAAGAGAGGTTTTGCAATCTAAAAAAATAAGGAACTATTCTGATTTGTTCTTTACATGTATTTATGTGTGGAGCAACAGGGAAATTGTGCCATTACTGGTTCCATTCTTGATGAAACGGTGCATTACATGTACTGTGTGACAAGAAAAGAATTGCATGCGTTTGTGACATTTGAAATCTGCATAGCAACTACGAAGGTAAATTAGAAATTAAGAAGGTGTGTTATGTGTTTTGTAGTAGTGGTTAAGTATTTGAGACGATATTTTTAACTTTGAAAGTATTTTTTATCTCTAAATAACATAGTGTTAGTAAAGTCTGGTGTTATATTGGTTCTAAAATATGCATAATGTGTAACTAGTTGTTAAACAAGTACTTTATATATGTTTAGGAGTTTTTCACAAAGAAAAGGTGTAAGTTGTCATATGTAAAGACTGTGGGCCATATTCTCAAGAACAGCGATAACATTATCGCCGCTTTAGCGGAGTTTTCTGCCGGTAAAGCGGCGATAATGTTATCGCCATTCTTGTGAATATGGCCCTGTATGGTTTCGAAAATTCGATGTAGCGTTAATTTCGATTTGTATATCTATTCCGGCGAGATAAACAGAATGTCGCACGTTTGGAAATTATGCTCAGTCTCGAAATAGTGGAGAAGGGGTGACAGTAGAAAATGCATGTGTTATTAACTTAACAGAGATGGAAAAAAAAGAAGAAAGGTTATGTGCACAGTTTGTGGTCTCATTTTTTACACTGAGAGGTAGATTTCAATGTCAGTGAAGGCTGGTGTGGTACTGCGAGGCTTTGCATTTGGGTGTTCTTAGGAAATCTAAGTTGTTGGGGAGCGTTTCTTCAGAAGTAATTTTTTTACATATGTGAGAGATAAAAAATAAATGAAAATGTTCTTTGTATATTTTCTATACGATTTTGTTCACAGTGGTAAAGTAAATGTGATTATTAGTGATAGTAATTGTCACGGTGTGTTCCTCTGCTGAATATACGCAGGCGTTTAAGTGGTCCGGGTGTTATCAGTAGTAGGCTCCGCCACCCCTTTAAGAGAGCCGCAATTTTTTCATCCCAGTTAAAGCTGTTAATATACGTATAGTAAAGGGACGATACATAAAACGTTTGGAATTACACCTTCATTTACTCTGTCTACCTTGCACCACCATTTTGTGCCCGCAGCAGTACTGTTTATAAAAATAATCTACTACAGCTTTTTGTATTATAAAAATAGCACTTATAGGTTTATTGGCATATTGGTAGAATTTGTACTATATAAAGAATGTTGCAATCAGTTTCAATGGTATAGAAATGCACTGTATTATGTAGGAAATATTACATATGCATAGGTTGTGATGTTATTTTTTTACTGTAAGGTACATTTGAGTATAAGTGAAAACAGGTGATATACTGCGAACCCGTTCAGAATGTGCACAGATTACATAGAGAGTAAATGGACAAAGTAAACGTGCACGTTGCTTTGTGTATGTATGCATGGTTTGAATCATTTGATGATACTTTAAGACATAATCTAAACACTATTTGTGCTTTACAATTGGGTACAGTGCACAGTGTTAGTAGTTAGTGACTAGATGCTGGTAAAGGGATTATTTATTGCTCGTTCATACGAAATAAAGGTGGAGAGGGGCGTTTCTTTACAAGAGATATTTTATAAATGTGTGAGAGATAAAAAACAATTAAAAATGTTCTTAGTAAATTTTCTGTACAATTTTTTCACACTAGTAAACTAACTGTGATTATAAGTGATGAAAATTGTTAGGGTGTGTCTCTGTGCTGAATATACGCAGGACTTTAAGTGGGCTGGGTCTTACCGGTGCTGAACACTGCTACCCCTTTTAGACACCCGCATTTTTCTTCATCCCACTTAAAACCCTCAATATACGTATATTAAAGGAACGGTACAATAAAAGTTTAGGGATTACACCTCCAATTCCTCTCCTCATGTGTCACCCCCATTTTGTACACCAAACAGTAGTGTTTATAAAAATTAAGTAAGAGAGCTTTATCTAGTATGAAAATAGCACTTATACCTTTATTAGCATGTTCATGGGATCTGTAGTGTAAAGAGAAGGTCGTAATCAGTTTCAATGGTACAAAAGTGACGTGACATATGTTTGAAAGATTACATGGTTTTAGGAGTAAGGTATAGAGGTAACAAATAAGCAGTATAGTTTGTTATGTTTAAACGAGTATGTAGTTTTGTAAATCAGATACGGCGTTGATTTGTGCAGCACACAGTACACCCACAATGACCCTGGAACATGTCCCTGAATGCCTTGGCACACTGCAGCACACATCCAAACACCAAGTATGCCCCCATCCACAATGTGCACAGAGTGCCCCCCCTATCACCAATATCACAACCTACTCTTGCACATATGCTGAATCCTGCAAACCAGCAGATCCGTGACCCACACTGACTATGCAAGTAACACTGCATGTCGGATAGCATAGCAGCTGCGCAAACAAAATGACATGGCCCACGAAGCGACATTGACGGAGCCAAGTGCGGATCACATCCTCAAAGGAGCAGGTCACACTCCGACGTGTCCGCGTGCAACCACAACCCATGCCTTACAATACACGCAGCAGACCAACAATGCACCAGGCCACAAAATCAGTCCGCGAGCACATATCACCCAAGTCAAAAGCAAAACAGGCCCCGAAAAGCACACAATACAAAGGCACCCCGTCTCAAGGGGAGAAAGCTACACGAAATCAGAGCTGCAGGGGCAACTCCCCCACAATGCAGCCCACACACATAGCAATCACAGAACATCAGCAATGAAGGCAATGTGGTACAAAACTCCCCTCATACGGGTTCTGTGTCCGGTGTGTGTGGCGGGGTGATGGCTGCATGGCTGTGTGCCCCTGACACATCAGACTGCGTAGGTGATGGGGCTGCATCAGATGTCGACAGCACCTATGCAAAAACAATGTCTGGCTCACAGAGGAGGAGCTTGCCAAAGGGATACACCCCCATTGAACATGCGACAGTCAGTTCTTCCCTGTGTTGGGACGAGGCTCATTGTGGCACACGAGTGGACAATCTTTACAACACACCTCAAAGTTAGACACCAGTGAAGTGGCATAGGCTTTATTGGCATGTGTGTGTCAGTACGGACGAGGCAACGGCCACAACAGGCACGGACATGCTTAAGACACTTAGACACAGCATGGGTACATGTCGAGGGTCAGATGATGTTGGGGCTGAAATGGACAAAATTCATCACATATGGCAACGCTCACAGCCCACCTTGCCTTGCTGGACGAGTCATGTGTTGTTTGGCATCTGCTCAGTGCCCCGTGTGAGGGGGCACGACTCACTGTACATGGGGTCTGCATGGTGCTCTGCCTCCGGGGTGTGGCAATTGTCTGCTCTGCCGACAGTGATCAGGTGTGATGGTCCGACAGGTTCACATGTCGTGCTCCATCACCATGTGTGTGCTCGCACCCAGCAGTGTGTCCGAATTGGCAACGTTGCCAAACGACGCTGTGTTGCTCGGACCATGGACCTGCGTCGCCTTGGACAGGTGTGTGTGCACATGCGTTATTCCACGCACATGCATCCAGAGCCCGACCGAAGGCAGACGTGTCCTCTGTTTTGGTGGGATATGTGAGCAATCCCCACTGTGCAACAAGTTGTTGGGCCATGTGCTGTGGGTGGCAATAGGATGTGGCTGCAGGTACGTAGTTATTCGTCCATGAATGCCCGTGCAGCTTCATGTGCAATGTGTTCCAATAGTACGCCGTTGTCGTGTTCAAGGAACAGCAGGGTGAGCCAATCCATTAGGTGGTCCGGGCAGGTGTGCTCAGCCCACGCCGTCTCACCGATCCGCAACACAGCCCAATAGGGGAGCGCCTCGATGTGGTCACTACAGACGAGAAATTGTGCAATCTCCCATGCACAACTACCAATACATACACAGTATGTCAAGGCATCCCATGCACGGCTGTCTCTGTTACACTCCTGTTCGTGATCCAACAGGGGGCGCAGACACAAGTCATAGTCCAATTCATCAACAGTTGTGTTGGATAGGCAGACATCCATGGGACACTCGAATGTGCATGTTCAGCAGTGGAACCAGGGCTGGACGCAGGTGACATGGTCAATGCGGAAGCTGAGCCTGTAACTGATCCGCAGCACTGCCAGTGGCAGTGCGCCCAGTAAATGCAGCATACGTGCACGGTACTGTCCACGTGACGGGTGTTGTGCATGTGCCCGGTATGGCCAGCCATTGTGTTGGTGCGTCTCGTGAACAGGCACTCTTCTGGACTGCGGCTGTTGTGTGGAGGATATGCCACAGCTCTGAGCAATGATTTGAATGTGTGTGCAACGTTGTGGGACATGGGTTGCTGTTTCCGTGGGTGTCAAGGGCATCCAATGTGGGGGTACCACAGGCAGGGGCTTCTATGTGTGGGCTGTGGATAAGTCGGATGGTTTATTTGCGGAATGCGTGGTGTGGGAGTCGTCCTCATCTGCCATTGTATCTCTATAAGATGACCTGCACCAAGGGAGTTCGATGAGACCTACAATGTCAACAGACAAATGTATCAATTCTGTTTAAAATATACTACTGAGGAGGAATTAGGATAAGAATTGTAGTCCTTGGCTATTACATGTTTAGTGTTTTGTATGTATGTTGGGTATAAGTGGAGTGAGTATGCTTGTGTTGTATGAATGACGGATGTCAAACTTCTGGGGTTTTCTGATAACGTGACATGGATATGTTCCATAACAGATCTACTGTTCTAAATAACTGAGCTTGGATGTATCCAAATCTTTCTTTCCTACAGTCAAAAATCTATTTCCTGTAGTTATTGTTATTTTATGAAATAATAACTTTTCACTGTATGTTTGTAAATAATTAGTGTTTATGCATAATTTTAAATTAATGATTATATGATGTTTATATTAAAAAAAGTATGATGAATACATATGTTTAATTAATTAAAAAAACATAAAAAAAGATAAATAAACAAATTTTGATATTTTCATATCTTTGTGTCTATATGCATGTCTCAGTATATTGATATGCCCGCCAGTCTGAGTCCTTGTGGACCGCCTTTCTAAGAGATATAGGTCAGACAAGAGTGTTTCTTTACATATTGAATCCTGTTTCCCCCTTACTCTTGGACCTTCAAAGTAACCCTAGGGGGTACCTTTGTTCCTTATACGTGCACGGTACTGTCCACGTGACGGGTGTTGTGCATGTGCCCGGTATGGCCAGCCATTGTGTTGGTGCGTCTCGTGAACAGGCACTCTTCTGGACTGCGGCTGTTGTGTGGAGGATATGCCACAGCTCTGAGCAATGATTTGAATGTGTGTGCAACGTTGTGGGACATGGGTTGCTGTTTCCGTGGGTGTCAAGGGCATCCAATGCGGGGGTACCACAGGCAGGGGCTTCTATGTGTGGGCTGTGGATAAGTCAGATGGTTTATTTGCGGAATGCGTGGTGTGGGAGTCGTCCTCATCTGCCATTGTATCTCTATCAGGGTGTTCCAGGCGCGTTCGGGACCAAGGTCAGAGGTGCAGGTGTCCTCCCGGCTTCCGCATTGGGACAATGGTGCTTTCATCCCTGATGTTTGTCTCACTACTACTTTTGTTTTGGGAATGTGATGTGGCTTTGGCGCTGAGATTGGGACACGGCCTTGGGCTCATGGTGTACGGATGGCGATGTACACACACATGTTGGCATGTGGAGCCAGGTGCCCGTGCGGCCTTGCGCTGCTTGTGCTATCTCACTCCGTCTCTCTCGTTCGCTCTCTCCCTCTCTTTCCTTTGTTGCGCGCATGGCACACCTTCTTCTCTTGGATTTGGTCTACCTGGCTGTGTGCTACGGATTGTCTAGTGGGAGCAGCCAGGACTCATCCTAGGGGTTGTTTCTGCTTTTGTTTGCCTGGGGTTTTGTGTTGGTGGTTGCATTGCTGTATGACTGATTCTCCATTTTTTGCTGCTTGAGCGACATAAGGCAAGATGTTTGTTTTGGAATTCGTGGTGTTGGTGTGCAATTTCTTAGTCCGGGGTTGGGGGTGGTGCCGGGGGGGGGGTGTTCCGGGTGTGGGATGGGGTCCTGGGGTGTTGGCGGTGGGTGTTGTGGCCCTGTTGGGTGTCCGGGCCGCATGATGAGTTGCTCCATGGCATCTGTTGCCCTTCAGATGTGGCCCTGGGTTGTGCTCCCTTTTGTGGTGCTGGCTGCCGTCCAACTTTACACCAGGTCAGAGCAGGTGTAAATTTCCTTGTGCTAACGCGCCTTATCGCCGGTTTTGTGTTTTTATCGCGGATGTGGCTGGTCGTTGTGAATGTTGAGGTGTGCTGTTGTCTCGGCTTTTGTCACGGGAACGCCTACTCTGCATCTCATTAGCGATATTTGCGAGGGTCCTCTGTGGCGATGTTTTTTGAGGCTGCTATCGCGTGTATACTGGTGCTGTGGGCTGTTAACACCGGCTTGTGAATGGGGGGTAAATTTATCACAAGTTTGGCTGCGATAAAGTGAGGTTAATTCGGCGATGGCTCCTTGTGAATATGCCCCTTAATCTTTCCCCCCTCTCCCTCTCCATCTCCATGTCGGTGGTTTTTGTTGCTGTCTAACAGTTGATCTGTACTTGTTTATGTACATCCACAATGAAATGTAAGCCTGTACCATATTTTTGCTAATATGGTGCAGTGTTATGCTTGCTAAGATGCCGATAGAAGTGTTAAACTAATAAGGGTAACGTTTACATGTGCCATTTAGTTGAGAATATCACTCTAAGTAAACAGATAACAATTTTACAAAATAGTATCTACAAAGTTATGTGTAGTGGGTTGCAGAGGAAGTGGCGTGGGACGTTGGGGTGCATGGGATGGGGGTGGGGCGGGGGGCGAGGGAAAAGTAGGAGGTAGTGGAGTCACATATAAAATGGGAAGGTGAATCTAAATAATTCAATAAATACGTGCTGTATGTCGGATGACACTACCTGCCACCATACTGTTCCCTTATTCCGCTTCAGTACCATGCAGCATTTCCTTTGCATGCCGCCACTGGAACTTATATAATTGTATGTGATTATTTTGACATATTGAATAGATATAACAAATAATTGAAACTTTTTTTTCATTCGCAGAAAATTATTTTGTTTGGATTAAAAATTGAAAATGCCTAGAAGAACTGAAAAAAAAGGAAAAACAAAAAGGCAATCTACTTAACCCCTTCGATGCTCGTGACGAGCTCAGCTCGTCATGCTGCGCGGTCGCGCTGTGCGCATGACGAGCTGAGCTCGTCACGACCACACCCGCGATCGGAATGTCCAGCACAGGAGCGGAATTCCGATCGCGGTCAAGGGGTTAAAGAAAAGTCAAAAATAGGGATTAGAAGAAAATAAAAGTACTACAAAAATAGTTTCTTCTGGTAAAAACACTAGACAATTTCTAAAAAAAGTACTACGAACATTTAATGAAAATAACATCACACAAACGAAAAATAAAAAAATTTCAAGTAAGGAGAAGCAGACTTTGACTTCAAATTGCAAGGGAAAAAAACATGATAAGAAAGAGTATTTGTTACCCGTAGACAAAAACAATTTCAAGAAATTCGTCAAAGAGTTTTTCGAAATAGAGTAATTCAGAATTTAATAAAAGGATGCCGCAAATATAAAAAGAAAGTGCTGCAATTGAAACAGAAACAGCGTGTTGAAAGCACAGTGGATAGTGCTTTTAAGTTAAAACAAAAAATATTTATTTTCATTTTGAAGAGGATGAAAGTGTTGGATAAAACAATGAAGATGAACAGAAGCAACTTTTGTAAAATCTTCAGTGGAAAATGGAAACATACATCTAATAGTGAACCTTTTTTTAATGAAGAGAGTTACTTCCAAGAAAATAGTTTACCATTTGCAGTTGATACTGGAGGTCGTTGCTACGAAGTTCAGAATGGTTATCCTGTTGTAAAAGAGGAAATGGTTACTGTTAGTGCAGAACAGTTAATAGCTGAAGAAGTGCAAGGGAAACGCACACAAGCTCCTACACAAGCTCCTGTGTATAAGTGGGGTTGTAGCAGTATTTGTAGTATTCGACAGGAATCTATTGATATAATGCGAAATTTGTTACGAGAATATAAACAGAAAAGTGTAAAACAGAAGATTAGGTTGTTACAAACACTAGATCCTTGTAATGTAAGAAAATATACTGAGAAACATGGGCATTCTCTGGCTTGTCTTTCAAGAAAAGTGTGTAAAAGTGTTTTTCATCACTTAAGGATGTTAGCAGTACACCATTCAGAAATGCAGAAGTTTGTAAGGAAACTGTACTATGTATAAAGTCCTGCATTATGTTTAGGTGAACTGAATACAGCTCTTTTACACGGTTCTTTATCAGATGTACAAAAAAAGTGTGATGATATTCAGTTCCGATATTTTGGTTCAGCAGAGCAGTGTATAGAAAGTGAAAGTTTGACAATTACAGATGTTGAAGAAAATGGGAAAGTGATTATGATTGATCAGTTTGAAGAAGAAATTGGAAAGTTTAACATAGTGTGCTCTGAAATTCCAAACTATGTTTGTGTTTGTTGTCGACGTACTAATTATAAAACTCAAACTAGGAATGTTGATTTGTATTTGAAATCTGAAAAGAAGAATAATGATAAATAGAAAGAATTTGCAACTTACTTGTTAGTGGAAGGTCAATTTGAGTTAGGCAGTGATCAACGTATTTGTAAATATTGTTATAACAAATTAGAAGAGAACAAAATGCCCACTAGAGAAGTACATAATAAGTTAGAATTAGTAGCTATCCCGGAGGAACTGGCAGATTTGAATACATATGAGTCAGTTCTAATTCAATCTGTTCAGCCATTTCAAACTATAATTTGCATGGAGCCTAAAACAGGTAAAATGCCACCAACAGACTTACAAAGAGGGCTGAAAGGAAGAGTAGTGTCCTTACCTTTGGATTTTAAGAAAATTATTGAAATTGTTGGTGGAGACAAAGATGAAAATGAAGCAGTAGTCATTCTAGTAAATGGAGTACCAACAAAGAGTCGGAAAATATGGCAAGAATTTGTGGATGTTAAAAAACTTCAAAAGGCTACGTTATATCTTGTGGAGAATAATATTTATTATAAAAGTGTAAATGTGGAAGAACAGGTAATAAATTTGGAAGATGAATCTGAAATTTCAAGTGGTCAAATAGAGAAAGTGGACAAGTCAAGGAGTGAAGAGATTTATGAACATTACACAATATGTCCTGTACATTCAAAAGAAGTAATAGGAAACAGTATTGAGTTATTTCAAATGAAAAAAGCAAAGGGAACTCCAATGAGTGTATGGGAGAAAAGCTTAGAAGCTCGTTCTTTTCCACAGCTGTTTCCTACTGGAGAAGGTGGACGATATGATGACCGACCTGTATGTATTCCAGCTTCAGAATATCGCTCAACAAGATTATACTCTGAAGATCCTAGATTCCGGCAGTGTATACCATATATATTTCACCTTTTGTTTGCAAGTGATCTGTCTTCTCTGTCCTATGCAGTGAACCACATACTGAAAACTGGAGTTCAGCAATCACTTCTTTCAGCGAAAGAATTTGTGGAGAAAGTTCAACAAACAGATGAAAATTTAAAAGCGCAGTTAATTAATTTGATGGCATGTCAACGAGGAACAAATGAGTATTGGTATCGTCGTCATGGAGAACTGAAGTGTATGTTACGGAACTTAGGTACGCCAACATGGTGTGTGACACTTAGCTGTGCAGAGTATGCATGGGAAGATTTGCTTGAATTTCTACGAGAAGCAAATTCCAATATAAAGAATGTTGAAATGAAGACACCTGGAGAACTGTGTTCTTTGGATCCTGTAAATGTGTGCAGATATTTTAATGATAGGTTTCAAGCTATGATGTCTTTCATCTGCAATAAAAATAATCCACCTCTTGGAGAAGTTACCGATTTCTTTTGGAGAAAGGAGTACCAAGCGAGAGGTGCTCCTCATATACATATGCTATTGTGGATCAAGGATGCACCTAAATTTGGAACTGATTCAGATGAAATAGTATTGTCTTTCATTGAACAGTATGTGACATGTGAGATTCCAAGAGAAGGAGGAGATAGAAGCTTGAGACAGCAAGTTTTACGTTTCCAGAGTCACCGTTGTGGAAAGTACTGCCGATGAAAATACAAGTCTAAAGGAAAATTTTATACCAAGTGTCGGTTTGGATTTCCACGTCCAGTAATTTCTAAAGGAAGAGTAAATTCTTTTTTTCTTCTGTAAGGCACACAATAACTCGCAAATCTCCAAAGAATACCTACAACTTGAAAAGAACAGAACTGTCAAAGTATATTAATGACTACAATCCGGTTATTTTAAAAATGTGGAATGCAAATATGGACATCCAGTATGTTGCAGACAACTCATTCGCTGTTGCACGCTATGTTACATCATATATAACGAAATCAGAAAAAACCGAGATGAAACAAATGTGGGAAGAAATTGCACAAGAGAAAAGCCTTAGCAAAAAATTGTACAGCTTTACTTTGAAAATGCTTTCCCACAGAGAAATTGGATCGTATGAATGTTCAGATCGCTTGTCCTCTTCAAGTTTATATTCAAAATCACGAGGGATCATTTGGGTAAGTTTAGGTATTGCCTGCTCACGAAATAGAGTGTTGAAATCATTAGAAGAAATTGAATACTTAGCAGCAAATGAACCAGACAGTACAGAAATTCTTAAAACTAATATGTTGGATACATACTATCCGAAAAGGAGTCGACATCTGGAACAGCTATGTCTGTATGAAGTACTTCAACATTACAGCTTCAAAAGAAATGTTAAACAGAATTTAAAATAAGGAAAATATGCAGTACTTGGATGTCATGGATGTTTAATAAAACACACAAAAGGTAACCTTATCAATCACAAGAAACTCAGTTGTGAAACTCCAGACAAGCGAGAATTTTACTATTTAGCACTTCTCCAACTGTTCAAACCATGGCGTACCGAATGTGAATTACTTGGAGATTTCGACTGCTACGAAGATTCTTTTAATGCATGTAAAGATAGCATTGCATGTTCAATTTTCCCTACATATTTAAAAATGTTGAATGATGAAGTTGAACAGGAAAAGACTATTACAGCTGAAGTTGCAAATGAAAGTTCTCAAGATAGTCAAAGTTCTGGTCCATGTAATCAAGATCCACTTGGCCAACCAATAGTGGAAAATGAAGCAGCGATTGCTATGTATGAAGTGGAAATTGCAATGCAACAAGCACAAGAGGAGAATATTACATTGGAAAAGTAAGAAGAACAAGTAAATATTGAACAGAAAGAAATATATGTACAAGTGAGAGAACAGATAGAACATGGTTTGTTGCATGAAAAAAAGAATGTGTATGTTCATCATTTAAACCTATTCTGATGTACATCAGTGGTCAAGCTGGAACGGGTAAAAGTTTTTTAATTAAAGTTTTGACCAGTTATCTTAAAAAACTACTGGTTCACATTTATCTTGTGTAGTAACAGCTCCAACTGAATTAGCTGCGCACAATGTTAAAGGAATTACTTTGCATAGATTACTAATGTTACCAGTTGAGCATGATAATAAATTAGAATATCAGAAGTTGTCTGGAGAAGCTTCTTATGAAGTGTCAAGAGTGCTGAAGAAGATGAAACTTTTAATTATTGATGAGGTGAGCATGGTCTCAAACTTAATGCTTGCTTTCGTGCATTTAAGAATGCAACAGGTATTAAAAACAGATTACGACGTTCTCTTTGGAGGAAAACATTTAATTGTATTTGAAGATCTGCTACAACTAACTCCTGTAAAAGGAGAACCAGTCTTTAAAACTCTTCTACATGAAGACACTAGGAAATCTTTGGGAAGTATTGGAAATGTGAATCTCTGGGTAAATTTTGAATGTAAAGAACTCACTCAGAATATACGACAAGCAAGTGATGAAGATTATGGAAATATTCTGAAAGATGTAAGAATTGGTGTTCTAAGCAAACATGGTAAACAAGCTTTACAAAGTCGTCTACTAAAGAACTTGTTTACAACTGAAAACACACCAGCAGGAGTACTGTACAAGAACATTGCAGAAAAAAGCCAATACTTTGCTTAATGCCTACACTGGAAGAGTGTTATACATTTAATCAAGAGCTTCGGAAATTGGAAAATCAAGAAATAGTTCACATTGAAGCTATTGATAAAATCGAGCATCAAGGAATAACAATTCTTCTTTCAAATAAACTACAGACTAAATTGGATTCTTTGGAAAAGTCTGTTTCAAAAACTGCTGGCTTAGAAAAAAATGTAGATGTATGTATAAACTGTCGGGTAATTTTGTGCGTTATTTGAATATAGAACAAGGTTTAGTGAATGGAGCAATAGGGAAAGTTGTTGAATTTGTAAAATATCAAAACAGAAATGCAATTGAATTCTTGAAAATTTAATTTGATCAGATTGCAGAGGTGAAACAAATTGGGCGTTGTGCTGTATGTTTTTTGCTGGTAAAAGACTTGTATGTTCGTAGAAAACAGTTTCCTTTCTGTTTAGCATATGCAATAACCATTCATAAATGTCAAGGTTTAAGTGTAGATAATGCTTTAGTAAATGTTGGAAGAACTGTGTTTAAAGAGGGAATGGCATACGTTGCATTATCTCGAGTTAGAACATTGTCTGGTTTGTATTTAATTGATTTCGATGAAAACAAGGTTAGTGCTGATGTAAATTGTGTAAGAGAATATAATTGTTTAAGAAGACTTTATGCACCAACTTTAGGTGAATATCCTATTTATGAAAAACGTGCTGTGTGTTCAAAACGCAAACATGTTGATGAATCAAGTGTGGTTGAAAAGCAGAAAAAAATTCAAGAGAAAAGAAAAGATGCAAAGAAACAGAAAATAGAAACAAGTGATGATGTTGTGGGATACCAATTAGAAAATGCTTCTGGCGTCAACTGCTATGGTAATGTTATTCTAAACGTTATATTTTATCTAGAAGATCTGTTGGTGAAATTATGGAAAGTCAGGAAAAAGATTATGTTCTGCACTTTATACTTTATTTGAACAATTGAGAACTGACAGAAGTAAGATCCATACTGCTTCTGGTATTCGACAACTCTTGGATACATGTACTGGATGTTTAACGTTCAGTCCTAATATACAACAAGATGCACAAGAGTTTCTGATGGTTATGCTTGGAGTATTAGAAGATGAAGGAATCCAGATTGAGAGTTTATTTGGACTCAGTTACAAATGGGATCACAAATGTGAACAGTGTTCCATAACTTCTAGTACTATAGTTGACAGAGAACGATTTCTATATTTAACAATACCTGACTGCAAATCTGTACCTTTTCCGAAATGAGTAAAAGAAGCAAATCATGATATGAAATGTTCTCGTTGTCAATCAGAAATGTTATCTACATTATGCCTAGAAAGATATGGAAAATATGTAATTTTAATGCTACAACGCTGTAGACCAAATGGAAGAAAAGTGGAAACAAAAATAATTTTTTTTGTTGCTAGTCAAGTATCTATTTCTGGAAGAACATTCGCAATACTGGGTATCGTTTTCCATGCTGGAGCTGCTACCACATGTGGACATTATACTGTATATTTAAAATGTAATAATGGTTGGAGTCACTGCAACGATACACACTTGGAAATAAAATCGAGATTGCCTTATTAATTACCCAACTCATACTTGATATTTCTTAAGCAAAAATGTTAGATACATTATTCGGCCTAGAGGGAAAATGGGAAGATGCTTTAAGGAATTTATACTGGATGATTTCGGAAAAAAAATTCTACACATTATTTGGCCTTGGGGAAAAATGTGAATAGAAACTACAGAGTAAAGGTAAGATTTAAAAATTGGAAATAGTATTGAATGTGTTATTTGTGTTGATTTGGTATTGTGGTTGCAAGAATTAGTCATTTGTTTTTTTTTTAACAATCTAGTTGATTTTTTTTTTCCCCAGCTGTTTATGATGATGCTACACTGACATCACTGTGAATAGTGAAGTTAAGTAGAATCTGAAAACAGCAGAAAAAGGGACAAAAATATGTTTTCAAAATGTTAAATTATGTTGTATTATTTGATAAGTAACACTGTAATTTCTAAAATATATTACACTGCACAACAGTTTTACAGTTTATTTTCTTTTCTGTAGTGGAAAAGTTAGAAAAAACAGTACTAATGACATATAGCAGAATAGTAGTTTAATATTTAAAAACCTTAGAAATTCACTGAAAAAAACCATAGGTTTTACAGACGTTATAGTTAGAAATTAGCATTTAAAAAACCTTAGAAATTCACTGAAAAAACCATAGGTTTTACAGACGTTATAGTTAGAAATTAGCATTTAAAAAACCTTAGAAATTCACTGAAAAAACCATAGGTTTTACAGACGTTATAGTTAGAAATTAGCATTTAAAAAACCTTTGAAATTCACTGAAAAAACCATAGGTTTTACAGACGTTATAGTTAGAAATTAGCATTTAAAAAACCTTTGAAATTCACTGAAAAAACCATAGGTTTCAGGGACGTTATAGTTAGTTGGACATTTTACTCATACAAAACCATAGAAATTCCACCGTTATAGTTAGTTCAGCTAACTATAACTCGCGCCCCCGCAATGCACTGCTGATGACGTCACATATTACATCATTCATGACATGGTCAGTGACATCACTGATGACATCACTGATGACATCTCAAATGACATCACTGATGACATCACTAATGGCATCATCCACGTGAAAATCTGATGCACCTCCTCACACCTGAATATAACCTTTGATACACCCACTCTAAAATACAGACTACCAATTTCGAAAAAATAGACACATCAATACCAGTTACTAAATACGCACTGACTGGTTCCTAGGTCTACACACACATCCACTCATTCACCCATACAGTCACTCATACATGTAGTCACACATCTATACAACACTATCATATGCACTCATACACCTATACAGACACTCACACACTGCCACATATCCAGAGTTACTCACACAGCTAGTCAGTCATGCAAAGAATCAATCATACTTCCATTTACTAACCTATACAGTTATACAGACACCAGCTCACTTATTCAAACAGATACTAACACATAATTACTCTGTTATAGAATCACTGATACAAATACACACTCATCCATGCAGCGACTCTCACAATTACTGACTCTCACATATAGTTATTTATATACAACATCACTCACATATACTGCCTTTTACATATGTAGTTAATTGCACATGTACCACTGAAACATCCATTCACTCACCAACACACCCATATACACACTCACCCACCCATACAGCTGTTTCCACATGCACTCTTGAAGCCATACGCCCAGTGAATCAACCACTCACACATCTATGCACAGAGTCACACACCTCCCACCCACACACATATACACACTCAGGCAGTCATACAAATACTCAGGCAAGCAATCAATAAGTCATATAGACACTCATGCAGCTACTCACCAACCCATGCAGCAGCTTACACAACAACAGACAGACTGATACAGACTTTCACACAGTTTAGTCACTAACCTATGCATTCAGTAAGACACATTTAATCACTCACTTATACAGTCAGTCACGTACCTAGTAAATCCTCCATACAGACACTTATACAACCACTCATTCTTCAATACAGCTTGGCATATATATAAAACAAATTAAAATTTTACAGAAACACACAGTCACTGGATGATGTCATCAGTGATGTCATTTGAGATGTCATCAGTGATGTCACTGACCAAGTCATGAATGATGTAATATGTGACGTCATCAGCAGTGCATTGCGGGGGCGCGAGTTATAGTTAGCTGAACTAACTATAACGGTGGAATTTCTATGGTTTTGTATGAGTGAAATGTCCAACTAACTATAACATCCCTGAAACCTATGGTTTTTTCAGTGAATATATATATGTATATGTAAATCTTAGACATTGACGGTCACCACAGTGTAGTGATACATTAATCAGAGTTTCCATAGGAAGAATTTTTTTTGTTTTGCTAATAACTTAGGTGCTGTTTGATGAATTGTGATGACACTTCCTAATAGAAAATTTCATCCACCTCAGCCCCTTCCTAAAAAGTTTTGGGGTGATCTGTCAAGTGAGGACTGAGAATAAAGGGTATTGGCCCCAAAACACTTTTTTCCCCATGCAATTTCCAGAGGGAATTTTTAACAATGATATAGAAAACGGCTGAACAAAATTGCACGAATTTTGGCAAAAAGCAAGATCGTTACTCAGAAAGCATGCTTGTGTGAATTGTTATAAACCTGTTGATCCTTTTGGAGCAATTAAGTTTTTTTAAAGTATTTGTTTTATTATTATGCATATAGTTAATCAATACAATACAAACAGTGCACCAGTAATGAGTATGAACATTGAAGCCATCACAGAAATTAAGGTTAAAAGAAATAGAGATATTAGGTGAAGTCGTACTCTTTTGGGAGTCCCACGGTACCAGAAGTCAACATAAAGCCTTCTGATTGGCTGGACCCATGGGACCAAGACAGTTCCCGTAGGACCGAGAGCTCTGATTGGTTCCGTCCCTGAGCCCTACAAAATGATGTAAAAAACAATATAATGAGTCAGTATAGGGATACTCTGGCCCCTTAGCCCTTGTGGTGCCAAATAAAAAAGAAAACATTTTTTGGGTTCATCGTGGTTCTGCAGTACTCTCACGGGAGCCAGCGTGGTTCCTGAGTAGTCTCACAGGAGTACCCCGGGACTGGCAAAATAAAAAATATAAAAACAGACAGATCATAAGATAAGATCTGGTTGACTGTTACAACATCAACAAAGATATTTGTCCAGCCATGTTAGGACTTGGGTACTCAGTCCCCTGTCCCGTAGAAAAACTAAAAAAATATATAGGGGGAAGGGTAGGGATACCCTGTCCCCTTAGCTTGGCGGGGGTGTGCCACAGGGACCCTTTTAATCAGAGCCACGGATACACAGAGGAACTGCAGCGCCATTTTTAAAAAAAAGCACTGTTTCCCATGCTTTTAAATAGAAGTGCCCGGAGGGTCAGCAGTAATCTAGACTATTTCAATTATAGTTCATGCCTTCACCATTCGCTGCTTATACCATTCATATTATATTTTTTATAGCATTTTAAATCTTAGCATTCATAACAACACCCATGCAATCTCAAATTACATTATTTATGACAACACTATGCATGATAGACAGCCGAGTTATAGTTGATGTAGTCTGCCTAGCAAGTTTAGAACACTCTGTATGAAAGTGCATGAGTTATAGAAAGTTTTGGTCAGAGCAGAAATTATAACTTTTAGTTATAAATATAACATTTTTATTACTAAGGATTGTGTAGTTTATTTTGATTTTGTATAGAAATAAGAAATAACGTTTTCTTTCTCAACTTTGAATAAACAAATTTACAGGCATTCCTAGCCCTTCCACTTTCTCACTGTCTCCAGTGGCAGCAAAGGATTGGGAAATGCGGTGGTATATATATCATAGTCAAATATTAATATCTGGTTTTCATGTAAAGTGTTCTGAGTGGCCACATTCATGCTATATGAAAGTAGAAAAATAGGAGCCACATTACCTAATGATCAGCATCCGATGTGTCCATGATTTTGAGAATCTCCCTCATCACCATTGGGCCTGCAGCACTGATTGTGCCGCCCAATTAAGTAGCCCTTTAATCATGCATCAGGCCTCGCACTGCAGAGCCTGTGTATGCAGTTTCAAACTGCCATTTCGACCTGTCAAAACAAACTTTTTGCCGGGCCCAAACTATCCTTTTTATTAAATATAAGTCACCCCTAGGGTAGTCCCAGGACAGCACAGAGGGCAGGGTGCAACGTATTCAAAAAGTACGACATGTACTTTTAAGTTTTGCATGTGCTGGTAGTGAAAAAATCTTAAATTCGTTTTTTACTACTGAAAAGCCAATCTCTCCCATTGAATAGCATTGGAGTTGCCTTAATACATCTTATAATTATAATTTCTAAATGGAAAGAAATAACCAGTTCATGTTTGGTGTCTCTGGAATCACAATGTAAAATCCTAACTTGTGGTGAAGTTGAATTTTAAATTGCAATTCTGAAAAGGCCACTTTCAGAAAGTTTTGCAACAGGGGAAAGTTGGCATTTTCTTGCCTTAGCCACTTAGTGGCTGTAGCCTGTCCCTGGTCCCATAACTGGGTGTAGCTGACATTTGTGCTTGGAGTATTCTTCCTTGACAGCCACTCACAATATGGAACTTAGGCATGCCTGGGTGGGCCACCACTGGCCGAATGGGAGGGGGAGCTGGGCACAGCCCCATTTACACCTAAAGAGGCTGTGTCCTGCCTCCACACACAGGGCTGCATACCCACTGTAGTTAGTATGTAGCGAGGGTAGGGAAGGCAGGATGCCTGGGGACTTCAAACAGAAACCTCAAGAAGCTTCTCACCCACTTCAAAGGCAAACTTGGTATAAATACTGGACCTCAGACAATAACTCTTCAGTACATTTCTGGACTTGTGGATACTCTGCCAGGAAGAAGGACTGCTGTGCTGCTCCAAGGACTGACACTCTGCTGAACTGCTGCTCTGAAGGAACTGCTGGCCTGCTGCCCTACTGCCCGCTTGACTGGGTGAGAATGACTGGAATTGCATCTCTTGAACCCAGGTTCCAGAGTGACTAAAAGGGCTAGTTGTCTGGCCTCCTGATCTGAAGCCTAAGGGACATAACAGGTTTCAAACCACCTTGCGACTGCACATGGACTCTGCCATCTGTGAGTCTGCCCTGCCAAGTGGTGCCACCCCTGTCCTGGACCCTTGTAAGTGGGCGTAATGTGCTTTACCAGTCTCTTTGGATCCAGCAGAAATTACGCACCTCCTCTAGTGCGCTGCACAACCCTGCTGCTGCGTGCATAGGACCTACCGCAAAGACCTGCATTGCATCGCAGCTCTTAGGAACTGCTGCATTGCCCTGACTGCATGACGCATCCTCGACACAGGACCTCGTATCCTTCATCGATGGCAGACTCGACGACAGACTTTACAACGCAGCCCCGCAGCTCTTCGGAACCGACGCATCGCTCCTGACTGCATGCCGCTCCCTTGACGCCCACTTTACAAGCCCCTTTGACAGGATCCTGGACAATGATGCAGGCCCTCACACTGCAGCCCTGTTGCATCTTGGAACCAACGATGCGATTCGGCTTGTCAAAACATCTTCAACATGGATCCACGCAACACTCCGCAAACCAGGTCTACCGCAACCACGTTTACACAGTTGGCAGTTTATGCTTTTTGTCGCTATTTTCACTAAAAAAATGTAAATTAAATACCTCCAGTTCTACTAATTTGTTCTACTAATTGGATTTTTGTTGTTTTGGTCTTGTTTAATTTATTAAGCACTACTCTATTTTTTCTAACTCTGTTGTGTCCTCCTTTTGTGGTGTGCTTTCAAGGTGTTCATGACTGAAGTGTTGCACAAATACTTTACACGTTGCCTCTGAGTCTGAGTTAAGCCTGTTGGCTCTGTGCCAGTGCTTAATTTGTAAAATAATAAGTGCCAGGGCTCTGGTCAGGAGGCCTCTGCAGCTTTCACCCCCCATTGCCACTGCCATTGTTGCCAATGACAGTATCTACACAACTACTACTAACCAACACACTACAAGTGTGACAATTCAGCCTATTTCAGGCCCCCAAAGCTATAAAAATAGCTTGGGTGGCAGGTATTAGTTGTTTTTAATGTGCACTGAATTAATAAACAATTCGTTCTGCTCATCTCTAATTTATACAAACAGTACCACCATGTGGCAGCTGTCATAAGTGTCAGTGTGGACAGTTAAGTGCAAGTTCCGACAATTAAGTGCTGGTGCCGACCACCGGAAACCACCGTCTCAAATTAAGCACTGCCAAGCTATCCGTGAGGTTAGTTTAGGGTTTGCTTGTGACTTCACTCTGAGATGAATTGTGGTTGCTGCCTGAGAAAGGTTTCACCCCCCTCAACCAGTAACCAGTTTCTTACATTGGGAGGAGCCCTGGCAGGGACAATGGGTGGTGCAAGCTGCAGTGGCCTCTTGACAAGGGCCCTGGCACTTATTTTCTTACAAATTAAGCACAGGTTTCAATCCTATTTTTTCGATATGGAAAACGTTTTCCAAATTGCAAAAAGGGGTTAGTACACGACCGCCAGATTACCTTATACATAAGGCCCATAGTTCTTGTCTTCGAGCCTAGGCAGTCTGGGCTTCGTTTCAGTTAAGCAGCTGGCATTATGAACACCGAAGTCCTTCAATTCTACTTGTGTAATTAACAATTGAGATAAGTTGTTGTGCTAGAAAATATGAATATTTGCTTTGACTATTCCGTGATGCGTATTGCAACTCCAACATCTTAAGAGTTAACCAGATCTCTTTAAAATCGAAAATATTTTTTGTTCCAGATTTTAATTAGGGAAACTAATCAAGCGCCTTTGTTAAAAGAAGCATTTACTAAAGTGAGTTGCCTGACTGTAACTGCAAAAAGGGCCAACTGCAATGTCATTTATATCCATGCTGCCAATAATGTCTTGCCCAGATTGCACATTTCGTAGCCAATGGCTGTGTGCCTGCTGACAGAACTGCAGCACTTGACTATATTTGGCCTGCGCTGAGACATCTGCGTTGGCTACTAACACAATTCGCTTCAAATAGTTTACTGTATCTAAAATATGTATTTGCACTCCTAACCATTCCTGATTTACAGAGCAGTTTGTCCCTAAACAGACTTTTTAACCAGGACATCCTCGTACTCGTAGTTTAAGTATTGTTACATAGCTTTTTTATATCCTAAACCTACTATTAATTTAAGCTTAAGTGGTGGAACAGACTTCCACTTATCATCCTTAGCTACGCAACTGAACAGGGAGTCAAATCTCCCCATGGCTTTTCCTTCCCAACTGTTCCATCTAACTTTCCAATGTTTCTTTGTGCTAGCCAGCTGAGGGATGCCCTCTTAGCAGCTCTGTGATATATAAATGTAATCATTCATTCATTCATGTGCCGTGGCAGCACTTTTTGTTGTCCCAGGATATCTTTCCAGACAGCTGAAAGACACTGACAATTGGAAGTACTTTTTAGATGGTTATGAATGGCACTCCCTGCAGAAAAGAATTTCGAAAAATGTTTTGCTTTTTCTCTTGCTTTTGTTCTTATTTTGAGGTTTTCAGCAGAGATTCCATACAGCTATAAATAAAACAGCACTCCTCTATTCGTTTCTTTTAGGAACTTTGGGGCATATTAGTAAGGTCCGGCGATAATTATCGCTCAGCGCGCTTAGCGCGAGGATAATTATCGCCTGACTAACGCTGAATTTTATCACTGAGATAGCGTGCTATCAGCAACGCTCATCTCAACAGTGATAAAATTGCAAGTGCTAACTGCCAAATGTGCGATTATCGCTGGAAATCCAGCGATAATCACACAACTTTTGGCGATAGCTTGCTGATAGGGCAGGACAGACTCAGCCATGATATCCACCTTACATAGGATATCATGGCTAAGTCATACTGAGAGCAGGCGTTAGAAAAGTAGCGCTAACCGCGGTTAGCGCTACTTTTCTAATCGCTCTGCATGTTCGCCTGCAGCTTGATAATAGGAGAAATGTCGGTTAGCGACATTTCACCTGTTATCCTGGGAAGGAACGCCCACTTTGCATCTCATTAGAGATGCAGAGCGAGGCGTGGGGAAAACGGGTGCTAACATGCGTTAATGCATGTTAGCACCCGCCTTGGTAATAGGGCGGTAATATTATCTCCGCTTTTTTGGCTCTTAAAGCCAAAAAAGCGGAGATAATGGTCCTTGCAAATATGCCCCTTTGTTTTACAGTCTAGCTTAATGGGCACAGTGTAATTCTATACCCTATTTGCTGTAATATGACATTGCATGTCCATAGTGCCAAATGGCAATGTTTTAGGTGCTTGAAGAAAATGTATCTTATGCAGCCGCGGCCGCTGCAGGTAAGAGCGGTGGGGCGGTGGGGCTGGCTTGGGGGGGATTTTGAGAGACGACCACAAGGGAAAATTAAATAAATAAATAATTTTCCCTCGTGGTCGTCTCTCGAAATCCCCCCCAGCCGGACCCACCGCTCTTACCTGCAGCGGCCGCGGCTGATCTTATGGAATATATAGGAGTCTTTCTAACAGTGGCTGCTGGCACTGATTGGGTGTGGCAGGGTGGGGGGGAGTAAAAACAATAAAAACAAACATACCTTATCGCCGCTTCTCTCCCCTGTGTCTCTCCCATTGGGCCGGAAACAAGAAGCACCCAGGCTCCCCAAAGCCAATCACATTGCTGCAATGCAGCATTGTGATTGGTCTGAGTGCTGTGGTTCGGCGCTCAAACAGGGACTGGGAGCCTGGGCATGTTCTCCACCCAGGCTGTAATACAACCTGGGTGGAGAACATGCAAAGTGCGCATGACTGTTTAGCTGGCCCAAAACGGCCGGCCAAACATCCATGCATACTTACAGAGTGCCACCACTCCTCCCCTTGCTCTGTGAGCAAATCAGCCCCGCCCCGCAAAGCTGGCCCAGCAGGAACAAGTAAAATGATAATAACGTTGGGTTATTATCATTTTATTTTTCCTTTTTTTACACTGCTGAAAAGCAGTGGGGCGATGCTTCTCCAACTTGGCGGAGGAGCTGCACTGCTTTCTAACACATTGGTCAATTTCAAAAGCACTAGGGGTAATTCAGGAAAAGAGATCACCATCATTAAATCAGAGCATAAAGGATAATAAAATGAAATGCTGAGAATGCTGATGAGTTAGCTGTTTCATATAGCATGCACACACAACATAAAAAGGTGCACATGTGCAGAAACAGATTACTTAGAAGCTTACAAAGATAGGTTACTTATTGTCCTCAGATTAATAATTTTACATGATCAGGCTATATTGTTAGCCATCAGAATACAGATGCCATTTCCCTCATTGTCCCCTTAGGAAATGTACACATTGCCACACCAGCATCCACACTGTCACCAAGTATGTAGGCATCGTTCCCTGGGAAGTAAGCTTTTCTCTCCATGTAAAGCGCAAATGCCTTGCCATCACCCATATCGCACACAATACAAACGTCAAAGTGCCCTCATATGAATTGCAACATTCCCATACCATATGGGTGAAAAAGGTGCAGTGAAATATGAGTCAGGATTATCAGTCAATCAATCAATATGAGCTTTATTCGGTTCTTTGAATAAGGACCATAAAAGCGAGAACCAAAAAAGCAAACAATACAGAAACACGAATCAGTGTAAAATATACCAATCGTACACAGATAAAAAAAAGTTCATACAGGGTTATAAACATCAAATGCAGATTATACTATAAGAATAGTTTAAAAAGGTTTAAAAAGATTATGTATAAAATCGTAGCCGAATTATAAATGTCAACCCTTAGTCGCAAGTTTTCCTCAATCTCATGACAACTTGCACATAACAGACCACATTTAAAAACAACTTCCTCTGGAAAAAATTGTAAGTACAAAAGGGCCGTACTTGGGAGAAATTCATTCTTTTTAACAGGGGAATAGTGTACCTCTTTCTTGGAACCTCATGAAATTTGCAAAACACAATAAAATGCAAGGTGTCCTGAGGAAACAAATTGTCACAGCTGCAGGGCTGAAGCGGTTGGCCTCTGTTACCTCCCCCACCTACGAGGAAATGCTAATAGTAAGTGCAAGAGGTCCAGCCGTAATCTAGTTAGTAGGAAACCTGCTTTTAATAGATATGGCTCAGTGGATGGGACAGATTTTAAAAAAAGGTGGCCATGCACAAAGGGTTTCAGTAGGGGTGCCTCTCCTCCGGAAACAGATCTAAGCCGAAAGTACTTTTTGTTTACACATTTATGATCTGTCCTAACAATACCCTCCGGAGAGGAGAGCCAAACAAACACTCCTACCTAGGCTCTGAAGGGTATCCTTAATGTACTTAAGCCAGGGGATGTGATGTGACCGATCAAGAGACATACAATCCTTTAATATATCCTTGTTTAATTTGGCCTCGGCTTGGTCGATTTATCCAGTCATAGAGAAAGGGGGCAAAATGCAGTAACATTCGTTATGTATCCAAACCCCAACTCCTCATGCACTGAGAGTGTGGGGGCACTGTGCGGGAGACACAAGAGGCATCTCAGGAAAGAATTTTCTACTGTCTGAAGTTCAGCCTTATTAACATACCCCCAAACTTCACTCCCATAGACTGCCTTAGAGATTAATTTTGCCTGGTAAATTTGTAATAGGGCTTTGACTGTACTCCTTCAAAGTCTTGAAGTAAAGTTAAACACAGCAGCATTTGCTCTTGTAAATTCCTCCTTCTTCCTGCTCGCAAGAGGTTGCCAAGACAGCGGGGAATCAAATAACAATCCCAAATAAGAAAAAACTCTCATCTTTGGGAGAACACTGGACCCTAGAGTAAACTTGCAGGATTTGGTTGTGCGAGGACCAACCACCATTGCAAATTATTTATTTCCATTGATCGATAAATCCAGATCCTACATAAAGTTGGCAAAAGAATTCAGTAAGGACTGTAACCCCCTGGTGGTTTTGGCCATGATGACAGACCCATCCACATATGGGAGTACCGGTAAACACCGGGCCCCCACTTGCAGGCAGTCTGCATTAGTGTCAATCAGAGCCCGCTTCAATTTAGTGATATAAATTAAATAGAAACGGGGCCAGAATACAGCCTTGTCATACCCCTATTCTGATGGCAAAACTTTGTGAGCATCTAAGGTCTCTTGAGTAATGCACCAATGCCGTAGTATTCTGATGCAGAACTCTCAAAAATAGGAAGATATCATGGCCCACCCCCATGGATAACATGATCTCCCACAATGTTTCTTGTTAACTCAGTCAAACGCCGAGGAAAGATCCATGAACACCAAATGTATTGAACCAGGGCGGGCCATGGTATATTTGCCTAGGACCATATAAAGATTCAAACACTGGTCCACTGTAGACCTCCTGGAGAGAAAACTGTACTGCACTTCGGATATGATGTCATTATGTCCACTGTAATATGAGATCCTAGTGACGCTGCAGTTTGTGGGGCCAGGAATGAACCGTTAACAATTCCCCAGAATTTGGAGCTGCTTTTCAGAGTGCTTGCTTCAAGTTAGTCTTCCCAGGCTGTGTCACTTAGAATGTTCTTGCACCTTGCCAACTCCTTTTTATACAGCTTGTGACTATTCTTCACTAAGACTGTATCCCTGGGCTTACAATTCAACCTGCATGTGTTGCATGCGCACCAGGGTACATCCCTTATCAAACCATCTGGTCTGCCACTAGTGCCCCGTGCCACTGGGGCCTCCAAGAAGGTGAACACAGTGTTAGAGATCACTGCAAAGACCCCCAAAATTTCACAAGATGTCATGCTAACCTTAAGGCAGACGCTAAACTCATTCACATAACGAGAGTACAATGACTGATAGGAGATTTTTGGCTCTAACTGTGACCACTTCAGTCTCCTACTTTGAGATGTGGTTGTGACAGCTCCTCCAGCCCCTACAGGTTGCTCTTGAGTCAATGGGGACCAGCATATAAACACACACAGGATTGTGATCACTAAAGGGGGTCATGGGTATCTCTGTCCTGGTAATACAGGAAAAATGTGTTGCTGAAACAAAGACAAAATCAATAAACGATTCACAACCTCACGATTCACAACCTCTCCTGATAAAGGTGGGGTTTGCCAACTCCAGCTTCATCAAACATCAAATTATAATGTTGTGTGATTTAAATCTGATACCTAATTATTCAGGTCGGAAGATACAAAACTAGAGGTGTGCCTAATTCACGTAATTTGCTTTTGTATAATTATGCAATATTTCAGTAAAATTACTCAAAATTATTTATAATTAATGCTATATTTTAGCACGAAATGCAACCGTGCATCAATTTTTGGTGTGCAGATGCGTTTCACACTATAAATCACTTCTTGTACACACATAATCCAGTTTATTTCTAAAACTAAATATACAGAACCAAATTGGTTATGGAAGCTATTGAGAGAGGTCCTATAGACCCACAAATTTACAATTTTGCAGATGTTCCAAACAATCCCAAAAGCTACACTGTTGCTCTTCTTGTGAGATCTGCCCTGGTCCTTCCCTTATCAGAAAGCTACGACTGTAGTAGAGCCTTCGTAGGTACAGATTTTCCAATGTGTACTTTATATTTGCATGCAATACTGCCCCACAGAGACTTATTTTGTTAATCTGGATGAGCAATGAGTAAGTGAGTGTGTGTGAGGTAGTGAGAAAAGGAATGATTGACAATAGCACCCATAGAGTTGCTGAAAGAGCTGTTATGCCAGTCACTTAGAGTAAGAGGGCCTGATTTACAAAGGTAAACTTACACTTCTGTATGTATTTAGGATTGTTTGCAATTTACTTTTTTTTATATATATATTTTTATTGATTTTTTTCCATTTGCAAAAATTCCATAATAATACATGTCTGGCATATCTTCACATGCTACATTATGCGTTAAATAACATAAATAACATGAATAGATAAAGACGGAGGAGATAAAAAATAAGCCTGCAAGTTAGAACCAATCAAATTCATTCAGTATATACACGAAGAGAAACAGTTCGTATCATTCCATCCATTGTCAATTGTATAAGAAGAAAAGAGCTGGTGCAATAAATAGAATAATCTGGTATAAAATTCACTGATTCACTACTTCCATGATTCAAATAATCAACAGGCAAACATTGCAGGTTCAGAACAGAGTTACGGTTGCCCTACCTGTCTTTGCCTGCTGATCCCTTACTACCATTCCCTGAAGATTCTATAAAACCTACCTGTACCAAGTTTGGTGCGGTCAGCTATTATTGATTCACCAATCCTGCGATGGGAACCCAGAGTCTCTGCCTCAACTCTCTTTTCCTTCATCCTCTTGACTTATATACTGAGGATTCTATATTATAAATAGCCAGCATCCTCGCCCGCCAGCTAGAGAAGGTTGGGGGGTCACTACTTATCCATTGGGAGGTGATACACCAGCAGGCAATGGCCATTGCGATGAATAAAAACCCTATCTCTGATCTTGTCCCCTTATTTGTCTGTGTTATTCAATAACCCCAGGATTAAAAGTGCAGGTGTAATTGACACAGACACCTCTAAAACTGTAAATAAGAAGGCCTCGATATCCTTCAAGAAGACCTCCCTTCTAGGGCAAGAACAAAACATATGTATAGTATCGGCCGCCTGTAAGCCACATCTGTTACATTTCCATCCCCTCGCTATATTTGCTGGGGTGTAGTAAAGGTCAAAAACAGACATAAAATATTGGCTCCTTAGACTCCCAGTTAGCAGCATCTGATTCGCCAATTCCAGTGAATCCTCAATATTAATTGCTGCTTCTTCAAGCTTATTCTCCCATTTTGCATTCTGAGCTTCAATATCATCTGAAGAAGCTTCAAGAAGATTATGATAAATCTTCCCGATCCGGGACTTCCTCCAAATTATCTCCACCAGAGAAATTGTTTCTAACTTCAGAGTCGGCCTGTTAACACTTGGCCCTAAGAAGCTCCGTATCTGCAAATACTTAAAAATATCTCTCTTACCCACCCCGAAGTCATCCTGCAAACTCGTGAACGATAAAAATTGACCTTACCTATAAAAATCGCCCAGAAGATTAATTCCATTTCCCCCCCATCTAAAGGTGATTTGATCCTGGAAGATCGGAGGGAGAGTGCCGGGAGCATAAAGTGGGGTATACACATTCAGATTTGGAATCTTCAATTTCCGCCGCACCTGTCTTAATACCTTATAAGCAGCTTTTAATATTTTAAATTTGGTCTTTTTATAATAACTTGTTTCCAGTATCCTGACCAGACAGTCCTTGACTTCGTTCCCCAACCCTAGTTCATATATGGTCAATCTGGCCTCCACTGGAATTTCAGCCTTATCCCCCACTAACAAAATACCAATATGTTGTAAGATAGATGCCCAGTAGTAAAGGAGAAAGCTGGGCATAGCCCATCCCCCCCCTTTGTCTTGGGAGGGCCATCCACTTAGCCGCTCTTCTTGGTTTGCGGTTCCCCCATAGAAATCTATAACATATCTCTCTATCCTTGCTAAACAGGATGAGGAGAATTCTAAAGGGATAGTTCTAAAAATATATAAAAATTTTGGAAGAACCGACATTTTGATCACATTACTTCGTCCATATAGAGAAAGATGCAGATGGTCTAGCCTCTCCAGTTTTTTATTAACATTTTCTATTATTGGGACAATGTTCAGATCAGGAATTTTGTCTACCGCAGCTGTGATTTTAACCCCCAAATATTTTGCTTCCTGAACAGCCAGGAATGCTACGGGGCGAACATTCCCTGAACAGAGAATCTGAGTTTTCTCCATATTAAGTTTGGTGCCAAACTGCTCAGCTAAAGCCTTCACCTCTAAAAGTGCCGAAGCAACATCAGAAGTGAGTATTGCGATGTCGTCCGCGTATACCAATGCTCTTAAATCGACATCATTGACCCTCACTGGCTTAATGTTAACATTCAGCTCTAGTTTTCTAAGAGAAGGGTCAATATAAAGAGCAGAGGAGAGCATGAGCAACCCTGCCTAGTGCCCCTGCTGATAGCAAATGGATTTGAATCCTGCCCTGAGATGCGGATTCCAGCCTTCGGTGATAGGTACAATGCCTTGACAGCCTGAATAAATTACCCACATATCTCCTTCCATTGTAGGACAGACCACAGAAACCGCCAGGAGACCCTGTCCAACGCTTTCTCCGCGTCCAACAGGGCGACCCCCAACGGTGAGTCCGTGGCCTGAGCCCAGTCAAGAAGGGCTATGACATGGCGTACATGATCTGTTGTATCCCTACCGGGGATAAACCCATGTTGAAGGATTGAAACTAAAGGAGTAATAACCTTACCCAGCCTGGTTGCAAGTGCTTTTGAGTATATCTTATTATCACAATTTATAAGTGATATAGGCATATATGACGCTGGGCTTAGCTCCGGCTTCCCCTTCTTTTTTAACACAATTATAGTTGTCCTCTGCCATCAATTGGGGCTATATCCCTTTTGGGCCTGCTGAAATAATTGCATCATATCTTGCCGCAAAGGCTGCAAGAATGCCCTATAAAACTCCAAGGGAATGCCATCAGGACACATGGCTTTACCCAGGACTAGAGAGACTACAGCGGTTTTCAATTCTTCCAATGTTATTGGGGCTGCAAGAATTTCATTTTGGTCCTTTGTGACCTCACTCGTCTCAAAATCTTCAAAAAACTCTTCGGAAGTTTGTACTATTAACGAGGCCCCTCCCTCGGTGTAACGCTGCTTATAGTAATCTTTAAATACCTTCAGTACTCCTACCGGGGTATCCTGAACCTGATCTAAATGGTCTTTAATTGTAGAAATTCGATTGGTCACTTCCCGCTGTTGCAGCCGTTTTGCCAAGACCCCTCCAGCATTTTCTCCAAGTTCGTATAGCTCAGAACTATGCTGCAAATATTTGGCTGCCACCTCCGCTCCAAAATATTGATGGAATTTAGATTGGTGATTGTAATTAACTGTTGGCAATCCTCTATATTCTGCCCCTCCCTCACTTTTCTCATGAGCTCAAACTCGGCTGCCCTTAACTGCTCAACCCATTTTCGTATTCCTTCCTGTAACACTTTCTGTCGGGATACAGAAAAGCTCAAGGTCTTGCCTCAGACTCTTGTTTTAAAAGCATCCCAGACAGTAACTTCAGAGGCTGTGCTTCTATTAATGTCAAAGAATTCCATAATCCACTTGGTCATATGCTCACAATATGATTTATCGTGCAAAAGCCTCATTTCAAAGGTCCAGGGCCTTCGAGATCTCGTAACGCCGCTCAATGGGATTTCAGTTACTAGGCGATTGTGATCTGATATAATCCCCGGGAAGCTTTCAATTTTGACTATTTCAGCCAATTGTTTAGAGATAAAAAAAATTGTCCAGTCAGACTAATTTATTATGAGGGCCCGAATAAAAGGTAAACCCTGAATCAGCTGCTTTGTGCTTACTCCAGATATCATCCAGCCCAAGTTCCCTCACCAATCCTTGAAGAGCCTTAAAAACTCTGACTTTCCTTCCCTGGTATAGCAGGTCAGCATTCAGATTGAAATTGCTATCTAAGTGAATATTAAAATCACCACAAAGTATCAGAGGGTGTGGCCATAAGGCCAATTCTACACTTAGATAATTTAATATATCAGGATCATCTAAATTAGATCCATAAACAGAACAGATTGAAATAGGGGCATTATTTATTGCTAAGTTATATTCTGCAATGACCCAACGTCCCAGCTTATCTTCTTTGACTCGTTTGCAGGAACCCAAGCCAGGCTTTGCTAAAATCGCCAACCCTCTAGTTGTTGTCCCATGTCGAGTACAAGCTATCAAATCAAAGCCCAAATCTCTCATCCACCATTGTTTACTCCAAGGAATGTGGGTCTCCAGAAGACATACTAAATTCATCTGCATAAATCGAAGATTCTTAGCCAGCATACCCCTTTTTATCCGATCATTGAGGCCACAGATATTTAATGAACCAATACGAATTTTAGCCATCATCCTTGTATTTGACATTCTTAATGTCAGAACTTTCCATATGGTATACTTGATTATAAACAAACATAGAAATCATTTCACTCCTCCTTTGCTTTAAGATGCCATGACACATACAACAAAGAAAATCACCACACAAGTGCTTAACCCTCCCACTCCTCCCCCTTCCCTCCCCCACAACCCACAACCTAGCTCCCCTGCCCACACCACCCTTCGCAAGCGACTAGACCTTCCAGGTCTGGTGATGGAGTGGTAGCTCTCCTGCATTCCCGCCCGCCTGCAATTCTACCATTGACTCTCAAAAGGAAAAAAAGAATTTTTACAGCTAGAGAAGGAGAGAGAGAAAAAAGATCAGCACCACAATTGTCATTGATCCCCCTTACATAGATAGAGTTTAATCAAGAGATTGCAAAAATTCTTTAGCTTGGATTTCTGACAAAAGAAAATGAGGAGTTTCTCTCCAAATTACTTTAAGCCTGGCCGGATTCAGTAAGAAGATCAGAGCCCCTTTATTTTGTAAAGGTTGGATCAGCTGGCGAAGTCTCCAACGCCGTTCCACTGTGGGGTGGCAATAGTCGGGCCTGACAAAAAAAGTATAACCATTGAAAGATCGCTGTCGATCCGGGCGGGCTAGATCATAAATTGTCTGGCGTAAGAGTAAATTCCCTATATAAATCAAGATAGCCCGGGGTTTACTCCCTGCTGTCGATAGGGGCCTTTTCTGCTTAAATGGAAACCTGTGTGTGCGCTGCACCTCTTGAGCCCAATCCCAGTTTCCTATCTCAGGGAGAGCCCCCTTGAGGAGATCGACCGTGAATTTTAAAATGTCGCCCCCCTCCGCCCCTTCCGGAATTCCCAAGACCCTCATGTTATTCCGTCCCATTCTATTTTCGAAATCCTCTAGTTTCCATTGAGTGTCTGACATTTGGTTTTCCAATGACACTGTCATTTCTCTATGAGTTGAGGCTTCATTCTCCAGGGTATTCACTCTGCTCTCCACCTCATTCATTCTTTCCATAAATTCGGAGCAAGTCTTTGAGATCTTTAGGATGGTTCCCTGCATCTTCCTATAAGCTGTCTGGACTCTCCGACTCTCGATATGCGTTTCCTCCCTATGGGCCATAATGTACTGGTATATAGATTCCAAAGAAGCAGGCTTGGTTGTTCCTGTAGTGTTATCTGGAATTGACATATTCCCTTCTAAAGCTGGGGAGATTGAGTAATCCCAGAGAAGGCCACGAGCCTTTATTTCATTTTTTTTACTGCTTCTATCGTGGGGAGTCCTCCCCCTCTTGACTGTAGCAGTATCAGCCGGAACCTTATCTCACCCCCCATCTGAATCACTAGAGTCTGACGCATGGCCCTGGCCGTCTGAATTGCACCAATCCAAAATGTCTCAGAGGGAAAAAAACTTATCTCCTTCTGTTTCATGCCCCCGACTGGTAGCAGGTTTAGGTTCTACACCTGACCCCTCCACATCCATCTTGTTGATGGGATCGGGCATCTGGCACATGTTGGAACCCCCTGCTGAGGATAGGTCATCCTTATTATGTTGTGTAGATGCTCCCCCTTCACCACTAGACCCAGCTGTATTCTATATTGCCCCCTGTCCCCCTGCAGCTTCAAGGTTATATTGCTGGCTCACCTCTGCATCCGTGGGGGTCAGCTGCAAATTCGTTTCGGGGAGCGTGCCATTAATAGAGTGTAGATTGCCAATTCTATTGTCCAAGTCCTGTAAAGCAGCATTCACCAGGATCGCTGGGGAGGGGACATCCAACACTGGAGATTTAATAGCCATTTTCCCTGATTCCCTCGTAGTAGTGCGAGGGTTTTAAAAAAAAAAAGCCAGACCAAGTTCCTTCAGGTTCAGGCACTGATGCTGCAGTTCCTCCAGTTCCCTTCGTAGTGGAGCCCAAATCTGTCTTCGTAAGGAGTTTCTTTCCAGCAGGAGCAGCCTCCAAGTGATTTTTACCAACTTTTGCCACTTTGGCTGGAGGCATTCTCGGGGTGCCGGACAGAAGTGCCCCTCTACGAGTGTCAGTAATTCCACTCGCGAGGGAGATCAGCCGGTAAGCAAAGCGGCTCCAAGAACGACAGATTTGAACTGCCCGAGCCGAAAGTCTTCCAAAAATTCTCCCGCTGCTGTCTGCTCGCTCCGTGCGAGTGCTGGCTGTCCTCTGCGGCATACTATGTGGTGGGAGAGATGCAAAACATGGATTGCGGGATGGGACAAACGGGAGAGCTGCCAGCGACCGCGATTACACCGCCGCCATCTTGCCGCCTCTACGTGTACTGTCCAAGAGGCCCCCGTTTGCAATTTACAAAGGTATTTTAAAAGTAGTATATTTACGACTGTGGAGTCTCCGGAGATAAAAAGGTAGGACTGTCCTTTCTTTTTATGTGAAGATACTACTCGTAAAATACAGTGAAAAGTAAACAATCATAAACTTACACAAAAGTGTAAGTTTACGTTTGTGAATCAGGCCAAGAGAGTCAGTCTCTATGGATAGTTCACACAATAAACACATTGGCCTAAAGGTACTTATGGAACTGTAAGTTGTGCTTTTGGTGATAGTTAAACCACTCAGGTTTAAAAGCACCAATCAATGTGCACTAGACCGGTTCGAATATGATATAATGAAGAAATGTGCACAATGTACTCAAAGTTTGTGCCAATTGCGAAAGATCTTTCCTGAGATACGAAAAGGAGACAGCAAAAAATGAGAAGGGATGGAGAGTGCAACATGGAGAAAACTGATTTACGAGCTATTCTGGAATAGCCCTACCAGCCTTTCAGAAATTCATTTTTGACACAGCTGTTGCCCACAGACACTCATTTTTAGGTTTTGCCTGTGTGAAATCTATTGTATTTAATATAAATCTTAAAATGGACTTACATCTCACCCTCGCTTTTCATTGGTTCCTGACCTTGCCACTTACTTTTCCTCTGTTTCTATTGGGTTTAGCATTACTATTTCCTGTTGTTCCTCTATGTTTCTGTTACTGCTGTCCCATGGCCCAAGTACTATTTTCATCTGCTTTTGAGGAACTTTTTTTAATGTTTTGCCTGCACAGCGCGTGCTGTTTAACCACAAGGCTCCCAGCACAGAATGATGCTCTTGTACCCAGATCCAGTATAGAACAACACAATTTCAGTTCACAAAGACATGCCTTTCAGAAAATGTTTGTGCGCATAGCCGAGAGCTTGCAGTAAAGCCACACCCTCCCCAGAGGTCTCTCAGACGTGTGTGTGCCCTAGAGCTGCCCAATTTTCGGAACTCATAAGAAACTGCAGATCTTTGCAGCAAGCCAGGCAAACTCACTCATGCAAGGCTTGGTCACTGCCCTGCAGAGACTAATACCGGCTACCTGCCCCCGAGTGCCGATCTGGAGGCACTTTGCTGTATCGAGCAAAACTGCAGAAATCTCCCTCAGTGTGGCACCCCTTCCTTCTGCATTCGTGGCTGGGTAACTTCACTGCCGCAGTTCACCGTCACACCTGTTAAACCTCTTCAACTTTCTTGGACTTTTTACACTAGCCCAGCCTTTTTCCAAATCAGTCGTGGATCTTTCACCCCATGCAAGCTGAAGCTTGAATAGCTGATGTGAAAGCACCGTGACCTCCCACACTCAAACATTGAACTTTGGGTGTCACTAAGGATACACAACACCACATTAACAAAACCAAAATAAACCACCCGAATTTACACTGATCTTGAGAAGAAGCTTGGGCTCTCGAGTCTGAGGCTGCTTCAGGTCTGCTGTTTGACTTTACCCTAGTTAAAACTGGTATCAAGGATGGTTCTGGCATACGTTTGTTGTCTACTACTGTGTCTACCAGAAAGGCTTCTGAACCCGGGCTGAAGAGAAGCCTTCTAACCTTTAGTTTACCCGTGAGGGTCATCCTTATCCACAGGCTTTGAGTACACTGCTTCCTGGGAATACATTAATCTGACAGGGAATGCCACCTTCCTGGGGGCCACGCTTCAGTGTAATTAAGTTTATTTCTGGCTTAAAGCCATGTGCAGTTTTCCATAGAGAGGCAGCATTGTGGTGTACTCACCTATCTTTAACTGTAAAAGTGGTTTCCAATTTTCATATTTGAATTGAGGCTCATTGCAGAAACCTCCCTCAGCGCGGCCCCCCTTCCTTCTGCAAACATGCCTGGGTCATTTCACCTCCGTACTTCGCCCCCACACTTCATCCCCACAACTCGCAAACCCCCTTCATCTTGATTGGACTTTTTACATTAGCTCAGCCCTTTTTCCAAATCAGTTGTGGATCTTTCACTTCTTGGAAGCGGAACCTCGAAGAGCTGATGTGAAAGCACCATGACCTCCCACACTCAAACATCGAAATCTTGTTGCCACTAAGGATACACAACACCACATTTGTGTTCATGGGCGTAGCTATCAAGTGCAGCGGCACCGGGGTCTAGGGTTATGATGGGCCCACTGGACACCAAATAAACCTGTTTTTGCTGTCAGACCAGTAAATAGTGGAGAGGCAATTTTCTTGCTTGCATTTGGGCCCATGGCACCTGCGATTTGACACTGGTCGTGTTATGAGTTGAGGACTTCCGATTCCTGTTTGGTCTGAGCTCCTTACACCAGACTAAACACAGCTTACATGAACCGAGGAGCCTCTTTCAGGTTATACAATTAAATATAAAAGATAAAGTACGGACTGCCGCAGACTAGAGTGTGCGTATACAGTATACAACTGACTTATGCCATTGTTCTGCCGTTGTCGAGCTTTAATCCCTGCATTCAACGAGTTCTCATGTGAAACAATAGCAAGAATGTGTTAGGCTGCAGATATTACATGCTAGTTAAGCAGTTAAATACATTTCTCTTCTCTGGGGATCTGTTTCTCTCTGTTGTGGCTAAATGTTAAGGCCTCTCATGGGTCCCCTCCATAGGCCCAGACTCTGCTTCTTTCTGGATAGCCCTCCTCCCATGCCTCTGCTCTCCCTTCTGTCTCTCTCCTGCACACCTACCTTGCCTCCTCCTGTTGACATTGAGCTGTCAGCCCTTCTGTCAGGGATGGGGCTGGCACTGAAGCATGAAGATAATGGCAGGCCTGTGCCTCCTGCCTATGCTAGCGGTGGCAAAGCAGGCTGTTGTGCACCCATCTCATCTAGCCCGGGTGCCTGGGTCAGGTCACTTAGCTGCTCCATGGTTTAACCAGCCTCGACTTGCATATGGTTCATACAATTGAGACAGCGTTAGCATGTGGGTCCCAGGCTGCTTCCTAAACATCAGGCTTGTCCCGCTCCCCTTCTAGGTGAATCATCTCTCTTGGGAGGGAGGCTTTCCAGCTCTGTGGCATCTGCAGAGTGGCAGGAAGTGTTTGAATCAATTTGAGAGTGATTTTTATCTCCACATGCGTTTCCAATTTCCTCAGGACCCTTTTGTGCTGCATTCTAAGTGGCATGATTGCATTTGCCTGATGTGCACAGAAATACCAGTGAGTTTTTAAAACTTTTGTCAGATTCTCATGAGGGAGTGTTGATTTAAAACAGTGTCAGAAGGGGCCGGGCTTTAGGTTTTGCCTGCATAGCTCTTTCGCTGCGCTTCTTTGATTTTTACCCAACCCTTTACCTAATCTCCCCATAGCTGTACCTATTTCAAGCATGCTTGCCAGGTGCATGTTTTTTTTTCTTTGTCCTCCTCCCTTTACTTAATCTCCGTACTTCATAGTACCACCAGTACCAGCACAATATATTGCCTTTCTCAATAAACAAGTCATAAGACTTTAACAGAGTTTCAGTAACTTATATTGCACAACTGCTGAACAAGCTGCAACTTACATAAAAAACCAGCTTATTATTAATCAAATAGGCGAGACCTATTGCATTTTCAAATGCTTGTTTGGGACTGCCACTTATTTTCCCTCATCAAACTCTGACCCAGAGTAAGACAGTGAAAAACACTAAGCAGTAACAAAGGTGGAAGAGAATGCTGGAAAAAACGGTGGCAAAGATAGACAGTAGGAAAGTGTAAAAGTGAGACTGAGTGACACAGAGTATCTGGTATGTATTAAAGAGACATACGGTTAGGCCTGGGTGGAGTTCGAAAAGTTCAGCTACATGGAACTCAGTGAATTGCCGATAAACTCTGCCTGCACTACTAAGAGTTCCGCGAGCGGCAGAGTCCGGTAAGTCGCGCTGCTCGCACTGATTTTTAGCACCAGGAGTTTGTCCCGCGCTGTGCAGCACAAGCGGGCGCTGCTTCTTTCTGCTGCTCGAGTAGATTTTCATCTCGAGAGGCAGTTTCCTCCACATGAGCAGCAGGTTTTTCAATGCAAGCGCATGCCCATGTTAATAAATCTCACCTGGAGGTAGTCTAGAGTATGATTTTTGTTGCTCGCGCTTACCAACTTAACGTTGGTGAGCCACTTGATAGGGAACACTCCGCTTCGCTGAGTTTTTCGGAACACCTCGTGGAGTGGACAAAACTCTGCAAACTCCATCAACAGAGCAGAATTCGTCGCCCACCCCTACATATAGTGGAATCAAGACTACACAGACTGGCTAATGGGCACCCTGACTTTCGATAATTCTGGCCATGGGCTTCTGAGGAAAACTTTGGGCCCGGCACATTATAGCACTGCAAATACTAAGAAACCTCTTTGCAGACTGAACGCAAGTCACCTTAGCTGGGAACTCAAAGTTCCCAGCACTTTGCTGCAAGATCCTTTTCCGCAGCCAGATATTAAGCCAACTGTGCAATAAGAACTTTAAGGCATGGTCTTATACATACTTACATGCAAAGCACCTCTTGCGGATAAGGAGCAATTTATTTCTCAAGACTGTTGATGCTAATGGCCTCTACATGCTAACCTTACTCGGGAACATTGTACCGATACTGGTTGATAATCATTTATTCTTGTGTTACAGGTTTTTACTGCTGGGGACCCATACTTGTTCTGCACCGGTTCAAAATATTTTTCACTCGGTTTTACTATTGCCTCATAGAGTTCCATGCCGAGTTTAATTGATTCTTACTGTTTCTTACTAGTTTGGCTTCAGGCACACAATAAAATATTACAGTACATAGTGTGGACGCTAGCTCGGTTTCTTGTTAAATCCCTAAAACAGCTCTGGAACAAATGCTCAAACCAGTCCAGCTCCCTCCCTTTTTTCGCTCTATCTCTCTGTTTACATCCATCCATTCTCTCTCTCTCTGCTTCTTTCCTCTCTCTCTTTTCCCTCTCACATATCTCGCCCTCTCTATCACTCTTTTTCCCTCTCCCTCTCTCTTGCAGCCCCTTTGCCTTTTGCAATTAACCTGGGGAAAGGGAAGAGGCCCCAGCAGCGGCCTTGGGCTTTGAAAACCGGCCCCCAAGGAATCCAACCCACCGGGGACATGCCCGATGGAAGGAAAGGCGTGTCCAGTCCAGCTGTATAGGACAGCTGTGTGGAATTTCCCACAAGGAATGCACAAACATATAGAGGCTAAATTTAGATATGGGCAATTAGGGAGGGCCATGACAATTACCTCGCCACAGTATGGTATGTACGGTAGAAAATATGCATGACTGACAACTCGTTGACAATACATTCCCAAAATCATGGTATATAAGACATAAAAGGTACAAGGTAGCAGACATTTTACAGCTGAAGATGTCAGTTTCAGAATCAGGCATTACAAGGAAATACAGGCAGAGAGAACTCAAAAAGGAAAGGTCATTGGCTTGAACAGGACATGTCACATCTAATTGCCAGTTTTGTTGCTTAGCTTGAGACATGACTTGAGGAATGTAGCTCATTTTAGGGGCCAGCCCCCTCATCCGTCACAGGAGAGCTCTCCATATATGCACAATAATGGACAACTGACACCTATTTCCGCAGTCTAGAGCTGCATTTGGCTTTATGCTACGACAGCTAGCGCCTAACACGTACCTGCCGTTCCTTATAATCGGGTAGAAGTTTCATAGCTCGAAGTTCTCAATTTTTAAAACTGTTTACACTCTACATTACAAAATAACAAAAAGGCCAGAACCGAAATAATCCAACAATGTATGCAACAAACGCAGCTTTTCGATGGCAACAAAAACTTTGATTGGAAACACAATAAAAATATAACACTCACTATTACGAATCTTAAATAAATGGGGGAAAAAAACAATTGACGTATTCATCCCAGTAGAATGAAAACCTAAGATGCAACCATATTTTGTCACACCCAGTCCCATTCCTATATCTAAGGAAGTGCCAACCACAGAGTATGTACACTGAAACTACACATTATGTTAATTCATACAAAAGCATGCAATTGAATGTTGCAATGAACACAATAATATCAGCAACTATAAAACATGACATGTTTGTAAAAACGGAGCATTATCTTGTTATGCCTTTGGCTGTGACTCATCAGTTCTAGGTGACCATTCCTCCCAACCAACTCAAAGTCAGTGGATGACAACAGGTTTGAATTGCAGACCTCTGATAATGTTATAAACGTACCTAAAATCCTGTAGTGACACAACATATACAACTGTATGTGTGTGGCTTACCAGGGGAGAGCAGCACATTATGGGGAAAATTAACTGAAATGTAACGCAGCACAGCAACCAAACTTGCTGTGGTGGGTTGCATCAAACGGAGAGTGAAAAACAGCTCTAGATCTGCTAAGACATGGTTCTGTTTCTCTCCTCCAGATCTGGCGCACTTTAGGCTGCCCTGCACCAATACAGAGACCCGTGTTAGGGAGCGGTGTGGTGCAGCAGCCAGAGCAGCTGCCTCTGGGGCTCACGGTTCGATCGCTGGCAGCAGCTGAGCTCAGCATCATGTGACTCTGGGCAATACCTCACTTAATCTCCCTATTGGCCTTCAGCGCCTGCATACCCTTAGATACCTTAGGGGTGATAAATTCACGCTTTACAAATGTAGAATTATTAATATTATTATTTGTATCATAGTGCAAGGATATGTGTGTTCTGTCAAGCATAGGTTTTGTACTGGAAGGGGTTTTCCTTTTAGTACAAAAACTATGCTTTAAGATTTTTCCCACTGTGTATGTGTGCTGCACAATGTAGCCCACAGGCGAAGTTTGAAAATTATGATGAAATTAAATCATTCTCCTCCATTATGCCTGCTTCGAGGTGACGTAAGGTTTTGGCGCAAATCCTAGTCTACAATTGTTAGTAGATAGTACATAGGGATTAGCATCAAAACCCATGGATGATTGCATGGAAAAGCCTGTGTACCACCAATTGAACTCCCCTTTGAAGATAATTAGGGCAGACAACTGCATATCGCTACTGTGCGGTACTTTGGCCAACTTTCCAAAGCAAATCTTGATCTCCATTGCAAAGTAAATACCACTACCACACTTTACACTGGGTTTGTGCTACAAATGTAATGATTACGTTTTTTGTATAAATAAGCAGTCCTGGCATAAAGTTTGTAAAAGCACTATTTGTGATGCTGGTGGGTTTTCCTCATCTTTTTTACTTGATTAGATATTTTATGGAACTTGCCTGTGCCAAATGTTTTTCTCCTGTACAATCTCTGGTGCTGAAATACGACTTATTATGTTTGAAAGTTGTAAAAAAGAAACACAAATGCTATACAATTAATGCTCTATACTGCAGAAAAAAAGTTTTACTTTGGATCACTGAAAAGCAGATTGAGACCACGAGGAAGATTACCACCACCAACACTGAAACCTGGAAAGTGAACAAAAAAGGCAGACACCTCTCAACATTTGAACTCAGATCGATATCCCCACTAAATTGTTATTTTATGCTCAATGGTCAACAGAGAAACCTTGTTATCTACCTTACTGGGTGATAAACATGTCCCCAAAAGAGTTATGCAATGAAAAAGTACAACACATAAAAACATGTAGGCCTAGTTATGACATTCTGTGTGTTCGCATGATCATTTTATTACAAAAACTTAATGAAACCCAAGAAGTATTTAAACACACTTGAGTAGTTGTGCACCTTTTACACAACTTTTGTCCAAAATTCAACCCTGCATTATGTAATAATCCTCTGGTATCTGCATGAACAAACATGAATATTCCAATACAAAAAGGATGTTACAATAGAAACATCTCTAATTTATCTTTGGGTTGAATATTGAAACACAATCAGCTACTCTCTGATATACACTGTACAAGAAGTATGTTAATTATACTTCTAAAGCCCTATCCACAAGTTGATCAGCATATGGGGAGGTCTTTACATGAAGTAAATAACAATTATCCAAGGTGATGTAATTACAGTGTGTGGTAAATATCCCCTAGTCTGAGTTTTCAACATGAAAATGGGGAATAACAAGCAGAATAGTGTTTTAACACACACCAAATTCTTCATGTTTTTCCTCTTTTTCTGGGTCTTTTTCCCTCACAAACTTTCAGCAGGTTTGACCCCAGGAATTTAAGAGAAAAAACTGAGAGGGTGTGATACTTAGCACCCAACTCATAATTCTGATCCACGTGCAAACTCTTGTTTGCACAGGGATCAGAATTCAGGCCTTAAATTGTTATGCAGCTCAATGAAGAAGACAATAGGTCTGGTATTTAATGTCAGCAGGATACCAGCAACAAATCTTGACCAAACAAATTCCACAGCCTAAAAATGCACTGGAGAGGGACTTACAACTGGAGAATATAAGAGGACAGGAGTGCTCATCCATCGGAAAGTTGTGTAGCTGCAGCTGGCATTCTGCATTGATGGTAAGCCTGTAGGGAGACATCAAACCATTACATAGTCAGATATGGGCATAATGAAATATATGCACAGTGAGGCGGCAATTCTACCTAAGTACTCTTTCCATATAATATGAGACTTAAAGAGTTGCTTCCCCTGTGAAAAAGAGTGCACAGAATCCTATTACCTAAGTGCCTCATGCTTGCATTTTTTCAGACGTCTGTTGTAGCACTCAATTTGTCTAGAAGCACGTTCTCACACATGGGAAAATAAGTAGCAAAGAAAAATATGTTTCATATTATCGAGCTTACATATTTTGGAGATGAAATTTTAAAAGTGATTTCTTGGCTATAATTCAAAATTGTTGAATACCGTTGTATAGAATGTGCTATGGTTCATAATCTCATTGAAAAAGATGAATTGTGAGGTATCGGATAAAGTATACCAAACTGTATCCAGTCAGAATATTAGAAATTATATGACCAAATAGGAGCACGAGGCTGTAGGTCGAATGATTTGGTACGGTCAAAGAACACATAGACAACTTGCTGTACAATAAGTGGGCCTTTTTCCATTATATTACACAGTGCCCTTTGTGAGCGAATGAATGATTTATTGACAGTTGATTAACACCAAATTAGTATATTCAAATTTAATTAAACAGTTGTACTGTTTAACAGTTATTTTCTCATAAATTAATAGAATTAAACAAAAGTTTAAGTATGGTAAACATTGATCTTGGATTAATTTGTTCCATTTTCACAATAATAAAAATGTAATCCTGGCAATAGGCAATTTAAATTGTGCTGTCTTGGCATACTTGATATTGTTTCTCTGAGCATTTTGATATGAAATTCTTCACTTCGACAAAGTTGCTGAATAAAAAGCCGTCTGAGCTGTTAAAACAAGCATCTACTGCATCGTTGCAAGTTAGCAATTTTTAGGTGGCATAGTGCTGGTGATTGAAACTTCCTGCATTTCTCTACAACAGTTGAACAGCAACATACACATCGGCTCTCTATTTATAATCACAAAGGCGGCATTTTGAGTTCAGTTTCTTAAATTTTCAAAATTGCGAAACTTTTCCCAAGAGAAATCTTCTTGTGAGTGGTGTTATGGCATATCTGTCTCTCTCCAACCTCAGCTGTCATGTTGAAGGCCTAAATGTTATGTTATGCTTAAGTGTACCCAGGATTGGACTGGCCTAAAGGGCAATCAGGCACTGCCTGATCGTCTGGTCTGACAAGTCAGTGTGTGGGCCGTTGTTTTCAGCAGTTTATGGCCAGGTGGGCCAGTTTTACTGTTGATTTCCCTTATGTTACCTCAAACATTGCCTTCAGCAAACAAAAATGCATGCAGTCTCCCATACCGTACAAAATACCCATACAGTGTGTTTTTAGAAGCTCAAAACTGACTTGATTTGCAGATGTGGGCCACTTTTTTAGCTACCTGAATTGCTAATGGGGTCCGCTTTTATTTTGGTGTCTGGGCCTATGTTTTTGCCCCAGACCTACCCTGAGTGTACTTGTAAAGTGCACATCTCTGGTCTAAATCTGTACTGGTCTAAATCTGTACAGTTATGTTAGCCCTTTTTCTGGAGTTATTCTGTTGTTTCCATTTTTGCTCCAGAACCAAAACATCACCTGTTCTTTAAGATACAAAGCTCTTAACTTGTAAAATGAGATTCTTGTAACATATCACTGCTGAATGTTATGCTAAATTGAATGGGACTAGAGAGTGACAGTAGGTAACTGCTTCGGTCTGACTGAGGATAAACATGAAGAGGTTTGGACTAAGGCCAGGCAATTTGTTTTTTATTCCATAGAATGCTTATTCAAATCTAATGGCAAATTTAATGCTGAATTGGCATTTGGTTCCCAACATTGAACAAAAATGAGGAAGAAGGTGGGAGGGGTGTCATGGTCCCACTTTCCTCTTTCCCCTGACCTGTATCCAATGCCATATACCATGGTCCAGGCATTTGTAATCCAAGGATAGAGGCCCCTGCTCTCCTTACACAGTGGCAACCTTTTCAAATTCAGGCCCAATGGAAGAAAATACTACAGTCTTCATCTCTAAGGGAGACAGGTGTTTATTAAACACTGTGGAGGCGTATGCAGAGGCGCTGGCCTTGGGTTTTGAAGTAATTACAACTGGAAACGTCTTCATTTGTCCACATATGTTTAATTTGAATACAGCTATTCAAAACGTGGTGCTCCTCTTCAACAGCCAGCGGCACTGCCACAGCTGCTGGGCTGCGAGGACAGCACCATGACAACAGAACCCTCGACTCTGAAGAGTCTAATAGTTGGTCTAGCAGCACTCACCTAAACAAGATTATAACATATCTCTCTTCCCTCAACCATAGGAGGAAGAACATTAAACATGTGAAGGCTTTAGGATAAGCAAAGAAATCAACATGGAGAAAAATCATTAAAGACAAAACATTCTTCAGCAAGAGAAAGGGGAAGAAAAACACATTGAAACAATTAAACAAAATAGCAGAATATATTTGAATTATAAATAGCATTGCATATACTGAATAATGATACTGCATCTGTATACTAATATTGAAGACACAAGATACCAATCCAATACCTTAAATGCAATTGCTCAAAAAAAACCCTCACACTATGGACATAGCAGAAATAAGGCAAGCAGTGAATGAACTTCTCCAGCACAAAATCTTGCAAGTTAACAAGGAGGTCTCTTCACACACAGGAGTCTCTGAGAACATGACGTATTCTGAATACATGGTATATCCTGGGCATTACTAGGGATAGTGTGCGTAGTCCCCAAATAGTCGCCATCTAGTCCCACAGCTCTCATTCTTTCATCCACATGAGATTCGCCTAACAACTGGCTATCCTGTGTTAACATATTACCACTACACGCACCTCAATCCTCTCTTCTCCTTGGTGATTTGTTATCAGAACAATATTGCTAGCCTTCAAAGATTCCATCTCTCTCCATTGACCAACACCACATGCCACTAATGTACCTCCTTGAATTTGAAAGACCACGTAATTTGCCCATTGTCTGTTATGAGCACAGCCGGGTAACCTTCCTTTCTCAAAATCTCACACAATTCTTTTATAGTAACCTGAGTGATGATCTCAGATAATAGACGTGCAATCAACCATCTGAAATGAACAACAATCATGGTCTTATCCTCATTAAGATGATACCCCGAGATTTTACCAAAATCTTTTGAGACTCTTTCAACCTCTCTAATAGCCTCTGATGGATTGGCTGTGATTATTGCGATGTCGTCCGCATATGCAAGTATCTTGGTATCCCCTCCCATCGAAGGAATGGCTGAAATCCTATCGTTCCCCACAATTTTCCTGATTAAGGGATCTATATATAGGGCAAATAATAGCGGGGAACAGGGACACCCTGCCGCGTACCTCTTGTTATTTTAATTGGCTCCGATGTATACCCCATCATTGCAATTCTAGCCCCGGGATCCTGATATAAACATTTAATTGCTCCAATAAAATCCTTCCCCAAGCCGTATTTCCCCATAACTGCCCATAAGAAGGGCCAGGAGACCCTATCAAACGCTTTCTCCACATCAAGTAATATTACAGCCATAGGGTCTCCTGACACCTTCGTATAATCAAACAACGTAATTATACGTTGAATATGATCAGTCGTGCCCCTACCTGGAACGAATCCATGTTGAAACGGGGAGACTAGTCTTTTAATGACCGCGGCTAATCTGGTTGCTAAAATTTTAGAAAAGATTTTCACATCGCTGTTAACCAGCGTGATTGGCCTATATGAGCCCAATTCTGAGGGGGGTTTACCTTTTTTAAGAAAGACTATTATATTAGCGGTCTTCCAGGAATCGGGAATCAGCAATTCTACTTGTGCTCTACGAAAAACTTCCAGTATAAGTGCCACAAGCTGTGTCTTAAATTTTTTATAAAATTCTCCTGGAATCAAATCAGTGCCTGCAGCTTTGCCTGAAGGAGTAGAATCTATTGCTGCTCTAAGTTCATCTAATGTAATTAATGCACTAAGGCTGTTTTTCTCCTCGCAGGATACTTGATCAGGTAATAGCTCTTCTAAATAATCCTCGATATCATCATCTTTGTTTTGAATGTCCTCGGTATATAACTTTTGATAGAATTTTTGAAATGCCATGAGAACAGCATCAGGGCTATTTACCATACCTATGCCTGGATCCCTGATTTCGCTAATTCTGGATTGTACCGTTTTTCCCTTGTTCGTACAGCAAGTAAATGGCCCACTCTCTCGTTATTCTCATATACCCTGCTCCGCCATGCAATATATTTCCCGGCTGCTTTTTTGGTGGAGATCTCGGTGATTGCAGACCTAATGATTATAATTTTTGATTGAGCCGTCTCCGCGCCTCCCCCTTCGGCCAGAACCCTTACTAGATCGGCCTCCGCTTTACTCAAATCCTCATACAGGGTATGTACCAAGATGTTATCCTTCTTCTGTGATTCCCATCCATATTTCGATGTTTCCCTCTGATCCCAGCCTTCAAAGCATCCCAAACTATGCCTACGTCTGTGCTCCCTAAATTCTCCACTATAAACCTAGGGATCCATTCCTTAAGGTGTTGTTGATACCCCTCCTCGCTTAATAAGGCCCTATTAAATGTCCATCGTGACTGTGGGGATTCTAGTCTGATATCAATTTCTATTACCAGGGGGTTATGATCAGACATAACTTTTGGAAATTTACTAATCTTACATCCTAATAACACCTCCTGGGATACAAAGAAATAATCTAATCTCGCATGCACTTGATGTGGTGCAGAAAAAAAAGTGAAGCCAGGGTCATCCTCCTTCTGTTCTGCCCATACATCCGCTAACCCATGCAGTGATCTTAATTGCGTCAGGGATTTAAAAACCTTTGGTTTACGACCATGGTACATCACCCCTCTATTCCTAGATACCTGACAGCTCATATTAATGTTCATATCCCCACATATAATAAAAGGTAAAGGCCAACCCACTAATTCAACATTTAGCCATTCGAACAAAGCCGGGTCATCCAAGACGGAGCCATAAATTGAGCAAAGAGTAAATATCTTATGGTCCAGACAGCATTGTGTTATTGCCCATCTTCCCAATTTATCAGCAGAAGAGCGCGGGAAGCAACCCAATCCTTTCCTTGCAAAAATTGCCACCCCTCTTGTCTTTGTAGTTTGTGTTGTGGAAGCTACAATTTGATAGCCCGCCATCTCCAGTGCCCCCTTATTACAAGCTTCAACATGAGTCTCTTGAAGACAAATAATATCTGCCTTTAAGAATTGAACCTCCAGACTGATTCTCCTTCTTTTAGCAGGATTATTCAACCCGCATATATTAATAGAGGCTATTCTTATCTTTCTAATTGATAAAAATAAAGTAGTTCCATACCAGATAATGATGCAATTAGTGGAATAACCATCTCCAACTCATACCAGTGCTCAAAAAAGAACCCACCCAAGACACCACCCCTCACCCACAGGCTCCAGCCCATCCCCCATGATTGTCAAAAACTCAAATGTGGTTATGTTTGATACACGGGTAGTGGAAAATACTAGATATTTGGGGGTTGAGATCTCTGCCAATGTCGATAAAATTGCACAACTTAATCTGGAACCTCTGCTACACAAGACTAGAACAGATTTTAACAGAATGAATAATTTGCATCTCACTCTCTTAGGGAGATGCAATGTCATTAAGATGTTATTTTTACCAAAAATTCTCTATTTTTTTAGAGCTATTCCAACGGAAATAAACAAAAGTTGGTTTTTGGTATTTGACCAAGTAATTTCCAAGTTTTTGTGGGCCGGGAATTGCCCCCGAAGAGCGCTGAGATTTATGTCCCTACCTAGAAATCGGGGTGGCTGGGCGGTACCTAATCTCCAGGTTTATTATTGGGCAGCAGCTTTGCAGCGAATGGCAGTAATATTGGGGAAAGAATCAACATCAATAGAGGAAACATCCAGGCCTTCTATATATAGGTTATTGTTGGGATCGGATTCAGCCGGCTGCCTTCTTCGACATATTGATTTTGCTTATTTTAAAAGAGTTAAATTTAAGGTTTTATCGGGATCATTTAAAGTATGGACGTCCATCAGGAAGAAACTTAAACTAGGTAGGATACATAGATACTCTCCCCTGGCAGACAATAACCTATTACCCGAAATTCTATTAGATAGCTATATGAAAGTCTGGATGGATAAAGGAGTAGGGTATATTGGGGATTTGATGGAGGATAATAATATCCTTTCTTTTGATGCAATTAAGAGCAAATTCGGGTTAGGTAATAAGTATTTTTTTAAATATTTACAAATTAGAGATTTTGTTTCTAAAAAAATATCCAGCTGTCAGAGAATCCCCTTACTTGAAGCAGTATTAGGGACATCTTTAACACTATCTCCCCTCTGCAAAATGCTTAGTAATTTAATGGGCGATGATTTTATTAAACATACTAATCGCTGGAAGAATTTGCTGCAAGCAGGGATAGAGGTTTGTGAGGACTCTCTTTTGTTAAGTCAAACTGCATGCTTCTCGGCAAACCTACAAGTGCAGTGTTTCAAAACTTGGCTTAATTTGTACATTACTCCAGCCCGTATAGCTAAATGGGGAGGCTCGCGTGGTTCTTTCTGCTCTCGATGCGATTGTTACGCTGCTGATAGTGTACATATGTTTGCAACTTGCCCTCGACTTGTACCTTTACTCATTGAGGTGGGCAAATACTTAAGAGGCATGCTGGGGTTTGAGGTGGAACTTTCACCGCAGGTAATTATGTTGGGGGTCAGTAATCAAGCTATGTCGGAACCAAACCGAGCTCTGTTATTTATAGCTATGACAGTGTTTAGGCTTTCCTTGGCCAGCGGGTGGCTGGACAAGGACCCCCCCTCAGTTTATTGCTGGCTGGGGAAATTTTTGGCTACATACCGGTGGGAAAAAGAGGTGTATAAACGAAGGGGGCTTAATGCCAAAAGGAGGGGGGCTTGCAATCTGGCTTCCAATAACGAATTGGACGAATGAGGTCAGGATTTGATTTGATTTGTGTTGATATGAGTTAAGGGATTTGCATAGGATGTTTAGACTGGTGGTATTATTTAGGTTGTCACTATATTAAGGGTTTTACCAAGGAATGTACATTATGGTTGTGTTATAGCTCAACTTATGCTACTGCCATGGGCTCCATTTGGGCGGGGGGAGGTAGGGGTAGGATAGGGGGTGGTGGGGTGGTGGGATGGGGGGGTTGGGTAGATTAGTTGGGGTGGAGGGTATTAAGATATATATCAGACATCTTCCACATATGTTTTGGAAATATTGTTTGGATAAATCTGGTTTATAAAGGATCTGTATGTGTTGGATGTCTACAATAAAGTCTTTAAAATAAAAAATAAAAAAATGAAATGAACAACCATTAAAACAATACCAAATCTCTTGTTATGTTTAACCCCTGCCATGGGACTAGTAATGTCAAGGCACACACTATGCCACACCTGTCCGGGATCATAAATACTACTCGGTACTACTTGCGGTCTGACTTTCAACCTCTTCTCACACTTACTGCATCCAAGACACCTATCAACCCATTTAACCACATCACTGTCTATTCCTGGCAATCAAAACTCATATCTCAATCTTTTCTTCATCGCTGTCTGCCCCAAATGTCCTTCATGGGCTAAATCGAACAATCTCCTGTGAATGCCAAATTGAGGGACAATTTTATTGCCCTGCATAATAATTTGATCAGCCACAGTCGTCAACTAATCAAAGACTGCATTAAAGGGCCTCAATGTAACAGGTAAAGTGTTTACTCTCCTTCCACCTTTGAGAATGAGATTTAGAACTGCTTTCAACACCTCATTGTTCTCCATGGCAAGCACCCACTCAGATTTGCCAACTGCACCTTGACTCCACTGGACAACGCCCTCCATACTAGCAATTGCCCCTTCCCTTAAACATTTGGTCACCCCTATCTCATCCACACTCTTCCAACCTAAGGGCAAATGTGATAAGCAATCTGCTTGCACATTCTGCCAGCCAGGTATGAACTCCACTAGAAAGTTGTATTCTTACAACCTGGATGCCAAACAAGCTAACTTGGCAGACCCTCTACCTGCCCCATCTGGTGACAAAATCTTTAACAGTGACTTGTGGTTGGTGCGAAGAGTGATCTTGCGTCCCCACACATCTGTTCTAAAATATTCCACACCCCAAGCTGCTCCTAAGGTCTCCTTCTATATAACAGAGTAATGCAGCTCAATAGCAGTCAAGGAGCCTGAAACAAACGCCACCGTTTTTTCTGAGGGACCAACCTTTTGGGACAATACTGTACCAATCCCTGTGTTGCTTGCATCCACTATCACAATGGTGTTGCCATTAACATTGAAAGCTACTAGAATGCCTGCACCACAAATCTCTGTTGTTATCTCCTCAAAACACTTCTGCTGCCCCGTTCCCCACGTAAGGCTGGCTCCCTTCCTCATGAGCACTTTCAACAGTTCAGTTTTACTGGCAACATTTTTCACAAATTGCAAGTAATACCCGATTAGATCTAGAAACGATCGTAAGTGGTCTTTATTACAGGGACCTGGAGCCAAAGTTAGTGATGCAAGTAGGTCTTTTTTTGGTTTCACACTTTCAAGCGAAATCGTGTGACCCAAACATTCAACCTCTGTAACCCAGACTCCGTTAGTCTAGCTAGGGTCTCCTTTAGAGCATGGTTGTGAGTGCTCCCACTATCACCAAAGACCAAAATATCAACTTTAAAATAGATGACATTTTTTAAACCCTTGAAGACCTCGGTCACCATTGTCTGAAAGACACTTGCCGCAGAGGACAGCCCAAATGACGTCCTTGTGAACTTGAAAGTGCCCTCCATCGTAATGAATGCCTTTAAGTGTTTAGAAGAATCGTGCATTAGAATTTGGTGATACGCATGCCGTAGATCCAATTTAGAAAAATACTTTCCACCTTGCAGCAACAAGACCAGTCCATTTATATTTGGTAATGGAAAAGTATCAGAAACAATGTTCTGGTTAAGGCTTCTTAAGCCAACACAAAAGTGCAATTTGCCATTAGCCTTCTCAGTGATAATCACTGGCGAAATACAAGTTGATGTTTCTACAGGTTCTATAACTCCATTGCCTAACATTTCTTCCAACATTTTCCTCACCTCATCTCTCACCATTATCGGGACTCTCCTAACCTTATTCTGAACTGCTATAGCCCCGGGTTTGACTTTCATTTTATGTACATACCCCTTCAAGTGCCCTAACTCCTCCCTGAACACCTCCTTGGCACTCTCCAAAATATCTTCCTCCTTCAATTCATCTACTACAATTACCTGTACGGCAGCATGAGGATCAATCCTAATATGGAGATCATATTGATGATACCAACCTAAAATGGGTGGTCCTGACACAGCTATATAAACTTTGCCTTTTACTAGCCTGTTTTTGAAGCAAATGTCCGTATGCATGTACCCCACAATATCTATCTGTTCTCCTTGATACCCACCAGGATTTATATCTTTCGGCAACAATCTTACATTAGGCCACTCCTTCTAGAACAAACGTTTGAGTAATAAATTATATAACAACCCTGAATCCACCATCAACCCAACTTTTCTGTTCTTGATAAGTATTTCTGCCTTGGGTCTATTCTTTCACTGGATCTCTACATCTGACCCTCCTGCATACAATATCTCTTCCTCACCAACCTCAAACTCCTTTAGATGACTCAACCCATAAAACTCTATTGGGCCTCACTGTATAATCTTGCCTAGACAACATTAACTAGCGGCAGTGGGTTCTGACCAGACACACCATTCACCAGTTGTCATCCACCAAAGAGATTTTTTGCTGGCCTTCTTACAGCACGACCACCAAAATAACTCAACCAATAGGACATCTCTCCCGACAGAGAACCTAGACTGCACTCAGAACTCCTCCGATTCTAGGTCGTATGCATCCTGGACATTAAGTGCCTGCATGGCCTAAGCACTTATGCTAGGGTTCATAACTACCACCACCATTGCAGAAAGAGAACAGCTCACTCAGTAATCTTCTGACAGAGAAGCATGCTCAGGTCTTTGGCCTGGGTTCCTGCTGGGACACCAGAGTCCAGCTCTATGACCCCAGTGATCAAGCTAAAGTCAATCACCACCACACTGGAGTGTCAGGAGGGCTGAGGTTTCCTGTTAGGCAAACCTGCAGCATATTACCCTAAGATTGTTCCACTCTGGAACCATCCTGAAAACCGAGATAACCCTGCCCTCCTTGTTGACAGGGCCCACGCCCCTGACCTCAGGAACCTTTAAACCCCTCTGGGCCATGGGAAGGCTCAGGTCTCCCACAAGAGGTCCATTGGTACCTTCTGCTTGGCTGCTTTATCCATGGGAACCACCCCGGGAACCTAGATCCTCTTTTCTCCACAGTGAGAACAGGGTCCATGCGCCCTATCCAATGGTTCTCCAACAGAGTCATAGGAAGGCTAATGCCTCCCCAAGAGAAAACAGGCAATCTCTCCTCTCAGCAGCTCTACCCACGGGACCACCCCCCCCCCGGAACTTAAATCCCCCTGTTCTTCATGGTGATAAGAGGGCCCATTTCCTTCATCCTAGGAACTCTCAAATCCATCTTGGTCTTAATAAGACTGATGCCTCCCAAGGAAACCATCCCGGGAACCTAGATCCCCCTTTCTTCCACATGAGCAAAGCCCACGTCCACAGTCCAAGGATTCTCAAGCTCTATAGGGTCAATTAGGATTGCTTCTGGGCCTTGGGCGGTCTCACCTGCAACCCATCCACAACAGACAACTACCCGGTTTTCCATAGATCAACTAGAGAACCAAAAAATCCCTCTGCAAATTTCGTCACATCATCCTGTAGGCACATACTGTTACCTTCCACTTCATGGCCATCTGCCCCAAAATTGGTACGCCTAATGTACATCCACCAGAAGTCTGATGGGCAGAGTCCTCTGCAATCTGTCCTACTGACAGCTTAGAGTGAACGTCCCGGACAGAAGTGTCTATCACCAACCCAAACTGATGCACAGGATCCCTTCACTCAAGATAGGCCCCACCTGGCCACTTGGATGCACTACGGTAGAAGCACCCTCCTACTGCACCATCACACTGAGTGTTGTACCACAAGTCTGCTAAGTGCACCTAAAATGCACCTGGCAGGAGTACGCTGTGGTATCCTGTGCATACGCCTTTAAGTCATTGTAAAGTTCTTGGGAAGAATGCTTTGTGCTTGTCATTCCCTGTGACAGAATCCTGGGTGTCCAAGCTCCATGTCTAGAATGTTGTTATTCAAGACTGGACGGTTGGGTGGACTGGAGCTGTGGTTTGCAGGCTGAGGTATAAAGACCATCTTAATAAAGGATACTTGAAGTTACCCATCTGCGGCTGGAGTAATGTTTACAATGGTGACGAACTGAAAGAACCCAGATGGATCTCATGCTACACCTCAACGCTATCACCTTACATCTACTACACAGCGTCATCAGCACCTGAAATTCTTCACCTGGTATTGTATAACAAGCACGATTTTTCATTTTTCATTCCTTTAACGAGTGAAGAACAAGCATAGAAGCATAGAAAAGACTGCCTGTTATCTGCTAAGCGTACGCTTAAAGAAAGAGACTGCCAGCTATAGCTTATGTCAGTTATTTACAAAGTGTGCGTTTAAGAAGAAAAATGCCATCTATATTTTGTGCTTAGGAAAGCTAATGCAAAAAGAACAATTGATGGACAGAATGCAGAACATTGTCATACATTCATCCAAGTACAGAGATCTGGGCCTAAATCCACAGTTTTTTTGCTCACCATGCCATTCCAGTTTGAACCCAGCCATATGTAAATCAGTCTTGACCCTGTGCCCAATGGGAACAGTCCAGCCCGAACTGCCAGGCCAGGTCCTCCCTGGACTGGAAACAAGCATCTTAGGACCGGTTTCGGGGTTTCACCCCTCATCAGCCAGGATAGCTTGACTCCAGTGGCATGAAGAAAGCTAATAGCACCTCTCCCTGTCACGCATTCCGTGTGCCGTTTGGTGATTTTCTTACATTTAGCGGTTTTGTGAGCGGGCGGAGCGTGCATCACATTTCCGTTGCCCTGTGTTGCCTTTTGAATTTCTGCCTAGCCGCATGCCAGCTTCAGCGGACACCGTTGCCTCGTGAGATGCGAGCTATGCACCAAATATTCTTACCGGTTCCCTCTCGCGACTGGGAGCTGTTTCTCTTCAGGAAGCTGTTTCTTTTGTTTCCCTTGCTGACCAGTGACGTCGTCTTCTCCTACCGGACTGTGACGTCGATCTCTCTTGGAGAACTAGACCGCCAACCTCCTTCCTGGAATGCTCCCATTCCTTCAATTCTCACTGTGGAAACTAGAGCGCTGACCTTGTTTTGGAACATTTGAAAAGGAAAGTTCCTTTCTTTGTTCATGTGTTCGACACTGGAACCTTCTCTAAGGAGCCCAAACAACAATCTTGCATTCTTTTAGTGGAACTTCTTATTCATTGTTGCTGGTCAAAGCCAAGTGTTTGTTCTTTGTTGCTTGTAAAAGTCTATTGTTTCAGGTGGGAAACGTTCCACATAAAAAAAAAGTTTTATTAGACTTCACACAAAAGGAGTCAATTCCCTGGTAACAATGGAAAAATGTTTTTTCACACTATTCTCATGTATGTGGTGTCTCTCTCAGTGCGGAGAGGAAAATGCCACTTCTTTTACACTGTTTGGGTCCAGAAGGACAAGAAATTTTTCAATATCTTCCATAGTTGCCTCCACAGGAAGCAGACAATTTGAATGATTATGAAATGTCTTAAGAAACTTGACTTGCAATTTTTGCCTAAAGTGTCAACAATATTAGAAAGGCATCATTTTGGGAGACAAATGGAAAGGTTGGGGGAGAGTGCTGAGGAATATGTTACTGCGTTAAGGAAGTTAGCTTCACTTGTAATTTTAGGGCCAACTATGAGGAAAGATTAAGAGATCAATTTATGTTGAGTTGCACTTTAGACAAAGTTAAAGAAGCATGTTGGGAGAAAGATAATCCATCTCTCTCTGATGTAATCACCATAGCTAAGTCGTGTGAACATACAAACGCATGTGTAGAAGAATTAAAAAGAAAGGACGATGAGGTGTGTAAGGAAGGAAGTACAAGTAATTAACACATTTAAAGATAAACAAAGCAGCACAACAAGCTTTCAACAGAACAAAGTGGTGGTGGTAGCTTGCAACAAAACAAAGGAGGTGGTAGTAGCAAGAATGAATTTTCCTCGAGAAAGTTTCAGGGTACATGTTACAGATGTGGTGAGTATGGTCATGTGGCGAGTTTTAAAGAATGTATTGGTTTAAGGCCACATGCAAAAAGTGTAAAAAAAGGAGTCACGTATCAAAGTGTTGTCGCTGTAGCAATGTGAAAAATAAAGTTCAAGACATAGGGGCCGATTCCGATCTGGGTCGGAAAGCTCTCCGACTGATCCGGATTGTTTTCCGACCGAGCCGGACCCCTGCAGACCGACCGGGCGAGTACGATGCGGCCGTATGCTGCCGGACTCGGTTCGGTCGGACTCCCATTGAAGTCAATGGGAGCCAGTCGTACGACGCGTACATGGGCTCCCATTGACTCAATGGGTATGTTGCGCACAAGGGGGCCCCCTGTAGTGGGTACATGTTGGTGCCATCGGCACCGTACACACATGTATAAGGGGGACCCATGGGTCCCCCCTGTGTCCGACCCGTAAGGCTACGGGTGAAGGGGGGTCCGGCACGGACCCCCGAAGTCCGCTTCCGAGAGCTTTTTCGTGTCGGAGGCTCCGACTCGATCCGGCTGTCCGGATCGTGCATCGTACTGGCTCGGTTGTAAAACGTCTCCATTGCGCGGTACGAATCGAGTGCGAACAAGTCGGACGGAGCGGTTCGCACCCGGAAACGAGTCGGTCGGCGATTTCGCGTTCAATCGCATCTCACTTGGGCGTCCGGACCTCAGTACGACTCGGTCGGAAACAAAGCCTCCGACTCGGATCCGGTAAAGCCGAATCCGATTCGGAGCCCTACCGACCGAGATCGGAATCGACCCCATAGTGTGTGAAGAAAAGTTTGATGTAGAGGAAATTATTTTGAGAATTTGTGAGGGAGTAAAAAGTGGTCCGTTTGATGAAGTACTCATCGAGAAAATTCCAGTAGCGAATGCTGTCGACTCTGGAGTGAAAATCACACTAATTCCCAGAGAGGTATTTGATAGACATTTGAGAAGCAAAGTGGTGCTACATAAGCCTGACATTAAAGCTAAAGGCTATGATGGTGAAGCCATCAAATTGTCAGGGTATTTCAATGGTAGTATTAGTTTTAAGTGTAGAATCATCACAGGGAAAATCTATGTCTCCGAGAGAGGAGACTCTTCAGTGAGTTGGATACATCAAAAGAATCTCAGGGTGATCTTAGATCCTAATGAAACTCCAGCAGTAAGGTTGAAACAAGAAGAGTCATGTTATGTATAAGTAGGTCAGGAGGAGAAGTTGTTTTGTGAGCAATCGAGTCTAGTACTGTCAGACACATCTTCTTTTGAATGTGAATTTCCGGAGGTGTTTATGAACAGTTGGGCTGCTTGGAGGGGTATTCTCACAGGATAAGGTTAAAGGAAAATTCAGTACCAGTTGTTAGTAAAGTTAGAGGTGTTCCCATCAAGGTAAAAGAGAAAATGAAAGCAGAGTTTGACAAGCTCTTAAAAGGTGGCATCATCACTGAGGTTGAAGCAACTGAGTGGTAGGCCCCTGTGGTTATGGCTCTTAAGGCTAATGGAGAGTCCAGGCTCTGCATAGATGCAAGAGAACTTAATAGGTGTGTCATAGTAGATCACTATCCCTTACCCAACATTTCGGAAATGTTGCCTGTGTTGGAATGGGCCAGGTTTTTCTCTTCCACTGATTTAGCATCTGCATACCATCAGGTGAGGTTGCATCCTGATTCGCAGGACTTAAAGGCGTTCATGACACCATTTGGAACTTTCAAGTTTTTTAGGATGCAGTTCGGGATAATTTCTGCTGCTGCAGTTTTTCAGAGAATGATGGAACACATTTTCAAAAATGTCAAAGGGATTAAAATCTACCAGGATGATATACTTGTTTTTGGAAGCAATGTGGAAGAACATGACAACAGAGTCCGGGTGGTTTTGAGCAAACTAAAAGAGATGGTTTAACATTTAAAGCAAAAAAGTGCAAGTTCAACCTCACTGAAATTGATTGCTTGGGTCACAAAATTACTGGCTCAGGCATCGAACCCAAAAAGGAGTTGGTGGAAATGATTAGCAACATGGCCAGTCCCATTAGCAAGGAAGAAGTAGTCAAATTTTTAGGAATGTCTGAGTATTATGCTAAGTTTATACGCAACTTTGCTGACAAAACACACAATATGAGATGCTGTTAAAAAAAGGTGTGGATTTTGCATGGAATACTGAATGTGAGAAGAAGTTTGGTTTGGTCAAGCACTTATTTTCCTAAGCCACCTCATTGAGGAGTTTTGAGCCTGGTCAAGCGATAATTCTCATGACAGACGCCAGTTCCACAGGTTTGGGAACTGTCATGATGCAAGAACATAAAGGTGTGGAGAGAACTATCTTGTTTTTATCCAGAAGCTTAGGAGGAGCAGAAGTCAACTATTCTGTAGTAGAGAAAGAGGCTTTGGGGATATTCTGGGCAGTGAGGAGACTCCTCAAGTTCTTGTGGGGATGCAATTTTATAGTTAAAACTGATCATAAGCCGTTGGGAGAATTTTTTTGAAAAGAAAGGACTAGACAACATCTCCTCCAGGATACGTAAATGGGTTGTGGCTCTTCAAGAGTTTGACTTTAGGGTGGAGTATGTTCCTGGAATGAAGAACAACCTAGCTGATTGTTGTCCACACTTGATCAACAAAGAACACACAAAGGAAGAGGTGGATGAAGAAGAGTTGTGTGACTTTGATGATTACGTGGTTTGTATTATCAATGAGGGTGTGATAAAGGAAGATGAATGGGTTAGTGAGCTTGAGAAAGATGAAACTTTACAAGTTGTTTTGCGAGGCATTAAAAGCGATTGTAGCAAACATTTCAAGGTGGATGAATCTCTGAGAGGTTTTTTTCGGGTAAGAGAGGAATTGGCATGTCAGAACGGTCTCTTGATGAGGGGTACCAGATTGATTCTTCCAACTAGTTTGAGGAGGCAATTAGTTGACTTTGCCCATGAAGGTCATCCGGTTATTTCCAAGACCAAAGAAAACCTTAGGCAAACGTACTGGTGGCCTGGGATAGACATTTGTGTTGAGAGAAGTGTGAGAGAGTGTATAGAGTGTGGTAAAAGGGATAAGATTTTGAAACTGAGAGTTCAACCCATGACGTTAAGGAAGCTTCCCAAAGTGGCTTGGGAGGAAGTAGCGATAGACATTTTGGGTCCCATCAAACATACTAGGGTGGACAAGTATGTGATAGTGCTCCTAGATGTGTATTCAAGGTGGCAAGAGATTAAAATGACCAATTCTGTAGAAACCAGAGATATCATTACATTTCTAGACGGTATTTTTGAAAAGGAAGGTTTTCCTTCAACTTTGTTATCAAACAACGGGGTTCAGTTTACCTCAAGGGAAATAAACAAGTTTTTAGATGACAGAGGTATTTGTCATAAAAGGTCTGCTCTATACCACCCAGAAACAAATGGCATAGTTGAAAGGTTTAACCGGGTTCTCAAAGAGTCCATTCCAAGGGCTTTGTCCAACCAAGGGTGTTGGTATACTGAAGTTATAAATAAAGTTAAGAGTTACAGATTTTCTCCCCATTCCATGACAGGGAGGACTCGATTTGAATTATTTCACAAGAGGAAGGCATGTACTATGTTGTTTCCCTCCTGGTTGTTAGAGAAATCACAAGGTTTGAGGCATGTAAAAGATGACAGAGAAAGAACTGAGAAAGAATTGAGAAAGAAAGAAATGAAGAAATGTGTGAGAATAAAAAGAGATTTGATACGAGAAAAGCGGTAAAAGAAATGGTTGTGAGGGTAGGGGATATGGTTAAGATCAGAAATCCCTGCAAGGGCACTACCTCTCAAGGATCAAAGTTCTTGTTGCCAATGAAAGTTACTAAAGTATTTAAAAATGCTATCAGAATAGAAGACCACAGAGTGTGGAATTTAAACAGAGTTGCAAAGCACCTTTCTGATGTTTGTTAGGAAGGTGGCATGAGAAACTGTGAAAACCTGTAGGGATGAAGTGTGATGGTAGGAAAAACAGTGTTAGACAATGTGTCAAGCCACGGTATTTAGATGACTATGTTTTGAAATATGTAACTGTGCATGTTTTCATTATTTCCTTTATTGTGTTTGTTGTAACTTTGTGTTTTAAATTATATTTACACTATTATTATTTGGAGGGAGATGTGTGGTATCCTGTGCATATGCCTTTAAGTCATTGTAAGATTCTTGGGAAGAATGCTTTGTGCTTGTTATTCCCTGTGACAGAATCCTGGGTGTCCAAGCTCCATGTCTAGAATGATGTTATTCAAGACTAGACGGTTGTGTGGCCTGGAGTTGTGGTTAGCAGGCTGAGGTATAAAGACCATCTTAATAAAGGATACTAGAAGTTACCCATCTGCTGTGTGAGTAATCTTTACATACGCTAAGGCCACGCCTCTGCAGCCTGTTGTTCTGACAGCTCAGAGCGACAATCCCAAACAGGCCTGCTTCCCTAGTTCCAGACTGAAGCTCAGGGTTCCTCACTTATGATAAGCCCCACTTGACAACCTGGGTAGGTCACGGCGGGTTTACTCACCTCCTGCACACCCTCAGTCTACACAGTCTCCACCTCCTGTCCTGTGGTCTGATGCCACAGGACCTATGTGATTGAAAACCCGGCTAGGCAAAGCCCCAGCTACCTCCTCAAGTTCAGGCAAAGCAGTCTCTAGGAGGACATCCTTTACTCTACTTGGGCAGTCACCTACTCTACTCTGACATCTCAGGGTCCACCGCTAACCCATTCCGGGAATCTAGGGAGTCCACCACCCCCCTCTGATCTACTCATGGTCAGTCACTAGCACATCTGGCTAAACTAGAGCTCTAAATACCCACCCTAGGTCTCTTGAAGGGCTACCACTACACGTCCAACATTGGGAACCATCCCCTTACTCCTCCTTCTCAACATAATCCATGTGGACCTTGGGAACCACAACTTTTTCTTGTGCCCCCACTGTGGGAAAACTCCTCTGGGACCACACCACTCTCCTAGCGGGAACCCCGAAGGGGGTCACTATTTCTGGGTACACTCCCGCCCACTCTTCCAGTTGTTTGTCCTGGGACAATGGTGGGAAAATCTTTGCTAAAGGAATGGCTCACAGTGTGTTCCCTCCCAGGAAATCTGCCTTGTCTATGGCAAGCACGAGAATTTCCTGGAGCCCCCAATCACCCTTTACAACCCACCCCTTCAGCCTTATCTATGATGTGGATACCTGTCAGAGTCCCTAAACCTATAGAGAAGCACGCTTCTCACACAGGCCAAGTTTGTGTATCATTGAGGTTCAAATAATACTATGGCCTGGAACACTCTCACGGAGACAGTTCTGTAAAAGTCCACAATGCCATCACATAATTTCAAAATGTCAACCAGTCGAAATAAACACAATTAATACATCAACCAACCATTGATGCTTTCACATGATATATATGTGTACAGGGACTTTGCTTGCCCACATCTTGAGTTCACACAACCAACCCTTCGAACCCCTCTTAGAGTGGTATTTCCACATTAATGCATAGGTAATATGTGGCAAAACTAATCTTACTAAATGTTATCGATGCATACCCCACCTACTTAATCATTGCTTGAACTGTGTACGACATCAGACCAACTGCTGCAATTGTCCTGGTCGAATCTACTGATGCTAATGTCTGAATTTAATTACTGTAAATGTACACTCGCTGTACCCTTCTATTCTGCTACTGTTGTAAAGCAATCTGATGCCCTCGGGCCATGTCTGCGCTATATAAATTTGCAAAAATTCCAAAACTGGCTATCATTGATCCCAGCCCTGAACACCAATGTAAATGTTGGGCTATTAGTTGTGCAGGATAAGAGGCCTGCGCAAGTAATAGGTCCACAATTTTCACCTTATTGGGAACTATGGGCCATATGTATGAACATTTCCATTTTGCATTTCCTAAATAGCAAATCCCAAGAAATCGCTATTTAGGAAATGCAAAATGGAATGTACAAAAATAGAGATTTCCTAATAGCAATTCCTACAAAGTAGGAATTGCTATTAGAAAATCACTATTTAGGAAATGTTAAACCAGCCATTCCTATAGGTACGAATGGTTTTGCATTTCCAAATTTGTGATTTCCTAATAGGAAATCACATATTAGGAAATGCAAAACCAAAGGTGCCTATGGGCCGAAGGGCCCCTTTGATGAGCCCCAAAAAAAGTGATGGACATGTAAAGTGCACAAATGCCCTAGGGGCATGTATGCGCTATATGGCACTTTAAAAAATGTACTTTGGGTGCATTTTTTTAAATTGCACATGGTTACCATTGACATGGAGTCAATTGCAATATCATTTCCTAAATGCCAATTTTGCATTTAGGAAATGCTTTGTACATGTGCTTAGGAAATCGCAAATAGGAATGCCTAGTTGAAATTTCCTAGCTAGGGAATCAGAAAATGCTATTTAGACTGGGTAGAAATCACTTTTTGCAATTCCCTATCTGCCTTTTTACATATGGAAAGGCAATTTAGCATTTCCTAATGGACCGAAATTGCGATTCGGTCCGTTAAGAAATGCTAAATCCTTTCATACATATGGCCCCAAGTACTCCATTGTAGCACTTGACTCTCTCAGGGTGGTGAAGGAGAGCAGTACAAGGTCTTCTCAGGGGAGGTTTTGTGGCTAGTAATCTCCATCCGCTAGCATGCAATACCAACACTCAATAAATCACTGTCCAGTCCGTGCTTTATTTTGAAAAAGGAAAATTCCTTTTATCACACATACACTACTAAATACTATGCATTAAATTACAAATATGTACATGAGGTAGATGAAAAATACCTTGGATGACATTCTTTGAATCACATTTGACCCCTAGTGAGTCACGAGCCCCATGATCACAGAATTTGTGGAGTTTGATTCCACGGAATCACACGGAATTACATTTAAATTCTGCCAGATTCTGTGGAATTCCATGATGGGGCAGAGTGGGCATTTAGTGCTATTTTCTTAGCACAAAATGCACCTTCACGTCCAAAAATGGATTTGAGGATACATTTGCCTAGCGCTGCCTCTGGGTGCCCTTTTATACTCTGCAGTGATTAAAAGTTAATCACTGCAGAGTATGTATGGGTGCTGAGGAGTATGCAGTGGTTTCTGAACATGGCAGGAAGAGGGAACAGTCCCTCTATCCTTAGAAACCACTGCAGATTAAAGTAGTTAATTTTGCCGGCAGAGCGGTGGAATTTAACAGTAATTTTGTGTTACCAGGCCTAATCATTATCCTTATTAAAAGCATTGAAATGTTTCTCAATAATCATTGTCAATAAAAGGGTTAAATACAGCATTTAAAAAAAAAATCACAAACATGATTCAAGGTCTTTCATTACCCACTTCATGCCATGAAAATGCAGCCATAGGACCAACCACTAGGGGTCCCTGCACTCCAAGCTAAAGAGCACCAAATCCCAGCACCAGTAATGCTCAAATGACATTGGATATTCTTCCCAGTTCATGCACACTGTGACCAGGGAGGCCTAGATGGAGGGTATGAAGTCATTTCTGGGGGGTGGACGGGGCTCCTGTACTTCCCGCAGCCCTTCCATGACATGTTGGTTGAATGGGGGTGGTGCTCCTGCCCAAATTGGGGCAACCACAAACACCAAAGGATAGATAAATTAGCCCAAGAGTGGAATTATGGGGGGTTCCCAGGCCAGGAAAATGCATATTTGATGAGCAGGCTTTACCTATCATTTTGGCCGTGCCTTGCATGTCTTTAATTTTGGCCTTACATTTTGGTTTGGGGTGTCTCAGTCCCACCCAGGGGCACCCCCATGCCTCCATTCACAATGGGGACCACATTATCCTCCTAGTCCCGGGGGAGGGGGCGGGGGGTTGCGGTTGCCTGGGTCAAGTGAGCCTCTTGAGAAAAGGCCCCACACTCGCCCCCTCCCATTTAAATTTGAAAAACGGGTTTATACTGACCTCCAGGGGCTTGGCCCCTCCATGGGGAAACCTTTCCAAAACATGTCAGAGAGTCACATGCTAGTTTTCACCGGTTGGCAGGCCTAAATAGGCAAACCCTTTAAGGTGCATAACCGTAGGGATACTTTTCTTGATCTTAGGCTTATTTTACTCCTGATGGCTAGCTTTACACATCAGGAGCATTTGCAGCAAGCCTCCTGCCCTATAAAAGGGTGCACTTTTCGGGGAGTTGGTTTGACTGCCAGCCTTCTCCTTTTCTTTGCTCTCCACAGGCCCCATGGCTTCCTTGCTGTCTTGCAGGTCATCTTAGGGGATGGGGGGGCAGAAGAATCCCCGTCTTCCCTAACTGGTCCTCAAGGATCACAAGGGGGCCAGCGCCACTGGCCTTGGAGACACCTATCTCGTCAAACAGGTCAACTGTACACACGGTCCTTAAACCATCAGTGGCATCAGGTGGCTTCTCGTTCTAACTGTCCATGACTATGCTGTTGTTGCCGTACAGGTCCAGGGTCTTGCTCAGTGTCTTTCAATTGTGCAGGGGCTTATAAGTATTGTTGGAAAGTTCTAGAAGACAGGCACAGCTGGACAATCCTATGATGCCTCATCATACCTCCACCCCTTTCTAACCCTCCACACAGCATCCTGGGACCATCCAATCTGGCATAGTCAAGTTTTCTCTGTGAAGAGCTCGTCTGAGAGCCTAAGCTCCACCCCAGCTACCTTCCCACCAAAATGTCAAAGGGGATCCCCTCCAGTTTTGGCTCGAGATGTCTGTGCTTCTTCCTTTGTTCCATGAATCTAGGCTGTCTGAGCCTAGGTGCAGTGAGACAATTAATAATCTGATGCAGATTTTCCTGCCCACCCCTTCTGTCTAACGAACGGAGTTAGTCACTGATAATTGCTCCCTTAATGTGGGGAGACCTTTGTTCCCCCTGCTGGGAAGCAGAGTAATTCACTTGGGCCAGTAAAGGAAACACAAGGCCTGGAATCTGATTATGAGCTGATCCAGAGAAATACGACAATTCTTGACAACCATGCCTATACCTCTATTAAGATTGCACAGCTGGTGGTTTATTTCTGTCTAGAAGACTTGTGCAAGCCTGGCAAGAACTGGGATTTGTTCGAATTGGATTTTTTTTTAAAAATTATGATAGACTAATTACATGGGATACAGTTTAGATGCAAGCCGGTAATCAAAGTACGGCCTTATGTTTAAGTTTTTTCCAGATTGAGAGTTTAAAAAAAAGTATTTATAGCATTCTGAATCAGTCTGCATATAAGATTGCTAGACAGATGGTGATTAAGACATTGGAGAGAGGCACATGGTACCGTCTGTTGCACCATAGCAAAAAAGGGGAAAAAGATATTTTGGATAATTTGCAGAGAATTTATTCCGAAACAGGATGTAAATTTAATTTAAAAGAATGGTCATCGCTCTGTGTGTTGAGTTATAAAGGGTTACGGGGAGCCAATTTTAAAAGAATGTTTTTCTTTTCAAGATGGTCCCTCTATCATATGCCGTCGAAATTATATAAGATATATTCTACTGTGAGTAACCATTGTTTTAGATGTAATAAGCAGGATGCAGGTGGTTGGGTACATATATTTTTTGAATGTAGCCATTTACAGCAATTTTGGACCGAAGTTTTTATAACTCGTTGTGTGTCCACTGCAATTGACCCATCTTGTATGTTGGGTTTATTTGGTTCTTCTGGAGAGGCTAAATGCCTTGGGAAATACCAGCAGTATTTTATATCAATCTCGATTACTGTGGCATGATCACTTATCTTACAGAATTGGCGAACAACTGAGCAGCCAACGATGGGTCATTGGATGAGTAAAATGTGTAGGACATATAGATTTGAGGAAGCTTATGCGAAGAGAGTTAGTGCCATTCGAAGATTTAGGTTAATATGGGCAAGATTTTCTCTCCTTTTTTATAAATCAGTCAATGGGAACATAGAAGGAATGGCACTTGGTTTTATCTGCTCCATTTGCACTTTTGACACTGTATGTTATATGATTTAAATCAGGAGGTGGTTATTTATTATTGGAGGAAGTTTTGTATTTTTAGGATAAATTAAGTATTACTTTGTCATAATTGCACTTTGCACGGTTGCACTTTACTCTGTGGATGTTATATAGGTCAATGAATTTGAAAGCTGTGAAATGTATGTAAGAATACTTTGCAATCAGTGTGCTGTTCTGCAGGTTTGCACTTTATTGGGCTCTCTCTCTCGTTGTATGTTGTTGGGGCCATATTGTGACATGGATTTGCCTTTTACAGATATACTCTTGATTATTTTTGGTTATACTGCTCTTGTTCTTCTCTAATGAAAAATATATAAAATAAAAAAATTCTTGACAATCCATAAGATAGACACATATGTTACTGGGACCCGTATATTCAAACTCGGTGTGCATGTTTCAACCCATTGTGTAGGACTCCACTGTGTAGGCGTAAGTGGATTGAAACTGCACATTAAGGCTGATTTCACCTATGTGTGCAATACAATGAAGCACTACAGATTTGCCAGTAAACCCTACTGACCAATCTATGAATGCTCACTCATATTATAAGACCTAACCCAGGTCAGCACCTACCTGGCAGAGTCCCTTCTACGCAAGGCTACAGATGCGCAATTGCCAGGCTGAGCACAATGGTAGTCTCACACTTGCAGCCTGCCCACGCTTATATACACGTGTTCACATGTAGCCAGCCCTATGCCCTTTACTCCAGCTGTACTGCAGTAGGCTTATCATAAAAGGCGGACACTGGCAGTAAACATGCTCAGACCATTTACCATGAAATTACTGTGAATGAGACGCAGGTAGTGAGAATCACCACAGTAAAGGTCCAAAAACTGGGTGATCAAAAGTGAAAAATTCTAGTGGACTAAATGGATGGAACCCATTTTGCTACACATGTGCATATGTTTTCATAAATAGACTGAGTAAAGACTCTTATCCTAGAAGCACAGTAGCAGCCTTATTTTAAAAGGTGGACATTGGAGGTTACAGCTCAGATCCATTTTACCATAACTTCCAATGAGGGTTTTCAACAATTAGAACTGACTTCCTTACACATACTTGTATGTAGTTTAATGTAAGTCGGTGAAAAGACTTTTTGTGATTTAGAGCATATGTGTAAGGTGCAGATAATGTCCTGCTCCCTAACACTCACCCTCAGCAGTGTAATAAGTAAGCGTTTTACTAAGAGCAGCTAATGACTATGCATTTTCAGGATAGCCAATTTAGAAGAAATTAACCCGAATAGCTGGTCTTCTCTTTAATTGTTTAAATGGCAGTTAAGTATTCTGCTCAAGAAGCTGCTTTTCACACTGTTGCCTCAGCAGGAGGCATTGTGATGTCACAACATCAAACATGACTTTTTACAGTAAAGTAACTATGACATTTTCTCATTGTAAATGGCTAGTGATGTCACAACTAAACTGTAATAAGAATTTTAGCAGCAGGGTTTCTGATTGGGACTGCATTATTACATTTTAAGATCTGGAAGTCTGCAATGTGGGTATAAAGCCCTTCACTAATTTAATTATTACAGTCTAAAAGTGACATCACTCGTTACCTGCGATAAGAAAATGGCACAGCTGAGTTTTAATATCACAGTGCCTCTCCCAAAGCCAGAAGAAAGTCTGAAAGGCAGGTCATAAAGCTGATTTTGCATTGCTGCTTATCATTATCAAATGTTTATAACTGTATATTTATTTTTCATGAGGGTTCATTACATTATTGTTACCACACAATCCAAACTATCGATTGTGCGTTAAACTTCTTATAACATGTTTTACAACAAATTCCTAGCAGCATATTGGTGTGCTTAGTTTTGCCCTACTGATTCTGCATTTATTCTATAAATAGCTAGAAACATTTTGGCACTCTGGTGAAACAGCAAGAGAGCAAGAATGTAAGCTTTTGGGCAAATACCGTGTATTAGGAAGAATAAAATGCCATCTACTGTACGCTATAAGGATATGACATGTCACCTCAGATTTCCATGACCTTATAAAGAAACTCATCGGTGACTTGTAATATCCTTTTAATGTAGGGGAGAGGGTACTTTATTCCATATTTGATACATGGAAGTCTGAAATATACAAATCTATCGCTAAATTTCTTATTTCAGACTATTTGTGACATCACTATTCACCTGTAATAAGAAAATGGCATAGCTACTGTCCTGTAATACATTGTTATAGTTGAGGTGCAGTGTCACAGTGTATGAAGACAGAGACAGCAGGCTTTTCTGAGGGATGGATAACAATGTGACCATAACATCTTAATGAATAAAGACTGGCTTTTTGGGCAGCCTGACACTGAGAGATGGGCCAGTTTTAGCCAGTGAGTGGGCAGCTTTTCACAGCCCACTGGACCAATAAACAAAATGGCCCACGCACTGGCTCTTTCAACCTGGCGCCTCTGGCAGTACCAAACGTCCGGGAATTCAGCCCAACACTGAAAACCATCTGCCTCAGAACTCCATGACCTATTATACAGATACTCAGCATTCGACCTTATTCCTGCATACGGTTATAGAGCTTCTGGGGGCATTTCAATATCCTTAAAATATACAGTAGAGAGTACATTATCCTTAAATTACTATGAGGATGTTTCTCTGAGTGTCATACATAAAGATAAAGAGCTGCCGACTATATGTTGAGAGGATATTTCAAGTCCCTGAGGATTTGTGCTCATAGAGAGAAACAAATGCCTCGGATGACTTGCAGTATCCTTATAATGTATGGTATTGGGTACTGCAATCCTTCTAATAAATGATTACATCATTCTCTACCTCTCTCTTTAAATATTTACATCTGTATAAAGAGACCATTTAATACCTATGTACAGACACAGAAGAGGGCAATTCGCTTATTTTCAATAAAATTGTTGTATCTACAGTGCATCCACTCACTCTCTGAGTTAATATATGAACTTCAGACAGTGCAGCTCAGAAACACAGAGCAAAAACCATCGCTCTATATCATGGGTACTCGCAAACATTTACCAAGGGGCCACAAAGTATTGTCTGTGGTGTGACCGAGGGCCGCACTGATGCCAGCAGGTACTTTGAGTATCACTGCTCTGTATGTTCAAACTGTGCTGTCTACAGCCATTGCACAAACTCACAAAGGTACTGATTTAATACAAGTGTTGCTGACAGTCAGATTTCTTGTCAAAATAACCAAAACATACAGCTTTGTTCTGCGACTGCAGAGACCCAGCATGGGTTCATGATACAGTCCTTTCAGGCACATGCATCAACGGTTTTTGCAAGCGCAAACGGTGCGATTCGCAAAAATTGGCCGTTTGCGCCCACAAAAAGGCCTTTTGCGATGCATTAAAGTGTTAGACACTCGCAATTTAAGAAATCGCAATTTATTGCGATTTCTTAAATTGCGATTGCATTTAAGGAATCGCAATTTGCGATTCCTTAAATGCAATGCTAGAAGCACTTAGAAATAGCAAATTCGCTATTTGGGGCCGCAAAATACAGAGAAATTACTCTGGTCTGTATTTTGCACAAACCTTGAAAGATGCACTAAAGTGCATTTTTCAAGGTTTCAGGTTACACACACACATGCCCTCGGGGCATGTGTGTCGCAACATGGCTGCACATCACAATTTCAGGGGTGCAACAGGGTGTCATTTTGACACCTTTGCACCTTGAAATGCATGCGCAATTTGCGAGTACCTATTGGTACTCGCAAATTGCGCATGTACTTTCCCATTCATTCCTATGGGCCTGTAGGCCCATAGGAATGAATGGGAAGCCATTCCTTAATTGCGACTCGCAATTTGCGAGTCGCAATTAAGGAATGTTTAGAAATCGCTATTTTAATAGCGATTTCTACATGCATAGGCTTTTGAGAGACCCTAATTGCGATTCCTTAATAATCGCAATTAAGGACTCGCAAAAGCATTTCTTGATGCATGTACCCCTTAGTCTTTTGCTCCTTCTGATGCATAACATGGTCTTGTTGCAGGTAAGTAGAGCAAGTATGGAAGCTGTAATTGTGCATAATAAATTCACCATTGCATTAGTTTCAGCATATATCAAACATATTTTTAAAAGCTTAATGCCAATAAATTCAGTTTTGTGATTTAAAATGTTTGGCTATTTAAAGAACTATTCACGCTGCCCTGCCCTGCAATGCAACGATAACTATTCTGCCATTCGAATCTCCTTATCAAATTACTGTGGATTTTCAGTTAAAGATTCCTTACAGAAAGCTGTTTGTTTTTGTTACAGTTACTATTTTGTTGAGGAAGATTATTTTAACTCTACCAGTTGGCCGTGTGTAGTGATGTATGTCCTCTTATTGTTTCAGGTGAATAGTGGTGTTACAACTATGCTGTAATAAGACTATTTGGTACAGATGGTAGACAGTTATTGCTTAATAAAGTAACCTAAATCATTTTTTCTGGGGAAATTGAAAGTCACCGAGGAGGCCTATGAAGGTCGAGATACCAGGGAGTGAAGTTTTAGACAATCACATTATTTGAATGTTACTTGCAATATCCTTCTTAGGTGTATTTTATTTCTTATAATGCATTGTTTTCTAGCTGACAAATGGCATCATAAGTGATGTGACAATTTTAACCAGACTAGTTAGAGAACAGTACTTTACATTTCAGTGATTTTAAGACGCAGAGCAAAAATTGAATATTCCAAATTGCTAGTCCCAGAATGCAAAAGAATTGCACTAAAAGCCTCAAATAGTTAAGGGTATCAACCTTATTTAAAACAAAAAACAACCCTGCAGGTCTGGGCAAAAAAGAAGAAGGTGATTCTTATGAAAATCTTACCTTTAAGAAAATGGCTGCTGCTGATAGGTTAGCTTATTCAGGTTGGAAAAAGAAAATGAGTGATATGTGGTGGCACTGCTTATAGGCCCCAACCCACCTGTATTCCTACCCGCATATATTGCTATTTCATCTCGACAGGCTGGGAGAGAAGGAGAGTTGAGTAGTGTGACCCTACAGCTCAGCCCTGTCTTCACTGCTCTCATCTTGGTTGTCGAGGAAATGATGATGTGTTGAAGGAGGACCTCGCCGGTAGTACTTGCCTTGCATTATCATGCCCCCCTGTCTTACTGTCTAATCTCTGCAGCTGTGGAGAAAGATATATGTGTCAAGCTCATTACCATATTGGACATGGCAAAGCTCCGTGTCAGTTCACAGTCTCCCCTGCCCCACTCTTGCTACAGGTACTATGATGTTACTAATTATTTGTATCACATTGCTGCAGGTGATTAGTGATGTTCTTGACCTATTATATTTATATATATATATATATATATATGTTACACCAAAGCTCCCACAGCTGCTCGCAAACAGACGGGACACAAACTCCAGTTAGGTGCTATTTCCTTATTTTATTTTGCTGGTGCAGGACATGGCTGATGACGCGTTTCGCCCAATGGCTGGGCTTGATCACATGACGAACACAAAGTTTGTCATTGTTTTTATACACATTACACCATGTTAATATCACGTGACACTGAGTGAAAAATAGAAAAAAGACTCCACTGGAATTTAAAGTGCAATAGGCATCTTGATCATTTACAAGGTAAACATAGCTGATAAAATAGATTTAATTAAAACGTAAACAAATTCATATATACGTTTAAAATGTATCGTACACTCATCGTGTTACTGGATAAACTTAATACAATATTCACATTACTGTGCAAATACTCGGCTCCATGTGCAAATTGGCGCAATATTACTCTGTTAGAGAAAACATTCATTTGATATGATAAATAAAGTGCTATATACAGTACTATGAGCTGTATGGTAACTAGTACGTAATGTAAAGTAATGCTTATCTTCAACATGAAGCAATTACTCTAATATTTCCTTGTTCTAATACACAACTATTGAATATAATCCCCACATTGTCCTTTCGGAATATTCATATTAACCTAAAATAGGAATTCTTGAATTTTTCTTTTAGTTGGTGATGTGTACCCACGGGATTATGGATCCATTGCACGGAGCTTAAACTGCCTAAATTCTCGTGTATTCCAGTATATACAACCTTCAAACAAATATTGAGGCTAATATTTCTTGCAGCAATCTGACCTTTATATAGACTGCCCATATGATATGTGTCATAGTGGATATCATATTTAAAAGTGCAATAAAGCATTGAAAAAGTGCTGGTGCTTCTAGTAAAAGTGAAAACAATTTGATGAAGTGTGTCTAAAAACAAGCTTGAAACGGTTTCTGGCATTTTTTAATTATATGTAGGTATACAACGCGCTGAAATTTATAGTAATCAGCGTGTGTGAAAAAAAGCTGGAGGAGCTTAGTAATGGTTTAGGTATAGATGCTCTGACATGGAGGTAGATACAGTACAGATAAATGACTTCTAACTTTAGAAGCTCTTTCACTTCTAGGTAAAAATGAAAAGCTTAGAAAAAGGCTAAAATCTCTTAAATAGATATAAACCTTTAAGAACAGTAATAAATAATCAGATATAAATTCATATATAAATAAAAAATTGTAAATAATTATACAGTTCTTCCCCGTTATTCAATACATTGGGGGTTCTAGTGTCAAGTTCTAAGCCTAAAATTGTATCACCAGTCTTTTATACACCCATTGAAGCATTTAAGCATGTATTTTTTCCATTTCCATTAACTACTTGTTAAGCACTGTCACTTTAAAAATGGCGATCTGATTTCCCTGTGCTGTCATGTGATCAAGGCAGGCAACTGCCGAAACGCGTAATGGCGAGGCTGTTTGTGCGGAAATAAATCAAGAAAATATGCACAATACCTGGGTCCACTCTCGTATGTTTGAAGGAGAAACAGGTGAAAGCGAGGAACTGCCATATTAACCGGGTGATATCCTCCGGTACAAGTGGACCCCCTTCCCAAGTGTCGGCTCCGTGGTAAGGAAATCGAGCTTCCGGTGGATCAGGGCATCACCGAGGCTTCGGTGGGACTGGAAACCGGAAGCATTGTAACTGTGCCGGAAAACGGATACACGGAAGCCCCCTGCTACTACGACATCGGTACCGGGTGGAGAACGGCTCAGGCAGAGCGCGGCGGCAGCTCTCTGAGGTGAGGCGGCGTGAAGTGGCTGCACTGTGTCCGAAGACTCCCAAGCAGGTACACAATATCGTGATATTGTAGCAGGTGGGGAGGTGGGCAATCGGGACTATACTAACAGCGGTACTATACGAGGCTGTAGCATTATCCTGATAGAGTCATAACGAACACGTAAGAAAAAAATGCCAAACATGTCCGCGGCAGCGTTAAGGGATCGCGACTCCACTGCGGAGGAAATGTTTTCAGAAACACCTCCAGAACAGTTGGAAGCCACTGGAAGTGCCAATGAAGAAGCAAGTGGTGGGTTGAGAAGCCTTAAAGAAAAATTTCGGGCTTTGGAGAAGCTCATGCGCCAAGAAATGTCGAAGTGGTGGGAATCAAAATCACTGCAGAAGTACCTGGACGTGGGAAGGATTCCCAGGGGTCTGTGTATAATGATTGCCCCAAGCTATGAAACACCAAACCCCGAGATGATGGTGGAATGGGCACAATGCAGGTGCGCAATGCCCATTGGGCTCAAAGGGCTTCAGCCCCCCCCGTCGTGTGTGGCAGCCTGGGCTGAGACAGCTTCCCGGGCACACACACAGCCGCACCCAAGTACTTCACAGGTTTTTAAAAGACCATTTGCTTGTAAATGAGGCTCTGTTGTTTTTCACCCCTTTTTAGAGCCCCTGCATCCCCACTCACCCTATTGCTGGAAGAGTCAGCCCCCCCTGAAAGTTTTTCTTAGCCCCCCCCCCCTGAAATTTGGCTCTAGTTGCGCCTCTGGCACAATGTAATCTCGAATCCTCACGCAAACTAGTGGCCATATTAGTTACATATGCCGACAGTGACAGGTGGGATATTCAGCAAAAAATCGACAGTCTCAATGAAGAAATCAAGGCGCACAATGATTCCCAGCAGAAGCAGAAATTTTACGAGGAAATGACAAGCAGACTGAACAAAGAGGAAGACAAAATTAAGCAAAGGAAAACATATAAATTCAGGAGGGACAAAGAAGACTATGCCAATGGGCACATTTTCATGTTTGCACGCAAGTTTGACACCTTCAGAAAAGCAACAGAAAACAGAAGGATGCAAGGGACACAACATGAGGACAAAGGTCAGCCTCTGGCAGGAGCAACCTCAACCTCAGACTTAAGTTCGGCGCTGGAAAGCGAGTCAGAGACGGAGGGTCAAAGAAATCATTCTACCCAGAATTCTATCAAGCCAACACTGGGGGAAGAATTGGAATATATCAGGCGCAGTCGTAGAGAAACACTGCGCCCGAGGAATATACCGGCAAAAAACGGAGGACCAAAAGAAGGAGGGAGAGGAGAAAAGCAGCAAGAAGGTGCGAGTACCAAACGTCCGGCAAGGGGACGGGGAACTTGGAAGCGCTACTGCCTCTACACCCCGCCCGCCAGCTTCGCTCCGCCGACCTCGCCCTCGCCACAATACACCGCATCCGAAGAGCGACCTCCGGCGGCAGATCCTTCTCCCACCTCGCCGCCAAAACCTGGAACACCCTCCCCATCCGCCTACGGCAGACCCAAGACCTGCTGACCTTCAGAAGACTCCTGAAGACCTGGCTCTTCGAGCAGTAGTAGCACCCCTCCCCCCCCTCAGCGCCTTGAGACCTTTACGGGTATGTAGTGCGCTCTACAAATGCTATGATTGATTGATTGATTGAATACGGCAAGAAAAATAGGGGAAACATCTTTAAATGCCAACACCATTATTAATTTATCGAACATAGATTTAAGTGCTGCCGAACAACAACTGCTTTCCCTAGGCCTCTCATACTGTCCAGAGACAAATTTCAATTATACTCAGACAGGAGCCGACATTTATAGGTTTATTAGGAAGCTCAAATTGAAGAAGTATCATCAGTTACAGTTACAAAACAAAGATAAAATGACTAGTACAACTGCAATAAATGCTGCTAGTATGCCCAATCTGACAGCTGCAGATTTTAATGTGCTAAGAGATTTACAAAACTTGGAGAAGGAAAGCGCTGCCACAGTGAAAGAAGGAACGTTTGATGACTTTTTCAATGACTCACAGGGCAGTGGAATCATTGACATGGAAACAAGTATCAAACCCATTACCAATTTCAAGGAAAAATCCAAGTTTACTCCCATTATGCCGAGAGATTTCTTAGATGTTTTCCATGACCAAATAGTGGCACAAATTAAAAAGCTTAACATCAGCATCAACAAAAGCAAAAGGAAAATTTCAGATCACGAAAGAAAATATGGCCAATTGATGGATAAACTTAAAAATGAAAAAGAAGTGGTTATTAGGAACTCTGATAAGGGAGGGAATATTGTCCTTTGGCCCTTAAAGGAATACATGACAGAGGCAATGGGGCAACTAAATAACACTGAGTGTTACAGAAAAAGTTAATTCCAGAAATTTAAAAGCACACAAGACTGCTGCATGACAAAATTGTTAGCATGGAAAAATTTGGGCATGTTAAGTTCTGATGAATTCAAATATCTTAGAAAAGAGCATCCTACCATTCCGAAGATATATTTCATCCCTAAAATACATAAGGACAGACACAAGCCACCAGGAAGACCAATTATTTCGGCATGTGACGGACCATTTGAAAATATGTCACGTTACATTGACTTCCTGCAAGAACATGTCCGGGACTTAGACTCTTATGTGCAGGACACGAGTGACTTCTTGAGAAAAGTCAAAAACATAGAATGGCAAAGTGGGTACTACCTGATGGCACTTGATGTATCGTCCTTATATACATGTATATGAAATTGCGATGGAATAAGGGCTACTGAGCACTTTTTATCAAGCAGATCGATTCAATTTGTTCAACACAACAGAATGATTATTGACTTACTGACCTTTTGTTTGAATAATAATCTGTTCCTTTTTAAAAATCAGGTATACCAACAGGTACAGTGAGTGGCGATGGGGGCCAGCTTCTCCCCAGCTATGCATGTTTGTTCATGGGCTGGTGGGAGGAGCTGGTCCTCAGGAAGCAATATGATCACATTTGCCAGGAAAAGATAATTTGTTGGCTGAGATACATAGATGATTTGTTCATAGTATGGCATGGTACGGAACAAAGTGAGAAAGAATTTATAGCACAGATCAATATCAATGATATCAATTTGAGGTTTACATCCTGTATAAGTAAGGAAAGTATAACCTTTTTAGATGTTCAAATCACTATTGTTAATAATGCCATATCCACTACCCTGTACCGCAAAGAGACAGCGGGGAATGCACTATTACATGCATCCAGCGCACACCCTCGTCACCTGATAGAGAGCATCCCCTATGGGGAGATGCTGCGAATACAGAGGATTTGCAGCAGTGAGACAGAGTGTGAAAATAAACAAAGGGAGAGCAAAGTTCGTTTTCTGGAAAGAGGATACAGGAGTAAAATTATTGATAAAGCCATGGCAAAATCTAGACAGAAGCCTAGGGATGATTTATTAATATATAGGAACGAGCTGGAAGAAACATCTAGAAATGCTTTGGAGACACAAAATGAACCTACACGCCTCATTATGTCATTCTCAAGACAGGAGAAACAGATCAGGGGGATAATAAGACGCAGTTGGCCCATTATACTAGATGATCCTATAATTGGGCAGTCCCTACCTAATAAACCAGCCATTACCCATAGAAAAACTGTCTCTATGGGCAATGTCTTGGTGCGAAACAATCCTGAGGATCAAGAGACAGGTTCATGGCTTAAAGCCAGAAAGGTTTTTTTTAAATGTACTAGCTGTAAGGCTTTCCAATTTGGGGTCAATAAGTCAGTATATTACACAGCTTTCAACAATAGTCCTCGGTCTATTACTTGACATTTGACCTGCAAAACTGAGTATGCGGTCTACGTTCTAGAGTGTAGCTGTGATTTAAAATATATTGGCAGTACCAAATTGGCAGTACACAAAAGGATCCTACAACATACAAGGGCTATTACCAATAACGACCCAAGCTACCCTGTGGCGAGACACTTTAAAGAGCGCCATGAAAGCCATCTTAAGCATCTACGGTATTATGTGTTAGATGCTATTCCCTTAGGGAAAAGAGGGGGAAACAGGGAAGCTAAATTGAGACGCCTGGAAACCCAATATATATTGGAATTAGATACTAAATATCTGGGGGGTCTCAACACGAGTGAGGACCTTTACAATTATTTATGATACCCCTGCAAATATATATTCTCCACTCTATCAAAGTCCAGTGAAATATGAACTCTATCCCACAGTTTTTACCGAATGCATTTTATTGTATTTAATATTTGTCTTTAAGATGGTATTTCTACTATTATATTTCAAATCTAAATGATCATTTCCAAACATAGACTACAAACTGAGTAATTTTATATAGCAGGGACTAAGTATATTTGATGATTTTAGCAATTGAGTTGTATTTATTGATATTTATATGTATTTATTTATCTACATATATTTATGTCTATGTTTACAACGGTGGGAATCAATTATATTTAAAATGAAGACTAAGAGGTTAGTCATGTTCCCTATATATACTTGCTTTGTTTGCACATGCCATGATTTGCACTAAGAATCCTTTTGCCTGGGCATGCTAAATAGTATGCTAAATGACATTATGTTAATACAAGCTGCCCTATTTTACATAGGATATGAACAAATTGGAAAGAACAATTTGGTTGTATAGGTTTTAGCACTAGCACGGTTTAATAATTTAGCACTTCTTTAGGGTATTTATATTTATAAGCACAATCACATTTTTTTATAAAGTCAGATAATGAAAATGTGAAAGGGGTAGAACATAGGTGAAGGTTTAAAGCAGTATTGGTGCTAACCAATTGTTAGCAAGTGAAATGAACTAAGCTGTAAGAAATCATAATATGTATTTAGAAGATATTCATAGGTACATATTCAAGAATGTCAGTTTGAGCAATTAAGCCTACAATTGTATCACCAGTCTTTTATACACCCATTGAAGCATTTAAGCATGTATTTTTTCCATTTCCATTAACTACTTGTTAAGCACTGTCACTTTAAAAATGGCGATCTGATTTCCCTGCGCTGTCATGTGATCAAGGCAGGCAGCTGCCGAAACGCGTAATGGCGAGGCTGTTTGTGCAGAAATAAATCAAGAAAATATGCACAATACCTGGGTCCACTCTCGTATGTTTGAAGGAGCAACAGATGAAAGCGAGGAACTGTCATATATATATATATATATATATATATATATATATATATATATATATATATATATCCAACCACTGAGAAATCGCGTCTGCTCCAGCCTCTTTGTGTGAGGAGTGTACGGCGAGGTAGCGATCCTCACATGGATATGCAGCCAAGACTGCAATAATCCCCACTCCTTGGTCACGTGACCAAGGTGTGCTTGAACTCCGAAACGCATTGGGTTTGTTTTTCTGTTGCCGTGTGTGAATAAATATACGCTGCGTTTGGAATATGAGTGGCGGCTCTGTAATTATTGACCTGATACACCCGGATTGGGGATTATTGAAGTCTTGGCTGGATATGTATATATATATATCACTGAAAAAACCATAGGTTTCAGACACGTTATAGTTAGAAATTAACATTTAAAAACCTTTGAAATTCACTGAAAAAACCATAGGTTTTAGGGACAGTTATAGTTAGTTGGACATTTCACTCGTACAAAACCCGTGAAATTCCCCCGTTATAGTTAGTTCAGCTAACTATAACTCGCGCCCCGCAATGCACTGCTGATGACGTCACATATTACATCACTCATGACATGGTCAGTGACATCACTGATGACATCTCAAATGACATCACTGATGACATTACTGATGACATCATCCACGTGATAATCTGATGCACCTCCTCACACCCTAATATAACCTTTGATACACCCACTCTAAATTACAGACTGCCATTCGCAAAACCATAGACATTGGAATGTGCCAAATTGGCCTTAAAAAGGAATTACTTTAAGTTCAAAGGGGCCCTTTACTTACAAACGGGGGGACTTCAATGGGGAGTACATTCGCTCCAAGTGTAGCGGGACTCTATGTGTTCAACTTTGAGAAAAAATTCATACTCAACAATCAGAATCCCTTCTGCACTAACATTGTCTTTTGGAAAAGATATATCGACGACGTCCTCGCCATTTGGCAAGGACCGGTCGAGACTCTAAGGGATTTTGCTCTTTGGATCAACACTTGTGATCAAAATCTGAGGTTTACTCACACCCTGGACCCCACAACTATGGTATTTCTGGATGTAGTTATCACTAAGGAGAATGGCCATTTGGAAACCAGAACCCACCACAAACCCAGTGCTAAGAATAACCTACTCAGATTCGATATCTTTCACCCCAGACCACTCAGGGAGAATCTACCCTATGGGCAATATCTGAGACTACGTCGTAGCTGTAGTAAAACTGTTGACTATTGTATCCAGGCAAAGGAACTGACTGGAAAACTAACGGATAGAGGCTACCCGGAGAACATCCTCAGAAAGTGTCGAAAGAGAGCACGCAACCAACCTAGGGAAGCTCTCCTGGAAGACAAAACACGGTTGGATGAGGCAATTCTTCTCACATGTGTTACTACATACAGCACAGCTTCCAATCACATGACTAGATCAATCCACAAACATTGGTCCATCATCAACACAGGTAATCTCCATTGGGAAAAACCGGTGTTTTCCTTCAAAAAAGCTAGGAGCCTTAAGGACTCTCTGGTACAAACACGCCCTAAGGAACCTAGACCAGAAACTACTCCCACTGTACTGAACGCGTGGGGTTTACCGAATGTTGTAGGACACTATCAGTGTGGCAACTGTAGTGTCTGCCACTTGACGACCAACACAAAAACATTATCACTGGAACAAGGGAAAATATGGACTCAACGTGCCCACACCAACTGTAACAGCACCAATGTGGTTTACCTAATAAAGTGCTCTTGTAATCTACAATATGTGGGCATGACATGTAGAAGAATCAAACAGAGAATATGCGAGCATCGCAGCACCATTAGATGTAAAAGACGCACCACAAAACTTACTGAACACTTTCTCACCAAAAACCACACACCTAATGACATGAAATGGACCATAATCGAACAAATCAAAATGGGTCCAAATGTACAACAAAGACTATTTGAGAAGGAACAACGGTGGATCTATAGGCTTTCCACCCATAAGGAGGGATTAAATGAACATATCCCATGGAACTCAGTACTCCCTAAATGACTTAATATGTGCCTGAATTGTCACCCCTCCCCCTTCTTTCTGTTTCTTGTTTCTTTTTCTTTTCTTTGGTTGTCTGTCCTACCATCATAATCTGATGATCCATTCAGTATGAAACCAGGAGTAAACGACATCAGTAAGTAATAGATCCAGCGATCCCATCACTCTTTCTATTTATTTTCACACACATATATGGAGTGAGTATTGGATTTAATCTCACCCGAGAACACCTGTCACCGTAAAAGCGGTAACTGAATGTCTGATCATACCATCTGGATTAGTTTTTCTGATCTATTGCCAGTCTTACTGCATAATGCGCTCATTTTCCCATTTACTGTGCGTTATCCGCATATTATATGTGTTTGAAATTGTGGCCCATAACTTTATCGTTCCACTAACCAACCGCGAATAACAGGGCTTAGGGATACTCCCACCGACGTGTTGATGCCGCCCACGTGACCACTAAGCCACGCCCTCTGCTCGCGCAACCCGGAAGTGCCTGCACTTAACCGGCATGGCAGATCCGATGCGGAGATCCGGCGGGGAGTGGCAACGGGTTCTTGTGGGTAGGCGCAACAGCCGGTGAATAGCTCCACCAAGTAAGTAGATTATTCGGATGTGGGAACTGACGTTTTTCCCTACGTCCTGGGGAACCTTACTAATCTATCGGTTTTTGTCCAGATCGCATTGGGAGTTATTTACCACGACCCTGACTCCCATGAAGCACGAGAACATCGCGCTTTTAGTAAGCCCCTATATATTTCTCTTTCTCCCTTCTTTTTTCCTTTCCCACGTACCCAGTCTTTTCCCGTCCATAAACACGCTTGCACATTATGCATGATTGTTAAATTGTTGCGCTCTCACGTATTTGTATGAGAGTGTCTAAAGCCACTACGATTGTATGCTGTATGTGGTGTTAAATACAATATCCATGTATTTCAATGTTACCTGCATGGGAATTGATTGCATCGATGCATTTGCACTTCGGAGTCACGAGGAGTGCACGAAAAACACCCACTTGTATTATCACAATATGTGGGTAAGACCAAAACTTTCTAATGACCATGTGAGTCACTGAAATGAATGAATGCTCACCATAGTTCACTGCCTCCTCAGCTACGAGGTATACTTGGAGGCATGCTCTACGCTACATTCTACAAATGTTGGGAAACACAAGAGCACTCATTTCCTGAACAAGCACAGTACTGCGACTTGCATAACCTTTATCTGTTTGTTTGTTATTATGTGTTTGTCTTTCTAGATTATTTTCATTTTTTCGATTGGAAGAAAAGGATACCTGACCGTGAGTACATGGTTAGGTTATAGTGACCAAGGGCAGGGTACACCTTAGCGAGTGTATACCTCCCGGGTCACATTCACTGGTCCTGAAGAAAACCTAGTACTACCATTCACAGGTTGAAACATGTTGACCTTTTATTGCACTTTTCACTGCACTATTTTTTACTAAGAGATACCTGATGGTCAATGTAACCTTCATGGCATCCTAACAACTTTTTAACATTGTCCAGTTACCCAAGAATAAAGTTTTTTCAGAGGGTCATATCTGGCCAATTTTTAATCAACACTAGTAATCACTCACTTTTCACTTCACAAAACAACCAGTTCCACTGTAATCAGGTGTCGCAGCACACCCGGATAGCATTCGGCTATTCGGGTGGAACCCCAATGATGAAGCATGTCACCAACTAGGTTGGTGAGTGAGGGGTCTTTTTAGAAAAGGATAATCTCCTTTCCTGTGCTTTTGTCCCAACACCATATAGACAGTTTGCTGTCTTTGGGTTATACTCCTTTCTTTGTTTTGAGTATAAGTTTATATGACAGCTGGAGCAGCTTATTTAGGTGTAAAGTACAATTCTAAAAGACAACCCTCAACAACATGTTAAGAAATGAGACGCATGAGTTGCATAGATGTAAACAACTGGTTTGATTTCCATGGAGAGCTTAATCATAATTCATAACATGCCTAAATACTTGCATATTAAATATAAAGTGCAACTTGATTTTTTAGCAGCATCTATTATATAAATTGCTGGTGCATGAGTAGCTGTTGGTACCTTTGGCTGTTTATTAGCCATATCGTGCAATTTTATGCAGAAAAGAATGTAGCAACGTATTTGAGTATAAAGTGCAATTTTTTAAGTTAGCCCTTAGCAGCGTATCGAGATCTAAGATGTGTAAAGTGCATAAATATGAACAGCTGCCAAATTGTTATAAATGTGCATGTAACTCAGCATCCAAGTTGTGTCCCATAGGTGTCTCAGTTCCCATCCTGATTATAAGCCTCGACTCCATTCTTCTCAGTAGCAGCTCTTGATCCCCTCCTCTTTCATTCTTCCCTATGTGTTTAATCCCAAAGTAATGTAGTTCTACGACATTACCTTGGTGTTCTTCCCAGAAATGTTTTGTGATAGGATAATAATTATGTCTATTTTTTACAGCTCGAAGGTGTTGCAAGATTCTGAGTCATACTTTATTCATGGTTCTTCCCACATAGTATATTTTGCATGGACATACTAAAACATATACTACAAAGTCTGTGTTGCAGGTGATATGTTCTGTAATTTTTTCAATTCTGCCGTTGTACATTCTGTATTCTTTTTGATTGATTCCATGTTCACAGACTTTGCATTTCAAACATTTCCAAAAGCCCGGTCGACTTAGCCGTTCTTTTTCTTTTCCTTTTCTCTTTCATTTTCAGACAAGTAGTGGCTTTTGGTGAGTCGGTCACCTAATGAGGCAACTTTTCTGGATGTGATGCTTGGATAGTTCGAGAGAACAGTTTTCAAGGTTACATCAGATCGAAATATTTTCCAGTTTCTTTGGATTATTTTTTTGGTTTCCTTTTGTTGCATATTATAATCTATAATGACATGTGTCTTCTCATCTTTTTCTTCCAAGTTCTTATTATTTGGTATTAACGATTCACTTCTCCGTTTTTTCTGTACTCTCTCCATAGCATCTTGTACTTCCTCCAGAGGATATCCCCTAGCTAAGAATCTATCTTTCATTTTATTCATTTCCACTTTACAGTCTTGTTCTTCTGAGCAATTCCTCCTTGCTCTTAAAATTTCCCCATAGGGGATACTCCATCTGAGGTTTTCTGGGTGAGCACTATTACCATGCAAAATACTGTTACATGATGATTTTTTCCTATGGATTTTAGTTCAGAGGTGTTCATCCCTGATATAAACTGCGATATCTAAGAATGTGATTTGCTCAGAACTGATGGTATGAGTTTAGATCATTATTATTAAGATAGAATGATAGAATAAATTCTTCTAGTTCCTTAATTTCCCCTTCCCAAATTATAAAAAGGTCATCAATGAATCTAGTCCATAACTTCACCTTTTCCAGGGTCGTTTGATTTCTTTCTGTCCAAATTATTTCAGATTCCTAATATCCCATCAATAAGTTAGCTTATGTTGGAGCAAAGGAAGTTCCAATGGCAGTGCCCTGCTTTGTAAATAATGGATTCCATTAAAAATAAAGATATTATGTTTAAGGCAAATGTCCAACATTTCATTTAGCATGTTTGAGTGTTCAAAGTTGTTTATTGGTCTATCCCGCAAAAAGTGTTTCACTGCTGTTATGCCATCAATATGTCTGATAGATGTATAGAGTGATGTGACATCGATTGTAGCCATTATGTATGATTCTTTCCAAGGTATATCTGGATCTTGTTTAAGAAATCCATAGAATTTCTCAAGTAAGAAGTTAGAGCTGTCACATAAGATGCTAAGAAGATGTCAATATACTTCAAAGTATTCTCCAGAAGCGAATTAATTGAGCTGATGTCATGTCCTTTAGGAGAACCTTGTCATGTATACTCCATTTTACATACAACATCCCATCCACATGACTATAACGATTCTAACCATGTGACCTTTTACCTAATAGCTTGCTCCTGTCTCTTCGACACCAGTCTCTCAATCTTGTATCTGAATCCCTGTACCTGACATACATAAACATGTCCCCAGGCACGGCAGATTTATTCTGTATAAGGGTCACCACTTTTTTCATCCTTGGCCAACAGCCAGCTGTGCATTATGGCACTTGTTTAGAAAAGCATCTGTTATTGTTTTCAAAACATTTACAATTGTTTTCAAAACATCCATGGTTGTTTTAAAAACATATTGGTTCTAGAAAAAATCCTGGAATGACCACTTTAGTATAAAATACCCTCACTCCCCCCTACAAATTAGAGGAGAATTCCTTCCAAGCTGAGACTGGGGTCCTGCATGCCGAATCTCTGAAAAGCAGTGGTCTGACATCCCTTGCGGGTTGTCATCTTCGACACAGATACCGGGTCCTTCATTCTAAACCATCAGGTGAGGGGGCTGGTTCATCTCTAGGGGTTTCTTGGCTGCCCATACATACACCTACACATCCAGGTTAGGCTAGGTACATTTTAGCAAATTACTTAGGGTGCGTATTTTAGAAATATGCAAGTGCTACTGCATTTATCTGAACTGTTTCTGTTAATCTTATTAGCACTATTGTAGAAATGTATCTACTATTCACTATATTGGTACTAGCAATCTCATTTGTATGCTTCTGTCTCCTGATTGTTCCAGCACATATGTTTTGTATTGTATTGTATATGACATTTATAGAGCGCAGCACACACCCTACGGGTGCCCAGGCGCAATGGTACAAGACGCAACCCATCAGAACGTGAAATAGGGAGAAACCGATTGGTCAGCACTTAAAGACAAGAGATCATTTTCTAGGGAACAGCCCTGTTTTAATCCGTTTCCTAAACAGAGACAAGGTGTTGCATTGTCTAATTTCCAGTTTTACACCAGGCTGTCGCTGGACCAATAAATTCTTATTGAGATGTCCTAATTGCCATCCTGTGTGTTTTCTGAGAGAAAGCAAGCTCGAGTGCCTGAGCGAAACGTTCTGTACTGTTTTCCACGATCCTTGAGGAATCAGGGTTGTTATGTTCAGTGGTTGCCAGAGACTACATACAGCACTGTTACAGTACAGGGGGTGGTAGTGGCACTCTAGCTAGCTGGTCTAATGGCTGACATATCCTGTGGGGGTGTCGGAAGCGGTGGGGACACCAAAGCCCTTAGTTTAGGTCATCAAAAATGCGCAGGTCCTGTGGGACTCCTAGGAACTACACGACACTGACTATTGGACATCCCAGTGGGTTTACTAAGCTTTTATGAATTTTTGGGAGAAAATAGATTGTTAGCATTGTTGTATGTAGAGCTTTTGAATATGTGTACTCCGCTTCATCAATGAGTTCTTACTGGTGCCATTTCTGTAGTTTGTCATGATATTCCTGAGTGATTTTTAGAGATGGATTTTCTTTCAATGTTTCATAGTATTGTATATTTCTAAGTTGTTTAGCAGCTTCCATTAGAAATTTGTCACAGTCCTGTATAACAATGTTTCCACTTTTATCAGATGCTTTAATGATAATCGTCGAGTCTTCCCTTAGTTCTTATATATATATATATATATATATATATATATATATATATATATATATATATATATATATATATATGTATTACCTATATAGATTATCTACTGGCAGTCGGCAGTAGGTCGTTATAGTTAGGACCTAGTTTCCATAGGAAAAGCATTTTTCGTTTTGCAAATAACTTTGGCGCCATTTGACGAATATTCATGAAATTTTCAAAACAAGTATGCAACTCAATTCAGCTGCTGTGTGGAAAGTTTCGGGGTTATTTGTCAATAGGGGTAGAGAAAAAGGGGGAGTCCCAAAACAATTTTCCCCATTCATTTTCCGATAGGGATTTTGAACACGGCTTCAGCCCAAACCGCTGAACGGAATTACACCAAATTTGGCAGAAAGCTAGCTCTTGGTCCAGAAGGAGCCCTTTTTGTAGTTTGGTTTAAATCCATTTAATAGTTTTTCAGTTGTGAAAGGAAACAAAATTTGTGCATCTAGGGATGTGAATCCTCTGCAGATCCGACAGATCACATGCTGAGATCTGATTGGCTGCCAATAATTCAACCAGGAAGTGTTGGCAGCCATCTTGGGACTCAGACTCAGCCAAGTCCCAAGAAAAAAGTAAAAAATAAACAGAAGGGGTCAGGATAGGAATACCCTGGCCCCTAAGCCTTGTGGTGGGTACCCTGCAGGACCCCGCCTGGGCCAAAAAGCATTTTTAAAAAATCTTTTTTGGCACACAAATCACAGCAGGTCCTCAAGTTCCTTCAAAAATGAAAAAGAAAATCACGGTCTGTCGCGGTTGTTTATATTTGAGTCCCAGGGTGGGCCAGGTGCTGGGAGCATATATATTTAATTATTTTGAGAAGGGGGTATGTGTGGCCCTTCTCCCCATGGCTGATATAGGCCCCGGGGACTTCCACCTCCCCGGGGCCAAGCCAACCTTAAATGAAGAGGAGGGGGGCCATGTGGCAACCCCTGCCCCATGCCGTTTATGTCCCCGGGGACCACCACCTCCCTGGGGCCAGCCCCAAATAGAAATATAGATCTGCGGCACTCCAGCGGAATTGCAGCTTTTTTCTTTAAAAAAAATGTTTATTTTGGCACCAGGGGGGTCACTCTGGAACCACCCCCACAAGGCCTAGAGGGACAGGTCATCCCTACCTTGCCCCCTTATATATTTTGTATTCATTATACTGAGGACAGGGGACTAAGACCCCAAGTCCTGTAATGGCTGCATGCAACATCTTTCCTCATGTTGCAGGCTGCCTGTCAGAGTGCCTGCTCCTGTGTGAGCCTTACTCCCCTAGGAGCGAGTTGGCCCAAGGGAAATAAAGCCACCTGGGAAAATCAGAATGCTCTATTCTTTTAAATTGGGTTTGAGGGTCTCTCGTGAAGGTCCCTCAAACCCAACAGTCTAGATATACCAATTTTTTAACCTGGATTTTTCAAAAACTACTGAATGGATTTACACCAAATCACGGAAATCAAGCTTTTTGGACCCATATCTAGCTTCCTGCCAAATTTGTGGTAATTCCATTCAGCAGTTTTTGTGGTATCCCTGTTAATATATGTCTATGGAAAATGCATTGGGTCTCGCATTTTGGGACACCCATATTTCAAGTGCCTTTGCTGTGTCACAAAATTCTAACCTTAGTTGCAGGATCCTGACTATGTACAATTGGTGGGATGTTGCATTTATGTCATTCTTCAAATAGCGTGCATATATGAATAAATGAAGCAGCAAAAAGGAAATATACTAATCCCTAAATCCACAACTTGTAGATATGCTCTGATATGCTTATACCTTCATTTAAAAATATGGTGTACCATTTTTCTAGAATTGCAGTTATTGGATTTTACAGTCCAAGGCTTAGTAGAAGGGACAGCAGAAAGCTTTTTGTTGCTTGTAAATTGTAGCTAATCTTAATTCCATTTTGCACAGTAAGGCGAGCATTTGCAATCAGAATGCTGTTAATAGCCTGAATAAGAGTTGTTATAAGGACAGAAATGACTTTGGGTACACATGGTGGGTAATTGGCTCATGTTGCCTCCAAATGTATTCAAATATCCCCTATGTAGCAAATAAACGCAGACTGGTCTACACTGGAAATAAATAAGGTAAAGCAGAAGAAAGAGTACAAAATAAGAGCTGTTTTAAGGCATGGGCAAATTTTAAAGCACGGAGGACTCAACCCTGGTAAAATGATGAGGACATTCAGAAGTCTTGCTACAATAGGCGTAAATTAAAAACAGATTTCTTTTTAAATTGATTAAATGAATTTAATGCAATCACCCCGAACTACCTCCGCTCTTGCAATTGAAAAGCATTTTTTCTGTGGTATTTTTCTCCTTCATTCCTTTCCCTTACCTCATTTACCTCACCTCTCTCTATTTACCTCTCTTTCTGCCTCATCTATAGTTACCTCACATCCCTCTATCTCACCTATAGCTGCTGAATCTCTCTGTCAATACACTTTTCTACCCCTTCTTTTACCACCGCTCTATCATTATCACATCTATCTCTACCAACCTACCATGCCATATTCCTTTCTCTAAAATACCTCTCCCCCGCTCTCTTTACCTCACCTCTCTCTTTACACCTTTACAAATCACTGCTCTGTGTCATTCTCATTATTTTCTCCTCCATCTACTTTAACCCTCCCTTTACCTCATCTCTCACTCTACTTCCCCTCTTATTGATCCCTTGGTCTACCTCAACCTTCTACACCTCTCCTCTCTATAGCATTTCTCTTAATCTTATTTCTTTCCACCAAATCATTTCTCTCTGCCTGACCTCTCTCTCTCCTTAACCCTTTCCGTGCTCATGACGAGCTCAGCTCGTCATGCTGCGCGGTAGCGCTGTGCGCATGACGAGCCGAGCTCGTCACGACCCCACCCGCGATCGGAATGTCCAGCATACGAGCGGAATTCCGATCGCGGTCAAGGGGTTAAATAGCATTTTCATTTATCTCATCATTTATACGCTGCCTCACCTCTCCACCTCTCCACTTCTCCTTTTTTCTCTTTCTCCATTTGGTCCCTTTGCCCCACCTCTCTGACTACCTTACCCCTTTCTCATTGTTTCTCTACCTCTACCTCTAACTCTACCTTTTTTTATCCATAGTTTCCTCCTATCTCTCCACACATCCTTTCCTAGTTTCCTAGTTAAACTCAGCTCTGTCTGTATACTTCTTTATACATCGTTCTCCCTCACCTTTTTGCCTCTAGCTCTCTTTTACCTAACTACCTCACCCTTTTGCTCACCCTCTAGCTCTGTATTAACCCCACCAATCTTTCTCTGCCTTACTTCTCCCTCTAAACTTAACCACTTGTCTCCCTAAATGTCATCTTTTCCTCTTCCGCTTCTCTGCCTCCAAACTCTGTTTACCTGACCTGTCTTTCTATACCTCCTCTTATTTTGCCCCTCCCTCTGGTCTGTCAAACTTGCATCTTTTTATACTTCTCTTCCTACCACTCCTCTCTGCCTGTCTGACTATTTCTACTCACCTATTTGTCTACCCTTCACCTCTCTCTGCCTCATCCCTCTGTGTACTGCAACGTTCTATATATTTTCTTCTCTTTAGCATTAAATCTCTTTAGTTCTCTACCTTATTTTAAAACCTTACCTATCTCTCTACCTCTCTTTGTCTTCCTCTTCCTCTTGCTACCTCTCAGTAGTGTTCTTTCTGGCTGTCTCAGCTCTCCATTTAACTTACATCTCTCCTTACCTCACCCATATCTCTACCTCATTTCTACCTCCAGTTCCCTTCACACTCTGCTTCACCACTTTCACTATACTATTCTCTTTACCTCTCTGTCCCCCTCCTGGAGCAAGACTTTAACTTTCACTGTTGACGAGAGATTACCAGGTACAGAGATGTATTTTTGTTTTCAGACATCCAGCAATTAAAGCTACAATTTCTAGTACTATGTGTATATGTCTTATTTTAATAATAAGCACTAACTTACTAACCACCCACAAAATCACCCTTACTGTGTCTTTCCTACTGTGAGAAAAATGGACCATTTATACAATGAATTCCAAGTAAAATATTGGTGCTACCAGGATAAAAAAAAACGACATTCATTTCTCAAGATTTGATGTACAACAATTGGCCTGATTCAGAGTACTCTGTAGCAAACATGAAGTAGTACCCTGTCTGACAAATCCTCTGTCAGCGTGCCTCATTTAAAGATGGGCAGACCTTCGGTTTTCTGGTGGCAGAGACCCTGTTGGCTCCATCCCAGGAAAAATTCCTCCAACAGACCAACAGATCAGGGGCAGTCAGAGAAAGGATATTGCAATATGTCTTAATTTTTCTGTTCATAACAGTCTGGAAAAAACAGAAGTGGAAATGTCTACATTTGTTTGTGAGGTTGGCAGAGGTAATACCCTCCTCCACCCTGAAGGACAGAATATCATTCATCACACTCTCAATCAGGCCCTATTTTGTTTATCAAAGAACATTTGAACTAGATGAAAATGAGTCATAAATTTAAAGTTATTCCCAACACACAGCCCCTAAAGTATATCTTCCACTGGGAAATAAAAATAATTAAGATGGCACTACACAAAATCATGCACCAAACATAACAAATTAGCGAGGCAGTTTAGGATTACAAACATCTCACCAGAAACTCAATAGTTTCCCATCTCATGACTAACTCCATATTTTCCTGTGAGATGTTCATAGTCAAAAACAGAATTGTTGTTTGGAACAAATTTGCTGATTTCATGGCAAAATGTAAGGTGTAAATCATTCCTTTTCAAGAGCAATCAGTTTAAAAGCTTCCAATTATCTGACAAAGTAGAGAGATGTATCTCATTTCTTTGTTGGCTTGTGTGAAAGACAAATTAGCGCATTTCTTTTTTTCTATATTGCTGAACTAATGTGTTCGGGAAAGATATTTTCTCTCCCTAACTTTCTTGATCAAGATGGTGCACAATAGTTCCCAAGGTTTAAATAGGTTTGCCTGCTTTTTCTGCATTGTAAGTAAATGCAAAGCTCATTGGGGTGGAACACAAAACATTTTTTCTTGCGCTATTAATAGACCTTGATTGTAAAAAAGAGAGTACTTAGTACAAACCCTTTCTATCACCATTGTAAGAAATTGTAGTATTAAATGAAGGGGATGAGAACCCACTTCAAGTAGTCATCACAATCCTTTTCAGGGTGAACCACTGTGTCACTAAAGCAGGGGTCTCCAACCATTTCTGTAGTGAGAGCCACTTGTAATCAGTGAAAATCATTGTGAGCTACTGAAGCCCACTCGCCCAGTGTTATCACACCCCCCCAAACCCAGCTTCTCGACTTTAAGCCTAATGTCCATAGAGCCATATACTATAGTTTGAATACTTTAACAAGGGGCACTATGCCAGGGCTGCCATGTGTGTCAGTCCTGGGATATATGTGTATGGATGGATGAGAGCCTGTTTAATGTGTACTTGTGGTACAAGACCTTTTGTCATATGTGGCACCATTACATGCATAACACAAACATACAACCATTGTAATAAATGGAAATAAAATTATAGTGCAGAAAAAGGTTCAGCATAAATATTCCAAATATGGAACATTTTTCAGCACTTAAAATTTCTCCCACTTATAAAAATGGCTGTATTTTTCAGTTATAAATATGACACCATGTCTACCAGTCACTGGGAGCAAGATGCCTGCTGTGTGTATATGCAACACTTCAAAATGGGGAAAAATTCAATTGAAAAGTTAATTTTATGTTTAAATGCATTCCATAAAATTCATCATTTAAATTTGATCCCATTTCAAAGTGTCACATTTACAAACAGCAGGCATCTTGCACCCAGCGGCTGTAGGCCCAGTGCCATATTTATAACTGAAAAATACAGCCAATTGTTTAAATGGGAGAAATTTAAAGTGAAGAAACATTGTTCATAAAATAATTGAAAGTGGAAAAAAACATGGACTCTCAATGTTTCATAGAAATACTTTTGTTCACTTTATATTTCTCCTACTTAAAACAATGACTGTATTTTTCAGTTATGAATATGGCACAGTGTCTACTGGCCACTGGGAGCAAGAGGCCTGCTGTCTGTACATGTAAAACTTTGACACTGAAAGAAAATGTAAATGGAGAGTAAACTTAATCAGTAAGTTAACTCTTCATTTAAATTTTCTTCCATTTAAAGGCATTCAGAAACGTCATTTTGTTCTTAGCTCCAATATTGAGTTGACAAGGACCTTTCTTTAAGATTAAATTCCTCAGTGCTTCAGTTCTTCACCTCTATGCCCTGGGTCATAAATCTGACTCCAGCACTGCTCATTATCAGGCCCTGCTATATGCAGCCTGAAGATTATATTGTAAAATAAGCACAGCCTTCCCTTAACTTTAAAAGGAGAATATGCCCTAGTGCTTATTTGAAAATGAACTCTAGTCTGTGAGCTACTCTGAAGGTGTCTGAGAGCTACTGGTAGCTCATGATTGACTGGTTGGAGACACCAGCACTAAATAAACCTGTGCTTAACCTTCTGGTAGCTTGACACAAAGCATTCAGGCTTACCTTCAAGGCAATGTGTAAAGTATTTATACAATACTTAAACAGTTATAGAGTGAAAACACAATGCAAGAAAGACCCTCAACAACTTTAGACAAATTGTATTTTAATAAATACAATTACACCAAAATTACCTTTTGAAACAACAGCACCAAAAAGCACAAAGTGACAATTAGGAGTATTTGGTTGCTCTAGACTGGGTCAAAGTTAAAAGTTAAGGCCTACCACAATGGATCACCTGTAGGATATAGCAACCAGCTTCATTTTAAAGGAAATTTTACCTACCTTATGACAGAAACCTTTATGAAGAAAAAGTGGTCACTGATAAGTCATCTGAGGGCAAGCTGGATCAGAAGCAGGGCTCCACAATGGCAGGCTGCTGAAGAGCATGGTCCCAGAGTCGTCAATGACAAAGGTGGGAATGCTCAGAGCCAGACCCATCCAAAGCCCATGCCCAGGAAGGCCTCGACTGCGATTAGATGCTGCTCAGTGTCGGGACTGGAAAAGCCATCTGTGTTCGGATTTACAAACTTTTCTGGAAGATGGATCTCCTTCAGCGGGGCAAACCGTCAAGTTGAAGTTGAATGGCAATGGAGCGAGGAACATGGCGGCCGCTAGCTAAACGGCCGCGGTCACGCTCCCTCGGGCTCCTCATTGGGGCTTGATGCCAGAGCCCTGATATTCCCTTGTTAGTTTAAAATACCCCTTCCCTCTACCCCCTACCTTAGCGGCTGCTATGTGTGGTGAAATTTCTTTTTCTAACTCCGGTGGACATACGGCCCTTGATCCTCGCTGCAGCCTGACGGGGGTTGGAGACTGGCGTTGGCGGTGGAAGGAAGCCGCGCGTGAGTGGAGACACCAGGATACCGCCTGCTTCCTGCTCCGGATCACCGGAGGTAGGGTCAGCACTAGCGCCGGCGTCTACTCAAGCTCCGGGACTAAAAACGAGCGCAGGCAGATTTCATGCGACAGGCGGCAGACCCCCTGGTAGGGTGTTGGAGTTTTACTCCCTCCAAAGAAGACAGCACGGTCGGGTGGAGCAAAGGTAAGAGGGGCCTATATTACTCTCTGGCAGTTTTACCGACAGCTCCACTGGCAGCACCCTTTTGTCTTACTATAAGAGGGCATTTGTAATTACCAGTTCACTTGTGGGGGGAGAGGCGCTCCCTTATTGTATGGAGATAAGCGACGCGGCGAAAGTGGGTGCCTCACCACCTAAAATCAGCAGGTATACTCTGCGAGCTAGATTGGCCCACTTTTCCCTCAATACTGACATTACTCAGCCTATTTTGTCCCCCCGAGTCTCCCTCCCTATCTCTGAAGTCAGAGCATCAGTTAAGCAGCGCAAGCAGAGAGGGGACACAATGGACTACGGGACTGCTATTAAGGGGAGAGAGGCTGGTAAGGGTAAGGGAAAAGGTAGGGGCAAGAAATTATCGCCCTTAAAGGTGAAAATTACTCCATCTTTGAAAACGTATTATAAAGTTATGTCTACTTCAACCACAACTGCAACTGCTGGCGAGCCCATAAAGAATGTTGTCCAGGATAGCCCCGTGGGTGGTGTGCATAGTTTACAGAGCCTCCCAGTTGTTGGCATAAGTAAGCCTTCAGACCAAACAAGTGTAGCTTCAGAAATTGCGCTTTCCACCTCGTGGAGTAACTTGAAGGGGCCAAAGCTACCGGTTCCTCTGAGCAATCTAGTTGAGAGTTCTGATGGTCCATTAGTACCTGCAGTAACTGTATCTGCAACTGCATCTGCTGTCCACCCTGCAGTGCGCCTCTCCAATAGATACTCCGTCCTGGAAATACAAGACACTCAGGAAGCCCAGCAGAAGGCTACTAAAGTCATAAGTGCTACTGTCACCGAGAAATGTGTTGCTTTAGATTCTACGACTCACTCATTGGCAGATATACTAATTGCCATGAAGGACGAGATGACAAGTAGGTTTACTGTATCAGAGACGAACCAGGCCGAGATGGCCAGTAGGTTTTCCGTGTCAGAAGCAAACCAGGCTGCCATTCAATCATCCTGCGAAGTGTTGGCTCAGAAACTGGAAGAAGTCACCATGAGGACAGAAGCAATAGAGTTGGAGATTCCCAAACTTAAGGAAGCTATACATACGACTTCAGCGGATTTGGCAAAGCTATCGGCCCAAAACAAGGAACTAAAAGACGATCTTGAACGTCTGGAAAACCACTCTAGGAAAAATAACCTAAGGCTCCTAAATATTCCCGAAGCCCTTGAGGGGTCGGACATAAAGGGGTTTGTGATCTCTTTATTAAAGGGAACAGTTTTAAAGAACTCGCCTAGCATAGATCTTGTGCACGAGATTCAAAGGGTGCACCGTGATCCTTTTAAGAGGAACCCTGGCAGGCAAAGACCCAGGAAGATATTGGTTAACTTTCTGTCATATTCTGTCAAGGAGTTAATTTTATCTTCTGCTCTCAAGGAAGGCACCATAACATTCACATCCACGGGTCAAAACCCCTTCTCCTTCTCTATAAGATCTGATATTTCACATATCACCGCAACAAGACAGTGGGAGTTGGGGAAGAATCATATGCACCAGTTCCGCACGACTGAGGAGGTGGATGCCTTTATTGTTAAAATCAAAATGGAGATGGAGGGTAGAGAGGGAGGGCGTTGAAGTTATGGGGGCTCTTAGGCACCAAGTCCCTAGATTTAACCATTAGCACTTATGTATTTTTAGGAAACCCGAGGGAGTGGCGATCGAATAGGCTTGGCCTATTGGAAGGGAGGGTTCCTCATTGGGAATGGGGTCACAGGGTGTGGGGGGGGAGGAGGGAGTGCACTGGGTGGGGAGCAGTGGATAAAATAAAAAAATACACCTCATCTCATCTGAATTTTAAGAAATGTTCGTCTAGTCGGCGCCAAGGGTCTGTAAGCTGATGGCAGGAACTTCCATAAAGGATAGTAAGGTCAACTTTATTTCCTGGAATGTAAATGGATTAAGATGTCCACGCAGACAAAGGCTGATATTGAAATATTTAGAGCTTTCCCCAGCTCAGGTTTGTCTCTTACAAGAGACACATTTGAGTTTTGCACAATGTCGCTTAATATTTTCTAGAATCCCTTGGAAAAATTGTTATTGCTCCTCACAACAAACGATCAACAGTAGAGGTGTTGCAATCCTGATTAAGCAGGGGGCCTCTTGTGCTATTAAATCTGTACAGACTGACCAGACAGGGAGGTGGATAGTGGCACAGTTGGACTTTGGAGGTTCAGAATTAGTTTGTGCCTCCTTTTATGGACCTAACGTTGATGATCCAACCTACATCTGCAAGCTGCAATCTAAATTAACTGTGGTAACTCCCCCCTTGCTCATAGGAGGAGATTTTAATGTCCTCCTTGATCCATTAAAAGATAGGTCAAATCAGAGTCATTATATAGGGGCCCCCCGAACTCGTCGAGCTATGAAAAATCTGTTGCACGACCTGGATCTGGTGGACGTCTGGAGGGCAAAGAGGGGAGACCTTCAGGGGTTCACGTTTTATAGCAAAAAATATCGTCACTCATCCAGGATAGATTATATTTTAACTAATAGGTATGTCCTGGATAGTTTGACGGGGATCTCAGTATTACCAAGTCATCTTTCGGACCACGCTCCAGTGTTATTTTCATATCTTAGGAAGAGCAATATGTTACAAACTAGATGGACGCTTAATAGAACAATGCTGTTAGACCCCGAAATTATCCAGGCCATTAAATCATCTTCTCTAGAATATTTCCTATTAAATATCGGTTCTACGACCATGGATTTTGTCTGGGACGCCTTTAAGGCCAACCTAAGGGGTAGGCTGCATGGCCTTATATGCTCCAAGAATCGGGCTGAGGCCCAGGAGTTACACGTCATTGAGGGAAGAATCCTGCAATTAGAAGCTGAGAGGAATCGACTCAGCCTGGGAGCCCAGGAAGGTTGGCACAAGTCCAGGGAGATCTGGAGGGGGCTAGGCAGGAGTACAGGGGTAAATTGGACCAGAAGTGTAGGGCACAATCGCTCATTAAGAGCATGCAAAACTTTGAGTATGGGGAGAAGGCCAGCGCTTTACTGGCCCGGAAAGCTAGAGTTGACCGTTCAAAAAATAATATCAATGAACTGATAATAAATAACAATGGGGAAAAATCAAGCAGTGTAGAGGACATGCAAACCTGCCTCCTCTCTCTCTTTTCGGATCTCTATAAAGAGAACGTGGCCCCCCCCTAGACCAAATACAAACTTGGTTAAGGGGTAAATCTTTGTCAACTCTAACTGAAGCTAGCCGCAACCTCCTTGTGCCCCCATTACCCCAGAAGAGATTAAAAATCAAATAAAGAAATCCAAAAATAATAAAGCATCAGGAATAGATGCACTTCCGAACGAAGTCTACAAACTCCTGTCAGATGAATTGACCCCGGTACTGGGTACCTTGTTTAATTCAGTATATAGTCCAACAGGCGAGGTCCCCAGATCCTGGAAGGAAGCAACTATTGTACTGATAATAAAGCCAGGAAAGGACCCACTAAAAGCTGATTCCTATCGTCCGATCTCCCTGCTGAACGCCGATTATAAGATCTTTATGGGTATTCTGGCGGGGAGATTGGCTAAATTGGTCCCTTACCTGGTTAACATCGATCAGAAGGGCTTTGTAACAGGGAGATATATCCAGGAGCAGACACAATTGCTGATAGGCAACATTGACTTGGCCGTGGTAAGATCAGACCCCTTGGCAGTAGTTGCCTTGGATGCGGCCAAGGCATTTGATAGGGTCTGTTGGGTGTATCTCTGGGAGGTACTAGGGGCAATGGGCTTTGGCCCCATTTTTATTCAAAATCTGAGAAAATGTTATCAGGGTGCCTCTGCAAAGATTCTCCTGAACGGTATGCTGACTTCCAGTTTTAATATCCAGAGGGGAACTAGACAGGGTTGTCCTATTTCCCCTCTGTTGTTTAATATCTACATAGAGCCATTAGCGCAAGCCATTAGACTGGATGATTCAATTTATCCCTTCAAAACCAAACTCTACCAATGTAAGCTAGCCCTGTACGCAGATGATCTAATTCTATACACTAGTAATCCGGGGGCGGCTATTCCACGGATCGAAGCCCTTCTGGAAGAATTTGGCTCTATCTCGGGTTACTTAGCCAATTCTTCCAAAACGGAAGTGATGTGTTGGAACATTGATCAATGGGAGGGTACTACTAGTAAAGAGCTAAAGTATCTGGGTATTTATATTGTTAAAGAACTGGATAAAATTCCCCAGATCAATTTGAATAAAACCACCAAGGAAATTGATCGCCTCTTCGCTAGATGGAGGAATCTTCCCCTGACAATTTACGGGAAGGTTAACCTGGTGAAGATGGTTATCCTCCCCAAGCTGACCTATTTGTTTAATGCAGTTACCTTGGTCTTTCCTAGTATGAGTATCTGCAAGATTCAAAGTAAGATCGGGAGCTTCATTTGGGGAGACAAAGGAGTAAGGTTGTCTTGGAAGAAGCTGAGGTGTAGGCTTACCAAAGGGGCGTTGGCTCTCCCAGACATCAGATGGTACTTAGTCGCATTCCAATTCAAAGGTGTTAGGATGCTACTCTCCAAACCAGAGGAGATATCGTGGGGAAGGCTGCTGGGCGAGATGGCTATGATGGAGGGTGGAGAAGGCTTTCTATATAAGTTTGGGGCCCGAGGTATTTCAAACGAGTACGCCTGAAGGTCCTTAAGGCCGCCCTGGAAACCTGGTATAAAGTGAGATGTAGATGGGGAATCGGATATTACTCTGATTTCGCACCTATATGGGACTCCCCTGGGACACCACTTTGTCTTAAAGACAATTTGGCTGTACCAATTAAGAGAGCCGGTATGATTATGTGGTCTGACTTGTTGGACGCAGAAGGAATCCACCCTTGGGAGCTATTAAGAGCTAAGATAGGCTCTGGTTTCTCTAAGTTTAAGTACTTACAACTTAAATCCTGGTTTGAAGCAGAAAAGGGTGATATAAGGGGAGTGTGGGAAACAGAGCTTTTTCTTCAATCAGTACAGCCAAAAAAGAAAGAGATTTCTATTTGGTATAAGAAGTTTCTAGACGCAGAAGACATGGAACTTCCACCACAATCTTTGGTCTGGAACCAATCCCCCTTTGAGCTCAATATTGTAGACCTGTTTGAGCCCTCTCTGAAATTACTTTATAAATATATTAAACCAGCCAGTCTAAAGAAGAATCACTTTTTTGTCATCAATCGACTTTATTATACGCCAGCCAGGATAGCCAAGTTTGCTCCGTTGCCTTTCCCAAAATGCCCCAGGTGTATGACACCTAACGCCAATGACATCCATATTTTTTACGAGTGTCTCGAATTAAGAACTTTTTGGAAAGGTGTGGGAGACACTCTTTGTGGCATTTTTAAAGTCAACATCGAGGTTAATCTATCATTAGTGTTTTTTGGAGATGATGGTTCATTTAGTCTGAACTCACCACAGACTTATAGTGGGTTGCTGCTATACCTGGTGTTACTCGCCCGGAGAGAGATCTGTATTAAGTGGAAAGAACCTCACCCTCCGAAGAGAGAAGATTGGCTTAAAGCTACATTTGCCATGGCTCGTCTAGATCAGGATGAAACTGGGGATAGCTCGATAAACATCTGGCAGCCCCTTATGAGTTGGGGCCGGGACTTGAGAATAATATAATTTGTGTTGGCTTTCCTCATGGTCCTATGATTACACCAAGCCTTCATCAAATGGGGCTGGTCGGGTTGACCTAAGCAAGTGCAGTAAGCCGTAGGGTGCCCAGCTGGAGAAAAGACGGCTTTTTAAGATCTGCAGAAGCTTATTGGTGAGATGAGGACAAAAAAAAAAAAAAAAGAAGTTGAATGGCAATGGACATTGATCTCTGCAACTTTGATGGAGACCTCGGTCTCTGCTGGTTCTCCAGGTAGAAAGCTGGCAAAAAGTTTCTTATTCCCACTGTCTGCAGTTTTGGGGACAGGAGAAACACACTCTAAAATCAGCCAGGGATCCAGAACCTGAAGGGCATCTCCTGGGGGGTACGACACTAACAGAGGCCAGCAGCAGGGTCCATGGTAGGTCCATTTGGAAGTGATCAGCTGGACTGTTGCAGGGAGAGAGGCCCAAACAGGAGGCTAGCCAACTAACCCCTAGAGTCACTTCTGAGGTTATGAGGTTAAGGCAGGCAGGTACAGTCTTCTTTAAGGATCTCCAGACAGCAGGGCAGTACTTCTTCTAACTCTTCAGAGGTCCAGGAGTGTTTGAGGAGGACTCTGTGGGGTCCACATTTATTTCCAGTGACAGCCTGTGGGTGGAAGACAATCCCTAGTCCATCCCATAAAATAGATCTAGTCAGTCCCTCTCCTCCAACTGGGTTTGGAGCCACTCTGACTAGAGAGACAAAAGGGAGGTAGGCCTAGGTGTGAGCTTCATCTGCCAGTGACAGGGTAGGCCTTTATTGAAGCTCATGAAGTGTCTGGAAACAGCCCAGTGTAAAGATTGCAGTAGTCACAGGAAGAGTTCAAAAGGTTCTTTAGTAAGAGCACATTGTCTACAGATCATCTGGACCAGTATCAACTGACCAAAGTAGAACACACTGGTCAGACCATCACCACCCAAATTGCCAGCCCAACATTCTACACTTACAGCACTCCAAACACAGAACACCACATACTCCCCTTCTTTACAAACAGATACATAAAACAATAACATTACAAGCAACACAAAAGCAACATGATATTTTCAAAACATGAGAATAGTGGCAGAGATACAACCACCTTAAATAACAAAAACAACAAAACCACATCATATTGAAAAGCCCAAGAAAATGCAGAAGAAAGCAGGATACAACATTACAATAAAACAGATATAGATAAGGTACACAAATAAACTTTCACATTGCTACAGTGGAAGATTACCTTTGTATGCTACCAACATGTTGAGGTTCCATATTCTCCTATCTTCTACCTTAATAGCATTGCAAACTCTTTTGCAATTCTTTGAGGAACAGAGAACTTGGATATATCTCTCGGCCTTTCTGGACTCTTTATAATGACCAAGTCTTCCACACTGGAAATCGAAATGTGCAACCAACACTCTTCCTCAAATCATAGTTCAACTTACGGTTTGCCACACATCTCAATTCTCTGGCAAAATCATCATCTGACTTCCATGAAACACAATTGTCATTTCCTAAAAACATCCAACCAGGTGAAATTTCTGTGTTTGCCTTCCTCCCTCTCAATAATTCAAATGGTGCTTTGCCCCTCAAAGAATTTGGAGAAAATCTGTTGGCATACAAAAACTTTTTCAAACCATCCTTCCTGTTTCTTCCTGCACTCAACTCCAATTGCACACACTCCTTCACAGCCCTATTATATCTTTCCACAATTCATTTGCCTTCAGGATGATGCAAAGAGCATTTTCTATGCTAAATGCCCTTCCGAATTCGGAAAGCCTGCAATTTCTTTAAACAAATTGTGGCCCATTGTCGGTGAAAACGGTATTAGGTAAACCTTCTCTATTAAAGATCTCAACAGGAAATCCGTAACTCTCTTGGTTTCTATCCCACCTACAATTCCTATCTCAGCCCAATGGGAAAACTGATCCAATAAGACCAAAAGATAATTGTTTTTTCCTCTACAATGTAAAGGTCCAACAATATCCACCACAACTATCTCCTGAATTTTGCTGGGCATATCTATGCAAGCCATAGGAGGACTCTGTACCTTATATACCTTATTACTCCTCAAACATTCAAAACACTCTCTAATTAACCTTTCAATCAGGACATCCGTACCCGGCCACAAAACATTCGACCTTACTCTCGCTTTAGCCCATACCCAGATGTACTTCATGTCTAAGTCTTTCAACTTTTTCCCTTAGACCCATTGACACAACCACCTCATTCCCAGCAAAACAATACCACTTCGCCAAGACAGCTCATTCCTCACCTTCCAGTATGCATCCAGTTCTGAATCTTTGCAAAGCTCTGAACCCATCCATTTTGTATGACACCAATCACCTTCTGAAACACAAGATCACTGACAATGGCATTCAATCATTCTTCCTGTGAAATGGTTCCCTCAGTAATGCTACATACCTTTAACTGTTCATCATCATCATTATCCTTTTCATCTACAAACTAACTGAGTCTTTAAAGATAATCTAGGGTGGGGTGACTTGCATGGCTTTCACTATATTATTTTACCCTGAAGCCTTTTGTAAATGTCAAACTTTAGTAAGAAACACAGATTTTCCTCACATTTCTGTGACAGAAAGAGTCATGGAGCTACCATTGACCTTGGTCTGAGCCATTGATGTCATGGGCACTAGGCCCAGCAATACAAGTGCAGCAGCGTTTTTATTGGCACAAGTGGGGTAATGCAAGGTGGTAGGAAATTTGTTGTAATTTTTTTTTTTTAAAGTCAGGTTTGCTAGGTTTGCCTAGGTGCCGGATGAGCCAGGACCCAAAGTCCACAGCTACCCACTTTGCAAAAACTTGTCCATTTTGAGTGGGAAAATGTGATGTATTCCTGTTGCGTTTTCAGCCATTTCCTGTTGTGGGTACTAGGCCTACCCAAACAAGTGAGTTAACATGTATATCTGGAGACGAGAGGGAATGCTGGGTGGAAGGAAGTTTGTGGCTCCCCTGAGATTCAAGAACTTTTTATCTCAGAAATGTGAGGAAAATGGGGTTTGTAGTCAAAGTTTGAGGTTTGAAAGTGATTCTGTGTAAAAAAAAAAAACATGGTGAGAGCCACAAAAGTCACCCACCCTGGATTTCCCCAGGTGTCCAGTTTTCAAAAATGAGTGAGTTTGATAGGTTTCCCTAGGAGACAGCTAAGCTAGGGCCCAAAATCCAAAGCGACCTACTTTGAAAAAAACCTGGTGAGAGCCACGCAAGTCACAGCACCCAGGATTCCCCTAGGTGTACATTTGTCAAAAATGTGCAAGTTTGCTAGGTTTCCCTAGGTGCTGGCTGAGCTAAGGCCAAAAATCCACAGCTACCCACTTTGCAAAAATTAGGTTAAATTTTGAGTGGGAAAATGTGATGTGTTTATATTACAGTTTGAGCCTTTTCCTGTCTCGGGCACTAGGCCTACTCGCATAAGTGAGGTACCATTTTTATTGAGAGACTTGGGGGGATTCTGGTTGGAAGGAGGTTTGTAGCTTCCCACAAATTGCAGAACTTTCTATCACAGAAATGCGAGGAAAATGTAAATGTTTAGGAAAAGTTTGAGGTTTGCAAGGGATTCTGGGTACAAAATACTGGAGGCCTACCCACACAGGTGAATCACCATTTTTATCAGGAGACTTGGGGAAATGCTGGGTGGAAGGAAGTTTGTGGCTCCTCACAGATTTCAGAACTATGAAATATGAGGAAATGTTTTAGTCAAGATTGGAGGCTTGCAAAGGATTATAGGTAAGAAAAACTGGTGAGAGCCATGCAACTCACCCCACCCTGGATTCACCCAGGTGTCTAGTTTTAAAAATGCACAAGTTTGCTAGGTTTCTTTAGGTGCAGGCTGAGTTAGGGCCAAAATCCACAGCTACTCCCCTAGCGAAAAAAGGGTCTGTTTTGAGAGGAAAAAATGTGATGTATCCATGTTGTGTTTTGGGCCGTGTCCAGTCGCAGGCACTAGGCCTACCCACATAAGTGAGGTACCATTTTCATCAGAGTACATGGGGGAATGCATTGTGGAAGGAAGTTTGTGGCTCCTTGAAAATTGCAGAACTTTCCATCACAGAAATGTGAGGAAAATGTGTTTTTTGTAGTCAAAGTTTGAGGCTTGCAATGGATTTTGAGTAAAAAGAAAGGTGAGAGCCACACAAGTCTCGCCACCCAGTATTCAACGAGGTGTCTTCGTTTTAAAAATGTTCACGTTTCTAGGTTTCTCTAGGTGCTGGATGTGTTAGGGCCTAAATTTCGCAGCTACCCACTTAGGAAAAAAGGGGCCAGTTTTGAGTGGAAAAATGTGATGTATCCAAGTTGCGTTTTGGGCGTTTTCCAGTCACAGGAACTAGGCCTACCCGTACAAGTAAGGCACCATTTTTATTCAGAGACTTGTGGGAATGCCGGGTGGAAGGAAGCTTGTGGCTTCCTACAGATTCCAGAACTTTCCATCACAAAAATGTAAGGAAAATTAGTTTTTGTGTCAAACTTTAAGGTGTGAAAGGGATTCTGCATTAAAAAACAGGTGAGAGCCATGCAAGTCACCCCACCCTGGATTCCCCCGGTTGTCTAGTATTCACAAATGTGCACTTTTGCTATATTTCCCTAGGTGCTGTCTGAGCTAGGGTCCAAAATCCACAGCTACCCACTTTGAAGAACAGGCTCAGATTTGAGTGCGAAAATGTGATGTATCCATGTTGCGTTGTGAGCTGTTTTCTGTTGCGGGCACTAGGCCAACTCACACAAGTGAGGTACCGTTTTTATCGGGAGACATGGGGGAATGCTGAAGGAAGTTTGTGGCTCCCCTCAGATTCCAGAACTTTTCATCACAGGAATATGAGGCAAATGTGTTTTTTTAGTTATTTATTTTATGTTTCAAGGCATTCTGGGTAAAAAAAAACTGTTGAGAGCCATGCAAGTCGCCCCACCTAGATTATTCTAAGTGTCTAGTTTAAAAAAAAAGTTTGCTAGGTTTCCCTAGAAGCCAGCTGACCTAGGGTCCAAAATCTACTCTACCCACAATGGAAAAAGTTTTCAGTGGAAACTGTGATGCATCCATGTTGTGTTTTGGCCCGTTTCCTTCGCAGGCACTAGGCTTATCCACACAAGTGATGTACCATTTTTATCAGAAGACTTGGGGAAGAATAGGATAGTAGAACATTTGTTATTAGCAATTGGATTTTGCTGCATTTGTGCCTTTCAAATGTAAACCAGTGTTTAAGAATGAAGACATTTAAAAAAATATCCTCTAGATCATACTAGAGTACGGGTACCCACAAATTCAGAGATGTACAAATAACGGCTGCTCCTAAACTCCATATTGTGTGCCCATTTCAGAAATACATAGATTTACTTGATACCCATTTTCACTCTACATATTTCACCATGTGAATTGGTCTATACTCAGTATACAAGTAAAAAACATTGTACGGTGCTGCTCAGTTGTTGGCTCTGGGTACCTTGGGTTCTTGGAGAACCTACAGACCCTATATTCCTCATAGCCAGAAGGGTCCAGTGGCCAAAACAGTATACTGACTTTGAAAGATTGGCCATTGTGGCAACATTGGCAACATTGGCCATTGTGGCAAAACGTTACATATGCAGATTTTGTCACAAATTACAGTTTTTTCCTACTCATTTTCAATACTTCTTTATTTCAACAGTTATTTTCTTTAAGAAAAGCTTGAGGGATCTACACATTTGACCCCTTGCTGAATTCAGAATCCTATCTACTTTTCAGAAATCTAAAGGTTTCCTGGATAACCCATGGGTTTCACTCTGGCTTCCAACACAAACTGGAAGTAGGTTAAGAGCATAAAAAATAGGAAACGTGGACTACCTCTATAAAAAATGCCAAAACTGTGGCACAAAATTAGGTTTTTGATTCAGCTCTTCATGTTCCTGAAAGCTGGGGAGATGGTGACTTTAGCACATCGAACGGTTCATTGATGCCATTATTAGGAAACAAAACAGGCACTTTTATCCAGCGCACATTTTTCCTATTTTTCTCCCAAAAATCTAAATTTTGCCATATTTTGCCTATTTTCTCTGTCCCCTCCAGAAAAATCCACAAACCCTGGGTACCTTTAGAATCAACATGATGTTGGAAAAAAGGATGCAAATTTGGCATGCATTCCTTATATGGCAAAAAGTTACGGAGCCCTAAGTGCGAACTACTCCAAATAGTCAAAAAAGGGCACAGCACGGGAAAAGGGGGAAGGGGGTGTTAAGGAGTTAACCAGAGTTCTTGCCTCATCTTATCTAATCAACACCTGAGCATGAACTAATCCCTTACATGCTCCTCTAAGGTGGCTTTGAATTTATAAGCAGAAGATAATTTCCCAAAGCTTGTAATATACTCCTTTACGCTTTCTGTGCATTTCTGCTCTTTCATCCCAAAGTGATACCTCCCTAACACAGTACTGACTTTAGTAAGGTAATGCAAGTACAGTTTCTATATACATTGACCCTTTTATATGGAGGCTGGGATACAACAGGGCTATTTTACCTATTCAAACACAAGGGTGGGAAACAAAGGTGTTGGCTTATGCCGAGATATCGCACTTGTGACCATTGATCCTTTAGCCGCTCTTCAGGAAGTAGAAGAGGAAGCAGAGAGGTTTGGGAAACTCTCTGGTTATGCTCTTAATCGCTATAAAACGCAGGTGGTGGTGAATGGTAATATAGCTATATATGATGTCAGAGTGGTAAAAACGCAACCTACCTGGGGATTAACATTTCCGCAAACATAGACAATATAGTTAAGGAAAATGTAGAACCCCTTATAATTAAAACGAAACAGGATTCGCTTATATTGAACAATCTTCATCTATCAATTGTCAGTAGGTGTAATATGGTTGAAATGCTATTTTTCCCCAAGATTTTATATCTTTTCCGAGCAATCCCATTAGAGTTTTCAGCCCATTGGCTGAAGAAATTGGAAGATCTGTTCTCTAGGTTCACCTGGGCGTATGCTAAACCAAGAAGAGCTTTTAAATCTCTTATACTGCCCAAGGATAGAGGGGGATGGGCTTTGCCTAATCTGAGATTTTATTATTGGGCCACCTCCCCATTGCATAGTTTAGTCCTCTTACAAGAGCAACCGGTGGAAAGGAGTATTGAAGAGGTTCCTTTCTCCTTTGAACTCATTATGGGGGAAGAGGCTTGGGGATGCTTGTGGCGATACTTAAATGACAGCTGCTACAAGAAAGTTTACTTTAAGACATTATATGGGGTTTTTAAAATATGAAAGACAGCTCGGAGGTTAATCGGAATAGGTAAGTTTAATTTCTATACGCCTTTAGCAAATAATCCAAATCTACCCGGGATCTTTGGGGATCAACTGATTAAAAGATGGGGGGAGCCTGATTTGGTTAGACTAGGGTCCTTCTTTTCCTTAGGGGGCTTTGTCTCCTTTGATGATCTTAAGAAGGTGTTTGGGCTAGATCAGAGGGATTTCTTCAAATATCATCAAATAAGGGACTTTTTATCTAAGAAAGGAGGTGGCCCAATTGGATTCTCTAAAAATTTCATAGTTGACAAAATAGTAGAGAACAGGGATCTGCCAATTCGGGTTATCTATAGTCTCCTTAACTTATTGATGAAAGACGATTTGGAGCAATGGTCACTGAAATGGAAAGGGAAAATTGGCATTTCAGATACATTGTTCCATCAGTCATATAGAATTGCACAGAATGTTCTAATACCCGTTCGACTGCAAACACAATATTATAAGACTTGTTTTTCCCTTTATTATACCCCACATAAGATTGCTAAATGGGGGACGGGTAAGGGGGCATACTGCCCTTGTTGTGCACTGTATTGGGCAGACCTGGTCCATATTTTTGCTTCATGTAATATGCTTACGAAGCGAAAACAAGATATCACCAAATTTTTTAATGAAGCTTTAGGAGTGGAATGCACCCTTTCCCCAAGCCCAATTGTGTGAGGTGTGGTAGATGAGAGGGTGGGGAGTGCAGGGCAAGATCTAATTTTTATTGGTATGGCGGTTCTGCGGCTGTGCAGTGCATCTGCCTGGCTGGACTCTAACCCTCTGGGATTTCAGCAGTGGCTTGCCCGGTTTTTAGCAGTCTATAATTTAGAAAAGGCTGTTTATGCATGAAGGGGGGTTCGTGCCCGATTGAAAGGTTTAAGAATCTGGGCGCCACTGACGGACTGGTTAGAGGGGAATCATTAAATTAGCAAAGTCGAAAGATTGCTGCTATGGTATACTGCACTATACTGGTTTTAGGGGGAAAGGATATATATGACTGCTGGATATTTAAGATCTATATTTATATTTGAAAAAGAGGCTTTTATGGAAGGTGTTTATGAGTCTTAAGATTGAATTACATATATACTGTTTAGGATCTCATCAGCCGCCGGGGAGGGTACTAGGGGGGAATAAAAAATTGATAAAATGCACAAGGTTACTGGGATGAATCTGTTTTCCTTTATCTTTTTACAATTTCTGCTTCTCACTGATGAATTTATTGGTGTATTTATGTATATGAAATAATGTGCAATAGAAAACATTTAAAAAAGCAATTACAGTTTCTTTATACATGTATCAAATTCATTTAAATCCTTTTCTTCTTTGTCCTCCTCTGAATCGGGTACATTTTCAGATACTTCCTGACCCTCACAGCCCAAGTAATGCATCAAAAGAGAAGTTTTCTGTTCAGGCTTAAGGTTTGAGCCACACAGTTTAGCATATTGCGCAAAAATCTTCTCCCATTTAGACCATATGTGGTATCATTATTCATCTTATGGTATTTTTGGTACCTTCCAATCTGTTGCATTTTTATGTCTTGTTGGTATGTTCTTTATGGAATGTGGGGAATGTTATGACTTGAACAGTGACCATTGGTAGGAGATCAGCAGGGGCAACACTGATGTGGATGGAGTTTCTCCTTGCTACAATAAAGAACTTGTTAAATCAACCATTATATCCTGGATTATACTATTAATCACCTCTACTTTCACACCATCTGATGGGAAGATCTCCGGGTGAGGTGAGGAAAAATGGTGGAGGTACAATATTCTGCATAATAACTCACTACAAAAAAAGTAGTCAGTAAAATAATATGTGCATAAAAAAACAAAAGCAATCAATGAAGAAAGAAAAGAAAAAAATAACACAACAAAAGAAAATGAAGACAAATTGAGAACACACAGAAAGAAAGAAAAGTAATGAATCATAGAGAGTGAAACTATTCCTCCGTTCTTTCTTTCTTGGCTTAACACAGGCCCCCGCAGCCCCCGCGGTGCGGGGGCCCCCCAGGCTCCAGGGGGCCCCCTCAGCACAGCACTCTGGCAGCAGAGCTCCTGATTGAGCCCGGAGGGGGCCCCTCCACGTGCCTTGCAGGGAGGCCCCCTCGAGTTTCATTACGCCAGTGTTGTAGGCATTTTAGTCTTTAACACTGAGAATCACATGGTGCAGACGAAGCGAAATAGACACACCATGTGATTGCATCCAGGATCTGTAGCACCTGAAATGAAAATACTTCAGTGAAATAGGAATTCCACATCTGATAGACATATTTCAACACATTTCCTCAATTCTTCCTTGGTGTGGATAGCGGCTCCTGTAGCTTCCTTGTAAGTTGGCAACATATTAGGCGACCTGCGAGGAAAAGAACAGATAATGCGGACTTCTGTATGAGCTCTGTTGCGTGCGGGCAGCAACAAATCAGGCGGGCCACGAGGAGAAGATTAGATATCATGAGCCGCTGAACGAGCTCCATTGTGCGTGGTCAGTGACAGATCAGGTGGCCACCCGGGGAGAAGAACAGTTCAGAGGAGCCACCGCACAAGCTCTGTAGGTTGTGCCTTTCCCTCGCACCTTGGCAGCTGAGGTCCCTTGTACTGTAGCCTAAGAGCCTACATTGGAATAAGCTTGTTGATGCTCTTGAGGACTTTAGGCATTATCACATGCTTTTCCTCCATGCAGTGAGTCTTAAAACTTTAAACAGAACACATTTCCCAAACACAAAGGGAAAATCATTTTTAAAAAGCTGTGAAGTCTGTGCGGAAATAATGAGGTTCAGAGTTTTAGAAGCAAGGATTAGCAGTCGTGGAAGTACAAGTCCACTCACCACAGTTCTCAGAATTGGCTGTAAAGCAGTGTTGAGGTGCTCTTGCACAGTCGACCCCACTGTAAAGATCACAGTAGTCTCAGGTCTTTAAAAAGAGGACCTTATTCACAAAACATCTACAGTTCTGGACCAGCCTCAACTGACCCAAGTAGAAAGCTCGAGTCAGATCATCACCACCCCAGAATGCCTGCCCAACATTCTACACTTACAGCAATCCAAACCCAGAATATCACACACAGGCCATCCTGTCAAAGACAGAGACCCTCTACCCACTTCCAGATCTCTTTGTCCACTGTCTGGAAGCAGTACACATCTCACCACAGGGTTGCCATCAGGGATCAGTTTACAGCTGGACACTGACAGAAAAATCTTTTGCTTTTAGGCAGGAAATTGACAACTTTCTACATGTGTCATTTCCAAAATAATAGAATAAAATAAGACTTGATCACTAAGTTGGATTTTAAATTACTATTAAAATGAGTCCTTGAAATTTCTTTCTAGCTATTCCCAAACTGAATTCATCACGTATTAAATGAAATGGTGTAAACCAATGTTATCTTATAGGAGAGCCAGCCTTGTCACAGTGAAAAACGACTGTTAGACCTGTCAGCCTTAGGGTGGTCTTACCCCAAGCATTTTGCCTGCTTGCCTCCCATTTTACTGTATTTGTTTTTGTTGGCCTCATGACTCTGTGCACTTTATCACTGCTAACCAGTGCTAACGTGTTTGTGCTAACTCCCTTAAACATGGTTTGATTGATTTACACCTTTTTGGCATATTTAATTTACTTGTAAGTCCCTTGTAGAGTTGTATACCATATGCCCAGGGCCTGTAAATTAAATGCTACCAGTGGGCCTGCAGCACTTATTGTGCCACCCACTTAAGTATCAGCTCAAAACTGGTCCCAGGCCTGCCATTGTAGCGGGAATGCAATGTTACACTGCCATATTGACTTGCCATTGAAAACCATTTGCCAAGCCTTTCACTCCCCTTTTATTACATATAAGTCACCCCGAAGGTAGGTCCTAGGTAGCCCATAGGGCAGGGTGCTGTGTAACTAAAAGGTATGACATGTGCTTTTACGTTTTACACGTCCTGGTGGTGAAAAACTCCCAAAGTAGTTTTTTACTACCGTGAGGCCTAACCCTCTCACAGGATAACATTGGGGATTCCTTATTACATTTAACATTATTACATTTAATAAGCTGCAATTCCTAATTGAGAGGAGGTAAATCTGTCAAGTTAAGTACCTATGGAATTGTAATGATAATCTCTTTAATGGAAAAGTCGGATTTATTGTTACAATTTTGATAATGCCACTTTTAGAAAAACGACGGATGAAGTCATTGTTTTAAGTTGACTTGTAGTCACATTGCAAAAAAGTATTTTTGTTTATATTGAGTACTAAGCATAATTGTTTCTTAAATTGTATTATGTTTGATGCATATATTGATGATACACTCATTTTTGAGTAGCACAGGTAGTGCACACTCTGTCTAGGACTGCTTGGCTCTAGTTAATTTTTTCTTTTTACTTTTAGAAAGTTGGCATTTTCCTGCTCTTATTCCTGTGTGCCTGCATCCTGTCTCTGATTGCATGTCTGGGTTGGGTGACAGCTGGACTTTGTGTATTCCCTCTAGACAGCCACACTCAATGGGAGCTTAGGTGTGACTTGACAGGACATCCTGGGAGGATGGGAGGGGGGAACTTGGCACAGCCTCACTCTCACACCTGAATAGGCTGTGTCCTGTCCTCACTCAAAGGACTACTTATCCCCCTGTAGTGAGTCTGGAGCCAGTGCAGGAAGGGGGGACCTCTGTACACTTCAAGGACTCTTCCTTGAAGTCATCCCCATGTCAAAGGCACCAATGGGTATAAGAACTGGACCACAGACTTCAGTACACTTCTGGACCTGAGGATACTCTGCCAGGAAGAAGGACTGCTATGCAGCTCATTGTCACTCTGCTGGACTTCTGCTCTGAGAGGACTGCTGCCTTGCTGTGCTGATCTCCTGCGCTCCTTGCCTGGGTGAGAAGGACTGGACCTGCATCACTTGTCCCCAGAGCTCAGAGTGACTACAAGGTTTAGTTGGCTGTCCTCCTAATCTGAAGTCTCAGGGACACAAAGGAATTCCAACTATCCTGCTTCTGCACCCGGAGTCTGCCATCTGTGAGTCTGCCCTGCCAAGGGGTGCCACCCCGTTCCTGGACCCTTGGAAGTGGGCTGAAGGTGCTTTCTCTAAAAGAACTGAAGCATCATCACTGCTGCAGAGAAAAGAACTGGCGCATCACCACCACTGTGTGGGCCAGCACCGATGCATCACTGCTACTGCACGGATCGGAACCTGCGCATCACCCATGTTGCACTGATCAGAACTGGTGTATTGCTGCTGTTGCATGGCTCAGAGGCACCGCCTCACCTTTAGAACCATCACTGTGCGATGCTCTACTTAAATGGGGTCCCCACATCCCCGCAACAACCAGATCCTCTAAGCCAACGCATCGCCGCTGCTGCGTGACCATCGCTGCATCATCTGGATCGACACAGACACATCACCTTGTCTGCACTCCACATCCTCATCGGCAACAGGATCCTTGACAATGCAACCTGGACTAAGGTACTTTTGCTCAGCAGACCAAGCCTGGCCCTGTAGCCATCCCGTGTTCCATAGCGGTCGGCCTGAACTTTTGACTTTGTTCCGGGCCAGCGTGACCAGATATTCCTTGTTGGCGCTTTGTGCTTTTTGGCACCATTTTCACTTAATTCTTTCAAAATCAGTACCTCTGGTTTTAATCATTGGATTTTTGTCGTTTGGTGTTAAATAATTATTAAAATATAATCTATTTTTATAAGTTGGTTTGGGATTTTTCTTGTCGTGTGTTTTCACTTTGTTACTGTTTGTGTGCTGCATAAATACTTTACACACTGCCTTTAAGTAAAGCCTGACTGCTTGTGTGCCAATCTACCCAGGGTTAAGCACAGGCTAATTTAGTGTCTTTTTATGCTTTACCCTGCAAGGCATTGTGGCTGTTGCTTGACCAGGTTCACACCACAGTCAACCAACAACTTCATTTCTCACAAAGACTTTGGAGGTTTTTCACTGCCAAGACATGTAAAAAATTAAATATATATGTCCTACTTTTCAATACCATGCACCCTGCCTTATGGGCTTTTAAGGCCAACCTTAAGGGTGACTTATAAGTATAAAAAAATAAGTTTTAGGCCTGACAAAAGGTTAATTTTGAAATGTCAGTTTAAGACAGCACACCTAGGCTGCAGTAGTAGACTTAGAGACATGCTTTACAGGCTTCTCCATGGGTGGCACAATGAGTGCCGCAGCACACTAGTAGCATTTCTTTTAGTGGCCTTTGGTACAGGTAGTACCATTTACTAGGGAATTAGAAGTAATTTAAATTAGGTGTGTGCCAAGTTCACCATGTTTACAAAGGAGAGCACACGCACTTTATGACTGGTTAGCAGTGGTAAAGTGTGCGGAGTTCTACGGCCAACAAAAACTAGCTTAGAAAAACAAGGCAAAAATCTGGGGGATACCACAGAAAAGATGGTCATTTCAACAACCGTAATATAATAAAAGACATATGGAGGTGTGAATATAACACAAAAATATTCATGGACACATATTGTATTTTTGTTGTGGTGATGAAGCATTGTTTTTGGATTGTGTTTTTGTGCTCCATTCTTTCATTGTGCTAATGTTGTGCTATACTGTGGTCATTGTGTTGCATTCTAGATTGTTGTGCTGTTATGTTTTTTGTGTCATTATTTTGCTGTTTATTATAGTAATATGTTGTGTTCTGGTGTGCTGTGTATTTACTTTTTACAGATGTCAACAAATGCTGGAACATTTACAGCCAAATCAAGACAATCAAAGGAGGGTGACCAAATAACCTCACACACCCTGGATTATGTAAATACAAAATAGAAAAGGTGGTATGCAATCGGAATAGATTGAGCTGTGTATGATCCCTTATTGGAGTTCTAAATATATCAGACAGGTCATTTGATCAGTAATATTTATTTCAACAGCCCGACATTAAGGCATTGCACACTTTCTTCAAGAGTTATCTATTTCCAATGGATTCACAAGCATGAATATATATATATATATATAAATATATATATATTTTTTTTCCAAAACGAGTTGCTCCTTCTGTCTCACCCCGCCCCAGGCAGGCAGATCGGTGTGTGCCGGCGGAGCACGCCGGACATCAATATTCATCCACGAGTATATATTCAACGATCACAAAGAGGTTTTGTCCACCACCAGTTGTTTATTTTTCAGTCATAACGCGTTTCGCAACTGGTGGTGGACAAAACCTCTTTGTGATCGTTGAATATATACTCGTGGATGAATATATATATCCAAGCTCCAAAGTACCCAACGTACAAGGAGCCCTTGAACGGCAACATGCTGATGAAGAGCCTTTATGGTATACAATCCGCCGACACAACAATAACTTTAAGCAGTTCAATTTGCCATGGATGCCTGATGCGTATCAAAGTGCTGCCCCACGAAGTCGGCCTGCTCGATAACAGACCGCGTGGCCCCCACATCCTGGGGTGGTGCTCCTTCACGGCAGGGTGTGCCGCGTGTTTATCCAAGCTCCAAAGTACCCAATGTACAAGGAGCACTCGAACGGCAACATGCTCATGAAGAGCCTTTATGGTATACAATCCGCCGACACAACGATAACTTTAAGCAGTTCAATTTGCCATGGATGCTTGACGCGTTTCAAAGTGTCCCCACTTCTCTTCAGAGGCTTTGGCAATTGAAGGCGCATAGGACACCGCCCTCATCATTTAAATGCTCCAATGCATGCCCTGGATGGGACTCTCTGCCGCGACTAGCAGAGCATTATGGGCCTTGTAGTGTCCTTTGTCTCCAGATGGAGCGCGCAATGTTGCTGCTGTAACATTCATAGCCCCCAGATGGGCCTCGGTGTGCCGGTGGAAATGCTAAATCCGTTGCTGCTCCACGAAGACGGCCTGTTCGATAACAGACCACGTGGCCTCCACATCTTGGGGTGGTGCTCCTTCGCGGCAGAATGTGACGCGTGTTTATCCAAGCTCCAAAGTACCTAACGTACAAGGAGCACTCGTACGACAACATGCTCATGAAGAGCCTTTATGGTATACAATCCGCCGACACAACGATAACTTTAAGCAGTTCAATTTGCCATGGATGCCTGACGCGTTTCAAAGTGTCCCCACTTCTCTTCAGAGGCTTTGGCAATTGAAGGCGCATAGGACACCGCCCTCATCATTTAAATGCTCCAATGCATGCCCTGGATGGGACGCTCTGCCGCGACTAGCAGAGCATTATGGGCCTTGTACGTTGGGTACTTTGGAGCTTGGATGAATATACATATATATATATATATATATATATATATATATATATATATATATATATATATATTCTGCTCCAAAGGTTGTCCACCTGGTGAGTAGCACTCGATCAGCAGCTTTGTTTATGAAAGGCAGGGACGAGGATCCGCTTGTAGAAGCTGCTCTGTAATGGAAATGCCTGACGCGTTTCGAAGCTCCATATGCTTCTCTTCAGAGGCTTGAACGGAGACAGTGTGTGCAAACGCTGAACCCACTTCGCCATTTTCATATTGCACACCCACCAATGGGAAGCTCGAATGAGACTGTGCATTGTGGGAAATGTGGTCCGGATAGCACACAAATCTTGTCCTGTATGGACCCTGCAAGTGGACTCGTCCTCAATCCTCAATCCTGTTATATACATATAATGTGTGTGTTTAATTTTTATATATATATAACAGTGACATTAGAACTGAAAAGAAAACATGTGGGAGGCCCAAGTAACCGGAACAGGCACAGGGCCAAAAACCCAGGTGACCCCCCTTGCAAAACCAGGTGGTTTTGAGATAGGCAATTTTGATGTCGCCTCACTATGTTTTGGGCCCTTGCCTGTCGCGGGTACTTGGGCCTCCCACACAAGTGAGGCACCATTTTTATCGGGAGACCTGGGGGAACACTGGGTAGTAGGAAATTTGTGTGAGGCCAGTGATACCACACTTTCCCACACAAAAATGTGTGAAAAAAGTGATTTTTTCAGCTAAAATTGAGGTTTGCAGGGGATTCTGGGTAAAGAAACGTAGGGGGATCCACGCAAGCCATACCTCCCTGGAAGCCCCCGGGTGTCTAATTTTCAGAAATGTGTGGGTTTGGTAGGTTTCCCTAGATGGCCGCCGAGCACGGGGCCAAAAACCCAGGTGACCCCCCTTGCAAAACCAGGTGGTTTTGAGATAGGCAATTTTGATGTCGCCTCACTATGTTTTGGGCCCTTGCCTGTTGCGGGTACTTGGGCCTCCCACACAAGTGAGGCACCATTTTTATCGGGAGACGTGGGGGAACGCTGGGTGGTAGGAAATTTGTGTGAGGCCAGTGATGCCACACTTTCCCACACAAAAATGTGTGAAAAAAGTGATTTTTTTTCAGCTAAAATTGAGGTTTGCCGGGGATTCTGGGTAAGGAAACGTTGGGGGATCCACGCAAGCCATACCTCCCTGGAAGCCCCCGGGTGTCTACTTTTCAGAAATGTGTGTGTTTGGTAGGTTTCCCTAGATGGCCGCCGAGCACGGGGCCAAAAACCCAGGTGACCCCCCTTGCAAAACCAGGTGGTTTTGAGATAGGCAATTTTGATGTCGCCTCACTACGTTTTGGGCCCTTGCCTGTCGCTGGTACTTGGGCCTCCCACACAAGTGAGGCACCATTTTTATCAGGAGACCTGGGGGAACGCTGGGTGGTAGGAAATTTGTGTGAGGCCAGTGATGCCACACTTTCCCACACAAAAATGTGTGAAAAAAGTGATTTTTTCAGCTAAAATTGAGGTTTGCAGGGGATTCTAGGTAAGGAAACGTTGGGGGATCCACGCAAGCCATACCTCCCTGGAAGCCCCCGGGTGTCTAATTTTCAGAAATGTGTGGGTTTGGTAGGTTTCCCTAGATGGCCGCCGAGCACGGGGCCAAAAACCCAGGTGACCACCCTTGCAAAACCAGGTGGTTTTGAGATAGGCAATTTTGATGTCGCCTCACTACGTTTTGGGCCCTTGCCTGTCGCGGGTACTTGGGCCTCCCACACAAGTGAGGCACAATTTTTATCGGGAGACCTGGGGGAATGCTGGGTGGTAGGAAATTTGTGTGAGGCCAGTGATGCCACACTTTCCCACACAAAAATGTGTGAAAAAGTGATTTTTTCAGCTAAAATAGAGGTTTGCAGGGGATTCTGGGTAAGGAAACGTTGGGGGTTCAACGCAAGCCATACCTCCCTGGAAGCCCCGGGTGTCTACTTTTCAGAAATGTGTGGGTTTGGTAGGTTTCCCTAGATGGCCGCCGAGCACGGGGCCAAAAACCCAGGTGACCCCCCTTGCAAAACCAGGTGGTTTTGAGATAGGCTATTTTGATGTCGCCTCACTATGTTTTGGGCCCTTGCCTGTCGCGGGTACTTGGGCCTCCCACACAAGTGAGGCACCATTTTTATCGGGAGACCTGGGGGAACACTGGGTGGTAGGAAATTTGTGTGAGGCCAGTGATGCCACACTTTCCCACACAAAAATGTGTGAAAAAAGTGATTTTTTCAGCTAAAATTGAAGTTTGCAGGGGATTCTGGGTAAGGAAACGTTGGGGGATCCATGCAAGCCATACCTCCCTGGAAGCCCCCGGGTGTCTAATTTTCAGAAATGTGTGGGCTTGGTAGGTTTCCCTAGATGGCCGCCGAGCACGGGGCCAAAAACCCAGGTGACCCCCCTTGCAAAACCAGGTGGTTTTGAGATAGGCAATTTTGATGTCGCCTCACTACGTTTTGGGCCCTTGCCTGTCGCGGGTACTTGGGCCTCCCACACAAGTGAGGCACCATTTTTATCGGGAGATCTGGGGGAACGCTGGGTGGTAGGAAATTTGTGTGAGGCCAGTGATGCCACACTTTCCCACACAAAAATGTGTGAAAAAAGTGATTTTTTCAGCTAAAATTGAGGTTTGCAGGGGATTCTGGGTAAGGAAACTTTGGGGAATCCATGCAAGCCATACCTCCCTGGAAGCCCCCGGGTGTCTACTTTTCAGAAATGTGTGGGTTTGGTAGGTTTCCCTAGATGGCCGCCGAGCACGGGGCCAAAAACCCAGGTTACCCCCCTTGCAAAACCAGGTGGTTTTGAGATAGGCAATTTTGATGTCGCCTCACTACGTTTTGGGCCCTTGCCTGTCGCGGGTACTTGGGCCTCCCACACAAGTGAGGCACCATTTTTATCGGGAGACCTGGGGGAACGCTGGGTGGTAGGAAATTTGTGTCAGGCCATTGATGTCACACTTTCCCACACAAAAATGGTGAAAAAAGTGATTTTTTCAGCTAAAATAGAGGTTTGCAGGGGATTCTGGGTAAGGAAACGTTGGGGGATCCACGCAAGCCATACCTCCCTGGAAGCCCCCGGGTGTCTACTTTTCAGAAATGTGTGGGTTTGGTAGGTTTCCCTAGATGGCCGCTGAGCACGGGGCCAAAAACCCAGGTGACCCCCCTTGCAAGACCAGGTGGTTTTGAGATAGGCAATTTTGATGCCGCCTCACTACGTTTTGGGCCCTTGCCTGTCGCGGGTACTTGGGCCTCCCACACAAGTGAGGCACCATTTTTATCGGGAGACCTGGGGGAACGCTGGGTGGTAGGAAATTTGTGTGAGGCCAGTGATGCCACACTTTCCCACACAAAAATGTGTGAAAAAAGTGATTTCTTCAGCTAAAATTGAGATTTGCAGGGGATTCTGGGTAAGGAAACGTTGGGGAATCCATGCAAGCCATACCTCCCTGGAAGCCCCCGGGTGTCTACTTTTCAGAAATGTGTGGGTTTGGTAGGTTTCCCTAGATGGCCGCCGAGCACGGGGCCAAAAACCCAGGTTACCCCCTTGCAAAACCAGGTGGTTTTGAGATAGGCAATTTTGATGTCGCCTCACTACGTTTTGGGCCCTTGCCTGTCGCGGGTACTTGGGCCTCCCACACAAGTGAGGCACCATTTTTATCGGGAGACCTGGGGGAACGCTGGGTGGTAGGAAATTTGTGTCAGGCCATTGATGTCACACTTTCCCACACAAAAATGGTGAAAAAGTGATTTTTTCAGCTAAAATAGAGGTTTGCAGGGGATTCTGGGTAAGGAAACGTTGGGGGATCCACGCAAGCCATACCTCCCTGGAAGCCCCCGGGTGTCTACTTTTCAGAAATGTGTGGGTTTGGTAGGTTTCCCTAGATGGCCGCTGAGCACGGGGCCAAAAACCCAGGTGACCCCCTTGCAAGACCAGGTGGTTTTGAGATAGGCAATTTTGATGTCGCCTCACTACGTTTTGGGCCCTTGCCTGTCGCGGGTACTTGGGCCTCCCACACAAGTGAGGCACCATTTTTATCGGGAGACCTGGGGGAACGCTGGGTGGTAGGAAATTTGTGTGAGGCCAGTGATGCCACACTTTCCCACACAAAAATGTGTGAAAAAAGTGATTTCTTCAGCTAAAATTGAGATTTGCAGGGGATTCTGGGTAAGGAAACGTTGGGGAATCCATGCAAGCCATACCTCCCTGGAAGCCCCCGGGTGTCTACTTTTCAGAAATGTGTGGGTTTGGTAGGTTTCCCTAGATGGCCGCCGAGCACGGGGCCAAAACCCAGGTGACCCCCTTGCAAAACCAGGTGGTTTTGAGATAGGCAATTTTGATGTCGCCTCACTACGTTTTGGGCCCTTGCCTGTCGCGGGTACTTGGGACTCCCACACAAGTGAGGCACCATTTTTATCGGGAGACCTGGGGGAACGCTGGGTGGTAGGAAATTTGTGTGAGGCCAGTGATGCCACACTTTCCCACACAAAAATGTGTGAAAAAAGTGATTTTTTCAGCTAAAATAGAGGTTTGCAGGGGATTCTGGGTAAGGAAACGTTGGGGGATCAACGCAAGCCATACCTCCCTGGAAGCCCCCGGGTGTCTACTTTTCAGAAATGTGTGGGTTTGGTAGGTTTCCCTAGATGGCCGCCGAGCACGGGGCCAAAAACCCAGGTGACCCCCCTTGCAAAACCAGGTGGTTTTGAGATAGGCAATTTTGATGTCGCCTCACTATGTTTTGGGCCCTTGCCTGTCGCGGGTACTTGGGCCTCCCACACAAGTGAGGCACCATTTTTATCGGGAGACCTGGGGGAACGCTGGGTGGTAGGAAATTTGTGTGAGGCCAGTGATGCCACACTTTCCCACACAAAAATGTGTGAAAAAAGTGATTTTTTCAGCTAAAATTGAAGTTTGCAGGGGATTCTGGGTAAGGAAACGTTGGGGGATCCATGCAAGCCATACCTCCCTGGAAGCCCCCGGGTGTCTAATTTTCAGAAATGTGTGGGTTTGGTAGGTTTCCCTAGATGGCCGCCGAGCACGGGGCCAAAAACCCAGGTGACCCCCCTTGCAAAACCAGGTGGTTTTGAGATAGGCAATTTTGATGTCGCCTCACTACGTTTTGGGCCCTTGCCTGTCGCGGGTACTTGGGCCTCCCACACAAGTGAGGCACCATTTTTATCGGGAGACCTGGGGGAACGCTGGGTGGTAGGAAATTTGTGTGAGGCTCAGTGATGCCACACTTTCCCACACAAAAATGTGTGAAAAAAGTGATTTTTTTCAGCTAAAATTGAGATTTGCAGGGGATTCTGGGTAAGGAAACGTTGGGGAATCCATGCAAGCCATACCTCCCTGGAAGCCCCCGGGTGTCTACTTTTCAGAAATGTGTGGGTTTGGTAGGTTTCCCTAGATGGCCGCCGAGCACGGGGCCAAAAACCCAGGTTACCCCCTTGCAAAACCAGGTGGTTTTGAGATAGGCAATTTTGATGTCGCCTCACTACGTTTTGGGCCCTTGCCTGTCGCGGGTACTTGGGCCTCCCACACAAGTGAGGCACCATTTTTATCGGGAGACCTGGGGGAACGCTGGGTGGTAGGAAATTTGTGTCAGGCCATTGATGTCACACTTTCCCACACAAAAATGGTGAAAAAAGTGATTTTTTCAGCTAAAATAGAGGTTTGCAGGGGATTCTGGGTAAGGAAACGTTGGGGGATCCACGCAAGCCATACCTCCCTGGAAGCCCCCGGGTGTCTACTTTTCAGAAATGTGTGGGTTTGGTAGGTTTCCCTAGATGGCCGCTGAGCACGGGGCCAAAAACCCAGGTGACCCCCTTGCAAGACCAGGTGGTTTTGAGATAGGCAATTTTGATGTCGCCTCACTACGTTTTGGGCCCTTGCCTGTCGCGGGTACTTGGGCCTCCCACACAAGTGAGGCACCATTTTTATCGGGAGACCTGGGGGAACGCTGGGTGGTAGGAAATTTGTGTGAGGCCAGTGATGCCACACTTTCCCACACAAAAATGTGTGAAAAAAGTGATTTCTTCAGCTAAAATTGAGATTTGCAGGGGATTCTGGGTAAGGAAACGTTGGGGAATCCATGCAAGCCATACCTCCCTGGAAGCCCCCGGGTGTCTACTTTTCAGAAATGTGTGGGTTTGGTAGGTTTCCCTAGATGGCCGCCGAGCACGGGGCCAAAAACCCAGGTGACCCCCCTTGCAAAACCAGGTGGTTTTGAGATAGGCAATTTTGATGTCGCCTCACTACGTTTTGGGCCCTTGCCTGTCGCGGGTACTTGGGACTCCCACACAAGTGAGGCACCATTTTTATCGGGAGACCTGGGGGAACGCTGGGTGGTAGGAAATTTGTGTGAGGCCAGTGATGCCACACTTTCCCACACAAAAATGTGTGAAAAAAGTGATTTTTTCAGCTAAAATAGAGGTTTGCAGGGGATTCTGGGTAAGGAAACGTTGGGGGATCAACGCAAGCCATACCTCCCTGGAAGCCCCCGGGTGTCTACTTTTCAGAAATGTGTGGGTTTGGTAGGTTTCCCTAGATGGCCGCCGAGCACGGGGCCAAAAACCCAGGTGACCCCCTTGCAAAACCAGGTGGTTTTGAGATAGGCAATTTTGATGTCGCCTCACTATGTTTTGGGCCCTTGCCTGTCGCGGGTACTTGGGCCTCCCACACAAGTGAGGCACCATTTTTATCGGGAGACCTGGGGAACGCTGGGTGGTAGGAAATTTGTGTGAGGCCAGTGATGCCACACTTTCCCACACAAAAATGTGTGAAAAAAGTGATTTTTTCAGCTAAAATTGAAGTTTGCAGGGGATTCTGGGTAAGGAAACGTTGGGGGATCCATGCAAGCCATACCTCCCTGGAAGCCCCGGGTGTCTAATTTTCAGAAATGTGTGGGTTTGGTAGGTTTCCCTAGATGGCCGCCGAGCACGGGGCCAAAAACCCAGGTGACCCCCCTTGCAAAACCAGGTGGTTTTGAGATAGGCAATTTTGATGTCGCCTCACTACGTTTTGGGCCCTTGCCTGTCGCGGGTACTTGGGCCTCCCACACAAGTGAGGCACCATTTTTATCGGGAGACCTGGGGGAACGCTGGGTGGTAGGAAATTTGTGTGAGGCCTGTGATGCCACACTTTCCCACACAAAAATGTGTGAAAAAAGTGATTTTTTTCAGCTAAAATTGAGGTTTGCAGGGGATTCTGGGTAAGGAAACGTTGGGGAATCCATGCAAGCCATACCTCCCTGGAAGCCCCCGGGTGTCTACTTTTCAGAAATGTGTGGGTTTGGTAGGTTTCCCTAGATGGCCGCCAAGCACGGGGCCAAAAACCCAGGTGACCCCCCTTGCAAAACCAGGTGGTTTTGAGATAGGCAATTTTGATGTCGCCTCACTACGTTTTGGGCCCTTGCCTGTCGCGGGTACTTGGGCCTCCCACACAAGTGAGGCACCATTTTTATCGGGAGACCTGGGGGAACGCTGGGTGGTAGGAAATTTGTGTCAGGCCATTGATGTCACACTTTCCCACACACAAATGTGTGAAAAAAGTGATTTTTTCAGCTAAAATAGAGGTTTGCAGGGGATTCTGGGTAAGGAAACGTTGGGGGATCCACGCAAGCCATACCTCCCTGGAAGCCCCCGGGTGTCTACTTTTCAGAAATGTGTGGGTTTGGTAGGTTTCCCTAGATGGCCGCCGAGCACGGGGACAAAACCCAGGTGACTCCCTTGCAAAACCAGGTGGTTTTGAGATAGGCAATTTTGATGTCGCCTCACTACGTTTTGGGCCCTTGCCTGTCGCGGGTACTTGGGCCTCCCACACAAGTGAGGCACCATTTTTATCGGGAGACCTGGGGGAACGCTGGGTGGTAGGAAATTTGTGTCAGGCCATTGATGTCACACTTTCCCACACAAAAATGTGTGAAAAAAGTGATTTTTTCAGCTAAAATAGAGGTTTGCAGGGGATTCTGGGTAAGGAAACGTTGGGGGATCCACGCAAGCCATACCTCCCTGGAAGCCCCCGGGTGTCTACTTTTCAGAAATGTGTGGGTTTGGTAGGTTTCCTAGATGGCCGCCGAGCACGGGGACAAAAACCCAGGTGACTCCCCTTGCAAAACCAGGTGGTTTTGAGATAGGCAATTTTGATGTCGCCTCACTACGTTTTGGGCCCTTGCCTGTCGCGGGTACTTGGGCCTCCCACACAAGTGAGGCACCATTTTTATCGGGAGACCTGGGGGAACGCTGGGTGGTAGGAAATTTGTGTGAGGCCAGTGATGCCACACTTTCCCACACAAAAATGTGTGAAAAAGTGATTTTTTCAGCTAAAATTGAGATTTGCAGGGGATTCTGGGTAAGGAAACGTTGGGGAATCCATGCAAGCCATACCTCCCTGGAAGCCCCGGGTGTCTACTTTTCAGAAATGTGGGGGTTTGGTAGGTTTCCTAGATGGCCGCCGAGCACGGGGCCAAAAACCCAGGTGACTCCCTTGCAAAACCAGGTGGTTTTGAGATAGGCAATTTTGATGTCGCCTCACTACGTTTTGGGCCCTTGCCTGTCGCGGGTACTTGGGCCTCCCACACAAGTGAGGCACCATTTTTATCGGGAGACCTGGGGGAACGCTGGGTGGTAGGAAATTTGTGTGAGGCCAGCGATGCCACACTTTCCCACACAAAAATGTGTGAAAAAAGTGATTTTTTCAGCTAAAATTGAGGTTTGCAGGGGATTCTGGGTAAGGAAACGTTGGGGGATCCACGCAAGCCATACCTCCCTGGAAGCCCCCGGGTGTCTACTTTTCAGAAATGTGTGTGTTTGGTAGGTTTCCCTAGGTGCCGGCAGAGCTAGGGTTCACAAACTACAGCTAGGCACTTTGCCAAAAAAGGGTCATTTTTCACTGCAAAATTGAGGTGTGACCACGTTGCGTTTTGCGCCGTTTCCTGTTGCGGGCCCTAGGCCAACCCACACAAGTGAGGTACCATTTTTCTCGTAAGACTTTGGGGAACGCGGGGAGGGCGGAAATTTGTGGATCCACGCAGATTCAAGAACTTTCCACCACAGAAATGTGGGGAAAATGTGTTTTTTTTTACAATTATTTAGGTTTGCAAGGGATTCTGGGTAACAGAACCTGGAGGGAGGCAGTCAAGTCACCCCATCCTGGATTCCCCTGGGTGTCTAGTTTTCAAAAATGTATAGGTTTGCTAGGTTTCCCTAGGTGCCGGCAGAGGTAGGGTTCAAAAACTACAGCTAGGCACTTTGCCAAAAAAGGGTCATTTTTCACTGCGAAATTGAGGTGTGACCACGTTGTGTTTTGCGCCGTTTCCTGTCGCAGGCACTAGGCCGACCCACACAAGTGAGGTACCATTTTTCTCATAAGACTTTGGGAAACACGAGGTGGGTGGAAATTTGTGGATCCACGCAGATTCCAGAACTTTCCACCACAGAAATGTGGGGAAAATGTGTTTTTGTTATCAATTTTTTAGGTTTGCAAGGGATTCTGGGTAACAGAACCTGGTGAGATCCAGTCAAGTCACCCCGTCCTGAATTCCCCTGGGTGTCTAGTTTTCAAAAATGTATAGGTTTGCTAGGTTTCCCTAGGTGCCGGCAGAGGTAGGGTTCAAAAACTACAGTTAGGCACTTTGCAAAAAAAGGGTCATTTTTCACTGCGAAATTGAAGTGTGACCACGTTGCGTTTTGCGTCGTTTCCTGTCGCAGGCACTAGGCCGACCCACACAAGTGAGGTACCATTTTTCTCATAAGACTTTGGGGAACACGGGGTGGGTGGAAATTTGTGGATCCACGCAGATTTCAGAACTTTCCACCACAGAAATGTGGGGAAAATGTGTTTTTTTGGACAATCTTTTAGGTTTGCAAGGGATTATGGGTAACAGAACCTGGTGGGAGGCAGTCAAGTCACCCCATACTGGATTCCCCTGGGTGTCTAGTTTTCAAAAATGTATAGGTTTGCTAGGTTTCCCTAGGTGCCGGCAGAGCTAGGGTTCAAAAACTACACCTAGGCACTTTGCCAAAAAAGGGTCATTTTTCACTGCGAAATTGAAGTGTGACCACGTTGCGTTTTGCGTCGTTTCCTGTCGTAGGCACTAGGCCGACCCACACAAGTGAGGTACCATTTTTCTCATAAGACTTTGGGGAACACGGGGTGGGTGGAAATTTGTGGATCCACGCAGATTCCAGAACTTTCCACCACAGAAATGTGGGGAAAATGTGTTTTTTTTGGCAATTTTTTAGGTTTGCAAGGGATTCTGGGTAACAGAACCTGGTGGGAGGTATTCAAGTCACCCCATCCTGGATTCCCCTGGATTTCTAGTTTTCAAAAATGTATAGGTTTGCTAGGTTTCCCTCAGTGCCCGCAGAGCTAGGGTTCAAAAACTACAGCTAGGCACTTTGCCAACAAAGGGTCTTTTTTCACAGCGAAATTGAGGTGTGACCACGTTGCGTTTTGCGCCGTTTCCTGTCGCAGGCACTAGGCCGACCCACACAAGTGAGGTACCATTTTTCTCGTAAGACTTTGGGGAACGCGGGTTGAGTGGAAAATTGTGGATCCACGCAGATTCCAGAACTTTCCACCACAGAAATGTGGGGAAAATCTGTTTTTGGACAATTTTTTAGGTTTGCAAGGGATTCTGGGTAACAGAACCTGGTGGGAGGCAGTCAAGTCACCCCATCCTGGATTCCCTGGGTGTCTAGTTTTCAAAAATGTATAGGTTTGCTAGGTTTCCCTAGGTGCCGGCAGAGCTAGGGTTCAAAAACTACAGCTAGGCACTTTGCCAAAAAGTGTCATTTTTCACTGCGAAATTGAGGTGTGACCACGTTGCGTTTTGCGCCGTTTCCTGTCGCAGGCACTAGGCCGACCCACACAAATGAGGTACCATTTTTCTCGTAAGACTTTGGGGAACGCGGGGTGGGTGGAAATTTGTGGATCCACGCAGATTCCAGAACTTTCCACCACAGAAATGTGGGGAAAATGTGGTTTTTTGACAATTTTTAGGTTTGCGAGGGATTCTGGGTAACAGAATCTGGTGGGAGGCAATCAAGTCACCCCATCCTGGATTCCCCTGGGTGTCTAGTTTTCAAAAATGTATAGGTTTGCTAGGTTTCCCTAGGTGCCGGCAGAGCTAGGGTTCAAAAACTACAGCTAGGCACTTTGCCAAAAAAGGGTCATTTTTCACTGCGAAATTGAGGTGTGACCACGTTGCGTTTTGCGCCGTTTCCTGTCGCAGGCACTAGGCCGACCCACACAAGTGAGGTACCATTTTTCTCGTAAGACTTTGGGGAACGCGGGGTGGGTTGAAATTTGTGGATCCACGCAGATTACAGAACTTTCCACCACAGAAATGTGGGGAAAATGTGTTTTTTTTGACAATTTTTAAGGTTTGCGAGGAATTCTGGGTAACGGAACCTGGTGGGAGGCAGTCAAGTCACCCCATCCTGGATTTCCCTGGGTGTCTAGTTTCCAAAAATGTATAGGTTTGCTAGGTTTCCCTTGGTGCCGGCAGAGCTAGGGTTCAAGAACTACAGCTAGGCACTTTGCAAAAAAAGGGTCATTTTTCTCTGTGAAAATGTGGTGCATCCACGTTGCGTTTTGCGCTGCTTCCTGTCGCGGGCACTAGGCCTACCCACACAAGTGAGGTACCATTGTTTTCGGAAGACCTTGGGGAACGCGGGGTGGGTAGAATTTTGGGGATCCGCGCAGATTCCAGAACTTTCCACCACAGAAAAGTGAGGAAAATGTGTTTTTTTAACCAATTTTTTAGGTTTGCAAGGGATTCTGGGTAACAGAACCTGGTGAGAGCCAGTCAAGTCACCCCGTCCTGAATTCCCCTGGGTGTCTAGTTTTCAAAAATGTATAGTTTGCTAGGTTTCCCTAAGTGCCCGCAGAGCTAGGGTTCAAAAACTACAGCTAGGCACTTTGCAAAAAAAGGGTAATTTTTCATTGTGAAAATGTGGTACGTCCACGTTGCATTTTGAGCCATTTCCTGTTGTGGGCACAAGGCCTACCCACAAAGTGAGGTACCATTTTTATCGGGAGACTTAGGGTAACACAGAATTGTAGAGCAACTGTTATTACCTATTGACTTTCGATGCATTTCTGCCTTCCAAATGAAAGACAATGTGTAAAAAATAAGTCATTTTGAAAAATGACCTATAATTCTCATGCTAGTATGGGTACTCCCAATTTCGGAAATGTGTAAATATCTACTGTTTCTAAAATCTACATTTTGTTCCCATTTCAGAAATACATAGGTGTCTTTCATAACAATTTTTCCATGTATACATTTTCCCAAAATAATTGCTATATACCCGGTACATAATAAAAAACCATTGCAAGATGCTGCTCAGTTATTGGCTCTGGGTTCGTCGGGTTCTTGGTTAACCTACAAGTCCTATATATCCCCACAACCAAAAAGGTCCAGCGGATATAACGGTATATTGCTTTCAAATAGCTGTCATAATTAGAAGAAGTTACAGGTGAAAACGTTGACACAAATGGCTGTTTTTTTCAACTAATTTTCAATTTTTCCTTCATTTAACTGTTAGTTTCTATAAGGAAAACTTTAAGGATCTACACAAATGACCCCTTGCTGAATTCAGAATTTTATCTACTTTTCAGAAATGTATGGCTTTTCAGGATCCATTATTGGTTTCATACCCATTTCTACCATTAACTGGAAGGAGGTTGAAAGCACAAAAAGTAGCAAAAATAGGCTATGTCCCAGAAAAATGCCAAAACTGTGTAAAAAAGTTGGTTTTCTGACAAAAGTCTGCTTTTCCCTGAAAGCTGGGAAGATGGTGATTTCAGCACCACAACCCCTTTTTGATGCCATTTGCAGGGAAAAAACAAGACGCTTTCATCTGTAGCCCTTTTTTCGCATTTTTCCCAAAAAAAACAACATTTTGCTGTATTTTGGCTAATTTCTGGGTCCCCTCCTGGGGAATCCACAAACCCTGGGTACCTTTACAATCCCCATGATGTTAGAAAAAAAGGACGCAAATTTGGCGTGGATACCTTATGTGGTCAAAATGTTACAGGGGCCTAAGCGCGCACTACCCCAAATAGCCAAAAAAGGCTTAGCACAGGGGGGGAAAAGGCCTAGCAGCGAAGGGGTTAAGTGAAAACAAAATGGATACTCACTAGTTGAAGAAGGCAGTAGCCGAAACGAGTCCTGAGAGACTGTGTTTGTTTTGTTTGAGAAATAAATTCCACTGAGAAGCAGAGCTTTGGGTGCCCCGTCTTCCTTTTTGGAGTGTTTGGAGGCTTGGAGATATATATATATATATATATATATATATATATATATATATATATATATATATATATATATATATATATTATCTACTGGCGGTCGCCAGTAGATAGTTATAGTTAGGACCTATTTTCCATAGGAAATCCACAACATTCTATTTGAAATAACTCTTGCGTCGGTTGACGAATCTTCGCGAAATTTTCAAACTTTATTGCCCGCTCCGGTCCGCTCCTACCCTGAAAGTTTCGGGGTGATTCGTCAAGCGGGGGCCAAGAAAAAGGGGGTCCCAAAACATGTTTTCCCCATTCATTTTCCCATAGGAAACTTTAGCCACGGCTACAGCCCGAACTGCTGAACGGAATTACACCAAATTTGGCAAAGAGGTAGTTCTTGGTTCAGAAAGAACCCTTTTTGTTAAATGGTGTAAATTCGTTCAGTAGTTCCTGAGAAAATCAAAAGGAAAATCACATATATATCTATGGCCGCGTCGGATTCGCGCACCCTGAGCGCACCCTGCGCGCACCTTCCCGATCACGAACTGCATGCTAATTGGCTGTCAACACTCCAAATCAGGAAGTGCTGGCAGCCATTTTATGCCTCGGTAGAACCGAGGCACAGAAACAAGTGCGCAAAACGCACAAAGGGGGCAGGGTAGAAACACCCTGACCCCTAGGTCTGCTCAGGGGGTCCCACAAGGACCCCCTGGGCAGAAAAGCATTTTTATTTTTTAAACGGCGGGATGCGCTTAGGGTGCGCGGATCCCGCCGATTAAAAAAAAACAACACAAGAAACAAGTGTGCAAAACGCACAAAGGGGGCAGGGTAGAAACACCCTGACCCTCTAGGTCTGCTCAGGGGGTCCCACAAGGACCCCCTGGGCAAAAAAAAGCATTTAAAAAAAAAAAAAAATGATCGTGCCGCAGGCCCCGCCCCCTTCCTTTACCACTCTGCAAACGCGCCCCCTGGCGCGTTTGCAGAGGGGGGACGAATTCCCCTTGAATACTGGGGGTCCCTGGGGCCAACTAGCCCACCAGGAAACTCCAGTATGCGCCAGGGGCTTCGTTGCAGAGAGGTGTACAGAGGACACGCCCCTTTTACACCTCTCTGCAACGCAGCTCTGTGGCGCTTTTTGGAGGTACATGGTGGGCTAGTTGGACTCCAGGGACCCTCAGGATTCAAGGGGACTTAATTCCCCAACTTAAAACGCGCCACGGGCGCGTTTGCACAGTGGTGAAGGGAGGGGCGGGGCTCCGTGACATGTGTGCAAACAGGCCTCGTTGCGCGTTTTAAGATGGGGAATTAAATCCCTTCAATCCTGAGGGTCCCTGGGGCCAACTAGCCCACCAGGTACGTCCAGAAAGCGCCACAGAGCTGCGTTGCAGAGAGGTGCAAAAAGGGCGTGGCCTCTGAACACCTCTCTGCAACGCAGCTCTCTGGCGCATACTGGAGGTATCTGGTGGGCTACTTGGCCCCTAGGGACCCTCGGGATTGAGGAGGATTTAATTCCCCATCTTAAAACGCACCACGGGGCCTGTTTGCAGACATGTCACCTGAAGCCCCGCCCCCTCCCTTCACCACTGTGCAAATATTCCTCTAAAATCAGCTGAACTACGAATTCCGATTTACTCACCTGTTATCAGGAGAGACCTCGGTGCTGCATATTTGAGCCCAGTACTGATCCTGAAAAGTAATTTTAACCATACTTACCAGTAACTTGAATTTCCTTCCATAGGATATCATTGCCTGCTTTTTGCTGAAAAAGTTTCTAAGTGTCGATTTTTGAAATATACAAATATTCCTCTAAAATCAGCAGAACTACGAATTCCGATTTACTCACCTGTTATCAGGAGAGAACCCAGTGCTGCATCTTTGAGCCCAGCACTGACCTTGAAAAGTAATTCTAACCGTACTTACCAGTAACTTGAATTTCCTTCCATAGGCTAACATTGACTGGTTTCACTTGGAAATTCTTCTAAGTGTAGAGTTTTGGAACTTTATAATATTCCTCTAAAATCAGCCGAACTACGAATTCCGATTTACTCACCTGTTATCACGAGAGACCTCAGTGCTGCACCTTTGAGCCCAGTACTGATCCTGAAAAGTAATTTTAACCGTACTTACCAGTAACTTGAATTTCCTTCCATAGGCTAACATTGACTGGTTTCACTTGGAAATTCTTCTAAGTGTGGAGTTTTGGAACTTTATAATATTCCTCTAAAATCAGCCGAACTACGAATTCCGATTTACTCACCTGTTATCAGGAGAGAACCCAGTGCTGCATCTTTTAGCCCAGCACTGACCCTGAAAAGTAATTCTAACCGTATTTACCAGTAACTTGTATTTCCTTCCATAGGAATCCATTGTCTGGTTTTCAGCAGAAAAGTTTCAGTGTCGATTTTCACAAACTACAAATATTCCTTAAAAATCACCTGTATGACTTAAACGCATTATTTCAACTGTTTACATGAGATGTACCAGTGCTGGATCCAGGATCCACCACTGAGTAAGAAAAAGTAACGATAACACTACTTACCTGCTAAGTGCATTTCCTCCCATAGGATAACATTGGTGATTCTATGTGAAAAAGTTTCTAAGTGTCAACTTTTAAAATACAATAATATTCCTTAAAAATCACTACTGTAACCAAAACGCTTTTACTCAACTGTTTACAGGAGATGTCCCAGGACTGAATCTAGGATCCAGTCCTGTGGTTAGAAAAGTAATCCATAAAGTAACTAATTGCATTTAACTAGAAATTCACATTGAGCTCAATGTTGCATTGTGTTTGAAATTGTGTTGCCCATTGCAACAACTGTAACTACTGTACTTAAAAGTCTATTGCCTATTTGCAAAGTATTTAAACTAAAGTAATTCATTCTGAGAAAGTATATTTTGTAATGTAATGTATAATGTAATTATAATGTAATTTAAAAAATAAAATATCTAAAAATAAATAGTTTAAAAAAATGTAGTAAATCAGTATCAAAAAAATAAATATAACAATTAATACATTTAAAAATTGTCATTTACAAAACCTTTGAAATTCACTGAAAAAAACCATAGGTTTCAGACATGTTATAGTTAGGAATTAGCATTTAAAAAACCTTTGAAATTCACTGAAAAAACCATAGGTTTCAGGCACGTTATAGTTAGAAATTAGCATTTAAAAAACCTTACAAATTCACTGAAAAAACCATAGGTTTTAGGGACAGTTATAGTTAGTTGGACATTGCACTCATACAAAACCCGTGAAATTCCCCGTTATAGTTAGTTCAGGTAACTATAACTCGCGCTCCCGCAATGCACTGCTGATGACGTCACATATTACATCACTCATGACATGGTCAGTGACATCACTGATGACATCTCAAATGACATCACTGATGACATCACTGATGACATCATCCATGTGATAATTTGATGCATCTTCTCACACCCTAATATAACTTTTGATACACCCACTGTAAATTACAGACTGCCATTGTCATAACCATAGACACTCCAACACCAATTACTATATACACACTCACTGATTCTTAGGTCTACACACACACATCTACTCACTCACCCGTACAGTCACTCATACTTATAGTCACTCAGTACAGGACTATTATATGCACTCATACACCTATATAAACACTCACACACCACCACTCATCCATAGAGGTACTCACACACCTAGTCAGTCATGCAAAAAATTAAGCACACACCCATTTACTCACCTATACAGTTATACACACACCAGCTCACTTACTCATACAAATACTAGCACATTCTTACGCTCTTATACAATCTCTGATACAAGCACACACTCATCCATACAGTCACTCTCACAATCACACACTCTCGCTTATAGCTATTTACATACTCCAACACACATATATACTGCCTTTCACATATGTAGTTACTCACACATGTACCACTGGGACATACATTCACTCACTAACACACTCTTACACACACTTACCCACCCATACAGTCTATCACAGATGCACTCTTGAAACCATCCACCCAGTGAATCATCCACTCACACATCTATGCACAGAGTCGCACACACCCGACCCACACAAACACTCAGGCACCCATACAGATACTCAGACAACCAATCAATAACTCATATAGACACTCATGTAGCTATTCACAAACCCATGCAGCCACTTACACAGCAACAGACAGATGGATACAGACATTCACCCAGTTTAGTCACTAACCCATGCATTCAGTAAGATACGTTTAATCACTCACTTATAGAGTTAGTCACGCACCTACTAAATCATCCATTCAGACACTTATACACCCACTCATTCTTCAATACGCCTTTCCCTATATATATTAAACATATTTAAACTTTACAGAAACACACAGTCACTGGATGATGTCATCAGTGATGTCATTTGAGATGTCATCAGTGATGTCATCAGTGATGTCACTGACCATGTCATGAGTGATGTAATATGTGACGTCATCAGCAGTGCATTATGGGGCGCGAGTTATAGTTACCTGAACTAACTATAACGGGGGAATTTCACGGGTTTTGTACGAGTGCAATGTCCAACTAACTATAACTGTCCCTAAAACCTATGGTTTTTTCAGTGAATTTGTAAGGTTTTTTAAATGCTAATTTCTAACTATAACGTGCCTGAAACCTATGGTTTTTTCAGTGAATATATATATATATATATATATATATATATATATATCACGTCCAAGGCCCCTCACACAACAGGAAGGTATATATATATATGTATACACACAAAATTACATCGATTAATTACTGTTGTGCTTTTATTCCTTGTCCCTCACACAAAAAACCAACAGTATGGCTGTTTATCCAATTATTCCACCTAATAACCCACCTGTATACAATCAAAAAAGCAAGAAGGAAAGTCATGTTTGGTATTGAGGAATTGTAATTTAAAACCCCCTTTGATGGTAAAGTCGGATTTTAAGTCACAGTTCAAGTTGTCAGTTGGCCTTTGTGTATTCCTCTCAGTCACCATCACAATAGAGGGTCTGGGTGTTGGCAGAATGGGTCATCTGTTGCAGGATGGGGGTGGTGGAGATGTCACCTGCCACACTTGCACTTCAAAGGCACTGACCCAGCTCACACACTAAGGGATTCACACTCGTCTATTGTGACCCCAGACATTCTGGAACCAGGGCAGGGAGGAAGCTTACCCAACTTTAAAAGCTGGCACCAGGTATAAATATTAGATCCTCAGACCCAACTCTTCAGTACACTCCTGGACCTGTGGTTGCTACAGAAGAGGGAACACATTGATGCGCTGCTGCTTGAGGCCAGCCCGGCTTGCTCAGAAGGAAAACTGGACCTGCACCCTTCATCCCAGACAGAAGTGACTCCAAAAGTTAGGTGACTCACCTGCTATTCTGAGCTAAAGGGACACAACAAGCTCCAGAGGACTCCCTGCAACTGCCCAGCTCACCTGCTGCACTAGACCTACCCAGATCTACAACTGGACCTGATGGAGCTCTTCTGGCCTCAGCTTGAGTGAGTTCCTGATCCCCAAGAAGAACCCCTCACATCAAGGAGCCTTGGTGTGTCATCAGTGGAACTCCTCCTTGCAGAAAAAAAAATCCTGAAGCTTTGGGCTCTTTGCGACTGGGACGGGTCTGTTTGCACCAAGATCTTGCCATCCATACAGACCACCAAACCGAAGCTCCGGCAAACCGAGATCTGCACTTCCCATCATAGCATCAACAGCCTGCTGTGACCACCAATGAGAAGCTCCAACAACGACCGGCAGGGTCTTCACGCAACAGCGGTGACCGTCCACAACTCTCAACATGGTCTTCACTCTACATCACTGACCATCCATGATGCTTTCCCTGCTCCTCTCGGCCTCCTCCACCGGGAACAGAACTCTTTGCGCTGGACTTTTGAATGTAACTTTTTTGGCTGGGCTAAACTAGTCCCTGTATCCGGACCATTGTTTATCGCAGAGATTCACCTGGTCTTACACAATCAGATAGGCCTGAGTGGCGTTTTGTGCTTTTAGGCGCTATACTTTTCTGAAATTGAATTTTTATTATTTAGATGTTAAATCTTTATTCAATTTTATTCTATTTTTCTCAATTGGCGATTATTCCTCTGGTTTGTTGTTATTTCATTACTGTTTGTATGCTGCATAAATACTTTACACATTATACATTGCCTCTAAGCTAAGCCTGACTTCTTTTGTGCCCAGCTACCACAGCTACCAGAGGATTAAATGCAGGTTAATTTAGTGATGTTTTGTGGTTCGGCTTGACAAGAATTGTGGCTGTGTTTGGGTAGGGTTTCACCCCCCTCAACCACAAACCCTGTTTCTCACAGTGGAGGACTGTGTTATATGGAAACATCTCCCTAATTAATTATGTCTTTCTCATTTTAAAATGATTCTTTTTTTGGGGATGTTTAATATGGCCGCTGAGAGAACTTACATGGCGTATCTCTCACTACTCTGTTAGGAATTTGTTGGTCAGTTAAAGCTGATCACATGGTCACTTTGGTACTACAATGTATACATGACATAAAGTACATTTGCCCATTATCATTATATGTACCTACATAAAGCTTTTTTGTATTTATTTTATTTATGCAGGGATATATTTACCAATGGCAGCATTGATTTGGAAAATCAATTCAAGAAACATGTGGCTGGCCAATGCCTTGAGCTGACTGGACATATGTTAGAATATTTTATTTATTTTGAAATGTTTGCATAGCTTATGTACTTTGTAAGTGAACTTGGCAATGGGTTTTAATTTTAGGTATGTATTTATAGAGTGCCATTTTCATCTTTTTTCTTTGGTAATGTAATTTGATTTTCAAAAACGCTGAAATTCTCACCATGAAAATAAAAGAAACCATAGCACTCAATAGAGGGCTGTGTTCCTGTCAACTTATTTTCAGTTTGTGAAAAATGGAAGTAGGCCAATAGAATAGCATGTTAGTGAAGCCGCATGACTCGAGGGGGTCAGTAGTTCTGTGAAAATGCACCTCTTTGAAATGCTCACCACAAATTGTTTTACTAAATGTTATTTCTGTTTTTTAGACTCTGCACACTAGAGCACTTCTGCCTAGTGTATGTGCTCTAGCCACTAAAAAAATGTAGAAATTGATTAATCCCTGATTGGGTTCTTCAACTTTTCTATAAGGCCATAGTGTATAGTGCAGAAATACACCTTTAGCATGCAAAGTTAACTGTCACCTGTGGACTACAGCACTTATTGTGCCATCCACTAGTGTGACAAAGGAAAACATGGCATCAGGCCATCCTTTGTAGCCTGATTGCTGCTGTGTTTCCCGCAATATGGCATTGAAGGGGGCACCTGTAGGTGTAGTGGAAGCGCTGACCTTCTGATGAATGTGTGACTACGAAGGCTGCACCCCCCACAATGTACCATGAAGCCCGTAGTATAGCATACCTCCGGTGGTGCAAATAGCATGATGGAACTGGCACGGGTAGAGTATTTTCCCTGCATGCACAGTGTCTACATCACTAACTATAATTATTTTTACCCTGAAGAAGATCCAAGACCTTTTAGGCTAGCATAGGGGTCGAAACATGTTGGTAACAAAATAATTAACCTGGGGTTGTTATTAATTGATTTTCACGCTATAACCCAACATTCGATTTTTTATGCATACCAGAGGTACTCTTTATTAAAGTAGGTTCTGGGCATACCTTCAGGTATTTTTACTTATTTTCCTGCCAAATCAACAGGACCCTAGACTTTGTCCTGGCAACAGTTTTCTAAGAACTCCCAGTGTTATGAATAGCTGCCCTCGGTTGAGTCCACTGGGGTTGTTCCTACTCCAGTGTGAGAGGTCGTCAAATAATGAAGCATGACTTGGGCGATGTGTTGATTCTGTAGAACTGCCAGGCTGCAGTGCAGAGTCTGGCTTCATCGTCGAGATTGCACCGCACCATTGGGGCGATGCGCTGGTTCTGAGGACTGCGGAGGTGATGCAAGTCTTTGTGACTGGTCCAAACCACGCAGCAGCAGCGGTACAGCGGTTCTGCTCAAGGATGCACTGTTCAGCAGAGAAGAGGTGTCGGTTTTGCTGGGGATGTGTCGCTCAGCATAGAAGATGCGTCGGTTCCGCTAGCAAGCACCTGAGCCCACTTCCAAGGGTCTAGGACTGGGGTGGCACCAATTGGCAGACTTGACTCACAGATGGCAGAGTCCAGGTGCATGGTTATTGGAAGCCTGTTATGTACTGGAGGTTTTAGATCAGGAAGCCAGCCAATTAACCCTTGAAGTCACTCTGGTTTCTGGGTTCAAGAGATGCAGGTCCAGTTCTTCTCCCCCAGGCAAGAGGCCAACAAGCAGCAGGTCAGCACAGCAAAGCAGAAGTCCAGCAGAGTACAATCCAGCAGGGTGGCAGCAGCACAGCTATCCTTCTTCTTGGCACAGTGTTCACATGTCCAGAAGTGTACTGAAGTTGTGGTGTCTGAGGTCCTTCTTGTAAACATAGTTGTGCCTTTGAAGTTGGGAGAAACTTCTAGAGGCATGCCTTTGAAATGCAAAGATGCCCTACCTTCCCTGCCCTCTCTCTAGACTAACTACAGGGGGTATGCGGACCTTTCTGTGGGGACAGGGCTCAGTTTTTTCAGGTATAAGTGAGACTGGGCCCAGTCCTCACTCACATCCTGCCAGTGATGGCCCACTCAGTCACACCTAAGCTCCCATTGTGTGTGGCTTCCTAAGAGGAATACACAGAACCCAACTGCCAACTGCACACAGTCATGTGACCAGAGACAGGCTGCAGGTCCCAAATGGCTAAGGCAAGAAAATTCTAACTTTCTAAAAGTGGAATTTTCAGAATTGCAATTTAAAATCCGACTTCATTATAAGGTAGGATTTTAAATTGTGATTCCAGAGACACGAAACGTTGAAAGGGTTATCTCTTTCCATTTGTACATTACACATATAACATGTAATAAAGGAACTCCATTGCTATCCTATGGAACAGTTAGGCCTTGCAGTAGTGAAAAACTAATTTAAGAGTTTTTCACTGTCAGGAGTTGTAAAACCTAAAAGTACATGGCCTGTTTTTAAAAAAATATTTTGCATCCTGCCTTCTGGGTGTTTACCCTAGGGGTGACATATGTATTTAAAAGGAAGGACTGGGCCTGGCAAAGTTCTTTATTTTGCCAGTTCGAAATGGCAGTTTAAACTACATACACAGGCTCTGCAATAGCAGGCCTCAGACATGTTTAAAGAACTACTTAAGTGGATGGCACAATCAGTGCTGCAGACCCACTAGTAGCATTTAATTTACAGGCCCTGGGCATATGTAGTGCACTGTACTAGGGACTTATAAGTAAATTAAATAATCCAATTTGGCATGAGCCAATATTTCCATGTTTAGAGGAGAGAGCTTTAGCACTGATTAGCAGTGGTGAAGTGCTCAGAGTCCTAAGACCGGAAAAAACAAGGTCAGAAAAAATAGAGGAGGAAAGCAAAAAGTTCGGGGGAAGACCACCCTAAGGCTGACAGGTCTAATATCAATGTTACCATGTCCCTACAGTGACAAGGCCCTAAAGGCTAAACTCACTGTGGTAGGCCTAGATGTCTCATTTAGAAAACCAGAGTACAGATTAAAATACTAATACAGCTAATTTGGGAATGGGACAAGCTAGAAAAATAACTAATGCGCTATTTTGATAGTCATTAAAAATCCTTTTCAATTGTAAGGTCGGATTTTTAATAAATATTGAGGAATAGTGGGGCACATGCATCAAGCTATTTTGAGATCGCAAACGTTGCGAATCGCAAAAATTGGCCGTTTGTGGTCGCAAAATAGCCATAAGCAATGCATGAAGCAAAATCGCAGAATCGTCCGTAAATTCACAATTTTTTGCGATTACCTAAATACCGAATCTGACTTTGCGTTGCATTGATGGGACGCATGTAGCCATTTGTCCCCCCTCAGTGAATGAGTACATTTACAGGAACAGAAAATCATACCATTCATTGAACATACAAGTCATCTGCAATTCCAAAAACATCATCACAGACATAGTGGCTAGTTACCCTGGCAGTACACATGACTCCTACATCTTCAGACACAGTGGCATACACAGACGTCTCCTTGCGGGTGAATTTGGAGAAGGATACCTGCTTGGTAAATAGATGTAATACTGTCTTGCAGACTCTTCCGCCATGGTGACACATAGCAGTGAGTAATGTATTTGTTTTACACCCTGTAGGTGATAGTGCATACGCTGTGCGCTCCTTCATACTGATGCCATACCTAAATCCAAGTACCCCAAGTGAGCAGCAATATAATGAGGCACATATCGCCACAAGCAACGTGATTGAGAGGACATTTATTTTATGGAAATCTAGGTTTCGCTGCCTCCCCAAAACTGGTGGTGCATCGCAGTACTGGCCAGATACCTGCTGCAAAACTGTCACCATTTGTGCCATGTTGCACAACATTGCTACTGATAGAGGCATACCCCTGGAAATCTCTGACAGCGAGCCTGAGGAAGACAATCAGCCAAGACAACCACCACAAGCTGCATGCGGTCCAAGTGCAGCAGAGGGGAGACAGAGACGTGCAGAAATCACTCAGCATTTTTTTAAGGTGGGTAATGATGAGACAACACACTACATGCTCAACTGTTTAATGAAACAAAAGGTGGTAGTGTTAATGCACACATACCAGGTGCAAACAAGTGTTGCAAACAAACTAAAGAAGACATGACATTGCAATGGTACTTAAATGGCAGTCCAGACAATGTTCATGCGACTGGTTACCTCACCAGATTTTAAAGTGTCCAACAATTCACTTTTTGTGGCCACGCACTCTGGGGGCCTTTCAGTTGGCTCTGCCACATCCCTTGTGGAGCCTTCGGTGCCAGTGGTGCTCCGAGTACTGCGCCTCCTGGTTGTTGTTATTGGTGCCAGTAGGCTACTGAGGCTGGAGGCCTCCTCACTCTCCCCACCTCCCAGAACAATGTTGCCACCAACTGCAGCAGTCTGGAGTTGCTCCACCACATTGGTGACCTGGATAAGGCCCCTGGCAACATCCACACAGCAATGGCTCATCTCGACTTGCATCCCCACAGCACGACGGGACAGCTGAGCTGTGGTTGTGCTCAGCCGATTGATGGCCCTGGTGTAACCATCTAGGCGCACCATCAAATTATGATGCCCCTACGTTGGGATGCATGGTCATCCTGCATCACCCTGCACAAGTCATGCATTGCTTTGGTGACATTAGCAAAGTTTTCATTGGTGGCCCTCTGTCCTTCCACAACAGCAGTGGTGAGCTCCTTCATGCAGTCCTGGATTTTCCCAATGTTGGTTGCCAATGTTCCAAGTTGGGCCTGCATTAACCGCATGTTTTTACATTGTAGGCGCTGGACCTTGAGTATCTGTCCCTCCAGCCCACCCCAGACAGCAGACCCATCGTCTCCTGCAGCTGCCATGAGTGCCCTTGCCCTTCACCTACGGAAATGTACGGATCTGCGCCACATTGCTACCTCTGGTGTTGTTGTGGGTGTATGGCCAGCCTGTGGTGTTGGAGTGTCATGTTGGCTCTCCTCCTCACTTTCCAAATCTGGCAGTGGTGGCACTTTGGTCCTGCGTCTAGTGGGTGCAGGTATCAGTGATGATGCTGCCACTTCTGTTTCCTCTTCTGACTGTGCGTCATGTTCGTGTGTGTCATGGACATCACCAATGTCAGTCTCCTGCGCAGCTGCATCTGTGATGTTAAACAGTACAAGTTCAGTATTTTTTGGTGTACATGTATGTCACATTGCGCATGGCATTGTTTAATAAAGTTATTTAGTTACGCACAAAGTCTAGTGTAATCACTTGCTTGGTGTACTCTAATGCACTAATTCTGTTTTGATCCCTCCTTGCCTTTCACTTAGATTTTTCTGTATGCTACTACCATAATGCATTTGGGTGTGGCAAGTAAAATGTGGACTGGAGTCAGATTTGCTACACTAAGCATGATCTGCATTGGGGGCTAGTTTTTTTAGATTAAACTATAAATGATTATTTGCATTGATCTTACCTTGTGAGGTACCGGCCTGTTCAGAGGTGTCAATCTGTATGATGCCAACAACTGCTTCCGGCTGCAGTGTTGACTCCACCATGTCCTCCAGGGGTGTGTTGGCACGTTCCGTAGATGGTCCCCTCCTGTTTTTTTGGCATCGGCAAGCCTTGCAGCTCTCCTTTCTTTAGCACGGCTGCGCAGGTCATGCCAGCGATTGCGCAGGTCGGATATTGAGCGCTGTGTGACCCCCACTGCATTTACCTTTGATAGGATCCCAAGCCAAATCTTCTTTTTAACAGACTCTAGTACCTGCAGTGACTGCTTGCCAAACAGTTTGTCGTGGCTCTGCATGACTTCCTCAATGAGGACTTCAAGTTCTTTGTCGCTGAATTTCAGCTTCCTCTTGTGCTCTTCAGCTTTCTTGTCCCCTGTTTCAGAAGCCATGCTGGTGTTATTCCACAGATTCTGCTCACAGTAAAGCTTGTTTCTGCTCAGCTCCAACAGTCTGCCTCCTCCTCTGCCTCTCTCAGTGAACAGGTGTGAAAAATCCCAGAATCACTTCCTGGTGGTGATGTCATCAAGCTGCATCAATATGAGAAAATCGCTATTTGCGATTCAGTGTTTGCAGATTCGCTTTTTGCGATTGGGTAATACGTAATCGCTATTAGCGATTGCGATTATTACCGAATCGCAAAAATATAGCGATTTTTTTTATGCATAGACTTTTGCAATTCCTAAATAGCGATTACTTAATGCTTGATGCATGTGGCCCAGTAACTTTTATAAAGGTACACTTTAGGTAGGTCTGGGCGAAATTTAAATAACGCTGGCGTAATTTGAGAAATTTCTGGGCTTTCACTTTATGCTTGTTATACAAAATTCCCAAAATTATGTTGTTATGTCATCACTTAATTATGCGCCATTCATGGTAAAAATTTACTGCTAAATGCGTCATTTGTGGTACACATTTATGCAAAAGCAAGCTAGCAACTAAAATCGTGTGACTGTTGTTTGCTGTGCTTTGTTTAAATGCATCCTTGTACCAAAAGTTGACAAGAGGATGCATTTCATGCTAAATTATAGCCCGAAATGACAGATTTGCACCTCACGTAATTATTTGTAATGTCACATAATTTTGCAAAAATTTTGCGTAATTACGTGAAAGTAAATTATGTGAATTTCACACACCTACCTTTACCAGCCTGAACTCTAAGAAGGCTAATTAAATTAAGCCTCTGCCTGATTCCAACCTGTGCTCAAGCCCGGAAATATATATAAAAGAGGAGTGAAATGCCTCCAAGGAGCAAACATTTGACTGACCTCAATGAGCAGAGATGACTCCTCTAAATTCCACAAAATCACAAAATATGGGGAATGTTGACATCATGTTGACATGACACTGTCAAATCCTGCATGACATGTCTGTTGAGCCACATGTAACACATGGAACTCACTTGAAAGGAAGAGAAGAGGATGTCAAAACAATCCTTGTGTATCCCTTTCCTAGTTTCTGAAGCAGTCTGTATTTGTCCTACCACACCTCTGCCTTGTCATGGGTACAGTGTCTGCTTCAAAATGGATTTTAGTATTAGGAGTGGGAGGGTGATTTCCCTATGACACTTCCACACATAACCCAGCATCAGAGCCCAAGTTTAGTGTGGCTGAAGACTTTCACCACCTTGAAAATGTTCAGGCATGTGGCATTTTGGGCCTGTTTACATTAAGATAAACAGGAACTACTAAAAAAGTGGGTAGGGTTGCCCCCGTGAACTCTTACACCATTGGTTAGAGAGTGCCCAGGAATCATACCTACCCACTAGCTAGTGCCAGTCATAAATCTGGCATTCCAAGACACCCCATCAGAACACTGCTGGACTTGCAAAAGAAATCAGGAAGACTTGTCCTGCTGTATTTGGCATCTGTAACCGAGGAAACTGCTGCATTTGACCTCTGTGACCTGTGAGGTGGGACCCAGACACACTATCGAAACCATACATTTTGTGATACTAAAATATCTGATCAAAAATATTGATCACACAAATACTATTTTTTCCATACATATATTGGTAAGTGCAAAAATATCGAAAAAATATAATTTTACACTAATATAAAAAAAATATACAAAACTATCATTTTTGATATATATATATATATATATATATAATATATAATAAAAATAGTAAAACATAAATATTTTAACATATAACATTAAAATAGTGTGAATTAAATATGTTTAATCAAACACACATACATATATATGAACATGTGTATGTTTATATACACATATATAATTTAAACCTATTAAAAATCATATTAATTTTAACTTATATTTTATATTATATTTTTATTATGGATTTTGAATTTCCAAATATAACAACTATTACCTACGGGCGGTCGCCAATAGGTAGTTATAGTTAGGACCTAGTTTCCATACGAAAAGCGTTTTTTGATTTACCAATATCTTTAGCGACGTTTGACGAATCTTTGCCAAATTTTCAAAACTAATGGGGCGCTCCAGTCAGCTCCTGTCTTGAAAGTTTTGGGGTGATTTGTCAAGCGGGGGCCGAGAAAAAAGGGGGGTCCCAAAACACGTTTTCTCCATGTTAATTTCCATAGGAACTTTTGTCGCGGCTACAGCCCGAACTGCTGAACGGAATTACACAAAATTTGGCAGAGAGGTAGTTGTTGTTCCAGAGTGCACTCTTTGCTTCAAATGGTGTAAATCCGTTCAATAGTTCCTGAGAAATGTAAAAATAAAAAATATCGATATCTGGTGACCGCGGTGGATTTGCGTACACTCCAGAGCACGAGCTTTATTTTGATTGGCTGTCAACACTCTAAACCTAGAAGTGTTGGCAGCCATTTTGTGACTCGGTAAAACTGAGTCACAAGAAAAAAGGGAATAAAATGATTAAAAAAAAGAAAAGGGGGCAGGGTAGAAACACGCTGACCCCCTAGGCCTGGTCAGGGGGTCTCACAGGGACCCCAAAAAAGTATTTTTTTTTAAATTTTGAGCGGAATTTGCGCTGGGTGCGCGAATCCTGTCGAAAAAAAATGAAGCGCGGTATGCCACGCTTCGTTTTAATGAGCCCCTGGGTGTGCCAGGTCCCGGGGGCAATATGTAAAATATATGCAGGGGCCGTGCCGGCCCCGGCAGCCCCGGGGACCGCCACCTCCCCGGGGCTTTTCATAATTATGGGTAGGGGGCCTTGTGGGCCCCCCCAAGCCCCAGGGACCACCACCTCCCCGGGGCTATTTGAATAAGTAAGTGTGGGGGGCTCGAGCCCCCCCACACTGCTCCAGGGACCACCACCTCCCCGGGGTTCTAATTATTGTAATGCGGGAGTCCGTTGTAGACCCCCGGCCCTGGGGACAACCACCTCCCCAGGGCTGCATACATGTTGGGAGGGGGGCCTCGCCTCCTCTGGGCTTTTATTTATTGAGGGGGTGGGGCCTCATAGGCCCCGCTAAGCCCCGGGGACCGCCACCTCCCCAGGGATATTTTAATAAGTAAGTGTGGGGGGGCTCGAGCCCCCCCACACTGCTCCAGGGACAACCACCTCCCCGGGGCTCTAATTATTGTACTGCGGGGGTCCGTCGCGGACCCCCAGCCCTGGGGACCACCACCTTACCGATCCTGCATATATGTTGGGAGGGGGGCCCCGCGGCCCCCCTACTGGAGCCCTCCTTGGCCCTGGGGTCCGCCACCCCCCATGGCCGGCTCCAGCAATGTCCTGGGGTGCCTACCCCAAGACATTGCAGTTTGCAATGACAGGGCGGGAGCACGGCTCCCGCCCTGTCATTGCAAACTCTGCTTCTCTTCATGGATGCGAGTGCAGGAAACCTTCTCTCGCTTCCATGAAGAGAAGCAAATTGCTTTTGGACAAGGGGAGCTACATGTCAGCAGCTCCCCTTGTCCAAAAGCAATGCCAGCTCCCGCAGGACGCGGGGAGCCGGCGGGGAGCCGGCTGGGACCGTGGGGACATTGGGGCTCCCCCGTGGTCCCCAATGTGAGGGCATGCCCCAGGGCATGGGTTCCGCGGGGGAAAAAAAAGCCCTTGCGGGGGTAAATGTTTGTGTTTTTTATATATAAAATGGCTGGGCCTCGGAGGATGGGGTCCCAGAGGCAGAGTTTGAGTAATGAGAATGGGGGGCATTTTTTTTCTCGCGTACCTGGAGTCGCGACTCCATCACGGCTCTCAGCGCGGCCCCCCGTGTAAACGCGATGGGTTCGCGACTCCAGGCAAATGTTTTTTAAAAGTATGTATGTTTTTTAAAAAGTAAGAATAACTGTTGGGTTATAGGGTGGCTCTAAAAAGAGCCCTTGTTTTCATTATGAGTTTGTTGTAGCTACATGTAAGTGCGGAGGCACAGCTTTAGGTTGTTGAGGAAGACTCTGTTTCCTTGATCTGTGAAGTGCACTCCATCACTTCTGTAGATTCTGTCCATATCAAAATGTAGATTGTTGTTACAGATGGACACCATTCTATGATCTCTGAGGTATGCAGAAACAGCTTTATTTTGCCCCTGCCACAGGATTCAAGCTAGCCTGGCTGATGAGGGCTGTTAGCCCGAAACCGGTCCTAGGATGCTTGTTTCCACTCCAGGGAAGACATGGCTTGGCAGTTTGGGCTGGGCTGTTCCCATGAGGCACAGGGTCAAGACTGATTTACATATAGCTGTGTCTGAACTGGGGTGGCGAAGTGAGCTAAAGAACGATGATGGATTCAACCCAGATCTGTGACTGGGGGTGAGTGTCTGAAACGTTTCAGCTCTCCGTCCATCATCTCCTTGTGTTTGAAACAGCTTTATTGACATTCTTCCTAGCTTTCTCAATCTGTGGACAGAATTGATTTGACCACTTCCATTTCCGTCTTTGACATATATTAGAGAATACAAAGACAGTTTGAGGCAAACGCAGCATCAATTGTGCAAAGGTATCCTTCATTAGCATTTCCAGCCCTACCCCTGTCAATGTGCCAAGGTCATTTCCACCACAGTGCACAATCATCAGGTCAGGGGGTTGGATATGCAAAAAGTTTTTAACCAAAGGCAACAAATGGTGCCACTTTAATCCTCTCTGTGCAATCCATTTAATGTCCACATTTTGCAAACCTAGGTTTTTGTCAATACCTCTCTGTTCAGCATACCTTTTGCACCAAAAAACATAGCTGTGCCATACAATCCACATTGTGAGCATCTTGAAGGGATGTCTGGAAGGAATGAAAATATATCTGTAGCTCAGGTAGTCAGTTGGTAGAATGAGAGGTATCTAAAATGGTGGAGAACATGTTGTTTTTTAAAAAGCTGATAAGTGATTGGCTGTTCATCAAGATTGGGCACTCAAAAATAGGATGCATGTTAGTTTGCTGAGATATCATGTTTGTGATTCGTTATTAGAAAATGTTTTAATGGTACAGAAGATACCATAAGGTAATATTTTGCAAAAGTCAACCACACCTGCTGTTTGCATTAGTAAGCTTGTGTGCCGAACTTGAAACTACGGTGAACTTGTGTCCTGCCAGTACAGTTGAATGTTCCATGCACTGTTACTATGGAAACTGGCATGAAGTAGAATGGGGAAAGGGTTGAAACTTAAATGTGGACTTAAAATGTCAAATGGATACTTAAATATAAGTGAAAAGTTAGTAAATTAAGGTTTTCTAATACAGTAGTATGTGTAGAAGTAGTGTGTTGCTGAAAAAGTATACTAGTATTATTAAAATAGGTTTTTGAACTCCCGTGTGAATTCGCGGCTCCACTGCGGTGGAGTCGCAACTTCAGAAAATTACAGAAGCAGTTTGGGGACTATTTGAAGACAGATAAATAGGGTTAATATGTCTAATCAATAGAAATGTGTTTTACAATTAGAAATAATGATGGAAGCAATGCGATTTGATACTTACATTTATTTGAGTGCAAAAAGAGAGGGAAAGTTTGCCATTTCTGGTTTTACCTTTCTGAAAGAGGTGCATTACATTTCTTGTGTGGAAAAGAAAATCTTTTAAGAGTTTCTGATATTTGGTATTCTGCAATACTACCTCAAACGTGAGTAACCAATTTGTAAGGTGTATTATATATTATTCAGCACTGCTTTATTGTTTCTAGTGATATTTTTACTTTTAAAAAAAAGTGTGGAAATTGTGAAACAAATGTGATGTATGAAATATGTTATGAAATGTACAGCTCTCTATTGTACTTTGTATTATTGTAATGAAAAGAGTTTTGAAATAGTTTTGTAGATAGTAACATGGCAGAAGGATTAGTGTTGGCTTTCTGAAATTATCCAGGCAGTACTCTTATACTGAACTTTTCACTAAGGCACTACTCATCTAGTCATGCATTCTCTCAGGCACCACCCACTACCCATCTATTTGTATATTTATTTGATATATGATGCCACTTTTAAAAGGTACAGACACATGCATGCGTGCTTTCTGGAATATTGTGAGACTTTTAACAGATAGATTGAAAAGGTTGCTGCTTTGTATTTGATTAGGCTCAACACTCTGAGTAGTTGCTGAATAGTGAAGCTGCAGTCCAAAAGTGAGGTTTAAGACATGTTGGCAGAGGGATTAGTGATTAGCTTAGCTCATATTTGGTGTGTGGAGATGTATACTTCAAGTATGCTGCATAATTTTAGGTAACCATTATGATATAAAGGGGTGACCCACAAAAGTCCCCGGACCTGGGTAATGTTTGGTATAGAAAACAATGGTCCTAGACTACTCAAGATTATACTTTAGTTGTGAGGAATATTCATTAAATAAAAGTATATTTCAGGTACATATAGACTTCACATAGTATCCTTAATGTACCACCAAGTTCTTTATAAATCATGCATGTATATCCTCAAATGACACAAAAGCACCAAATATAGCTCCAATAGTGACTGTTTTATTTGTCAATTATTTTATGTCACAGATCACCATGTTTAATGTTTTAATAGAAAAAACTTTTTGATAGAAAAAACGGTTGCTCCAAGGGGAGTGTGAAAAAAGGGGGGAAAAGTGCTTGTGAGGTAGAATAGATATAGAGGAAAAGAATCCAAAGGGTAGTACTAAAACAATCAGTTACGCAATTCTGATATCCTGGGTAAACTGGTCGTGGTTTTCAATGACACCAGTTTTACACAATAGGCCTGTCCATCATGAGTTCACCAATATTTCTTATTTTCAGATGGTGCACAGAGGTTATTCATCTGTGAAGAAGGGGGCAGGTCAGGGATGATGTCAGGTACAGGCCCACTAGGGGGAGAGTGTCGACATTTCGACCCTGGCGCATTGGAGGCTAATTTATATCCTCTGCAGGCAGGTCTTCCTCAGGACAGGGAGAGGGGGGGCAACCTAAGGGTAGGTGATGTCAGGATTACAGCCCCTCAGGTGGCCGTCCGCACGGAATCTGCGGCATGGCTAAAGTTAATTTAGAGGGAAGGAGGCTGCAGTATTTGAAAGAATCAAATACGGGTGACTTAATCTCCCACAGCATCCTCGAGGAGTTCAGCACGGATCCCCCGGGCCGCGCAGAGTCTACAGAATGCCAGAAAGACAGACAAATAATAAGAGGAATAAAACAGGTGTTGGATCCTTCCTCTAACAGAATGAAAATGTTTTAAACCAATCAGAAGCTTTCTTTTCAGGTCACATGGAGTTGCGTAGGGTGCGCGCACCCGTCGCACCATTAAAATTTTGTATACATAATTATAAAGTATAAATAGGTGTTTATAAAATATTTTAAAAAGTATATTAGTGAAAGTGTTTAGACAAATCTGATACTTTAACTTTGGACAGTGATATTTTACACTTTGAAAATTACGCCGAAGTTGCGACCCCTGCGCGACCCCTGAAATATGTGCCAGGAAGGGTCTCGCACCCTACGCGCATACGTCGCGCACTCATGAAATTTCATACAGTTAATAGTAAAGTAAAAAATACTGTTTATAAATTGTTTTCTAAATTATATTAGTGAAAGTCTTTAACCAAAACTGATATTTATAATTTCTACAATGATATTTCATACTTTTGAAATTACGCTGGAGTCGCGACGCCAGCGCGACTCCAGAAATGCGCGCCAGCAGGGTTCACGCACCCTGAATCCGCACCCCCATCGTGTAGGTTCACGTAGGGTGCGCGACTCCTTTGTAAAAAAAATTTAAAAAAGAAAGCATAATAATACAATAAAACAACTTACACAGTATTAAAAGCATTATTTAAGTAAATATAAATGTAAGATGTACATATAAATAGAGTATATTTTTAGTAGTGTATGATATATATATTTTAAAAGAGTGATTTTAATTGTATATTTAAAAAAGAAAAGTTCAAAAATATACTTCCAATCATTTTTAAATAAAAGGAATTCTATAAAACACTTACAACTATTGTCAAAAAGGTAAGGTTAAAATAATTTTATACATAAGATTTACAATTTAAAAAAGCTTTGAAATTCTCAGAAAAACCATAGGTTTCAGGAACGTTATAGTTAGGGATTAGCATTTAAAAAACCTTTCACATTCACTGAAAAAGACATAGATTTCAGGGAGGTTATAGTTAGAAATTAGCATTTAAAAAACCTTTGAAATTCACTGAAAAAACCATAGGTTTCAGGGACGTGATAGTTAGGAATTAGCATTTGAAAAACCTTAGAAATTCACTGAAAAACAACACAGGTTTCAGGGACGTTATCGTTAGGCTGACATTTCACTCGTAAAAAACAGAGAAATTCGGCCATTATAGTTAGTTGAGCTAACTATAACTCACGCCCCCGCAATGCACTGCTGATGACATCACATATTACATCACTCATGACATGGTCAGTGACATCACTGACCATGTCACTGACCACATATATATTTATATACATATATATATTTATATATATGCCGGAGTTTTCGCCACAGAGGTTCCTGCAATCCCCAATCTCCCAGAAACAACGGGAACAGACGATAACCGACCCAGTTGAAAGTGCAAGTGAGTGTTTTATTGAAATCTCAGCATGCCTGCCATGACGCGTTTCAGCCTACCAGAGGCCTTGTTCATATATATGGCGGACTTTGTTCATGAGGAATAAATAATAATTGCACAAAACCTGGGTCTACGCTCGTTTTTCTCCATGGAGGAGTTTCAAGCAGACGAGGATTTTCGATCTATATATATATATATATATATATATATATATATATATATATATATATATATATATACATATATATATATATATATATATATATATATATATATATATATATATTAATCAGCTCCTTGGGGATTTGTCCATTAAATAAGCCGCACTCGAGTCACAGGTAAGCGTTTCCCCCTTTGCTTTTATTGCTATGGGCAGTCGCACATTCACAATTCACCGCACCTGATATAGCCCAACGCGTTTCGAGTCATCTCTTCTTCAGGGGCCAATCAGAAGAGAGCATGCGAATAATCTTCTCCTGATTTGGCGATATCGTGCGCCCAGATGGGCTGCTCTTTATGAGACCACACGTTGCCTTCTGGGAGTTGAAGTTCAAAAATTAAATCCTGGATGGATGCCCTCTCAATCCCATGCGGGGTGCTCCTATCCTCAATCCATACCCTGTGCCCCACTCATGGGCCCGATACATCACGAGCTCCGTGGCCCCCTTCTCCCGGGGTGGTGCAGGCTCAGCGGCAGGACGGCCGCTTGTTATAATCAGCTCCTTGGGGATTTGTCCATTAAATAAGCCGCACTCGAGTCACAGGTAATCGTTTCCCCATTTGCTTTTATTGGTATGGGCAGTCGCACATTCACAATTATATATATATATATATATATATATATATATATAGTTGAAGAAGGCGGAAGCTGAAACGCGTCCCGAGAGATCGTTGTTGAAGTGAGCACACCTGAGCAATAAAACCTTTGTGGAAAGCATTGAGTGCCCTACCTTCGTTATTCTTTGGAAGGATGTGTTAATATATATATATATATATATATATATATATATATATATATATATAAAAACTGGGGCGGAATTGTTTATGTATGGATTGTCATGCAAATTGCTTGATTTTGATTCATTATTTAATCCTTGATAGAATTGAACTGGTTAAATAAGTTTCAGTTTACAAATATCAGATGGCTCATATAGATTCCATATACGAAGTGATGTCTTCAAAATGGATGCCGTTTTTCCTTCCTTTTACTATGCATTGGGATATGTAGTCCTACCTTTATTTTGTGTAACTACACTATATGTTTTTGATTTGACAAACAGTCCGTGACCCGTGACCAAGGTGCGGCAGCACCGAAACGCATCGGCGTTTGTTTGCCTCATGTTTCTTGATTGATTAAAATAACACTTCATGGATTTGGGCTCAAGTGCGTTTGTTTATCGATAAAAGCAGTTTTGACATATATATATATATATATATATATATATATATATATATATATATATATATTTTAGACATTTGAATCTGGTTAGGGGAAGAAAGGAAGAAATGCTAGAAAAGCTAGAAACAACCATTTTCAGCAAACCCACGGCGGGGAACTCTATCTTGCATGCCCGTAGTTCACATCCTGCCCCATTAATAAAGAGAATTCCTTTCGGTGAATTCTATCGGGGTAGGGGAGCATGCAGTACGGTAGAGGAATACAGCAAAATTGAGATTGAAATGACAGATTGTTTCATACAGAGAGGATATCCTCGCTCAATATTAGAAGCAGCATCCAAAATAGATAGAGTTATAGATAGAGAAGCTGCTCTCTTCAACCCCTCTAATGCATCTAGGAAGAAAGCACTTACAAAGAAAGGGCCCCATAGATTTATCACTACATTTAACATAGAACACGCTACAGTCCGGGAGATCTTATGAAAACATTGCTACCTAGTAGAGCAGGACCCCGTCATAGGTTTTATTGTGACGAAATGACCACAAATCACTTAAGGTATTCCAAATCATCAAGGGATTACCTGGTTAAGAGTGACTTCACTTCTCAAAACACCAATAGAACATGGCTCACACCAAGGGATGGTTTCAGAAAGTGTTTGAAATGTAAGGTTTATAGGAATGGTAAAACAATCTAACTACAGTGATCACGGCCTTTAATAAAACCATAGGAATATGGGGAAACTTGACAAGCAAATCCAGTTTTGTTGTGTGTACATTGAAATGCCCCTGTGAAATACTTTATGTTGGGAGCACAATATTACTGGTACATAAACGTGTGCTACAACACATCTGTGTTATCACCAACAATGACCATAGCTACCCAATAGCTAGGCATTTTGAGAAATGCCATCAAAATGATCCCACCAACCTCAGGTATAGCTGCATCGCCCAGGTCCCCAGAAAAAAGAGAGAAGGGGATAGGGAGAAAGAGCTTAGGTAGCTGGAAACATTCTATATTCTATAATTGGACAGTATGGAGCCGAATGGTTTTAATATCGATGAAGAGTTATATACATGCCTACATTGACCTGCTGTTGAGCGCCCACCTCACACAAGGAAAACCCTGTCAACTAGTTTTTAATATTAGGTAATTTCGAAAGGGCAGCACTAAGATACTTTGAACACAAAACACAAAGGGTACCTCACTGACATCTTTGCTGCATTTACATCACATATTTCCCTTGGACATACCACGTATTTGGTGGACCAAGTAGATTGCATTGCCAATGTGAGAGGTGACATAATTTCAATATAGCAACCAAGCTTAACTAGTTTGAGAACCATGGCTTAAATGGTCTAATAAGCAGAATGAATTTGAGATGCAAGTAACCGGACATTTGTCTTGTGTATAGCAGCGTATTCTATGGGTAATGCTTATATTTAAATAGGTCACACTAGATATTTCAGTTGACATGACATCCCGCTATATAGGACTCTATAGATTAATGGAGCAAAGTGGAACCTATGCGAAGATTTGTAGCGAAGGGAATTTCTTTTAAAGATGGATGTGAGGCCGTGAATGTATATTGTAAACAGCGGGAAGCACTTTTTAATACTGCTACTTGCCAAATGACAGTTAATCACAGCACTTTAATTCAAAAACTTTAAACTGTATACATGGCATTCATATGTATATGAATTTATCTTATGAATTTAATGTTTTTCTTGGAGGATATGTATATTGTAATTCATTGTTGTGAAATCATAAGAAGTTGAGTAATATTGAATTCACTTTTAAATTGTAGATATAAATTTACCCTCATTTTAGAATTGACTGTATACAAAATCAAAACTATTGCCTTATCTGCACGTTTATAGATGGCGCTGAGCTAAACTGTTATTTTGGTATGCACTTTCATGCTGCTGCTTTCCTTTTTCTATTTTGTTTAAGGCGAAACATATATAATGAAATAAACACATGGCGTTTGTCATCGTGAACAAGGCTGCGAGAGGCAGCCAAAATGTGTGGATGAATTAATCATACAAACAAATAAACTGCAAATAAAAATATAAAATATTTCCACATTTAATTGTACATAAAAAATAGACAATATATAAAAATACATTTTACAAAAAATATCTTACAAATTACATAAATGTATATATATATAAAAACCATAAAATTAAATACACAAACACATAATAATATATATTTAAGCAATATTTTTAAAAAAAATGATAAACTCTATAAATAATAAATATACTATTTCCACTCCAATATATACAACACTAGGGAAAGCGTTTGACTTAGGAGGGGTAAACTTTACTATTCCCACTCCAGTCTGTGCAAGAGTCGGGAAAGCATTGGACTCAGGAGGGGTAAAATGTACTATTCCCACTCAAGTCTGTGCAACAGTAGGGAAAGCGTTGGACTCAGGAGGGGTAAAATTGACTATTCCCACTCCAGTCAGTGCAACAGTAGGGAAAGCATTGAATTGCAGAGGGATAAAATATACTATTGCCACTCCAGTCAGTGCAACAGTAGGAAAAGCATTGGACTTAGGAGTGGTCAAATTTATTATTCCGACTCCAGTCAGTGCAACAGTACACTTCAAACAGATAAATAACAAAAACGATAAATATTTTAATTTTTAAATTATGTCTAAATTTTACAACACTTAAACAAATTACATAATTATTACAATGTTTAATAATTATTATCAATTAAAACAAATAATATCCATGTAGTTAAAATACCACAATATAGTCTCACAATCATAACAACCAACAAATTAAATGTAACTGAAATTAAAAAGCATAACACAATTAACATATAACTTAATAAATAACACAGTTTTTAATAAATTAATAAATAAGTTTAATTGTATTATTACTTAAATAACTGCCCTCTCAATGGAAGTCATTATGATAGCGGTGGGATTGACACCGACAGGACATCGGTGGCCGTCCCACCGCCGACAGACAGTCTGTCCCACCACTGCAATATGATGCATGTGGTCGGACCCTCAGCTATCAAGAGAAAAACCACCGCCTCCGAAAGGATCAGGGATAATATTGGGGCATCGGTTGTCATCGTATTCCTTGACTGGCGACAATGTCTGCGCAGGCACCGCTGTCGGGATTATGATTTCCCTTTCCGACAGCCTTTTCATAATGGTCCGACCACGTGGTGCCTTGCACACAGTGCATGGATATGCAGGAAGTGCTCTTGAACACTGCGGCTTGTGCTGCAGCCCTTTTCCTGAGCCACAACACAAGCCGCAGTTTTAAAGTACACTTTCCGACTGCCAGCACGGCGGTCGCATCGTGATTCGGCGTTTGAACCACTGGCTGCTTGTCAGACGGTCCGACCACTGACATCATAATCAGCCCCTATCTCTACAAACTAAAAAACACACACCTAAAATATAACTTAACAAATGGGATAATTCAACAATTTACATAATTATAAACTAAGTAATGAATAACAAATTAATAATTAATTATCAATAAATAATTTCTTAATTAACTTCCCACCCTGTGCCCCTAAAAATCTAACAACCCACACATAAAATATCTAAAAAAATGTAATATTTGCACAATTTACATAATTAATTATACAATTATTAATAACTAATAATTAATTAATTATATTTAATTAACTTCCCACCCTTTACCTCTACAAACCCAACAACCCGCACCTGATATATAACTAATATATGATTTAAAAAACGTAATTACACAATTTACATAATTAATCATCATTTGAATAATTACTAATAATTAACAATAATTATTAATTAATTTTAAATAATTACCTTCCAACCTTTAATCCCTACAAACCCCACAACCCGCACCAAAAATATAAATTGAAAATCAAATTAATTACACATTTAATTATCAATTAAATAATTATTAATAATTAAACGTAATAATAATTAATTATAATTAATTTACCTCCCACCCTGTACCCCTACAAGCCCGACAACCCTCACCTAAAACTCGACTTAAAAATAAATTACACTATTTACATAATTAATTATCAATTAAGTAATTAATAATAATTCAACATTAATTATGAATTTTTATAATTAATTTACTTCCCACCCTGTACTCCAATAAACCCCACAACCTGCTACAACACTAAAAATTACAAAATATAATTAAATTCATTTTTGTAAAAATGTACAAACTATATTAAAAAGCATTAACAATACTTATAGAAACAATTTATAATATATGCAATTAAAACATGAAATAATTTAAAAATGACATTATTAGCAACAGTATTTTTGTAAGCTGATATAAACAACATAGATATTTTTACCATTGATATAGACAGCATAGCTATTTCTGTAAATGATATTAACAACATAGAACTTTTTGACATTAATATTACTTTACTTAGAAAATCGATATTCTTGTGCACGATATTACTGCATCACGATATTAGTGTATCACAATATTAGAAACTTGATCTTTCAGCATCTTGATATTTTCTACTGGATATTTTGCCCCCCTCCCAGTTGAAATCCAAGGACATAAAGATGTCCAAGGATCACAATGCTGGCCCAATGGTTCATAAAAAGGACAGTCCTTTGATAAATCTCAGCTGACCAGAGAGAGCTGGACCTGTACTGGAATTTGCTGTTACCCTCTGCCTGACAACCTAAGAGTCTCTAGGTGTTTTCCCTGAGTTCCTGGGGGCCTGAGAGGTGTACTCCCGTGGTTGTTTGGGCACCACACGAAGTTTGGGAACTTTGAAATAATTCTTACTCCATAGCTTGAAGGGACCGACTGCTTAAAGTATCCGACTGGCAGTTTCACAGCATTGGATTGAATTTCAGATTTGTCCTGCACTGTGAAGAGATTTTCCTCAGAATAAATTCCCTTGTCAGATTGAGATTTAAAAACTTTTTTGAATTTCCCTACTTCCAGGTCCTAGCAGGGTCAATCTACTTAGGGGCCGATTACGACTTTGCGGCGGTGCAAACTGCCACGCTACTGCTCTGTTGAAAGGTCGCCCCGCCCACCCGCCAAATTTGAACTTACAAGTAGTCTGGCAGGCGGGCGGCGTGGTGGTCCCATGACGGTGCCTCTTTTAAAGATGACGGTGCCTTTGAAAAAGGCACCGCAGTGGGACCGTACTACAATGTTCCTGCACGGCATGGACTTGGAAGTCTGGCGCAAACATGGAAAACGCACCATTTTAGGATGAATGTGCTGCCCCCAGGGCAGCTGCTAACTTGCCCTGCACTGGGGATAGAGCATTCATGTGAAAAACGGAGCTGCTGCTTTGAAGTCGCTCCGTGTTTCACGTTGTAGGCGGCAACCCACCTGCACTTTTAAGGGGGGGTTAGAGATCCCCTTGCAGGTGGGTGCAGTGAGGGGGTCCATAGGACCCCCTATTCCCCCTCCAGAGGGCTGCCTTTTAGGTGGCGCACTGTCAGTGCGCCTCCTGACAGCTTCCTTGCCTCTGCACTTGCATCTATAATACGATCCCATGCAATTGAGGGAACACACTCTGGTCATAGCGCTCGCGCTATATGTGCTCCACGGCTGTCGTTATTACAGAAAGGGCCGCACAAGCGTCTGTAGCCCCTTCTGTAATACCAAAGGTCCCCGGGGATGCAGAAAGCAGGTGCAAACTCCCATTGCACCCCCGGGGCACTTGTGCAATACGGCCCCAGATACTGAGCTCAGGTTTCAATTTCTGAAACCTTTGAATGGACCGAACACGTTAGTGACTTGATTACTTGTGAAAGACTATCATTCAGGGGCAGTCGGTGATCTTGGGTACGGGGGCTGCACCCCATAACGAGAATGGTAATCTCATCTTTAATATATTAAAAGCGTCACTGCACAATACACAACCAGGGCCTGGCTGTCAACTCGCTGACTCTCAATAACGCTAGTGTCAGGCAGCCCGGCACTTTTTACAGGCACATTTGCAGAGTGCACATGTGCCAGAAAGCCTACATTTGTTTTTTGAAATATGAGATTACTTTTAAACAGCCCTGTCCTTACCTGCTTCGGGGTCTTCAGGATCCACCCCCATACGATGCTCGGCAGCTTCTCTTTTCCAAGCAGCCCTGGGCGCTTTGCGCATCAGCCCTGTACCCCCCGGAGCCGCATGCCAATCAATGCTGCCTTGTGCCTGCACCCCACCCTTTCCCAAGTCATCACTGGGCGGGGCCAATGGACATCACTGATCCCACCCCATCCTGTGACGAGTTGGGAATAGGCGGGTTTACAAGTTAATCAGACGTTTGAGCAGTCATTACGTTGTGCAGCATATACTACGCATGCTTCTTACAGCAACAACTGCCAAACAGCCTGCCTTGGTAATGGTGAACTGCATAGGAGGATAGGTTCTGGGCAAGATTAGACCACCATCAACTGAAGCTTGCTTTTCCATTTGCTTTGTGTGCCCTGGAGATTTGGAGCCTGCCATCCTCCATCTCTTCCAAGAAACAGGTAAGGCAGTAAGCCACCTTAAGATCCCGTGCTCAAGCCGATCCATGAAAAAGATGTATGTGCTAATAGAGCAACAAACATATTTTTAAAATGTGAGAAGTCCCTTCAAGTTTCAAATAAGTGCATTTCTTTATTTTGCACAAGTGTTTCACCTTAATGCATTGATTTAATCTTATTTACTAAGTGCTGTTTATTAATACCTGAGTAAGAGCTTCTTTCTTCCCTAGATAACTGCTCTGAGACGAGAATGTGCATGGGTTCACTGAAATAAATGAACATGAAAGTATTTTAGCGGCATGAAAAGTTTGAAAACTTCTTGCAAAAAAACACACCCAGGCTCACACTACTGCTTGTTGCTGCTTCCAAGCGCTTTGTGGGTGTGCCCAGTGTCATGTAGTTCATGCGCATTGTGTACCTCACGCTGAAGCCCTCGCACCCTCCCTCTCTCTCTAAAGCTGTCAGTAAAGACACGAGATAGTGAAAGCAGCAGAAGCTGCACCCTTGCCCCTTCAATGAATGACACCACTGGAAATGGACTACTGAGGTAGCCAACGAAGAGGCACACTAGGGCACAGCCATGAAGAGGCACCCTCCTCCAGGGAAAGCCAGGAAGTGGTACTCTGAGGCACAGGTGCAGCTTTACATTCAGATGTGGGAGGTACAAGAACTGCCAGGCCCAGGGGGTTGTCAGCAGTGGAGGTTGAGGGGTATTCACTGGGAATCAGTGAGAGGTGTGTTTTGATTCTGTGGACCTGAAGCAGTAAGGAGCTGTGTGTAGTTTATGGTAAGGTGCTCCCTCACTGATGTTTCTATTCAATATATGTGCGGTGCCGTGTTTACTTCACCTTATTAAAGCTTTTGCACCCTCCCCTCATCTGATATCAGTCTCTTCAAGCTTCTTGTCTGGTAAGATCATACGCCTCTAGCTTGGGTGACATCATTCCAACCCTTGTGTTTGATAGCTGCACAAGTCAACGCCTCTCCTTCACACACTCTGTATCCATCTTTTATCACTGCTTCATACACCCTGCATCCCTCTCTCCCCAGTCCTTAAGTCACCTCAGGCTAAAACACCCTGTGCTCCTTTCTTCATTTCTGAACTCTATCTCACATACCCTGTACTCCTCCAATACTCTATTTACTCTGCCTCACCACCTATGAACCTGACTCTTCTCTCAGTTCTGCTTTATAGAGCCTGCAACCCTCTATCCTCAGCTATTAACTAACCTCAGGCTCAAACATTCTGCATCACTGATAATCTGGTGGCTCTCGACCTGAGATCTCTCTCACTCCATTCCACACAAATTCGGTTCAAATACTACCAGGTAGACAACAGCCATTCAAGCGCTTTGCAAAATTCTGGCTGTATGGCACCTGGATCTCCTTTGTGTGAGGTTTATTGACGGTCCACCTCTAGCATCCCTGCACATCCTCTGCATCCAATCCCTATGGCTGCTATTAGTAGTAATATAGGGCCTCTTCCAAGTCTGTGGCTATTCCCCACTTGCCATCTCATGACGAGTCGGACTGTGAATAGTATTCTAGTTAATACCCAACCACCTTGTGCTTCGTCACCTCTAATACTAGCTAAATACAGGTCTCTATTTGAGACTCAGGCAAGCCCCCCTACTATAACTCTAATAGAGCCCGAGCACCCGCTGATTTAGATGGTCTCTTGGAATGTGGCTGGTCTCAAGTCAAAAGGGGCATTGCCAGAATGGAGTGAGTTCACAGTAAATTATGACATTTGCTTGCTCCAAGAAACATGTTGCACTGATCCTATTTTTAAACCAGAGTACTTAAACTTCCATGTTCCAGCCAATTCTAACCCTGTAGAGAGACCGCCTGGGGGGCTAACGATTTGGTTCAAAGCCACCTCAAATTTTAAAATCCGACAACTGAATATTGATTGCCCGGAACTTCTTGGCATTTGCATTGAGCTTGATAAGCTACCTAGCGTAGAAATGTTTAACATCTATGCCAGAGGCGCTAAGGGAGGTATGGCATCCAAAACTGTTCAATTTCTTGAGGACTACCTAGACAGAAGCCAGACACAATTCAGTCTCATTCTTTCAGGGGATTTTAACAGCACCTTCAAATCCTTGCATAAGACTGACATTGGACTAACCTGAGAGGACGATGAGAGGTGCGCGATTCCCTCGCTGGATTTAACTCCCATAAAAAAGGTGGACACAGGCTGCCTTACAACTAAAGGCCCTATCCACAGACCTGGGGGTTATAGCAGTTAATGGTTGGACACGATCTGATGCCAAGGTGGCCCACACGTATAACGGACCAAATCATATGAACCACATTGATTATATCTTAGTCAACCTAAGACTTTGGTCACTGGTCGTGGACATGGTTCTCATGGAAGATCTGGAGAGTGACCATAAAACCCTGTGCCTTACCATGACAGCCTTTTGTGGTGCTTATCCAGCTAACCCCCATTTTTTTCCCTTCACCGGGGAAGTAGAACCTACAAAGAGTATGCGCTGCCTTAAGTGGCACCACGTAGACCTTAATCCTGAACTTTTATCTGTTATAAGTTCTGACCTCCAAGTTATACTAGCCAAGTTTAATAATTGCTCAGCCCCGTAGGTCGAATCATTAACTTTACACCTTAGTTTTTTTAAACCCATCCTGTCCTACTTTACTACCTCAGTGCCCCATACTAAAAAACCTACTAACAAATCAATAACCTGGTTCAATAAGGACTGTAGATAGAGTTGAACCACCCTGGCATTGTCAATCAAATCGAAGGACGTTGATCAAATTCACAAGTCAAGAAAAACCCAGTAGGTCGAATCATTACCTTTACACCTCAGTTTTTTTAAACACATCCTGTCCTACTTTACTGCCTCAGTAACCCATACTAAAAAACAGACTAACAAATCAATAACCTGGTTCAATAAGGACTGTAGATAGAGTTGAAGCACCCTGGCATTGTCAATCAAATCGAAGGACGTTGATCAAAGTCACAAGTCAAGAAAGGCCTATAAATTAAGTTTGGACAACGCCAAAAGGGACAGGGGCGAACACTGATGGCAGTATCTAAAAGCAGCTTGCCTCGCCAAAGACTCCACCACGTTCTGGTCCTTGGTCAGTTGTGGTGCTAATGGTGCAGTACCTCCTCCTCCAAATCATATATCCCATCAGTCTGGTCTGACTTCTTTTCAAACCTGTACTCTGGTACTAACTCAGCAACTTCCATAGTATTGCCTCTAGTACAGGATACTCCTCCATTTGCGAGTCCAATGTTCAACTCACGTGATGTCACTCTTTCTCTTGAATCCACCACTAGTGGTAGGGCTGCAGGACCTGATGGCAAACCAGAGGACATATTTCTCTATGATAAACTAAACTGGTCAAAATACATCTTAGTCCTTGCTAATGCCATAGCCAAAGGAGCTCTGATCCTTGATTCTTGGAAGGTTGCCACAGTCATACCGATCTATACAAAGAGTGACCATAGTTCCCAGCAAATTATAGACCAATTAGTCTGATAGACTGCATCCAAAAGATCTTTTGCCGAATGGAGATGAATAAAATTCAGCTATGGATAGAAGAGGAAAATATATTGACACCCTTTCAAGCTGGGTTCCACAAGAGGACCACGACCATGGACCAGGCTTTTCAGTTTCTCTTGCTATATTGGAAGATAGTGTTGATTGGCAGAGGACAGCCTCTATGTTGCTTTTGTGGATCTCAAATCAGCCTTTTACTTGGTTCCCCACCCTAAGCTTTGGCAGGTACATAGTGACATGGGCATGCCCCCGGGCTCTTGTCATTGCTCATTCGCCTATACAAAGTAAACTATACCAGAATCCGATGGGGAACACAAGGCCAGCTTACTGATTGGATTCCAGTCAACAACGGAATCCGTCAGGGGTGTGTCCTTGCTCCAACGTGTTTCTCGCTGTGCTTAAATGACATAATGGACTCCCTCTCCCAGAAACCATCTGACGCTCTTACTTTAGCTGGAGAGAAGGCACCAATTCTCCTTTTCGCTGACGACACTCTATTGACCTCCAAAAACCCTAGTGGACTCCAACAGCTGCTGAACCACTTTGTGGAGTTCTGTGGCTCACGGGGGTTGTAGATCAATGCAGCAAAACCCAAATATATGCCATTCAATCAGAATAAATCCTCCAAGGGGAGGCTTGCACTGGGCGGTACGTTCCTTGAGAAAGCTGACTCCTTTGACTATTTGGGAGTAAGATTGTCCTCCAATATGACATGGAACAACTCACATGCGTTATTCTCAAGAAACACCGGACGTCCTACAGCAAACCCATTAACCCCGCTTTGCAGATTTATGAAGCCAAAGCTGTGGGATCTGTTCTGTACAGAGCAGAACTCTGGGCCTTTTCCAATAGCACAGGACTAACAAGGTCTGAAAATAAGTTCCTAAGGAGCATAGCACATCTACCACCCAGGACACTGCTACTTTCCCTACATCTTGACATGGGCAAGAAAGCAATTGAGAGCAAAACAAGACTGTGCCCATTACTTTACTGGAGAAGGTTATGGACTACCCCAGAGCTTGAGCATTATGCCCTAGAACTACAGGATATCATCCAATCTGATTCAATAAAGTTCCATGGCTCACTAATATAAAAAAAAAACTCCTAATCTCACTGGGCTGGACCGATCTCTGGGTGACTCCATCTTGTGTTTCCTTCCCCTCCAAACATGAGCTACAATAACATGATTGGGCCTGGTCTCTCCAGAATGACGTTCACAAGGCCACTAGTGCCATACTGACAGGGGAATTTCTTGATTTTAAATGCATCAGTGTTTGAGAAGATTACTGGGATATCATTTGAGTCTTGCTGGACAGGAAACCTTATCTTTGTATACATTCTCTTGTAAATGGATGGCTACTGATTCTGTGTTATGCCCAGCTTGTAAAATAGAGGATGAATCTGTACCTTACGTTTTATTTGTTTACACAGCATATGCCCGACCCCGTCAGTTGTGGAATAAACCCCTAGGTAAACAGTTGGGCACCAATAGCCATTCCTCTGCTCTCAGAAGTTTAAGGTCGGATTGTCGCTCGTTGTTTGCTTCCTCTGTAGCTACATTTTTGGGACGAATGTGGACCATAAGAAGCGGTGATTCCTACACAGTTGCAGAAAATGCAGCTTTGGACTTTGCACTTTATGTTTTACTGTGATATCCCTTCTCCTACGGCCTCGCTGTCCTGCTGATTTTAGCTATGCACGATTGTTTTTATATGTATTAAATTAATTGCACCTGCCCAAACTTTGTAATGATTTTTATAACTGACTCTATGCAGTTTGTGAGGGGCTACCGAGTATTTTACTGTTTTATGAATTGTTTTATTCTATACTTCTATGGCATGATTGCCGAAATAAAATCATTTGAACTGAACTGCGTCCCTCTCTTCATCTCTCAAGCTCATGTTACACATCCTGAGCTCATTTCTTGACCTCTTAACTATATCTCACACACTCTGCACCCCTCTATTACCTGCTTATCTCTACCTCATGCACCATGAGCCTGTCTCTTCAGCTCTTACCTAACTTTAGGCTCACCCTCCCAGCACCCATCTCCACCCGCAAACCTCTCTTCTCTCAGCTATACGTTACACAAACTGAACCTCTCTCTCCTCATCTCCTAACAACCCCATCTCACACTGCACCCTCCCTTCAACTCATTATTCTACCTCACACATGCGGAAGCCTTCTCTATTTGTCTCTTAACTGGACACCCTCCATCCAGCATCTGTTCCTTTTCTATTCACCTTTCCTCAATCAGCCTGCACAGCTCGTTATCTTTTATCTCTACTTCACCCACTCTGTACCTTCACTCATCATCTCCCGATGCTACGTCACAGTCTTGAACCCCTCTCTTAACTACCTCACACACCATGAACCCCTCCTTCCTTATCTCTTAATATCCCCTTGCTCACTCTGCACCTTCTCTTCTTCTCATTATTCAACCTCACATCTCTGATTCTCTCTTCCCTTACTGCCCCCCACCCCTACCACAGGAAACCCTCCTGGAAAATGTTCAGCTTGCTACGCTTCAAACATGATTAATTGCTCTTACGCCTCACCACTTTCAAACTTCACCAGCCACCACTGCTATTATCCACCCCAACTAATAATTCACTTCCTCACAGTGGCCACCTGACATGAATCGCATCAAATCTCACTTATTAAACAAATAAGTGACAGATCATATATGAAGACTATCATTGAATTACAATGCCTCTGCTTCTGCATTACTTACAGCTCCTCTCAATTTGATCAATTAAAGCACAAGTACTGTTTTATGTCATTCTTTTTCATGGTGAATATGTCCAAGACCTGGAGATATTTACTTGAGCTTCTGGAAAACCAAAACGCGAGGAGTTTCCTAGTTAAAAAGCTCTGTGTAAAATAACATATTAGAATTGTTTCAACTGGAATTTTTAACTTTGTGCCTATGGGATTTAGGAGGAAAGTTCCAAAACTTGAGTCATGTTCCCATAAAAGTCGAGCCAACCCATATCTGAAGCTGAAGGCCTGGCATGGAGCTAAGCTTTTTTGACATATCCTTGTAAATGGATAGAAGGACAGTTTTGCTCTTAGGTGTGTGAGGGGTGGTCTTTTCAAATTATATGGAGAGCATAAAACTGAACTGTACTCAGTGCAAGACTCTTCAAAAGGGAGTTATATTACTTGATTGACAGTCCCCAGCCCTACTTTTAAGGATGTCCAGACTGTCTCAAAAGCCAAATAAGAGTCAATGGAAGAGGGTTACAAAAGGTTTAAAGTGTTTAATCAATGAAAAGAGGAGTGGCACTATGGCCAGAGCTGCAGACTTTATAACTTCAGAACCAGGTTCGAGTTTCGGTGTCAGCTCAATAGCCTGTGATTCTGAGCAAATCACTTAGGGCCCAATTTATTTTCTGGTAGAAGGTGTAGTCACCATTGGCCTGACAGAGGTCTTTCCATCTGCTGAGACTACTCAGCCCACCAAATGTATAAATTACCTCCTAGCTGGAAGTCATTTATAATGACATTGGCCGGAACCACCGTCATGGCAGCTCCAGTCAATGCATTTTACTATTTGTTACAAGGCTGTGTTGGAAGTGGGGAACAGCCATTACATTGCAGCTGTTACCCTGCATGCGATTACAACGCAAGCTTTACAACACATGCGTTGTAACAACGCATGACCATCACAACGCAATTTTTTTACAATGCATATGCCTTCACAACGCATGCCTTTACAACGAGTTTCATTGTAAATGCATGAATGGTAAAAGGATATGCTTTTCAAATGTTAGTATTAGGCAAGTATGGGTTTTGGGGTGGCATGGGTAATTTTAGGGTTTGGGGTGGGTATGGGTTTTGGGGTGGCAAGGGTAATTTTAGGGTTTAAGGTGGATATGGGTTTTGGGGTGGCAAGGGTAATTTTAGGGTTTAAAGTGGCTATGGGTTTTGGGGTGGCATGGGTAATTTTAGGGTTTAGGGTGGGTATGGGTTTTGGGGTGGCATGGGTAATTTTAGGGTTTAGGGTGCGTATGGGTTTTGGGTGGCAAGGGTAATTTTAGGGTTTAGGGTGGGTATGTGTTTTGGAGAGGCAGGCAGTCGTGGCTTCTGGAGGGAGTGCTGCGGGTGGTGGGGAGGTGCGGGGGAGGGCAGGGTGGGGGGTAGTAAACTCCGGCATACGGCCGAATGGAGTTAAGTACATAAATAAATAAATAAAACGAATTACATTGCACGCGCCGCATCGCCATTTGCAATGCGGTGTGCGCAATGTAATTCGTTTTATTTATTTATTTATGTACTTAACTCCGTTCGGCCGTATGCTGGAGTTTACTACCCCCACCCTGCCCCTCCACCGCCCCGCAGCACTCCCTCCAGGAGCCGCGACTGGTGGCAGGGGTAACTTTAGGGTGGGTATGGGTTTTGGGGTGGCAAGGGTAATTTTAGGGTTTAGGGTGGGTATAGGTTTTGGGTGGCAAGGGTAGTTTTAGGGTTTAGGGTGGGTAGGGGTTTTGGGGTGGCAAGGGTAGTTTTAGGATGTAGGGTGTGTAGGAGTTTTGGGGTGGCAAGGGTAGTTTTATGGTTAGGGTGGGTATGGGTTGTGTAGTGGCAATGGTAATCTTAGGGTTTAGGGTGGGTATGGGTTTAGGGGTAGCATGGGTAATTTTAGGGTTTAGGGTGGGTATGGGTTTAGGGGTGGCATAGGTAATTTTAGGTTTAAGGGTGGGAATGGGTGTTGGGTGGCATGGGTAAATTTAGGATTAGGGTGGGGATGTGTTTTGGAGTGGCAGGGGTAACTTTAGGGTTTAGGGTGGGTATGGGTTTTGGGGTGGCAAGGGTAATTTTAAGGTTTAGGGTAGGTATAGGTTTTGTGTGACAAGGGTAGTTTTAGGGTTTAGGGTGGGTAGGGGTTTTGGGGTGGCAAGGGTTGTTTTAGGGTGTAGTTTGGGTAGGAGTTTTGGGGTGGCAAGGGTAGTTTATGGTTTATGGTGGGTATGGGTTGTGGAGTGGCAAGGGTAGTCTTAGGGTTTAGGGTGGGTATGGGTTTAGGGGTGGCATGGGTAATTTTAGGGTTTAGGGTGGGTATGGGTTTTGGGGTGGCATGGGTTTAGGGATTAGGGTGGCCATGGGTTTTGGAGTGGCAAGAGTAATTTAAGGGTTTAGGGTGGGTATGGGTTTTGGGGTGGCATGGGTAATTTTAGGGTTTAGGGTGGGTATGGGTTTTGGGGTGGCAAGGGTAATTTTACGGTTTAGGGTGGCTATGGGTTTTGGGTGGCAAGGGTAATTTTTGTGTTTAGGGTGGATATGGGTTTTGGGGTGGCAAGGGTAATTTTAGTGTTCTGGGTGGGTATGGGTTTTGGGGTGGCAAGGGTAATTTTAGGCTGTAGGTGGCTATGGGTTTTGGGGTGGCTTGGGTAATTTTAGGATTTAGGGTGGGTTGGGATTTTGCGGTGGCATGGGTAATTTTAGGGTTTAGAGTGGGTAGGGTTTTTTGGGTGACATGGTCAATTTTAGGGTTTAAGGTGGGTATAGGTTTTGGGGTGGCATGGGCAATTTTAGGGATTAGGGTGGGTATGGGTTTTGGGGTGGCAAGGGTAATTATAGGGTTTATGGTGGGTATGGGTTTTGGGGTGGCATAGGTACTTTTAGGTTTAATGGTGGGAATGGGTTTTGGGGTGGCAAGGGTAATTTTAAGGTTTAGGGTAGGTATAGGTTTTGTGTGACAAGGGTAGTTTTAGGGTTTAGGGTGGGTAGGGGTTTTGGGGTGGCAAGGGTTGTTTTAGGGTGTAGTTTGGGTAGGAGTTTTGGGGTGGTAAGGGTAGTTTATGGTTTATGGTGGGTATGGGTTGTGGAGTGGCAAGGGTAGTCTTAGGGATTAGGGTGGGTATGGGTTTAGGGTGGCATGGGTAATTTTAGGGTTTAAGGTGGGTATGGGTTTTGGGGTGGCATGGGTAATTTTAGGGATTAGGGTGGCCATGGGTTTTGGAGTGGCAAGAGTAATTTAAGGGTTTAGGGTGGGTATGGGTTTTGGGGTGGCATGGGTAATTTTAGGGTTTAGGGTGGGTATGGGTTTTGGGGTGGCAAGGGTAATTTTACGGTTTAGGGTGGCTATGGGTTTTGGGTGGCAAGGGTAATTTTTGTGTTTAGCGTGGATATGGGTTTTGGGGTGGCAAGGGTAATTTTAGTGTTCTGGGTGGGTATGGGTTTTGGGGTGGCAAGGCTAATTTTAGGCTGTAGGTGGCTATGGGTTTTGGGGTGGCTTGGGTAATTTTAGGATTTAGGGTGGGTTGGGATTTTGCGGTGGCATGGGTAATTTTAGGGTTTAGAGTGGGTAGGGTTTTTTGGGTGGCATGGTCAATTTTAGGGTTTAAGGTGGGTATAGGTTTTGGGGTGGCATGGGCAATTTTAGGGATTAGGGTGGGTATGGGTTTTGGGGTGGCAAGGGTAATTATAGGGTTTATGGTGGGAATGGGTTTTGGGGTGGCATAGGTAATTTTAGGTTTAATGGTGGGAATGGGTTTTGGGTGGCAGGGGTAAATTTAGGATTTAGGGTGGGTATGTGTTTTGGAGTGGCAGGGGTAACTTTAGGGTGGGTATGGGTATTGGGGTGGCAAGGGTAATTTTAAGGTTTAGGGTGGGTATAGGTTTTGTGTGACAAGGGTAGTTTTAGGGTTTAGGGTGGGTAGGGGTTTTGGGGTGGCAAGGGTAATTTTAGGGTTTAGGGTGGGTATGGGTTTAGGGGTGGCATAGGTAATTTTAGGTTTAAGGGTGGGAATGGGTTTTGGGTGGCACGGGTAAATTTAGGATTTAGGGTGGGTATGTGTTTTGGAGTGGCAGGGGTAACTTTTGGGTTTAGGGTGGGTATGGGTTTTGGGGTGGCAAGGGTAATTTTAAGGTTTAGGTTGGGTATAGGTTTTGTGTGACAAGGGTAGTTTTAGGGTTTAGGGTGGGTAGGGTTTTGGGGGTGGCAAGGAAGTTTTAGAGTGTAGGGTGGGTAGGAGCTTTGGGGTCGCAAGGGTAGCTTTATGGTTTAGGGTGGGTATGGGTTGTGGAGTGGCAAGGGTAGTCTTAGGGTTTAGGGTGGGTATGGGTTTAGGGGTGGCATGGGTAATTTTAGGGTTTAGGGTGGGTATAGGTTTAGGGGTGGCATAGGTAATTTTAGGTTTAAGGGTGGGAAGGGGTTTTGGGGTAGCATGGGTAATTTTAGTGTTTAGGGTGGGTATGGGTTTTGGGGTGGAATGGGTAATTTTAGGGTTTAGGGTGGGTATGGGTTTTGGGGTGGCATGGGTAATTTTAGGGATTAGGGTGGCCATGGGTTTTGGAGTAGCATGAGTAATTTAAGGGTTTAGGGTGGGTATGGGTTTTGGGGTGGCATGGTTAATTTTAGGGTTTAGGGTGGCTATGGGTTTTGGGGGGGCAAGGGTAATTTTACGGTTTAGGGTGGCTATGGGTTTTGGGTGGCAAGGGTAAATTTAGTGTTTAGGGTGGATATGGGTTTTGGGGTGACAAGGGTAATTTTAGTGTTCTGGGTGGGTATGGGTTTTGGGGTCGCAAGGGTAATTTTAGGCTGTAGGTGCCTATGGGTTTTGGGGTGGCAAGGGTAATTTTAGGGTTTAAGGTGGATATGGGTTTTGGGGTGGCAAGGGTAATTTTAGGGTTTAAAGTGGCTATGGGTTTTGGGGTGGCATGGGTAATTTTAGGGTTTAGGGTGGGTATGGGTTTTGGGGTGGCAAGGGTAATTTTACGGTTTAGGGTGGCTATGGGTTTTGGGTGGCAAGGGTAATTTTTGTGTTTAGGGTGGATATGGGTTTTGGGGTGGCAAGGGTAATTTTAGTGTTCTGGGTGGGTATGGGTTTTGGGGTGGCAAGGGTAATTTTAGGCTGTAGGTGGCTATGGGTTTTGGGGTGGCTTGGGTAATTTTAGGATTTAGGGTGGGTTGGGATTTTGCGGTGGCATGGGTAATTTTAGGGTTTAGAGTTGGTAGGGTTTTTTGGGTGACATGGTCAATTTTAGGGTTTAAGGTGGGTATAGGTTTTGGGGTGGCATGGGCAATTTTAGGGATTAGGGTGGGTATGGGTTTTGGGGTGGCAAGGGTAATTATAGGGTTTATGGTGGGTATGGGTTTTGGGGTGGCATAGGTAATTTTAGGTTTAATGGTGGGAATGGGTTTTGGGGTGGCAAGGGTAATTTTAAGGTTTAGGGTAGGTATAGGTTTTGTGTGACAAGGGTAGTTTTAGGGTTTAGGGTGGGTAGGGGTTTTGGGGTGGCAAGGGTTGTTTTAGGGTGTAGTTTGGGTAGGAGTTTTGGGGTGGTAAGGGTAGTTTATGGTTTATGGTGGGTATGGGTTGTGGAGTGGCAAGGGTAGTCTTAGGGATTAGGGTGGGTATGGGTTTAGGGGTGGCATGGGTAATTTTAGGGTTTAAGGTGGGTATGGGTTTTGGGGTGGCATGGGTAATTTTAGGGATTAGGGTGGCCATGGGTTTTGGAGTGGCAAGAGTAATTTAAGGGTTTAGGGTGGGTATGGGTTTTGGGGTGGCATGGGTAATTTTAGGGTTTAGGGTGGGTATGGGTTTTGGGGTGGCAAGGGTAATTTTACGGTTTAGGGTGGCTATGGGTTTTGGGTGGCAAGGGTAATTTTTGTGTTTAGCGTGGATATGGGTTTTGGGGTGGCAAGGGTAATTTTAGTGTTCTGGGTGGGTATGGGTTTTGGGGTGGCAAGGGTAATTTTAGGCTGTAGGTGGCTATGGGTTTTGGGGTGGCTTGGGTAATTTTAGGATTTAGGGTGGGTTGGGATTTTGCGGTGGCATGGGTAATTTTAGGGTTTAGAGTGGGTAGGGTTTTTGGGTGGCATGGTCAATTTTAGGGTTTAAGGTGGGTATAGGTTTTGGGGTGGCATGGGCAATTTTAGGGATTAGGGTGGGTATGGGTTTTGGGGTGGCAAGGGTAATTATAGGGTTTATGGTGGGAATGGGTTTTGGGGTGGCATAGGTAATTTTAGGTTTAATGGTGGGAATGGGTTTTGGGTGGCAGGGGTAAATTTAGGATTTAGGGTGGGTATGTGTTTTGGAGTGGCAGGGGTAACTTTAGGGTGGGTATGGGTATTGGGGTGGCAAGGGTAATTTTAAGGTTTAGGGTGGGTATAGGTTTTGTGTGACAAGGGTAGTTTTAGGGTTTAGGGTGGGTAGGGGTTTTGGGGTGGCAAGGGTAATTTTAGGGTTTAGGGTGGGTATGGGTTTAGGGGTGGCATAGGTAATTTTAGGTTTAAGGGTGGGAATGGGTTTTGGGTGGCACGGGTAAATTTAGGATTTAGGGTGGGTATGTGTTTTGGAGTGGCAGGGGTAACTTTTGGGTTTAGGGTGGGTATGGGTTTTGGGGTGGCAAGGGTAATTTTAAGGTTTAGGTTGGGTATAGGTTTTGTGTGACAAGGGTAGTTTTAGGGTTTAGGGTGGGTAGGGGTTTTGGGGGTGGCAAGGGAAGTTTTAGAGTGTAGGGTGGGTAGGAGCTTTGGGGTCGCAAGGGTAGCTTTATGGTTTAGGGTGGGTATGGGTTGTGGAGTGGCAAGGGTAGTCTTAGGGTTTAGGGTGGGTATGGGTTTAGGGGTGGCATGGGTAATTTTAGGGTTTAGGGTGGGTATAGGTTTAGGGGTGGCATAGGTAATTTTAGGTTTAAGGGTGGGAAGGGGTTTTGGGGTAGCATGGGTAATTTTAGTGTTTAGGGTGGGTATGGGTTTTGGGGTGGAATGGGTAATTTTAGGGTTTAGGGTGGGTATGGGTTTTGGGGTGGCATGGGTAATTTTAGGGATTAGGGTGGCCATGGGTTTGGAGTAGCATGAGTAATTTAAGGGTTTAGGGTGGGTATGGGTTTTGGGGTGGCATGGTTAATTTTAGGGTTTAGGGTGGCTATGGGTTTTGGGGGGCAAGGGTAATTTTACGGTTTAGGGTGGCTATGGGTTTTGGGTGGCAAGGGTAAATTTAGTGTTTAGGGTGGATATGGGTTTTGGGGTGACAAGGGTAATTTTAGTGTTCTGGGTGGGTATGGGTTTTGGGGTCGCAAGGGTAATTTTAGGCTGTAGGTGCCTATGGGTTTTGGGGTGGCAAGGGTAATTTTAGGGTTTAAGGTGGATATGGGTTTTGGGGTGGCAAGGGTAATTTTAGGGTTTAAAGTGGCTATGGGTTTTGGGGTGGCATGGGTAATTTTAGGGTTTAGGGTGGGTATGGGTTTTGGGGTGGCATGGGTAATTTTAGGGTTTAGGGTGGGTATGGGTGTTGGGTGGCAAGGGTAATTTTAGGGTTTAGGGTGGGTATGGGTTTTGGGGTGGCATGGGTAATTTTAGGGTTTAGGGTGGGTATGTGTTTTGGAGTGGCAGGCAGTCGCGGCTTCTGGAGGGAGTGCTGCGGGTGGTGGGCGGTGCGGGGGAGGGGCAGGGTGGGGGTAGTAAACTCCGGCATACGGCCAAATGGAGTTAAGTACATAAATAAATAAATAAAACGAATTACATTGCACGCGCCGCATCGCCATTTGCAATGCGGTGTGCGCAATGTAATTGGTTTTATTTATTTATGTACTTAACTCCGTCCGGCCGTATGCTGGAATTTACTACCCCCCACCCTGCCCCTCCCCGCCCCACCACCCCGCAGCACTCCCTCCAGGAGCCGCGACTGGTGGCAGGGGTAACTTTAGGGTGGGTATGGGTTTTGGGGTGGCAAGGGTAATTTTAGGGTTTAGGGTGGGTATAGGTTTTGGGTGGCAAGGGTAGTTTTAGGGTTTAGGGTGGGTAGGGGTTTTGGGGTGGCAAGGGTAGTTTTAGGGTGTAGGGTGTGTAGGAGTTTTGGGGTGGCAAGGTTAGTTTTATGGTTTAGGGTGGGTATGGGTTGTGGAGTGGCAAGGGTAGTTTTATGGTTTAGGGTGGGTATGGGTTGTGTAGTGGCAATGGTAATCTTAGGGTTTAGGGTGGGTATGGGTTTAGGGGTGGCATGGGTAATTTTAGGGTTTAGGGTGGGTATGGGGTTAGGGGTGGCATAGGTAATTTTAGGTTTAAGGGTGGGAATGGGTGTTGGGTGGCACGGGTAAAATTAGGATTAGGGTGGGTATGTGTTTTGGAGTGGCAGGGGTAACTTTAGGGTTTAGGGTGGGTATGGGTTTTGGGGTGGCAAGGGTAATTTTAAGGTTTAGGGTGGGTATAGGTATTGTGTGACAAGGGTAGTTTTAGGGTTTAGGGTGGGTAGGGGTTTTGGGGTGGCAAGGGTAGTTTTAGGGTGTAGTTTGGGTAGGAGTTTTGGGGTAGCATGGGTAATTTTAGTGTTTGGGGTGGGTATGGGTTTTGGGGTGGAATGGGTAATTTTAGGTTTTAGGGTGGGTATGGGTTTTGTGGTGGCATGGTTAATTTTAGGGATTAGGGTGGCCATGGGTTTTGGAGTGGCAAGAGTAATTTAAGGGTTTAGGGTGGGTATGGGTTTTGGGGTGGCATGGGTAATTTTAGGGTTTAGGGTGGGTATGGGTTTTGTGGTGGCATGTTTAATTTTAGGGATTAGGGTGGCCATGGGTTTTGGAGTGGCAAGAGTAATTTAAGGGTTTAGGGTGGGTATGGTTTTTGGGGTGGCATGGGTAATTTTAGGGTTTAGGGTGGCTATGGGTTTTGGGGTGGCAAGGGTAATTTTACGGTTTAGGGTGGCTATGGGTTTTGGGTGGCAAGGGTAAATTTAGTGTTTAGGGTGGGTATGTGTTTTGGGGTGGCAAGGGTAATTTTAGTGTTCTGGGTGGGTATGGGTTTTGGGGTGGCAAGGGTAATTTTAGGCTGTAGGAGGCTATGGGTTTTGGGGTGGCTTGGGTAATTTTAGGATTTAGGGTGGGTTGGGATTTTGCGGTGGCATGGGTAATTTTAGGGTTTAGAGTGGGTAGGGTTTTGTGGGTGGCATGGTCAATTTTAGGGTTTAAGGTGGGTATAGGTTTTGGGGTGGCATGGGCAATTTTAGGCTTTAGGGTGGGTATGGGTTTTGGGGTGGCAAGGGGTAATTTTAGGGTTTAGGGTGGGTATGGGTTTAGGGTTGGCATAGGTAATTTTAGGTTTAATGGTGGGAATGGGTTTTGGGTGGCAGGGGTAAATTTAGGATTTAGGGTGGGTATGTGTTTTGGAGTGGCAGGGGTAACTTTAGGGTTTAGGGTGGGTATGGGTTTTGGGGTGGCAAGGGTAATTTAAAGTTTAGGGTGGGTATAGGTTTTGTGTGACAAGGGTAGTTTTAGGGTTTAGGGTGGGTATGGGTTTAGGGGTGGCATAGGTAATTTTAGGTTTAAGGGTGGGAATGGGTTTTGGGTGACAAGGGTAGTTTTAGGGTTTAGGGTGGGTAGGGGTTTTGGGGGTGGCAAGGGAAGTTTTAGGGTGTAGGGTGGGTAGGAGCTTTGGGGTGGCAAGGGTAGTTTTATGGTTTAGGGTGGGTATGGGTTGTGGAGTGGCAAGGGTAGTCTTAGGGTTTAGGGTGGGTATGGGTTTAGGGGTGGCAAGGGTAATTTTAAGGTTTAGGGTGGGTATAGGTTTTGTGTGACAAGGGTAGTTTTAGGGTTTAGGGTGGGTAGGGGTTTTGGGGTGGCAAGGGTAGTTTTAAGGTGTAGTTTGGGTAGGAGTTTTGGGGTAGCATGGGTAATTTTAGTGTTTGGGGTGGGTATGGGTTTTGGGGTGGAATGGGTAATTTTAGGGTTTAGGGTGGGTATGGGTTTTGTGGTGGCATGGTTAATTTTAGGGATTAGGGTGGCCATGGGTTTTGGTGTGGCAAGAGTAATTTAAGGGTTTAGGGTGGGTATGGGTTTTGGGGTGGCATGGGTAATTTTAGGGTTTAGGGTGGGTATGGGTTTTGTGGTGGCAAGGTTAATTTTAGGGATTAGGGTGGCCATGGGTTTTGGAGTGGCAAGAGTAATTTAAGGGTTTAGGGTGGGTATGGGTTTTGGGGTGGCATGGGTAGTTTTAGGGTTTAGGGTGGCTATGGGTTTTGGGGTGGCAAGGGTAATTTTACGGTTTAGGGTGGCTATGGGTTTTGGGTGGCAAGGGTAAATTTAGTGTTTAGGGTGGGTATGTGTTTTGGGGTGGCAAGGGTAATTTTAGTGTTCTGGGTGGGTATGGGTTTTGGGGTGGCAAGGGTAATTTTAGGCTGTAGGAGGCTATGGGTTTTGGGGTGGCTTGGGTAATTTTAGGATTTAGGGTGGGTTGGGATTTTGCGGTGGCATGGGTAATTTTAGGGTTTAGAGTGGGTAGGGTTTTGTGGGTGGCATGGTCAATTTTAGGGTTTAAGGTGGGTATAGGTTTTGGGGTGCATGGGCAATTTTAGGCTTTAGGGTGGGTATGGGTTTTGGGGTGGCAAGGGTAATTTTAGGGTTTAGGGTGGGTATGGGTTTAGGGTTGGCATATGTAATTTTAGGTTTAATGGTGGGAATGGGTTTTGGGTGGCAGGGGTAAATTTAGGATTTAGGGTGGGTATGTGTTTTGGAGTGGCAGGGGTAACTTTAGGGTTTAGGGTGGGTATGGGTTTTGGGGTGGCAAGGGTAATTTAAAGTTTAGGGTGGGTATAGGTTTTGTGTGACAAGGGTAGTTTTAGGGTTTAGGGTGGGTATGGGTTTAGGGGTGGCATAGGTAATTTTAGGTTTAAGGGTGGGAATGGGTTTTGGGTGACAAGGGTAGTTTTAGGGTTTAGGGTGGGTAGGGGTTTTGGGGGTGGCAAGGGAAGTTTTAGGGTGTAGGGTGGGTAGGAGCTTTGGGGTGGCAAGGGTAGTTTTATGGTTTAGGGTGGGTATGGGTTGTGGAGTGGCAAGGGTAGTCTTAGGGTTTAGGGTGGGTATGGGTTTCGGGGGGGCATGGGTAATTTTAGGGTTTAGGGTGGGTATAGATTTAGGGGTGGCATAGGTAATTTTAGGTTTAAGGGTGGGAAGGGGTTTTGGGGTAGCCTGGGTAATTTTAGTGTTGACGGTGGGTATGGGTTTTGGGGTGGCATGGGTAATTTTATGGATTAGGATGGCCATGGGTTTTGGAGTATCATGAGTAATTTAAGGGTTTAGGGTGGGTATGGGTTTTGGGGTGGCATGGTTAATTTTAGGGATTAGGGTGGCTATGGGTTTTGGGGTGGCAAGGGTAATTTTACGGTTTAGGGTGGCTATGGGTTTTGGGTGGCAAGGGTAAATTTAGTGTTTAGGGTGGATATGGGTTTTGGGGTGGCAAGGGTAATTTTAGTGTTCTGGGTGGGTATGGGTTTTGGGGTGGCAAGGGTAATTTTAGGCTGTAGGTGGCTATGGGTTTTGGGGTGGTTTGGGTAATTTTAGGATTTAGGGTGGGTTGGGATTTTGCGGTGGCATGAGTAATTTTAGGGTGTAGAGTGGGTAGGGTTTTTTGGGGGGCATGGTCAATTTTAGGGTTTAAGGTGGGTATAGGTTTTGGGGTGGCATGGGCAGGTTTAGGGTTTAGGGTGGGGATGTGATTTGGGGTGGCAAGAGTAATTTTAGGTTTCAGGGAGGGTATGTGTTTTGGAGTGGCAGGGGTAACTTTTGGGTTTAGGGTGGGTATGGGTTTTGGGGTGGCAAGGGTAATTTTAGGGTTTAGGGTGGGTATAGGTTTTGGGTGGCAAGGGTAGTTTTAGCATTTAGGGTGGGTAGGGGTTTTGGGGTGGCAAGGGTAGTTTTAGGGAGTATGGTGGTTAGGGATTTTGGGGTAGCAAGGGTAGTTTTAGGGTTTAGGGTGGGTAGGGGTTTTGGGGTGGCATGGGTAATTTTAGGGTGGGTAGGATTTGAGGGGCTGTTGGAATTATAAACATGGTTTTATATATTTTAACAGGCATCATTGTGTGTGTAATATATAAAAACATATATAAAAGTAAGTACATTATTTTTGTTTTACATGTATTTTCGTGCATTACCATGCATGCCATTACTAAGAAATTATAAGTATTTTCCAGGGAAATATAAAGCTATAATGTATACATAAATAGCATTTACATTTACCTGTAAAATACTTATATTTTCAATCACAACTTTAAAAAACACATATGCTTTTACAAAACACGCTTTTACAACAAAATTCGTTGTAAAGGCATGCGTTGTAAAGGTATATGTGTGGTTAAAGTTTGCGTTGTAATGTTAACGCTCTGTAACAACTCTTGCGCTGTTACAAACGCGCTGTAAAGGCATGCGATGTAATAGCATGTGTTGTGGAGGCATACAACCTTGGAAGTACGCAGCCTAAACCAAACATTATTGTTTTGTTTTAAAAAGAAATAATCCCGAAACTGGATTTTCTTTTTTTAACCCCTTACCCGTGGCGCAAATTCTCCCGCAGTGTGGGAGAATTAATGAGTGGGCGGGGTTTCAACGTCCAACAGACGTGCGCCGCACCAGGGAGGTAGTGCTTGCGTCGGCCATTGGCCGACACAAGCACCGAAGGGGGTAAAGAAAAAAAGTAATGCTCCCTTCGCCATGGGAGGCTACTCCCTTAGGCCAGAGCAATAAAATGCTTTGACTTTTCTTTACCACCAAGTTTTACCTGGTGGTAAGAAACAGTAAATAATTACTACATGTCCACCCATCCAATTTGTGTGGGTGTACATGTAGTCATTTCTCTGATGGCCCTTGCTCCCCAGAGCCATCAGAGGGAATTAATAACGGGAAGACAGAGTAATCTCTGCCGTGGTTAACCCAAAGGTCTGCCTGCTTTTAAATGCGGCAGGCGAACCGCATTCTTGGCGGTGAGGATAGGTTGACGTTGCGAAGGAGTATCCTTACTGCTAAGAATTAAATAGCCCCATTAATCCCCCGCATGCCTAGAAAAAAAAGTGCTCCAAAACAGTCTGGTCGAGTTTGAGCTACATAAAAATGCAATAAAAAAAACTAGGTTTTATGCATGCATCATTTTTGTAATCACCATTGGCCTGACAGAGGTCTTTCCATCTGCTGAGACTACTCAGCCCACCAAATGTATAAATGACCTCCTAGCTGGAAGTCATTTATAATGACATTGGCCGGAACCACCATCATGGAAGCTCCTGTCAATGCATTTTACTATTTGTTACAAGGCTGTGTTGGAAGTGGGGAACAGCCATTACATTGCAGCTGTTACCCCACATGCCAATACAACTCAAGCTTTACAACACATGCGTTGTAACAACGCATGACCATCACAACGCAATTTTTTTACAATGCATAGGCCTTCACAACGCATGCCTTTACAACGAGTTTCGTTGAATTTATTTATTTATTTATTTTATTTGCAAAGTTTTATATAGCGCTGGCTAGACCCGGAGGTATCAGAGCGCTTTACATGAGGATCAGTGAGTTACAGGTTCCATAATTACATAGACAAGTATAGACATAGGAGATAACAAGAAACATGAGATTACACAATAATGTGAGATTATTAGCGCGTACACACGTCTTATGGGGAGTGAAGAGGTAGAGGGGAATGGTAAACGGGGGTAGGGAATTCAGGTAGGAAAACACAACGGGGAGGCGAGGAAAATGATGTCCGATGTCCGGCTGGGTAGGTGCCGGCCGAGGGGTGAACCAGAGCCAAACTCCTCTATAGCTGCATATGACAGCTCCACCGGGCATCAGCCAAAATTGCTCGGGCACCGCAGCTTTACATGAGGATAAGCGAGTTACAGGTTACAAAATTACATCAGTTGCAGGAGCCAAGAATAAACGTAAGGAGAAAAACAGTGATTACACAGTAACAAGAGATATTAACGTACCCGCTGGAAAGGGGAGGTAGCCACAGGATCACGGAGGGAGGAGGTGGTGGAGGGAAGGAAACACAACGGGGAGATGAAGAAAAACTATGTCCAATGTCCGGCTGGGTAGGTGACGGCCGAGGGGGTGAACCAGAACCAAACTCCTCTATAGCTGCCTAAACAGCTCCACCGGGCATCGGCCATGTTGCTCAGTCTCCAGGGTAAGTACAATATTCATGGTTTCCGCCCGGGGGGCCTCGTCATAGCTCCATCTGCCGCACCAGTCCCGTTGTTACTGGGAAACCCTGAGTGTAATTCAAACATCAAGCGGTGCTTGCTCCGTGGCGCTTGTCCAGCTGGTTCCTCAGACCGTGCTGCAGCGCGTTCCATGCCTCCCTCAATAGTTCCTGTATTCCAGTGCGATCAAACATTAAGGTGGGGAGATGTTTGGCAGGCTGACTCTTTCAAGGCAGGCTGTTTCTGGCAGAATATGGTAGGATCTGAGTCTCAATGACCTGAGCCTCTCCAATCCGTTGTAAATGCATGAATGGTAAAGGGATATGCTTTTCAAATGTTAGTATTAGGCAAGTAGGGGTTTTGGGGTGGTATGGGTAATTTTAGGGTTTGTGGTGGGTATGGGTTTTGCGGTGGCAAGGGTAATTTTAAGGTTTAGGGTGGCTATGGGTTTTGGGGTGGCAAGGGTAATTTTATGGTTTAAGGTGGATATGGGTTTTGGGGTGGCAAGGGTAATTTTAGTGTTTTGGGTGGGTATGGGTTTTGGGGTGGCAAGGGAAATTTCAGGGTTTAAGTGGCTATGGGTTTTGGGGTGGCATGGGTAATTTTAGGATTTAGGGAGGGTAAGCATTTTGGGGTGGCATGGTCAATTTTGGGTTTAGGGTGGGTTGAGGTTTTGGGGTGGCAAGGGTAATTTTAGGGGTTAGGGTGGGTATCGGTTTTGGGTGGCAAGGGTAATTTTAGGGTTTAAGGTGGGTATGGGTTTTGGGGTGGCATGAGTAATTTTAGGGTTTAGGGTGGGTATGGGTTTTGAGTGGCAAGGGTAATTTTAGGGTTTAGGGTGGGTATGTGTTTTGGAGTGGCAGGGGTAACTTTAGGGTTTAGGGTGGGTATGGGCTTTGGGGCAGCAAGGGTAATTTTAGGGTTTAGGGTGAGTATAGGTTTTGGTTGGCAAGGGTAGTTTTAGGGTTTAGGGTGGGTAGGGGTTTTGGGGTGGGAAGGGTAGTTTTAGGGTGAAGGGTGGGTAGGAGTTGTGGAGTGGCAAGGGTAGTCTTAGGGTTTAGGGTGGGTATGGGTTTAGGGTGACATAGGTAATTTTAGGTTTAAGGGTGGGAATTGGTTTTGGGTGGCGTGGGTAGTTTTAGGATTTAGGGTGGGTGTGTGTTTTGGAGTGGCATGGGTAATTTTAAGGTTTAGGGTGGGTATAGGTTTTGGGTGGCAAGGGTAGTTCTAGGGTTTAGGGTGGGTAGGGGTGTTGGGGTGGCAAGGGTTGTTTTAGGGTGTAGGGTGGGTAGGAGTTTTGGGGTGGCAAGGGTAGTTTTATGGTTTAGGGTGGGTATGGGCTGTGGAGTGGCAAGGGTAGTCTTAGGATTTAGGGTGGGTATGGGTTTAGGGGTGGCAAGGGTAATTTTAGGGTTTAGGGTGGGTATAGGTTTTGGGTGGCAAGGGTTGTTTTAGCATTTAGGGTGGGTAGGGGTTTTGGGGTGGCAAGGGTAGTTTTAGGGAGTATGGTGGTTAGGGATTTTGGGGTGGCAAGGTTAGTTTTAGGGTTTAGGGTGGGTAGGGGTTTTGGGGTGGCATGGGTAATTTTAGGGTGGGTAGGATTTGAGGGGCTGTTGGAATTATAAACATGGTTTTATATATTTCAACAGACATCATTGTGTGTGGAATATATAAAAACATATATAAAAGTAAGTACATTATTTTTGTTTTACATGTATTTTCGTGCATTACCATGCATGCCATTACTAAGAAATTATAAGTATTTTCCAGGGAAATATAAAGCTATAATGTATACATAAATAGCATTTACATTTACTTGTAAAATACTTATATTTTCAATCACAACTTTAACCACACATATGCTTTTACAAAACATGCTTTTACAACAAAATTTGTTGCAAAGGCATGCGTTGCAAAGGTATATGTGTGGTTAAAGATTGCGTTGTAATGGTAACGTTCTGTAACAACTCTTGCGCTGTTACAAACGCGCTGTAAAGGCATGCGATGTAATAGCATGTGTTGTGGAGGCATACAACCTTGGAAGTACGCAGCCTAAACCAAACATTATTGTTTTGTATTTAAAAAAGATAATCCCGAAACTGGATTTTCTTTTTGTAAAGAAAAAAAGTAATGCTCCCCTCGCCATGGGAAGCTACTCCCTTAGGCCAGAGCAATAAAATGTTTTTACTGTTCTTTACCACCAGGTTTTACCTGGTGGTAAGAAACAGTAAATAATTACTACATGTCCACCCATCTAATTTGTGTGAGTGTACATGTAGTCATTTCTCTGATGGCCCTTGCTCCCCAGAGCCATCAGAGGGAATTAATAATGGGGAAGACAGAGTAATCTCTGCCGTGGTTAACCCGAAGGTCTGCCTGCATCTAAATGCGGCAGGTGAACTGCATTCTTGGCGGTGAGGATAGATTGACATTGTGTAGGAGTATCCTTACTGCTAAGAATTAAATAGCCCCATTAATCCCCCGCATGCCTAGAAAAAAAAGTGCTCCAAAACAGTCTGGTCGAGTTTGAGCTTTATAAAAATACAACAAAAAAAACTAGGTTTTATGCATGCATCATTTTTGTAATCACCATTGGCCTGACAGAGGTCTTTCCATCTGCTGAGACTACTCAGCCCACCAAATGTATAAATGACCTCCTAGCTGGAAGTCATTTATAATGACATTGGCCGGAACCACCGTCATGGCAGCTCCTGTCAATGCATTTTACTATTTGTTACAAGGCTGTGTTGGAAGTGGGGAACAGCCATTACATTGTAGCTGTTACCCCGCATGCCATTACAACGCAAGCTTTATAACACATGCGTTGTAACAACGCATGACCATCACAACGCAATATTTTTACAATGCATAGGCCTTCACAACGCATGCCTTTACAACGAGTTTCGTTGTAAATGCATGAATGGTGGCAAGATGGCGGCTGCGTGAGATTCTGCAATTCACCACCCACCGGACTCCCGGGAAAAACTCCGGGATGACACCAGCTAGAATGTACTAAAAGCGTCTGATGGCCAGGCACTGTTCGATATACGGGCTGAGACGACTGCTGGAGCGATCACACGGCAAAGTGAGAGTCTTGGCTTACCTGCTGATCCGGACTGCAGTAAGGGCACTGTCGGCTGCAGGCTTCCAGGGCCGTCACCCGCGACGCGCTAACATGCCGCCAAAGGCGCCCAAATCCCTACGGGACCGTGGAGACGCCGGGGCAAAAGGCAATGGAGCTGAAGCGTCCACGAGACAGCGCGGTCCCTCGGTGACCCGGAAGGCTCCTGGTGGAAGGAAGGCTGGAGACGCTACTCCCGCAGCGTCAGGAAGCGTGGAGGCGGCCCTCACAAAAGTGAAAGTAAAGGAGCAGCGTCTCGGTGTGAAGGAGGGCTCTGCATCAGGCAAACCACGGGTGATTCCGGGAATGTTTTCTAGCCAAGGGAAGATTCAGGAGAAAGGCGAACAGCGCGCTGGAACGGCTGCAGATAATAATAATGAAGCTTTACAAGTGACGGCTGCAGGCGGTGAGGGTCTTACAACCTCGGCAACTGTAAGTACGGGACTGGTATCCTTTTCATGTACAGAATCTGACCAAGGGGTAACTACACAGGGGGAGCCCCAATATGTGGAGAAAAATGGTGAGGTGGGAGAGCAGGGGAGCAAAGAACTTGAGCAGGTTTCTAAGGATGGTGCTAACTCTGGATCCTCTCTGGCACTGCACTTGACAGTAGGAACCCCTGAAGGTGGCGATAACTTCTATTCTCTCAATGAGGACTCGGAGCTTTCCAATGCTAGTGCTGGTGGCGGCGAGGTTTCTCTTCTGGAGGGGTCAGATTCGGACAGCTCTCTTTCTAACCCCAGCACACAAAAACGCCCTCTCACTCAGACACGGCGGAGTAGGACCAGAGGTGGGAAAAAGAAAAGTCTGGGCGTAATGCAATCTGATTCCGATCAAAGCCAATCAGGGCAATTAAAATGGGATTATTCCACTACACATTTTGATATTGACAACGGGCCAACACCTGATGTTGGTACTCGAGGGGAAAATAACGCACCTACCTCAACGTCACCCATTACTGAGGCCACCCCCTCAATGGATCTTATCTATTCAACTCTCAAACAGATTCAATCTGAGGCTCGACAGGAGCACAAGAGGGCTCACCATGCAACTAAGCTGATACAAGGGGCCATCCGGAAAATTAGCAAAACTTGTACAGAAATTGCAGAAAGAACAACGGTTCTGGAAGAGCGAGTGTTGACATTAGAGACAGGAGCAGAGAACATTACCCAACAAGTAACATCGCACGAATCTAGGATGACGGATGTCATGTGGAAGATCGAAGATTTTGAGAATCGTCAGCGACGTAATAATCTGAGGCTACTGGGCATTCCAGAAAATGCGGAGGGGGAAGACATCCGAGGGTTTGTGCTTCGATTGTTGAAGGGTGGCTTTCCCGAACTTTCACATTGGGATTGGGATTTAGAGGTACAACGCGTACGTCGTTTCCCACTTATGTTGAAGAAAAGGAAGGGTCAAACGGAAGGGGACAACAAACCCAGAGCTATACTAATTTTTTTTGGCAATTTTTTGCTACGACAAACAATTTTTGACAAAGCGCGCCCGGAAGCTAAGCGCTCAGCGGAGGGCCACTCCTTTTTTGTCAGGCCGGACTGTTGCCATGCTACGGTGGAAAGGAGGTGGAGGCTACGTCAGCTTATTGCTCCCTTCCAAAAGGTCGGCTGTGAAGTGTACTTGTTGAGCCCAGCCCGTCTTAAGGTTATTCACCGGGGAAACTCAAAGGTCGTATCTTCGGAGATACAAGCACAAGATTTTCTACGAGAGCTATCAGGAGCCTCCGGTCATTAGGATTCTTTAAATTGAAATACTTGGATAATTAACTTATTTCCTTTTTTCATTTGTTTCTGGTGTTGGTACAATGGAGTTTGATGGGTGGTGGTGGGAAGCAGTATCATGCAGGAGGCATCACAAGGGTCTACGGACCTTTCTTGCCGTAAGGTAGGACGGGTGGAGGGATGGGGGGTGGGGTTTGTTCGGGGGGCATGGCTGGTCCACTGGGTCGAGGTATATGTAATGGCATGGAGATCATATGGTATGGTAAATGAATTTTTATTGAAGTTAATAGAGAATGTTATAAATGGCAAAGGGTAAGATAAGAATTGCTTTGGTTAACATATGTGGCTTGAACTGTCCGCGTAAAAAACGCAGGGTCAATGTAGATATTCAGTATCTTAATGCAGATATAATATGTCTACAGGAGACACATATTGAAGCAGGGAGGCAAAAGGTGGCAGAATTAGCCGGCTATCAGTTAATTTCCTATACAACTCAAGGCACACGTACAAAAGGGGTAGCTATTATGGCTCGTAGAAAGAGTTTTAATTTTTCACGCTCTAAGGCAGACCACCTGGGCAGGTGGGCTCTTACTCTATGTAATGTAGATAACTTCTCCTTCACGCTCTGTTCAGTTTATGGCTCAGTGTTTGATGATCCAGCTCTGTTTAACTGGTTAAGTATGGAACTTGTCGGGTGGCCGTTGCCGATAGTCATTTGTGGGGACTTCAATTTAAATCTGACAACTAACATGATGAAGCTAGGGCCGAGCTTATATAAAGGACGCAAACCCAAAGTCTTCAAAGCACTGTTGGATCTATGTCAGACTCATGGGCTTATTGATGCCTGGACTTCGCAAGAACCCCATGACTATGGCTTCACCTTTTTTTCAGCCCCACATCAAACACATGCTAGGCTTGATTATTTCTTTGTGTCCCAGAGTCTCTCGATTAACTGCCAGATTTTTAAATTCCCTCGGGTCATGTCTGATCACAATCCGTTAGTCCTTGAGATTTCACTACAAACCTTAAAGAGGGATGTACCACGGTGGACCTTTGATAGAGATCTTCTATTTGATCAAGAGTACATCGCACATATGAGAACATGGATTCCGAGATTTATATCTGAAAATAAGGGTAGCACCCGGGTGGATATCGTATGGGATGCCCTGAAAGCAGGGATAAGGGGGGAAACTTCAAGGTATGGCTGGAGTTCTCAGAAAGCGGCTAAACTCTATCTACAGGAACTCTATGTTAAATTAGGGGACACAGAGATGCAATTGGTCGAAGCTATTATGAATGGGGGAGAGGTGGGCCAGGTACAAACTAGGGTAGCACTAGCCAAATCTAAAATTTTAGAAGTTACAACAAAGAAAGCGGCAGGGAAATATGCGGCGTGGAGATCTAAAATGTATGAATGTAGCGAGAGAGTGGGACAATTGCTTGCGGTACGCATTAGACAGAGGGTGACACAGGGAGCTATTCTTGCAGTTAACGATCCTCAAGGAGGGGAAGTCTCAGAAGCCTCAGACGTTTGGGCTGCCTTCCAACGCTTCTTCCAATTACTTTATACTGAAGATACGACGGGTAGCGAGGAAGAAATTTGAGATTACCTAGCAGAGCTGCCAGGGGAAAGGCTAACTAGGGAGGAAAGAGAAGCATTAGAGGTACCCATTACTGCGGAAGAGGTTGCAGGTGTCATTAACTCTTTGGCTAACGGAAAGGCGGCGGGCTCTGATTTTATTCCAGGGGAATTTTATAAAAAGTTGCCTCCCTGTTTACTAGAATTATTGGTTGAAGTCTTTCTTAAAGCCCAGGCAGGTCAGATGGCGCCCGATTCTTGGGGACTGACCAAAATGGTGGTTTTTCCCAAAAAAGGGAAACCGGTTAAAGAATTGGGATCTTATAGGCTTATAACGCTAATAAATAGCGATGTCAAGATCTATGCCAAGATTCTGGCAAATCAGCTAGCCGTAGTGATTAAAAAATTAGGGGCATATTAACAACGAGGCGATAAGCAATTATCGCCGCTTTAGCGTCCGTTTTCGGACGGAAAGCGGCGATAATTCTATCGCCTAATCAGCAAGGTCACGCTATCGCGTGAATCCTTGCACTATCGCCTCTTTCCCCAACGCCCATCCTTGCATCTCTAATGAGATGCAAAGTGGGCGTTACTGGCGTACCCCGGATGGGCTACGTTGCAAATATCGCCGATGTTCACATCGCGATATTTACAAGGCAGCCCACTAGGATTATAGCAGACGTTAGATTTTGGCGAAAACGGCCGTTTTCGCCAAAATCTAACGTCTGCTATAATCCTGACTTACCTATGTTAGGCATAGGAGGTGGATTCTGCTGATACGACCACAGGGTCGTATCAGCAGGTAGTACGCCCTTTGCAGGGAACATCGCTGGAAAACCAGCGAGGTTCCCTGCAAAGGGCGATAACCTCGCTATCTCTGGAATTTTTATCGCCCTGGAGTAACGCGTTGTTAATAACGCGCTACCAGGGCGATAAATGCCAGAGATAGCCTGCGATAATATAATTATCGCTAAGCACGGCCAGCGATAATTATCGCTGGCCGTTGTTAATATGCCCCTTAGTCTCTCCTGTCCAACATGGGTTTGTGCCAGGTAGGAGCACAATCGATCATATTCAGAGGGTGATTGCTCTCTTTGATGCGGCTGAGATTACGGGAGACCCTATCGGGCTAATCCTGCTAGACGCGGAAAAAGCCTTTGATAGGGTCTCCTGGCCTTTTTATGGGCAACTCTTGAGAGTAGAGGGTTCGGTGCTGGCTTCATTAAGGCTATCTCAATAATGTACAACAACCCGGTGGCCAGAATTGCTATTATGGGGGAACTGTCAGGCCCTGTTTCGATAAGCAGGGGGGCGCGCCAGGAGTGCCCCTGCTCCCCCCTGCTATTCGCTTTGTACATTGACCCTCTGGTCAGGAAAATTATGGACAACAACCAGATCATAGCAGTACATTGCGAGGGGGGGAGCACTAAGATTTTGGCGTATGCCGATGATCTTGCCATCATGACCCCTAATCCACTTGGAGCACTAGCTGAAATTGAAAGGGAAGCGGAGATCTTTGGACATATTTCGGGTTATCGACTCAACTCCAATAAAACTCTTGTTGTAGTTGGTAAGGGACTCCAGGTTAATGACCCTCGGGTAGTACGGAAGGCAACCTATTTGGGGGTTGAGATAGTGGCAGAAGTGTCTAAGATTGTGGAAACTAACCTGGATCCATTGCTCCCAAAATTTAAAGCGGATTTTCATCGTATAGATAATCTTAAATTAAGCCTTGTGGGGAGGTGCAATGTTATCAAAATGGTGTTTTTACCAAAAATCTTATATTTTTTTAGGGCAATTCCGCTGGCTATTAATAACACATGGTTTAAAACGATGAACCAATTATTCACAAAATTTCTTTGGGCCAATTGCCGCCCCCGGAGAGCCCTTACATTTTTAATGCTGCCCAGGGATAGAGGAGGATGGGCGGTTCCTAATCTTCAACTATACCACTGGGCGGCCATATTATTTAAATTAGAAGTTTAATTGGGGTGGAGCCTAATCAAAGACAGGAGGCGGGTCCCGCTTCAATCTATGATGTATTGTTGGGGTCGGGGGCTAGGGGCTGTCTCCTACATTATACTGATTTTAAGTACTACAAAAGAGTGAAGTTCAAGACATTAATGTGTGCCTTTAAAACCTGGGTATCTCTTCGAAAAAGGTTCGGTATGGGCCTAATTCATGCTTATACCCCTTTGTATGGTAACAAGTCGCTCCCGAGTATCTTTAATGACGGATTTATGAAAATATGGAATTACAAAGGAGTTAGGATGGTTGGGGACATCATGGATGAAACAGGGGTCATTACCTTTGACAAGATTAAAGATGCCTTTGGGGTTGATAATAGGCATTTCTTTAAATATCTCCAGATAAGAGATTTCTTAGGGAGGAAGACCGGAGGTAGCAATGGCTTTGATCGGGTGACGCTGGTTGAGATGTTACTCAAAGGGTCTGGTACACTTGGTGGGATCTATAAAAAGTTAATGGAAACAATGAGCGATGACTTACCCAAACATCTGGGACGTTGGCAAGAGCGGTTACAGGTTGCAGTAGTGGAGGCAGAAGATTCCTTAAATAGGGCCCAAACCTCTTGCATTGCTACGAATCTCCAACTGCAATGCTTCAAGACCTGGTTTAATCCTTATATAACACCTGAGAAGATTTCTAGGTGCTGGAACAACATGTCCACGCTGTAGTTATCCAGCAGCAGATATTGTGCATATGTTTGCCTCCTGCCCGGAGCTGGGCTTGATCAAAAGAGAAGTCGGCACCATCCTTGAATCCCATCTGGGACAGAGAGTGGAGATGACATCCCAGCTGATAGTATTGGGGGTAAGCAGCTCTCAACTACCAGCTCGGGTTCAAACCTTTCTCTTTGTCGCTATGACAGCTTTCCGACTTTGTTTGGCCACTCACTGGCTTGATCCTGTACTCCTACGGGACAACAATGGCTGGGGAGATTCCTGGCTGTTTTCAGGTTAGAAACCGCAATATATGCCAGAAGGGGGCAGAGATCAAGAGCCAAGGGGATGGATATTTGGGCTCCTTTGACAAGGTGGCTGGACAATAGCTAAGCTTGCGGGATTTTGGAAGTTAAGAATATGTATATGTATATGTATATGTGTATTGGTTATGTACCAACTTGGCGCTTCAATAAGGGCTAGCTATTGTTTGTCTCCACCTCTAGATTGTGCCTTCTCGTATAATGTGCCCTTTTCTTCCTTTAGTCCCTTCTTAGCCCTTTCTTCTTTTGTCCCTTTTTTCATGCCAAAGGTTGAATGCATTTCTTTACTCGTGTTTCTCTTCTTTTCTCTTGCTTTTTTTTCTTCTCTTTCTTCATGGTCCAGCCAGGGTGGGGTGGGTGGGAAAATCCGTGGTGGAGGGGAGGGGGTCGGGAATTTGATATACCCGTATTTCTTTATATGTTGTATACTTTTGGTTACTAAAACTCAATAAAGAACTTTAAAAAAAAAAAATTTTTAAAAAAGTAAATGCATGAATGGTAAAGGGATATGCTTTTCAAATGTTAGTATTAGGCAAGTATGGGTTTTGGGGTGGTATGGGTAATTTTGGGGTTTGTGGTGGGTATGGGTTTTGCAGTGGCAAGGGTAATTTTAAGGTTTAGGGTGGCTATGGGTTTTGGGGTGGCAAGGGTAATTTTATGGTTTAAGGTGGATATGGGTTTTGGGGTGGCAAGGGTAATTTTAGTGTTTTGGGTGGGTATGGGTTTTGGGGTGGCAAGGGAAATTTTAGGGTTTAAGTGGCTATGGGTTTTGGGGTGGCAAGGGAAATTTTAGGATTTAGGGTGGGTAAGGATTTTGGGGTGGCATGGTCAAGTTTAGGGTTTATGGTGGGTTGAGGTATTGGGGTGGCAAGGGTAATTGTAGGGTTTAGGGTGGCTATGGGTTTTGGGTGGCAAGGATAATTTTAGGGTTTAGGGTGGGTATGTGTTTTGGAGTGGCAGGGGTAACTTTAGGGTTTAGGGTGGGTATGGGCTTTGGGGCAGCAAGGGTAATTTTAGGGTTTAGGGTGGTTATAGGTTTTGGGTGGCAAGGGTAGTTTTAGGGTTTAGGGTGGGTAGGGGTTTTGGGGTGGCAAGGGTAGTTTTAGGGTGAAGGGTGGGTAGGAGTTTTGGGGTGGCGAGGGTAGTTTTAGGGTGTAGGGTGGGTAGGAGTTTTGGGGTGGCAAGGTTAGTTTTATGGTTTAGGGTGGGTATGGGTTGTGGAGTGGTAAGGGTAATCTTAGGGTTTAGGGTGGGTATGCGTTTAGGGGTGGCATAGGTAATTTTAGGTTTAAGGGTGGGAATGGGTTTTGGGTGGCATGTGTAAATTTAGGATTTGGGGTGGGTATGTGTTTTGGAGTGGCATGAGTAACTTTAAGGTTTAGGGTGGGTATGGGTTTTGGGGTGGCAAGGGTAATTTTAAGGTTTAGGGTGGGTATAGGTTTTGGGTGGCAAGGGTAGTTCTAGGGTTTAGGGTGGGTAGGGGTGTTGGGGTGGCAAGGGCAGTTTTAGGGTTTAGGGTGGGTATGGGTTGTGGAGTGGCAAGGGTAGTCTTAGGGTTTAGGGTGGGTATGGGTTTAGGGGTGGCATGGGTAATTTAAGGGTTTAGGGTGGCTATGGGTTTTGGGTGGCAAGGGTAAATTTAGGGTTTAGGGTGGATATGGGTTTTGGGGTGGCAAGGGTAATTTTAGGGTTTAGGTGGCTATGGGTTTTGGGTTTTGGGGTGGCATGGGTAATTTTAGGATTTAGTGTGGGTTGGGATTTTGGGGTGGTGTGGGTAAATTTAGGGTTTAGAGTGGGTATGGGTTTTGGGGTGGCATGGGTAATTTTAGGGTTTAGGTGGCTATGGGTTTTGGGTTTTGGGATGGCATGGGTAATTTTAGGATTTAGTGTGGGTTGGGGTTTTGGGGTGGCATTGTCAATTTTAGGGTTTAAGTTGGGTATGGGTTTTGGGGTGGCATGGGTAATTTTAGGGTTTAGGGTGGGTATGGGTTTTGGGGTGGCAATGGTAATTTTAGGGTTTATGGTGGTATAGGTTTTGGGTGGCAAGGGTAGTTTTAGGGTTTAGAGTGGGTAGGGTTTTTGGGGTGGCAAGGGTAGTTTTAGGGTTTATGGTGGGTAGGGATTTTGGGGTGGCAAGGGTAGTTTTAGGTTTTAGGGTGGGTATGTGTTTTGGAGTGGCAGGGGTAACTTTAGGGTGGGTATGGGTTTTGGGGTGGCAAGGGTAATTTTACGGTTTAGGGTGGGTTGTGGTTTTGGGGTGGCAAGGATAGTTTTCGGGTTTATGGTGGGTAGGGATTTTGGGGTGACAAGGGTAGTGTTAGGGTTTAGGGTGGGTAGGGGTTTTGGGGTGGCATGGGTAATTTTAGGTTGGGTAGGATTTGAGGGGCTGTTGGATTTATATATATGGTTTTATACATTTCAACAGACATCATTGTGTGTGGAATATATAAAAACATATATAAAAGTAAGTACATTATTTTTGTTTTACATGTATTTTCGTTCATTACCATGCATGCCATTACTAAGAAATTACAAGTATTTTCCAGGGAAATATAAAGCTATAATGTATACATAAATAGCATTTACATTTACCTGTAAAATACTTATATTTTCAATCACAACTTTAACCACACATATGCTTTTATAAAACATGCTTTTACAACAAAATTTGTTGTAAAGGCATGCGTTGTAAAGGTATATGTGTGGTTAAAGTTTGCGTTGTAATGGTAACGCTCTGCAACAACTCTTGCGCTGTTACAAACGCGCTGTAAAGGCATGCGATGTAATAGCATGTGTTGTGGAGGCATACAACCTTGGAAGTACGCAGCCTAAACCAAACATTATTGATTTGTATTTAAAAAAAATAATCCCGAAACTGGATTTTCTTTTTGTAAAGAAAAAAAGTAATGCGCCCCTCGCCATGGGAGGCTACTCCCTTAGGCCAGAGCAATAAAATGTTTTTACTGTTCTTTACCACCAGGTTTTACCTGGTGGTAAGAAACAGTAAATAATTACTACATGTCCACCCATCTAATTTGTGTGGGTGGACCTGTAGTCATTTCTCTGATGGCCCTTGCTCCCCAGAGCCATCAGAGGGAATTAATAACGGGGAAGACAGAGTAATCTCTGCCGTGGTTAACCCAAAGGTCTGCCTGCATTTAAATGCGGCAGGCGACCCGCATTCTTGGCGGTGAGGATAGGTTGACGTTGCGAAGGAGTATCCTTACTGCTAAGAATTAAATAGCCCCATTAATCCCCCGCATGCCTATAAAAAAAAGTGCTCCAAAACAGTCTGGTCGAGTTTGAGCTATATAAAAATGCAACAAAAAAGCTAGGTTTTATGCATGCATCATTTTTGTACACAGAAGAACATTTAAGACACAGGTCCTCCTAAGTAGCTTCTAAACTAAAAATTAGATAAATGCCACAAAATGTATAGCCACAATACTAGTGTATACCAAAGAAAATTAATCACTTCAATAAAATGGTGCCTCTGCTGACAAAGTAATTATCTTAGTAAAACAAGATATTTATATACAGAGCTCAACATAGTGCATTTTCCCCATGATTTTTAAGTCACATGCTGAACAATTGTCCAATTATCATGAGATCTAACTTTGTCCCTGAAGTTTGTCTGTTTCTCTCAATAAAAGCATTATTTGGTACTATGAATGCAGAGCTATATTCAGGGTGATCCAGGCAGACTTAGCAGTGGGGGAAAGGCCACCAGAAGAATTGTAATGGCAAAAATTACAGTGGCTTAAAATTGCACTACTAAAATTGCGCAACTTCAATCGTGGCTGTTTTAGAAATCTCTAGGTGACTTTTCATGGTGTAATAAGCCTTGTTTACTTCTGGCCAGAATCCCCTTCCGATTATAAGTAAGATCAGTGCATTGTTAAGATCATTTCGACAACTCTTTCCAGTGAAGTCTTGTGTTTTGAGATTTAGTGCACTTTCAGGGTTACTTTTGGATTATTTGTGGAATCCCTTACGAATTATTCGTAGATTTTACTTAAATATTTTCTTGATTTACATAGATTACTTCCAAGACCTTTTTGGATTAATGGTTGGTGCATTCCCAAAAATATTTGTTTTACTTTCGAAATTGCTTTTCTGGTTAAATTATTCCATATTGTACACAGCTTAGTGTATTTAGGGACCCCTGGTGTTTTTATTGATATATTGTTGTGAATCTATTTGGTACAATTACTGTGTGTGATTCCCCATGAAGACATCCCGCATTTGGATACTTTTCGCTATTTTGACATTCGTTTATTCTGTGATCTGAAATGACAAAAATGTGGAGCGGCTGAGAGGTTAGTTTTTTAAAATCATACCAAAAAGGCAAAATAACTATCCTCAGGTTTGAGAGTAAGCGATGCAAGAAGGAAACTTAAAAGTATTCTCCTAAAAGTGTCTCTTTCTGCACCAGACCCAATTTTACTGGCTGGATAAAAAATGAACAATAAATGTGCTTGAGGCTTGGCTGCAATGACAGCCAAGCCTCTTGTTGCATTTACACTTTCATGAGTCTACTTCACGAGACAGGCAGCGAGCGCGAGGCTAGGTTCCTCGCCGCGTGTGTTGTGAAGGTTCGAATCGAGAGGGACAGATGTTTTTGACCGTTGGGGAGCTGGCTTGCAGCCCCCTCCTGTTGTTGTTTACACTAAAGTACCTTACCATCACGTTCTGGACTGGCGCATCTTGTCATCTCTGTCGCCACCAAGCATATTTTTTCTGCTTTATATGCTCCCCGCTATCAGGGGATCTTATTCCCTTTGCTCTCCTACCCTCTGCAACCCCCCCTCCCTCCACCCTTGCCCAGCACCTGCCCCCAGCTCACGTTTACCAACCGCTAAGAGTAGGTGGTAAATGTGCGCATTTATCCGCTGTAGAGCGGGATTTCATGACCAATTCCACTTGGTAAAATTGGGTCTGCACAGTTGATCCCAATCTGGGAGGATGCACTCATAATTACACAGTGCTGGCCGGGTATTCCCATTTGGCAACAATCATTTCAGCATGCAGAGTTTGCACCTTGCAAAGTACTATACAACTCGAAATCTGGCCCTGGGCGCTGCACAGGGAATGATCAGGGCTTTAAGTGGGCCGGGTCTTGCCGGTGCTCAGCACCGGCAATTCTTAAAAGCGGGTGCCGAGACAGGTCCCTATCAGGCTCTCCATTTTCGGCCTCACTTTCAGACTGGAATTTTTTTTTTATAACTATGCAGCAGTTCACTGTTTTTGATGTAACTTTTCTTTTTTTTTGCAGTTCTATATTGCAAAACTCGAAGTGCTTTACACAAGGAAATATTTTGTAGGCATGGGCGATTAAGTGATTTGCCCAGAAACACAGGACGTTGAGCTTACGCTGAGACTCAAACCTGCTTCCTCAGCTCAAAGTTGGCAGCTCTAGCCATTACTCCACAACCTCTCCCGCAAGAACTAAAGCATTTTCAATATTATATACAATGAAGCCATAGTTGTATGTCCGCATGTAGTATATCTATCTTATGCAACTAACAAGCTTTGACGAAGCCAATAGTCCTGGCTTTTTGTCGGTGTAATGTTACTTGTTGTATTATATAGGTGGAGACAATAACAGAAGCAGCAAAATAGCAGTCGGGCTGCACCTGAAGCTGAGCACATGTTTTTAGCATAAATATTTTGAACCGTGCCCTTAATTAGATCGGCCACGCCCCTTTGAGAGACCCCCCAGTTTTTTCATCCCACTTAAAGCCCTGGGAATGATGAAATGTAAAGCCTTGTTTTCATAAAATCAAAGACCACATAGGCTCAAAACTGTTGCAGGTCTATGCAATATTTGAAGTGGAGGTCTTAAATTTCTTTCTCCAGCACCAAACCTGATTGCTTTTGAAGTATCCCTATCAAAGATATTTTCAGAGTTCTGTGGCCTAGAGGTGAGCAAAATTAATGTAATTTGTTTTTTGCATAATTATTACGAAATTTGGCTAGAATTTCCCAAAATTACGCAAAATGACAACTCAGCAATTAGTGCTATATTTTAGTGGTAACTGTACCCTTGAGTTCATTTTGAATGCTAGAACACATTTTGCGCTAAAGAAATAGCGCAAAAAACTTAACTGCTGCAAACAACAGCTGCTCGTGTTCTGACCATTGTTGTCACGCTCCGGCATCTCATAATACCATAATTTCAGGAATTTTCCGTAACACAGAATTCACAATATTACGCAAGATTATGCTGGCACAATCGCAATTCTGCCCACCCTGCTGTGGGTACCAGTAGCAACTGTAGAGCGGTTGAACTGGGCAACTACTGTAACTTCTCTAAAGCAATCTGAGGATGGGCTATAGTGTGAACAAATCTTGATTTATTGTCTATCAAAAATGATTGATTACTGTCAAAGAACACTTACATATCACGGTGAGTCAATTGACAGCATAAATATAACCGTAAACTCGCTATTTTATATGATTTTACTTCAGTATTCTTTGTTAGTCTTAGTCAAACCCACTATCTCCGTTAAAAGATATGAAAATACTGTTCTGGACCCGAAGTAAACTTTTCACGGCCTTAAAAACACCTCTGATTCTGTTCCTCAGCAGCACGCAGCGTTTTACTTCCTTGTTGAATGACCATAGACGGTTCCCACTTGAGTTTTTAGCATGAATGGCACCGTATCATCATGAGACTGTCATGAGGAAAGCTGCAAACTTTTCATTATAGATAGGATTCATGAATTATAGCTTGCATGGTTTTTTAAGGGTCTATGCAGTGCTTAATTTGAGCAGGTGGTTTCCGGTGCTTGGCACCGGAACTTAATTGTCAACACCAGGACTTATGACAGTTTGCCACATGGAGGCGCTGTATATCTAATTTAGAGATGAGGAGAGCAACAGTTGTTTATTCATTCAATATACAGTAAAAATTACTAATACCTGTGGCCCAAGCCATTGTTATAGCATTGTGGGCCTGGGATAGTCTGAACTGTCACACTTGTAGGAGTGTGATCGTTAGTAGTTATGTTGGTACTGTCATTTGCGGTGTTAGAAGGGGCAATAGGTGTCGCAAGCTGCTGTTGCCTCCTGACAAGGGCCCCGGCACTTATTTTTGTTTTACAAATTAAGCACTGGGTCTATGGTTTGGGGGTCTTCAGCTAAAAGCAGATATTTCAGATATATTAGAGTGGAACATGATTTTTTCTTAAATCTTCAAAAACTTTGCCACTATTTTAAACATGCTCTTGGCAAAAACGTGGTGAAGCGGGAAGTGAAAAGGTTTAAAATAATCGGCTAACTCTTCCGTCATCATGTCACTTGCAAAGAAATAGCCGTTCCAATAGTAAGCTACTGCAAATGTTCATGTTACAAAAAAAAGGCAATGGTTAAATGCCACATACATTCTTGCCACCCTGATGAAAAGTGACTCAAACAATGAGCAAAAACTCTTCATATACTGAGTGCGAAATTCTTGTGACCTGTTCAGCTTCAAAAAATGCCTACTCAGCGTTTAGAAAATTACTCTCCCAGTAATTCAAGGTTGTTATAACCCTGGCATCCCTTCAGTATTCTTTCCGTGTGCCATTCAGAAGTAGCTGTATGATCTAATGAATATTGACTTACCCCGTGCTGTTTTCATAGCGCATGCGTACACTCATATTTCAACAGCCACAATTATTCAAATTTTTGCTCATTTTCAGTTTGCACTTGCATGACCACGTCAGCAAGTACTGCGTGCTTGTAGGCACACTTCAAGGACATAGCAATCAATCAATAGCAACAGGAATGCGGTGGGAGCAGGGGCACTGGAGTCCAGGGGAATGAGGGGGTGCATTGAGCAGGGCCGGACTGGGAACTGAAACTGGCCCTGGCAAACTGCTCAGCCGGCCCCCAGAGGGGGTGGGAGGGGGGTGGCTGAGCTGTTTTTTAGGGCCGGTTACGTGCGTTTTTTTACAGGGGGTAGATATTGCCGACCCCGGTAACAAAAACGGTCCCCCAGGGGCTCAAAAACGGCCCCCACCCTTGCGGCCTACCGGGGAAACGCCCAGCTCCCGCTACGGCCAGTCTGGCCCTGGCATTGAGCCCCAATTATAAATGCCATCATCTACCAACTGTTGGATGGCGGTTCAATTTTCCATGATTACGTTGGAGCCATTGACATTATGCCAATGGAACACTTCTTGGAGCATTGTTGTATGTAGTGGCAAGAGAGCTTTGCGTCCATAATGTGCTACAGCGTGCAACTCGATGCCCCCTCACTGAAACGGCTCCCAAGGAGATAGACAACTGCCATTAGTGTCCCCGCAAGTATCTTCTTGCTAAGGTAACCTTTCCAATACCGCAAGCCTGATTGACAGCTCTGTTTGAAAGCTAAAGTGCGCTTCTGCACCCTGCTCCCCTGAGCCAAGTAAAATTGTGCTAGCTGTTGTGAACTAGTCTAGGGACTCATAAGACCTTAACTCTAAGCATGTTCCATTGAACTCACTCTCTAAGTAACTTATTGCATAATTGTGTTTTTCCCATTGACCGCAACATTAATGTTTTCACATTGAAAAGTACTGATTTATTTAATGCTTTAAAATTGATAACTCTGGTTATACTGTGTGTATTGATTTCATTTAGGTGTCTAAAAATATATAAAAATCAAAGCTATATTTATAAATTGGTGTCAGATTTCTCTTGAGTCGTGTCAATTACTTATCGTCCATGTTGGTGATGTGAAAAGCTTAACACATGTTCTTCTAAGTCATCTGTCTGCTCCTTGCCACTCTACCAGGACTAGGAGAAGGTGTACTGAGAGAGTACCCAGGGTCCATCTTTGTGTTTTGTGCTAGAATTACATGGTGAGGCACCCCTGCCATATCCCATAATACTTTTACCTTGCAACAGGGTTGAGCACAACTTAATTTGGGGTTTGCTTGTGACTTCACCCTGACAAGGATTGTGGTTCCTGCATGAGTAGGATTTCACCCCCTCAACCAGTAACCCCATTTCCTACAAGTCTTTTAACATATATGATTTTATTTATAAGCATGTAATGTTTTCATAGTACTAACATAGCTGGAAGGCAGGGGAGTGGTGTATAGAAACAAAGGCTTAGAGACAATCAGAGTGAATGTAGGCAAGGTACTGGGTTCTGACAAGGGTGTGTTCTCATGTAGTGATTTTTAAAGAATTGTGTCTTCAGGTTGTTATGAAATTGTAGAAGGATATGGGCTGCCACGATGGATAGGGTAATGACTTTCAAGATTCAGTGTGCATAGATGGGGAGGCCACAGGAAATGGTGAGCTTGCGAGACAGATAAGCAGGATGCGGGTTCTGATGGATTTATTGATGATGCAGCTGGTCTTGAAGGGGATGTGGGCCAGCAAGGTGAGCCCATGCAGTTTAATTAGGGTGGGAGGGATATAGTCATATTTTTCAAAAACCTTGCAATCATACATATGTGAGAGCATGAGGGGGCTTGAGCAACAGTTGTTTTCTGGAAGTAACTTTTTTGTTTTCTATAGCAACGATGGCCACTAACAAGTATCCTTCGTTTTCCTGGTGATGTGCCCTTGAGAGTAAGGTCGGTGTCCCAGTGGCGTAACATATCCCCCCGCAGCCCCTGCGGTGTGGGGGGGGGGCAAGCTCCAGGGGGCCCCCTCAGCACAGTACCCTGGCCGGAGAGCTCCTGATTGAGACCGGAGGGGGCCCCTCCACGTACCTTGCAGGGGGGACCCGTCAAGTTTCGTTACGCCACTGCGGTGTCCAGGGTGAATCTGAGTTACTTGTGTTGGTCTCAGGTTGGGCATTAAATCTGTCCAGGTTGATGTCAATGAGCCAGGTTTGGACTAGTTATTGCTAGTTATTTTTGAGAATTTAGTTTAGGTGAGGTTATGGTTCAAGTTCATACTGGACATCCAAGTTTAGATGAGGTGCAGACGTCGCTGGAGATGTTGGACGCCTAGAGACTTTTTATTTTCAGCATATGACTTCTGATATGTGCTGCAGTGTATTGCATGGTAATACATATTATTTGTATTCCTATTATTCTGATTACTGGCGGCAGTGCTACAAAAATCCGATTGAATTTGGCGCTAATGCGAGAATTGCAAAATGGTGTCCCAATAAAGAGGAAGCACAGAAGGAAAATGCCCTTGCTTTCTAATACATTATACGCTATAAATTGCTGATGAATAGATCTCGTCTTCCCTGTGAGATCACATTTTCTATGATCACAATGTGTGCTGCATCTCATAACGGTATTTACTGCGCAGTTAGGGATGTTTGCTCCGCTTGAAGTCTTCAGATGTTGAATTTTTCGCAGTCCGCATCCAGATGGCAAATGAATTACATTTTTAAATACTTGCCTGCAGGCTTCAAACCCTGTATTTCTCCATTTGTGTTCCGCAGCTTTCCCTTGAGTCTGTTCTCGGTTTACGTTGTATATTATGAGTTGCTATATATAAAATCCCGCCCTGAGGAAGTCAGTTGTTGATTTGATCATTATACATTTTTCCTCCCCATCAGCTCCAAGTCTAGTAGTTATGTGCGTCGTTTGAATAAATAATGTATTGTAATGGATCAGAGAAGGAGCCAGTAGGGAACAACGCTGAGTTAACCAAATAAGCCCACCCGTGACGTATTTCCAATGTATTTATTCTCTAGTGATTGTTGCTACAACGCAGAGCAAAGAAGGGTTTAGTCCACTTCAAAGCACTGTACAGCCGCAGGGGTTGGTCGAGTAAGCGAACAAATCTGTACAATCCCAACCAGTTTATTGAGCTGGGGAACCGGGTTCGAGTCTCGGCAACGACGCTCAACATCCTGTGATTCTGGGCAAATCACTAAATCTCACGTGCCTAACAAAAATGAATGTAACGAAACTGGTGCTAATGTAAAGCGCTCTGATACCCGATGTCTCGGGTCAAGTTAGTGCTACATAAAACTCTAAAAAAAAAAATTTTAAAAAGAGAAATTACCAGAAATGTCAACAAATCTCTAAAAAAAAACGCAGTAATGCACAGCAGATGTATTTGCCGTGTCATGGGGGCATTTTAAAAACAAAGGGGCATATTAGCAAGAACCTCGTTAAAATTATCGCCGTTTTAGCGGCAGGAAACTGCCGCTAAAACGGCGATAATGGGCTTAATAATATGCGTTATAGAATTCCAATAGAAGCCCAGGTTAGATGTGCAGGACATCTAACCTGGGCTTCTATTGGAATTCTATAACGCATATTAACAAGCCCATTATCGCCGTTTTAGCGGCAGTTTCCTGCCGCTAAAACTGCGATAATTTTATCGCCGGTCTTGCTAATATGCCCCAAAATCACCACAGGATACGATACTTTTCAGTCGCCTAATCCAGCTTCCCAAACAACCTCACTTGAGGTCACCAAGCTTCTTTCGTGGCACACACAGAGACCGCGTCAAGGACCTACTAAAAAATATTAGCTGTAAGTGTGAGAGACAAAGAAAGCCAGCTCAAGGCCAGGCTAACACGTCACAATGGAAAGTGTATGAGTCAATCCTGTTATGTTTCTTCTTCGCCTAGGACCTAATTCACAAAGATTTTGATTTCACTTGCTCTCGAACTACTTTTGAATTCCAGGAGTAAGCCAGTTTACTAAAAGGGCATTGCGAGTTGGAAATGGCTTTCCATCTCATAAGATACACTGTTTGTCACATTGCTGTCGAAAGTAAGACTCACATTAATGGAGCGTCCCTCTTTTTCTTTCGAATCACAATGATGTGCATTAATATAACCTTATAGCCCGCTGCCGAGGGCCATACCAGTTGTTAAAGGCCCTGATCCCGAGTTATAGGCCCGAGCCGCAGGCGAGGGCCTATAACGAGGGAGAGGGCCTTTAACAACTGGTATAGCCTGAGGCAGAAGTGCTATAAGGCTATTAGAACATTCTACCCACTAAGGGTAGAATGTTCTAAATTAAAAATGGAGAAACAAAAAGACAAACATTGGAATGTTGGAGTGCTGGGCTTATACCAACCATTATAAGCCCAGAGCTACTCCATTGTCTTCAATGGAGCTCCCAACATTCCAATGTTCTAATCTTTTTTAACAGCAATTTCGGTCATAAACCTTTGTTTGGCTACAGACACTCGAAAGGGATTAGTGACCAATTGTAAAGTGGAAGCTGTCTCTGAGGGACCGCTGACACTTTGTTAATGTGAGCTGTTGGCATTTGGAGGTGCAGGCAGGGACGTATCTTCAGGGCGGGTGGGCAGTGGCGGCCGCCACAAACAAAAGGTGGTGGTTAGGGTGGAGGGATCGCAGGAGGGGTAGTGCAGGGGGTTCACGCAGTGGGGGTTGTTTGTAATAGTATTTTTTTTTTTTAAACAGAACTTACCTAAAGCGGCCGCCCGCCTTACGCATTGCGTCACACCTCCTGTCCTCTTCCTGGTCCCAGCAGCCCCATGGACATACTCTCATCCAATCCCCATGCTGCAGAGCAGCGCAGGGATTGGCCTAAGCAGGCTTGTTAGAAACGGGGTAGCGTGGTGCGGAGCGGGAAGGCTAAACCAGGAGGAATTGTGTAAAGCATCCGCGCAGCACACACAGGCGACACACCAGGCACACTACAAACGGGAGACCACACCAGTTTGAGTAAGAAAAATAACATTTGTATTATGCAACAGCATAGCAGGTGGTAACCACAGTAGTCAACACGGCGCCAACCGGCACCCGGTAGATATAAACAGTGGGGACTATTTACAGTGCAGCGCCAATCGGGCCGCTGCCAGAACCAACATAAGCACAGGAATAAATGAAAGTCCATAAGCAACAATATTAGGCGCACAATCCTCCTTAACATGAAGGCATAAACCTGGGGCATCTAAACAACGCTTTATGCATCACATCAGGCCCCCACTCAAGTTTAGCATCAGGCGTAACCTACGCCTAAAGTATCATTGGTGCATAACCATCAGCAATGTACACCCTAGGAAAAAGCATTGGGCACATTAGCACAAATCATGTGAGCATTAGACATACGAATAAAGCACCATTGCCGTAGCCTGCAAGCATGAGCCTGAACCACGTTGGCATGAAAGCATTAAACATGCACAATAGGCATAATCACATGCATTAGGCATCCTTGTGGGCATGAACATTAGGCGGAACGCCAACAGCATCGGGCATACACATGAAGCCTAGAATGAAAACATCCGGTCAGGCATATAAACACACTATGCGCATGAAGGCATACATCAGCAGTGGGCATCATCCTCAGTGTAGGAGCATTAGGCGTTATCATTAGGCATCACTCCCATTAGCATAAACCCAGGGGGCATCTCAATAGCACCTTATGCATAACCATACTACCAGGGGGCATAAGCCACATTAGCCGCATGAGGTATGGCACATGAGGCCTTCCCATAACCTTAGCAGGGCGCCCCTTAGAACACAATAGGCCTAAAATCAGCACTGCAAACTTGAGGGAAAAGCATTAGGTATCATCCTAGGTACAAATGCATCGTACAACCCTATTCTGCAATAAATCACTTGGGGCAATAGGCCTCGCCAGCATAAACCCCGGTCGCCCCAATCGGGGGCACAACACTCTGAAACTGGGCCCAGGCCAACTGGCCTCTCTCAGGGGCTCAGAAGCCCTATGTCCCGTAAAGTCAGGGCAGCGAAAACAAAGGTGCGCAAAGCGCTAGGGCAGGAGGGTCTCTCACTCCTCTCTCTGTTCTCCTGGGTAATCCAATGCCCCCAAAAGAATACTGGCACCGGGGGCGGGCACCGACAATGTGCCCCGACACCCCCCAACCACGGGATGACTGAGCCCCACTCACCACCGCGGGGTAATTGAAATATAGCGCTTAGACAGCACAGCACAGCTGCAGGCGCCAGCTCCTCTTCCCCTGGCACCTTGAATATAGCGCTTAGACAGCACAGCGCTGCAGGCGTCAGCTCCTCTTCCCCGTGCACCTTGAATATAGCGCTTAGACAGCACAGCACAGAGCTGCAGGCGCCAGCTCCTCTTCCCCTGGCACCTTGAATATAGCGCTTAGACAGCACAGCGCTGCAGGCGTCCGCTCCTCTTCCCCGGGCACCTTGAACATAGCGCTTAGACAGCACAGCGCTGCAGGCGTCAGCTCCTCACTCCTGGCACTTTAGATGTAGCGCTTTGGAATCACAGCGCTGCAGGCATCAGCTCCTCACTCCTGGCACTTTAGATGTAGCGCTTGCGATGGGTTCGGTCCCACCAGCTTCAGGGACAGCAGATAGCGAACCTCTTCTGGTAATCACGCAAATAGTCCCACTAGGCGCTAGAGTGCAGGCAGAGCAGCACAGGCACTTCAACTCTAGAAATATAGCGCTCTCGCAGCGCAGCGCTGCAGGTGTCAGCTCCTTACCTCCTGGGCAGTAAGATATAGCGCTCACCAGGTGCTGGGCTTAGGAGGAGAGCAGGCAGGCAATACTGGGCAAGATCAGCAGGCAGTGGGTACTCATCAGAACAGGACAGCAGCTCCTAGAAGCAGTCATCTCCCATAAAGTGGCACTCCTCCTGACACAGCAGTCTTCACTCCAGTAAAGGGCTCTCACTGGCCCTGTGGACAGCGGAGGGGGTGCAGATGGGCACAGGGGCCAGCACACAGGCCCAATGTGGCGGTACCTCCTGGCAGAGTGTCCCCTCTCATTCAAGTCCACGCTCAGTCTGAGCACATGGGGGCACAGCCCCCCCTCACCCCACCTACCAGAAAGGGCTGGAAGCTTCTGGAAGGTTCCCTGGGAAACCGGTCCCAACTGGTTTAGGGGGAGGTGTAGAGCACCCTGTCTGCCAGACTTCCCTCCAAAAGCTGGGGCTGGGTGACAGACAACTAGACCGGCAACCCACCTCAGGCAGGCGGCACAAGCAGACAGAAACGACGTCCATTTTAAAAGTAACATTGCTTTACAACAGTACAAATAAATCTGCGCACGCCATTGTGCAGTAGGTATTATTTCACACATGGTAAAAAGGCTAGGGGGAAAAGCGAAAGATTTTAGGACAATAAGGGCCAAGTCCAACTCAACCCCCTCCCAGCCAAAAGCCAGGGTAGACCGATCAATGCCTTGATGGGCTTCCCTGCTTACGGCGAGAGAACTTGGACGCGGGCCCACAACTGCAGGGGCACCCGCAGGTTCTCCGCCACTCTGGAACCAGATGGTTCCCTCTCTCAAACCACCCTGGACCAACTAAGCCACCCCACTGGTGCTCCCTAGTTGGCTGCAGCCAGGACCGGGCCCTAGGCCATCCAGATGTGCTTGGCCCTGGCTGTCTCACAGAGTGGGGGGCAGTAGCCCCAGGCCCGTAGTACCCTTTGACCACTCTCCCTTTCCTCCGTGCAGTCCCAAACTGCCAATGGTCTTCCCACCTAGGGACCACATTCTCACACTGTCCACCAGGTAGGGGCGAGGCTCTCCTCCCCCTACCTCTCCTTCTGGGGTTCCGCCCTCTCCTCCTATGCGGGGCACCCTCAGAACACCACTCTCTCACTCTTCCAGGGCCGTGACCCTGCAACCGCTCCCCCAACCCAGGGTCTAAACCCTTAGGTTGCACCGGTGCCAGAGGCGAGTCCTCCCTCCCTCTGCACCCCCTCCCAGAGTTCTGCACCCTCCCAACTGGAGTAGCACCCCTGGAAGACAACTCCGGGGGGACACTGCTTACAGACGTCCCTCCCGCCAGGTCAGGCAATACCTGAACCGGGCCTCCCAACCCAGGATCGAAGCCCTGTGGCTGAGCCGGTGCCAGAGGCGAGTCCTTCCTCCCTCGGCACCCCCTTCCAGAGTTCCGCACCCTCCCACCTGGAGAAGTACCCCTGGAAGTGAAACCGGTAGGGACCTTGATTACAAGTGCCCCTCCCTCCAGGTCAGGCAGCCCCTGAACCTGGCACCCCAGCCCAGGATCTAAACCCTGTGGCTGGGCAGACCCCAGAACCCCTGGAGCTCTGAATACCGACGCCCCGGGTTCTCCTGACACTGGGGGATCCCCTTCCATGGACGGCCCATCGGGACAGCCTAGGCTCCCAACCTGGGGTTCCCTTATGGAACTCTCCAGGCCCTGAGACTGCGGTTGGGGCACCTCGGGACACCTCCCCGTCTCACTCCTTCCTGTAGATAGGATGTGAGGCCCTACAACCCTCTCACTATCCTGGGACCTAGCTGGGCTATTCTCCACCTCTCCCACCTCGCTGGGTTGGAAGATCCCTGCACCACCCCTTTCAGGATCACTCCCCAATGCCCTCTCAGACTCTCTGGCACTCACCCAAAGGTCTGCCTCCTGTGCAAGCTCCCTGGGGTCGGAGAGCCCACACTGCAACAGGTGGTGGCGCAACCTGGGAAAACAACTCTTGAGCACATGCTCCCTGATGATCAGGTGGAACAGCCCTTCCCCATCTGTCACAGCGCCACACACCATCCACTGCTCCAGTGCGGTCCAACACACGTCCACATACTCCCCCCAAGACTGATGGGACAGTTTCTTGACGCCCCTAAATTCCAACCTGCCCCCCTCCTCCTGGGGATCAGGCACCATCTTCCGGGCTCCGGGAGTGGGACTTCCTGCACTGGCTTCACTCTCACTGCCACCACTGGATCCCACCCTCACTGGTGAATCCAGACCACAGACACCACTCTCAGGGGACAACCTACCCCCCTGAGCTAGTCTCTCCCTGGCGAAGGCCCTCTCCGCCTCAGCCATTCTCTCCTGTGCTAGGACCCTCTCGGTCTCTAGCCTCTTTTCTTCAACTCTCAGCTGCGCTAGCACCACTCTGAGCCTTTCCAGCGCCAGCTGATGCTCCCTTTCTTCCCTCCTATCTACCCACTCTTCTGGGGACAGGGAAAGGGGTGGGGCAGTGCCCTTGGGGCTGGACCCAGCACGGGACTCCCTCTCTATGGTGTCCTCATTCGCTACCGGTGTCTCTGCCCTAACATCCTCTTCCTCCTCAAAGTCACCCCCCTCCAGAGTTATGGACTGGGACCCCTCACTCTCAGAGTCCTCCTCACGGTCTCTACCAAATCCATCCCTTAAATATGCGGAGGGGTAATCGGAAAGGTCCCCGCAGGGCTCTAAGGGTTCCCCCCTTCTCAGGGCCTCATAGAGGAACAACTTCCTGTGGGTGTTGCCTACTGTGGGTATCCCTCTCTCTCGGCAGAGGTCTATCACCTCCTGCTCAGTGTACTCCCCCAGGCAATCCTCGTCGTAGGTTAACCCCATCCTGGTGAGATACCCTCGGGATACACCACCCACAGTGCAACAGGGAGACACAATCCCCTCAACAACACTTCCAGGAGGAAATACAGTCAGCAAAACAGTCCCCAAATCTGTGGTTACTCTCAAGTGCACCCTTTGTAGTGCAACCAGTTGCCGCTGTGGTACTGCGCAAACACAAGTCCTATCCCACCGCTGAGCACCAATGTTAGAAACGGGGTAGCGTGGTGCGGAGCGGGAAGGCTAAACCAGGAGGAATTGTGTAAAGCATCCGCGCAGCACACACAGGCGGCACACCAGGCACACTACAAACGGGAGACCACACCAGTTTGAGTAAGAAAAATAACATTTGTATTATGCAACAGCATAGCAGGTGGTAACCACAGTAGTCAACACAGCGCCAACCGGCACCCGGTAGATATAAACAGTGGGGACTATTTACAGTGCAGCGCCAATCGGGCCGCTGCCAGAACCAACATAAGCACAGGAATAAATGAAAGTCCATAAGCAACAATATTAGGCGCACAATCCTCCTTAACATGAAGGCATAAACCTGGGGCATCTAAACAATGCTTTATGCATCACATCAGGCCCCCACTCAAGTTTAGCATCAGGCGTAACCTACGCCTAAAGTATCATTGGTGCATAACCATCAGCAATGTACACCCTAGGAAAAAGCATTGGGCACATTAGCACAAATCATGTGAGCATTAGACATACGAATAAAGCACCATTGCCGTAGCCTGCAAGCATGAGCCTGAACTACGTTGGCATGAAAGCATTAAACATGCACAATAGGCATAATCACATGCATTAGGCATCCTTGTGGGCATGAACATTAGGCGGAACGCCAACAGCATCGGGCATACACATGAAGCCTAGAATGAAAACATCCGGTCAGGCATATAAACACACTATGCACATGAAGGCATACATCAGCAGTGGGCATCATCCTCAGTGTAGGAGCATTAGGCGTTATCATTAGGCATCACTCCCATTAGCATAAACCCAGGGGGCATCTCAATAGCACCTTATGCATAACCATACTACCAGGGGGCATAAGCCACATTAGCCGCATGAGGTATGGCACATGAGGCCTTCCCATAACCTTAGCAGGGCGCCCTTAGAACACAATAGGCCTAAAATCAGCACTGCAAACTTGAGGGAAAAGCATTAGGTATCATCCTAGGTACAAATGCATCGTACAACCCTATTCTGCAATAAATCACTTGGGGCAATAGGCCTCACCAGCATAAACCCCGGTCGCCCCAATCGGGGGCACAACACTCTGAAACTGGGCCCAGGCCAACTGGCCTCTCTCAGGGGCTCAGAAGCCCTATGTCCCGTAAAGTCAGGGCAGCGAAAACAAAGGTGCGCAAAGCGCTAGGGCAGGAGGGTCTCTCACTCCTCTCTCTGTTCTCCTGGGTAATCCAATGCCCTCAAAAGAATACTGGCACCGGGGGCGGGCACCGGCAATGTGCCCCGACACACCCCCCAACCACGGGATGACTGAGCCCCACTCACCACCGCGGGGTAATTGAAATATAGCGCTTAGACAGCACAGCGCTGCAGGCGCCAGCTCCTCTTCCCCTGGCACCTTGAATATAGCGCTTAGACAGCACAGCGCTGCAGGCGTCAGCTCCTCTTCCCCGTGCACCTTGAATATAGCGCTTAGGCAGCACAGCACAGAGCTGCAGGCGCCAGCTCCTCTTCCCCTGGCACCTTGAATATAGCTCTTAGACAGCACAGCGCTGCAGGCGTCCGCTCCTCTTCCCCGGGCACCTTGAACATAGCGCTTAGACAGCACAGCGCTGCAGGCATCAGCTCCTCACTCCTGGCACTTTAGATGTAGCGCTTGCGATGGGTTCGGTCCCACCAGCTTCAGGGACAGCAGATAGCGCACCTCTTCTGGTAATCACGCAAATAGTCCCACTAGGCGCTAGAGTGCAGGCAGAGCAGCACAGGCACTTCAACTCTAGAAATATAGCGCTCTCGCAGCGCAGCGCTGCAGGTGTCAGCTCCTTACCTCCTGGGCAGTAAGATATAGCGCTCACCAGGTGCTGGGCTTAGGAGAGCAGGCAGGCAATACTGGGCAAGATCAGCAGGCAGTGGGTACTCATCAGAACAGGACAGCAGCTCCTAGAAGCAGTCATCTCCCATAAAGTGGCACTCCTCCTGACACAGCAGTCTTCACTCCAGTAAAGGGCTCTCACTGGCCCTGTGGACCGGCAACCCACCTCAGGCAGGCGGCACAAGCAGACAGAAATGGCGTCCATTTTAAAAGTAACATTGCTTTACAACAGTACAAATAAATCTGCGCACGCCATTGTGCAGTAGGTATTATTTCACACATGGTAAAAAGGCTAGGGGGGAAAAGCGAAAGATTTTAGGACAATAAGGGCCAAGTCCAACAAGGCTGGAAAGAGGCTCCGCCCAGACCAGGGAGTCTGTGGGGTTTCTCCAGCCCAGCTGTTCAATGCAGCCGGGCTGGAGAAACCTAAGTGCGCATGTGTGTTTGGCCGACCTGAGATGACCGGCCAACACACATATGCACACTTAGGGAGTACACATAGCACTCCTCCTCCCCCTCCCATGCCTCAGCCCGCCCTTCCCTACAGCACTGGCTCAGAGTCGGCAAATGAAAAATAAAATGATGCTAAAATATCATTTTATTTTTCATTTGCTGGCTCTGAGCCAGGCAGTGTGGCGACGTTCCTCCGCCATTGCGGAGGAGCCGCTGCTGGGGGAGGGTGTTTATGATGGAACACCCCCCCAATAAGAGTTCAGTCCGGTCACACAGCCGTTAACTGCCGGTCTGGTTGTTCGTGCAGGCAGGGCTGGGACCCCAGTGACCCCACACGCAAGGACAGGCAGAGTTACACTCCATATCAGTTTTCACAGAGGAGGTGGGGTGTTAATGAGACTCCGAGTCCCTGCAGTAGTCCTGATTGTTCCTATTTTGGGCCTGCGGCTCGGGTACTCATGCCCGTGGACGTCGGGTTTGTGGGCCACATGTCTTTAGCGCTTGCTTTGAAGCAGACAGAATCCCCACATGGCAGCTGCTTTCTGGCAAACTACCTGTCTCCACTAGAGAAGCGATCATCATTCCTTTGCTAAAGCCGGGCAGGCAGGCATGGGATAAAACTGCGTACCGCCCCTTATCCATGCTCAATCTCGATTATAAAATATTAAGTAAAATTTTAGCCTCCCGTTTGCTCCCTCACATGACCACCCTTATACATAACGACCAATCCGGGTTCATCCCCACTAGAAACACAGCGCTCAATATCAGAAGGCTCATGCGCATCCTGGAAGCAGATACTTACCACGTGGATGCTGCTACGATATTTGCAGTGGACATAGAAAAAGCCTTCGACAGTCTGGAGTGGGCTTTCCTATTCCATGTGATGCGGAAAATGGGGCTCGGCTCTGGCTTCGTGAGCTGGTCGGCTCTTTTATACACTGACTCCACTGCCAGAATTAAAACTGGGGGCTAATCTCAGACGCTTGCAGGGTGGGGCGGGGCACGAGACAGGGTTGTCCCCTCTCCCCACTGTTATTTGCTCTGGCGATGGAGCCCTTAGCAGCACATGCCAGATCGGGGCGGGCATATCGAGGGCTCGACGTAAATGAACAGGTTCATCATATTGCATTATATGCTGACGACCTTTTGCTTTTCCTCGCTGACTCGGGAACGGAACTCTTGGGGGCGAAAAACCTACTCCACGCTCTCAGCAGAGTAGCGGGATTGAAGGTGAACTGGTCGAAATCTTGCCTGTTCCCGGCGCGTGGGGATAGGGTAGGTCCACAGCACACAGAGGGTGTGAACTGGGAAGACAGATGTCTACCCTACCTGGGCACACATATTTACCACAAACAGGAGGACATTCTTGAGGGTAATATTGGGAAGGCCATCAGAGGGGCAAAAGCCAACTTCGAATTCTGGGGTTCTTTGCCGCTGTCAGTAGCGGGCTGTGTGGCCCTACTTAAAATGATAACCCTCCCGAGGCTCTTATATTACTTTGGGACCTTACCGATCTGGATCCCGGCAATGTACTTCAAGCAGCTTCGTTCAATGGTCACAGCCTTCCTTTGGGGCAAGGGCAGACGCAGGGTGGCGCTCAGTACACTCATGCGACCAAGAGCAGAGGGCGGCCTGGAGGTCCCAGACTATGAGACCTATTACTTGGCAGCACAATTTCAATGGCTCACACAGTGGGTGGCGAGGGCCACTAGGGGAGATGTTGAGCGCAGGGAGGACTTGGGGCCCCTATTGTTGCTGTCCCGCATTATTCTGCGGCTCCCGGTCAACACCACGACCCTCACCCTGGAACTTACCACGGCACGAAAATGCTGGAACAGATATTTGCGAAGAGCCTCTATTAAATGCCCCTACGCGCCTTAAATACCATTGATAATGTGCAGGGCCCTGCCACATGGTGGCAATTGGCAGAGATTGGAGACTTGGGCGGAACAGGGGCTGACTACCATAGGGGACCTATATGAGGAGGGAGCCATGATCCCGTTTAATGATCTGCAAACCCGCTTTGACTTACCCAGGGGTGATTTCCTACAGTACACGGCCCTCACTGCGGCTATCAGGAAGCACTGGGGTAGGGGACTTACAGAACCACCAACTTCCATGGGCTGCCTATACGTAGTGTTGGCAGCAGGCACTTTTAAAGCAGTGACGTGCCTCTATAGACGCATGATGCTGGAATCCTTACTCCCCCTGTCTGTCCTGAAGCTCAAATGGGAAGCTGATATAGGGGGGACATCCCGGATAAGGCGTGGGGAGAGCTAGTGGAGAGAGCCTGGAAGAGCATGAGGAATGCAAGGTTTCAGTTAGTGCACTGCCATATTTTACATAGAGCATACCTTACCCCAGCAAAACTACACACATATTTCCCGGCCCAGTCAGCGGCCTGCCCAAGATGTAACGCAGAAAGCGCATATTTTAAACACATGTTATGGGATTGCCCGTTCCTCGACAGTTATTGGGAGGAGGTATCGACAATATTGTCAGACCTCACTGATAGAGAGCTGGATCCAACAATGGTTCACTGTATTTTACACTGGTTCCCCCACACGTCAAAGAACAAAATTACTAGCAAATTTATAGATCTGGGTCTGCTCCTGGCCAAAAGGAGCATCACCACCCATTGGAAGGCGAAACAGGGCCCTAGCATAGCAAAGTGGAAAGCAGAATTCCAAAAGTGGGCAGAGTGTGAGGGATTGATTAGGTTACAAATAGCGAAACGAACCGAGAGTGAAAAGGCCCTGGAACGGGCGAGAGCTTGGGAAGCACTCGTTGTGGCACTCAAATCTCCCGAAGCAGATGGGGATGACGCATCTGTAGGTGACCCTGTGGCAGCTATGGACTAACGCATAGGCAGCTCTAAGACCACCTCGATCTGTAGTCTCACGTTTAGCAGTGGTGCTAGACAAGCAAGCCAGATAACCCTCAGCTGCAGCAGCCTCCTATTCAAATAAGTCGTCCCACTGAGATAACAGTTCTACTGGCCTCTTGCAGCCTGCACTTAAGTGACACGCCTGGGGGGGTAGTGCGGGAGGAAGGGTGGGGGTTAGTTGGGGATGGGAATTTCCAATGGTTGCAAATACTTATCGTGATGACTGTATGCAGTGCCTGAAAAGTTGGCATGGACATCATATGGTGCCTCAACTGTGCCTTAAATAACCTGATTTACACTTTGACTTTACTACCTATCTGGGGTATGTAACCGGAACCCCTTTTTGGATGTATGGAAAATCAATAAAAAATGTGTTTAAAAAAAAAAAATGGCAGCTGCTATCCTTGGGCTCTCTGGGAGTGCCACCCGATCATTCCTGTGATTCAGGCAGTAAGGTGGGCTTTATGGGGGTGTCGGGGACAGTGCCAAACTGAGCACACCATTGATCCAGAGACAGATACATTTTAGTTCTACATATTACCAATACTTTGCTTTTGTTAAAGTGCTTTATGCCTTCAGCAGTGACATTCTGAATAGCTGTATTAGTGCCCTATGATGTGATGTAGTTCAGGTGGATAATACTCACATTGGAGGCGGAAAATTTTGTGTATAATTCGTGGGTACCTGCTTTATTTGGTTGGTGGGTTAATGCACCTGCTGTAGCCCATTGAATGTAATATAACACATTTGTACTCTATGTAAGGTATCAACCCTACCTACAACATTTGAGGCACCAGTATTCTGTTCCTGGTGTAGCTGATGAGGCCTATGTAAAATGTACCTTCAGCCGGTGAGGTACGATGTATTGTAGCTTTAGTCTGAGGTGGCAGCGCCCTGTATTTGCAATGTTGTGGCTCTGTAAACTGTGCTTCATGTATATAACTCCAAGAAGCGTATGCACTTTATGTACAGCCTGTAAGATGCCTGTATATATAAGATGCCTGTATACCACTTGCATGTTTTTATGACCACACCATATGAGGTCCCTCTACAATGCACCTGTACAGAGTACTTTTAAACTCTCCTTGCCGCCTGTCCGTTTGGTAGGCTGAAGTGCCTAATTGTCTGTATATGTCTCCCTGGCACTACACTCGGTCATTGGGGCATCGCTCCCCAACTTCTGCTGGTCTCACATTGCTCAGCACAGACGGAGCAGCCAGGGCAAGCTCTACTACCCAGAAATGACCATGCGCAGACAAGAAGCCCTCTACATCAAACCCTCTAGCCTGAAAAAACCTAGGCAGAAAGGAAAATTCTGTACAGACTTGGCTTTTTGTTCTGGACACACAAAGTATTTCCATGAACACATCATAGGGAAAACTTTGGTTCATCTCTAACTAACTCTGTTCTTATAGTGTCCTTTGCAACATACTTGTACTCCAACCTGGAACAAGGTACTGCCTCAGGGGCAGCTCCTCCGTTTGAGCAGAGGAGCGTGACCCCACTTAAAAATCCCCCCAAAGTCGAGAGATGAAAAATTACGTGTTTATTCATTACTATTTTATTGTTCATCCTCCTGTCCTGAACCAAGCATCAGGATGAGGGCGGGGGCGCTGCTGAATAACAGCAGCAGGGAGGAGAGTGGACAGTATATGCATTTATAAAAAGTGCACATGTCCGTTGGCCGGCCGTCTTGAGATGGCCAGCCAGACATGCGAACTTTGAAACCTCTAACCCAGCTGTTTTAAAACAGCTGGGATACAGTAAGTGCAGGCCTCCAGGGTGCTGGGGACTACCGAGTGAGGCCACTCCCTCCAATCAGGTTGCTGTTGTCACAGCATGAAAGCAGCATAAGGATTGGTCTAGGGAGTTTCCTGGTGGTAGCCAAGCTCCAGTCGCTAGAGGTCCGGAGCAGGAGGACTTGTCATAAGGTAACTTTATTTAAAATATATTTTAAGTTTATTTTCATTTGCGTGCCTGCTTATTTTTATATTTTTTAATTTTCTTTGAGCGTGTGCACCTGCCCGCCTGCCCCCCGCTGATGTCAGGCGCCACTGTACTGCTTGCTTCCAGGAGACCCTGATAAGCGAACTTGTGCTGTTAACCCTAATCAGCTGAATTATTTCACCCCATCTTCTCTATGCCCTATACGCAATAATGAAGGGTCCCTGCCACCAAAATGACCATGTTGCTGCCTGCTCTTTTACCATGTTACAAAATGAGGCACATTTTAGGCCAAAGTGAAAGTGTGGCACTGACAGCAGAGTAATGGAAAGCTCTTTGTGCAGTGACTGCAGATGTGTGGGCAGATTTGGTTTAGTGTACTGTCTACAAATGTAGGTTCAAGTACAGGCAGTCTTAATGGGCCAATTATCATTGGGTTGGGCTCTGGTGTCTGTGCCATTATACCTCTTTGGCCACCCTTGCTGCTTATTGCTGGCTTCTTCTAGTCCTTGTTGCTGTATGGCTTACGATTTCCTATGAATGCAGAATTTTTTATATCATGGAATGAGTATTGTCACTGAAAATGGTTTTCACATTTATCACTAAACACTAAGAGAGGGGGACAGGGAGCGTTAAAGAAAAGGTAGGTCCAGTACCATTGCTCCCAAGAACTGATATGTACTCACTGGTTGGAAACTGTTCCTAAAAGAGAAAGATATAACCTACTAGGTTACATAGAACAGAAGTTAGAAAATAGTCTCTATATGTGCTCCCAGTCTGATGAAGAAGGGGGAATTTCTCCTTTAGAAATTAGTGCCCTCACACACTCTTGCAAGTGTCATGCTTCATCATCGGGCTTTGCTCCTCGTGGGGGTGGCGCTGCTGTCCTCCATGGGCCCCGCGAGAGGGCTCTTTGTCGGAGATCTTTTAGGAGACGCCGCAGTTGTGCATGTGGGTGTGTGGGCCTAAAACGGGATGGTGCAAATGTATTAAAATTGCCCCGCCGGTACCTTGAGATCAGTTTTATTCGTAGGTCCGTGAGGTCAAAGTAAAAAGATAATCTGGGGAAAATGAGGCACCTCTATTTAACAAATATAGTAGAGGTCGAGGTATTACTCTGCTGCTCTCAGTACCCGTGTGTATTCGTGAATATGAAACCTGGTCGACATGTTTCGCGCTCGAAAAAGGTCCCTAATGGATCCTGGTGCGCCTTCATCAGGACTGTGTCATGTGAATTGGTGCAATTTAAAATATATATAAAAATAAAAGCAGGGAAACAAACACCCTATAGTCCTATGGTACCTCTATTAAGGCTCTGAATGAGTGAAAGTACTCAGTGGAACATCTCAATGGTGTTCCTGTTTATACCTAGAGAGAAAAAAACCAAACAACAAAAATAGGAGACAAACATATAGAGACAAACATGAGTTTACAGTGAATAAAGTTGTATCCACATTAAACTTATTTTCAGCAGCTGCGTATCAATCACACCATGCAACTCGTGTGACAATTGTGGTTGCAAGTGCCTTGTCTTTTTATCATACAGCCACCTGAATACATTTAGACAGTGCAATCTGTCTATATCTGTGGGTCATATAGAGGTCTCATGCGTAGGCCTCACGTTGACGGCGCATCTAATGCTTCAGACCATGCGACTGACTTGGATTCATTTGTTCCGGTCATGGTGGCCACCAATGGTTAAAAATAGTGAACATGAGCGCGCTTTTTGGAGGAAGCGGTGAAAAAAAGGGAATGTGGTGGCCCTTGTGCATGAAGGCAAGTCATTACCGCTCGCTATGTTACGCTAAACATTATCTGTGATCACAGTGTCACGTGACTCGGTATTCCTATATACAGAGCTGACTCCCTACACGAGCAGGTATGTCAAGGTTTTATTTCCTGTTCTTGTTACGCTGTGGGTACCTGTTCCTGGTACGGTGCGCCTTTTATTTGATCAACACAGTGTCCACTTCACAGGCTTCCGCGCAAATATCTTTTATGTACACGGGCACCGCGCTTCATGTTTCAGCATGGCACCCGCTTTTATGTTTCTTGTTTTTTAATTGCTACCTAACTTTACACCCCTTTATTTTTTGCAGCTGTAGCGCGAACCTGACCGGAAGCTATTGGAGTGATTTAAGTGAGCACCAATTTTCCAGTTCCAAAGTGGCACCCTGCCACACTAACATTTTTCAACGAGGACATTTGTATTATGATCTGAGAGACTCCTCTGCGTACTAATATGAAGCGGTGTTTAAGTTCACTTTGCAATTAGGTGTGCACAGTTGGGGGAGCTTTGCCGTCTATGTAGATTTCCTGTTATTTTTTTTCACTTGTAGTGTGAACTCAACCGGAAGGTATTCGAGCGCTTTACGTGAGCACTAGTTCTTCAGTTCTAAAGTGGCAGCTCGCTGGGGTAACGTTTGCCAACGAGGACATCTGACGGCATTAGGTTTGCTCCTCGGCTCACTTGCTGAAAACCATGACTTCAACAAATGGCTGTTACCCTCTCTTCCTTTCCTTTCCTCTCCTTTCTTTTATTTGCTCACCTGTGAAATGGATAAAAAAAAGAAAAAAGAAATACTTTCGCTGCAAATGTTGTCTTTTTCTAAGATTTTTCTATTACAAAGTGCAGCCTCAAAACGGAGAGAAAAAAAGGTTAAAAATACAAAAAGTGGCCAGATTGGTTTTATTCACAACTAAACACATTAGCCCCACTTTACAGAGTTTGCCAGTGAAGCACTTCTTTCATTTTCTCTTCTTTCTTTAAACAACAATGTTCACTTCTCCTGCTCTGCCGCTGCCCCTCCCCCTCCCCCTTTCTCTTTCTTCCTATTCCTCTTCTTCCCTCTCTTTCTCATTCTGTCTCAGTCTCACTCCTCCTCACTTGCTGAAAATATGGGGCTTATTTACAAGCCCCTTGCGCCACTTTTGCGTCATTTTTCCCATGTTAAAAGTGACGCAGAAGTGGCGCAAGGGGCTTGTAAATAAGCCCCTATGACTTCATCAAATGGCTCTTACTCTCTCTTCCCTCTCCTTTCCTTTATTTGTTCTCCTGTGAAATGGATCCAAAAAACAAAAAAAACGCTTGGCTGCAAATGGCGTATTTTTCATACATTTTTCAATTTGAAAGTGCAGCCTTGGGACGGAGAGAAAAAAAAGCTCAACTCACACAGCCCACCTCCCTCCAGTGTTCGCTTCTGCTCTGCAACTGGCAGCTGCCCCCCACTCACCTCTCTCTCTCTCGTTTTTCCTCTTCCTCTTAATCCCTCTTTCTGTCTCTGTCTCCCTCCTCCTCACTTGCTAAAAACCATGACGTCAACAAACAGCTCTTACCATCTCTTTCATCTCCTTTCCTTTATTTGTTCCTGTTAGACCTGGCACCATTGGCGTGGGTCTCCCTTCCACTTTTTTTTGCTGCTGCCTCCTGTGTTTACGATGTTTTTGCTGGTCTAGATGCTTTGGGCACTTTGCCACTGCTATTCAGTGCCAAAGTGCAAGTGCTCCCTATGGTAAATTGTTGTATGGATTAGTGATTCCATGATTGGCTTATTTGATTTACTTGTCAGACCCTAGTATAGGGCACCTTGGGTGCCCAGGGCCTATAAATCAAATGCTGCTGGTGGGCTTGCAGCACTGGTTGTGCCACCCACAGAAGCAGCCTGTAAAGTGTGACTCAGGCCTGCCATTGCAGAGCCTGTGTGCAGTCTGGGACTGCCATGCTGACGTGGCAAGTGCACCCACTTGCCAGTCCCTAAAACCTTCCCTTTTCTACATGTTAGTCACCCCTAAGGTAGGCCCAAGGGCAGGGTGCATTGTATGTAAAAGGTATGACATGCCCTGATGTGTGTGGCATGTCCTAATAGTGAATTACAGCCAATTTGGTTTTTCACTATTGCAAGGCTATCTGTTTCCATAGGCCAGAATGGGCAGTTTGGTTATAACATCTTATAATCCTTAACTGACCCTAGGAACAAGATAGAAAAACGAATTTAGTATGCCTGAACTCCGAATGTTAAAATACATCTTTTAGTGTGGGTGATTTTTACATTCTGTGTTTGAAAATACCACTTTTAGAAAGTAGGTATTTTCTTGCCTAACCTTCCAGTGTGCCTCTGCTAAGGTTGTGTATTCACTGTCTGGTTTGTGAGTGACAGGGAACTGGAGAGGGTCTTGGCTCCAGCAGTCTGATGGGTCAGGGCTGGGCTGAATAGGACCCACATAGAACAGAGAGTAGGGGGGAGGAGACTTCCTTTCACTGACCTGAGCCCTCATAGAATAGAGAGTAGGGGGCGGGGATTTCCTTTCACTCCCCTGACACCTCATAGAATAGAGAGTAGGGGGAGGAGATTTCCTTTCAGCTACCTGGGCCAGGTCTGCTCTCAAACAATGCTGTCTCCACCTCCTGCCAGGAAGCTGCACAGAACTGGTTTTGGTCAGGCAGACACTCTCTGCCGCCAGAGAACAAAGACTTTCTGAGTATAAATATTGGGGCCCAGACCCCAGAACTTTAGATCACTTCTGGGAATCAAGATGAACCTTTGCTGAGGAGAAGAACCAGGAAACTGAAGGAGGAGACTGCCCTTGTGCTGTGTGCTGTTGGGGTTGGCCTGCAGTGGTTACTTTATTGCCAAAGAAAGGAGAAAGGAACTTTGTGTGTACTTTCATCATCTTGAAGAAGATCTCCAAGGGCTTGAAGACTGAGCTTGCCTCCTGCCTGAAGTCTCAAGGATACCAGACTTCACCAACCAGCTCCCCTGAATTCCCTTGCTGGGAATTCTACCTGCAAAGAGGTGCCTGCTGTTGTGTTGGGCCCTCTTGAAGACTGCGTGTCACTGGGAGCTGGAAGCACGACACAACAAGGAGAAGCATGTCGCAGCCGCAGCAGTTGCAGTCGCATTGCCGAAGACGCGTGCTGCAGCTGTTCGCTGTCGCATCACCAACGAAGCATGTCGCATCACCGGAGAAGCGTGTCGCAGGGCCTGTCGCGGCTCAGAAGTTACCGAGTTCGCCGCACGGCCGTCGGGCGTGCACGCATCGCATCTACATTGTCGCACCGTAACCAAGACGCCATTTTGTCGCATCGCACCGGATCGTCATCGTGGCGCCATCTTGTCGCATTGCACTGGATCACAGTAAGAAACCGACGCATCAACTCCCCACACAGTAAGGAAGCGAGCCTCAACTCCCCTGCGCAGCAGTAAGGAACCAACGCATCCACTCCCCTGAGTGTAAGGAACCGACGCATCACCTTCCCTGCGACCCTTTTGTTTGTATTGCGTGATGCATCCAAGGTACTTTCAGAGTAAAGTGTTGCATTTACCATCTACATTGAACTAAGCTATTTCTACCATTTTAAAGACTCATTTTTGATTACAGTATTGTGGATTTTTGTCGTTTGACCTTGTGTTAAGTCTAGTAAAGATTACTTATTTTTCTAAACTGGTGTAGTGTCCATTTGTAGTGTTTTCACTGTATTACTGTATGTGTTCACAAATGCTTTACACACTGCCTCTGAGATAAGCCTGCCTGCTCGTGCCAAGCTACCAAGGGGGTGAGCAGGGGTTATTTAGGAGTGTAGCCCCTTACCCTGACTAGACGCAAGGGTCCCTATTTGGACAAAGGTGCAAACCATTGCCAACTAGAGACCCCCAAATCTAACATTGGTGTCAGCGGTGAGGATTTGGACTTGCATTTGTGATTCATATACAGTGATTGGTGTACGCCTCTAGTGAGTGCAGATCAAACGCAACCACATACTTATTGGTAGAATTTTTTTTCCTTGGGATTTCTATTTTGCTAAGAACTGCCAGTTGTTACCATGAGTAGACCAGCATCCATTGCACCTGAAGAGTTTGAATTTGAAGAAGAAATGTTGGATGCATACACCGTGCCCCAGTTCAAATCCGCTTGCAAGAAATTTAAAGTCTCCCTGAAAGGCCTCACGAGAAAAGAGGAATACCAAAAGGCGCTGAGGGCCTGGTTGGAAGCAAAGAGTGCCAGTGAGCACCCTGAGGATCAGACGGAGGATTTAGAGGAGCAGCAAGGGGGGCCCTTGGGTCCAGTGGGAGGGAAAGTACCTTCCAGGGCAGGCAGCAGTGTTTCTTCCAAAGGCCTGTCCCCAGGAGAGCTGGAGGACAGGGAGAGAAGTAGGGTGCATGAGATGGAGCTAGCCAAGCTCAAAATGGGTGGGCAGTTAGAATTAGAGAATAAGAAATTGGCCCTAGAGGAAAAGAGGATGCAATTGGAGCATGAGAGAAGTTTGAGGGAGTTGGAATTGAAAGCAAGAAGCTTAGAGATTACTCCCTCTGGTGGCAGCACACCGTCCATGCCTAGTGAGGCACGAGTATATATACCCAAGGAGGTGGTTAAAGAATTTTACAGAAATGATGATATTGGTCAGTGGTTCAAGGCCTATGAGGTAGCTATGACCTCCCACCGGGTCCCTGAGAAAGATTGGGGAGCGGGGTTGTGGGGCGGTTCCTCAGTGAGGGGCGGGATACCTTGTTAGACTTGCCCTCTGACGTCCACAATTCTTATGAGCACATGAAAGAAGCCTTGATGAGTAGGTATGGGTTGACTCCAGAAATGTATAGACAGAGGTTTAGAAACTGCAAGAAACTGGAGTCAAGCACTTGGGTAGAATATGTGTCCTTTTTTGGCAGAGCATTGGATGGTTGGGTGAAGGGTAGCAAAGTGAATAATGATTTTCAGGCGCTCTATGATTTGATTGCGTGGGAGCACTTGTCCAGTAATTGTTTTCCAGAGCTGCGCCAGCACCTGATTGATAGTAAGCTGACTATCCCTAGGAAGCTTGCTGAGGAGGTGGACCGCTGGGTGAGCACCCGGGTCCACAAGGGTCATGTGGGAGACTCCGCCAAAGGTGGGCAGGGTCCCCAGCAGAGGAGTGGGGGGGACAAGGGTAAACAGAGGGAGTTCCAGAAAGGGCCCCAAAGTAATCCCCAAGGGAACCAAGGGAAGGGTTCCCAGCCTCCCCCTGAAAAGAAGTCAGGGGCCCGACAGATAAGCCTGTTCACAGGGGGCCCAAGACCTGTTTCAAGTGTGGTCAAGTGGGCCACTGCTCCTATGATTCAAGATGTCCCATGTATGGGAAAACAGCACCCACTGGTGCACCACCCCGGCAGATCGCTAGTGTAGCCCTGGGGGAGGAGTTGGGTGCCCAAGGTGGGTGGGGTCCCGCAGAGATGTCCCTAGTCTCTTTAGGAGACTGTGAGGTGGTCCCCAGGACCCAGCTGCCTGATAACACTAAGAAGTACAGGCAGTGGGTGACCATCAATGGCCAAAGGGTGGAGGCTCTGAGAGACACCGGAGCCAGTGTGACAGCTGTCAGTTGTCGGCTGGTGTCTGAAGAGCAGGTGATCCCCGATGCATTTTACCCAGTTGTTGCCGCTGACAACACAGAGAGCCACTGCAAGGTGGCTCAGGTTCCCTTTGAGTGGGGGGGTCTCAGGTACTCTTCAAGTAGCTGTGAGGCCAGCCATGCCTGTTGACTGTCTGCTGGGCAATGATTTGGAGAGCTCCCCTTGAGCTAAGGTAGAGCATAATGCACATTTGGAGATGTTGGGCTTGCCAGATTGGGCGTGTGTGACCACCCGGTCTATGGCAGCCAGTAAGGGTGTTCAAGAGGACCTGGAGCCTGAAAGAGTGGCCCAGGTGCCTGCCTTAAAGGGAAGAGGCAGGGGGCGCAGGAAACCGGCCTTCGTGGTTCCCACGGTCCAGGAGGAGGCAGACCTTGAGGGGGATGCCCTGGAACCTACAGGGGAACAGGTGGCTGAACTGGGGGACCTGCCTGAGCTGACCCATTGGCAGCAGGAAGGAGGCCCCTCCAGGGAAGAGTTCTGCGAGGAGCAGAACAAGTGCCCTTCTCTTGTGGGTTTGCGGCAACAGGCCACAAACCAGGCAGCAGGTGATCAGTCTGGATCACATTGGATCTACTGGGAGAATGGTCTCCTGTATAGCGAGCCTAAGGTTGCTGAGACTGGGTCAGCCCGTGTGCTGGTGGTACCCCAGCGCTTCAGAGCCTTCCTACTGGGATTGGCTCATGATGTACCTTTAGCAGGACATCTGGGGCAGGACAAGACCTTTGAGAGGCTTGTCACCCACTTTTATTGGCCCCAGATGCGCAAGAGTTCGGACACTCATTGCAGGACATGCCAGACTTGCCAGGCAAGTGGAAAGAGTGGGAGGAAGCACAAGGCTCCTCTCCAGGATTCCCTGTGGTCAGCACCCCCTTTGAAAGGGTGGGCATTGACATTATGGGGCCTCTGGATCCCAAGACAGCCATGGGCAACAGGTTTATCCTGGTCTTGGTGGACCATGCCACCCGGTACCCGGAAGCCATCCCTCTCCGGCCTGTGACGGCCCCGTGGTGGGACGTGCGTTGATGGGGATTTTCTCCCGTGTGGGGTTCCCCAGAGAGGTGGTGTCAGACCGTGGTACAAACTTCATTTCCAAGTATATGAAGTCCCTGTGGCAGGAGTGCTGTGTGACATACAAGTTCACCACTCCTTACTACCCCCAAGGTAATGGGCTGGTTGAGAGATTCAACTGGACCCTAAAAGGCATGATTATGGGTCTGGAAGAACCTATGAGGCATAAGTGGGACGTCCTCTTGCCATGCCTTCTCTTTGCTTACCGAGAGGTGCCACAGAAGTCCCTAGGGTTCAGACCCTTTGAACTGCTGTATGGTCACCCGGTAAGAGGACCTCTGAGTTTGGTAAAGGAAGGCTGGGAGAAAGCTCCCAGGAAACCTCCCCAGGATGTATATAGCTCCATGCTGGCCTTCAGAAACCAAACCCGGCGTTTCAGGCAACTCGCTCAGGCGAATCTGGAAGCCAGCCAGGAGGAAATGAAGCGGTGGTACGATCAGAATGCCACTCTGATTGAGTTTCAGCCTGGTCAGAAAGTGTGGGTCATGGCCCCAGTGGAGCCCTGCGCGCTCCAGGATAAGTGGACCGGACCATTTGAGGTGGTGGAGCGCAAGAGTGATGTCACCTACTTGGTGAGCTTGCGGTCTCCTAGGAACCCCTTGCGGGTCCTGCATGTCAACCGCCTGAAGCCCCACTTAAAGAGGTCTGAAGTGGGCATGCTCCTAGCGACAGATGATGGAATGGAGGAGGAGACTGAGCCTCTTCCTAACCTCCTGTCTGCGACAGAGCAAGATGGGTCAGTGGATGGTGTAAACCTCTCTTCCACCCTGACCCCTGAGCAGCAGGATGACTGTCGCCAACTGTTGGGACAGTTTCCTGACCTGTTCTCCCTGACCCCTAGTGTCACTGAGTGGTGCGTCCATGATGTGGACACTGGGGACAGTCCTCCTGTTAAGAACAAGACTTACAGAGTGACTGACAGGGTGAGAGCTTGCATCAAGGAGGAGGTCTCCAAGATGTTCGCATTGGGGGTGATTGAGTCTTCTAATAGCCCTTGGGCCAGCCCAGTGGTCTTGGTCCCAAAGGCTGCCGCGCCTGGTGCCACACCCGAACAAGGTTCTGTTTGGACTACCGAGGACTCAATTCAGTCACCAGGACTGACGCGCACCCCATCCCCAGAGCTGATGAGCTCATTGATCGGTTAGGGGCTGCCCGGTAACTCAGCACGTTTGATTTAATGTCGGGGTACTGGCAGATCGCCTTAACTGATGGGGCAAAAGAGAGGTCAGCATTCTCCACACCAGATGGGCATTACCAATTCCGGGTTATGCCCTTTGGGATGAAGAATGCCCCTGCCACCTTTCAGAGGTTGGTCAACCAGGTGTTGGCTGGACTGGAGGATTTCAGTGCCGCCTATCTGGATGACATTGCAGTGTTCAGCGCCAGTTGGGAAGAACATCTGCGCCACCTCTGGGAAGTGTTGATGGCGCTGCGGAGGGCAGGCCTCACGATCAAGGCAAGTAAGTGCCAGATCGGGCAGGGTTCCGTGGTGTATTTGGGACACCAGGTTGGGAGTGGCTAGGTGGCGCCCCTACAGCCCAAAATTGATACCATCCTGGCTTGGGAACCCCCCAAGACTCAGACAGAGGTGAGAGCCTTTTTAGGACTCACTGGGTATTACAGGAGGTTTGTCAAGTGGTATGGCAGCATAGTTGCACCTTTGACAGAGCTGACTTCCAGGAAGCAGCCCAAGAAAGTGAACTGGACTGACACCTGTCAGAAAGCTTTTGATGCCCTGAAGACTGCCATGTGCACGGCGCCCGTGCTCCTGGCACCCAACTTCTCAAAAGAGTTCATTGTTCAAACAGACGCTTCAGAGCATGGTGTAGGGGCTGTTCTTGCACAGGTGAATGAGGAGGGCCTAGACCAACCTGTAGCCTTCATCAGTAGGAGGTTACTTCCACGGGAACAGAGGTGGAGTGCGATTGAGCGTGAGGCATTTGCTGTGGTCTGGGCAGTGAAGAAGTTGAGACCATACTTGTTTGGGACTCACTTCCGGGTTCAGACAGACCACAGGCCCCTCAGATGGTTGATGCAGATGAGGGGTGAGAATCCAAAGCTGTTGAGGTGGTCCATTTCCCTACAGGGGATGGACTTCACGGTGGAACACCACCCTGGTACAGAACACGCCAATGCTGATGGTCTGTCCAGATTTTTCCGCCTTAGTGAAGAGAACTCCCAAGAGGTAGGGTAGTTCTCCCCACATTTCAGCTGGAGGGGACACGTGTTAGACCTGGCACCATTGGCGTGGGTCTCCCTTCCACTTTTTTTGCTGTTGCCTCCTGTGTTTACGATTTTTTTGCTGGTCTAGATGCTTTGGGCATTTTGCCACTGCTATTCAGTGCCAAAGTGCAAGTGCTCCCTATGGTAAATTGTTGTATGGATTAGTGATTCCATTATTGGCTTATTTGATTTACTTGTCAGACCCTAGTATAGTGCACCTTGGGTGCCCAGGGCCTATAAATCAAATGCTGCTGGTGGGCTTGCAGCACTGGTTGTGCCACCCACAGAAGCAGCCTGTAAAGTGTGACTCAGGCCTGCCATTGCAGAGCCTGTGTGCAGTCTGGGACTGCCATGCTGACATGGCAAGTGCACCCACTTGCCAGTCCCTAAATCTTCCCTTTTCTACATGTTAGTCACCCCTAAGGTAGGCCCAAGGGCAGGGTGCATTGTATGTAAAAGGTATGACATGCCCTGATGTGTGTGGCATGTCCTAATAGTGAATTACAGCCAATTTGGTTTTTCACTATTGCAAGGCTATCTGTTTCCATAGGCCAGAATGGGCAGTTTGGTTATAACATCTTATAATCCTTAACTGAACCTAGGAACAAGATAGAAAAACGAATTTAGTATGCCTGAACTCAGAATGTTAAAATACATCTTTTAGTGTGGGTGATTTTTACATTCTGTGTTTGAAAATACCACTTTTAGAAAGTAGGTATTTTCTTGCCTAACCTTCCAGTGTGCCTCTGCTAAGGTTGTGTATTCACTGTCTGGTTTGTGAGTGACAGGGGACTGGAGAGGGTCTTGGCTCCAGCAGTCTGATGGGTCAGGGCTGGGCTGAATAGGACCCACATAGAATAGAGAGTAGGGGGGAGGAGACTTCCTTTCACTGACCTGAGCCCTCATAGAATAGAGAGTAGGGGGCGGGGATTTCCTTTCACTCCCCTGAGACCTCATAGAATAGAGAGTAGGGGGAGGAGATTTCCTTTCAGCTACCTGGGCCAGGTCTGCTCTCAAACAATGCTGTCTCCACCTCCTGCCAGGAAGCTGCACAGAACTGGTTTTGGTCAGGCACAGACACTCTCTGCCTCCAGAGAACAAAGACTTTCTGAGTATAAATATTGGGGCCCAGACCCCAGAACTTTAGATCACTTCTGGGAATCAAGACGAACCTTTGCTGAGGAGAAGAACCAGGAAACTGAAGGAGGAGACTGCCCCTGTGCTGTGTGCTGTTGGGGTTGGCCTGCAGTGGTTACTTTATTGCCAAAGAAAGGAGAAAGGAACTTTGTGTGTACTTTCATCATCTTGAAGAAGATCTCCAAGGGCTTGAAGACTGAGCTTGCCTCCTGCCTGAAGTCTCAGGGATACCAGACTTCACCAACCAGCTCCCCTGAATTCCCTTGCTGGGAATTCTACCTGCAAAGAGGTGCCTGCTGTTGTGTTGGGCCCTCTTGAAGACTGCGTGTCACTGGGAGCTGGAAGCACGACGCAACAAGGAGAAGCGTGTCGCAGCCGCAGCAGTTGCAGTCGCATTGCCGAAGACGCGTGCTGCAGCTGTTCGCTGTCGCATCACCAACGAAGCATGTCGCATCACCGGAGAAGCGTGTCGCCGCCGCAGAGGTCGCTGTCGCATCACCGGAGAAGCGTGTCGCAGGGCCTGTCGCGGCTCAGAAGTTACCGAGTTCGCCGCACGGCCGTCGGGCGTGCACGCATCGCATCTACATTGTCGCACCGTAACCAAGACGCCATTTTGTCGCATCGCACCGGATCGTCGCATCGCGGCGCCATCTTGTCGCATCGCACTGGATCACAGTAAGAAACCGACGCATCAACTCCCCACACAGTAAGGAAGCGAGCCTCAACTCCCCTGCGCAGCAGTAAGGAACCGACGCATCCACTCCCCTGAGTGTAAGGAACCGACGCATCACCTTCCCTGCGACCCTTTTGTTTGTATTGCGTGACGCATCCAAGGTACTTTCAGAGTAAAGTGTTGCATTTACCATCTACATTGAACTAAGCTATTTCTACCATTTTAAAGACTCATTTTTGATTACAGTATTGTGGATTTTTGTCGTTTGACCTTGTGTTAAGTCTAGTAAAGATTACTTATTTTTCTAAACTGGTGTAGTGTCCATTTGTAGTGTTTTCACTGTATTACTGTATGTGTTCACAAATGCTTTACACACTGCCTCTGAGATAAGCCTGCCTGCTCGTGCCAAGCTACCAAGGGGGTGAGCAGGGGTTATTTAGGAGTGTAGCCCCTTACCCTGACTAGACGCAAGGGTCCCTATTTGGACAAAGGTGCAAACCATTGCCAACTAGAGACCCCCAAATCTAACATTGGTGGTCAGCGGTGAGGATTTGGACTTGCATTTGTGATTCATATACAGTGATTGGTGTACGCCTCCAGTGAGTGCAGATCAAACGCAACCACATACTTATTGGTAGAATTTTTTTTCCTTGGGATTTCTATTTTGCTAAGAACTGCGAGTTGTTACCATGAGTAGACCAGCATCCATTGCACCTGAAGAGTTTGAATTTGAAGAAGAAATGTTGGATGCATACACCGTGCCCCAGTTCAAATCCGCTTGCAAGAAATTTAAAGTCTCCCTGAAAGGCCTCACGAGAAAAGAGGAATACCAAAAGGCGCTGAGGGCCTGGTTGGAAGCAAGGAGTGCCAGTGAGCACCCTGAGGATCAGATGGAGGATTTAGAGGAGCAGCAAGGGGGGCCCTTGGGTCCAGTGGGAGGGAAAGTACCTTCCAGGGCAGGCAGCAGTGTTTCTTCCAAAGGCCTGTCCCCAGGAGAGCTGGAGGACAGGGAGAGAAGTAGGGTGCATGAGATGGAGCTAGCCAAGCTCAAAATGGGTGGGCAGTTAGAATTAGAGAATAAGAAATTGGCCCTAGAGGAAAAGAGGATGCAATTGGAGCATGAGAGAAGTTTGAGGGAGTTGGAATTAAAAGCAAGAAGCTTAGAGATTACTCCCTCTGGTGGCAGCACACCGTCCATGCCTAGTGAGGCACGAGTATATATACCCAAGGAGGTGGTCAAAGAATTTTACAGAAATTATGATATTGGTCAGTGGTTCAAGGCCTATGAGGTAGCTATGACCTCCCACCGGGTCCCTGAGAAAGATTGGGGAGCGGGGTTGTGGGGGCGGTTCCTCAGTGAGGGGCGGGATACCTTGTTAGACTTGCCCTCTGACGTCCACAATTCTTATGAGCACATGAAAGAAGCCTTGATGAGTAGGTATGGGTTGACTCCAGAAATGTATAGACAGAGGTTTAGAAACTGCAAGAAACTGGAGTCAAGCACTTGGGTAGAATATGTGTCCTTTTTTGGCAGAGCATTGGATGGTTGGGTGAAGGGTAGCAAAGTGAATAATGATTTTCAGGCGCGCTATGATTTGATTGCGTGGGAGCACTTGTCCAGTAATTGTTTTCCAGAGCTGCACCATCACCTGATTGATAGTAAGCTGACTATCCCTAGGAAGCTTGCTGAGGAGGTGGACCACTGGGTGAGCACCCAGGTCCACAAGGGTCATGTGGGAGACTCCGCCAAAGGTGGGCAGGGTCCCCAGCAGAGGAGTGGGGGGACTAGGGTAAACAGAGGGAGTTCCAGAAAGGGCCCCAAAGTAATCCCCAAGGGAACCAAGGGAAGGGTTCCCAGCCTCCCCCTGAAAAGAAGTCAGGGGCCCGACAGATAAGCCTGTTCACAGGGGGCCCAAGACCTGTTTCAAGTGTGGTCAAGTGGGCCACTGCTCCTATGATTCAAGATGTCCCATGTATGGGAAAACAGCACCCACTGATGCACCACCCCGGCAGATCGCTAGTGTAGCCCTGGGGGAGGAGTTGGGTGCCCAAGGTGGGTGGGGTCCCGCAGAGATGTCCCTAGTCTCTTTAGGAGACTGTGAGGTGGTCCCCAGGACCCAGCTGCCTGATAACACTAAGAAGTACAGGCAGTGGGTGACCATCAATGGCCAAAGGGTGGAGCCTCTGAGAGACACCGGAGCCAGTGTGACAGCTGTCAGTTGTCGGCTGGTGTCTGAAGAGCAGGTGATCCCCGATGCATTTTACCCAGTTGTTGCAGCTGACAACACAGAGAGCCACTGCAAGGTGGCTCAGGTTCCCTTTGAGTGGGGGGGGGGTCTCAGGTACTCTTCAAGTAGCTGTGAGGCCAGCCATTCCGGTTGACTGTCTGCTGGGCAATGATTTGGAGAGCTCCCCTTGTGCTAAGGTAGAGCATAATGCACATTTGGAGATGTTGGGCTTGCCAGATTGGGCGTGTGTGACCACCCGGTCTATGGCAGCCAGTAAGGGTGTTCAAGAGGACCTGGAGCCTGAAAGAGTGGCCCAGGTGCCTGCCTTAAAGGGAAGAGGCAGGGGGTGCAGGAAACCGGCCTTCGTGGTTCCCACGGTCCAGGAGGAGGCAGACCTTGAGGGGGATGCCCTTGGACCTACAGGGGAACAGGTGGCTGAACTGGGGGACCTGCCTGAGCTGACCCATTGGCAGCAGGAAGGAGGCCCCTCCAGGGAAGAGTTCTGCGAGGAGCAGAACAAGTGCCCTTCTCTTGTGGGTTTGCCGCAACAGGCCACAAACCAGGCAGCAGCTGATCAGTCTGGATCACATTGGATCTACTGGGAGAATGGTCTCCTGTATAGCGAGCCTAAGGTTGCTGAGACTGGGTCAGCCCGTGTGCTGGGGGTACCCCAGCGCTTCAGAGCCTTCCTACTGGGATTGTCTCATGATGTACCTTTAGCAGGACATCTGGGGCAGGACAAGACCTTTGAGAGGATTGTCACCCACTTTTATTGGCCCCAGATGCGCAAGAGTTCGGACACTCATTGCAGGACATGCCAGACTTGCCAGGCAAGTGGAAAGAGTGGGAGGAAGCACAAGGCTCCTCTCCAGCCATTCCCTGTGGTCAGCACCCCCTTTGAAAGGGTGGGCATTGACATTGTGGGGCCTCTGGATCCCAAGACAGCCATGGGCAACAGGTTTATCCTGGTCTTGGTGGACCATGCCACCCGGTACCCGGAAGCCATCCCTCTCCGGACTGTGACGGCCCCGTGGTGAGACGTGCGTTGATGGGGATTTTCTCCCGTGTGGGGTTCCCCAGAGAGGTGGTGTCAGACCGTAGTACAAACTTCATTTCCAAGTATATGAAGTCCCTGTGGCAGGAGTGCGGTGTGACATACAAGTTTACCACTCCTTACTACCCCCAAGGTAATGGGCTGGTTGAGAGATTCAACTGGCCCCTAAAAGGCATGATTATGGGTCTGGAAGAACCCATGAGGCATAAGTGGGACGTCCTCTTGCCATGCCTTCTCTTTGCTTACCGAGAGGTGCCACAGAAGTCCCTAGGGTTTAGACCCTTTGAACTGCTGTATGGTCACCCGGTAAGAGGACCTCTGAGTTTGGTAAAGGAAGGCTGGGAGAAAGCTCCCAGGAAACCTCCCCAGGATGTATATAGCTCCATGCTGGCCTTCAGAAACCAAACCCAGCGTTTCAGGCAACTCGCTCAGGCGAATCTGGAAGCCAGCCAGGAGGAAATGAAGCGGTGGTACGATCAGAATGCCACTCTGATTGAGTTTCAGCCTAGTGAGAAAGTGTGGGTCATGGCCCCAGTGGAGCCCTGCGCGCTCCAGGATAAGTGGACCGGACCATTTGAGGTGGTGGAGCGCAAGAGTGATGTCACCTACTTGGTGAGCTTGCGGTCTCCTAGGAACCCCTTGCGGGTCCTGCATGTCAACCGCCTGAAGCCCCACTTAAAGAGGTCCGAAGTGGGCATGCTCCTAGCGACAGATGATGGAATGGAGGAGGAGACTGAGCCTCTTCCTGACCTCCTGTCTGCGACAGAGCAAGATGGGTCAGTGGATGGTGTAAACCTCTCTTCCACCCTGACCCCTGAGCAGCAGGATGACTGTCGCCAACTGTTGGGACAGTTTCCTGACCTGTTCTCCCTGACCCCTAGTGTCACTGAGTGGTGCGTCCATGATGTGGACACTGGGGACAGTCCTCCTGTTAAGAACAAGACTTACAGAGTGACTGACAGGGTGAGAGCTTGCATCAAGGAGGAGGTCTCCAAGATGTTCGCATTGGGGGTGATTGAGTCTTCTAATAGCCCTTGGGCCAGCCCAGTGGTCTTGGTCCCAAAGGCTGCCGCGCCTGGTGCCACACCCGAACAAGGTTCTGTTTGGACTACCGAGGACTCAATTCAGTCACCAGGACTGACGCGCACCCCATCCCCAGAGCTGATGAGCTCATTGATCGGTTAGGGGCTGCCCGGTAACTCAGCACGTTTGATTTAATGTCGGGGTACTGGCAGATTGCCTTAACTGATGGGGCAAAAGAGAGGTCAGCATTCTCCACACCAGATGGGCATTACCAATTCCGGGTTATGCCCTTTGGGATGAAGAATGCCCCTGCCACCTTTCAGAGGTTGGTCAACCAGGTGTTGGCTGGACTGGAGGATTTCAGTGCCGCCTACCTGGATGACATTGCAGTGTTCAGCGCCAGTTGGGAAGAACATCTGCGCCACCTCTGGGAAGTGTTGATGGCGCTGCGGAGGGCAGGCCTCACGATCAAGGCAAGTAAGTGCCAGATCGGGCAGGGTTCCGTGGTGTATTTGGGACACCAGGTTGGGAGTGGCTAGGTGGCGCCCCTACAGCCCAAAATTGATACCATCCTGGCTTGGGAACCCCCCAAGACTCAGACAGAGGTGAGAGCCTTTTTAGGACTCACTGGGTATTACAGGAGGTTTGTCAAGGGGTATGGCAGCATAGTTGCACCTTTGACAGAGCTGACTTCCAGGAAGCAGCCCAAGAAAGTGAACTGGACTGACACCTGTCAGAAAGCTTTTGATGCCCTGAAGACTATTATGTGCACGGCGCCCGTGCTCCTGGCACCCAACTTCTCAAAAGAGTTCATTGTTCAAACAGACGCTTCAGAGCATGGTGTAGGGGCTGTTCTTGCACAGGTGAATGAGGAGGGCCTAGACCAACCTGTAGCCTTCATTAGTAGGAGGTTACTTCCACGGGAACAGAGGTGGAGTGCGATTGAGCGTGAGGCATTTGCTGTGGTCTGGGCACTGAAGAAGTTGAGACCATACTTGTTTGGGACTCACTTCCGGGTTCAGACAGACCACAGGCCCCTCAGATGGTTGATGCAGATGAGGGGTGAGAATCCAAAGCTGTTGAGGTGGTCCATTTCCCTACAGGGGATGGACTTCACGGTGGAACACCACCCTGGTACAGAACACGCCAATGCTGATGATCTGTCCAGATTTTTCCGCCTTAGTGAAGAGAACTCCCAAGAGGTAGGGTAGTTCTCCCCACATTTCAGCTGGAGGGGACACGTGTTAGACCTGGCACCATTGGCGTGGGTCTCCATTCCACTTTTTTTTGCTGTTGCCTCCTGTGTTTACGATGTTTTTGCTGGTCTAGATGCTTTGGGCACTTTGCCACTGCTATTCAGTGCCAAAGTGCAAGTGCTCCCTATGGTAAATTGTTGTATGGATTAGTGATTCCATGATTGGCTTATTTGATTTACTTGTCAGACCCTAGTATAGTGCACCTTGGGTGCCCAGGGCCTATAAATCAAATGCTGCTGGTGGGCTTGCAGCACTGGTTGTGCCACCCACAGAAGCAGCCTGTAAAGTGTGTCTCAGGCCTGCCATTGCAGAGCCTGTGTGCAGTCTGGGACTGCCATGCTGACATGGCAAGTGCACCCACTTGCCAGTCCCTAAATCTTCCCTTTTCTACATGTTAGTCACCCCTAAGGTAGGCCCAAGGGCAGGGTGCATTGTATGTAAAAGGTATGACATGCCCTGATGTGTGTGGCATGTCCTAATAGTGAATTACAGCCAATTTCGTTTTTCTCTATTGCAAGGCTATCTGTTCCCATAGGCCAGAATGGGCAGTTTGGTTATAACATCTTATAATCCTTAACTGACCCTAGGAACAAGATAGAAAAACGAATTTAGTATGCCTTAACTCGGAATGTTAAAATACATCTTTTAGTGTGGGTGATTTTTACATTCTGTGTTTGAAAATACCACTTTTAGAAAGTAGGTATTTTCTTGCCTAACCTTCCAGTGTGCCTCTGCTAAGGTTGTGTATTCACTGTCTGGTTTGTGAGTGACAGGGAACTGGAGAGGGTCTTTGCTCCAGCAGTCTGATGGGTCAGGGCTGGGCTGAATAGGACCCACATAGAACAGAGAGTAGGGGGGAGGAGACTTCCTTTCACTGACCTGAGCCCTCATAGAATAGAGAGTAGGGGGTGGGGATTGCCTTTCACTCCCCTGAGACCTCATAGAATAGAGAGTAGGGGGAGGAGATTTCCTTTCAGCTACCTGGGCCAGGTCTGCTCTCAAACAATGCTGTCTCCACCTCCTGCCAGGAAGCTGCACAGAACTGGTTTTGGTCAGGCACAGACACTCTCTGCCTCCAGAGATCAAAGACTTTCTGAGTATAAATATTGGGGCCCAGACCCCAGAACTTTAGATCACTTCTGGGAATCAAGACGAACCTTTGCTGAGGAGAAGAACCAGGAAACTGAAGGAGGAGACTGCCCCTGTGCTGTGTGCTGTTGGGGTTGGCCTGCAGGGGTTACTTTATTGCCAAAGAAAGGAGAAAGGAACTTTGTGTGTACTTTCATCATCTTGAAGAAGATCTCCAAGGGCTTGAAGCCTGAGCTTGCCTCCTGCCTGAAGTCTCAGGGATACCAGACTTCACCAACCAGCTCCCCTGAATTCCCTTGCTGGGAATTCTACCTGCAAAGAGGTGCCTGCTGTTGTGTTGGGCTCGCTTGAAGACTGCGTGTCGCTGGGAGCTGGAAGCACGACGGAGAAGGAGAAGCGTGTCGCCGCCGCAGCAGTTGCCGTCGCATTGCCGAAGACGCGTGCCGCCGCCGCAGCTGTTCGCCATTGCATCACCGACAAAGCGTGTCGCATCACCGGAGAAGCGTGTCGCCGCCGCAGAGGTCGGCGTCGCATCACCGGAGAAGCGTGTCGCAGGGCCTGTCGCGGCTCAGAAGTTACCAAGTTCGCCGCACGGCCGTCGGGCGTGCACGCATCGCATCTATGTTGTCGCACCGTAACCAAGACGCCATTTTGTCGCACTGGATCATCATTGCATCGAGGCGCCATCTTGTCGCATCGCACCGGATCACAGTAAGAAACCGACGCATCAACTCCCCACACAGTAAGGAAGCGAGCCTCAACTCCCCTGCGCAGCAGTAAGGAACCGACGCATCCACTCCCCTGAGTGTAAGGAACCGACGCATCACCTTCCCTGCAACCCTTTTGTTTGTATTGCGTGACGCATCCAAGGTACTTTGAGAGTAAAGTGTCGCATTTACCATCTACATTGACCTAAGCTATTTCTACCATTTTAAAGACTCATTTTTGGTTACAGTATTGTGGATTTTTGTCGTTTGACCTTGTGTTAAGTCTAGTAAAGATTACTTATTTTTCTAAACTGGTGTAGTGTCCATTTGTAGTGTTTTCACTGTATTACTGTATGTGTTCACAAATGCTTTACACACTGCCTCTGAGATAAGCCTGCCTGCTCATGCCAAGCTACCTAGGGGGTGAGCAGGTGTTATTTAGGAGTGTAGCCCCTTACCCTGACTAGACGCAAGGGTCCCTATTTGGTCAAAGGTGCAAACCATTGCCAACTAGAGACCCCCAAATCTAACAGTTCCCCTCTAAAATGGATCCAAAAAAGAAAGAAACACTTTGACTGCAAATGTCATATTTTTCTGACATTTTTCTATTGCAAACAGCAGCCTCAGGACGGAGAGAAATTAAGGTTCAAAATACGAAGCATAAAAAGCCAACTAAATAAAGCAAAACAGAGTGGCAGCAAAGTGGCCAGATTGGCTTTATTCACAACCACACACATTAGCACCACTTTACAGAGTTTGCCAGTGGAGTACAACTTTCATTTTCTCCTCTATTTTGAACAACCTTTTTTTCCCCGGGTCGGGAAGTGCACCATTCCCGGAGGTACTGCAAAACCTGGTTGATGGGTAAAGTGGAAAACGTTTAATGTAATCCTTCTCAGCGGTTTACCTTATTTTAGTTTGTAAAATGTGTACTGTGGCTCTGTGTTCAGGGATGTCGTCTTTTTAAACCATACGGCTTACATTTTGAAAGGATATAAGCACTGGATATTGAAACAGGTCCCTGTAGTCATGTTCTAAACTTTTCAGGCAAAAGCACAATTATTTCTGAATAATAAGTGTAAAAGTATTAACATAACTATGTTGTTCCTGCTTACATTTCACATGCTTTACTTAATCTTGCATTCCCTTTGAGTGTTTGCTATTTCCAAGATGTTGTTAGTTTATCTTTTCAGCCAGCATATTACTCTTGTCTCCCCGCCCTCATAACCTATTTCCCATTTTCTGGTTCTCCAGCACCGCGAGGTCATGCAAATGGCAATAGTGCTATGCAAATACCATCACTCCACTGCGTAGAAAAAAACAAAAGTAAAAAACGTTACCATTTTCAATGCCAAGAGCTCTAACTTTCACAAATGTGAAGCTGATTGCATTGCAAATGCTTGTTCATACGTCCACTCCACTCCAAGACAAAACATTTTGGTAAAATACATTGTCATTTACAACGCCAATAGCTCTAACTCTCGCAAACGCAAAACCGATTGCATTGTGAATGCTTGTCATTTGATTGAAGCTCATGCCATTTAAGGGACCCTTTAAAAAAATACAGTGAGCATTCTGTGAAAGTGCAGGAGGGAATGAAGGCCTGCTTTCCTTCGCAGGGCTCCATCCTTAAATTTCAAGGCAATTGGTAGGATTCTCAAACAGAATCCGACCATCTTAATATTAATAGACTTAAATTTACTTAAATTCTCCAAATCATAAATAATGGTCATTGTCTGCTGTGTGGGAGTAGTACATCTGTCATACTGCAAAGTGAAAATTGGTCACAAAGCAGACAGTGTGCAAAAACATACCAGCTTTGTGTAACGACCTTTAATACTTTACAAGCAGAATCAACCAAAAAGCATGGATAGGAAAAATGAAAAAATATATAATAGAGAATTGCAATATTCCTCAAATATATAATTGCAGAAACAAGGCTTTGTTTCCCTGCAATTACTCTAGCAGCTGCACAGTTGGATACAGTTAAGATCAATGTACTATATAAACTGCCAGGTAACAGGCAATCAACTCTCCAGGCTTTAGTTCAAACTACGCGTGAACTTATGTCAGCAGGATGCAGACTGGAGGCCTTTGTTGATTATCCTGCCAACATATCCAGCATGCCTGCAATGACACTTGTTAATTTTCTTTAGAGGGAGGTAAGCAAGAATTAGAGGGTTCAAATTAGCAAATTTGCGAGTTATCTTAAGAAGCTCGACTCAGATAGGCTCTTTGAAGAGCACAGTATAGATAATCAAGCAATAAAGGAAGGGCTTAGAATTGAGGGCATATTAGCAAGACCCACGTTAAAATTATCGCCGTTTAGCGGCAGGAAACTGCCGCTAAAACGGCGATAATGGGCTTGCTAATATAGTTATAGAATTCCAATAGAAGCCCAGGTTAGATGTGCAGGACATCTAACCTGGGCTTCTATTGAATTCCATAACGCATATTAGCAAGCCCATTATCGCCGTTTTAGCGGCAGTTTCCTGCCGCTAAAACGGCGATAATTTTAACGTGGGTCTTGCTAATATGCCCCTTTATTTTCTCCACTCCTGTTTAGCGATATATATTACTGAGACCTCCATTTTATTATCAGCTTATTCACTTTAGCATGTAAGCAAAATGCTGTCTGAAAGACGTATTATTGGCTATGCACTATGCAGTTGAATTTGTTATTTTATGTCTATGAATTGAAAATTATAAAGAATTTGTTTATTCACTGTGTACTGCTTTGCTCGGTATCCACGCCATCGCTTTTGAATATTCATCTGCTTTTATGGATTTTTAAATGATAGCATTGTCACCTAATGTCCGCCAACTGTGGAAGTTAGTTGCAATTAATATAGATTTTTTAACCGAGTGCCCTATTTAACTGAGTCCCATCTTACCCTTGTGTCTAACATCCTTCACCATCCTATTATTCCCTGGCAATGACCGCAGATAGTTTTCTTTCAAGTGCAGAGGTGTCTGGGCTATGGCAGGGAGTTATGCCCAGACGTGGTTCCATTGCTCGCTGTGCCACTGGATTCAAGCTAGCCTGGCTGATGAGGGGTGATACCAGTGCCGCAACTAGACCTTTTGCCGCCCATGGTAGCCCCTGGTTTTGCCACCCGGTGGCCTCAGGTTAAGAGCAGGGGGGGGTGCTGACGGCAATTCCTGGGTTTGTTTGCTGCCCTGCGCTGGCCGCAGGTAAGAGCGGGGGGAGGCCGCCGCCCCCAAAACTTGTCCCGTCCTGGGTGGACCTCCCCCTTCATACGCCACTGGGTGATGCCCCGAAACCAGTCACAGGATGCTTGTTTCCAGTCCCAAGAAGACCTGGCAGTTCAGGCTGGACTGTTCTCATTGGGAGCAGGGTCAAGATTGAATTGCATGTAGCTAAGTCCAAACTGGTGAGCAAAGAAACAAAGGGGCATATTAACAACGGCCAGCGATAATTATCGCTGGCCGTGCGTAGCGATAATTATATTATCGATGGCTATCTCTGGCATTTATCGCCCTGGTAGCGCATTATTAACAACGCGTTACTCCAGGGCGATAAAAATACCAGAGATAGCGATAGTTATCGCCCTTTGCAGGGAACATCGCTGGTTTTCCAGCGATGTTCCTGCAAAAGGGCGATATCCTGCTGATACGACCCACAGGGTCGTATCAGCAGAATCCACCTCCTATGGCTAACATAGGTAAGTCGGGATTATAGCAGACGTTAGATTTTGGCGAAAACGGCAGTTTTCGCCAAAATCTAACGTTTGCTATAATCCTGTGGGCTGCCTTGTAAATATCGCGATGTGCACATCGGCGATATTTACAACGTAGCCCATCTGGGGTACGCCCAGTAACGCCCACTTTGCATCTCATTAGAGATGCAAGGATGGGCGTTGGGGGAAAGGGTGATAGTGCAGGGATTCACGCGATAGCGTGACCTTGCTGATTAGGCGATAGAATTATCGCCGCATTCCGTCCGAAAAGGGACGCTAAAGCGGCGATAATTGTCTATCGCCTCGTTGTTGATATGCCCCAAAGGATTTAACCCGGATCTGTGACTGGGGGTGAGTGTTTGAAAAGTTTCAGCACTCCATCCATCATCTTGTTGTGTTGCTATGGCAGGGGGTGGCAGGGTTGTTATAAACTTCAGTATGGTGGTGCGAGTAATTCCATACTTATGCCCCCGGTTTAATTGGTGCCTCTGCAGGGTCCCATGGCAGTTTAATTGCTTGCCGATGCTAAAGGGTCGCCTGCTTCTCTGAGCCTCGGAGAGTGCCAGGATTGCCATCCCGGCCGCCTTCTTCTCTCAGATACACAGGGCCAGACTTACAAACTTTTTGCATTAGGTTTTTGTCACAAAAGTGATGCAAACCTGCGCAAAACATTTTTTGTTGGATTTACTTTCCAGCGCCAAGCTTGTTTTGTGCTGGAAAGTTGCCATAAGTAAATTAAAGCAGTGCATAGCATTGCTTTAAGTTACTCTGCATCAGAGGAGTGTTACATGGGTAGTACATAGGCATCTCAGTGCTACCAGCCATGCCTTTTCTTGCAAAACCCTATCTGCTAACAATAGTAGATAGGGTTTTGCTTCGTAAAATAATGCCACCTTGAAGCAGCCATTGAAAAAGAGAAATACTTTTATTTCTCCTTTATTTTATGACTTTGCATGTGTGCTGCAATGTACAGCACACATACAAAATAGGAAAAGTTTTACAGTTTATCTAGACATAGTATTTTGTACTGGAAGGGCACACTTCCAGTACAAAACCTAAGCTACACTCACCAGACACCCTTGCACTGTGGTGCAAAGGTGTTTGTGTGTGGCGTTTGGCAGCCTGATTGTGCGGCACCACTAGTGAAGCGGATGAGATTGCCATAGCTCAGCAAATACAGCAGTTTCCTCCTTGCTCACTGTCACACAGCACAGCAACTTTGGGTTCTGTTCTGCATTGTGTGACAGGGTGGTAAATCTGGCTCACAATGTCATTCTGACAGGGAATCACAAGAAGTCCTCAAGGGTCCTTTCATAGCTGTCAGGATGACTCAGTGGCTTAAATACTCCCTGCTGAAATATACAATGTTCTGCAGATCATCAGTTCACATCCCAGCAAGGCTGGATCACTCATCATCCCTAAAAGGTCACTAGAATGAGTCACATTAAACTGGGTAATAGGAGCATCTGTTATTTTCTGCCATTGGGTGCATCAGAAGTGCAGTATGGTTTAAATTTGTTTATTGGTTTGCAGTAGCAAAAAAAGAAACAAAATAGTCACACAACACCCCATATGGACATGCTATTTTACTTAGTGCCATGACATGTGATGGAGCCAATGCGTCCATTTCCCACCCCACCCTAATGTTTCCCTCACCCGTACTCTTCTGCAGTAAAGCTCCCTAGGCCCGCCTCATGGGGTCCCTCCATTGTCTACTTAAGATATCACCCGCCCTGTCTGATCACTATTGCCTTCAGCTATGAGGTTCAAGAGCCATCAGTTCATTAAATTCTGTAGAGAGTAATCCAATTTATGGGGCCCAGAGGTCTCAATAGGCTCCTAGATCAAGGGGCCAGTGCAAGGGATAGTTTCTCCATGCCCAGGATGTGTCAAAGTCTAAGGAGCCATGTTGTGAGTGTGGGGGTTCAGTCCGTGCCCCAGTGAGAAAGTATCACCTGGAGCGCCGCTCCCAGCACTAAGCCAATGTGCTGTCCCCATCAAGATTTCAGAGGGAATGCCAGTGGGTTAGGAAGTCCCAATATAATGTAAGCAGGGAAACGTAGAAGCTGTGTATCATGATAGGTGTCAATGTCACTCAGGACCACATCCCAATTTCTAGTGAGTTTCGGGCATGTCCATAAAAGGTACAGCAGTGTGCGGTCACTGCACACCCTTATCAGCAATGACCAGGACAGACAGGATTACCTCCATGTAATCTGGCAGGGGTGAGATGTCAGTACATAAATATCTTGGTAGCTGTGTCAACATGCTGTGTGCCTCACCCTGTGATAGATCTCCACCTACTCCTTGGGCATGAACGCATGCCCCAGTTCCCATTCTGAGCGCCTCTGGTTGGGTGTTCTCTCGTCACTGTTAGCTTGGGATAAGTGCTCATAGAGCTCTGTAATGAGGCACTTATCACCCTTGTTGGCCAGAAGCCACTTGTGAAATGCTGTAAGCGGCTGCTGTGCTGGGTTCTGCTTTATAGAGTAGGGTGTATCACCCAGTGCTGTACCAGGAGGTAGCTGCAGCGCTCTGTTGTGGGGAGATTGAAATCGGGTTTCAGTTGTTCAAAGGGCACGGGCCCTACATTGTCAAAGAGGTGACCTATAGATCTACAGCCTGCCCGCTGCTAGGGAGTGAATTCAGAAGGACAGAGTCTCAGGTGAAATCTGTGTTGCCCAGCATGGGGGTCAGGCATGAGGTGAAGGATGTCAGCCCCCTCCTGATGGACACTCTACCCCAAACTTATATGGTAGCCCTGGTGATCGGGGAGGAGTATCGGCCACACGTCTGTGCTTCTTGTGTAGCCAGGGTACTTTCCACAGGTGGTCCCCAGCTATCATCCTATCCATAAAGCACCAGTTTATCAGATCGGCTCCATTCCATCAGTACGCAGAGCTGAGCCATTTGATAGTACTGTGTAAAACTAGGCATTCCCAGCCCCCACTTACCCGGAGGTTGATAATGGAGGACACAGTGTATGTGGGTGCGTTTCCAGCCCAGTCAAAACAGTGGAGCTCTGCCAGGAGTATTTTGAGCATGACCCCCCCAGAGGGCAAGCGGCAAGGCCTGAAACAAGAAAAGGGCAAAGGGGAGCAGGGTCATTTTTAAAGCGCCAACCCTTCTAAGCCACGATAGGCAGTAGTGTCTCCACTGTGCTAAGTCTGTCCTAGTCTGTTGCAACACGGTCCAGTAGTTATTGTCCACCCTATCTTTGAGTGTCAGGGCTATCTGGGTCACCAAGCACAGAATGGAAGAGGCTGCCAAAGTCATGGGGTGAGGGAGGAGATTGCTCTCGGGTGCTTGGTGTGAGTGTGAGGTCTAGGGCTTGTGACTTTTGGAGGTTGATGCGGAATCCTGATGCCTTCCCAAAGTGCTCCAGTTCCTCTAGGTAGAAAGGAAGTGAGCACAGGGGGTCATCCAGTGCCACAAGACATTGTCCTCGTAGAGACTAATAATGTGTGACTTTCCCTAAAACCGAACACCAGTAATCCTCAGTCATCACGGACCCTCTGTGCCATGGGGTCCATGTAGCGAGCAAAGAACAAGGGGGACAATGGGCAGACCTGCAGATTGGGAATCAGGCACACAGTTGCTCCAGGGTCATTGCAATTGCTCCAGACCCATCTGGGGAATCGATGTCCAAAACCAAAATTAATCAGTATTGCATCAAGGTATGGCCAGTGAATCCTATTGAATGCCTTCTCAGCATCAATAACCAGAAGCATCACCTCCCTTCATGATCTCCCTGCCTTATCTATATTGTGCAGGATCATCTTAGTATTGTTCTCGCAGTCTATGAGGAATAAACCCCAACTGGTCACGGTCTACCAAGTCCGGCAGGAGAAGGCTGAGGCGTGCCACCAGGATGCCAGTAATCGATTTGGCATCCACATTAATAAGCGAGATCGGCCTACCAGAGCAGCTTAGATTGAGGCCTCCAGCATGGATCGGGGCAAGACAAGGAGCTTGTGCACAAAAGGAGCGAAACAGTCTGGTAAGTATAAGGGCAAGTGTGTGCCAGAAGGTCTCATAAGAGAAGGATGTGAAGCCATCTGGGCTGGGAGACTTATGGAGTTTCAGTCTGGCAGTTGTCAAGATGACTTCCTCAATAGGTTTTTCCAGAGTGCCAGCTTGCTGCGGGGTTAATTGTGGCAGCTGGACCTCCTGAAGATTGGCATGGATGTCTGCATCATGCACATCCTGCCCCTCATAAAGGGAATTGTAAAAGTCCTGGAAGGCTGTCCCAATGTGCTCATCCCCTGTGGCCTCGCTCCCGACAGAGTTTAAAAGCACTACCACACTTTTCCCTTGGCAGTTAGCCTGCAGCTTGTGCACCAGAAGCCTCACACACTTGTCCCCACCTAGAACGAACATTTGTCACAATCTAAGTAGCGCACATTCTGCTCTGTCCATATTTAGGCCCTGTCATTTGGCCCGGGCAGACTTGAGTTGCCACCAGACTCTCGGCGACCCAGTGGGCTTGTGAATAGTTTCCAGCTCAAGCACCTACTCCTCTAGCTTCTTTCGCATGTCTGCACTCACCTTATTGTCGGTTGCAGAGATGGCAATAAATTCCCCTCTGATCACAGCCTTAAGTGTTTCCCAGAGAGTCAAAACTGAAACATCGCCCTTTTAATTGGTCTGGTAGTAGTCATGAAGCATGTGCTCAACATTACCGACTGTGTCTTGGTGGTGTAATAGGCTATTCTGCAGTCTCCATGGTCTCCTCATAACACGGGAGGGATCAAGTGGTATCATGAGGCAGATGGGGGCATGGTCTGACAGCGCCCTTGGCTTAATAGTGTCTGTATTCTAGAGTGTAGGGGCTGTGTGCCTAAGAAGTAATCCAAACAGGACTAGGTATTGTGGGCGGGGGTGTAGTAGTGTGGTGGTGTGCTAATCACCATAAAAACTCCAAAACCTGTCTCTCTCAGCAATCTTACCCCTCCTCTGAAAGAGCCCTGGCCTGCCCATATCTCTGTCCTGATCTATTCCAATCATTGCACATGACCAGGTTAAGGTCTCCCCCTAGTAATACTGCCTGATCAGGGGTGTAGTTTGTGTCCTGCACTGTTCTCAGTAGGAATTGCTCCTGGTTCTCATTCGTGGCATAGATAGAAGCAATGGTAAAAGAAAGCCACTTTGTCTGGACACAGAGAGCTAAGACCTCCCCCAAATCTCTTCCACCTTACTCCCAATCCTTCCAGTGAAAGAGCGTGCAAACAATATAGCTACCCCTCCTGTCTTAGTGTGGTTAGAAGAAAAGTGTTGGTGCGGGTAGTGACTGGACTTGAGTCTGCACCAGTCTTGTGACAGCAGATGCAATTCTTGGTGAAGGCAAATGTCAGTTTTGCTATGCTCCAGAAAGGATAGCACTGCTTTCTGCTTAACAGGGCTATTAAGACCGCATACATTAATAATGATCACCTTTAGCTCAGGCTGGGTGGGCATGTGTGCATTTGCATATCAGTGCTTGCCCATCTGACAAGCACTGTGGTCAGGAACGGACTCTCCTGTGGGCCCAGGAATGTACAGGCACCAGGACCAGGGAGGTTAGTGTACAAAAGTGAGAGTACCCTCCCCTTGAACAATACCAACACCCAAAAAACATGAACTGAAAAACAACCAAATTGTCCAGTGTGTACCGGTGACATCCAAAGCCATCTCATGGTTATCTCCAGGGCTGAGAGAGGACTTGTCATCATCTGCCTGTGACTCCTGCCCACTTCAACTCCTTTGCTGCCCCTGTTGCCATGGCCAGGAAGCAGACATCCCAGGATGTGCAAGTTCTCCCAAGGGGCACCAGTCATCAGATCAGAGTCAGCCCACTCCATGTCTCTCTGGTACCCCGAAAGGTTGTTCAGGGCTGCTTGCCTCCCCAGGGCTATGATTTCAGGGTCCGGGTTAAGACCAGGGGTTGACTTCCTGACTCACTGCCACTGAGGTTGATGGTGTGCACCAGATATACCCCTACTATATTTAGGGGCACTTAGTATTGTAAGTGCCAGGGAAGCCATAGAGAGTACATGGGCTGGAAACTCAACAACTTGAGTTCCCCAACACCATGATGGTTTTGCTTAATAAACTCACACTGCTTCCAGTGTTGGTTGGATTTATTAAAACATGTACTCAGAGGGCACCTCAAAGTACCCCCTGAAAATCTACCAACCCTGGTGTGGTCTCTGACTGGATTTAGGCGTCCTGCCACCAACAGACATGTTTCTGGACCCCTGGGATGAGAGCCCCTGCTATCTGAGACCACAGGAGAGTGGCATAATAGCGGGTGTAGACACTTCAGGCAAGGAACCCATTGGTCCCTACCTGTCACTTCCCTGTAATAAATCCTAAGTCTACTTTTTAGATTAACACCCCAGGCCCTAAAATCCGAATCCTGATGACCTACGAAGCCCGGACGCCGAAGAGCCGCCCCAGTAAGATAGAAGAAGGACCAATGACTGACTTGGTGCCAGCTCTACCCGCCTGTCTGCTATCTTTCGCTCTTGCTACAAAAGTCGACTCATGTTGCAGGCCCAGCAACTTCCAAAACCATGGGAGGACTGCCTGCCTTCTGTAAAGATCAAGAAACTCCCATAGATAGCGGACCTGTCCAAGAAAAAAACAACATTAAAACCAAAGAGCTCTGCCCTGAGGAAATGCAAAACCACTTACAGACCTACCTCTGCACCCAACGCCCATGGCCCAAGTCCTGTGAAGGTTCCCCAGTGCTTCTGAGCCAGAGTCCACTGTGGGCTGACCCCTGCTGCACTCTACCTTGATGCCTGCAGCCTCAATCCAAAGATTCCCCCTAACAGTGGCATGCCCGGTAAGCTGTTCCCGATGCCAGAGGACACCCCTGCACTCGAAGCCCATGGGTCTAGGGGAGCTTGACCAACAGTGTCCCTATGTCCCCTGGCATCAGAACTTTCCTGGGCAGCTGTGGGTTTTCTTAGTTCATCCTCCTGGCCCGACCCTGCAGCCTCTTTTTAAAACCGATCAACCCAATTGATTTGCATTGAGAGCCCGAAACTGTGTTGACACTCTGCCCACGACCCTCCCTGTGCCGCTGAAGGTGTAAGTTTGGTGCTGTCTTGTGGCCCCCCCTGTGCTTACCTTGATTCCCACAGATTGACCCTTGACAGTGATTTACTCTCCTGTGAGCAGTGCAACTTCGATCACCCCAGTCTCCATTTGTTAACATTGGGCCCGCAACCCCGAATTTGACCTCTGCACCCAGCCGCCCCTATGCCACTGGTGGTGCACTCTTGGTACTAATCTGAACCTTGCCTGGTGTTGACCTGAAACCCTGAAGACTGGATTTGTAAGTTGTGTATTTACATTCAAAATTGCATTCTTGTTTTTGCCCATAGGTTAACATTGCTGAACTATTTAAAGTGAAAAGTATTTTAATTTAAAAACGTACTTACCTTTTAAAATACATCTTGGTCTTAAAAGAAATCTTGAAAGAAACTTATTTTTATAAAAAAAAGGATCTCCTTTTTAAGTTGTGTATAATTTATTGGTCACTGTGTGTATAACAAACGTCTTACAGTCCTCTGGGTTAGGCCTAAGGCTGCTAAACCACACTACCACAAATAGAGCACTGTGGGTTTACATTGAACCCTGTACACTTCTGGGGGAATCTCTGGACTCTTTACATGATATAACCAATTATCACATAAAGAGCCAGCTTCCTACATATGCCCCCAGCCACACAAAATGCATTTATTGCTAAGGAACCCTGCAATAGGGCAGACGTTTCTGTGCTTCTGGAGGGTCAGGGTGTAAAGGTCCTGGTAGAGCATAAGCTTATGGCCATGGAAGTGAACTGGCTGGGCGTCTCTCGGCTTGCAAAGGATCTGTTCTTTGAGCTGGACACAGGCAAGAATGTCCAGGCACAAGGACCCGCCTGGACCAGCTTGATTCACTCTGTGTACCCTGTCCAGTTGCACGCATGCCTTCGCCGGTAAGCCTAGGATATGTCAAAAGTGGGCTATCACAAAGTCCGCAATATCTGCTCCCTCTGCACCTGAGGGTACTTTCTTGATTTGAACATTGTTCCAGGGAGAGCGGTTCTCCAAATCCTCTATATGGGCCTAAAGGGTTAGTTGCTGTTCGTGTAGATGGAGCACCTCATAGCACAGGTGCCGAAGCTCCTCAACCCTCACTGTTTCATTGGCCTCAAGCATGGAGATGCACTTGCCTACCTCCATCAGGTCATGTTGGACTGCCCTGAGGTCCTGTGCGCACTTGACTTTGACAGTTTGAATATCCTCACACAGGGAGATGAAGAGTCGCTCCAAACATAATCTTGTAAGCAGGGCCTCACCCTTCCTTTTCTTCCATCAGGGATACCACCATTGGGGCTGCTGGCCAGGTCAGCAGTGCCATTTGATGGGCAGATTAGCATGTCTTTCAAGGTACGATCTTTCCTCCCCGTGCCAAAACTATTCAGACGGTGCTACGGCATACACCTAGGTCAGATTGCCCAAGCCTCTGCACCTATCTCTCAGTCCAGTTCTTCATGCGAACCACCTGGAGAGTTTACCAGCCAGTACCCTGTGCTCTCCAAGGGTCCTGCAACCAGGGGTCATAAGTGGCCCTGGAAATCATGCTCCACGGCTCCTCAGAAATGACTCAAGCAGGATTCTCCCCTCCTCCTCCCCCTCCTCTGATCTCCTCTCTGTTCCAGGTGTGCTGGCACTCACAATTCAGGCCTGCCTCTCTGGTCGGAAGTGTTCACCCTCACACAGTCAGTGACTTTGGGTCCTGCAGCTCCTATCTCACTTTCTCTCAGCTCAGCCCCAAGGCTGCTCCTCCTCTGAGGCAGTTTGCACCGGGAGGTCCTGCCACGAGCATTCCACTTAGGGCCCAACTCATCCACAGTTGAATTGTGCACCCACCTGGTGTGTGGACACCATTCAAGGCCTCTGCCCCCTGGCATTGATGCCCTCTATGCGGCTCCATCAGGGGCACCTCGCTTCATGCCTTAGACACCCTACATGGGCTTCCACTGCTGCATGCGCTGCTTCTGCCTACCTCACTCCTCCTCTGCCCCCACTCACTTCAGCAGACCAGCACACAGGAGTCGGCGTCAGCCACCAAGGCTACCACCACCAGCTCCCACCTCTTCATGGCCTGTTGCCTGCTACCACATAGCACTCGCCATTTTGAGTGGCTCAAGCTCCACAGCACTCCTGGGCTGCCGCCGTGCTGTGGCCCCTCCTGCACAATCATCCGCACCACGTTGCTCCAGTTATTCCCACCGGAACCCCCACTCCAACTTCAACACCACTGGGGGCCCGCTCCCAGTTGGAAGAGGCAAATTCTCTGCGGGCAGCCAGAGCAGCTGAGCAACTCACTCACTCTGCTGCCATCTGGGCTCTGCCCCCAGCAGTACAGTATGAAGTGCTATATAAAAAAATAGATAATATCCCCAAGGATGTGCAAACACACCCCCTGCAAAAGAAAAACCAGGACTTTGCTATACTGACTATATTCTACTCCACAGAAGCTAATGCTAAAGATTACCTGGAAGCCCCAGAAAGTAGGGCTAATAGAAGTAAAAACTGGTGCCCTCTGATGGGAGCACAAGTGCTCCTGGACTTTTTCCGGATAAGCAGTGCATATGTAGAAAACCAAGGGAAAATCTCAGAGAAGTCTTGATCTGAGGGTGTGTTTGTCTGTGTGTGTGTGTGTGTATGCGTGTGTGACAGAGCGAGAGAGAGAGAAAGAGAGAGATAGAGAGAGAGAGAGATAGAGAGAGAGAGAGAGAGAGTCCACCGTCAGATCAGAGCTATAATAGGGTGTTTTATTTGGAGGCTCAAGTGAAAGTTTTCTCGATTTCAAGGTTAGATCCAGAAAGCTAAAGATTAAGAAACCAAGCAGCGACAAAGTAATCTTTTCACCTGAAATTCTACAGTCAGTGCATGCAAAGAGCACTAGTGTAATTAATCAATATTATATAATACATTTAATGGCATTCTTCAGAGGGGAAGTTGATTAGATGAATGAACTTGCCCTTCTCTCCCTGTCAAGGATACCGTTGTTGTAGATGTTTTAATTATTTAATGTGTTATATCCAATCCAGATGTTACCAGGAGTGATGAATAGAAATAAGGGAACAACTTGTGCGACAAAAATATGGCATATTTTTGGCAGAATGAAACTGGAAACTAATATTACCTCAACCCACAATTTTGCAGCATTGAAACCCATACTGTAATATAGAAAATGGAAATTCAACCTCTTCTGAGGAGTTTGCACTAAGAACACACAATGCATAAAGCACACCAGCTTGATTAGGAACAAGTCCTGTTTGCATCAATATTGTAGAACAAAGGTCTGCGATGAAGCAGATAAACTGCTGAACCTATTAACTGGCACATAAAACCGATTATGACACATTTGAGAGAAAATATGACAAAAGTGCACCAACAGAAAAAGTTACTGCATAGCAAAAGCATGCAGACCAGAGTAAATTAGATGAGAATTAGTCATTTGAATAATATACGTTGTAGTCTATTAATTAGTATTGATGCATCTTTTCAAAATGTAATAGAAAACATTTTAAGCGATAAAGTCCCATGATCTAAACACTTATGAAGTACTAATGAAACTAATACAATCTAGAGGATCTTATGTGTGTGTTATTGAGGAGTCTCATTCTAAACTCCATATTTTACATAGTTGAAATTGTGCACCAAGTGAGAAAGGAGAGAAAGTTGCTGCACGTCTATACTAAAACCAAATGCTCTGAAACATTTAGGGAACAATCTCCATACATGTACTAATATGAATCATTAGAAACAATATTAATAATTTATGTTTTGAAATAATTTTATACATTGGTACTTTAAAAATGCAGTAATATGTCATAGCTGCACATGCTATTTACAACAAACTAAAAAGCTCTCTGAGTGCAAATAAGTCGAAAGAAATATATAAGGTCCCAAATGTTATAAATGAAATGTATATTTTTATTATTTTATATTCTGTATTTTATAAACCGAAGTCAATTAAGGCCTGCATTTTCCTTACTTTGCTTGATTCTGTTCTCATGGAAAGGCTTCGTAAACTTACAATGTGAAGGGAAACTATGTCTCATAGGGAGACTTCCCATTCGCACACGAGGACTGCTTCCAACAATTTCGCTACTTTGGGAACATCTGTCATGAGAAACTGTCCTCTTGAACTCACTCATGTGCTTTTGCAATCGGAATATTGTTTGGAAGTTATACATACTGGATGGTTCATCAGCTTACGTGATGATCACCACCTTTTTGCTACAATTTGTGTTTTCTTTATACTGCATGACAATCACTCTATACGAACTGACCAATGGACTGAGTGGTCTGACCAGATGAGGTGACCCAGGAGGTGTCACCCCAGAGCTTGATGATTATATTATACATTGATGTGAAGGAGAGACATCGCTTTTTCTTTGGAGAGATACTCTTCCATATTGCTTCTTCTTACTTTTTGGAACTTCCTTGCGGACTCTACTGGTTTTCCTTTTGCATACACTGTGTGCGCTATTCCCTGACTTCTTTCCCTTATGGGAGAGTACCTTTTAGCTGTTATGGTTCATATCGCTTCCTGAACTTTTCCAGAGCCTTGGTAACTAATGGCAACCTCAAAAAATGATTTGATTATCCCATACTCTTAGACCTTAAATGCCTGATATTGATGTATTCACTGCTTTTAAAATTCTGATAAAAATCTAACGTTAACTAAATCCTGTCTCTCCACGATTTATCTCCAATTATTGATTGTGCATTTTGATTGGGTTATTAATGATTAGAGGGAATTCCAATACAGAGATCTCTGGACAGCAGATACTAATGTTATTATTCTGCATAGCACTAACTGAAGTATTGGGTTATAAGATTTTGGTCCGACTAAATTTCTTCAGGAGATTTGGTCTAGCCATGATAATACTTTACCTGTATAGTTTAGTTTTGAGTTATATATATATGAATCTAAATACAAGTTTGTAGGTCAATTACCTTATTTCTCGTTGGCTAACTGGATTGGATCCCCTATGTCCGACCCCTCTCAGCACCAAGCAAGATCCATCGGATGACAAAGTAAATGAATCGAAGTGTAGTGCTAGGAGATAAAGGGTTTGTTAAGAAAAAGGGCCCAGTGGCGCTACAACATCTGTTAGCCAATGCATAGTAGACACATTGCCATGCTCAAGAAGAAGCTAGATTAAGCACAACTAACTCTCATTGACCAATCTTGGGGGGCGGGGGGTGTTTTATGAGAAGTTGCTGACCAGGCCATTTTGAAAAGAAACACTTTCAAGGAGGTGGTTTTTTACAAGCAATGCAATTGTCACTTGAGTTGGTGCTTAACTATGCTCATGGTACAGCATTGAGCAATAAAGGTGGTTACCAATGTCTGAAAAATCATCATAGGTGTGCCACAATTAAACTAGTATGTGAACAGAAGTACCAGGAGGATAGTTAGACGAATCTTTGATGCTGAGGGTGAAACCATGTTATGGAAACTCTATCAAAAGATAAGCCAGTGGTACGTCCCCCTGCTGAGCCAGGACTTGGCAAGTGCTCATTGTTTTTCACTGGTATGGGAAATGATATGTCAGTCCCAAGGAATTGATTTTAAAAGGTTGGATTAAGAAAAAACTCATTTTCAAAGTACTGTCTATGGTCTCCCTGGTTAAATATCTTGTTTGAGGAAAGACCCACTAACATGGTACAATCTTCAACTTCTCATTATTACATAAGGGCCTTTTCACTGATCATCTATAATACTAGCCAACTGACTCTGGCTCAATATTTTTCTGACATATTTGGAAAAGTATGAAAAAGTGCAAAAACTGAGATTTTGGTAAATACATTGAAAACGATTGTGTTCTAAGAACTTTGGTTAAACAGTTTTGATTGAAAAAATGATCTCTTAGTAAATGAAACCCGAGTATAAATGGTTATAATTTCCTTTCTTATGTATACCATAGCTAGGTCAATGTAATGTTATTCTTCTTCCTTTAAAGTGCAGTGGCGGAGCCGAGGTGGGGCAGCTTAGGAGACTCTAGCACTCCTCTGCACAAGGAAAGCTGTGTTCCAAACCTGATTGCCAGAACCAAAGAGGAAGTATGGTGTGAGACACAACCACCATTGCAAACCCTCCCACGAGGAAGGAGGTGGGCAGATTGAGGCCCACTGGTACTTCATCAGAGAAGATAATGTGCTTGATGCCTACAAAAATAGGCAATGTGCACTGACAGTCCCCCAAGCCCACTAAGTTGAAGAGGGTTCCTGGAAAAGAGAAGGCATACTCAAAGATATAGCGGGCGATGCCTAGAGGAAGGGAGTCTGCCACCTGCTGGGCCCAGAGCAAGGCCCTCATAGAAAAACCTGTGACGTACACACCTGAGAGATGCAGAGCAGGCAGGCTGGCCTGGATGCCTTGAGTGGTAAGAAAAAAAGGAAATTGGAGCAAGTGAAGCTGGCAGATGGCCAGCCAGCAGCTTCTTGAACCACAGAACTGCAGTAAGTGCCTAGACGTTAGGAGGCAGACAGGCATACCCTGAGTTGCCCATGCTGAGGCGGCAGAAGCCCCTGCTCAGACCCAGAAAGGAAGCTTATTTCAATTAATTAAGAAAGGTGGGATGTATTGTGGAAACCAGGCCAGCGAGATCACCCATTTATTGAGCATCAAGATAATTAGGCTGTTAGAGGAAGAGACAATTTGTGGCTTCTCCCAACACTAGATATGAGACACGCAGAGGCGATCATGTATGGTGAAACAGACCACCGGGAGAGTGAGCATGGTTGGGGTCCCAGGATGGGCCAACTGCTCACACAAGACCAGCAGACCATAGTGAGGAGGTTGAATAAAAGACGCACAGCTCGGACGCACACATACTGGAAATTGTGGGCCTCAATCATTCTTAAACCAAACAGCGGACTCTCTGCAAGAAAAGCTTGGAGTTCTCTGAGAGGGGAGAATCAGTACAGTTAAGAAAGCCAAAGGGGTCAACATTCATTTGGCCTGAATGAAAGATCAAGATCAGTTTCAAGAATCTGCCATAAATTATGCTCCACATTGAGGCCAGATCATTGAAAGGCAGGCACATTGCACCCTGAGTGAAAAATGGTCTCTAAAGGCAAGAGAGGCAATGCATTAATATTGAGGCAACAAATATCGACTTACAGAATTATCGAAAGTTTAATATCATTAACCAAAATATCGAGACGCTATACTTAATTTTAAAAAGTGACTAATATCGTACAAATAAATACTGGCGTCAAAAATATCGAATTCAACATATATTGAATACAATTATATCGGAAACAAACATTTTGTGACTTATAGCTAACTACAGACCATGTAAAAAATATTGAAATCAATAATTTTGACTACATAACTATCGCTAAAACAAGTAATAGGTAGCAGTTAAAAATACGAAAAACACAATATTTAAACAAACGAACAACAAAAAATATATCTCACAATCACAATATTAACGACAATATATAAATAAAATATAATATTTTACTTGAACAAAATAATACATCTAAAATATATAAACAGAAAATTCCTCCAAATTATACAATGCACATATTTACATCCCATTTACATGCAACACATATTTATAGTTGCAAACAATATTGTTTCTTTACTTAAAATAAATACATATAAGTTAAATAAAATAAGTTATCTCGAATCCGAGCATAAAAAACATTAATTGGCATTTTCCAAATAAGGACATAACTGAAGAGATAAATGAAATTGAGCTAAAACAACCAATAATATTAAACTATACAAACCTATAAATAAAATAAAATAGATGAACACATTAAAGAAACATTATAAATGCCACGGTAATTTAACCAAAAAATAGCAAAAAAAACACCAAACATTCGAAGAGGAGGAAACTGCCGGATTTTCCCTGCAAAAGAGAAGCCTGCAATATATACAGCCATACATCCACTTCTCCAAGTAAGTAATAATTATATTCAAAATACGAAGTTAAAAACGTTTAACTTTATGTTGCCGGTCTAGAGGATGATGAATGGCTTGAGGCCTTGGCTTCTCCTAGAGAGACTGCCATCTCCTCCAGGCTCAGACTCGTGCAGCTGAAGATACTCCATAAAATATACCTAGTGGGACCAATGCTAGTAAAGATGGGATATAGCAATGAGGCTGGATGCATGAGGGGGTGCGGGCAAGAGGGCACTTTTGTACATACACTCTGGGAGTGCATGATAATCCAAAGATACTGGTCGTCATTGAAGAAGTGTATGGAACGAGTAATGGGCCGCAAGATCGACTGTAAAATTAAACTATGTCTCCTAAATATTTGGGGCCCTACTGACCTAAACACCAAAGAAAGAATATGGGTGACACATGGGATGGTAATTGCCAAGAGGAATATCGCAAGATGGTGGAGGACGCAGGAACCACCAACACTGGTTGAATGGCGAAAGGACATGGACTGGTGCATGGTAACAGGGAAGACTGTGTATGAATCCAGGGGATGGCCCACCAAATGGACACATATTTGGGGGAAATGGAATGACTACAGGGGAGGAATATGTGATCCCCCACAGCCCAGGAGGGATGCTGATCCGGGATGGCCGGGTATAAGCGGCTCCAATGTAAATGGTTTGTAATAATAATATGGTTTCAGATGTATCGTTAAGTTTGTGCCAGTACACAACCTCATATACACGTCTGTATGATGTCCAACGTGTACTCACCTTGTTCCAAATAAAGTTTTATAAAAAAAAAAACTTTTAAGTTTAATAAAAAGTTCTTAATAAACAATCACTATCACAGTTTTTAACATGCATCCTTGTCTACAGATTATTCAACCACAAATTAAACTATATCGACAAGTACACATCAAAGAGCACAAAAAAAGTAGGGATTTCTAAAAAACTGCTTTAAACTAAAACCGCAACAGTCAAAGGTCCGGAATAACCTAAATGTCGTTAAACATCAGAAATATAACATATGCAATAAATAAAACTAGCTTTTCTCTTCCAACAGAGAAAAACATCTGTTTTGAGAGGAAGCTTGCCGTAGAAAAAGTTTCCAAGAAGACATAACTTTGCTAAACATCATACAAGTAAGTTTTGAAAAAAACGAAGATGTATATTTAACTGTATATTAATAACCAACATTTATTAAATAACTGTCTTTATATGTTCATAGTATTACAGTAAATAAAGACATAATGACAGAAGGTGCAACATTTATAACATCGCAGAAGGGGATACAGTTACTGTGTTACATGGGATACACCTACAGTCAAGAAAATGCTTCGGCTGAACATATTAATTAGAAATGTACCAAATCTTATTCTAATGTATGTTATGGGAGGGCAACTACAAAAGAAACTGTAGTAATGAATGTAAAAGAGCATAACCTCCCTTCCAATGTAACAGAAATAGAAATTAGAGGAGTATTAGAAAATATAGGAGAAGCAAGCACTAGTACCCAAGAACCCACAGCACAAAAACTTAAAGATATACTACCCCACAAACCAGAACATATAACAGGCCAGTTGCTATTAATATCCACCTTAAAATGCCCCATAACACAAACTAAAAGGGCCACACCCCACCTGCTCCTAAAACATACAGAGATTTATACATCCACCACAGCTCACAATTACCCACAGAGAGGAACAATTCCTATTGTATGATAATAAAAGTAATGAAAAATGTATACTTAGATTTACTACCTCTACAAACTTACTCAAACTAGCCCAAAGTCAAACATGGATGATGGATGGCACATTTATTGTGTGTCCCCAACCATTCCATTAACTATACACAATACATGGTGAATTTCCAAAAATTAATATACCTTTTGTGTATGCATTACTTCCAAACAAACAAGGCAGTACCTACATGGAACTGCTAAACAGACAAACAACTTCTTTCCCCAAAATGTTTTATTGACTTTGAGCAAGCTATGAACCAATCTATACTAAAGAAATACCCCCACACAACCATACAGGGATATTACTATAATTTTAAACAAAGTACATGGCATCACCTACAGAAATCTGCGCTAGGGCCTGATTCTGAGTTTGGCAGCCTGACCGCCAGACCGCCATTGCGGCAGTTGGGAGAATGCCGCCAATCTGGCAGCATCCTGACTCCCATATTAGGAGAACACCGCTGGGCTGGCTGTGTTGTGTTGGTGATGCCACGGCGGCGGCATGCTTTGGCTCATAGAAAGAGCCTGAGGCATATGACGGCACTGTGGCAGCACCGCTTGAATGTCGATGCATGTCGATGCACTGTGTACCATGCACCATAGTGTGCATGGCACACAGTGCATGCTCGACAGTGCAAGCAGAGGGAGTCACAACATGCGCCCTCATGCACAACCCCCATGGGCAAATTTACACGGGGGCCCTATGTGGGGCCCCTTCCCTGCCTTTTTGCTGACCTTTTCATGGCGGGGATTCCGCCATGAAAAGGTCGGTGGAAAGGCAGGTTGTGATACGCACAGCGGGGCTGATGCTGTCACCGCCTCTATAGACAAGCGATTTCCCCACCAATGCTGCTGTGGAATCCAAGATCCTGGCAGTGGCGACGGTCTTGCAACGATCTTGCAGCGGTCTTGTGGCAGTCCAAGTGCACTGCTCGTAATTGGGTGCTTGGACCGCCGAGTAGGCGGCAGTCGGAACGCAAATAATGGTATGGCGGTCCCAAGACCGCTGTACTCATAATCAGGCCCAAAGTAACTACACATAATTTTAAAAATACATGACATACTTTCAACAAAACAACATAATAAATATATCAACATAACATAATTATAAATATATAACATTTCCCACCCACAGTAGGTTAATAAAATTAACTTACGATTTTGTTGCTGCAGATCTCTCTCCAAATCCACATAGTTCAAAAAAAGTAATCCACCAAAAATTATTTAAAACGATAGTAAAAATCCCAAATAAAAATGCAAACATGTAGTTAAAAAAAATCAATCTCTCTGTAGGTTCCATAAAAAAAAATGTTTTAAAAAAGAACTACTCCAGGAAACTCGAAAAACAAGAAATCTATTTATAAAAAATCAGTTTCTAAAAATTAATTCAGATTTCCTTAAAGAAAAAAATGGGACGTCCGTCTTCCCTTAGAAACGTCCATGAAAATGAAACGTGCAACAAATAGATAAAACACCCTCATGCACAAAATACTATTTTTCCAAATATATACATACATAATATTAATCTACACAAAACTATTCAGCAATACATACACTACACATAACTTACATTAAAAAAACGTTACTTCCTACAACACATAATAAAACTACGCAACACTAAATAGCATCCAAAAAAAGCAATACAACAGACAATAAACTTACCACTAACACTACACATATCATATACACAACCTTCCTACCTCCGCCCTACCTATAAAACACCTTAAACATAGGAAAAAATGTACTTACCTTTACATGTTATGCCTCCCTGGGTGCATGCACAAGTGGAGGAGGCATGGGGGAGGGCCCCCTTTGTTTCCTCTTTGCCAGGGTTGACATGGAGTAGAAACCTCCATGTCACCGCCGAGGAGTAGAAGCTCGTAATATGCTTGACGGGACTGCGGCGGTCCAGCCAAACATATTGCGGCCTCTGGAGGCCACACTACCTCCAGGGAACAGCGGTTCCCGGGTGCTGTCGTTGGTCCCAGGGTGGTCCGACCACCCAACTCGAAATGGGGCGGTTGGACCACCGGTACAGTGGTGGATGGACTGCCACCAGCAAGCTGCCATGGGTCTGGCGGTCCTCGGACCAGCAGACTCAGACTTTGGCCCAAAAGGGGCAGCATTTACTATGCCCACTCCCATCTAAGGGAAGGTGCTGGACACAAAAACCGCATCATTCATCTTTTCCACGGCAAACAAACGTATGTGAGGGAAGGGTTTGGACACTAAGGGGTATATTCACAAGAACGTGTGATAACTACCGCAAGAGTAGCGTAACGCAACTTTCAATAACGCAGCCTATCACGGGAAAATAACCCCGTGTCAACGTGGAATTCACAACAAGGCGGTACCATGCGATAGTTGGCCGACACCGCTGCCAATGCTCGCGATACAACCACCTCGACGGAGATAAAAACACAAACCACAACGCGAAAAAAGCTGCGATGAGCCAAAGCGCGATAAGAAAACAGTGACAACCAGCGCGAGGGCAGCAATACTCACGCGCAATGCGGGAAAAAGCACAAGAGCAGCATACAGAAAATGCCACAGAACAAAATACATCAACAGCCGAGTACCACGGATGCACCCTGGCCAACTGCAGAGGAGAACATGCACACCACAACATCCACGCACCGTGGAAGAACAGAACCTACAGGCACACCACATGAAAGAGACCAGTGCAGACAAATCAGAGCCGCAGGAGCAACACACCCACCGTGCAGCATACGCACATAAGCAGAAGTGCACCCGGACAGTGACAACATCCCGGTACAAACAGCAACATCTCCACAACTGAACACAGGAGACAACTGGTTCGGAAAATGTGCACAACATGCCAAATCACATCTGAAACCCCAGGGACATGTAACATGACAATGTACAATTCCAACCTGTGACCTGCAAATATGTTTTATTCACACATGCAGTGCAATTGGACATCTACTACTGTCCCATGAATGCCACGGATGGCCACAATGTGACGTGCTCATGAGAAGAAAGTGGCAATGATGGAGTCCCTACGGGCCATTCCTGCTGCAGTGGGATGTGGGCCACCTGCCCCATCACCACCATCATGGTCCGGTACCTCTGGAACTGGGATCCATGGGGCCCTGGTGCGAACACAGATGTTGTGCAACACACAACATGCAACGATCATCTTGCACATGACGTCCGGGCTGTAGAGGAGCTTCCCACCAGTGCCGTCCAGGCACCTGAAACGTGACTTCAACACGCCAAATGTGCGTTCAACGATGCCCCTGGTGTGTATGTGGGCCGCATTGTACTGCCTCTGGGCGGGTGTGTTTGGGTCTCGGAGGGGTGTCATCATCCAAGGGCAGAGTGCATATCCTTGATCACCTGTGACAGTGCAGGGAGAAAAGAGTCAATACCTGGTTCGGCAGGATGTGATGGCAGGCCCACCAATTCAGTGACGCCTGTGCTGGCTGTGGGGGGGTGAGTGTAAGCCAGCCCTTAGGGAGTAGCATGTGCTGGCAACTACACCAACAGTCATCAGGCATACAGACATGCAATGTCTGAACGACAAGGGGGATGACTCGAGTCGCACAGGGCTAGTCACCCCGGATGCACAGCGGCCGACACGGGCCCACCACCACGGGACGCTGACCTGCGGGAGACCGGGGTAGGGTCATGGGGGCAGAGCAGTGCCTCACATGTGTCATGGCCGCATTCCGCATCTCCACACGTTCAGCTGTTGTGTGGCTGTGGTGCCATGTGGAGTCTGTATTGGGTGCAGGGGTAGCCCAGGATGACCATGGAGTGGTGTAGTCGTGTCTGGTAGGGGGTCGTGTAGTTTAACATGTCGGATGTGGTTAGGTCACGTGTGCATCCCCACAGTTGTGCCTTGTGCGTTGGTGGCTGTGGGATGTGTGGTGTGTTGAGTTGGTACTTACCAACAAGCAGTCCCGTTCCATATGTGCCATCCTGGAAGCGCTGGTTGATGACGGACTGTCGGAAGATGAAGGAATCTTGCACACTGCCTGGGTAGTTGGCGACGACATTGGTGTACATTCCCCGGTGGTCCACTATTGCCTGCACATTGATGGAATGCGTGTGCTTCCTGTTGTGGTAGTGGTGTGCAGTATCCGCAGGGGGCACAAGTTGGTCATGTGTGCAGTCGATTGCCCCCAACACGGCCGGGAATCCGGCTATGGCGTAGAAGCCTTGCTTAGTCTCCAGCTGTTCCTGCGCAGTGTTGGAGAAGTGAAGGTACTGGGGTATGAAGCTGATGATGGCATCCAGGATGGGTGTGATGAACTTTGATAGGGCTGGCTGTGAGACCCCTCCGACTCTGGCAGTTGTTGGTTGGAAGGTCCCAGAGGCCAACAGGTGCAGCACTGCCAGCAGCTTTGTCTGCGGAGGGATGTTTGTTCTCCGCTGTGTTGGCACCGTCAGCCTGTGGGCGATGTGGGTCAGGATGCGGAGGATGGTTGTCCTTTTGAGCCTGTAGTGGGCAATGACTTCCGCGGGCGTTAGGTCTGTGAGAGTGGTGCGTTTACGGTAGCTCTGCTGTCTTGCTCTACGCTGCCTCTGTGGTGGTCCGGGGGGGAGCGGGTCCGGGTCCTGGGGGTGGTGGCGGTCCAGGGGGTGGTTGCGGGGGGTGTTGTGGCCCTGTTGGGGCTCCGAGCTGCATGTAGAGTAGCTCCATGGCGTCGTTTGTTCTTCGGGTATGGCTGTGTGCGGGACTCCGTTGCCTACTGCAGGTAGACGTCCTTCTTTACACCTGCATGAGGCAGGTGTTAAATACCTGCGGCTACCGCACCTCATCACCTGTTTAGTGTTTTTATCGCTGATGTGGCTGGTCGTTGAGAATGTTGAGGTGTGATGTTGTCTCGACTTTTGTCACGGGAACGCCTACTCTGCATCTCATTAGCGATATTTGCGGGGGTCCTCTGTGGCGATGTTCTTTGCGGCTGCTATCACGGGTAAACTGGTGCTGTGGGCTGTTAACACCGGCTTGTGAATGGGGGGGTAAATTTATCACGACTTTGGCTGCGATAAAGTGCCGTTAATTTGGCGATAGCTCCTTGTGAATATTCCCAATCCGAGATAAAATAAGTCAGGGAAGGTGCTGGACACTAAAGGGGCAACATTTACTATTCCCACCTCAATCTAACTTAACACAGGGAAGGTGCTACACACTAAAGAGGCAACATTCACTATTCCCACTCCAATATAACTTATAACAATAAAGATGTTGGACACTAAATAGACAAAAGTTACAATACCCCCACTACTACAAAAGAAGAAACCCAAAATATAGACACTATTAAGTTAACATTTACTATTACCCACCACAATATCAACAAGCTAAACAAACATGTATGTAAACATGTAATAAAAAACATATTTATTCCAAATGAAATCAAACATCATAATTTTAAATGTTTATTATCCATCTAACTTTTTAAATATATTTCATACAAAATGGATAAAATATTTATATATGAACCTATTTAACACAGTGGAATATTTGAAAACATAATCCAAATTTAATTAAAATTATATTCCTAATTCTTAATAACATAGTTTAAAAAACATTTTGAAAAAATATATGACCTAAAACAATAAATTTACATAAAAAACATAGCAATGTCTTAATATTGATTTAATATTTTTTCCTATTTATAAAATAATTTATCAAAATATTTGCATAATTTCTTTTTCTAACTAACTAAAAGAAATACAAATGTACTATAATATTAACACTTTTCAATAATTTTTTCAATTTTTACAACATTAAAAAAACAATTTTAATATAATTTTTCAAAAATGTTCAAACATTTATTAATAGTTTTTTAAAAACTAATATTAATAATTTCTTATCAGATATCACATAACACTATTTATTTGAACAGAAATGTATTTAAAGTTTTTTATAAAAATTATTTATACATTTTTTTAAATTTGTTTAAACATTTTAAATAGTTTTTGATAAATAAGCTAAACAAATCTAAAATAATTCATTTAAATTACTTGATCCAGGTAGTGCAAGAATTAGTTCACCCTGACCAGTCCTGCTTCATGCTGGGACGAAATACGGCATTCAATCTTAGAAGGCTACATGGAGCCATAGGCAGGGCAGCGAGCTTCCGTGAGGATGCGGTGGTGGTGTGCCTAGATGCCTGCATGGCGTTTGAAACAGTTGAATGGCCATTTCTATATGCAGTTTTGGAAAAGCATGGCTTTAGGCAGAGATTCCTAGCATGGATCCGACTCTTATATTCAGAACTGCTAGCAGAGATCTCGGTAAATGGGAACGTATCCAGGGTCTTTACTCTGCAGGGAGGAACGAGGCAGGGATGCCCCCTCTCCCCGCTGTTATTCATGCTGGTGCTAGAGCCCCTGGCGGTATGGATACGTGGTGATCCCATGATTCGGGGACTGCATTGGACACCAGAATAGGAAGACAGAATATCCCTCTATGCTGACGACATTCTAATGTACGTGTCAAGCCCTAATACTACACTCATTAAATGCAGCATATATTTGATCTGTTCCGCAAATACTCGGGATACACCATCAATTGGGAAAAATCTATCTTCTTGCATGAGACCCGCCGAGACTCCCCAGAGGATGCGAGATACGGATAGATGCAAATGGGTTATGATATCTCGGAACATACATTACCAGGGACCCTAAGACTTTCTATGAACGAAATGTAGAACCCCCACTAGAGGGTCTGCGGAAAGATATTCAGCACTGGCGAACACTACCATTGTCCCTCCTTTGTAGAGTGGTGCTTTTTAAGATGATGGCTCTGCCCATGTTTCTATATGTGCCCCACAATACACCCTACATGGTGCCCCCCTTACTTTCACTAAATAGATGCAGCAGTGAGACTACTATTGTGGGATGGAGGCGCGTTAAGGATCTCACTTCTAAAACTGTCCTGGGGTTGGTTTGATGGAGGGATAGCGCTCCCCTCCCTCCGAAGATACTACTGGGTGGCTCAACTTACACTGGTCAATCACAGAGTACATAGACCCCAGGACGATCCTGCATACAAAATGGACCGTCACAACATGCAGCCCAGAGGTTACCTCAGAGCGATCTATGGGGGGAAAAAGACAGGCTCGTTTCATGTGCTAACCTCGACCACACTGCAAATCTGGCAAGAGGCGACAAGAGCATTGGGTTGGCAAGATAGAATTACTCAAATGACCTCACTGTGGGACTCCGCGAAAATGTGTCTATTGGTGCAACAGAAAGGGTTTGACAAGTGGGATCTGATTGGAATTTCAAGGGTCGGAGATCTCTGGGAAAGAGGAGATGTAAGAGCTTTCTCAATTCTGAAAAAAGAATACCAGATGGTGAAATCAGAGACCTTTAGGTGCCTCCAGATCAGCCACTCGCTGAAGGCAGTACTACCGAAGGGATCCGAAATACCTGAGTCCTCCGTGCTGGATAGGTTGCTAGACGACTATTTAGACAGGAAAGCAATCTCCCTAGTGTACCTTAAAATTATGAGAAATGCCCCGAAGCCCTTGTCGATCCTCCGAACCTGCTGGGAGGGTTAAATAGGTTGTCTTGAAGGTGAGGAATGGCAAGAGGCAATAGCCTCCCCTAAAAAGATGGCCATACGCTCGCGTTTTAGGTTGGTGGAACTAAAGATCCTATACAGAGCCTATTTCGCGTGCACCACCTTGGTGAAGATGTAGAAAGTCGATTCACCACTTTGTTCTAAGGGGTGCGGACAAGACAGCACATTCTTCCACATGATATGGGGATGTCCACTGCTCAAGAGTACTGGGAGGCGATACTGACAAATATGAGAGAAGTGTATAAGGTGGAGGTGACTGAGTCGCCAAGGTGGTGTCTGCTGAATATATGGGGGGTCAGACCTAACCAGTAGGGAACGTCTATGGGTGGCGCTAGGGTTCATGGTAGCAAAACAGAATATTGCAAGAAGGTGGAGAGCGGTATCGGCCCGACATTGAAAGAATGGAAGGCTGCTATGGATTGGTGTATGATTGCAGAGAGAACAGTTTATGTGAGTTGAGGCTGCCCACATAAATGGAAAGAAATCTGGGGGAAATGGAATGAATATCGGGGGATGATATGCAGACCTATTGAGCGACTGAGGCAAGAGCGATAGTCAATAAATGTCCGGATGAATGAGACGAAAGAGTGGAGATGGGGTGAAGAGAGATATGTCATTTACTGTACATTAACAAATACATCATCCTCTAATGAAATGACGCTTCTTTGTATGATCATGATGTAAAAAGTAGCCATCATAAAGGCAAAGTTGTTGTTACAATAAAAAGATTTAAAAAATAATAATACTTAATGTTATAAAATACTTCCCACCCATATCCCCTATAAAACTAACATCCAGCTCCTAATTTTCGTTTTTAAATTTAAAAATAAACATTAAAATATATACACTAATACATTGTTTCTAAAACACTTCCCACCCTTATCCCCTATAAACCCAACATCCTGCCTATAAAAAATATAATTATACTAAATACGAAACAATACAGCAAATTAAATTACAAAAAGATATTTCATATAAAAAATTATAACCAATTACTTAAAATAAAAAACATATAAAAATAAAAATACAATATATTACGCACTATTTATCACTAAAAAATGATATTCCAAACAACGATATTAACTACATCGATATTAAACACATCGATATTAAATAAAACCTAAAGCAATATTTTTGACAATGATATTAAAAAGACAACAATACTTATGTATTAGGATATTCTTGACACAATATTTATGTTACACAATATTTTTATTTGTTATTTTGTCTGAACACCACATTTAAAGACATGCCAGCTATAGCTGGACCGGGGAAGTCTCATCCTTGGAACAGAAAAAACAAAAGTCTGCACTGGAAATAAATGCATAACCAGCAGTCCCTGATCAAGTGGAGGCACCCATTATGTGCTCAACTTGTTCATAACTTACATGAGGACATCTCTTCACTGACAGAAGTAACAAGAGATGTTGATAAATATAAACAAGGTGTGGAAGACCTAGGACATCATGTATCGACCCTGGGAGACATGAGAAAGGCTAGAGAGTAGGAACTGAAAATGATGAGACAAGAGTGCTCATGATAAAAGAGCAAAATGTGGAACTCCAGGGCCATCTCAAAGACCATTAGAATCTTTATTTTTTTATTTTTTTATTTATTTGAGTTTTATATAGCGCTGGCTAGATCCGGAGGTATCAGAGCGCTTTACATAAGGTTCCACAAAATTACATCAGTTACAAGAAAACCTTTCAAGAGCGTCGGAAGATGAAATAAATGGAGCTTAGAAGGGAAAGGGGGTGGGGTAAAGGTGTAGGAGGGAGAAAGGATGGAGATAGGATGGATGGAGAGACGAAGGAGAGTCTGCCCAAAGTCCGGCTGGGTAGGTGACGGCCGAGGGGGAAGTCCACAGCCCATCTCCTCTATAGCTATCAGGTAGCTCCACCGGGCATCAGTTAAGCGGCTAGAATCAATCTAGAAGACACATTAGAATCCGTGAAGCACATAGAGACTCAAAAAATTGATACATTAAGGTATATGTCAAAAGACTCTTCTGACAGGTCCTCCAGGATTTAAAAGAGGAAGGCATTCAACTATATAGAACTCATTGAGAAGAATTGGCAGAGACTAGGTAATCCACCTCTCCAGACCTATTATGTTATGTGTATTACTTCAAGCAGAAGGAACACATCATGGTGGCAACAAGAGCAGTGGGCAAATTAACCTTTGAAGGCAACCAACTTGGTTCATTTCAGGATCTATCAGCAATCACCCCTCTGCCATTTTGAGCCTTCTGCAGAGTGACAAACTTTCTAAGAGAGAAAAGAGTCAACTACAGCTGTGGAATCCCTTCTGAATCATTTTTAAATGGGACATTGACCTCTTCCAGTTAAGATCCCTCTCATAGGCTCAGCATGCTCTAGGCCTCATGGAGGAGCAAGACAAGAGTGGCAGAACAGAATAACCCTCTTCTTGCATTAACCACAGGACACAAAGTAAAGGAAGCTGGAGTAAGGCAATCAACAAGAAAGTAGATATGAACCCTTTGGTGGACAAAATTGCACAGGAGAGAAAAGTGTTGATCAACATAGAAGGTCAAACGCTGACAAACTACTGAGAAATGGCCCAGAGACTCCAGACATGAATTGATACTATATTTACAAAGGGGGAATTATAATAATGATGCAATTATTAGAAGTGGCTGGGTAAGGAGACAAATTATGCTTGTAGGCAGATAATGTCTTGCTGGTGCTTGTAGACCCAAGTAGACTCAGTCTCCTCAGCACTAGTGGAAGAACTTAAGAAAGTTTGCATAGTATTAGGTTTCAAAATACGGATACAGAAAAACAGATCTTAAACATCCGCACACTACCTGAACAACAAAAAGACTGCAGAACAGATTCTTACTGCTTTAGGCTGAAAACAATATTCAGTACCTAGTCATAAAATAAAAATCTCATCATCTTTAGATGGGACAACCTCTAAGAATTACAAAGAGCTCCTTCACTGGGTCCATAAAGACACAAAGTGCTTGCACACAGGAGGCCTTAGTCAGGAAGACTAGCTGCAGTAGCAATGACTATCTTGCCTAGAATGTTGTTCTTGATGTAATCCCTCCTATTGAATCCCCACGTGGTATGCTCAAAACACTGCAAAAAATAATGGAGGCCTTTACCTGTGCGGAAAAGAACCCAGGACTGATAAGGAGGTATGTCCATTGCTGTCCAGAGAAGGGGGACTGGACATCTCAAGTTTGTTCAGCTATTATCTAGTGGGTCATTCCCACTACATGGTAGAATGGAATAAAGCAGAAATGGAGAAACATTGGTGTTTTATTGACCAAACTATAATGGGAATGCACACTGGAAGATCACTTTCCTGCTAGGGAAAAATAGATATTGGGGTCTATACTTTTCCCCAATCACTAGGGCCTCACATATAACATGGGGCGTGGTGACTTACCACTATTCCCTTACCAATAATAGCAACCATAGATAACCCAGACTGCGCCCAGCGTTGACTGGGGAAACTTGTACCAAATGGCAGAAAGCAGGCAGCCAGAAAATAGAAAACCTTTATGACTATAATGGCCTGAATTCTTTATAAAGATTAAAATTGCCTATGGTCTCCCAGAGGTAGAAAGGTTATTGGACCTCCTATTGAGGCACTGGATAACACATAAGTCCATCAATCCATACACTGGTAGAACGCTAACAACTTTCGGCTAATGGCATTATAAGAGGCGACAGATGCCTGCTGTCAGATGTATATAAATGTCTTACATACACACCTCAAACAGACAAATATTGAGACCAGAAAACATGGAAGATAGAAATAGAACTTTCCTCACAAACAAGGATTGGAGTGCCATGAATTACAGAACTCTCATAATACTACACACCAGCAAGGGTAAATAGATGGAACCTAAAACTCCAGAGTGCTGGAGGAAATGTGGAGACTGTAGTGACCTGGGTAAGAGGGCACTAGGACCCTGCACCCGAATGTTGGGAGGGGACAGCAACCGGACACCACTTCCGGTCAGGGAGTGGGGAGGGCACTCTGGGGAATGAGGGCACGGGGACAGACGTGCATGTGGGTACAGCAACGAAGAAAAAGAATAAAGCATATAACCACTTACCTGTCTCCGCGTGCTTCCTAACTGGCGACACGACAACTGGTGATGAAGAGGTGGGATACGAAGTCGCCACCAGAAGCACGTGCCCCTACAATGTCCAAATGGAGCCAGGAGCCCACCCTGGTCTGCCAACTGCCAAGAAGCGAAAACGCGACGTCGGGAGTCCACCCCGGTCGCGAGAAAACGAAACCTGGAGCGTACCCTGGTCCGTCGGCCCCCAAATGAAAGAAAATGCGAAATCGGGAGCCCACCCCGGTTGCGAGAAAAGCGGAGCCAGGAGCCCAACCTGGTCTGCCTGCAAGAGCCTGCAGCGACATCGGGAGCCCACCCCGGCCGCATCAAGCAACGTGAGGTGAGGAGAAAGAAGAGGGGCACCCGACCGTGACAAAAGCCGACCGCCGACTGTAAAGATAGCCCCGAGCCTCCCGCGTGTAGATTTCAAGCTGAAATCTCACGAGAGCTCGGCGGCCATCTTGAAGTCAGGCGGGAGAGCCAATGAGAGGCTAGAGAAGGCCAGGTGGCCATTTTGAAGTCAGGCAAAGACTGAAACCCATCGAAAAGAAGGAAAAGGGTGGAAACAAAAGGAAATTACAACAAATAAAGGTGAAACAAAGGAATTAAAGTAAAAAAAGGGAAATTACAGCAAATTAAAGGTGAAATAAAGAACTAAAAGACAGCAGAGGAAGACGCTGCACACAAAGAAAAGAAAGGCACCACAACAAAATGACAGAAGACGCAAGCGACAAGAATAGCGCAAATGCAATCTTCCGCAGACCACTACCGTTCAGCTTATCAGAACTACAAACAGGCATTAGGTGGGAGAGATGGATAAGACAATTCGAATGATACATGCGCGCCACATGCAAGGCATACACAGATGACCAAAACATAGATTTGTTCCTAAATTTCGTAGGTGATGAAGTTGAGGACCTGTTAACAACATTTCCCTGAGATCAAACAGCAACATACAAGGGACTGATAAAGTGTCTCACAGACAAATTTGACCCGCAAAGAAATGTAGATTTCGAGAGGTACACGTTCAATACCACGTGTCAACTAGCAGAGGAGCCACTCGACGATTTTGCAACCAGACTGCGGAAACTAGTAACATATTGCGAATTCGACAAATTTGACAATGAACAAGCGATACGACTGCGCATCATTGAAGGCTGTCAGTCAGTGGAGTTTCGCGCACAAATTCTGAAGGAGCCGTCCTCGCTAGAGAAAATACTGACCATGGCCCGAGCGGAGGCCAGAGCAACAACACATGCAAGACAGATGGAACTGGCAAAGGCAAGAAGAGTGGAACAAGCGAACCGCATAACTGGAAACATCAAGAAGAGAGACAATACACCGCCACCAAGAAAGAAGCAAGAAAGAACGTGCTATTGATGCAGACTTGAGTTTCTACATGCCGGCGCGTGCCCGGCAATGGGCCACAAATGCAGGAAATGCAACAGAGAAAACCATTTTGCAAGCACCTGCATGAGTGGACAATTCAAAAGTGAGCGAGGAAGACCATCAAGACCACGGACAGTGACGAGTAGATACGCAAGGCACATGGAAACAGAAAATCGCAGTCCCTCAGCTGAATCGGATGGAGCAAGCACACCAGAGACTGCGGAACGACTGTATCTGAAGTCAGATGCCCCAACGGAAGACCGCACGCCAGAACACATTCATCTCGTAGAAAAACACCAGATAAAGAAAACAGCGACAGTGAACATTGAGGTAGGAAGTCACAGCACAAGCTTCGTATTAGACAGTGGAGCCACATGCAACATCATGTGCATGTCAGAATATGAGAAGATGAAGGTGAAACCGCCACTATCACCGTCCAATGTTGATGTATTCACCTGGGGCTCAAGAAAACCAATAGTGAACATGGGGAAGTTCACAGAGACACTAACTTACAAAGAAAGGTCAATCAAAGAGGAAATACATGTACTACGAGGAGACATTCCAGCACCCTGTCTGCTAAGCAACATCACCGCACAGGTGATGGGTCTCCTATCAATGACCTACAACATGTCAGAAAGACAGAACATTCTGAGAGAGCATCTGGCCATACTACAATGGCTGGGCAAACTAAAGGAAAAAACAAATAACACTGTATATCAATGAAACGATAAAACCTGTGGCTCAGCATCACCGAAGAGTGCCCATACATCTGCAACCACAGGTAGAAGAAGAAATACAAAGCCTGCTGGCACAGGATATCATAGAGCCAGCCGAAGAACCGACCCCCTGGGTATCTCCAATAGTAGCAGTGCCAAAAAAGAACACCTCAAAGATTTGCATATGCGTTGTCATGAGCGTACCAAACACGGCAATTGAGAGGGAAAGGCACCCTGGACCTCACCTCAATGACATGATCAGCTGTCTCACTGGCGCATGCAGATTTTCAAAGCCAGACCTGTGCAAAGGATACCATCAACTGGAGCTTGATCCGCAATGACGGTACATCACTACCTTCTCCACTCACATGGGTCTTTTTCGCTACAAACGACTCAGCTTTGGAATATCATCAGCAGCAGAGATATTTCAAGAGATCATAAGGCAAGTAATAAGGCTGGTGAAGAACAGTTTGAATTACAGTGATGACATCCTGCTGTTCGGCCGTTCAGATGAGGAGCACGACAAGGCCCTACGTGAGGTCTGCAACCAGTTGGAACAAGCAGGCCTAACTCTAAATGAAGACAAGTGCGAACTGGGGAGAAGGGAACTAGTATTTTTTGGACACATCTTTTCAAAAAAAGGAATGAGGCCAGACCCCAGCAAAGTGGAGACACTGGAAAAAGCAAGACCTCCAACAGAAGTAGCGGAAGTGAGGTCATTTCTTAGTTTAGCAAGCTACTGTGCTCGCTACATAAAAGACTTTGCCACAGTGAGCACACCTCTTCAGGACCTAACAAAGCAGGGTCAGAAATTTCTCTGGACACAGGAATGTAGTAGGGCATTTGAGGCCATTAGACACGCAGTAATGGCTGTAGATCATCTTGCCTATTTCGACCCATCGCTATGCACTGAGCTGACTGTGGACGCCAGCCTGGTAGGTTTAGGAGCAATCCTAGCACAACACATGCCTGGAAGAGATTCGCCCAGGCAAATTGTCGCATATGCGAGCAAGAGTTTGTCTGACATTGAAAGGGCATACTCCCAGCCAGAGAAGGAAAGTCTAGCAGTGGTATGGGCGTGTGAACACTACCACATGTTCATCTACGAAAACCATTTGCCATTGTAACAGACCATCAGGCCCTAGTGACAATATATGGAAACCCGAACGCAAAGATACCGCCACGCATTGAAAGATGGGGAATAAGACTGATGGATTATGATTTCAAGATCGTGCACAAGCCGGGAAAGGAACACAACCCAGCTGACTACATGTCACGACATCCCCTACCGCAGGCACCAGAGAACACATCAATGGCAGAAGAATACCTCAATTTTGTGTTAAGGCAGAGCACTCCTGCACCAATAACAATCACAGAGCTAGAACAAGAGACAGCGAGGGATGCCACAATGCAAGCAGTCAAAATGACAACATGACAGCAAAGATGGAGACACGTAAACAGCAACAGCACCATGGGAGAAGGAGTTAACAGGGAAGAAATGCTGGCATTCAAAAACATACACGAGGAACTCTCAGAGACAGAAAAAGGAATCATACTACGAGGAACAAGGATAGTCATGCCAAATGCATTACGTTGGCAGACTGTAAACCTGGCACATGAGTCCCACAGAGGCATGGTAGCAACAAAAAAGATGCTACGGGAAAAAGTATGGTTCCCAGGCCTGGATCGACTGGTGGAGAACACTATCTTAAATTGTCACCTCTGCCAAATAACAGGACGACCAGCAAAGCAAGAACAGCTACAGATGTCGGAGCTCCCTGGGGCAGTGTGGACAACGTTGGCAGCAGACTTCGATGGGCCATTGGACACGGGCAATTACTTGCTAGTGGTCATTGATGAGTACTCCAGATTTCCCATAGTACGACACGTCTCGTCAACATCAGCAACCGCAACGTTGCCGATACTTGATGACATATTTGCAGCCTGGGGTTCCCCACAAACAGTAAAGACGGACAACTGTCCTCATTTCTCAGGAGAGGAGTTTTGCAAGTTCATGGACTACTTAGGCATTCACCACCGGAAAATAACGCCTCTGTGGCCACAAGCAAAGGGCATGGTGGAGAGGTTCATGGGGAACATAAAGAAAGCAGTCAAAAGAGCAAAGCTAGCGCAGATCTCCATAGGACAAGCACTCTGTCAAATACTAAGAGACTACAGAAACACCCCCCACAGCTCCACGGGACGATGTCCAGAAGAACTCGTGCTGGGAAGGACAAGATTGCCCCAACTAGAAGCAAGAGCGCCACCAGATCACAACAGCATTGCAGCAAGAGACCAGGAAGTGAAAAACAAGATGAAAGTCTATGCGGACGCCAGGAGACATGCCACTTCATCGCACCTTAAGAAAGGGGACTCAGTGTTGGTGCGTCAGCGGCAATCAAGAAAATCAGACAGTCCATTTTCAGATGAACCACTGACAATAATAAACATCAAGGGGCCAATGATAACAGCTGCATCGGGCCCCTACCGGATCACCAGAAATAGTTCTCACTTCAAGGGACTAAAGACACTGGATGAAGACGGAGGAGACACAGCAGCAAAGAACAACGAAACTCATGGAAGAGAGGAAGTTATGGACAGCAAGGGAAGAAGGACACACAACAGAGAGACAAGAAGAGATAACACAGAAGGAAACGGAAGGAGCATGTCCAAGAAGAGTGAGCAAAAGGCCAAAAAGACTGATTGAGGAAATATAATGATGGGGATCAGGAACTATCTCTCTCACTCTCTCTCTCTCTCTCTCTAACTTTTCCGTCATTTTCTTTCCGCAAAGGGGGAGATGTAGTGACCTGGGTCAGAGGGCACTAGGACCCTGCACCCGAATGTTGGGAGGGGACAACAACCGGACACCACTTCCGGTCAGGTAGTGGGGAGGGCACTCTGGGGAACGAGGGCCTGGGGACAGACGTGCATGTGGGCACAGCAATGAGGAAGAAGAATAAACCATATAACCACTTACCTGTCTCCGCGTGCTTCCTAACTGGTGACATGACAGAGACCTTCGTACAATAATTCATTTACTATGGCAATGCCCCAGAATAAAACAATACTTGGAGGAAATACTTGTGGAAACACATACATTATTCAACACCGAACTTCCTAGATTCCCATCATACATAATCAAAGGCTTATTAAACAAGCAAGCATACCCATTGTGGACATAAGTAGTAGAATTATGTCACTTGCCCTGTGTGCAGTGAATTAAACTATTATTTCATTGTTGGGCACGGCCGAAATACCTGACCATCGGGGCTGGATATACCACTTGTGGGACTGCTGGGTATTGGAAATATCTCAATGGCACTGGGCCAAAGTGACAATCACTTTGATAATATGTATGCTGCATGTGCAACTATTCTGGCAAATGTGTTCAGAGGATTTTGCTGCCCAAAGTCCTTAACGGTCATATGGATTACCGCACAGCAAAGAGCTAGAGTGCCCAGATAACTGTGCTGTGAGTTACATTTGAAATAGAGGTCTGCCAAATTTGCAAATTTTGCATTCGTCTAATTACATGAATTTTCAGAATACACAATATTACATCTAATTGAGCAAATGCACTATATTTTAGCTGAAATGAGTCCTCACATCCATTTTTACAGATTTGTTGCGAAAGAAATAGTGCAAAAAACACAAGTGCCGCAGCAAACAACAGTGACTCACGTTTTGTTCATTTGCATTGTTTCCATGAGTTTGTATAAACGTTTTGCTGCCAAAAGTATGCAATTATGAAAAATGGAGTAATATTGTATTTTCTGTAACTCCTCATAACTCGAAATTACTGAAATTACCCTATTATGCAGACATAATTGACATTTCACTTGGGCCTACCAAGAAATACTGGCATTGCATAGAACTATAGGCACCAGAGTAACCCCTCAAGCACTGCAGAAGTTGACCAAAGCAGTGTATCCTGGAAAAGGCTGTATACAGCAAGGGGAGAGATTCATTTTACTGGTGAAATTGCATTGTTTACTATATCACACTACTAGCCTGCGTTGTAGGTGTGTGTATGTGTCTACTGGGACAGGCACATAGAAGAGAATTTAACCAGAAAGCGAAGAGAGGGGTGCCCCGTTTCCAGATTGGACAAAGTGGGATATTTCTAAAGGGGTTCAGCAGATCATTAGGCCTGCACGGACACCTCACCGATGACTTATAAGATGGAAAAGGGAATTTTTTTTGTCAACAATCTTTTTATTGAAATTTTTCTGAAGCATATCATTACATAGTGCCATTCTAATCACATCTCTCGGATCATACAGTATGAGGCTATAAGGAGGTACATTTGCTTTCTTTCAGAGAAGACGTGTATAATCGACCTCAAGGTAACCAGTAAAATAGCACCATTGGTCATCTTCATACATTAGTCAATTAAAATCAAAATCCCTCATAACTCCACCCCCCCTTCCTCCCCTCCCCGCTAAACATAAAGGATGCACTTAGTTCCGTTGATGCTTGTTTGAATGTAAAGGTTGCTTGGTGTGCTTAGAGAGCCCCAAGAGATATCTTCCCTATGTCCCAGGAAAGGGCATTTATCAGTGCAATAAGAACCTGTCATCACCCACAATTGCTTGAGAAACACTGATAGATTTTCAAGATACATCTGGCCTAGGCTACCAACCTAGATATGCTGAGCAAGATGGAGCTTAAAAGGTAGCAGAAGTACTTAAGAATTTTCAGATCAGTCATGTAAGCCAATTAAGTTAAACACATTTGCAGCTGAATTTGCACTATAATGGTTGCTACCCCCAAAGCTGGAAAGTAAGTGGGTATTCAGGAGATATTTTCTTGACGGGTTAAATAAGTATAACGATGGCATCTGAGTATGGTACCAGCAAAATAAGTTAATAATAATATTAACTTGGGTTTTTGTACAGCTCTGTAATATACAGGTGTTGCTATCTCCACATGTCATTGTAGTCAATTTGCCTACCTTGAAGCTTTAGTCTTGTTACCATTCCAACTAGCATCTTACAGGTCACTGCAGTGACCTTTCAATTCATTTAGGGCCTGATTACAAATGGGCCTGTTGGAGGTGAAGTGTTTACCTCATTCAGTACATATTACCTGGGGTGATGTCTTTACTAGATGAGGTAATAGTCCTTGTATTTCAATTGGAACAGAGCCATAACATGCAGAATTTGTATTCATAACACTGAATTCTGCATGTTTTGGTTTTCCATCAGGACTGTGCCCCTCAAAAAGTTTATTATATTTGACCTGCCACATTGAAGTGGGACTATTCTTTGAACCCAACAATCTTATGACAACCTGGGGAATCCATCACAGAATGTAGTAGCTCACCCAGAAGGGGAACCTGAGCCACCCTCTCTTGACCTCATTTACCGCACTTTGATGCAACATCACAAGACGACCCAGCAGGATAGCAGAAAAGTGAGAGTGACCAATAGGAAATTGCAGGGGGTGGTTAGGTGGATTTCCAAAGCCTTCATGGAAATTGGCGAAAGCAGTTGAGACTCAGCACTGGAAGCACATGTAGCAGGCTTGCTGAAACAATCCTCTATGCAAGAGTCCCAGATCACAGATATTCAGTGGAAAATGGAAAACTTTGAAAACTGGCAACAGAGAAAGAACTTACGGACACTGGGCCTTGAGGAAGGTGTTGAGGGCAATGATGTAAGGTCCTTCATTGTCAAATAGTTTAAGGGTGCCTTCCCAGAGTTGGAGAGCTGAAGTTGGGAGTTAGAAATTCAAAGACTTCATAGATTCCCACTCTCCGTAAAGATGCCAACTCAGGCTACCGGTGGTCGTTCCTTAAAGCCAAGGGCAATTATTATCTACTTCAGAAATTTCTTGTTAAGACAGGCCATATTTGAGAAGGCTCCTCCTGACTCTAAATGGAGTTATGATGGTTTTCCCTTTTTCTCGAGGCCTGACTTCCGTCATGTCACGGTGAAAAGACGCTGGAGGCTTAAGCAGGTTATATGCCCTTTTCAGGAGAAAGGAGCTGAAGCGTACCTAATGAACCCTGCACTACTAAAGATAATCTACAAAAATGGGACTCAGGTATTTACCTCTGAAATTAAGGCCAAATACTGTCTGGATGGGCTGGTCTAGGGGATTAGGGGATTTTTGAATGTTGTCAAATGCTGAAATTTATTTTTTTGAAGTGTAGGGCTTGGACATTCTGAGCTGTCTTGCTATAAATACAACAATGTTTCTGCAACAGGGTTTGAGGGTCCTTAGAGTCACTGTCTGGTGTGTTGATTTGTCTTTGAGGCATGAACTTTTCCAATCTTTTGGAACATTTGCTATTTTTTCTTTTTTCTCTCTCTTTTGTTTGAAGGGTAAGTGGTTTTTGTGGTATGCAGAAAAAGGAGTGGCGCACACAGCCCATCTTCAGACCAGAGCTGGTCTGGCTGCTTTGAATGGTTGGAGGAGATGGCAAGTGGGTGGTTTGGGGGGGGGAGTATTTTTCAAGGGTGGGAATGGTGGGTACGAAGGGACAGAGGGTGGGGGCATACAAGAGGAGGAAAGATTAAGCAAGGATACAAGAATCGGGAAGTTAGGATTGGTTGGTTTATTGCTGGAGGTTGCTCTATGATAAGGTTGGTTGAAAAGATGTATAAATGGTGTGAGTAGGAAATCTGTGGATTGCTACAATTAACTTTTGTGGCTTGAATGATTATCTTAAAAGGAGGAATATAGTGAAAGGATTTAAATTTTATAGGGCTGACATCATCTATATGCAAGAAACTCATATAGAAGGGTCAAAGAAACATCTTTTGGAAACCCCTGGGTATTTGCTATTGACACACACTATGCAGCAGACTGCTACAAGGGGGGTAGCTTTTCGGCTCGTAGAAAAGTGACACTATGATCCGGAAACTCACAGATAAATATGGCTGTTGGGCTTTGGTAGAGTGTTTAGTTGGGTGTGTGTTATGGTTTGCTCTATCTATGGTTCGAACATAGATGATTCGGCAGTAATTAATTTTTATTAACTTTGAGCTTGCACCTTGGGCTACTCCAGTGATAACATGTGTTGATCTAAACATACATATTAACAATTGCCCAAATGCTCTGCCTACTGGCCGTTATGAGGGTAGAAAGCCTAGGGTTTTTCGGGCATTACAGGTGCTTAAATCAAATCACGGGTTGGTGTATATGTGAAAACAGCTGGGGGCTCCAGACCCGGGGTATATATTTTATTCAGCTCCTCATAAGAAGCATGTTCGGCATGATTATTTCTTAGTATCAACTGGCCTTCTTAAAGGGTTAAAAAAAAAAAAATCCCTCAGACTTTGTCAGATCACAATCTCTTATTGATTAAAATCTGGACCTTGACAAAAAAGCCCCAGCTGCAGAACTGGTCATTTGATAGGGGGCTGTAGTCAAATATGGAGTATGTTGATCACATGAAGAAATGGATCCCTGCTTTTATGAAGGTGAACAGGGGTAGTGCCCTCAGTAACGTCGTTTGGGATGCCCTGAAGAGTGGAATAAGAGGGGAGACCCTCAGCTTTATTTTGTGCAGACAGAAAATTCAGGCTCAGAAGCTGAGAGCTGGTAGTGAGGAGTTGAGAAGTCTGGAGATACAACTTATGCAATTGGCAATGGAAGATGGGGCACCACATGCATTAATATATAATATCTCAGCAGTGAGAGATAGGATTAGTGATATATACGCCAGAAAAGCAGCCGAAAATTATCAGGCCCGTCGGTCCAAGTGCTATGAGTATAGTGAGAGGGTGGGTAAATTGCTGCCACTACGGACGTGACAAAAGATGGTACAAAGTAACATTCTGGAAATTAAAGATAAGCAGGGGTAAATGGATACTACTACAGAGGTGATATTGGGAGCATTTAATGAGTTTTATAGGGAATTGTATCATTTAGAGATCACTCCTACAGAGAATAAGATGGGGCAATGTCTTGGACTTATTAGATGAGGTCAGTTAGTTGCAGATGAGTAGAGCAAATAGAAACAGCTCTGGGTACACTGGCATTGGGGAAAGCAACAGGTCCATATAAAATTCCACTCAAGTTTTATAAAATATTTTTTTCTGAATTACTGGCTGAACTATGCAACTTATTCAGGAAAGTGCAAGTTCTTCTATCCTGGGTTTCCACTAATATTATAGTGTTTAAGAAGAAGTGAAAGCCCTCAACTGAGCCACGGTCTTATAGACCCATTTCATTATTAAATGGGAATGCGATACTGTACGCTAAGATGTTGACCTCTTGGCTGAGTAAAGTGATTGGCAAGTTGGTATCCCCATGGCAACATGGGTTTATCCCTTGAAGAGGGACTACCAATCACACTAGACATTAATTGCAAAATTCAATAAGGCTGGAACTACAGGTGATCCCAGGGCCCTGATATTACTTGATGCCGAAAAGGGTTTTGATCAGGTGGCATGGGATTTTCTGTGGGACGTACTTAGATGGAATCAATTTGGTCCAGGTTTTATAAGAGCGGTACAGGCATTGTATAGCAAGCTGGCAGCCAGATTGCAAATAGCGGGGACAGAATCAGAGGCTTTTACTATAATGAGCGGAACAAGGAAGGGATGCCCTTGCTTACCCCTATTTATAGCATTATATATTGATCTATTAATCAGGAGTCTTGTCGATAATGAGCCACTTGTTCTGATGTTTTCTCATGGTCTAAGTAAAAAGGCATTAGTCTATGCAGATGATATGACGTTGGTTACACCCAAACCCAAAATAACATTGAGGGAAGCGGAGGGCGAGGCATTAAGGTTTGGCAAAGTGTCTCTTAAATAAGAACAAAAGCCAGATAGTAGCTAATGAGTGGGTACAGTTAGTGAATAATCACAGAACCGAGCATGCTGTACATCTGGGAATTAACATCACGAGTAAAGTGGAGAAGATAGTGGATTTAAATTTGGCCCCGGTATTTCAGAATACAAGAGGGATTTTCGGCAGATGGACAGTTTACATCCATCAATAGTCAGCCAGTCAGTCAAAAACGTTATTTATTTAGACTGTAGTCTATTAAAACCCCCATAAATACATCCTATGATAATAAATACAACGAAAAGCTAAAAATACCTCCGATAGGTAATGCATACAATAGACGAAAAAGGAGAGAGATTGGTCAACCCCGTAAATACCCACCAATTCCTTACGTGTTATCTATCAAATCTTTTAAACCTCCTTGATCATAATTAAAAATCTCCCAATTGCACAAATAACACCCAGAAAGCTCATGGTCACTAATAAAATGAAATACGGCTTCATCACAATTTACAATTCCATATTTGATAAAAATTGATTTTACCAATACTTTCCGAGCATTTTAAAAACCATATGCAATCTAAAAAAATGTGTGTACCATTACATTTTGTTTTCATCCCACAAGTGCACATTCCCTGCTCATCTGTCATTACTGATTTTGTCCTCCTGTCTATGTGGCATGGATTTATCCCAACCATAAATGTTAATACTACAACCCTGAGCTTGGGTTAGGTAAGGCCTCAATGTATGAAAAACAGTCATCATAGATCCAACCTTTTAAAAGAAACTTTGCAGGAGATTTCCCCCTCAAATACCGGAGGCCCTCCTCTCTAGCACATTTATATGTGAGTGTTTTTGCTCTGATTTGGGGATCTGCAGCCCTTACTTCCACTGATCCAGCTTTATTTTCAGCTTATTACAGATTTCGTTCAATGCTTGTCTCGCTTGGCTACCCCATTTCAACTCACTATTTTCAACCTCTTCTTTACAGAGGTGGGATAATTTTGGAGTAATTTCTCTTGGTAATCTCTGCCAAAACCTCAGTGTGACTTCATACCCTATATAACTTCAAGCAGTAAGCTGGATCTCCACCCTTATAGCTTGAACCATAGCTGAAGGTGGTAATGAGAGGAGTCTTTTCACACATTTGCCCTCTTTGTAGTTCCAATCCAGTTTGCCACCTAAGGTTAGAACTTCCACACCATACTGGAATTGGGGGAGGACCATCGCATTATAGGCTGACAAAATGGGGCATAGGGAGGTCCCACCATACCTCAGCTGAATTGCTTTAAGCCCCATACCGAAGTCGATGCTGTAGCTTTCGTGATTCAGTATGACCTCTCCAATTTAGCCTTGTATCACCCCACATGCCCAAATATTTATATTTTTCAACCACATCCACTTTGTTCCCACCGAGGAACCAATTAAATCCTCTCTTTCATTCCCTAACATCATTATCTTTGTCCTGTCTAGCTTAGCAGTCAGCTTTTTCTTTGTACAATAATCATGAAACACATCCAGTTTTTTTTTGTAGACCTACTTCTATCATGTCCATTATTACTACATCATCAGCATATAATAGACAGGGATAATTTGTTCCATTCATCTTGGGGCATAGACCTTTTACTTCCTTTAACATGTTTGGTAAATCGAACAAAACCATGAAAAATAATAGAGGAGCCAAAACACAGCCCTGGCGCAAGCCATTTTTAATCTGTATTTGCTTCGATAAGCTGCCTACAGTATCTTATATCGCTTGGAGGAGTAAATGAAGATCCTTATGAATTCTAAGCCCCCTCAGCATTTCCCACAATACATTTTGGTCTACTTGGCAGAAGGTAGCATGGAAATTATCAAAAGAACTGATCAGTTTCCCCCTGAAATCTATTGATTTCCTTGCCATTGCCCATAGACTAAAGCAATGGTTGAGGGGTGAGTGGCCTTCTTTGAACCCACCTTATTCAATAGGGATAATGCTATATTCTTCGACCCAGGTCTTCATTAGGCCTAACAGCACTTTGGAGAAAACATTCTCCCCCACATCAAGTAGGCTGATTAGCCGATAACTCTTAGACGCCACTGCATCACCCTTCTCATAAACCGGCCTAACAATTGCACCTTTCCAACTTTCGGGGAAACGCCATGAGGCCAAGGCCTTTTGGAAATAACATAATGAAAACTTGCCCACCAATCCACCTTAATTTTTGTTCTTACTGCAGGGAGGTTATCTTGTCCCGCCACCTCAGTTAACACAAGAGACAAAATAGTCTCTTTTATCCTCTTACGAGAGAAATGCAACCCGATCTCATGCCCCACCTCAAAGTTTATCTTTGAACCCAACTCATCGTCATCATTTCCATATAGATCATTCAGGTAGTTAACCCAGTCATCTTCACCTACTAGGCATCTCATTTTCCCTGACCCTCTTCCTTCACGTACCAATTGCCAGAATTTCCTGATACTATTTGTTTTAATTATATTCAATTTTTGCCAAGCGGAGGTTACCACCTAGTACCGGGTTGTACTTTTTCTTAAGCAATCTGTCCCATTTTCTTATTTTTTTGTTTTAATCTACCACAATCCTTATTGAACTAACCATTCCTCTTACCCTGAGTTGCATGCTCTCTTTCTTCTTCCTGAGCTCTCAGACTAAAACATACCCTCAAGCAGTTATCAACCTGTCCTACAACTCGGTCATACCATGTTAGAAAATGACACTGACCCTCCAATGCCTCTGACTCCTTTTGATCTAACATAAAATCATTAAGTACTTTTAGGTTTTCATCCGATATACATGTAGTTATGAACCTAGTGTAGTCGACTTACAATGGGATAAATTTGTCTCTTTGCTCGCACTGTCCTACACTGAACACTAGATGCAACAGCCTGTAGTCACTTTCCTCAGTATGCAGCTCTTCAAACCCTTCCACCGAGGAAAAATGGCATGAGTAAACAAAAACATAGTCAACTGGACAGCCATGATTCCCTATGTAAAAGGTTTGAACAGATGGGCGATCCGTGTCTACCCGCCCATTTACACAAAACAGCCCTATTGACACTGAGATCTTTACTAGGGCGGCTTCACATGCTGAGGAACATGTTCTTGGTAAAATATCCAGGGGCACCTGGCTAATGGACAGCAGATCTTTATATATTTGATCATCAGAGGTTGGATTTAATTTGTGATTAAAATCCCCTCACACCAGTAACATCTGATTAGACTGTTCTGTGCATATTGTCTCTAAATCTTCTTCTATAAGCTCTAACTGCAATGCATAGTCTTCGGCATTCCATGGTTGAATATATATTAATCAAAATTATACATGCCTTTGCCAGGGGGCCACTATAAAGCTCTATCCGACCTGCCAATAACCATCGACTTTTATCCTTTAATATGGTTACTTTAATCGCTACGTTTGTCGAGACTATGGTAAGTAGCCATCAATAAGGACGACATGAGCCCAGATGCCTAGCGTCTTTAGCAATCATTAAGAACCCATCTAATGGTTTGGGTGCTTCACACAGTCATGTCTCCTGCAAACACATAATCTCATACCTTCCCAGAATTTCTGGGAGAGCGTTTTGGGTTAAAAGCTTCCTATAGCCCTCTATATTCCAAGACAAGGCTACCACGCTGCGTGAAGACCCTAGTTCCTAATCCAGATCACTCAAGACCTCCCTTCCACTATCATCGAGACTTAGTACAGAGGCAGATAAGCACTCAAAATGATTGCTTAACTCTAGACCCTTCGCTCCACTTGCTATGGTCACGTGCAGGGCTCCTTGTCTTGATTTTGTAATAGTTATGCTACATTGAATACCCTCTGAGCAAATTCTTACTTTGTTTAAACTTAAACCAGCATGATTTGTCCGAGCGTTTTGGCCCCTCGACAGGTCCATCCCTGGCTCGCTCACATGTACCAGTCTTATAACTTTCTTTGAGAGCTCTACCTCCACCCTCACCAGGACTGATTTTACACAATCTGAATAAAAAAGTACCTTTGTGACCTCTTTTCCATTCCAGGCTAGTTGGTATAACTATCTGCAGGACTACAGGCTCAGCACTATGAGACTCTTTTTAATCTTTATTATACCCCTGCAAAAAATAGTGATTTGGGGAAAAACGGTAGGTATAACTTGCCCGCAATGTAGTAGTCAAAATGCAGATCTTGCCCATATGTTTTGTAATTGTGCTAAGTTGGGGGGGTTCAAACAGAGAGTTACATGCTTTCTAGAAGCTTTTTTGCACATACGAATTCGCCTTTCACCACAGGTCATCCTACTAGGGATAGATGATCAAGAGGTAGCCAGCCAGTTTCAATAGTCTATGTTTGTGGCCATAGCAGTAGCTCGGGTGTGTATTGCTTTGCCCTGGCTCAGCCCACATCCTCCTACTTACAATCAATGGTTGGCCAGATTACTCTCCATTTTCCATCTGGAGATTAATTTGTAAGCACAGGGCTGTGAAAAGGAGGTGTTAGGATTTGGGCACCTGTTTTGGAATGGCTGCAAAGTAGACCAGTTGAAAGGCTGTGTATGAATGTATGAGGTTGTAGAAGTCTTTACCCCCTCTATTATTTTTTAGTATGGGCTGTGTGATGATTAGTGGTATATGTTAATCAAATGTTATTCTACGCCGCTGTATTTTTCCAGATTAATTGTGGGTTCTGCTGGAGATACTTGTTGGTAAGCTGAATATCAATATGGTAGTTTTCGTTTTTTGTGTTTTTTGATAAAATGGATTGGAATGAGCAATGAATTGTTTGTTTCTTTATTGCTTTTTCTTTTGTTTGTATTAATCATGATTCAAAATATATACTGTACCTCTTGTGTGTAATTGGCTGAAAAACTGAATAAATTATTTAGCAAAAAACAGCTGGTGTTTGATTATTATCACACAACTCAGAATTCCGTTCCCTGTGCTAATCCCTCTTTGCACAGGGATTACAATTTAACTCCCTAGTTTGTAATCAGGGTTTATGATATGTGGCCAACAATAGAGCATAAAGTCACATGGACATTATCTGAGAAAGGAAATTCAGAAAGAGTTTTGTTCAAGCACCCAGTTAAAATTATTGACGTTTTCAAATACATTGGTTTTAAAGTGAATGCATGAAGTGATGGAATTAATGGTTCATTCTTATTTTATTGAATCTATTATTTGAAATCGCAATCACTTTGCAGCTGATGTGGGATCCACTAATGACCTAACTTAATTGATTTGTAAAACATCAATGAATATTTGTTGTTCACAGAATAATGTATGAAGAAGTACTAATGGTATGCTGAGAATCTATTGTGCTATACATTCATTCCTTTGTTAATGTTACTGTTTCCCTGCTACATTAATTAAAAACATAAATAACAGAGCTATGAGACCACAGAAATTCAGGGTTAATGCACTGACTGGCTCTTATGTGTGATTTAGCTCTGTACTACGCTTATCCTAGGAACAAATATAATTGCCTGGTATCTTGCAGACACACTAAAGTGTGTGCCAACAAATAGTGTCGGCTAGTAGCACAAAAGTACAGCATAGTTTGTTGTTAACATTTACTGTGGCAATGCTTGTATTGATTAGCATCAACGACAAACTTCGCTGGCAAACAGTAAAGTCAGCAATGTCATTATTAGTTTTGCTGCACGAACCCCTGGGGGGCTGTTTGAACTTAGTCGTTCAGAATGCTTGCAACAACTGGTGAAATATTGTAATGAATATGGGATACAAAGTGAAAGTATAGTAGCACACACCTCTGCTTTTAATGAAAAAGTCTGCTTGCAGGGCTCAGGCTGGCTCTGGAAATACACCAACTTTGAGTTCCCTGGCTTATTGACACAATTAAAGGGTTTTCTACAGGATCCCATGTGGCCATGGGAAGCACTTCATATGGGCTAGCATAATTCTCAAAATGGCCCTTAGTTGAGCATCGTCAACCGACAGGCATTGGCACTTATACTTTTGTAAAATGAGAACCGAATTGGTGCAATGCAGTATCACTCAGTAGTATTCCAGGCTTCTCCAGCAAATGTTATCCCCACACAAATTCCAAGGTGTTGTCTTTTTTTTAGTATACGTTTGCAAATCTGGAGAACGTTGTGAGAAAGTTGCATGCAAGCTTCACAGGACAGATTTCGGATAATTTAAGAACTGTTTGTGAGCAATGTGCGATTATACGGATTAATCTAAGTGAAACCGCAGTGGCAGGGCCGGACTGGCTACCGGGCGTTTTGGTGTGCTGCCGAGCTGGGGGCTGACTTCACTGAGGTGGGGGCTGATTTCGTTGATGGGGACCTGCGTGTGCTCCTGAATAAACAAAGCAAAACGAATGGTTTTAAGCACACGCAGGTCCCCGTCAACGAAATCAGCCCCCAGCTTGGCAGCATACCAAAACACCTGGTAGCCAGTCCGGCCCTGCGCAGTGGTGTACCTTATAAAGCTTTCATAGAACTACAATACCACGATCAAGGACATGGGTAGCAAAAAGAACCAATCACCCCTTGGATTGCCCTTTTAGTATAGGGCAGAGCATGAGTTTCCAAACCATCAACAAAAAAGTGACTTTAATCAGCTCGTTTAGGGAATTATGAAACTCAAAATAGCTTCTGATTTAAAATGAAACGTTCATTATTCGGCAACTCTCTGCCTGGCCAATGAGCACTGCATATACTTTCAAATTACCGTTGATGAAACGTTGGAGCTTTTCATCATTCATCAAGTACCCAAAGAATGTTTTGGTTATTCTGATGTCCCCTACTAAATAACATTGGTCATTTTATTTATTTGCTTGTTTATTTATGTGTGTGTGCATTTTATTAAATGCCGCATAACTCTGTACAGCTCCAACGGAGAACTTAATCAAACAATGCAAATACGAAAATTGTGGATAGGGTGAAAGTGTGAGTCCTAACAGATATTGTGCATTGAGTAGGCACATGCAAATGTTTACAATGTATGCAAAATTGAAAATGTTTAGGTTACATGAAATTTGGAAAGTGTCACTAATTGTGTGGTTGCTAAACTTTGCACAATTTGTTTTACCCTCAGGCACTGGTTCCAGAAGAAAATGTCTACCAGGAATCCCCTTGCTGGTATCTTGTGAAATTTATTTTCATATGACATACAGCAAAGTGAATTTTGTTGCAGTTTATATAATTTTGGATAACTTTCTTGCAATTACGTGAAATTTCTTGTAGTGAATTTTCACAATTTCTTACACCCCTGTTATCAAACCTGTTGGACTTGGCCCTTTTTGCAGGGTCATACCAAAACTTTTTGCCTTCCTCCTGTATTTTGTCTGACCTGTTGTTGGTGGTTTTATGACTCTGGGCACTTTACCACTGCTGATCAGTGCTAAAGTGCATATGCTCTCCCTAATAATTGTGTTTATGGATTGGTGATTCCATGATTGGCATATTTGATTTACTAGTCAGTCCCTAGTACAGTGCACTGTGTGTGCCCAGGGCCTGTAAATCAAATCCTGCTAGTGGGCTGCAGCACGGATTGTGCAACCCACATAAGCAGCCTGTAAATGTAACTCTGACCTGCCATTGCAGAGCCTGTGTGCAGTCTAGTACTGCCATGTCGACTTGGCAATTGTACCCACTTGCCAGGCCCTAACCTTCCCTTTTCTTACATGTTAGTCACCCCTAAGGTAGGCCCAAGGTACCCCTGTGGGCAGGGTGAAGTGTATGTGAAAGGTAGGAGATGCCCTGGTGTGTGTGGCATGTCCTGATAGGGAATTACTGGCAATTTCGTTTTTCACTATTGCAAGGCTACCTGTTCCCATAGGATAGAATGGGGAGTTTGTTTATAACATCTTATAAACATAACTACCCCTGGGAACAAGGTAGGAAAATAAAGTTTAGTGAGCCTGAATGTTAAAATACATCTTTTAGTGAGGGGGATTTTTACATTCTGTGTTTGAAAATACCACTTTTAGAAAGTAGGTATTTTCTTGCTTAGCCATCCAGTATGCCTCTGCCTGGTTTGTGTATTGCATGTCTGGCTTTTGGATGACAGGGGCTGGGGAGGAGCAGTGGCTCTAGAGAGCCTGATGAGTCAGGGCTGGGCTGAATAGACCTGGGCTGCATTTAGAGTAGGGGGAGGAGATTTCCTTCACCTCAATGGGCCTGGTCTGCCAAGGACAATGCTGTTTCCACCTCCTGCCAGGAAGCTGCACCAGAAAAGACAGAACCGGTTTTGAGCAAGCACAGGGCTTCTCTGCCACCAGAGAACAAAGGATTTTGTAGTATGAATATTGGGGCCCAGACCCCAGAACTTTAGATCACTTCTGGGAATTAAGAGGAACCTTTGCAAAGGAGAAGAGCCGGAGAAGCTGAGGAGGAATACTGCCCCGTGCTGTTTGCTGTCTGGGGTTGGCCAGCAGTGGCTACTTGCTGCCAAGGAAAGGAGAAAGGACTTTGATGTGTGCTGTGCCCCCTGCTTGAGGAAGATCTCCAAGGGCTTGAAGTGGAGCTTGCCCCCTGTTCACGAGGTCTCAGGAACATCAAAGACCTCACCAAACTTCTGGGCACCGTCTCTGGAACCGCTGGTTTCAGTTTCCTGGAGAAGAAAAGGGTAACCGACTCTGTCACCGAGTTTGTCGAAGGATTTCGTGTCCTGAAGGCACCGTAGAGGGCACCCCCTCATTTCGCAACGCAACCCTGGTCTCACCGACTCCGCCAATGAGCCGCTGCTTGGACGCATCCTGTGGGCCCTGCACTCCGCACCACTTCGCTACATGCTGCACCAATGTCATCGACTCCATCGCTGCCCGACTCGAACACCGACCGGCTCCATTGCCGCATCGTGACCTGCCAGCACCGCATCGAGCACCGCCTTACCCTGTAGCGCAAGCCTTGGTCTCACTGACTCCGTCAACGAGCCGCTGCCTGCACCGAGCCGTGAGGACACCGCACGCTGCAACGCTTCCATCTCGCATCGCAACCGCGACAGTTGCCCCGGACTGACTAGTACCATAGTGTCGGCCGCAACAACAAAAGTACTGTCTCCGAGTCTGTCGACGCTTTTGCTAACCTGTATCGACGCGGTTGGCTGATATTGTTAGACTCTGTCATATTCAGTATCGTGGTAGCCCCGGACGGAGCTACCAAGTCGGAGGGACTGTATTTTCACGTGTTTCCTCAATTTAAAGGTTATTTTGCACAGTAACTATTTTAAAGAGTATTGTATATTGGATTTTTGTCGTTTTTGGTCTTTTTCGTTTAGATAAAGTTTGCTTATTTTTCTAAACTGGTGTGGTGTCCATTTGTAGTGTTTTCACTGTGTTACTGTATGCATGCACAAATGCTTTACACACTGCCTCTGAGATAAGCCTGTCTGCTCGTGCCAAGCTACCAAGGGGTTGAGCAGGGGTTATTTTAGAAGTGTATCCCCCTTAGCCTGACTAGGAAGGAGGGTCCCTACTTGGACAAAGGTACCTACCTCTGCCAACTAGAGACCACCATTTCTAACATTGGTGGGCAGCGGTGAGGATCTGGACTTGCAATTGTGCCTTACATACAGTGATTGGTGTACACTGCTAGCATAGTGCAGACCATTACACAACCACATACTGCTTTTTCTGTTTTATGGTGTCCTCTTGGAAGTATTTTTTGATACTAGGACTCTGGTTAGTTGTTGAAAAATGGAACTTGACTTCTGGCACATGTTCATCTACCCAATGAAAAAGCTACGTATGTTCTGCATTATGAGTTACCCCGATGGGGGCCAACCTTACCAGTGGAGTCTGAGGAGGAGGATTTCCCTGAAAGTGAGGGAGAAACAGGGTAAGATGGCCGGCTTCTAGCTTGTGAGCAGAGGCTGAGAGAGCTTGATGAGGAGCTCGAGATGGATGAGGCCAAGAGGGCCTTAACCCAAGAAGAAGAAATGTGTGTAGCTCAGGAAGTGAACTTGGCTGGGTTTGAGGTGGAGTCCAACTCAGATGGTGGCAGCAAAATGGTGTTATCTAGTGCTGAGGGAGCAGTACACACACCCAGAGATGTGGCGCCTGACTTGATGGAGGGGTTAACATACACCAGGGGGTTCAAGGATATGAGGTAGCTCCAGTGGTGCACAGTGTCCCCGAGGTAGATTGGGGATCTGGCACGGGGGTTCATGGTCCTAGTGGTGGGAGGGACACCCTACTGACTCTAGATGGGAGAAGCAGGGAGAGGGGTTCCCCCATGGTAGAAGTCCTAGTGTGTGAGTGTGGAGACCACCCAGAAGAGTGTGGGTTGAGTGACAGAGACAGTCAGACACTGTCTTGCCAATCTCAGGAGAGTGGTGTGGGGTACATGTGCGAGGCACTGGATGGTAAGGCAAAGGATAGCTTGGTTAACACCTGTGTGGGGCGGTGTGATTCAATTGGTGGAGAGCATATTTTAAGTCCCAGGGGGTGAGCAGGGGTTATTTTAGAAGTGTATCCCCCTTACCCTGACTAGGAAGAAGGTTGCCTACTTGGAAAAAAGTACCTACCTCTGCCAAATAGAGACCCCTATTTCTAACAGAGTCCCTCTCAGCTTTAATGAGATATTTATTTCTGCAAGAATTGCATCCTGCAGAAATTGATGCTTCAGAGTTTGCTAAGGGCTTCATTACGAGTTTGGAGGTGCAGGAGCGGGATTGCCCTGCACTACCAAACCTCTGTACGAACTGCCCGCTAGATTAGGAGGTTTCTTCTGGGCTGGCGGGTGGCTCTTTCATGTTCCCAGGGTGGTGCCTATGAAATAGGCACCGCAATGGGAACGTCAAAGGCAGTACTGCTGCAGTCCATGCCGTGCAAGTACCTGGTTGCATGCACACAGGGCTGTGTGCATCCACATGGCGTGAGGCACCATGGCGACCTGTAGGACCCCCATTGTTTCCTCTCATGGCGGGCTCACCGCCATGAAAACTGTGGCAGAGAGGAGACTCGTGATATGCTTGGTGGGACGGCGGCGGTCCCGCCAAGGAGATTGCGGCCTCAGGACTGACGTGCAATGCCTGGGAACAACAGTCCCCTGGAGGTTGCAACAGTTGCGGAGGTCGCAGAGCAGCCCAACCTCCCTAGTCATAAAGGGGCGGTAGGGAGACCACCACCATGTGTCTGTGGATCTCCAGACTCATAACAAGGCCCTAAGACTTCGCCCTCACTTCTCTTTCAGTTGAGAGATGCCAAGAACGAAATAGAGATGGGGACATTGTAGGTAATCATCTTATTTAATTTTTATGTGGGCTTCAGTATTAAATATTTTAATTTACAAACTTTATTGTGAGGATTTCCCTCATCATTCATCTCTACAGGAAGTGACATTACATCATTTCCTATTATATGTTTACACATGGAGTGACATCATTTCTTGCCTTCTACCTGCTTCAATCAATGTTTTAGGGAAACCTCAACAAAGGGTAGACACAGATAATGTTTTTGCATGTTTGGGTATATTAAGGGCAAACAAAAACATGGTTTGGGAATTTTTGGGCCAAGTAGGGCCTTTGGCTGTAACCCTTGTTCCACTGAAACTAAAAAAGTAAGATACAATCATATGGCTCACCCAGCACCGCATAGTGTGAACCTCCACAATCACACCTACACCCAGAAGACTCCGACACTCACATAGCATTTGCACACTACACAGACTCAGTCTTGTACACATCCACTAACTAACAAACCCCATTGAACTACAGGACACACATTTCAACTCATGCTCATTAACGTTCGGTCTGCAGTACTCCACACACCAGACATTGCAGACCTCATCACCAATAATAAGTTTGACTCCTTCTTCATCACAGAACATTGTTCACCCCCACATTCTTGCACATCCTAGATGTCGTTCTTCCCTCAAGGTACAGTATCCATCATGTGGACTTTACACATAAGAAGGGATTAGGATTCACTGTCATCCAGTCCTCCTGCTCTGGTAAAGGCTTAGGCAACAAAGTAACACCCAGCTCCATGGAGCTTCCGAACTGCCATTTACCACTCTCTGCAGCTCAGACAGCTATCTTACAACTCACCCCCAAGCCTCTCAGGCAGAACAGGACCTTAATTGATGAATTCTCAGAACTCTTCACCGCCTCATCCATCTGACATACCCACACCACCCTCTAGGGTGATTGCAACCTCCCAGACAGCACAAGCTCAACAGAAGCAAGAGACACTGTTTTCAAAGTTACTGGCACACTCAACATGGCTCAGCAGGACACACAACCAACACGCTCCAAAGGCCATATCCTCGACCTTGTCTTCTCAACATCACCCACGATCTAATGCAAATAACCCATACTCCTGGACTGAAATGATCATTTTGCCATCCATATTTCTGTGCTCAGTCAACTACCAACAAACCAATATCCACATGAAAGAGAAGACTAAACTTTCAGATACTTGAAAGGCTTCTCCATACAGACCATAATGCTTGAACTCATCTCTTACCTTATCAACTCCATGTCAGACACCAACACCCTTCTAAATAACTTCAACACTGTTTTGGAAAACTAATTGAATATCCAATTAAACCACACAGGTGCAAGCTAAAGCCCTTAGCAACCTGGTACTAAAGACTTTGCTGTCAATAAACAATCCCTCACTGTCAAAAAGGCAAATGAAAGAACAACAGAACTCTCAAAGACCTTGTGATACTGAAGTCCCTCCACACAACATGCAGATAGCTCATCACATCAGTCAAATAAAAATACAACGTTGTTGTAGCCACCAACAGAAGCAGAACACTTTTCAAGAGAATCAAGCACTGCATTCACACCTTGCCAGACCACTCCACAGAAAAGTGAAAAAATACAGAACATCCAACAACACCAAGCCTGCTTTATCTCTTATGCCCACTCCTTCACATGGAATCCCACAATTGTCTGCCTTCAAAAGTCATATCTCTTGCAGATCTGGCTGACATACTCAAATTCCTCAAAGCCACTAATTATGATGATGATGTTTTACCCTCCTCCTACTTCAAAGCTTTCTTTTCGGATGGTCTCTCACCCCTACTCACCATGCCTTCCTCACTTAAGGCATCTTCCCAGAAACTCTGAAGACAGGACAGATATCCCCATTCCTAAAGAACGTACACTAGACCATGATGATCTCTAAAACTACTGGCACATTGCTCATATACTGTTCATAAAAGCAGTTTATATTAAATCCCAAGAGACATCAATGCTAACCATATCCTGCACGTCTACCACTCAGGCTTAAAATCATGCTGCAGTATTGAGATCACTACCTTACACATCATAGACAATGCATAGACAGCTCCTGCCTCCTAATATTGCTGGGCCTCTCATCTGCTTTCAATACAGTTGACAATCCTACTCTCATATCTACCCTGAAGTTTTGAATGATATTTACTGCAATGTTCCTTACTGGTTCTCCACCTACCCTTCCAATAGATGCCAGATGGCTCACATCTGAACCTCCAGGTCCCAAAAGATTTCTATTACCTGCAGAGTCTTACACGGTTCCATACTGTCCCCTATCATTTTCAACTTCTACAATGAGCTGCTTGGTACCCTACTTACAGATAAACGCAGCAAGAGTCATCAATATTTCAATGATACACAACTCTACTTGAATTTCTCCTCTGCTTCAAACGTTCAATGCCTCAAACACGGCCTAACCATCTTCCAGAACTGGATGTTGAGAGAGTACCTGAAGCTCAACCCAACCAAGACAGAACTCCTGTTATTTGCCAGTAGCAATATTCATAAGACAGTAATGACATGAACATTAAGGGCTTCAAACCCCAACTTTCACTGAATCCCAAGTCATTTGGATTTTCCCTAGATACCTGTACCAGTTCTCTCTCCTACATAATGTGAAACCATTTCTTCCAGCAAGCAATTTCAGAACTGATGTTCAAGCCCTCATACTCTCCCATCTGGATGGTGGTAACACCCTCCTCCATGGCCCCCAGACTCATCATTGACACCTCTTAACAGCACATCTCACCTAGGGCCTCAAGAAATATGATAAAATCACCCCCATTCTGAAGGAACTCAACTGGTTCCCCTTGCTATCTTCAAAAACTGCTGCATCATTTGCTAAGCCACCACAACCAGCACTCTGCTTATCCTGCTGACAAGCTCACTATCTGTAGTGGTTCTTGGTACACCTGCAGCCAGGTCACCATCAGACTGCATACTAAGAAGTGTAAAATGCAAGGCAGCAGGACATTTTCCTTTATACACTTAGCATCTAGAACAAAATCCTCACATCCATCAGGACCGCCACAACACTACTCCACTTTAGGAAAGAGTTTTAGAAGAAACACAGCTCTGTAAAGAACACTTCATCACAATGCTCAAACCAGCTACCTCTCTCACCACTCACTGACTTTATGCTTGTCTTTAGCACTGTAAAGCAATCTGCTGTATTTTGGCTATGTTTGCACTATAGAAACCCCACATGCATATATACAGGGTGGGGCCATGATTATTGGTGCTCCCTTTTGGGTGCTGAGTGGGCAGCATTTGAGGACCATCAAGAAGATTGCGTTACCACATATTTCTCTTGCAAGCAAAAGTATTTCTGAAAGCAATGATATGAAAAAATCCTGGGTGTGATCTTTGTATTCCAGCGAGAGATCACATAGCATGGGTCATACAAGAATTCTCCACCTTTTCTAATGTGAATTACAATAGTGTATTCTGTGATGAGAGTGGGGTACTAGCCCTCAACCTTGGAAAAACTTATTTTAATGGTATTGGATGAATTTCAAAACATTGCTCTGGAGTAAGGCACTGCCTTTGCACTGTGTTAATAGTCAGCCATTGAATCCTATTTCTTGTAGAGCTTTTTCAAACGTAATGTATAAGACCTCTATTAAATGGAAAATGAGCCCTTGGTCAAAGTCTGTTAGAAAGAACTAAGAAAATAAATTGAAAGGAAATTTAAGAAAAGCAATGCATTCCAAACAAATAATACCAAAAGCAATAAATGAAAAGAGTCTATTAGGAAACATTCATATGACTTTTTGACGTGAAATGGGCAACAGTGTGTTAGACTGAGGGCCTTCTTACGAGTTTGGCGGTCTGTGGACTGCCGTACCGGTGGTGCCGGTCCAATCATGGAGAGCTTGGTGGTCCTACTGCCATAATACGAGTTGCGTGGGTTAGCCTTGCGAAGTCCACAGCTGAACCGCTGAGACGGCCAGCAGACCGCCGGCCTTGGGGTCGGGAAAGGGAGCTGCTATAGGGTGGTACAGGGGAGATGCACTGCCGTCCGTATTATGAGTTGGCTTTTCCATGAGCTGACAGTGGCAGTCCAACTGCCTGCTTCAAGGTGGCAGTAACGAAGGAATTGGGGTGCGTACTTACCCCTTTCTTGTTCTTCCAGGCAGAGTTCGACATGGATCCCTTTCTCCAGGTCCCCCTTTCACAGCAGGATCTTCACCCCAAGGAATACGACTCTGTTTGCAGCGATGTACAGATGAGTCATTTCCATACCACATACCCATTGCCAGGACTGGCCACTTATGGGTAGATGGTATTTTTCCACATGCATCATGTATTTGTGTGCATCCGACATATATGAAGTTGAAATGCACAAACAGGTATCAATATATTTAAAAAAAATACACACCAAGCACTCCGCATCCACACCGCTGGCACTATGGTCAACTCGTAATATAGACCACCCAAACTCTCGGCTACTGGCGGGGCGGATGCAGTTCTCTGGCGGTCGGACCACCAAACTCGTAGTCAGGACCTTAATCAGAAACAGAATGTGAAATCTGGGTCAGAGGGTCCTTAACAAGCAGAGTTAATGCTGCAAATGGGACAAACACAGCGTTTCTCTTCTAGTGCCCTGAGGAGCCCGTTCGGTGAACTCACAAACCGGGGATCAAATATTTCTTTCATCAAGTGAGTATGAGGGTAACGAGAGAAAGAAAATGCTGTGACTAGAATCTTAAAACTTTATAACAAGCAAAACAAAATGCTGCACACAAAACTACATGTATGTACAAAATGGCATGCAGAAATAAGGGGGAAGACCCTCTAAAGAGCCCACAAATTACAGGGGTGCATACTAAAGAAAAATAACAAAGTAGTATTACTTCACATATTACAAAATGCAATTCAGAAACCTACAGCCAAAGAGCTCCACCTCTCCTCTCCTATCATTACTCTTCACATGCAAGTATTTATCTTAGTAGTAAATGTGAAAAAGTCAATGGGGAGGTGCTGGGTAAATAGGACTAATTGCTAATGAATGAGAGGGATGAGAGAAATGTAAGTAGGGATTGGGGAGGGACAATATAAAACACACCTACATATGAGTAAGGCAATTTCAAATAAGAAAATGCACTCCTAATTTTACTAGAGCCCTAATACTGACAAAGCAGGCCCTCCCAGCCTTGGAGTAAGTCAAACACAGCACTTAGCCAACCACTCGTACTCAAACACACTCCCAAATAATTTAAAATTATATAAAAAAAACACATAAATATAAGTTATGGTAAAGGTATAATAATGTTATAATACATGCAAATTTAAAACAAATTAAATTAAAATTTCAACTTATCCTAAAAAGTCTAAAAGCTATTAAAATGACTTAAAAAGCACATTTTGAACAAGTTGGTTAAAAATTAAATAAATGTAAATATGAAAGCAAGGGTCAGTGATATTAATTATTTTAAAGTATTGTCGATAAACAGCATAAAAAAGTTATATATTTAAATTAATTTACAAATTAGAATATGGTTAAATTTAGAGGGTAGTGTGTTGTACCATTTTTCAATTAATTGTATGTCTATATTAATTGTTTTTTCACATTATTTAAAATTATTGTTTTACATCAAATTAGTTTTATTTAATTTTAATAAAAATAAACTTTCATACATTTCTGTATATGTTCCTATAGGCATATCTATGCCCTGGTGGTGGTGATCTCCACAAATAGGTGGAAAGCTACTAATAGTAACTTTACACTCATACATTTAGTCATAGCAATCTACACCCCCATGTGAGAGAGTGGAGACTCAAGTGTAAATCTCCATTCGGAAATGGTGAACAACTGAAAAGTGGAGAGGTACAACTTGGTATAGGAATAGATCTCCACAGTCAAGTTTATCTTTGTGAATCAGGGCCCTATCTACCATTAAACTAGAATGACTTGCAGTCTCTCAGAACCTAGAGCTTACGGGGTCCGATACAATCATAATATACACCAACAATGTTCACCCCAGAAACAACCTCAACCTCTTCTACGATCACTAATTCAATACCCCAGGTGATCTCGGGTGTCACGTTTCTAGCATGTAATGGGGGCCTGTACTGGGCCTGGCAGCCCCAGAACCAGCACAACCCTATGTAGGGCCCCTAATCCTTCTGAGGCACCACAATTAATTTATAAATTAGTACCCAAGTGCACTTTGGTGCACTCATTTACCCTTCCTTTGTGAAGAGAGTTTGATGCAGCTACTGCAATACAAACATATATCCTAATGTTGTGTGTGTACCTGCCCAATGGGGCACTCATGTTCATAAAACTTGGAATAATGCAGGAGTCCAAAGCCCATGTAGTCTTGGTCGGCTTTTCTTCCACCAGGTATGCACTTCTAGGTTGTAGTGGGGAGTCAGCTTTCTCTTCTTTTCCATGTCTGTCTCTGCTCTATGTGCTTACTGGTTCCTATTTGTTAAGAGCCAGATGGGAAGGAGCACAATTGAGTGCTTTGTGCCGAGGGAGCCCCTTGCTCAATGAGCCACAGTGAATAGGTCCATAGGTTCCCTGGGAGAGAATGTGTTGAATTTGGGTATCTTGCTACTTCTAATGTAGGATACTTTAAAAAAAAAGTGAATGATGCAGCTCCTCATCCACTGGGAGACCCAAGTGGCGGTGGGCTACCATGGGGATGAAATAGAAACCCTGCATGATATTTTGTTTTGCGTGGCTATCCCCCATCCTTAGACTGCACAAGATTTTGCAATTGTAGATTTATTGTGGAACACTCCAGCCACCAGGAGTACTCTTGTGAGCTTCATGTTTTTTTGGGGGGGTTTTTTGCACATCCCTCACCCACTGTGACTGGGCGGACGGCGACCCATCCATGATATGGCAATCCGCCTCTTTGCAAGCACCAGCCCTAAAAGGACCAGCTTTCGACTAAGATTCTTATTCTTGGGACTAGGCAACAATCCCAGCATTACCACCCGGATCTCTCCTGCTATCTCCCAGCCTGTCGCCCCCCTCAGTGCCTCTAGAACTGACGCCCAGTATGCCTGCAACCCAGGGCATATCCAGGACATGTGTATGAACGCAGCCTCCGCTTCTCCACCCCGAGGACACTGCCCAGACCGCTCCGGGTAAATCTTGCGTAACATCCTGGGGGTCAAATATGTTTGGTGGACATAAATAAATTGAATTAATTTAAACCGCGTATTTGCACTCACTTGTTTGACCCCTTCATGGATCTTGACCCAATCCCCGTCAGTAAAATTATCCCCTGTCAGCGCCTTTCATTTAGCTTGAATCAGCAACCCCCCATTCACTCGATCATCCCGGATCGCCCGGTATAAATGTGAAATCAGCCTACTGCCTTTAGCCATCATTAGCAGAGTCTGTAGCGTCCGGGAGACTGAGGGTTTGTCCAGGAACGTGGGCCAAAGGTCCCTCGCCACCTGTGCAATCTTTTCATATTGTAAGAATTGCCCTGGACCCAGCCCAAACATCTCCCGAGCCTGGTCGCGTGAGATGTATTGCGCATTATTATAGAGGTCGCCCATGGTCTGACAACCCCCCTCCCGCCATTTCCGCACTGACATTGATGCAGAAATCTGCCAAAATGGCTGGACCACCCATAGGGGCATGTCTGGCGCATATGGAGCCCTCTTCAGTACTTTCCGGACCGCCACTTCCCATAGCTCCACCACATGTCGCACTATGTAGTGGCATGTCGGAGGCACCCCCGCCCCCATAATAAGTAACTCGGGCAGCTCCTTTTCTCCTAAAGACCCCGCCAGCAAGGTATTTTCCCAATTGTCGTCCCCATCTAACCAATGCACTGCGTGCTGGAGCTGTGAGGCAATGTAGTAATATTCCAAGCATGGGACCTCTAACCCCCCAGCCTGCCATGTTCGTTGCAGAGTGGCCAAACTAACTCGTTTGGACCCCCTTAGCAAGCCTATGAGAAGCTTGTCCAGTTCAATAAAAAAGGATCGGGGATCCGATAGAAGGAGTGCTGCATTGCGTACAAGCACCGAGGCAGGACCACCATTTTTGTCAGTGCTTTCCTCCCCATAAGAGATAATGGCAACTCCCGCCAGAAACGCACCGAGCCTCTCAGACCCTCCACTACCCTGCCAATATTCTGTGCCAGGAATTGCTCAGCGGTATCTGCTAGCCGGACACCCAAATAGCATGGTGCGGACCGAACCCATGGAAGAACCACCTCTGGTAATTCCTCGTCCGCACGGAGGGCCAATCGTCCCAGCGGAACCAACTTGGACTTCCCCTGGTTGATCCGCAAGCCTGACACACTCCCAAACCCCTCCAAAGCGCGTAACAGCACCGACACTGCCGCTTCCGGGTCCCTGATGTACACCAGGGTGTCATCAGCATACATGGACACCACGTGGTTAGATTCGCCAACCCTGATCCCGAATGGTGCCATCCTTGTTCGGAGGTCCACCGCCAGTGGCTCCATCACCACAGCAAAAAGTAATGGCTATAGTGGGCACCCCTGCCTGGTGCCCCTATGCAGTCGGAAGGTCTGAGACACTAACCGCCCCACTCTAATCCTAGCACACGGCTCCGAGTACAGAAGCTGCACCCATTGAAAAACCGGCCTCCGACTCCCATTGCCCGCAGAACCTCCCAAAGATATGACCACCCTACAGAATCGAACGCTTGTTCGATGTCAAGAAGTACTAACGTGCATTCCTCCTGCTGGAGCACAGACGAGTGCCATACATGAGACAGGCGTCTAAGGTTCATGGCAGTGCTACGTTGAGGAATAAAACCCGCCTGATCCGAGTGAACGAGCCTTCGCAGGTATGGTTGCAAACGCACGACCATGATCCCGCTATGGATCTTCATGTCGAGGTTAAGCATGGATAAGGGCCTATATGACCCTGGAAGTTGATCGTCCCTGTCCACCTTAGGAAGCATCACCACCACTGCCTCATTCATGGAGGGCGGGAGTGCCCGCACCTGAAAGGCTTCATTGTATACCTCAAGGAGGTAGTCCGCCAAGACATGCGCAAATTTCTTATAGAATTCGGCCAGCAGGCCATCACTACTGGGACTCTTGGCTGATTTCAGAGAATTGATCCCTCCCAGGATTTCCTCCTTCGAGAGTGGCACGTCCAGCATTTCCCCGATCTCAGCCTCCAAACAGGGGAGCCCCAGAGCATTAAGGAAATCCCCCAGGTCCTCCTGTGGTGGGGTCTGGCGCCTCGCGTATACTCTGGCCATATAATCCGCCAGGGTATCCAGAATACCATGCTGGCTGTATACTGTATGTCCGTCCGCAGTCCTCATCTGCACTATAGCCGAGGGCTGCGTCTCATTAGGGATCAACCTTGCCAGCAGCGCTCCGGAGCGATCTCCTTCTGCATGCAGACGCTGCCAGTATGCGGTGTAATGAAACTTCTCCAGGCGGTACAATGCCGCGAGAAACTCCTCCCGCGTCTCCCGCCACTCCATCCAGCGGTGAGGCTCTGACGGCAACACCTCTTCTAATTCCGCCAGTCGTCGCTCGGCGGTCTGCACATCCCTTTCCAGCTGCTTCCGAATGCCATAAGTTGTGCTAAGGCAAACCCCCCGAACAACCACCTTCATCACTTCCCATTCCATACCCCGCGATGTCGCTGAGCCCCAATTAATCCTAAAATAAGACGTAAGTTCCTACTCCAGCTTCCCGACGAAGGGTGGATCCGTAAGCGCTTCCGCCTGGAGCCACCATGTAGGGATGGCTGCTCTAGGTCTGGCCACACTCAGCGTCGCCAGCAACGGGGAGTGGTCCGAGATATGCCTCGGAAGGTGCGTTACCTCCTCCACCCTGGGCAGCAAAGTCTGCGATACCAACAACTGATCCTGCCTACTGTACGTGTTGGATGCCGGGGTGTAACAGGAGAACACCCGCGACGCCGGATGCAGGGTGCGCCATACATCAAGCAGGCCCATCTCCCTCATCACATCCATCAGAGCCCCAGTCATGCCTGGCTTGGTATTCGCGTGGGGAGGCTTGCGGTCCAAAGTCCCATCCAGGACACAGTTAACGTCCCCCAGGAATATAATTTCTCCCCCCAGGTATGGGGACGCTACCTTTATTACTTCATAGAAAAAGGCGTGTGCGTCCACATTAGGGGCATACACATTTTCAGACATACTTCCTGACCATCCAGTTTCCCATGTAATACTACATAATGCCCCTCAGGATCTAGCACATGATGTAAATGTTGGAAAGGGATCCCAGGAGCTACCCAGATCAGAGCCCCTGTGCAAATCCCGAGAACGAGGTGGCATAAATCTGTCCACGCCACCTGCGTCTAATGAATGGCAGCGTCTCCCCCCAGACATGTGTCTCCTGCAACCCCGCTATGGCTATTTTATATCTCCTTAAGAATGAATGTACCCTTCTCCGTTTCTCTAGTGAGGCCATTCCCAGTATGTTCTATGTGAGTAGCCTCATCAGGGAGGGAGCCATAAGCCCATACAACTGGCGGCCCGATTCCATTTCCATCCCGCCAGGACAATCTCAAACTGATCGTTCTGTGGTAAGTTTCGACCCAGACATGGATCCCCCCTTCGTCCCCAACAACCGAAAACAACAACTACAACAGAGCAAACACCCTGATCCTCCCCCCTCCCACTGGGCAGTGTGACAATACCTTCCCCCCGCTAACATAGCGAGTGAGCAGTTCTATCTCCCGCCCTACACCACCCCCCTCAAGCTCACCCAAGAAAAAAGTAGGATTCCTCCAAACGTTCCCCCCCCTGAAACCCAGAGCATGTCCTATAGGGACACACTCCGACTCTCTTTGATCATCAGTGCCACGCAAGTGACTGGCTCCCGAACCGGGCATGAGGATTGGGCCTCTAGCTCCCGGGAGAGGATCCAGCTGCTGGTGAGGGGCGTGTCCCTCTCCCCCGTGGCCTACATATACATTTAATCCTCACCCCAAACTTAGAACGTGCATCATATAACTTTTAGTTTCACAAGTGGAAGATACAGGCACTTATCTGCGTATCCATTGTCCCAGCCATTGTCCTCATTCCCCACCAAATATTCAGTCAACATTTGTATCCCGTATGACCTCCGATGAGGTTAGTATTGAGGTCTGTGACACCTCCACCACCTGCAAAGTTCCATCAGCGCACACCTGAACCCTCCCAGAATCCCTGTTGTCCCGTAGTCCCATTCCTTCGGACATTTGGCGTTGTCATCCATTCCGGTCTAATGACATTGTACGCTGTCCCGACTGTGCCTGCGTCCTCTTCCGGAGCTCCCGGTCTCCCGTGCTGTCCATCCACTCAGAGGCCTCCTCCGCTGATCCAAAAAACAGAGTCTTGCCCGTATGCTCCACCCAGAGCTTGGCCGGATACAAAAGGCTATATTTCAACCCTGCTTCCCTCATGCGCCGTTTCACAGCCAGAAAAGTACGTTGTTGGTCCTGCACCCTCTGAGTATAGTCGGGAAAAATAGCAATATGATGCCCCTCAAATTGTAGGTTGGGCTTGGTGCGGGTAAACTATAGGAGGTGGTCTCGGTCCCGATAGTTAAAGAAGCGGGCTATAATGGCCCGTGTCGGCGCCCCTGGCCTCGGCGGGGGAACCAATGCCCTGTGGGCCCTTTCAATGTTAAAAAATTTGGACGGCTTACCAGGAGCCAGGATCTTCGTTATCCAGTCTTCCAAGAACAAATCAGCGGACGGCTCTTCCGCCCGCTCAAGAAACCCCACGAACCTCAGTTTATTCCTTCGGGAGCGCCCCTCCTGGTCTTCGGCGTGCTCGTCCAACCTAATCGTCTTCCTCTGGAGGTTCATAACTGTGGTCTGTAGAGCCTTTACCTCCGCTTGAAGAGCATCCACATTCTGCTCCGCAGATGTGACCCTGTCCGAGACCTTACGCAGGTCACATCGCAGAAGACTCACATCGATCGCCACCTCGTCAATTCTGGTCACCATCTCGTTCCTGGTCGTCTGCACCGCCGCCAGTATGTCTCTCAGAGAGGGATCTTGCGCGTCCTGCCCCGGTGCCCTCTCATCGTCGACCTCCTCTCGCACATCTGTCTGCTGTAGCCCCTGGGGTAGAGGCTGCGCATAATTCAGAATTTTGTTTGTTTGCACCTTAGCCCCCTTATCCTTCCCCATGGTGGGCGCCGATCAGTCACCTCCACCACTCGGACCAGCACAAACGCACCCCGGGGTCCACTCTGTCATCCTCGTCCCACCTCGACGATCTGACTCCCAGGATCTTGGGCAATCACAGCCAGTGGGGCCCCACCGTGTGCAGCACCGGCCGCCGATCACTCAGGCCGCCCTTCTGTTGCACAATTCCACCGAGGCTGCTCCCCAGCACCAAGATCCGCCGCGGGCACCTCGCCTCCACCACCAGTATAATCCAGCAACCTCACCAGAGTTCAACTGTATCATGCACTGGCTTCCCGCCGCCTCCCAAGTACCCGCCTAACAAATGTAGGCCACAGGCATTCACTCCGCATATTTCTGGTGGCCTCTCCCCCCTGTGCCTCTAGGAGTGAATCCACCGCTCCGTCGATGCAGGCCCGTGCACCTCCCAGCCTCCACAAGTCTGTCCCGGCTACCGTACTCCTCAGGGGTCCCCCTGTACAGCGCGTTCCAGCCGTCAATGTCCTCCGAGTGTACCCGTGTCTACAGCCTGCCCGGCTCACAGGTAGTCACCTGCCTCCCCTGGCAGGTTATGCCGCGGCCCCCGCAAAGCTCTGGCTGCCGGTCGCACAGGCCCCCCGTCATCCAAGCGTCGCACGCACCAGACCTCCGGGACAAGCCCAGCTCCCAGGTCGGTGCATTTACTGCCTCCGCTGCTGACCTGTTCAACTGCAGATCCGGGATCTGGTCGAAGAAACCGCTCACTCCAGGTCCCCGGCGCGCCCGACAGCAAGCGCCCCGCAGACCAAGATGGCGGCTCCGCTCTCAGGCTGCTCCTCGTTCTCGTCGCCTGAACATCCACCGGCTCACTTCCTCATGGCTCCAGCCCTCCCAGGGGGCTCACCGGGTATAAAGGGTTATGGGGCAAGGTCGGTGCCTGACTCAGCACCGCAGGATAGTGCCGGACTTATGCCGCAGTAGGACGGAGTTCAACGCCGCACGTCCTACTCTGCCATCTTGCTGGCCACACCCCCCCCCCCTTGTGAGCTTCATGTTCCCTCTTGATGAGTTTTACAGCTCTTAGTTAAACATTTTTTTCCTTCTTTGCAGCAGCTGTCTGTACCAGCCTTCCTGACCAATGCTTGGTTGTCTTCTGAACTGGGATGCTCTTGGCAGAAGTACAGTACAGTCCTCAAGGTAGAACACTCTCCCTGCCTGTACGCCCCAGGCACCTTAGTAATTCAACGACTTGTAGGGTACCTGTGTGTCTAGCACGAGCTTGTAGTACTCACTCCCAGGGTAGTAGCAAGCAGGGCAAGTCCACTGATGTCAAAGTGGACCCTATATCTTCAGGGTCCTCAGTAAGACAAACTCTACTGGCTACAAGAGAGAGGCAGGGAATTAGTGCTATTGCTCTTCTGTTGACCCTGTTTTTTCAGCTGTTATTCCCTATGCAGGCGGTTCAAAATGGAGGTGGTTAATTCTATAGTGTCTGACTATCACTTCAAGAAAGCAGTCCAGACACCCTAAATAGGGAAGAAAAAACATGGCCCCTTGAAGGAAAACTGTGGCAGATCCCTCTATTTGATATATGCTCCACCCAGTGAGGTCTTGTTTTGTCCCTCCAAGCTTCAAAGAAACTGCCTGGGGTGACTAGAGCAGGAGGTCTGCCTACCTTTCCTGCCTGTCCCATGTGAAAACATCCTACTAATGCTTGTCAGAGGAAAGCACATAATTTGAATTTGGTGATTTCACCTACCCTCTTCCTCTGCCAGAAGAAGATTAATCTCCTAAAATGGGTCTATTGTTGAACAGGAACTTTGAACTGGCAGCTGAAAAGCAGAGCAATTAACCGGCTCAGCAGCTCTAACTGCAAATGTCATAATGGCTGACTAAAGGTAATATACTAAGGCATATAGAGTAAGACTATATGGAGTAAAACTAAATCTGGGTATTGGTTTGTGACCTAGAGGTTTGGCTTTCTGATATTATGCTAATCAAATTGTAGTGTAGCTCCTATTTCCCTAATAGGCTCTGCGCATTGGAATAATATATCCTATAGGTTTGACATAGGACTAAGGTCAGTATGTCCCTATCGAGTATATTAAACTTAATTACTTGTGCCAGCTAGCTCAGAGGCCACTAGAAACTCCTTGACAACAAGAAGGGAGTAGTTTCTGGCAGCCGCAAAACATGACCACTGTGTTTCCCTTTAGAATCAGAACGTGTCCCAGAGTCGGGAAACAATAGATAACTATTTCACTCAGCTCAGTCGTGCATGCTTAGTTTTCTCCAAGTTACACAGAAAGAAATAGACGGGCGTTTCAATAAAGGACTTATTGAACAGTCTTGTTTCTGGTGTAAGTAAAATGTGCTGTTACGATCACAAGACAGTATGCGAGATAAATAATGTACAGGGTGAGCAGTAGAAATAAATAATACTGCGATAGCATTATCTTTTAGTACATATGCATTTACATAAATAACACAGACTAAAAATGCGAGTACTCATACGATGCGTTGCTAAGCTAGTTCAACCCCAATGTACCTAACCTGACCTAGGTGTAGGAAGAGGGAAGAAGTAGGTGGAGTATTCCTTACTACGGTATACTAAGAGTATGTTAAGTCTAGTATGCCTAGTATGCCAAGAGTCCCTCTAGGTTCTAGTCAGCTCCATACCTGAAGAATGAGAGAGGTAGGAATCTCTTTGCCAGACTCGAACTCCAACACCCCGCAAGGGAAGTCAGATCACTGGAAGCTGGAAGCTGGGCTCTCTGCGTGCAGGGAAGGCAGCGTCTTCTCAGTGCGTCAGGCCGGGAAACGGGCTCCTCTGAAGTCGAGGTCTCCTCTGGTTTACAGGGGCTAGGGAAGGTATATTTATACCTGAGAGAACCTAAGAATGTTAGTATTGACGTGAGTTGGACAGCGAAAGACGTCATGAATGAACCCCCTAAGGAATAATGGTTCATGCATAATATATGAGTCCTTGAAGAAATCAATAGTCCTGGACTAGGGAAACTCCCGCAGCCTAAGGGTCTGTTCTTCATGAACTCGTTGTGACGTTAGGGTGGACGGATGTCAGAGACCATGCCTGTATTTGGAGTGCATGGTTTAATGCCTAAATAAGGGCTGGGATTTTATGCCTATATAAGGGCAGGGCAAATTGTGCCTACATAAGGACATGATACTGGAAAGCCCGTTTATGGATACCCTAAGAGGAATACAACACCCACTCCTCTTTCGTGTGTACGTTAATACTAAAATGCTAAACATTTAAAATGCTAAACATTAAAATGGAGTACCGCATATTTCTAAAATTTTTCATAAAACCATTTAAAAAAGGCATTTAAAAACCTATTAGAATGCAAAAGGTACTGTACATTTGAAGCATTGTTTTTCATTACAGGCATAAAGTACGAAAATAAATGCAATTGGAATGAAATAAGCAGTAATATTTACATGTGACAAAAAATGATCGATAAGTTTCTCAAAAATCAAAGTCATTTCATGTCATGAAAATTAATGAACTGTTTTAGGCACACAAGATGACTAAGTGTCCGTGGAAGTACCTTGAAGTCTGCATTATAAGGCTAGTTCTACTTTAAGCAGATCGATGTGCCATTTTCATTAAAAAAAAATGGGAAAAAGTTCAATTTTGGTAGAGTTCCAAGTTGTTTAAAAATGAAGGCCAAATTGTCACTGCATCTCTGGAACACTGTATGCTGAATCAGAGTTAGTTCACGGGTCTGGTGTAAACATGAGATCATCTATTTCAATAGACAAAACATCATCCACTGTTGTTGGTGTCAGTTGGAACACCTCGTGTAGTAGATTAATTGCACAGAGATGGGAAGCATTGCTTCCAGCATAGGTTGCCGCAGCAAAGTTCGCGTCCGTTGTTACCTGTGTGCCTGTAGATCTTTCTCGTACCTCAGCAGCAGCCGGAAGCGTCTGTGAGATCTCAATGAATGCTGACAGCAGGATAGGAAGCCTCTGGGGACAACACAGAGCATGCGCCGTTATCGGGTCCAGCAGAGTATCGACATCCGTTGGCGTTGCTGATGGAAATGTTAGACAGGTGTCCAACACGCATTCTTCACCGCATAGCAGGCATCGTAGAACAGGTAAGATGCAATCTTGCCAGATTGGTCTGAATGACAGGAAACAAGTTGTATTAAGGTCCCGTAGACGAGTCATGCCCAAAAGCTTTACTATTTGCTCACGGCACTTTCGTTCAAGGAGAGCTTTCTCCATTTCGCTCGGAGTGATGTCTGCGAATAGGCTGGCCATAGCGCAATAGCAGGAAGAGAAATAGAATTCCGGCAACAAGTGCTAGAATTAATGGTATACCACCAAACACCGAATGTGCAAAGTTTGGGATGATTCCGAGTATTGCCTGGAAAGGTGCTAACAGACCTGAGCAGATGCTCTTAAATACATGTACAATTCCGGTTGTATCAGACATGTTAAAGATACGTGATATCATTTCCACGAAATGTATAGGGCAGTTTATACGTATTAAAGTCTGTATCTCAGCCGAAGTCCTTGCTACTTGTAGATCATAGGTTTCTTTGGCCAAGGTCAAAGGCACTGTTTGCTGTAAAAGCATGGCTTTCATTCTGCTCAAAGTATCAAATCTTATAAAAGAGACGTTCAGCGAAGGCCATAGAGGCTACTCCCTGACTGTGTCTATTGGGGCAAACAATACTTGCATACAGCAAGTGACCCTGGAGTTGATCGTTACTAGATATGGGATGCCTGGCAGCATTCCGCAGCAGCTCTGATCATTCAACATGAGGTAACTCCCATTAGAAAGTTGTCCAAACGCTGGATTAATCACAGCAGCTGGAGTACCCTGCTGATGGCAAGACAAATTTTCCACTGAACCATTACAAGCCCCGTGCAAGGAAATGTCTTGACATATAAGTGAACCACTCAGTGCAAGTTTACAGTTTGTACCGCTCAAAAACACTTCACGATCCCCACTCCAACATCTATATGTATACGGTAAATCCCAAGATGTCTTAATGTATTCCTTACCCAACCTTTCATATTTGCCTGCTTGCATTTGTCTGAGGCAATACTGAAACTGAAAAGTACTCACAGGTAATGTTATTTTGCCATGAATAAGCCATTCTGTAGCTGGTTTTTCTGCCACAGTGAATGGTAATTTTTCCAGTTTTTCAATGCTCAGCACTGTATACTTTGCTCCTCTTTGTGCCAGTTCGATCTGTTTATCAGTGAGATTGTATTCTGCAAACAGAGCCGTTGTGTTGATGAAACGCCAAGGCACATAGCCCGCTCGCAAAGATTGCAGCGTCCAGCTTAATAATATAATAGAACGTAATTGAGATTGGCCTTGTTGTAACATCGCCAAATCTTGTTCTACAATGTCGATAGCAGAGGATACAATGCCATCCAATGAATATATTCTGGAGGACAAAGTTGTTAACCCATTGTTGACCACAGAGAGTGTTTTCTCTAAATTAATACGATCAAGTTCACGTATTCGTTCTGCAGCCTCTATCTGTGATACCTTCCAAGCTTCATTATAAGCAGCATAAATGCCGGCATATATGAAACGTTTTTGACGCGGTTTTCTTGGTCCAAGCAAGAATTCCCTAAGGTCTGCGTCCTTTTTAAGTAAGGTTAAGTGTTGTTTCACATCCTGTAGTGTAGACTTATGCAGCCAATCGAGGCATAATTTACCTACACTGTATGTTGTTACTACCCCCGGATGTTGTCTTTGGACGTATCTTGGGTCTGGCCTATTAATAGTAAACCCCTGAGTTTTATTCAGGAACCTTTCATGACAGTTATTCGTGCCTGTGGGCCAGATCAACCATTTTTTCCAAGTAGGATTAGATCTGTTGAGTTGTAGTATATTGTCAACTGTCACCACTGCCTGTGTATCGTTATCTCTGGCAGGTGTCGGTACAGAAGGTGTGTTCATCTCTTTGATCTTGGCTAATCCAAGACAAGATGTTTGTTGGATAGTTTCATTCAAAAACATTATTTGTTGTGGGATGATGCAGGCTCTAAATAAAGCTTCTATCCCCTGCACTTGCGAATCTTTAGCACCCCACACAGTTTTTGTGTCAATTGTGTCTTTCCAAAAGTCGAAACCCTGTCTAGACAGTTGGGCATTAAATAATGCAGAATAAATCTGTTTTGTATTTGTTAACATAATTTTCAGTCCTGTCTTGTTTACATTTTTATAGTAAAACATTTCTGGATCAGATGTATTGTAACCTGAAAAATATGGAAATTTACTAGCAAATGGTTTTGAACTACCTTTAGGTGGTGTAGGACAATGTTCCCATTGGTTAAACATAAACACATTTCTTGGATATGCAGATTTATGCAAATAATGATGACCATAGTGATTATAACAATACAGTTGTTCATAGTCTGATGAACCCTCTAAATATTCATTTTTAGAAAATGCAGCAGATTTTTCTAAGTCAAACATTATGTCAATCATCTGAATAGGTACTGGACGTAATTAGATCACTTAGTGAAATTTTAAACAAATGTGGAATGTTCAATTGTTCATTCGGGCCGAAGATATCATAATCTGTTTTGTCCCACACTATACCATCCTGTATAGTAACAGCTGTGATGTTCACTGATGATAAGTCTCTTGCTTCACGATGGGAAGATTTATGAGGTTTCAAAAGTGCGTTTACGTCTTTTCCTTCAGTGTTCACATGGATGTATTTGCCACTTATAAGCACGCTTTCAGTTGTAACCAAAGCTAGCCAGAGCAGGAAAACAAAAAGTCCAGATGTAATCCAGAGTTCAATCCATGGAGAAACCAAATAAGTCTTTTTCAGAAAGTGAAGAAAGTCTTGTACTTGCTGCTTGAATTTCAATGATGCTGTCGTCGTTTCAGGTTCACTTGGATCTTCTGAGAACGTATCAAAGTTAATGAAATAGCCAGAAGCAGTTCTGTCAATTGTTGGAATTGCATCAGGATTTGTAGAAATCACTGGAACCAGTTCATCACTTGTTACGTTGGTGTAGACAGGTGTATTTGGACGAACTGTTAGTTGGTGTTCAAGAGGGATGAGTTCCATAGCGTTGTTGCTTAGTCCTCCATCTGTTACAGCTGAATTCTCGATAGTTATCAGTCTTTCAGTCTGAACCTCTTGGATAGTAGCGAGAGGAGTGTGTCTGCTACTAGGTCGGAGTCCACGAGGCCTACTATTTAGTATTGGCCACATACTGTGGTTTGATGAGGTCGATGGACACAAATCTTTTCTCCTTTCTTCCAGCAAGGGGCGGCAGAAGTACTGTTCTTGTTCCTTGAACTGCTAGGACAGGTACTGGTTGTCTGTAAGAAGGTCCAAATTCCTTCTTGTCCGCAATTTTTTCTCTGACTAGATCCCCAACTTTTGGAATCCAGACAGGCCTTGCTGGGACCGCCGGTTGATCCCCAGTGGTGGTTGGCTGTAGGAGTATGTTGCTTTGTTTCGTTCTTAATTTGTTTAAGTCCTGTAAAACAGCCAAACGATCTTTGATATCAAATGGTTTATTTTCCACCACTGTGCCTACGTGTTCAAGGTCTGGTACCCACATTCTTGTCCCAAATAGGATCTCATATGGAGTGACCCCCTAGAGAACTTCTTGGCAGGTTGTTCAATGAGCGCTGTACCCCACTAAGGTGTTTGACCCACCCATCACCCGAACCTAATACCCTAGCTGTTATAGACTGCTTTATGTCCCGGTTTTTCCTTTCCACAACCGAATTTCCCTCAGGATGGAATGGAGAGGAGTACCGCAATGCAACGCCCAGACTGGCCATGGCTTCTTTGTAAGCCCTAGAGCTAAACGCAGGACCCTGGTCAGAATGTAGCGTGCCTATTGCGTATATGCCGATAAAGACTCGCAAATCTTTTATAACAGTTCGAGCGTCAGCTGAGCGCTGAGGCCATAACCATAGGAACCTAGAGCATGAATCCACTGCAACCATGATATATTTATAGTTACCGTCTCTTTGCAAGGGACCGCAGTGGTCCAGGTAAACACAAGCTAATGGTTTGTCTGAAATTAACAGGGGTGTCTGCGCAGGACGTTTCACTGTTGAGACTTTCATCTGTTGGCAAATTTCACCTTCTAAAACATAGTTTTTAGTTTGTTTCCGAATGCCAGGCCACCAATATCTTTTCTTGAGTAAAGATACTGTTGCTGAAACACCTGCATGGGCAGAAGCTATCCCTTCATGTGCTGCTAGGATTAGTCCTAATCTGCGTTCCTTGTTTGGAATTACCCTATCCCCCACTCCAGGGATTCGAGCAAAAGGAACGTTGTTCGCATCAATTACATAAGAGTACTTGAGTGGAAACTTTTTTGGTAACACTGCACTGCTGCCTTTGCTTGATGCATTGACAGCCAACATTATCTCACAGTCTATTTTTGTTTTTGAATGAGTGATCGCAGCTACGGAAGCCGTTTGCACAGCCCCCTTTGCGGCTTCGTCAGCCAATGAATTCCCTGCAACGTGAACGCCATCACGTTGATGACTCAGTGTGTGTATCACGTGAGCCTTTGGTAGTTCGTTTTTCAACTGAACTACTTGTTCCCAAAGCATTTTATGCTTTATTGTGCCACCTTTCGCATCTTTGAAACCATTTTCAAGCCAGTTTTGTATATAGTCATTATACGACTGAACACAGTAAAAGGAATCGCACACTATTAGTGTGGGGAATTCTCGATCTGTACTTTCAAGTGCCAGTTTGAATGCTTGTAGTTCAGCTCACTGAGCTGTACAATACCCTAGAGTTTGTGTTTTTGTGACCATAAGTCTGAAGATGCCATTTCACATGCGACCTTTAACGATTGCACACGCTGCACTGTAAGCTTGCTTACTCCCTGTTGTGGGCTGTGCGGATCCGTCAGTGTAAATTATGAATTCGTACTGATCAAGAGGCAGAATTTCAGTAGGCAGAGGACATTCTTGTTCATATTGTAGGAATGCTTGTGTTTTTAAATCTGGATCAAAAACATATTCAACATCTGTTGCAGCAAGAGAATTAACCCATTGTATCCATCTCGGATGTAATGCTTTAGAATTTGGAATGCTTGCTTTTGTGACCGCTTCTAAAGCTGGTACTGGGGTTACGACAATAATGCGTTTCCCTTGGGCTAAGGCTCTTTCTTTTGCTACAGCGGTATGAACTGCTGTCAGAATTTTTTCAGTTGAACTGAAGCGCATTTCCGCTTGTGTGTACAAATGAGATTTGTATGCTATTGGTATTTTCTCACCCTCATTAAATGTTAAGTAGGTGAATCCACATTGACCCGAAATTATTCGGATCACCAAATTACGTTGACTTACACATGTTTGTAAGTGATTTATTGCTAACATGTTAGCCTGGAGTGAACGCAAAATTTCTGTGTGTTCCTGTGTCCAGTTTTTGATTGAAAAATCAGGTTTGATTAATGCGTAGAGAGGTTTAACCCTTTCTGCGTAATTTAGTATGTATGTTCTTCCAAAATTTAGGAAACCCAGGATGGATTGTAAGTTTTTTAGCGTTTTTGGAGGTTGGAGCAGCGCACATTTCTCTAGAAAGTTAGCTGCCAAGCTCTTGCCTTCACTTGAAAGCTCATATCCTAAAAATAGGACATTGAGATGGGCAATTCTGGACTTTTTAAAGTTGAACTTGTAGCCCTCAGAGGCGAAACCCAGTATAATGGTGCTCACCCTGTTCAAGTGTTTTTCCAGGTCATCGTCTGTCAGATATATGTCATCGACATAGGACAATGCCTCATTGTCATAAATTTGTAGTAACTCCGTTACCCTCGCTGAGAATAAACCTGGGCTGTTCTTGAACCCTTGTGGGAGTCGACAAAAGTGACTCTGGGTCCCCATTATGGAGAATGCTGTTAAGTACCTGCTTTCAGGTGCTATGTTTTGACAAAAGAAACCATTTGAGATATCTAATGTTGTTTTATATTTTTTACGCACAATGTTATTCATTAATGCTGTGCTATGTGCATTTAGTGTTTAGGTGTCTGTAATCCAAAACTAGACGATATGTATTGTCTGGTTTGGAGACAGGAAACAAAGGATTGTTCATTGAGGAGGTGCATGTTTCAATCACCCCTTGGTATTCAAGTTGATCTAAGATCTCCCTGACCTGTTTTTTAGCTTCTTGCTTTATTGGGTACTGCCTTTGTGCAGTTGGTTCATGTTTCAGATGTATTTTATGGTGAGGTGAGTCCTCATCCCATCCTACATGATTTTTATATAATGCTGGGGCCTGGGCTACTGCCTATTTCCTGGCATATGTATATTTTAGGTGAATTGGAATATGGTTGGAGAAGGCAGGCATAATAATGTCCTCGCCATGTGGGCACTCCCTGACAAATTGTGGTGGCCAGTCCTTTTCTGCTAGAAGTATGTCATAGCCCTTTGATAGTCTTTCCCAAAAAGTGCTTTCACCTGTCTAGGTTTGTCTCCCTCCATCCGGAGTGTTATTTCATATAACTTTTGTGGAGTACTAACCCTGGTGTCTACAGTCTCTACTGTGATGTACTCATTCAAGTCCACTATCTCCAGAAGTTCCTTCAGGTTCTGGCGAACTATTGTGACTTCTGCTGCACTGTCCAGCATTGTCTGAGCCCATTCTCCGTTCTTGAGTTGTGTTCTCAGTATTCTCGGCATGTCTGATCTTCAGACCTGCTACCTTCTTTTTGGAGAATTGAGGTTTTGTTTTATTTTTTGGTGCGTGTTTGTCGTCTTTCGATTTCACGTGTGCTTCTTTATGTTCTGATCATCCTCTTCTTTCCGAAGTCTGTGATGAGATCTGAAAGGGACGAGAGGAACGTGTATCAGTATCTTGATACCTATCAGGTTTTCTCAAATTATCCCTATTCCTGAGGTTATACCTCCTTTCAGAGGGCTCCTTTTGAGGAGACCTACCTCGGGATTGAGAACGTTTCTCGTGTGATTTTTGTTTAGTAGTCTCCCACTTCTTTTTAGAAGATGTAGGAGTTTGTTTTATTGAGTCCTTCTCAGGACTTTCAGATAGTTTCGGCTTCACTGGTCTTCCACCCAAACTATCTCTGCCTAATTCTGCATAAGATTGTTCTATAATTCTGGGTAGCTCAGTTTGATGTTCTGTAACATCGAATTCCCTCAATTTTTGGCGGATCGCCACTGCTGCTGCCTCCTCTTTAATATTTGATAATATTATTGTTGAGACCTGGTCGAAATTTTTCAGTAATTTCATACCTAAATTTAGAGCAGGCTCTGCCCCATATTCGTTTTGAATTTGTTTTAGGACATCAGGGATTACCGCAATTGACCGAATACCATGTGTTTAGTATAGATGGCAGCAAAGACTGAGCCCCAAGTGGTGCAGTCTTCCAGTTGTGGTGTGATCCCCATTGGTAAACTGATTGTTAGGATTCTGTGTTTCTCATGCGGGCTAGTATTTGGAAATACTGCTTCGATTTGAGTAATTTTTTGAGCTATCCAAAATGGAATTTGCTCACGTTTTGTGGGCATTTTACCCATGACTGCGTATAGAGTCTGTGGTGTAATTTTTAGTGTATTCCCCTGTTGGGGAGTTGGATTTGGATTGTCAATGATGGTCGGACTGTAAAAGTCCGCATGACATATTGGACCAATTGTCTGTAAATTTTTATTAACTCTGTGAGTTGAGTAAGTAACTCCTCATCTGACATCTCTTCAATGTCTGGATGAGGTGTGTAGCTGGCTAAAATCGGCCATGTTGCTCCTGGTCTACCTAGTGGACCGATCCTAGTAATGTTTTTGTGATGTTTTAGGGCGCCTTTAAACCAGAGCTGATGCTTCTTGGTATGTTAATGGAATTTCTACATCCTCGAAAGGAATGTATTCCTCTGGTGGTTCATCTTCTTTGTAGAAGTGAAACATGTGTGTTACTGAATTGGATTCAGGAAATATTACCCATGAATAGAATACCTCTGTCTGAAAGGATTCATGTGCCTCTATCACGAAAACTGCTCTACCGCCTCTTGGTGGTAGGCCATGTTTTATAAGTTTTAGAGTGATGGCTCTTCTTAAATTTTGATGGATGTGTATAACACCCTCCTCGGTTTCATTTAAACCTGTAATGTTAAAAACTGCTGCTTGGGCTGGATCAGCCGCAGCTCCACCATTTCCGGCTTCATTCATTTTGTTATTTGAAAAATGTAGAACAAGTTTCAAGGAAACAAAGATAAGGTGCACAATATGTTGGAACACTGTATCCTTCAACGTTGAGCAAACCAAACAGCTAATATATAGGGTACTGCCCTATGTAGCCGTGGTGGATACTTAACCCTGCCCACTCCAGATGCCTTTTGGAGTATATGGGTAGGGGTCTCTTGAGAGAAAAAGCACGGCTGAGTTACTCAGTATCTAACGTTGAATTACTGCCTTACCAAACCGTTGGGCGCCATGTAGTGTAGCTCCTATTTCCCTAATAGGCTCTGCGCATTGGAATACTATATCCTATAGGTTTGACATAGGTCTAAGGTCAGTATGTCCCTATCGAGTATATTAAACTTAATTACTTGTGCCAGCTAGCTCAGAGGCCACTAGAAACTCCTTGACAACAAGAAGGGAGTAGTTTCTGGCAGCCGCAAAACATGACCACTGTGTTTCCCTTTAGAATCAGAACGTGTCCCAGAGTCGTGGAAACAATAGATAACTATTTCACTCAGCTCAGTCGTGCATGCTTAGTTTTCTCCAAGTTACACAGAAAGAAATAGACGGGCGTTTCAATAAAGGATTTATTGAACAGTCTTGTTTCTGGTGTAAGTAAAATGTGCTGTTACGATCACAAGACAGTATGCGAGATAAAGAATGTACAGGGTGAGCAGTAGAAATAAATAATGCTGCGATAGCATTATCTTTTAGTACATATGCATTTACATAAATAACATAGACTAAAAATGCGAGTACTCATACGATGCGTTGCTAAGCTAGTTCTACCCCAATGTACCTAACCTGACCTAGGTGTAGGAAGAGGGAAGAAGTAGGTGGAGTATTCCTTACTACGGTATACTAAGAGTATGTTAAGTCTAGTATGCCTAGTATGCCAAGAGTCCCTCTAGGTTCTAGTCAGCTCCATACCTGAAGAATGAGAGAGGTAGGAATCTCTTTGCCAGACTCGAACTCCAACACCCCGCAAGGGAAGTCAGATCACTGGAAGCTGGAAGCTGGGCTCTCTGCGTGCAGGGAAGGCAGCGTCTTCTCAGTGCGTCAGGCCAGGAAACGGGCTCCTCTGAAGTCGAGGTCTCCTCTGGTTTACAGGGGCTAAGGGAATTTATACCTGAGAGCACCTAAGAATGTTAGTATTGACGTGAGTTGGACAGCGAAAGACGTCATGAATGAACCCCCTAAGGAATAATGGTTCATGCATAATATATGAGTCCTTGAAGAAATTAATAGTCCTGGACTAGGGAAACTCCCGCAGCCTAAGGGTCTGTTCTTCATGAACTCGTTGTGACGTTAGGGTAGACGGATGTCAGAGACCATGCCTGTATTTGGAGTGCATGGTTTAATGCCTAAATAAGGGCTGGGATTTTATGCCTATATAAGGGAAGGGCGAATTGTGCCTATATAAGGACATGATACTGGAAAGCCCGTTTATGGATACCCTAAGAGGAATACAACAAAATGCTTTATTTTGGAGACACTTTATACAAAGTGTAAACATTGGTTTAAACAATGCAGCCCTTAGCAAGCCACAGCCACTTTAATAGGGGTTCCATCTGCCATAGTGTGGAGACTCCAGGACAAGTCAGACAAGCAGTCCCTCTCTCAGCATCTGCATGTGCACACACATGACCTTGTGTTGTGCACAACCTGTTCACAGCACTTTACCCAGGCTGTACACAAGAGCTGACCTTATTTAAAAAGGTAGTCACTGAGAGGTGCAGCTCAAATCCATTTTAACAAAACGTATTCTGAGTGAAATCTGCATTACAGAGGTTCACTCAAAACAGAAATACCAAATCCAGAGATCATAATCTGCTTCCTTACAACTAACTTTAAAAATGAAAAACTTCTTATTGATGCTGCCAGGTGGAGTTTAGGTTCACAGAGTTGTCCCTTTGGAGTGGGAGCTTCTCATGAGCATTATTAGTATGTGGACAGAGAAGTGAGGCGAGTGGGGGGACAATATAGGGTCTGTGCAATGAGAGTCATTTAGATGCATGGGACAATCACCTTATTTTGCTTGTGTGAGACCCCATTTTTGGGGCCATGGGGCAAGCATTGGATACAATCTTGGGGGTTAAGGACATATGCCTCTGAAATTCTGGGGTCTGTCCTACTAAGGCTGCATGCTGAGACAAGTGAAACCCATTCAGCAGTTGATTCTCAATGCTAGTGATGGCGAGTAGTCATAAACTTCTCAGGGAAGTAGTAAGGGGGTGCTCGAGCTCAGGAACTCAGCAATCACATAGCAGCTGAGTAACTGACCGTCCAGCACAGTGATAAGAAAAGTACACCCCCTCAGTATCCTGAATGTGTACAGTTTATCATAATTCAAAAACAGCCACTGGATTCTCACCACTACAGTGTATGTCCAGGAAGCATAGGGCTTAGGCCAGCAGTCAGCCATTTGGGAAAGAACACGTGCTTGAGATCAGACATGGCCTCCTCTTGCTGCATTGACACTGCAGTCCTGGGTGGCAGTGGTAGCTGACATTGGACACCTTTTGGGTTGAATACTCAGGTAATCTAGAGTCTCAGTGGCTCTATGGGTGGATCTCACTCACTAACTTCTGGGTCCTATGCATTCACTCATTCAAGCCCCACTTCAGGGTGCTACATTCTGGTGTAGTGGTGCAATGTAGTCCTTAAGCCACAATGGCACTGAAAGAGCCGCAGTTACACTTCTTTAATTCACAGTGGCACAGGTTCTGTCGCAATTGCAGTTCTTGGCTTGTGGCACTGAGCAGCTGTGAATCCATGGTTCAGCAACCAGGAGAGTCCGATACCTGCAGACACTTGGGGCATGCAGATTACTCTTCTCCATCCTCCTTCTTTTGGCAGGCCCCACCAGCACCAAGCTCTTGCTGTTTTAGGCTTTCAGGGATAGCAGGCTCTTAACTGTCAGATTGGCTTCTAGGCACCTCCTGCTATATGAACAGATTTTTCCAGCAATGCAACATTTCAGGTGATGTTCCCTGACCCCTGGAAGCTGGCTGTCAGGCAGACACCAGCTCTGGTCGCAAAACAGTCCTCTGAGCACTCCCTTCAATGGTCAAATAGAAACTGGAACTGTAACAACATATGAGCCCCTTTTTAGTTTGTGAAAGCAGACAGGAGGTGTGGATTCACAGTCTGCACTTTCAGATCGGGTTTAGGGTAGTTGTTCTTTCAATTATCCTTTTCAAGTTACTTTCCTGGCTCAGCCTTTATGTAGAGTGATGCTTCTAACAGTAGGGTAGTCTCCTGGAGTACGCACAAGAGAAGCAAAAAGAGATGTGAGATTTCTGCTCCTGGGTTTCACCAGTCACACTGAAGAGTGATGAGGGGAAAGACAATGGTCTTGCTTCACCGATGGAGTCCATTTCACCTTAATAAACTGAATTTATATTACCATCCTTCACCACTACCATCTACCAAATGACAGTTGCTGGAAATACAGTATTTCTGTGTGGTCCCCCCAGATTCTTCACCTTTTGATGGGCTCTATGTTGTTGCCGGCTTTATAACCGTATTCATATTACCACTAATAAAGTGTTGGTGCTCCCCTTTAACCATGATTAAATTAGCTTATTCTTGATTGACACATTCAGATTGCCTATAAATCCTTAGTATATGGTGTAGAAAGTGTACCCAGGGCCTGGAAGTTAGATGCCATTAGTGGACTGCAGCACCTATTGTGCCATCCACTACAATGGCACTTAAAGCATGTTTCAGGCATATCCTCCTCTGTTGCCTGAATGCTGCATTGTTAAACCAGCAGTGTAACCTATCAAAATAACCCTTTTGACAGATACAGACCTCCCTTTTAAATATTAGTAAGTCACCCCTATGTAGGCCTTGTAGCCCAGAAGGCAGGGTACATGGTATTTAAAAGTTAGACATGTAGAAATGTAATGCTACCATGTCCCTACAATGACAAGGCTGCAAAAGCTATTTTTAATGTGACAGACCTAGCTGTGCTATGTGGAAAGAAAATGCAGTTAAAATAGTAATACTGCTATCTTGGAACTGGGACCAGCTAGACAAATAACTAAACTACTATTTTTAATAGTTATTGAAATCCAAACCAATTGTGACATCTATTTTTTTTAAATAAATTTTGAAGAATATTACCTTTTAGAAAGTTACGATTTCCCTGGTTCAGGGGGCTAATGAGCATTCGCCTCTGGCCAGATTGAACTTGAACTGAATGAGGTGCAATTGAGCTCTTAACTTCCGTCCAGGAGCTACACAAATGGTCAGTTGAACTACGAATCAACCTTAGTGACAGGGATGGCTTTTCTAAGCTCAGCAGAATTTTCAAGGTGGAGAATTGGGTCATCCTGTTTGGATAACAGGGTCACATCTTGTCTGATAGGTCTGTCTGAGACACATGTAAAACGTCTGCTGTCTTGAAAGGGATCAAACAGGGCCAGATAACAATTATTGTGTATCTTCTTTCTGGTCACTGAGAAAAACTGCTTTGTATTACTAGACATATGTTTCCTGTTTTGTTGGGTCCAAGGCTTGCTTCAAATTGAATTGTAAGTTTTAGATATGAGAGGACACCGATTATTTCCCTATGACCCTCCAATACACACTCTCAGCCCTGAGAACCCAAGTATTGTGTGGTTGAACACGTCGTCCTCTTGGCACTGCCCTGGCACATAGCAGTTTGGGCCTGTTTGCAGTAAGACAACAGGAAGTACTGAAAAGTGGGTAGAGTTGCCCCTTGGAACTTTTAACCTATTGATTAGGCAGTACTCATGAATCACCCCCAGCCACTAGCTAATACCAACCATAAATGTGGCACCCCAAAACACCAACCTAAGAACACTTTCGGGACCTGCAAAAGACAAGAAGAGTACTGGACCTTCAGTCTATGACTCGTGAGGAGACCTAAATGACTGAACTTGTTTCCTCTTGTACCCAGGACAAAGAGGAGTACTCCAAAAGTCAGTTGGCTGACCGACTGTGTGGTGACAGGGACACAACAAGCAGAAGGAGGCCTTTTGTTGGAAATGCCCAGCTGACCAGTAGCAACTGGTCCTGGACTGGCCTCTGTCTAACACCCTAAGTGCCATCCTCTAAGGTCCTGGGGGCCTTAGAAGTATACTCCTGAGGATGTTTGGGCACTAGTAGAAAGTCTGGAAACCTTTTCTGCCAGTAGGACCCATGGGAAAAAGTAGCCCACTGGCAGGTTCACGTGTTGAATTGAATTTCAGCTTCATTCTGCTCAAAGCTCCCACCATTTATGAAAAACAACCAAGGGCCAGATGTACAACCCTTTCATTTAGCGCTTCGCAATTTGCGACTCATTGCGAGTTGCAAATTGCAAGGCGCTAAATGAAATGTACAACAGTGTTATTACACTGTTTTGCGATTCCCAATGGGGTCGCAAATTGCGAGGCTCATTAATATTAATGAGCCTCTCGCAATTTGCGAGCTCATTGGGAATGCCAGCCCTCCCAGGGATGGTGGCCTGCTGGGCTCAGCAGACCACCGTGTCTGGGACTGCTTTTTAATAAAGCAGCTTTTTTTTTTTAAATGCAGCCCGTTTTGCCTGGCCTTAAAAAATATTTTTAGAGTCGGTCACAAAGTGGAAGGGGTCCCCTGGGGACCCCTTCCAAATTGCGACTGCATTACCACCCTCTTGAAGAGGGTGGTAATTTGCGAGTGTTTTGCCACCGCAATTGCGGTCACAAAACATTCACACATAGAATTGTGGACGCAATTAGGAAGGGAATGCCCCTTCCTAATTGCGACTCGCAATTCCTAAATAGCGAGTTCGCAAATAAATTGCGACTCGCTATTTAGGATTTGTACATGGCCAACAGTGATTTTGCATGCGCAAACGGGTTCGCAAACCCATTTGCGCATGCAAAATCACGTCGTACATCTGGCCCTAAGTCTTTTCTGCATTGGAATTTAGAAGATTTTCCAAGAGAAATCTCCAAAGCTCCAGAGTTACAGTGGGACCAACCTGCTTCAAGTGCTCGACTTTCGGTTCCACAACAGAATGGTTCAATGGTGGCCCACGCAGAGAGGATTTTTCTTCTCAAACAATGCCAAAGTCCTTTTCTGCGTTGGGACTTAGAATGAATTTCAATGGTGTTCTTCAAGAAAGTGACAAAGTCCCTTACTCATTTGAGACTTTTTCGAACTTTAGTCTTCCAGGCTTTTCGCTGGGACTGACCGAATTGGTATACCCGATCAGGGCGCGATTGTGGTCGGCCTAAATCACGCCTAGGTTCCGAAATATTGCGACCATTGGCTATCATTGGCGCTTTGCACGTCTTGGTGCTATTTTCTCCTAAAAATCAAAAATATCATGTCCTAGGTTCCCCTTATTGGATTTTTGTTATTTTGGTCTTATTTTACTCAAATAATGTTTCTCTTTATTTTTTAGCTTTTTTGTGGTTTGTGTGACTTTTTCTATTGGTATGCACTGCTTAAATACTTTATACATTACCTTTGAACTAATCCTGACCGCTTTGTGTCTTCTCATTTCTTAACATTCAGGATCATGACGTAACAAACATTTCTTAGCAGGGCGTTAACATTTTAAAGGCCTGGTATGGTTCCATATTTGTGAAATATCAATGTCAATGGCTTAGAATCACTCCATTTACTTTCATGGCGAGACTTTGTGATGTGTGGTTCCACAACGTTCATTTGTGTCTGGTTATATCAGTTAATACTTGTTGGAACCGTCTTAAATTCTATATATTTTCTGGTAACATCACAGTGTACTTCCTTGTTCTGTGTAATCAGACTTTTTACTGAAAAAAATATCTATCCGACACAAGCTCAATGGAGTTATAAATAATGAGATTTGATCATCTTCCTCTGACCTTTTGCTACGCAGCAAACAAGTGTCCATACCCACTGACGGTCGATTCTTTGAGCCACAGCTTGGCTATTTTGCAAAGACAAGATCAGCTTAACTTATTTGTGTAGGTAAATCATAACATTTCTGAATAATAATAACGAATAATGAATGCAGAGTGGCGAGTGAAAATCTACATAAGGCCATAAAGCAAATACCTAGAAATCAAATTTTAATTACAGCCTGTAGGAAAGAATACACCCTGGTATTGAAAAACAGAAAATCGGCAATTAAGGATGAGAAGTGGGAGGCGATAATGGTAGCCTGTTAGAATAAAGATCCTCAGGCATTCTGGAAGGCGGTGCAGACAGGCATGTCACCAGCCCAGCCCCCAGGCAAAGTTATGGTCCTTATTAATTCAGAGGTGTGGTTTGACCACTTCTCAGTTGTGCATTCCTCCGAAATGGCGCCCACAGATTAGGGTCTGCTCAAGGAGTCCCCCTGTGACAATTCGTCTTTTAGGGAGGAGGAAGTTCTTAAAGCTATCTATGACAGCCCAAGCAAAAAAGCGCCTGGCCTGGTTGGGGTGCCTATCAGCAAGGGGATATTACTATCGTGAAGCCTTTCAATTGTTTCTTTAAAAAGGGCAGTGCCAACAACCCTAGGTGCTATCGACCAATATGCCTGCTTGACTCCACCACTAAAATAATTGGCACAATAGTTTTAGATCATTTCTTAGTGTGGACAAGGGAGAATAACATCATATTGAGGTTCAATATGGTTTCCGGAAGGGCCTAGGAACTATTGGGCAGTATTTGAACTTGCATCTTATCGTGGCCAAATATAAATAAGCAAGGGGCATCCCAATCCATCTTGCATTTATGGAGCTTTCGAGAGCCTTTGATTGCATAAAAATGTTAAAACTGTGGGCAATCCTTGAACTTATGGGTCTAGAGGCAGACCTGGTGTCCTTTCTTAGAGTCTTACACCAGGATCTCACAGCCTCAGTAAGATTTGGCGAGGCCGGAGAGTGTACTTCCCCATTTAAAGTCAATCGAGGAGTATGCCAAGGTTGCGTACTCGCCCCATCCTCTTCTTATTGTATATTAATGACTTGGAGAGGACATTAGATGTTGTTGGAGCAGATGTACTGCTCGTAGAAGATAAAGCCGTGCCCGCCTTATTAAATGTGGATGATGCGGTGCTTCTTGCTAGAACGGCGAACAGTATAAAGATATTGCTCAATACCTTAGTGGAATTCATGAAGGGCCTTGATTTGGAAACAAATTACACCAAAACGATTGTTATGGTGTGCAGACCTAGGAATACAAAAACTAGCACCCAATCAATTGGAGGAAAAAATTAGATAGGGTATCCTCTTTTCCTTATCTTGGCTTGGAATTTGATGATGCTTGCACATGGTCCGCGTTTCTTAGAAGCAGATTAACCCGATTCTCTCATGCGGTCTGCACCATTTTCTCTCTTGCTGCATACATTGGTAGAATGCCATTGGCCCCATCAATAGCAATCTATAAAAGGAAATGCCTTCCAACGTAGACATATGGCTTGTGGGTATGGGGTTACAAGGACGTTGCTGCCATCCAAGTTGAAGAAAATAGATTTTGTTGCCCCCTGTTGGGGGTTTCTCCTTCGACACCTCATTTCCCCTTACACCAAGAATTAGGACTTGAGTATGTTCAGGTCCTCATTGGTGCCACTCCTGTAGCCCTTTAGTGTTCCAGTTGGTCTAATAAGAAATCTGAACTTAATCGTGCAGTTGTTAGAGATTGTCTCGCTTGTGACAAGGGATTGAGCATCCCTTGGCTAAAGTATATATGAGATACCACATCAGCTCTGGGTTGCGCATACTTGTTTGAGAACCCGGAAAGTATCAGCAAGAAAGGCAGAAGCTAGAACGAGGAATGCTTATACACAGATAGACAGGCCTATAAGTAGGCTGCGGAAGTGGTGAAGCCGTCTGTAAGAGATTATTGTTTAGTTCAGATTACAACCCCGATCGCCCCATACTTATTATTTGTGCAGAACGTATACCAATGCAACCTACTGACTTGTTTTAGGATAGGAACAATATGCTGGATGTTATGTTTCCCCTGGGACAATACTCTTCAAACGATATCTGTATTTGCCCGTGTGATGAGCAATCAAATCAGACCTTATTGCACTTTGTTTTCTTTTGTAACTTTTTTCTCCCATGTACCAGGAAATGTCTCTTGCCTCTGCTGTGCAGGCACACATTTACTAAGTGTAAAGCTGCTTTGCTCTTTTTCCAGCAACTAAATGACCAAGATATCTGTTATTTGGTTAGCTGTTTTTTTAGGGGCATTTTACGTGTGAGAAAGGCAATGTTATTTTAAATAATGGTCGCTCAACACTACTTGTACCTTCTATCCTGGCCTTTGTGATTGCTTGTTCAAATCGTATCATGTATTATATCAGTCCACGTTTTAAGAACAGATCTTTTTTATGGCTTTGTGCCTGGCGTGTATTTTATTTCTATTGATGCATTTTAAAGCATTTGAGTGTTTGACTGTTTTTATATTAATTGTGTGTGTTTTAAAACATGTATGTCTTTTATGATCATCTGGGAAATGATTGAATAAAGATTATTCGAGGTTAAATATTAATAACAAAATCTGAGTAATAATCACGATGCATTTTCATATCTTTAAATCGTAACATGTTCAATGAATGAAAAGCTAAAAATTATTTTACCACTTCCAGTTCGCCCTACATTTTGTAATAAGCTTTGTACTTGGCCATGGGAATGTCAGCATATTGTCCATGCCCTCCATTTTCGACACTGTCTCGTGTTTAAGCTACATGTGAAATTTAAAATGCTCTGACCTATCAATGAACCCATTTAAGTGGAATATCCAGTGTGTCTGAAATGCCTGTTAAAAAAATAAAGATTTGGTTAACCATTGCACAGGTTACGATTACAAATGTTAGCATTTTACAGTTTTTCCTACTATTTTCATAACAACTAATCTGCACATGTTCATTATGTGCATTCCATTAATAAATACAGTATTCATCCAAGGCTAAAAGCTGGCCTGATGGCTCAGTGATTTACATGCTTGCTGTGGGCCACTGCAGTGATAGCCAGGTTCTAAGTCTGAATTCCTGAAAAAGTCAGTCTTCCATTCTTCTGAGGTCAGTAAATTGAATATCAATATATTGAGTTTAAATGCAACTGTTCTTCACAGGACTTAGAAATGACAGAAACACTATATAAAAGCAGGTTATTATTATAAGAAAACCTAGAGCTGTTTCAATGACCCTGCTTGAGGGTCATATCAGCTTTGCTTCCATAGGGTTATGTTTTTTATTTATTTAACATCTGTTCTGTGTTGTTTCTATTCTTTCCATAAAAAAACTAATAACAATAATTGCCCCTCTCCTACTTACACTTTGTGAATCTCAAATTGATTGGTGCCTTTCACCCAACTGGTCCATTTATGTATACGTTAGGTGGTTCTAAAACTGTTAACAGGGCATTATCATTTCTGTATGACTTTAATGGCCACCCTTTGAAGGGGATTATAGAAATGTGTATTTTTATGTTCTTAGTGAGAGCTAGAGAGCTTTTGGAACATTACATCCACAGATAGTGGAATGTTGTAAATTTAACAAAAAGAAGCAGAAAGACAAACATTGGAATGGTGGCACAGATGGTCTATAACACTGTTACTGGCCCTCTGCCCTTCAGGTGCAGCTTCCAGTATTTCAGTGTTGTAATATAATCTTATAGTCAACCACAGCAGGTTATACAAAACATTGTTAAAGGCCGCTTCAGCAATTCAATACAATGGCAGCACTAAAGATTAACAATGCATCACTTGGACAAATACCTTCCAGGTCTCTGGTTGGTAAACTTTATCTAGCGAGGACTCTGGTGAATGATGGAACAGCCCACATCCTTCTTGATTTCAGGAGTCAAGGATTTATTTAGCTTTCTACTTAAACTCATAGTAGAAGTGTTTTCTCAGTACAGTTTGTCATTTGTAGACAAGATGATCATAAACCTATTGGTCTTAAAGGACACCAATCCTAATTTTGCTTAAATGTAGCCTACAAGTGTCAAATTTCTCTAAATGGTTTAGTGTGGACAGAGAAATCCTAAGGACCTTATTGCAGTTTGTTGGTCCCATGGACCGCCGTATCAGCGCTGGCGGTACGAGCGCAGTGAGCTCGGCGGTCCGACTGCCATATTACGAGTTGGGCGGATTGGCTTAGCAAAGACCACAACTTGACCGTAGAGACCACCAGCAGACCACTGTTTTCGCGGTTGGGCAAAAGGCAGCCACCATCGGGCAGTACAGTAGAGTTGCTCCGCCGTACCTATTACGATTTGCCTGCTTCATGAGCGGACCGTGGCAGTCCAACCACCTGCTTCAAGGTTGCGGTGACGAAGGATTTGGGCTGCACTCTCACCCCTTTCTTCTTCTTCCAGGCAGATTCTGACGTGGATCCATTTCTCCAGGTCCCCCCTTCACAGCAGGATCTTCACCCCCAGCATTACAACCCTGTATGCGGCGATCTTCAGGTGAGTTCGTTTTGAACCATATACCCATTGCCAAGACTGCCCACATAAGGGCTGAACGCCGGTAATGAGTATATGGTATTGTTCCACATATATAATTCACATGTGTGCATCCAACACATATGCAGTATAAATGCACACACAGGCATCGTTATATTTGTGAAATATACTCATCACCACTGCAAGATCCTCACCTCCACACCACTGGCCACGTGGTGAACTAGCAATGCTGCAGTCTTTGGGCTGCCAACACCATGGGCTGCTGGTGGGGGCGGACGCCAAACTCGTAATAAGCCCCTAAGTCCACTCTGCAACTTGAGCATGGTTTGGATCCATAACAGGCAGAGAGAAATAGAATAAAATAGAGAAATAGAAAGATACACATTGGAATGTTGCAGCAGAGCCATCTCATGCTGTCTGAAATTCTTAGCCCCATCTTAGTTCCCATGACCCAGGACACTCCACATGACCAAGGTGAGGGTCCCCCCAGAGCACTCACTACATTTGCTGCTATTTGTCATGACCCCTATTTCCATAGAAAAAGAGAGGGGGCCAGAGAGAGAGTGGGAGCAGCCAAACCACTGCTCAGCACAGATGAGATTGTCAAGTGGGAGGAGGCCGCAGAAGGACCATGCACCTTTAAAAGCTCATTGCGTGGTTCTCTTTTGCCAGGGTGTGTTGGTGGGAAAAAGCTTGTCTTGACACATGGCCTCAGCTAACAGGAGTCACCACATGGCCAGAAGATAGCGATTTTACAGTGCTCACAGAGAAGTGGGAACATCCTCATTGTAAATGTAAAACAACTATGATGAGAAAAATATGTAACTCACCTGCAGGTACAACATATGCCCGCCTGGGCAGCGATTTTGAAGAAGTAAAAGAGATAGAGAAAAAAGCGTGTCTTGATCAAAGGCCACGATTGTGCTCTTCGAATATCCTATGCTCTGGTTGCCAAGCAACCAGGAACCTTGCTGGAGCATAAAATGTCCTAAAAATAAATAGAGATTATAGCTAAATGGGCTGGCCCTCTCATAAGGAAGAGGACATATGAAAGTGTTTGATGATTTTACTTTTTATCTCTGACCACATTAAATAGACATGCCTTTACATGGAGACTTCTTGTTTAGGGCATTGTTATGTTATATGTCTGCTTCAGTTCTAGTTCATCGCATGATTTGTTTCATCAATATGTTAAAGCCAGTTGAATTATTTTATCAATTGCTGTTGAAATGCTACAGCCAAAGGCTGTAGGCCATTTTTGAATTGGGAAAAGCCTGATAAAGCCTGAAGGCTTAACTTTTTGATTGTGGAAACAATATATTAACGCATAACCATGTAACTGGGGTTTTGCTAGTTTTCAAAGAGAGGGACTGCCAGTCAAAAACCTGCCATGGTAGTTCACAGTTAATGGCACTGGAAAAAGTTTTTGGGTTCGGTGCCACCTGAGATGAATCTGTAGGGTATGTGATTTGCATGCTGGTTATGCTGCAAGGCCCCTTTTATGAGGGGTTCCCATATGGGTAAGATCAGTTCAACATTCCATACATCACCTTGTTTTTGTACCAGAAGATTTCAAGAAGATCAAAGAAAAGGGAAAGTTCCATAAAATTAATTTCTAATGGCTCAAAAAATAACTGATTGAGTCTGCTTCCCAATATAGTCATTGGAAATAATTTACAGTGCTTGGAGTTATTGAGAAACTTAAAGGAGATGTGTTAGACCTGGCCCTTTTTGCAGGTTTATCCCCAAAAGTTTTGCCTTTTGCCTCCTATTTTTCTGACCCTGTTTTTGTTGGCTATAGAACTCTGGGCACTTTACAACTGCTGATCAGTGCTAAAGTGCATATGCTTTCTGTGTCAATTGTGATTGATTATCCATGATTGGCATATTTGATTTACTGGTAGGTCCCTAGTAATGTGCACTGTGTGTGCCCAGGGCCTGTATATCAAATGCTTCTATTGGGCCTGCAACACTGATTGTGCTATCCACACCAGTAGCCTTTCAAATGGGTCTCAGACTTGTCACTGCAGTGTCTGTGCATGTAGTTTTTCACTGCCATGTCAACCTGGCAAGTGCACCCACTTGACAGGTCCAAACCTTCCCTTTAATTACATGAAAGTCACCCCTAAGGTAGGCCCAACGTACCCCCATGGCCAGGATGCCGTGTATAATAAAAGTAGGACATCTACTGGTGTGTGTTACATGTCTTGATGGTGAAATACTGTGCATTTTGTTTTTCCCTATTGAAAGGCTGTCTGCCCCACAGGCTAGCATGGGAGCTGCCTTGTAACATGATATAAGTGTAACTTTCCATTGGTACAAGATGGAGAAATTGAGTTTAGGCTTTCTGAACTCCAAATTTAATAACATACCTTTTGGTAAAGGTTATTAAATTGTGTGTTTGAAAATGCCACTTTTAGAAAATGCAAAAAGAACAATTTATGGACAGAATGCTGAACAATGCAAACATTCACCCCAAGTCACAAAGATCTGGGTTTAATCCATCATTCTTTTGCTCACCGCGCCACCACAGTTTGGACCCAGCCATATGCAAATCAGTCTTGACCCTGTTCCTCATGGGAACAGTCCTGCCTGAACTGCCAAGCAAGGTCCTCCCTCGACCAGAAACAAGCATCCTGGGACCGGTTTCAGGGCATCACTCCTCATCAGCCAGGCTAGATTGAATCTTGATTCTGAGCAAGGCCTAACTGGTTTATGTGTGCAGCAGAGACTTTTCTTTGTGTTGCCTTCACGGAGAAACATGGTATAAATATTGGGGGTCTGGCCCCAGAACTTTATATCACTTCTGGAAAGAAGAGGATCTTGCCAAGAAGAAGAGCTGTGTGAGGAGTGCTGCCCTTTTTATGTGTGAAGGGTGGGTTGGTCTGCAGTTGATGCTTCTATCTGTGGGCAGAGGAAAAGGACTGACCCTTTTTACCCTGCTGTGGTATCCTGCTTGAGAAGATCTCCAAGGGTGTGATGCACAGCTTGCCTTCTGTTAGAAGTCTCAGGGAAATCAAAGACTTCAAAAGGATCCATTCTGGATCAAAAAGGAACCTGCCTGGAAGGAGAGCTGGGAGAGCTGTGTGAGGAGTGCTGCCCCTTGATGTGTGTGGGGTGGGTCAGCCTGCAAGTTGATGCTTCTGTCTGGAGCGCGACCTCCAGCGGAATCCCCTGCTAGTTTGGCTTCCCTGCCTGCCCTCATGTTGCCAGAGCAACCAGGAGGGCCGAGCGGAGACAGGGGAGTCAGCACGATGACAGCAGGGTGTCTCAGGTGCCCCAGTGCCTAGTAAAGCAATGCCATCCTGTGCTGTATAGAGGACGAGGGTGGCTCAGTTTCCCAGCATTATTAAAAGCCGTCCGAGAGGCCCCGGAGGGTCCGGCACCCGCTGCAACAGAAGAGCGGCTTTCAGTTCAAAAAGTATTGTTGGTGGCAGTGGCTGTACCACGAACGCAGGCAACCGCCTTGCACTACACTGTACGCGGGGGACCAAGAGAGGGCTCCTCACCAAAATCAGCATTGTGTAGGCACAAACCCCGTACCACATACCTGGGTGCATTTGTTTTGTGTGGGGACATTGTGGCTGGAACCTCGATGGAGGCCCCCAAGTCCTGGTGGTAATTGTCCACATTTTGGAAAATTGGCGAGACTACTGTAATCCATGTAGGAGGTGCCCAGAGGCTTCTGCACCCTACATGGTGTAGTGATTACCATATAGCTTACGAAATGAACGAAGATGCGCTGCCTCCTATATGTCTTGATGCTTATGGTGATACTTAGTGATACAGGTGTTACTATTGCCTTTCATGTCCTAATGTATGCCCTATTCACCTTGCATTGGCCTGAGTTTATGCGCAGTAAATCACTGGTGATATTTGGTGATTTGTGTACAATGATGTTTGGTGATTCCTGTGTTTCTCTCCCTACCTGACTGCTGCTTTTCATGCCTGATATTATGATTTATGTCATTTTTACCTTGCAATAATAGGATAACAAATATAATTTCAGGATTTGCATAATATGTACAGTGATGGTGTAGGGTGTTTTCATGACATGTGCAACCTATAAGTATTTACTTTATTGCACTACCTGTGATGTTATGACAATTGTCTAGTTGACTAAGTGTTATTGTGATATCTGTATGTTAGATGTTTGTTGTTTTGGTCTTGTTTGGTTTAGATATAGATACTTTATTTACTAAACTGGTGTGGTGTCCATTTGTGGTGTTTTCACTTTGTTACTGTGTGTTTGGGGTACAAATACTTTAGGCATTGCCTCTGGGGAAAGCCTGACTGCTCTGCCAAGCTACCAAGAGGGTGAGGAGGGGTTATCCTGGGTGTGTAACTCCCTTACCCTGAGTAGAGTGGTGGTTTCTGCCTGGCTTAGGTGCATACCCTAGCCAACGAGAAATTCAATTTCTAACAAAATGCCAGCAGGATGTCAAGCCAAGGGTGTCTGACTTTGAATCAGTTTCAAAGTGAAACCACTTTCAAAGTGAAACCACCTTTAACAGTGGTTTTGATTTTCCATTGATTTTTTTAAATCAAACTTTTTTTATTGATCTATACTTTAAATAATTTTATATTGCATTAATCTTGAATCTCTATCCGATTTTCTTCGTATTTGTTTCTGTGCCTAAATAGCTTTTTATATTTATTCCTTAAGGCATTGGTTTCTTAAAGTCATTATTAACATATACTTTGACTGAGGATTGCCTTATGGATCAATTAAAGGCCTTATGGATCAATTAAATCTACCAAATCTTAAATCCAAAGAAACCTATTTATGTTTTTGACTTTGGTGCTTAACAGGTGGGTTTCATTTGAGTTTCATTGGGTATAATATTTGCCAGGTAGCGTAGATAATGTAGCCAAAGTTTAAATTTCGTACATTTTTTAATTTGTATGACTTTTGAGTTCACAAGTTTTTGTTTTTTAAAGAAAGGTTTGGATTTTCGATTTCTTAATTTTTTTATCAGTAACTGACATTGAAAAAACCAGCAGTTTCTTGCTTGGATCAGATCAGGTGAGGTTGTACAAAGATGAAGTTTTCTCTTATGGCTTTAGGGTTAAGTAATCTGTGAGGGTAAAATCTACGGTACTTGGGGGAGACGAGTCAATCATGAAAGTTATGAACAGAGTGTTTTTTTAACTTTCATGATTGTCTCGTCTCCTCATGCCCATGATTTCCTCGTCTCCTAGACCTGAGGACTTTCAAAGAATAACTGATGGAATACAAACATCCACAGGTCCTTAAATTTGATGGACTGGCATAAGACTAAAAACAACAGCTTCAGGTGCTCATTAGCTGTAGACAAAGTGTGACCTTATTGTGACATCTGAGGTGAAGCACCATCTGGAGGCAACACAGTAATCTTACTGTATATAATTGTCAACCTATGGTTAAAGCTAGACATCTGACTTTGCTGTTGTGCCTATCATTGAACCATCACAGTCTGACCGTGCTGAGGTATTGGTAAATTGAAGTTGTCCCCACTGATATTTTTGTAGTTATTAACATAGTGTTTCCATAGTGTTTTAAACGTTTGCTCTATTTCTCATTTAAAAAAAGATATCTTTTATTTTTATAGCTGGTTTGTTAAGAAAAACACATACATGCAGTTACTCTACAGGTTGCCTAGATGCTAAGGCCAACCTAACAAATGTGAGCCAAGGTTTTGCTCATTGAAACCTTTTCATCTTTTGAACTACATGTACTACTGGGCACACAAAGCATACTATGGTGCTCGTTTCTTAACACCAGCACATTTCTTTTGAATTCCATCACATGGTGGGGCTCTCTATGCTTTTAAACATAGCACATCAGCAGTATGTTTAACAAATCAATTAATATACATTAAAAATAAATAACTCCTGTGTGCCCATGCCATTCGTAAAGCTATTGGTGACTTGGAATAATTCAAATTCTCAAACGTGTTGAATTGTGATGATTAGCAGCTAGCGTCTGTACTAGCAATTGCAACGTGAACAAGGTCAGTGGAACTTATTTTGCTTACAAATTAATCACAGGGTACAACTCAATCTATTTGAACGGCAGCATTAAATAACACAACTCTTGCTATTTAAATGAGAGAAAACAGTTGTTTAGCTAAGCTATAGCATTCATTTGAAATCATATTTGTAAACAATTTGGAGAACACTTTTCCATGGAACATTCACCTGCAGAGTCCTCAGACTGCTCACCAGCTGGTCAGGTTAAATGATTTCCTTAATTGGCCTTTTAGCTGTCAATTTCCCCATTACTGCAAGCATGTCTTCTGCCCGCTGGAATGTGCCCACAGGGCACCTTGCCATTTCAGCACGGGATGCAGGTGTCAGCGCACAATTCCTTTTTGGAATCTAAAATCCACAGCGTAAATCGCGCTTCCAAAATAAAAGTCCTTTTGGATTTGAACACATTTGTAGATAGCCCCCTAGAGTAGAATCTGCTTCTTTCTGTTTTGCTTGCTTGTGCAAAGTGAGGCATAAGTGGGAAAGCAGCGTGCTATAGAATGAGAGTGGCAAGGGGACAGGGTTCCCAAAGAGCAGTATTAGTAGGAGCAGGAGTAGTAACAGTAGTAGCACAAGAGTAACTCTTGTTGAAAGTTGGATTATGCCCGAAACAACAGCTAACTTGACTTCATGCAGAACCACTCCTTACCTTAATGTGTACAATATTTTCCCATCATTCCATATTCTTAGCAGCTGATTGGGTGTTGTAATCCAATGAGCTTCAGCAGTTTTAGAGTTCCGGAAAATTGTGTCTGGTATCCAAATCAGTCCCACCATATTGCTGTTCAGAGTTAATATTTTCATAGTGCTGTTGAATCTAAGGCGGCTATCTGTCCAGGTCTGAGCAAAAAAATATCGATCTGGTATTCCTACAAAGGATAGAAATGTGAGCAATTAATAAGATAAACTTTCATTTATTTTCGTAAGATGTTTTAACTGCGCTTGGTTTAAAAGTACAGTACATATTTATCACTCTCAATATATTAAAGCATCACTCCTGTTTAATGCTTGTGAAGAAGCAATATACTCTCTCACCTTTATCTATGGTTCGTGCAAATGAAAATTGTGAGTTGCAGGAGCGGCCCGTGCAGGTAAGAGCAGTCGGGCGGGTGGTGGGGAACTCGACAGACTATGACGAGGGAAAATTAAATAAATAATTGATTTTCCCTCTCCATCGTCTGTCGAGTTCCCCCCAACCCCGCCGCACCGCTCTTAGCTGCACGGGCCGCTCCTGGTGAGTTGAACTTGTGAGCGCCAGCGTAGCAGGTGTGTGCCCTGAATATCAAAACCAGAATATCGATGGGACACAATAACAAGGACAAAATATCAAAAATAAAACATGGACAGATAAGTAATCTAGATTTTCTCTACCTAATCTAATTACCTTTAACCTGTTTATCCTCAAGGCACAGCTCTAATTCCACAGCAAAGACGCACTTACCAAGGTGTTAATACTGTGCAAAAAAATGTATTGGGCAAGTGGATCGACCCGTTTCGACTCACCACAGTCTTTTTCACAGTTGTAGCAATCTTGGATTACACGTATATTATAATGAATTCATAGAATGTGAAGACATACCTACAAATATGGACAATTTGTGATCATACATAATACAGTGTACATAGAAGTCCCCTTCAACTTTGTCCTATTATGAAACACCTCATCAATTGTCATACTCTCCTCATTAGCCCAGTACCATCCTGTTTTCCAATATAGAAGCATTCATATTATATCATGTCTTCAAATTTCCATAGCAATTAATCCAGTTTGTATAACAATCCTTTTGATGCTGTCTAGACACTTCCTCAATTCATTCCACTGTTGTGACATAATAATATCATGTTTATATGTCCCATATGACATTTTGGTTAAGTTCATGAGTCAATATTGAATCTTCCTCTTATTGCATCAATCTACCAAAAGTCCACGTATGCAAACAAGGGGAAGAAGAATGCTAGTGTTCCCCAAAAACTCACTCTCAATGATTGATAGCTGGTAATCTTATCACAGTGTTAAGTTGAGTGCTTCAATGGAGAGTCAATGTTCACAAACAGTGGAAAGCATATGCATGAAGGGCATGATGGGGTGGGTGAAGCCCATATTCTGGTCCCACCCCAAGTACACACTTCCAAAGAATTATAAGAAGCCATCTTATCATAAGGGGAAGGGACATCCTTTCAGTTACTGTTTGCAAATATTAGAAATCCTTGGCAAGAAGGTAGGCACAGGCAAAGCCCAAGCACTTGTGTTCCATGACCAGATACTCTCAAAGAGTACTTGCAAACCATCTTAATAGTAGAGTGTTTTCAGGTACTGTTGCCTGACTTTAGAAAGCGGGGGCTAGACAATGAGCATGGATGAAGCACACACTCCCAAAGGTTGAGAGGAATCCATCTTACTTGTGGGCTTTTATTTACTGTTTACAAACGTAGATTATCACAGAAAAGAAGTTCACTATGGGGAAACCCACACCCTCTGTTCCCAGATAACACATTCTAAAGGAAAGGGTCTGGACAAATGCATCACCTATGTTTTATTTTTGTGGGAGTCCTCTGGGTGTGTTTTGATAAATTTCCATTTTGGACCTTGCTTTTTCCAGTTCTTACAGAATGAGTACTACCTGTAGGAGATGTTTCAACATTTCTAACATTAAGATTTAAGAATGAAGGTCAGAAAATAATAATCTCTAATGCGCCAATTGTACTATAGATGTCTCGATGCATTGTTTGTAGTACATCGTTGCCAATATATTATCTTCACATTACAGACATTGTGTGTGTTTCGATGTATGTACACATGATTAACTGGTGCTCATGTAAGGCATTCCAATACCTTTGAGTTGAGTTAGCGCTATATAAAAATTGCAAAGAAATTAAAATAACAAAATTAAATAAGTTCATAGACCAATTTGCAAAAGGCAAAAAAAAACTATACAAATATACTTTTTTGAAATTTAAAACCATTTTTCCTGCTTTCTGGATCCACTTTGATTTGGTGGTTTTGCAGGTGCCACCAGATTGTTGGTACATCTGCTCAATACAGGACCAAGATGGATCATTGTTAGAAAACAGCCCTGGATGTGGTTGCACTTGCAAAAAATAAAACAGGCTCACAACAAGGCAATAATATGAAAAAAAATGGTTACACAATAGCTATAGACGCCCTACACACAGAGGAAACTGGAGGCAGATGAGGAAAATGTTCTGCAATCTGTAAGACATCACATCGAGGTAGAACGTTTTTTGAGATTCCATCTGGAACTGGTAGGGTCTACACATATACAGACAGAATTATGCTCATGTTAGGCACAAAGTAATCCAGCGGTGTCACAAGTTAAGGTAAAGCTCATACACACACGCAGAGACATGGGCATTCAAACACTTTACCAGATGCATGCAGACAATAGTAAAGCCTTCAAAAACCTCCACCCATTACCCCATTGTACCATACTGGTATCAACTTCCCTGCTTAAGGACATTAAACAGAGATTAGTATGGTTCGGGAGGGATAGACCATCACTGATGTACTTTGGATATCCAGTGTCAAGTTATCAGAAATGACTACATTCTTGAAAGGAGTCCTACTATGACTGTTGCTGAACTACCACTCAACAAAGCTGTCTCTCATTTAGAACTAGACACCCTTTTTTGTTGCAGGTGTTTCACACAAACTCTTTCACCCCAGTGTACCCTAAAAGTTGTATTCAGGGCCATCACATCATTTTAGAAAGAGCTGAAATACAGTTCTATGAATATGCTTGAATAATTTTTACTCTTAACGTACTTTTCTAGTATTTCATTCTCACAAATGCTCATGATGTTAGCCGGGTCTGGTGGCTTAGTGGACTAATGTGTCCACTGTAGGGGCCTGTGTTCGACCTCATGGTCACAGGATCAAATACAGGTGGGTCCACTCAGCCTTCCATCCTTCTAAGGTTGATAAAATGAGTACCAGTGAGTTGGGAAACAATAAACATCTGTTATTTAGCCCAACAAGCCTATGGGGAAACGTGTGCTTTACAAATAAACATGTTATGTTATGACACACGGCTCCAAAACAATACTGCCACACAACTGATAAACCCCTGTCAGAACAACTCTAGTACAGAGAAAACAGTAACTTAAGTGTACGCATATGCCATATACACACCACACCAAATGCTTCATGAAACAAGGTCTATGATGTGAAGCTTACATGGTCCATGTTTGATAGTCCTAAGTGGTAGTCACATCACACTCTGGGGCACATTCTCAAGAACGTGTGATAACTACCGCAAAAGTTGCTTAACGCAACCCTTCACATCGCAGTCCATCGCGGGAAAATAACACTGTGTCAACGTGGTAGTCCCAACCCTGCGGTACCATGCGATAGTAGCAGGATAACGCGCCAAATGACCGCCCAAAAACCAATGCGACGCAGAAACAATGCGAAACACGAACGTGAAAAAACCTGCGATGTCCCAAACTGTGATACAAAAATCAGCGACAACCAGCCACAGGCCCGCAAATCCCACGTGTCATGCGTGAAAAAGCACTATAAGAGCAACCAAAAAATAAACACCAAAAACAAAACAAACTGCGTAGCACCATGGATGCACCCGGACCAAGTGCAGAGGACAACCCGAACCCCACAAGCCCCACGGAGGACCAGCCAGGAACCCCGTGTCCGGGGAAGGGCAAGGAGAAGAGGAAGAGGAAGATGGGGTTCAGTCCGCAGGAAGACCGGATCATCGTCACGGAGGTGATAGAACACTACCAACAACTGTTCGTCACCTCCACTGCGTCACTGGCAACACAAACGGAAATATGGCAGTCCATCATCACCAACGTGAATGCAGTCGGAGTGTCGAGGAGGTCAATGGAGGAGGTCAAGAGGCCCTGGCATGAAGTGCACAGCCAAACCAAACAGAAACTCGCTGCCAACATGAAGGCAGCAAAGGCGACTGGAGGTGGGAGTCCTGCGCCACAGGAGGAGCTGGATGAGCTGGAGGAAATGGTGGCCACAGTCATCAGCGTGGAGACGGTGCAAGGAGTCGGGGGTCCGGACACAGCCCGATATGACCTGACCCAACAGGGTGAGTAACGACCAGGGACTGGGGGGACGGGGGCAGATGGGCACAATGCCACACATTCACAATCATGTGCAGCACACTGCACACCCACAATGATTGTGGAACATGTCCCTGATACCCTTAGCACACTGCAGCACACATAGAAACACCAAGTAGTCCCCCGTCCACAATCTGCACAAATGGGCCCCCCTCCATATCACCAATGCTACAACCTACCCATGCACATGTGCTGAATCCCGTAAAGCAGCGGCTCTGTGAGCCACACCGACACTGCAAGTGACACTGCATGACAGATAGCATGGCTGAAGTCACAATACATGACATGGTGCACGAGACAACACTGAGGTGGCTGAGTGTGGACCACATCCATAAAGGAGCAGGTCACACTCTGACACATCCATGTGCACCTACGAACCATGACGTAAAAAACACATCTGCAGACAAACAATGCACAAGAGTACCAAATATCTCCAGTAGCACAAATGACCCAAGTCGCCAACTTCCCAGCACCCGAAAAGCACAAAAGTCAAATGCACACCGACTCAACGGGATAAGGGTCCGCCAATGCAGAGCTGCAGGGGCGAATCGCCAACAATGCAGCACACACACATAGCAATCACAGTACATCAACATTGACGACAATGTGGGACAGAGTGCAACCCCTACACCACAGGACAGAGGACACAACTGGTGCCGCTCGTGCGTAGAAACTGGCCAATCACAACTAGCAGTGCATGACACTGTGAGCTGATAACATACGTGTACAACCACACATCCGTCATGTAGTCGAAATGTCTACTGACTCCCATCAAATGGCCAGCTTCACCAAAACAGTCACAATGTACATCGTCATGCAGTCTGAATGTAAACATCTACAATGCATCAACATACATGGAACACACTGTTAACCTGCATCTCCCCTTCACATTACAGAGGGACAATCAACACCTCCTGCAGAGCAGACCACACATCTCTTCAGTGATGATGAAGAGGACACCCTGCACATTTGTACAGACACCCTCCAACGGCTCGTGGACAGCCTCCGCACCCCACGTCCAGGAGCAGGGCAGCCCAACTGCATCGCGGTGAGCCCACACCCTGCACAGACCACACCGCAGGAAGCACACACCACCACGGCTGCCTCCCAGGACCCCCACGACCAACACACGGATTTCAAACTCCGTGTGTTAGGGTGCCAGGAGAAGATGGCAGATCAGCTGCGGCTGGGTTTCGAGCTCATGGCAGACAAACCCGATACCATACGTGGGTGCCTGAGTCACATCAGGGAGCACCTACAGTCCCTAACGGATACCCACTGTCCGCATCATGCTCACCAACAATCCTTGGCTGACGTTGCTGGGTCCATTACTGGGTTACAAGAACTGTCTAGGCAGACAGGCCCAAGCGATGACAGCACAGAGTTGGCACAGATGCGGAGGTCAATGGAGACCATGGAGCCGATGCAGGCTGGAAGTATGGCTGCCACTGCTGAACACCAGCGAGATGTAGCTGCGATCCTCCATGCCTTGCAGATCCTCATCTTGCCATTGCTGCCACTGAGCCTGTTCCAGGTCACTGCTGCAGGAACCTCGACACACACATATCCTCCCCCTGATGTGTCAGTGGCACACAGTGATGCAGCCCAATCACCTTCGCACCCTGATGTGTCAGTGGCACACAGTGACGCAGCCATAACCCCACCACACGCACCTGACACACCGGACACAGAAGACGTCTCAGAGGAGTAAGATGTGGAGGGTATTGACTGTGTGAGGAAGGAGGTAGTAGCATCCGTCCCCACCATATGGCCTGTCCCTGCCTGGTCATGCTCTCTGCATCATGCCCTGGAACAACACCTCCCACTGTCCCCGAAACACTCTGCGACCTTCACATGGACCCCCACATGGACTGCCGTATCTGCTCTGGTACCAATGACACAGCAACCCGGCGGCGGACTGCACCCTTCCTCTTCAGATCAACTTTGCCTTGCCACAAGAACTCTGGTTGGCCCACCACTGGGAAACCATGTTATGTGGGCTTGAAGTGGCCATGTACTGCTCCAGGTCCGACACCCCCAGAATGTGAATAAAACATTCCAAATCACACAGATGTGTCATGTCTATGTTCACTCACGATTAAATGTTTGGATGAATGTAGGGACATCGATAGCACTAAAAGGTACACCCTGGTAGATGTCATCAATGCGCATGTTTGACCCTGACCCACATGGCCACTTAGATGACTGTGAAGGTGTGAACTAGCTGTGGCCTCATTGCACAGTGACAACAATCCCGTTGCCCCCAAACGTAGCACCACGTCCATGTATCAAATAGGGCTGTGTGTGGAAATGTCACATTCGGTAGCAGTCCTTAAGTGGTGTCCCCATCACATGTGACAACAGAACATCTCTTTGCATGCCTACTCACACACATCTGTGTGGACACAGTCTGTTTTGATGCATGACCTTGTTCTACATGGCGAGAAGTTGGACACCATACGCACATTGCTGGGGATATGTAGGAGCACAGGTCTGCCACCAACTATCCCAGCCACAATGTCTGGCTCACAGAGGTGGAGCTGGCAATAGGGACTCACCCCCAATTCACAAGCATCAGTCAATGCCTCCCTGTGTACGGACAATGCACATGTAGGCACATGATCTGTCATTATAATCAACACTCATCACAGTTGTACACAGGTGAAGTTGCGTAGACTTTATTAGCATGTGCGTGTCAGTACAGGCAAGGCAAGGGCCACAACATGCAGACCAATGTTTAAGACACTTATAGGCAACTTAGGAACATGTCGAGGTGCAAGTAATGGGGTGGCAAAAGTGCACACAATTCATTACGGATGTCAACGGTCTCAGCCCACCTTGCCTTGCTGGACGAGTCATGTGATGTTTAGCGTCTGCTCATCGGCCCATGTCAGGGGACACGACTCACAGCCCATGGAATCTGCATAGTGCTGTAGCACCGGACTGCGCTGACTGTGTGCTCTGCTGACAGTGAGCAGGTGAAGGGATCCTACAAGGTCACATGTCGTGCTACATTGCCATGTGTGTACTCTCCCCCCAGCAGTTTCTCCGCTTTTGGAACGTTGCCAGGCAACACTGTGCTGCTCCGCCCATGGGACTGCATCACCTTGCACAGGTGTGTGTACACACTCGTAGGTCCACGCACATGCATTCTGAGTCCAGGCGAAGGCAGACATGTCCACTGTTGTGGTGGGATATGTGGAAATTCCTCTGAGATGCTACAAGGTGTGGGGACCTGTGCTGTGGGTGACAATCAATTGTGGCTGCAGGAACGTAGTTACTCGTACATGTATGCAAGCGCTGCTTCATGGGCAATCTGTTCCAAGAGTACATCGTTGTTGAGGTCAAGGTACGCGAGGGCGAGCCAATCCATTACCTGGTCCGGGCAGCTGTGCTCCGTCCACGCTGTTTCACCAATCCGCAACACAGCCCAATAGGGGAGCGCCTCGATGTGGTCACTGCACACGAGGAGTTGTGCAATCTCCCATGTCCAACTGCCTGCACATACTCCAAATATCAAGGCATCCCATGCACGGGTGTCACGGTTACACTCCTGTTCGTGGGCCAATAGGGGGCACACACACGTGTCATAATCCAGTTCAGCTACCGTTGTGTTGGATAGGCAGACATCCATGGGCCACTCGAATGTGCATGATCGACAGTGGAACCAGGGCTGGACGCAGGTGACGTACGCAAGACAGAAACTCAGATGGTAACTGATGCGCAACACTGCCAGTGTTTGTGGGGTGTGGACACGTTGGTCTTTCATTCGCGCAGTTCGTGGTGTGGGAATCGTCACGATCTGGTTTGGTATCTCTTGCAGGGAGTGCCAGCCACATTCAGGACCAAGGTCGGGGGTTCAGGTGTCCTTCAGCCTTGTGTATTGAGACAACGGAGCTTTCATTCCTGATGTTGGTCTGACTACTGCTTGCATTTTTGAAATGTGATGTGGCCTTCGCGTTGCTATTGATGCCAGGCCTTTGACTTAGTGTGCACCAATAGCGATACACACACAACAGTTGTCATGTATGAGCCAGGAGCCCGATTGGCCTTGCGCTCCTTGTATAATATCTCTATTTCTCTTTCTCACTCCCTCTCCCTCTCTTTCTCTCACTCTCTCTCTCTCTCACTTTCGCTCGCTCTCTCTGTCCTTTGATGAGCGCATGACACACCTTCTTATCTGGAAATTTGTTTTGCAGGCTGTGACTTCCAGATTGTCCTGAGTGGACCCGCCATGACTCTTCAGAATAGTTATTTTGTGTTTACTCTGTATGAAACGAATTATTTGCTGAGTCTAAAATGAATGTATGATTCTCATTTTTCTGACGACACATGTAGGTTAGGTGTTGTTATTGTGCGACATCGGGCACATTGTTTTGTTCATGATTTCGTGAGGTTGATGTGACATATCTTTGTCCGGGTGTGGGTGGGGGTGCCCGGAGTGGGGCCCCGGGGGGGTGGGGGTTCTGGGTGTGGTGGCAGTGGGTGTTGTTGCCCTCTCGGGCTCCGGGATGCATGGTGAGTGGCTCCATGGCATCTGTTGTTCTTCATGTGTGGCTATGGGCTGTGCTCCCTTGTCTGTTGCAGGTTGTCGTCCGACTTTGCACCAGGTAAGAGCAGGTGTTAATTTCCTGCTGCTAACGCGCCTTATCGCATGTTTTGTGATATTATCGCGGATCGGGCTGGTCGTTGAGAATGTTGTGGAGTGGTGTTGTCGCTGCTTTTTGCACGGGTACGCCTACTCTGCATATCATTAGCGTTAGTTGCCGGGGGCATCTGTGGCAATGTTTTTTGCGACTGCTATCGCAGGTAAACTGGTGTTATGGGCTGTTAGCACCAGCTTGGGAATGGGGAGATAAATTTATCGCGGATTTGGCTGCGATAACGTGCCGATAACTCGGCGATAGCTCCTTGAGAATATGCCCCTCTGTGTTTTACACATGGTAATAAACGTTGCTTATTAATGTAGACGTTGACTGATAGACCTGTGTAATTAGTTAGCATCAACTCCATGAATGCAAACTATGCTTCAAACATCTGAGTGCTAAACTTGGATGATGGATAAACAGCTCTGTTTTTCACACATAAATCAAGCATGCACCAGCTCCTTGGGCCACAGTACAAATTTAATGCACAGCCCCATCAAACGTAATACAGTGGGCCGGCATGGTCTGTGTTGGGAGGGCATAAGAGGGGCATAAGAGGCAAAAAGAATCAAACCTATAGACAACTCAGTTGACAGAACTGTGTGATAAACATGAAGGTCTTCAACATTTGGAATGCATCACACAATTGAAACAAACAAGGACTTTACCCTATGTATTTACCAGGGAATTGGGAATCTGAGTGGCGTACACAGGCATTATCCGTTCACCACACATCTTGTATGATAGAGACCTTGACACGTGTCTGTGAAATAACGACTGTGTGTGCCTTGTAGACAAAGTTTCTATTTAGTGAGCTTGTGTGGTAAACAAAACCAACAGCCTATGATCACAGACTTCCTTTGATCCACAATGCTATAGGTTTTTACATCACTGGGTCATTGAACTCAGGTTGCCGAACACCTCGTTTCAGAAATCACCTGTCCTGCATACTAGTTTAAAGAAAACCACATTTTTGCTATCTCTGTACAACTACTACTCTTCTTAGGCAATTTTCACCTCATTATAGCTAGCGATATCAGAGCCCAGCAAATGTCTTCTAGTAAAGTTGATTACATTTGCTTAGCGGTAACTAAAATAGTGAAAAACACTATAGCAGACACAGACCTGTAACATATATGCCAAATTCTACTTGTCAATGTTAAACTCTATGAAAAAGTCAGAAAATTGGTTATCTGCGTCCAAATTCATAGGATGTTGAATACTGTCATTTAGAAAGAGTCTTTCTTGTAAAACTAGAATTAGAGTCGCAGTCACAGACTAAGAGCCTGATTAAGATCTTGGCGGACCGGGTTACTCCGTCCCAAACGTGACGGATATACCGTCCGCCAAATTACAATTCCATTATATTCTATGGAACTTGTAATACAGCGGACAGGATATCTGTCACATTTGTGCCAGAGTATCCCATCCGCCAAGATCGAAATCAGGCCCTAAGACTTTCTAATGTTTATGACTATTGCAGGATAAATGTTACGTCTTTCAAGCTAATCACCTAGTGTAAGGATAAGCCCCTGTTATTTTCAAAAGGATGAGACAAATCATAAAGTAAAATAAACCTTCTACAAGAGCTCATATGTTTGCTGCTTTGTGTTAACTTTAAGTTGTAAAACAAGAGGTAAATCTCAGAGAGGTAAGGGAGTGGGCTTAAGGATGGGAAAATCCTCTGTGAACTAGTCTTTCCAGTAACCTAAGCCAAGGAATGATTTAGTAGTACTTGCGTTGCATCAAGTTAACATCTCAAGAAGTACATTTTTTCACGTATATTTTTATTCTTTTCCAAATCAGCCCCATTTTAAATCTAATCCAAAAGATTGGATGCTGAAATCCATATTGTTTCTTTTCCACATTAATATGTATTATCTGGTGGATGTTGAATTAATGGACTATTAGTAAACTATAATGTTAAGCCAATCACAGAAAGTTCGCTGTTTTAATCATACTCGTAGAATTATACTTGTTAACTTGTTGAACTTTAAATTTAGTCTGTGACAAAAGAGGCAAATATAGAATTAAACCTTTACAAAACAGAATTACAGTTAGATCGCTTATTTTTTCTGTGACTAAAAAACAACAAGTAAAGAATTTAACCTAAAAAAATTAATTCACTGGACAAATCTTCCCCACCCTTTAAGGTAAACCGAAATGTAATGTCCTGGAATCCTATTTTTTCTTCTCTCCTGCAACAGTACAAAGTGTGTTGTTACAGTCCACGAAGCTTTATCATGACTACTTATAATGCAGAACCATTTGCTACTTTGGTTACATTCTGAAAGTAATGGATTACTGCACATATCGGGGCATGTTTACTAGGAAACTGTCGGAGCCCGACGTTAAGCCACGGAGGCTAACGCCGCCCTCCGACAGTTTCCATACGCAGGGATGCACCGTATTCACAAGGATACAGTGCACCCCAGCTTTTCCCTTATCGCTGGTGCTAAATGTAGCTGCGTAGCGCCAGCGCAGGCACTCTTGCACCATTGTGCAACGGTGCCTGCATTGCAGGGAAAGATTGTTTATGTGCAGGAAGGTGTCCTGCACATAAACAATCAGCAATGGCGTTTTCTTACTTCTATGTGTGCTGCAGAAAGCAACTCGTCATTTTTTTAATGATTGTTTATGTGCAGGAAGGGACACCTTACTGCACATAAACAATCAATGGGGTTTTGCTGTTTCTATGTGTGCAATGCAGCACACATAGAAACAGCAAAAATGAGGAGAAATAAAGCATCTCTTCTCGTTTTGCCCGGTTAAGACCAGGTTTTCCCTGGTCTTAATTTTGGCACTGCCCCATATTTACGCCACCCTTGTAAATATGGGTGTTGCGGCGCAACTCTCACCGCAACACCCATTGCCCACCCCTTTCATGCTAAATCGAGCGTGAAAAGGGGCCTTATTTAAAAGGCGGCGTTAAGCCATGTTAAGTTGAATTATAAAAGTATTTACTTTCTTGAAGCTAAAACTATTTTTCCTTGAAGTGTCTGAAGCAAACAGTAATGATTAACCAGCAGCTTTGCTATGCTGCATACTTTCCTGCTACTACTGAACTGTTTCCAAACTATTGCATGTCAAATAATACGAGGAGCATGGCAAGTTAAGATTTTTGGTGAAACTATAATACATTAACTGATTGGGCAAAGACAAATATTTTAATGGATGATAATTAAACGTTTCGAGCCAAGAGACATATGTATGATTGTTGGCATGCCTTGCACATTTTTAATTAACAAGGAACTTGTGCAAGGGCTAATTGACTGTAGTACCTGCTGAGTTTTCGTAGCCAGGAAATTTCCTATGGTGGCAGGCTTGATAACATTTCGCAGTACTTAGGTACCGGGAACTATAGACTTGATGTGTGTGTGTGTGTGTGTGTGTGCGTGTGCTTGCGTGCGTGTGTGTGTAAAAATCTGCAACCGTTCTCTGCACAAAGCTTACATCAACATCCCTGTACCAAAGAGTAACTATCATAAAAAAGATGTAGCATACAATTGACTTTCATAATCTTTTTTGTAATCGTATTGGGAAGTTAAGAGATACCACTAGGATTCTTGTATTTTGTTTTTTTTCTTCCTGAATGAAATATCGCCGAGGCCTGCTTGCCTTTCTTCTGAATTATAAGGTATCCAATCATGTACAACTGCCTTCTTTGCATTCTGCAAGTTTCCCTCTAGACCGTTCAGTGTCATAATCCTTATTTTGAGTCACGGTTTCGGTGTGTCATTCTCTTCTTATAATCCCGGCCTACGACTTGACCCACTGACATCCATCTTCCCAAAATCTCTCATTCCCGCCTTTCAGCCTGATGGGTATTTCAGCTCTAAATCAGCTATTTTTTCATTCATACATGCCTCGATTGTACCCATTTTCAATTTCACCATGAAGATGCAATTTTTGTTTGTGTCAGTGTGAATCATCTCTGTGTGTGGTCTTCTCTGTAGCCCATAGAAAACAGATTAAACCTCTTTTTTTTACTCAGGCTGGCCAATTGTCGCTGCTGCAATACTGCGGGACAAGGTAGATTAATTTGATGTGACTGGCAGACATTTAGCACTGGTATCAATCATCTTGCTGTGCCACAGCTATATAAAGCAAGTAGTTACTCAAGGATGGAGCCTCCATTGGCTGTGGGTCAAAAGATCTTTAGGCATGGAGGACAAACAAGGTGATGGCAGAATTCTGTTTTTTACACATTGACAGGAACACTATTTTGAAACTCGACGCTGTAGAGTGAATCATTAATTGACTGGTTATTTAACAAAAACACTTGCTGACAAATTACTATGCCGCAAAATATGTCTAAAATATGTACAACGTATGACAATTTCATACAAATGAAACAGAACCTTTCAGATTATTAGGCTCTGATAAAAATCAAATACAGTGCATGAAGGGTTGCCATCAGTTCCATATTTTAGTAGGGTTACTAAAATGATTAGATTAACTCAAGACGATTGAAGTACACCTCTCTAAATGTATGTGGTGATAACGCATTACAGTATCGGAAAAGCCTTTTTTGAAGGCATATACATTTCGTGTTCAACTTGTTCCAGTCGACTTGGCACACTGCAAGATAATCACTGCAGCACCATCTTTCTTGCTATATAAAGAATGTTCCTTGGCGCTCATTAATTTTACTTGCCCTATGTGCAATGCCATGCAGTTATAGTTACCGGAGATAACTATAACTTACGCCCCCGCAATGCACTGCTTATGACCTCACATATTACATCACTCATGACATGATCAGTCTATGTATGTGTATATATATATATATATATATACTTTTTAAAATAAATATATATATATAAATATATATTTACTGAAAAAAACAAAGGTTAAAGAAACGTTATAGTTAGGTGCGATAAAAAGATCTGCTTTTGTTTTTAAAAAAACAACTTAGAAGTTCACTGAAAAAAACAAAGGTTAAAGTAATGTTATAGTTAGGTGAATATGCCAGTAATAACATTAACGTTTTAAACTAAACAAACCATAAAAATTCACCAGTTATAGTTAGCAGAGCTAACTACAGCTTGCACTGCTTATGACCTCACATATTACATCACTCATGACATGTTCTATGACATCACTCATGACATCTCAAATAACATCAGTGATGACATCACTGATGACTTCACATGCTGCAGAAGCCGGCATTGCTCCCACTAAGAGGCAACAGCTATTTCTGCTGCTCCTTCCGGCAGGAGCAATCTCTTGATCTGTTTCCCTGCCTGCTTCAGTGCGGGCAGGGAAACAGATCAAAAGGTTGCTTCCAATGGGTGGGATCATTTTCAAAGCTCTCGCCCTTTGAGAGCAGACTTTGCGTGCATGGCGTATGTTTGGAAAATGCTCCCGTCAGGCACGAGCAAATACACGTTTTCCAGCCTGCACAGGTGTGGGCAGGAAACTGCTGTGTCCTGGGGGTGGGCTCCCTAGAACACAACAAGTGAACCATCCCCGGATGATGTGGTCCTTGGGCCATTAATGGCTCAGGGATCGGCCCATGATGTGGAGTCATGCATCATCGTCGAGACTACCGTCAAGAAGAGGATGACGAGAGCTTGCACTGAGGATGCACTGCGCAGCAGCAGTTCCAATGAGGCTGACGGAGGTCTCAAGTACTATGGGGCAGATTATGAGTTCAGCGGTCCATTGGACTGCCGAACCTATGTTGGAGATGCAGTGGCGGTAAGGGACCAACACTCTAGTGGTCCAACCACTGTATTACAAATACGGTGGTTGGACCGTTTTGGAACCACTGCAACTGCCAGGGAACCATGTGGCCTGGAGGTGGCACAGCGGTCTGGGGAAGCAATATGCTTGGCAGTGCCCCTGCAGCACCGCCAAGCATTTTCTGAGTTTCCCTATCACCAGCCTTTTCATGGCGGTGAGCCCGCCATGAAAAGGCTGTTGCCCCTGTACACTAGGATGCATGCAGGGTGGCACATGGTGTGCCTCCTGTGTGCATGCATGCCCAGTTCCTGCACGGCATGGACTAAACAGTCCATGCCATGCAGGAACGTGCTTTGGTGTTCCCATTGCGGTGCCTTTTTTAAAGGCACCGCTGTGGGAATGCCAAAGGACCACCCGCCAGACCAGGAGAAAACTCCTAATCTGGTGGGCAGCCGGCAGTTGACTTTGGTGGTGCGGGGCGGTGGCGTGCCACCCCGCTCCCGCACCGCCAAAGTCATAATCAGCCCCTATGTTTGGTATTTGCAACTTAGATTTTCTTCATGAGACCAAGGCGTGTAACATTGACAGTGACTGTTCTCCTTAACTAACAGGTCATAATAGGCAAATTTGTAGGTTTTTGTGATCCTTTCTTCTGCAGTTTGAAGTAGTTTGTCTCATACTTATACCCTAGCCTGGACTACATCAGTTACACATCTCCCGCGCACACTCTCTGACCATGCGCTGATGTGGTAGACTGTCCAGATCCCACAGACTCTCACTTGCGCATTTTCATGGCAACTGTCCCCACACGCACTGTGCGATTTGGCCTTTAGAGAGGAAATCCGACTTGCAATAAGAGACTACTTTGCACTCAATGCTGGGTCGGTTGAGTCGCTCTCCACTTTGTGGGAGGCGTTCAAAGTGGTGATACGTGGGACTTTCATTGCAAAGCAGTCAGGGGTACTGCGGGCGATTTGCAGCTCATTGAGAAAATTGGAATAAGAGATCCAGGTTTTAGAACGGGAATATTCTAGGGATCCTAACCCTGTTGCACTAGCAGGCATCAGAGACAAACTTACAGCATATCGTGAGGAGGCTGAAAGTGAGGCGAACTACTTGGGAAAGGAAGACCAGGCGCAAAGGTATGGCGAGGGGGACAACCCTGGAAAGATGCTAGCCGGGCTTCTGGGCAGGCCACATGCTTCCATGTATGTGACGGAACTGATGGGAGCCATGTCCTGGCTGTTCATTTCGCCATCGGAACTGCCGGGAAACCATGTCCTCCTTTTATGCTCAGCTGTACACTGCTGGATCTGGGTGCGATCCGGAGGCACTGCAGAGCTATTTTGACTCTATCCAACTCTTGTGGCTGGACCAGGGGCATAGGGAATATCTTGATGCTCCAATCATGCCAGAGGAGATTGCCCAGGTCATTGCGAACCTGCAAGGAGTCAAGGCCGCTGGCTTGGATGGACTAATGCGGTCATTCTACAAGGAATAGGCCTCCATACTGATCACGCACCTTATAGAGATGTACCACGACTCGCTGACATTATGTTTATGGTATATTGCAAATCAGCCTTGACCCCGCCCATGGGAACAATCCAGCCAGAACTGCCAGGCCAGACAGACTGTACTGTTCCCATGAGGAGCAGGATCAAGACTGATTTGCATATGGCTGGGTTCAACCTGGGGTGGCATAGTGAGCAAAACAATGATGGATTAAACCCAGATCTCTTGACTGGGGTGAGTGGTTGAAAAGTTTCAGCCCTCCGTCCATCATCTGGATGTGTTTGCTATGTTCGACAATAAGTGGCCATGGGTATGCCCAAACGTGGGTCCCTTGCTCAGTGTGCTACTGGATTCAAGCTAGCCTGGCTGATGAGGGGTGATACCCCGAAACTAGTCCCAGTAGGCTTGTTCCCAGTCTAGAGGGGACCTGGCCTGGCAGTTCGGGCTGGACTGTTCCCATGAGGAGCAGGGTCATGACTGATTTGCATATGGCTGGGTCCAAACTGGGGTGGCATAGTGAGCAAAAGAATGATGGATTAAACTCAGATCTCTTGACTGGGGGTGAGTGGTTGAAAAGTTTTAGCACTCCGTCTATCATCTTGTTGTGTTTGCACAGAACCTAGAAGAGTCATTTCACAAAATGTCTATCGCAGATAAACCAGATCAAGCTGAACATCACCGGCAGTTTGTGAAGGGGAATAGCACAACACTGTTCATAGGATCAGGATCTTAAGATTTTTCAATCAACAGATTATGTTTAAGACTTTGGAAACTATGATAAACTGTTTGACTTCCCCTAATCATAAGAGCAAGCTTTGGGTGTTATCCTACGCACCAGCCTATAATAGGAAGTCCAATGCAAGCGCGCAATTGAACATAACAGCTGATTTCCCCACTCGCTACGGAGGGAAAGCACACCGGTATTCCTAGCTGGAATTACTCGCTTTATATGTCCAGAATTTGGGGGAAACTCTTTTTAAACCTAAACTGCTTTTAACTGTTTTAGTATTATTGTTCCCTATGTTATGTGCTGTTTTAGATTGTATTAGTACTTACCCGCACTATAAAAAGAATCCTCACTCGCACCCCGCTGTTTTTCGCGGGATTCAGGGTCTCAGACTTCCGGTAGCGCCATTTTTGTTAGCGCTCTAGTGGCTGAAGATCCTACGCACCAGCCTATAATAGGAAGTCCAATGCAAGCGCGCAATTGAACATAACAGCTGATTTCCCCGCTCGCTACGGAGGGAAAGCACACCGGTATTCCTAGCTGGAATTACTCGCTTTATATGTCCAGAATTTGGGGGAAACTCTTTTTAAACCTAAACTGCTTTTAACTGTTTTAGTATTATTGTTCCCTATGTTATGTGCTGTTTTAGATTGTATTAGTACTTACCCGCACTATAAAAAGAATCCTCACTCGCACCCCGCTGTTTTTCGCGGGATTCAGGGTCTCAGACTTCCGGTAGCGCCATTTTTGTTAGCGCTCTAGTGGCTGAAGATCCTACGCACCAGCCTATAATAGGAAGTCCAATGCAAGCGCGCAGCGCGCGCGTGCAGCGGGCGCGCCGATGGCGCGCCGGAGGCCCGCCAGAGGCAAGCCCGTCTGCGCCCGTCCGCGCCCCGGCCGTGCACAGTGCCTGTCATGCTGCCTGTTCAGGTTCAGGTAGGAACACTTACTCCAGAACACAATTGTTTAATATTGGTGGGGAAACGTATGATAAGCCACACAGTACAGCACAACCTCAAGCAATTATAGAACTGAAGAGCGGCTTGATTAACTGTAGATCCTTAGTTAAACATCACCAAGATATATCCAATCTTCTAGAAGATATGAACCTCGATGTACTATTTCTTACAGAGACTTGGACCAGTAACAATTCTCTGGTTGAACTGGGCCTCGCGTGCCCAGAGGGATACAGAGTCTTCCACAAACCTAGGACCTCGGGAAGAGGAGGGGGGATCGGGGTTATCTATAAGGAAACATGGAACTTCGCTCCTCTCATGGTCGAGGAGGTTACAGGGATTGAAACGCTAGGCTTCTCAGTACAGGAGACTGGAAGAAGACTGTTATCAGGCATGGTATGCTACAGACCCCCTTGATCAGCCACACAATACCAAAAACTATTAGACACTATAGCTGAACTAAGCTTGACCCATTCTAGAATAATATTCTTGGGGGATTTTAACCTATGGGATAATGGCACACTTGGGAACCACTTAAGAGATCTTAATCAAATTTGTGAGAGTTTTAATCTGTCTCAGCTTGTACAAGGCCAACCCATCAAGAAGGTCACCTATTGGATCTGCTATACGCTGACCAAGCAGAGACAGTGGTTCTTAATATTCTACCCCAGAGCTGGTCCGACCATTCGCTAGTCCATTTTAAAGTATCTTTACCTAGAATAGGGCAAAAAAACGTCAGCTCAACTGCTTCTCGGATGGGTAGGGACTGGGCAAAACTAGCGAAAAACAGCTCAGTTCCACTTCTGCCAAAGGAAACTTCTTTTTTCCCCGACTACTCTGTAGATAGAAACTACCAAACCCTATGTAAGGATATTACAGATGCCTTGGACGTAAAAGCCCCTTTAAAAAGAATGAAGGTTGGGCGCAAACCCTCAGCTCCTTGGTACACTGAGGAATTAAAACTTCGGCGTAAGACGTGCAGAAAGGCTGAGAGGAGATGGCGGAAGTCATAATCCGAGGTGGACAAATTAGTGCTGAGGGCTGAGCAAGCACGCTATAAGGAGGACATTGCTAAGGCCAAGGCACTTTATATAGCCGATTCCCTTATACATGCCTCAAACAGCACTAAAATCCTTTTTAAGATTGCAAGAGATCTCACTAATCCCACTTGTATTAGCAACAAAGTGGTGGCTTCACAACAATTATGTGACAAGATTGCCACTCACTTTGAAGACAAGGTTGCTAAAATCGTCGGAGGTCTGTCTCAGGATAATATTAGTGACAAAGACATCTCACCCCACTCACTGGCAGGGGAACCATGGGCAGATACATCCCTAGAATGCTTTCCACTATTTACCATGGAGCTTTTTGATAGGACTGCACAAAGTGTTTCCTCAGGATCCCCCCTAGACCCTCTCCCATATAAGATCTGGAAGTCCCGGGGGCAAGAGCTTTTCCCTCGGCTACGGTTGATTTGTAATCAATCCCTAGAGGAAGGAGTGGTCTCGGGAATTTGGAAGCAGGCAGTGGTAACTCCCCTGCTAAAGAAACCATCTTCCGATCCCACGGACCCGGCTAACTTTAGGCCTATATCTCTTCTGCCATATCCTATAAAAGTATTGGAGAAACTAGTTAGTAAATCTCTGTCATGCTATCTGGAGTAGAACAACCTCCTAGATAGGGATCAATTTGGATTCCGCCCAGGTCATGGGACAGAAACAGCTCTGGCAACTGTAATGGATAACCTTCGTCGGCGAGCCGACAATGGGAACGCCTCGATACTAGTATTGTTAGATATGTCGGCCGCCTTCGATACCGTAAGCCATGCAGTGCTGCTGGAAAGATTGGAAAGGATAGGGGTGAAAGGCCGAGCATTGAAATGGCTACAATCATATCTTACAGAGAGACAGCAGATGGTCTCGATGTTGCCATATGCCTCTCACAAATCCCAGGTCTGCCATGGGGTGCCACAAGGTTCGTCAATTAGCCCCATCCTCTTCAATATATATCTGCGCCCACTGATTGCCCTAATAAAATCATTTGGGATCGACCTGGTTAATTATGCTGACGACACTCAACTAGTTTTCTCCATAGAAGGGAAAGATGCAGTGACTATGGACATCTTCCAAGAATGTATGTGCCAAACTTCTAGCTGGCTTAAGGAAAACTCCTTGCAATTTAATAAGGAAAAACTGAAGTGGTATACTGTGGTGGGGCCAAACTGACACACCAGATACCGATGGAAATAAAATTTTCACCTGGGGATAAATCTTTGTCCACAGTCAAAACGGTCCGAAATGTAGGTGTCCTAATTGATGACAACCTCCCAGATGGCATCACAGGCCAATAAAACAACTAGTGTCTGCTTTGCCCTTTTAAAGGCACTGCGGAAGATCCTTCCCTTACTGCCAGTGGAAACTAGACCCTTGGTAGTAGTAAGAAGTACCATTCTATGCAGACTGGACTACTGCAACTCCCCATATTTAGGAGCCCCACAATAGATCCTGCAGGGGTTGCAGAGAGTCCAGTCTATGGCAGCTAAGTTGGCGCTAGGAAGACAACGTAGGGCTTCTACTACGCTGGCTCTAAGAGAATTACATTGGCTACCAGTTAAGGAAAGAGTGAGTTTTAAATCTCTATGCATAGTGTATAGAGCGGCACATGGCTTGGGCCCCCTTCCTATGCAGGATAGATTTACGTGGTATAAACCGACCAGATCCCTTCGATCCTCTGGTGCCAATCTAGTCAATACCAACAGATTCAAAAAATCTAGGATGGGAGGAAGAGCTTTTAGTAATACTGCCTCTCGTCTATGGAACGAACTCCCACAAGAGATCAGACAAGCTGACACTCTGCTATGTTTCAGAAGGAATCTGAAAACATGGCTTTTCCCCAGGAATGCCAATATCATTCCCTAAACGTGTGATGCTCTGTAGACTGATGAATTCCTCTGTTATGTGACAGCGCCTGGATACCCGTAGGGTGACAGTTGCGCTATATAAATACGCAATACAATACAATACAATGGCTTGCATGTATTGGTTTGCATTGGAAGACCCACTGTCACAATTCCAGAAGTGTTGGATTTCTTTTTTTTAGTAGACCACAATCAGAATTTTGTTGCTGGCTTCCTGGATCTGCCTTTTTTTTTGTTATGGATGGACCCCATTCGCGTCTCACATCTTTTTTTTTGTTACAGGATGTTCTCCATGTTAATGCTGTATTTTTTCCTTATGGATTCCCACTTCATGCCCCTGCTTCTGTTGCGTTGATTCATAGGCCAGTAGTCTCAGACAGTGAAATGTCATTCAGCTGTATGAACATGGAATACAAACTGCATAGTGGCCAAGCCATACAATTGTCATGGCAAGCAACATCACTAGGGTGATATAGGTAGCTCAAAGGTCTGAAAGTAATCCTGAAAATGTGTTCTGGGTGACTGGTAATGCTTACATAGCACAAGCTATGTGAAGTGTCATTCGAAGCTGAAAAGTACAATAGAAACTAAGGTGATTATCCCTCTAGATCCAGGGACTGATCTGATTCTGTCAATTTCACTAATGCTTTGGTGCTTAGAACTGAAAATTGCTCTGAAATACTTTGCAGTCACCCTGGTCAAAAGCCTACTCACTAAGCACTTTGCTCCTTTGTACTATTGGGTGTTCTAGGGCCACTGGAATTATGAGGCAAGGGAAAACCAAACTATGCAACAGGGTTGACTAAATTATGTGGCACAAAAAAGCAGATTGAGCAGTATAATGGGGCACATTTCGTGATAGTATTATGTTATTATTTTGTCCTTTTTACACTTGATGAAACTGTCTGGAAAAATATTTCACTTTATTAATACCATTTTATTGCCCAAATATAGCAATAAGTAACTGAAAGATGGCAATTTAACCTTTGCGAAGGGCCTTCCACATGAACACTTGACCCCTTGTTTTTAGTACCTTTTGATCCATTTCAGCTAGAAAATATTTTTTTTGGGTCAAATCTTCAGATTATGCTGCAGATGATAAATGATGTGGCAAACGAGATAAACTCATAGTTAATCGATAAATGGTGCATTCGCAGAATCGCGTAATTCCAGTGGCCCTGGTCATCAGGCACAGCCGGCACAGGTAAGAGTGGTGAGGCGGGGCGGGGGCGGGCTTGGTTGGGGGGAAGTTGACAGACGACGGGATAGGTAAAATTAAATTTAAAAAATAAATAAACCACTTACCTTACTTACAGAGTAGGCGATGCGGCGAGTGCAAGGTAAGTAGTTTTATTTTTTTAAATTTAATTTTACGTATCCCGTCGTCTGTTGACTCCTTCTCCGCCCCACCCCACTGCTCTTACCTATGCTGGCCGCTCCTGCTAGTCATAGCTTTCATTCGTCAGATCCGACTGTTTGCTAGTTTCCAATCACCTGTTCTTCCAAACCTCACACATAGTAAATGGTGCTGGAGCTAATTCGTACAAGATTGCTCATGGGAGGTTTCATTGGCATGGGTGAGAAATCACCTTTGAAGGGCACGTTGCTAGACGTCTTCTACCCTCAGCCACTAAAGATTCTTGCCAGGAAAGAGAGAAAGGAGAGCATTTCAATTACAAAAGCGACACTTTTCTCTATATCTCCAATGGCAGAATGTCCAGAACCTGTCGCTGCTAACGATACGAGCAGTCAGTGAGTTGCTACAAGCATTAAGAAATGGCCCAGTGACAACTAACACGTGTATTCAAGAGCTCAGTTTGAACTAGCATCTCATTGTGCAGCTGCACTCTCTTCTAATCAGGAGCTCCAATCAGATATGGAAATGCTGAGGGGTTCCGACTGCAGCAAGCCAATCACTTAAAAGCTTCCAATTATAGTAGGTTCTCATTTTAAATTCGCCAGAACTGATAAGCTGAAGATTATGTTTCATTTTGCCACAATCAGTTTCAAATTAGGGGCCTTATGATGATGGGCTGCTCTGTCTTAGTGCAGAGCCGAGCGCCTTTTTAGTGAGCCTGCAGTGTGTGAAGTAAAATGATTTAACATGACATTTCTAGGAGTTAGGGCCACGATCAGCGGTGGCCGGCACAGGTAAACGTGGTGTGGCGGATGGGCGGGGCCTGGGTGGGGTGGATGGGGGAAGTCGACAGACGATGGAATAGGTATAATTAAATAAATAATACCTATTCCGTCGTCCGCCGGCTTCCCCCCTGCCGCGCCCTGCCCCACCCCACCCCACCACGCTTACCTGAGCCGGTCGCCGCTGGCCACGGTCGGACAGGCTTTGTATTCCACTGGGCATTTCCCTAGTGGCATGAAGTGGTAGGTGGGTTTGTAGTGCAGGGTGCCGCTCCTGCTGCCTCTGTCACTTTCCCCAGCTCCCTACGGTTAATTGCAGCAGGCACAGAGGTTTCAATAAAGACAGAGAGAGGGAGGGGGAAGGTAGAGAGAAAGCAATTAGCCAGGGAGAAGAGAGAGAGGGGCGATTGTGCAAGAAAACGAAGGGAGCTTGGCTGGTTTAGGCATTTTTGCCTCGGCTGCTTTTGTTTCCCCAGTCTGAACCTGGTTAAGGCTTGACTTTCAGACAGTACAGCTCGGAAACAGTGATCATGATTATCCTCTTTCTGTTTATGAGCTGTACTGTCTAAAATAATGCACTAACTCAGAGTGGTGAAATCAATTCACTTTGCACATTTCAGTTGCATAAAAACAGGCACTCTGCTCTGCGCCAGAGCATCTTTTCAGGATACAGCTTCAGAACTATTGGTGAAAATTGCAAACATGTGAAAAAGAAAATATGTCGATACAATGCATTTCAAATTCTGAAGTAGTGTCATATCAACAAAAGGTTCACACTGCATAGATGATTAAAAAGACACACAAAAATTGTGCTGCCTCATTTTATGCTTCATTCTTATTGTTATCCTGTGTTTGTAATAATGAGTTAGGGGAGAGGATGTGGTCTCTCTCTCGGCTAGACTGCCGACTTTGGAGCTGGGAAACCAAGGTTCGAGCCTCGGGGTCGACTCTGCATCCTGTGATTCTGGGCAAATCACTTAGGGGCATATTAACAAGGCGGCGATAAACAATTATCGCCGCTTTTGCGGCCGTTTTCGACCGAAAAGCGGCGATAATTATATCGCCTTATCAGCAAAGACACGCTATCGCGTGTTTTGCTGATTTTGCTCCCGTTTCCAGCACGCCTGACTTCGCATCGATAATGAGATGCAAAGTAGGCGTGTCTGTGGAAACAACATGGGTAAATATCGCGAAGGCAGCTTCGCGATATTTACAATGCGGGGAAGCGATTATTTTAATCGCGTTAAGTATGCCTTAACGCAGGAATTTAACGTCTGTTAAATTCCTGACTAAGGCATACTTAACATGGGGGGTGGATTCTGTGGCTAAGACCACAGGCCCTATCATCTAGGATATCGCCGTTTTCCACATGGAAAACGGCGATATCCACGCTATCTCTGAAATTTTTATCGCCTCGGCGATGCGCGTTGTTAATAACGCGCTAACCGGGCGATAAATTACAGAGATAGCCGGCGATAAATATGCAAGCGCTAAGCGCGCTTTGCGATATTTATCGCCGGCCCTTGATAATATGCCCCTAAATCTCCCCGTGCCTACCAAAAACATGAATGTGTCCTTGTGTAACGTAACTGGTGCTCATGTAAAGCGCTCCAATACCTTCGGGTCGAGTTCGCGCTATATAAATCTGCAAAAAAAAAAAAAAAAAATACACGAAGTGTCACCCTCCTCTTAGGATAGGGCGGCAACGAAAAATGGACATCAAGTAGTCCAAGAGCAAATTGCACTCCTGTGAACTGAACTAAGACTCAAATTGCTATTCTCCTGGGCTATTTCTTTGCCACACACCCTTCGTTCTCATGCCTTTATTTTAAACTATTAACAAAAAAGGGCTAATTCACAAATCTTAGGCCTTCAAAGTCAAAAATCTGCTCTAACATGCTTACCTTCATGTTTCGTGTCATAATGAAGTGGAAATGTGCATTTGCATGACTGTCTTTTTCTCACCACAAAGACATGTTTTTCCTGGAAAAACCTCCAGTCTCATGAAACTTAAAGTGGGTGTGATTCCAACCCCTTTGGGATCAATGAAGGGTACTCACTCCTTTCTTTCTCAGTGTAAGAATCTGGATTAACCATTTGGGGGAGGGAAGTCATATCAATGGTTAATACAGTATCTTTTTAGGCCAAACAACAGTGTAAATGAGAAAGGGAGTTTTTACATGTTTCGAATTCTTATGATTTTGCCCCTGGCTATGGCACAACTCAGGAGCCTTTTACCCAGGGAAATACATGTGCAATTCCCAAGCAAAAATCAATAATATTGTGAAGTTACAAAGGAATACAATTTCCAAACTAATTTATTAAGAAGCATTGGCTAAGCCATTAGGTCTGGCCTTGGCAACATTAAAAACTTTTCATTTCAAGCAAATGTCACAAAAGTAATAGAAAGAAGAAATGAAAGGAAACATGACACCTAAATACTGTATCCTTGTATTAAATTTATGATATAATATATGCCATAATATATTCCATAACGTATGCAGTTGCATACAATTTTAATACGACAGTACAGAGGCTATCTCTTATCATTTCAGAAACAGTGCACTTAGAAATATCAAAGCCCTTTTTCTTTTTAAAGAACATCACAGGAAAATATGAGTCTTATTGGTTCAAAGGAAAGGTACTGCAGGTCTTGAACTACTGTAACTTTATGAAATAGTTTAAACATAAAAGAATGACACAAAAAAGAAAAAAAAGGGTGATGTAAAGAAAAAAAGAATTAGCAAACTAAAGTATTAGCCCACCTTCCCTGGCACTGAAGTGCACTTCTTTGCAGGCGAATGTGCAAAGGTCATCAGGAAAAATTGCCATCTGATATTATAACATTGTTTACTATAAACAAACTACTCTGGAAGGTTCCAGATTTTTTTTTTATCAGAGCTGTTTTCTGCTGCTGTCCGTTCCCTTCCACCACATGCAAACGATAAGTAGCCAGTGAATTCCCCTCCCATCCTACCTGCCAACAGGCCCAGTTCTATTGTCTTATCCTAGAAATGGTTTTTCACACCCCCACAAATGGATAATTATTAGGCCTGGGTGAAATTTTAATTATGGCAGAGTAATTGGAGTGATTTCAGCAATTACGCATTACTCTTGTGATGTGAAATTAACGAAATTACGCAATTACTCCAGTAGAGTAATTAAGAGTAATTTGGGGCATGAACCTTACCGCGGGAGCACAGGAACAACAAACTAGGAGAGAGCGAGCAACTGCTGGTGACTGCTGTTCATGTCCTGTGGCAATTAGTGCTATTTTGTCAGTGCAAAATACATCCTCTGCCCCGTTTTGGACACAAGGGTGCAATTTGCACTAAGAAAATATCTCTAAATGGTGCATTATGCTTCTCACACAATGACGCATAATTATTAGTAATTACCACAAAATTTGTGGTAATTACGAGTAATTATGCTAAAGAGAAGTATTCCAGTTATTCCCACCCCTACTAATTTCTTGCGCTGGTAGGGAAGAAATCTATCAGATCTGAATTTGTTACTGTCCATTCTCTCAAGCAGAAACAAATCTTTAAAACAAATTATTGTTGCAATATATTCAACAAAAATCTAGATTCACCGCTGAATTCGATTTCTGGTTACAGTTATAACTGTGCACCTATGAGCTTTTTTTCTATGTAGACGTAAGGAAAATAGATTTTTTATTCACAGACACACTATGTTATGTTATGTTATAGGTATTTGTAAAGCGCGACGATTACCCAAGGGTGTCCTGGCGCTAGCTACTCTCCTCTGAGCATTGAAATGGTAGACAACAATACAGGTTAAAGAGCCAGGTCTTTAATCCCTTCCTAAATGTAAGGAGGTCAGTGGCATTTCTCAGATGGAAGGGAAGGTCGTTCCAGGCCTTTGCTGCGTACACAACAAAGCTTCTCCCACCGCATGAGGCTTTCTTAATGGGTGGTACTATCACCAACTTGGCTCCAAGGGAGCGAAGGGTTCTTCTGGGCAGGTACCACTGCATTTGTCGTTTCAAATAATCTGGGCATGTGCCTTGGAGTGCCTTGTACACGGTGCATAAAGCTTTGAAACGCACCCGTTTCCTAACGGGCAACCAGTGAAGTTTTCTGATTTCCTTAGTAATGGGAGCAAATTTGGGAGTTCCAGTAAGCAACCTTGGTGCCGCATTTTGCAACCGCTGAAGCTTATTCAGAAAACGTTCCTGTTTGTTTAGGTAAAGGCTATTGCAGTAATCAAGCCTAGATAGGATAAGTGCCTTGACAACTGTCCGCTGACTATCAGCCGGCAAGAAGGGGAGTATTTTCTTAATCATTCTGAGAGCATAGGAGGTGGTTGATGCCACTGCATTGATCTGGTCACCAAAGTTGAGTTTATCATCAACTATAATTCCTGAATTTTTTACTTTTCTAGTTGGTGTAGGAAGAGTGCCCATAGCTTCTGGCCACCAACTCAGGGTCCAGAAGTTGGCATAATTTCCAAATAAGATGACCTCCGTCTTTCCTGAGTTCAGTTTTAGGCAATTTTGTGACATCCGCCTCTCGACTGCTTCCATACAGTCATGGAACCGATTTTCAATTCCTGCTGCCTGTCCCGGCCGCAGAGCCACAACAATTTGTGTGTCGTCGGCGTAGGAGATAAGGCTAAAGCCAAAGGAGCCAATTAAAGAGGCTAGGGATGATATATATACGTTAAAAGAGTGGGGCTAAGCGAAGACCCCTGTGGCACTCCACAAGGCAAAGAAAAAGATTTAGAATGGAATTCACCCAGCGACACAATTTGTGATCTGTCCATCAGAAAGGATTTCAGTAACTTCCAGGCTTTACCTTGGACCCCACATGCCAACAAACGGTCCATCAATAAGTCATGATGGACCGTACCAAAGGCCGCAGACAGGTCCAACATAATTAAGGCAGCCTTACCCGCCCTGTCCAGGGCCTCCCTTATCTCTTCTGTCGATTTTATAAGGGCGGACTCTGTACTGTGCCCTTCTCTGAACCCATGTTGAGTGGGGTCTAAGACTTGGGTTTCACGTAGAAAGGCACTGAGTTGCAAGTTCATTGTTTTCTCAATCAATTTTGTGGGTAGCGGGAGGCGTGAGATTTTTTGGAAATTATTGGGATCCTTTGGATCTAGAGTGGGCTTCTTTAGCAGAGGTAGTATTGAAGCAACCTTCCAGAGTCTAGGGAAGTGCCCTGCTTCAAACATTGCATTGAACAGGGAAGTAAGTAAAAGGGCAACGGGTACTATCACCATAGTAATACAGCAACAATAGCCTATGCTGTGAAAATCAAGATTTTTGTACTATTTCATAGCAAGGGCACACCAATCAAAGGGTTAGGCATCTCCTACTTTTGGATTTTATGTACACAGGGTTTGTGGGTTTCAAGGTACAATTTCTAGGGGCGCTAGGTGGCGCATGATCAAGATGGCCGCACACCCGTGAGGCTCTTGACACTTGGCGGCACCATCCTTCATTTATCCTGATTACAGCCAGTTTATCTTCCCATAGACGCCTGCCGCTTACTCCCGTAACTCTTCTCCAGCTCCGAGGCAATTTGAAGCGTGATCGGACTCCTCTGGCCGAATGGGCGCCCGACTGAACTGTTGAGCGGAGCGATGTGCTGCTTGGCGCGGAGGGGTCGCCCGACTGGCATTTCCAGGCGAGGCCCGTGGTTCCCACGTGTGGCGCAGGCCGCGTCGCGGCTGTGACCGGGCTGCGGACGGCCGGGCCTTCATTTGCCCCGCGTCTCCAGGAGTGCCTTCCTCCTCGGATGCCACCATTGTAGCTGCGACATCGCCCGGTAATCTCGCGGCGGACGGCTGCCTTTTCAGGTGCGTGCATATATGCGGCCTTGCCCCCCTGCCCGGATGATTACCTTCCCGCCCTGCGTCCTTAGCGGCCCCCGCTGTACGGAGACTTCAGAAATCCACTCATCTTCTTCCGGGGCCTGGGGCGCAGCATTCTCCCTTGCTGGTGCTACTTCTGAGGGAATGCGCCCTCATGTGCCCGCCACCTGCTCACCACCTGCTGCTTCCTAACACCGCGCTGACACTTGGGCACTGATCCTGTGAGCCTGCAGGCCTGCGGCGGCCATTACAGGCGGGAAGCACACCTGTCCTGCAACACGATCCCCCAGCTTATTACTCAGTGGAGCTGCGCTTGAACTCTGGCGCCCTGTCTCACCTCATATGCGCCTAGAAGCCCATTTTGGCTGCTTGCAAAGCCACGTTTTTTGACTTTCCCTCTTTTCAGACAGCCAACACTCTGAGGGGCTCTGAAATCTACAACCCTGCAGCCACACTCCTGAATAGCCCCTCACTCCACTGACCGTGGGCCCGTTGAGCACACCCTTGAGCCCTGCTGCGGTGCTGGATCCAGACTCCTCTTGCTGGGGGTTTGTGCCTGGAGCTCGACCACAAACAACACCACGCAACTCCGTAAGTGGGGTGGCCCGCACCGCACCTGGGCGCACGTTCTGTTGCTGGCCTTGTTGAACAGGCACGCTGTTTCAAGTCTCGGCGGGAGTTCACTTCACGACAACCACCCACAACCAACGCAAGATGGGCAGAGCGGATGGTAAGCAGGCTAAACTGCCCTTTGAGGTGAGGAAAACCACACAGCGTGCCAGATCTGAGGAGCGGGATCTGCCTGCGGTGGAGCGGCTGCCATCCTCACATGTCACGCAGGACGCGGAGGTGAAGAATCTGCTATTGTCCATGCAGCAAAGCCTCTCTGCCCTCTCCAGTAAAATGGACACTATGAACAGTCGCATGGACTTCATAGTCCAAAAACTAGATAAGCACGATGAGAAGATCAAGGAGGCAGAACGACGCATTTCAGACAATGAAGACACCACTACGCAGGTGAAGCAGCAGGTCACTCAGATGGACAAGCTTCTTAAAGTAATTGCCGCCAAAAATGAGGATTTAGAGGCACGCAGTAGGCACAATAACATCCGCGTCGTGGGAATTCCGGAGAGCGCCAACACTGGGCGAATGGAGGACTTTGTCGAGCATCTCCTGACGACCATATTTGGCGCTGATGCTTTTTCATCACACCTGATAGTGGAGCGTGCGCATCGCTCCCTGGGCCCATGCCCTCCTCCAGGTAGTAACCCACGTCCCATCATAGCTTGCCTCCTTAACTTTCGAGACCGTGATGCTGCCCTTAGGTTGGCCAGGGAGCGCAAGGATTTACAGTTCGAGGGTGTAGGTTTCACCATATATCCCAACTTCACGGTCGCTGTCCAGGAGGCCCGCCAGAAATTCCTCCCAGCTAAACAGAAGCTACATAAGGCACAGATCGACTTTGCTCTACTGTACCCTGCCCGCCTCCGCATCACACATCAAGGAAAACAACATTTCTTCACCAATGTTCAACAGGTCGACGACTTACTTAGGAGCATCAAAAAACACTCTTCACAGCGGGACGATGGTGGTCGCTCTTCCAGAGCTACTTCTCCAACATCGGAGTGAGGAACTTGTTGCCCCTGCGTCTCTTCACTGCGCTACCTGACGATCTCCTCTTAATCCGGGACGCTATCAGACCGCCTCGGCGGGGTACCTTCTCCGAGCTGTATCTACATTCCTGCGGCCTGCTGACCAGATGACCTACGTCACTGCTCCCGGACGAGTTGCAGCTGTCATACGGTAGTCGGCTAAGTAGTCTGAGAGACACTCATGCATCACTGTGGTAAGGCATGCTTAATGACTATGATATGGACAATGCCAAGTAACCCCTTTCTCCACACTTCTCTCCCTTTGGAGAGCAGTTCCTGCCACTCCTTGGAGAAGGGTGCAAATCGTGTGCCTCTGGTTGACCCCCCCCCCCTGGGTGCTCCCCCTAGTTTTTATGTGTTTTGATTTGGACAAAAAAATGGGTTGTGTGGGTAGGGAATTGGTTGGGTTCTCTAATACCGGCACAATTGGGGTGCTGATGTGGGAGGGGGTGGGTGGGACTTTGTTGGCCTTTTTCTTATTGTTAACACCTGCTCAGCTTATAAACATTTGGATACTAGACTTTGTTTACACACATATTGCTACACCAATCATCCATCAGATATTAGCTCGAACACACATTCATGGCTCCTACTTCTGAAGTGCAAAAAATAAATGTACTTACGTGGAATATCAGAGGCCTGGGAGATCCCCGTAAGCGTCGCCAGCTCTTAGCTTACCTAGACAGACATCATATTCATATTGCTATGATACAAGAGACACACTTTGACCCACATCGCCCTCCCACCTTTGCTAGTAAATGGGCGGAACACAGGGTATTCTCCTCATATTCTACATATTCCAGAGGTACTGCTATTCTCGTTAGGAAAATTGTCCCTTTCATACTCGGCGGGATGGAACATGATTCTCAGGGGCGAAGTTGCATGGCTTGGGGACAGCTTGGGCCACAATCGGTGACCCTCGTCTGTTGTTATGGTCCCAATCTGGACGACCCTGACTTTTTCACCACCCTTTGGGGGCGCATCCTTAATGCCGGCTCTAGGCATGTTCTTTGGGGTGGAGATATGACCCTCCAGCCCTCTCAGGACAGGTCTAACCCCCTTCCACACCTCTACACAAAAACACGTAACCTCTTATCAGACATTCTCACAGACCAATGCCTTATTGATGCATGGAGACATGTACACCCTGGTGCGTTGGAGGGGACACATCATACTACAATGCATGCAACTTGGGCTCATCTGGACTATTGGATTGTCTCTCGTGGGGTGGGTCCATGGATCATTGGGGTAGACCATCTGGCCAAGACTTTCTCGGATCATGCGCCAGTTCGTATGACGCTGGTTCCTCCGGACTCGCATTCCTCCCCTAGAAGCTGGAGGCTCTTGTCAGATGTGTTACTAGACTCAGCATTCAGGGCGGAGCGCAGTACATAGATCTCAGAGTTCTTTCACGGAAACATAGGCTCGGTCACACAGATGGGAGTTGTATGGGAGGCCTTCAAAGTTACTGTGCGGGGTTTCTTCATTGCTAAGAGTTTCGGGGTCTTGCGAGACATCCGTAACTACTTACATAGACGTGAAGGCGAGTTGAAACATTTGGAAGACGACATGGCTGGTGATACAACCGGGGCTTTGCATGCCTTGTTCAGGGATAAATTGACTGACAACAAAGAAACAGCTGAGAGGGAATTGCGCTTCAGGGGGAAATATTACACTGCTCGCAAATACGGGGAGGGTGGTCGGCCTGGTAGGGCTCTGGCCATGGAGATCCGTTCGCCCCGATTCTCCAACCATGTATTGGAGATCCAAGATAGCGGTGGCATAGGTCACAGAGACAACCAGAACATTCTTGATGTCTTTATAGCACATTATTCCGACCTCTATAGCACTCGCAGGACACAACCCCCTGATTTTTCTGCATTCCTGAGTGATATCACTCTTGGCTGGCTTGGGAATAACCAGAGGGAATTTTTGGCAGCACCCCTAGGCACTGATGAAATAAAGACAGCGATTATGCAAATGAAATCGGGACGGCCTCCCTATCGATTTCTACAAAGCATACGCTGAACAGCTAACTCCTATCTTGAAGGAGGTGTATGATGAGGCGCAGGAGTGCGAGCTCCCTGAATCCCTTAGAGAGGTCCTTATTACCTCGCTTCTCAAACCCGGTAAGCCTGCTGATCTGGTTGATTCTTACCGTCCTCTTTCATTGCTGAATAATGACATGAAGATACTCGCCAAGGTTCTGGCTAACAGACTCAGTTTACTAATGGAAAAATTGGTGCTGCCAGATCAAGCAGGATTCATTCCTGGCAGAGCAACATCGCACAACCTTCGTACCCTTTTCTCCATTCTGCGGAATGTTGATCCACAACTGGCACTGGTGGCGGTCTTTTTGGACGCTACCAAGGCCTTTGATTCCATTGAGTGGGATTACCTCTTCATCATACTTCAAAATATGGGCATGCCTAAGGGCTTCTCGTCTTGGATAAGACTACTGTATACTTCCCCCTCTGCCAGGGTTCTGATTAATGGGCATGTCTCATCCCCCTTTGCTATCATGCGAGGCACTCGCCAAGGCTGTCCCCACTCCTTTTCGCGCTTGCGATTGAACCTCTCGCTGCCCGCATCAGGCAACATCATCAAGATAAGGCACTGAGGTGTTAACTACGCCCCATCCTTATTTCTCTATATGCAGATGATGTCACTCTATATGTTAAAGACCCTCAGCAGAACCTTAATCCACTGTTGCGCGACTTTGTTCGGTTCGGGGGACTTTCTGGCATACACATTAACTGGGCAAAATCCCAGATATTTCCACTTACATCCTCGGTTACAGAGTTTCTGCCTGATTTCCCAATTGAATGGTGCGCGTCCGAAGTTAAGTACTTGGGGATATATGTCACTGCGGATCGGGAGGAGCTGATGCACCTCAATTATGGCAGAGCGTTGGACAGCATAATTAGCAGTGTCACTAGGTGGATTGCGCTCCCACTCTCCATGGCAGGTCGCACCTCTCTTATTAAAATGGTCATTCTCCCAAAACTTCTCTACCTCTTCTTAAATATACCGTATGATCCAGGTAGACATTTCTTTTCAGCGCTACGTACCGAATTGATACGCTTGACATGGGGAGGTAAGCGCCCTCGTTTACAATGGGACACACTTGTCAGGCCTTACTCCCAGGGTGGTTTTGATATTCCTGATATGGAACTCTATTACCTCTGCGCACAGGCTCACTACGTCTATTACTGGTTTCACCCACCCAAATATATGCCCCAAGTTGCTACAGAACATTGGCTAGCGGCTCCCATCCCTCTAGAAGGGGTTCTATTAAGCCCAGTCGCGCCTCGTGATCCTGCTCCCATGCCAATCACATGCACGGTGCGTGCCTGGCAGCGCATCGCCCAGCGTACTCATACACCCATGATGTACTCTCCCCTTCTTCCTCTGTGATACCACCCCGAGATGCCATTATTACAGAAAGGAATATTTCACAAAACTAAAGCAAAATTTCGTATTACCTGTTGGGGAGACCTCTATCTTAATGGCAAGTTTCGCACCTTACAACAGATGTTTGTTGGGGCGACCCCCTCCTCATGGACATCTTTTTATATGTCCGACTCAAACAAGGCATAAACGAGCACACTCCCTTGGTTCCTCAAGAGCCACAGATACTTCCTCTGTTGCACTCCCTGCTGCGCAGCGCTGACGCATCACACGCAGTAGCGACGCTGTACCACAGCCTGTACACTACCCCGTCATTGGAACACTGCCCTGCTAGAGCTAAGTGGGTTGGGGATTTAGCTCAAGACATAACTGATAAACAATGGAGGTACTGCTGCTCACAAATGGAGCGCATCTCGTCTAGCAGTGGGTTACGCATGATACATTATAGGTTTTTGCATCGCACTTACTATACCCCTGCCACACTTTATAAATATAAATTGCGAGACAGCGACAAATGCGATAGATGTGGTGCAGATGGCGCTGACTTTCTCCACCTTGCGTGGAACTGTGGTGCGATACAGACATATTGGCAACAGACCCTACATGCATTGGAACAGATGACATCATCACCATTACCTACTTCCCCATTGTTAGCTCTGTTGGGGTACACGGCAGTTATTAGCTTTGCATCCCGTCACTTTGTAGCCCATGCTCTATTACTAGCCAAAAGGCGAATAGCATGTCGCTTAGGGCGTGGCAGAGCTCCAAAATTTAAGGAGTGGATCAGGGACATGATGTTCTGGCAGGAACAGTCAATCACGTATGCCGAACTGCTCCCTCTTACATCCCGTCCCAAGGATATCTGGGACCCCCTTAAGCGATACCTCCTTGAGCACCCAATAGAAATCCCCAGGCGGCGCATGCAGCCCCACAAGACACAGACCCACAGGCCCCTATGGCTACTGACTCACGCCCCTGAGGTGCTTTCCACCCACTCCACCGTTCGTGCCTTCATGACCATTAAAATGCATTTTTGCCTGTATCTGATGTGTAATCGAATCTGCTATTTCTGTATTAGGACACTGCTATGTGTGTGGATTATCTTTTGTTCCTCTTTTCTTTTTCCAAATGTAATAAGCATGTATCACATTGAACACTGTATTTGCTGAGATGGGTGTATGTTTATTAAGCTAATAAAAAACCAATAAAAAAAAAAGGTACAACTTCTAAGTGATTTAGCTAATGTCCAAAGTAGGCTTTTGAACATATCAAAAGCTGTTATCATTAACATGCATCTGTTACAGCCTTGCTCGAAACAGTGCCCAGAGTCTAAATATGACAGTAAATAAAATGCATTGAAAAGAATAGTCTGGGAAGACCTCACATAAAGGAGAATTTCTTACACAATTGTTTTCCATTTCCTTCTATAGTCTTAAAGGTGCCAACGCTACCATGGCATGTTGCCATGCATGCCTCTGTTTTTTCCATCTTTGTGTTGTGACAGTGTTATGACAGTGACTGTGCCTAAGAGTGATAGATGGGGTGGCATTTGTTCTGACAGGAATCCCAGGTCTGGTCAGAGGCAAATCAAAAGGTATAAATGATTTTGTAAAAGTAAAGGGATGTCCATAGCATCTTTAAAAACTTGTATATATCTTATACATTCACAGACTATGAAGTGGATCATCTTGTGCTCCTGTTGCGGAACTTCAGCATACCTGCATTCCCCATTCCCAATCATGCATTGATTTGATTCATGGATTGTGTGTGGAGAAGAGTGGCATTGTTTTTTTTAACAGAGATCATGTGGTCCCAACAAGTATATAATTCCAAAGTATAGAGATACAATGTGTTGCTCCCTTTCAACGAGAAATTTGTGAAATAATGTTAGATGCACTATTGTTATTTCAGATTTCGTCCCACATTTCTGATTTTAAATTACAAACTATAAAGAACAAAGGGCCAGATGTACGACCATTCATTGTTGCGGGTGGCAAATTGCGTCAAATTGCGGCTCACAATTTGCGACTCGCAAAAATGAATGTACAAAAGTTTCTCAGACACTGTTTGCGATTCCCAATGGGGTCCCAAATTGCATGCCTCATTAATATTCATGAGGCTGTCGCAATTTGCGACCCCATTGAGAATGGCTCGCACTTACAGGGATGGTGGCCTGCTGGGGTCAGCATGTCTGTGACTGCCTTTTTAATAAAGCAGTTTTTTAAAAAATGCAACATGTTTTCCTTGAAGGAACACGGGATGCATTTTTTTAAAAAAAATGAAACTTTTCAGTTTCATTTTTTAAGGGCAGGCAGTGGTCCCTGGGACCACTGCCTGCTCCTAAAAAATATTTTCGCACCCATTCACAAAGGGGAAGGGGTCCCCCGGGAAGGGATGCCCTTGGCACGCCCCTTCCTAATAGCGAGTAGCTAACCAAATTTTGCGAGTCGCTAATAGGTTAGCGACTTGCAAAATAGGGTTAGTACATTGGGCAGACCTTTTTTGCGGTCGCAAATGGGCAGAATTCCCCCAGTCTTTAGGGCTTATTCACAAAGGTAAATGTACATACGTATATTTACTCATGTGTATGTACACCACTACACCTAGGTGTAATTCTTCACGTTTTTGTGACTCTTCATTTCATCTCATCATTTGGCTCTCACAAAAATATTAAAAAAACATGCACCAAGTCCACATAGTCAAGCATCATCAGTGCAAGTTTAAGGTGTTATCGGGACCTGCAGCCCCACAGAAATATTTTATAGAACACTTACCCTAAGTTTCCTGAGTTATTGAATTCATGGCCCCGGAGAGGTTTTACATTAAATTGAAGCACTTCCAGAGCTGGAACATTTCTTCTTGAGTTCTGGAGTGCAGGGGTATTAGAAATGGGGTTTCTGGTTGGCTAGGTTATGCACCTAAGCCTGGTAGAACACACCACTCTAGTCAGGGCTTATCATCAGAGGCCATGTGTAAAGTGTTTGCGCAACACACTCACACAAAAATACAATGAATACACAACAAAAGAGACTCCACAGAGGATTATATAAAAATTCATATGGCATATTATACATAGCACAAGACCAAAACGATCTAAATCATAAATACTGTGCATGGTATGCAATCCTGAGATAGTACTCATTATCCTGACAATGCAGGAATCAACATGATATACATTATAAAACATCAGTGCATGAAATGCAGCAGTTTTTGGTTAGGGACAAAAAGCACATGAATCACAATATGTTACACTATGTACATGAATCACATGATATCATCATAAGCCCGTAGGGCGCAGCACACCTGTGCTCTTATTAAGACTTATTTGGTATTCAGGGATCACATGTAGGGCACAGGAACGCCTGCGCACATATTACATGCATTAGGGTAACTCAGGCCAGTTCATAGATCAGAAAATTAGAGCCTCTGTTGAGATCTCACACCGGAGAGCCAAAGTGATTTCAGTGCCCTCCACAAAGTACGGCCCAACGGGGAGGATAGGGGACAACACACACTGTTGCCAAGATCGGTAGAGACCTCTATTGCTTCCCTGCGGGCAGGATTGAGAAAGAGCAGCTGCCCGCGAACGCGTGGTACAACTGCTAAAGTGGAAAGTAACTAGGAGCCGCTGTGAGCGAGAGTGCAGTCGCAGACTGGTAGTACCTTACAAAAAAAGGGGCTCTCCCCAGCCACTTGTCACTCCAGAGAATCGTGAGGGAAGACTGTTAGGGATACTGGTGTGACTCGCAGACCAGGCCCGCCTCCTCAGATCAAAGCTGGGTGCTGCTATCCCAACCGTACAGCCTTTGATGAAGTCCAGGAGTCACAAAGAGAAGGGTAGGCTTGACTTCCCTTGCTGGGCCCCACCCACAGTGTGATGAAAGCGGAGTTCCTATGCTACCTGGAGGCACCTCCCTGGGACTATGAAGCCGGGCTTCCTTCGCTGCTGACGCATCTCTCTGCTGCTCTGGAGGTGGCGATAAAGGGGGAAAAGAAATGCAGGAGAAATTACCTGTGGCTCCCTGCAGTGCCAAGCACTCACCACACACTAAGTTGTACCAAGAGGAGCAAGTAACAGAGCTCATACGACATTCACCATGGCGCTCACCACAGCTATCTGGGGTACCACTCACCATGTGCTGCCACTGTTGGGAAGTGAAAAATGGCTGAACTCAGGGTCCCACGGCCAGTTCTAGGCTGGGTCACAGAATCTCTGCAGTCCCACAAGGACAGGGGTAGGGAGGCCAGCCCTCAAACCCCTGGAGAGCACTGGGGCACCAAGCAAGGTAAGCAGCTAGAGAGGCCAACAGAATCAGGCCAGATGCAAAATGGCACTCCTTCCTGCAGCCCAGCAATTCAGCAGGCAGTAGGTCAACACAGCAAAGCAAATAGTCCCAATGGCGGTTTCTCATGGCAGCACAGCAGTCCCCTGGCAACGTGCAGCATGTAGAGCCAGTAGCATCTGGTTACAAGTCCCACGCAGTCTCTCAAAATCATGGGGTCAGAGCCCCTGTATTTATACTAAAAAATGTCTTTGTTCAAGGGGGGACTTCAAAGGAAACCTTAAGAAATTGTGCAACAATCCCTTTCAACCCAGCCCTGGCTCCAGACATCAATAGGGAGTAAATCAGACCTTGGTGTGAGGGCAGGACACAACCTTTGCAAATGTAAAGTGTGAGTGCCCTCTCCCAGTCCAGGAAGACCATCAGTATGCAGAAGAATGCAGATGTAACCCTGTCACACTCAGACCTTCCTGTGTGATGGATGTCTGGGAAGTATGTTCAAAATGTAGGTGTCACCCAGCCCTAGACGTGGATTGAAGTCCGGATGCAAAGCACTATGGGCCGTATTATGACTACGGCAGTCCATAGGAATGCAGTAGTCACTGTGGCGGTCCGACAACCGCTGCACCACTGGACTGCCTGCAGTATTACAACTGCGATGGTCGGACCACAACAAGACCACCTGCACTGCTGGGATCAAGGATCCCTCTGGGCTGGTGGCTTATCACTGGGAAGAATAAGCTGGCAGTGTTGTAGCCGGCACCGCCGAGCATATTTTGAGTTGCCTCACTGCCAACCTTTTCAGGGCAGTGCGACCGCCATGAAAAGGGTGGCGGAAAGGCAACAAAGCGGGCCGTAACAGAGCCCCCTGCCGCTCCAGGCCCTGGGGGTGCAATCAGGGGGGCACATCTTGTGCCCCTCTGTATTTATGCACTCCTGTTCCTGCACTGTGCGGCATGCACCACATGGAGCATGCCGCACCATGTGAGAACTTGCAGACGGCGCTGTCACTGTGGAGGTCTGCATGTAAGGCTCTCCATTGAGCCTTGCAGACCACTGCCGTTGCAGCGCCAACATGCCACCGCCCACCACGTATTGCAATCGCAATCCGGCGGGTGGTTTGGAACACCTTTGGTGATCCTCCTGCGGGGCACTGGCGTGGCGGCCCATGGGAGGGCTGCCAAAGTCGTAATAAGGCCTGAAGAGTCATAAGCACAGAGAAATGCCCACTTTCTAAAAGTGGCATTTCTAAAATTGTAACGTAAAATGCAACCACACCAGTAAGTAGGATTTCTCTCCACCATTCTAAACATATCAAACATGGTAAAGCTACTCGTTTCAGATCAGGAATTACCACTTAAAAATATACAATGGAATTCCCAATGCTAGTCTACGAGAGGAGTAGGCTTCACAGAGAATAAAATAGGCTGTTTGTCATCACTACCAGGACATGCCACACAATAAAAGCACATGTTCTTCCTTACTTACACAGCACCCTGCCAATAGGGCTTCCTAGAGCCTACCTTAGGGGTGACCTATGTATATTAAAAAGGGGAGTTTTAGGCTTGGCAAGTAATTTTAAATGCCAAGTCAAAGTGGCAGTAAACTGCGCACGCAGGGTCTGCAGTGGCAGGCATGAGACAAATTTGAAAGGCTACGTCTGTGGGTGGTACAAGCAGTGCTGCAGACCCACTACTAGTATTTAATTTACAGGCCCTGGGTGAAAGGTATACCACTTTACAAGGTATCTTCAAGTAAATCAAATATGCCAAACAGGTGTAAACCAATCATATGAAAAAAAATTCTATATTGACAATTTAATTGACAAACAGCAACATACTTACATTGATAATGAATATATATTCATGTCATTAGTTGAAAAAATGGGTCCGAAAATATGGGTAACCTTGATGTAAATGAAGGGACCCCTTCACAAAGCCAATAGGCCTACCTAATATATTGATTTGATGATGCCTTGACACAGCCAGTAAGCGTGCCTTATATAAAACAACATCCCTTTATGTTGTGATGTTGCATCTGATACAGGTGGAGAGTACTGTGATTATGTGGTTCAGAACCCATTAGGGGATCAAATGTGATTTTACAGTGTCACCAATGGTATTACTATCTGCTGGAAGTACATATTTGTCCTCCTGCATTCTTTTCTGAGCAAAGGTTCCGTAAGCCAGAATGAAGGAGTCTGCATATTCTAACACAAAATCTAAAAGCATAAATAAAAAAATAAAAAAAGAATGAAAGTAATTGCGACCCAGTACATAAAATGTAAAAAGGATCAACCAGGTTAATGGAAGAACAATACACAGTCACAAAATTAAGAACCCAAATTGGGCAATACCTTTGCTGGTATTAGAACTCTGCACACTTTACCACTGCTAACTAGTGCTAAAGTGCTTATGCTCTCTCCCATAAACATGGTAATCAAGGTTCATACTCAATTGGCATAATTAATCGACTTATAAGTCCCTAGTAAGGTACACTACATGTGCCCACGTTCTGTAAACTAAATGCTACTAGTGGGCCTGCAACACTGCTTGTGCCACCCACTTAAATAGCCATTTAACTCTGTCTTAAGTCTGCCATTATAGAGCCTGTGTGTGCAGTTGACAATGCCATTTTGACCTGGCAAAAAGACCTTTTGCCAGGCCCAAACCTTCCGCTTTTCATACATAAAAGTAACTCCTAAGGTAGGCTCTGGACAACTTGGATGGCAGGGTGCAATGTATCTAAATGGCAGGACCTGTACTTTTAATTTACATGTCCTGGTAGTGAAAAACTCTTTAATTCATTTTCACTACTGCAAGGCCTACATTTCCCATGGGATAACACTGGGATTACCTTATTACATTTTATACGTGTAATTTGCAAATGGCAAGTTGTATCTGATCCAAGTTTGGTGTCTCTAGAATCACAATTTAAACTCAAACTTATGGTGAAGTTGGATTTCAAAACTGCAATTCTGAGAATGCCACTTTTAGAAAGTTAGCATTTTCTTGCTTTAGCCATTTGGTGCCTGTAGCCTGTCTCTGATCACATGACTAGGGTGTAGCTAGCAGTGGACTTTGTATATTCCTCCTAGACAGCTCCACACAATGGGAACTTAGGTGCAACTTGATGGGGCATCCTGGCAGGATGGGAGGGAGGAGCTGGGCACAGCCTCACTTACACCTGCATAGACGGTGTCCTGTCCACAAATAAAGGACTACATACCCCCATGTAGTGAGCCTGGAAGGCAGGAAGGGCGGACCTCTGTGCACTCCAAAGGCATGTCTTTGATATCACCCCACTCCAAAGGTAACACTGGGTATAAAGACTGGACCTCAGACACTACCACTTAAGTACACTTCTGGACTTGTGGATTCTCTGCCAGGAAGAAGGACTGCTGTGCTGCTGAAGAACTGCCACTCTACTGCACCTCACTCTGCTGGGCTGCTGCACTCTTGCCTGGGTGAGAAGGTCATGAGATGCTTCACTTAACCCCAGAACCCAGAGTGTCTCTAAGGGCTAGCTGGCTGGCCTCCTGATCTAAAGCCTCAGGGACATAACAGGCTTCCAACCCCTGCACCTGGACTCTGCCACCTATGAGTCTACCCTGACAAGAGGTGCCACGCAAGTCCCGGACCCTTGGAAGTGGGCCTACGGTACTTGCCAGCGGAACCAATGCATCTTGTCTGCTGAGCGATGCATTCTTGAACGGAACCAAATGCATCGCTGCTGCTGCATGGATTGGACCCGTCGAAAAAGACTCGCAACACCACCGCCTCTTGCATCATGGGACAACACAATGCTTTTTTACGGTGCAAGCTCCACGCATCCCTCGTCTAATGCAGCCTCAATCAAGCCGCTGAAACTCTGCATCTCTGCTTCACGAGCTGATTGGAACAGACGCATCGCCTCTGCTGCACCTTCCATCTCAACACCGGACTTCGAATCGCACTGCAGTCTTGTCGCATTTTGGAACTGACACATTGCCTCAGCTGCGCAACGCATCTTATACACTGATCCACACAAAGCTCCGCAACCATGATTTAAGGTACTCTGTTCAGTGGGCCTAATTGGGTCCCTGTAGTTGGCCCGCGCTCCATCATGGTTGGCCTTAACTTGTGACTATGTCCCGGTCTGGCACAACCAGACATCCCCAATAGCACTTTGTGCTTCTTGGTGCTACTTTTTAGTATAAACTTTAAAAATCAATATCTCCTGTTCTACTAATTTAATTTTTGTAATTTTGGTCTTGTGCTATTTATTAAAACCAGAGCTATTTTTCTAACCTGGTGCGGAATCATTTTGTTTGGTGTTTGCAGTGTTTTACTGTTTGAAGTGTTGCTCAAATTCTTTACACACTGCCTCTCAGTTAAGCCTGACTGCTCTGTGCCAAGCTACCAGAGAGTGAGCAAAGGTTAATTTAGGGTTTGCCTGCTTCTTACCCTGACTAGGTTTGTAGTTGCTGCTTGACCAGGGTACATATCCCAGTCAACCAACAACCCAATTTCTAACATAGTACATCCACCTATGGATTTGGCACAGTTCCCAATTTATTAAGGTTTATAAAAATGGATTTGCATTAAATCAGTACGCCTCCCACAGAGAGGCGTAATGAAGAGAAATATGTTTATTTATCCTCGTTACTTCCTCTTTCTATGCATGATGTATTCTGCATCACACATAGAATAAGGAATATGCCTCTTTGCATTGTTTTTGTACAGAGAGGTATCCCTTCCTACACAAAAACAATCCAGTCTGTTACAAAGGCACCCTTGCACCATGGTGCAAGTGTGCCTGCACTGGAGCTAGGCAGCCACAAGTGAACCAGCGCTAGGAGAGAGCTGAACAGCACCATATTTTAGTAGATTAGGAGCTTTTCAGCTCTCTCCCATTCATGCAACGCAGAAAAACAACCTTGCTTGCTGCCCTGCATTGTATGAACTTTTGATAAAAATGCTCCTCTGTCGCACTGTACATGGAACTACTGTTCCTTTCACCATACCAAGAAAAGGGCCGGTCAATGGAACCTCTCCCCACCTGGCAGCTAACTGTAGTGCTTAGAAGCAACTAGCGCATTAATTGTGCTTTGTTAAAGAATAAACATACTTCCATGAGCCTGAGATTGTTTTGCAAGTGTCTCACTTTCCCAGTTGAAACACTTGCTTTAAACAAGAACAATATTGTGCTAAATTCATTGCCTGCAGATCGAAATAATAACATTCCAATGGAAGATTCTCCCTTCCTATATGCGCACAGGTATTTATTTGCATAAGACTTTCCCAAGGTTTCTAAAATCTGCAAGTATAATTTTCAAAGCAATTTTAAGCATGCTTCTTCTCCAGTAGGTTATCTTTGTCCAAAATCATTATTGTTCGTGATTGCTTCTGTGTTGTCTGTGTCCCGAAGTTAAATCTTGAATATAAACTGTCCTGTCATAAAATTCTGATAAAGATGCGATGGTGCAGAGAAGACATTCAGTCATTAAGTGCCAGAAGCACATGCAGTCTCCGTATGCAGACGCCACAATGTCGTCCATTCGCTATCTTCGAAGGGATAAGGCACGGAGTGCGGCTTCTGAATCACTAATGGCTATTCTAGTCATGTGTTGGGGAGACTAAGGTAGTTCTGCTTCTGGTGTACATCACTCCTGTTAAAACAACGAAAAGTGATGGAGAGGTGTGGTGCACCGGCCAGGGCAGCTGACTTCGAAGCACAGGGTTCACGGTTCGAAATAATAACATTCCAATGGAAGATTCTCCCTTCCTATATGCGCACAGGTATTTATTTGCATGCAGTGATAAGACTTTCCCAAGGTTTCTAAAATCTGCAAGTATAATTTTCAAAGCAATTTTAAGCATGCTTCTTCTCCAGTAGGTTATCTTTGTCCAAAATCATTATTGTTCGTGATTGCTTCTGTGTTGTCTGTGTCCCGAAGTTAAATCTTGAATATAAACTGTCCTGTCATAAAATTCTGATAAAGATGCGATGGTGCAGAGAAGACATTCAGTCATTAAGTGCCAGAAGCACATGCAGTCTCCGTATGCAGACGCCACCATGTCGTCCATTCGCTATCTTCGAAGGGATAAGGCACGGAGTGCGGCTTCTGATTCACTAATGGCTATTCTAGTCATGTGTTGGGGAGACTAAGGTAGTTCTGCTTCTGGTGTACATCACTCCTGTTAAAACAACGAAAAGTGATGGAGAGGTGTGGTGCAGCGGCCAGGGCAGCTGACTTCGGAGCACAGGGTTCACGGTTCGATCTCTGGCGGCAGCTCAGCTCAGCACCATGTGACTCTGGGCAATAGCTCACTTAATTTCCACTCCGGCCCCCAGCGCCTTGAGACCCGTAAGGGTGAGTAGCTGCGCTATATAAAAACGGACTTACATTTTTACATATATGGGAGAAATGCTTGCAAAAGTCGCAGCCGCCAGCACTTGATTGGGCTGTATTCCATTCCATCATTTTTTTAATCGTTGTGACATTATGTCTGATGGGTATAGCCAGACCTGGGTCTAGTACTCATTGCACCACAGGATCCAAGTTGCATTCCATTGTTGAGCCTCAACAAGGCTGAAATTGATCGGTGGTTGTTTGTGAGGTGATGTGGCCTTTTATTTTGAGGTGCACTGTTCCTATTGGAGCAAGACCAAGACTGATTTGCATATGGTTGCTTCCTATCTGCAGTAATAATAATAATAATCCACATTTGTAAAGGGAGAACATATCACCCCTTAAGGTTTCAAGGCGCTGGGGGCCGTCGAGGAGATTAAGTGAGCTATTGCCCAGAGTCACATGATGTTGAGCTGACCTGCCGCCGGCGATCGAACCGCTCCTGAATCAGCCACTCTGGCCGCTGCGCCATACCTCTCAGTGGGTCAGAAAACAATGGCTTGGCACCCGGCATGTTAGATTATTTGTGGCTGACACTTTTGCAAGCCTTCTACCCTCAACTTTAGGTGTTTAGAGATGCCATTAACCTTTTTTTCTATAAATTGACTGATCTATATTGTATTATAGCCTTGGCAAAGCGTCTCACGCCTTTGGTCGATTTGTGCATTTAATAGTCTTTTAAATGAACCGTTCGGCGACTGCGCATCAAGTTGCTTGATAATGCCTCAGTAAAAGACGAGCAGCGCCTCACAAAAACAGCAAAGTACTGTTCAGGACAGGATAAATTGTGAAAATAATCAATGATCTCTTTGATAAGGCTGTCTTTGAGAAATGGAGCTGCAGAAAATATTATGCATCAATTAGCTATTGTTTGGCGACTCATTTGTTCCTATATTTTCTATTCCATGACAACATTATCTCTAGTGGAAAAGCACTTGTTTTATTGCTGCACTTTCCAAATGCACTGATGTCATCGCTCAGATTAACTATCTGAAGCTTCAGTGTTTCTTGGGCCGTGCCTCCTTCAATGAACGTACTTCAAGGACATCAGATGCCCCGGTTAATTTGACGTGCTTGCCAATGGTGTTCTCATAGATGGCTCTTCATTGCATTCCCATTGATTTGTTAACGTCTGCATATAGTGACAAAGTATATATTATGGATAAAGGCGATGCCAGCTGAGTGTGCCAGTATATTTTAATCCTCTAGGTACCGAACGCCCCTTATTAGAGAGGCAAGGAAGTGAGGCTGGTCCCAAAGTGCACTGTTGCACAAAACAAAGCGGCTATGTAGCTAACAAAAAACGTGCCAGTCAGAGGGAAGGGGATAACCTAAGTGACAGCCTGGATATGTGGGGGCTTATTTACGAGCCCCTTGTGCTGCTGATGCGTCACTTTCTATATGGGAAAATTGTTGTGGTCCATTGTCTAAAGTTGGCGGTATGTATTAGTGAATTTCTATTTGCCCTGTGGACTTTGTCTGGTCGCGTGGCTATTGGTGGGGGGAGGAGTGGAGGAGGGGGGTTGGGGGGCTCGCTAATTGCCATGCTTACCTCTGTTGCAACAGTATTCAGAACATCGCGAATGTGGAACAACCCCAACTACAACAGATCCACCACATTGTGGGTCTTTACTACAGAGGCACTACAGCAAGGAAGAAAAGCAAGTTAAAATAAGCTAAATGTAAGGGATAAGTAAGTTGAAATGAAAAAATAAGACTAGAAATTAAATTAAATGAAAACGGAGGGTCGAGGAGCCTCTTCCCGCCACAATGTGAGGTCCTATTATATAGTGCCTCTGATGTAGTGACCTGGAACATAGTGGATCTTGATTTAGAGGCATCCAACTACTACGGGTCCATCTTACTCAATGTACACACAAAATTAGATTATTAACATGTACATTAGGATCACTAAGGAATCATTCATTATGCAGAATACATTGAAGCTGTTATTGGCAGAATAGCCTTAAAAGCGCAACACACATCGATTTTGGACTTCTCCACCACATTCAACAGGGTGGGAAAGTTCCAGGTCTGGGGTTTTACCTCATTCTGATTATTGCTGTGTGGATGGGCACATTGACTGTGGTCAGGGACTAGAAATCAGAAGCTTGTACAAAGAACCTGCCAAGTTTGTCAGGAGAATGTTAAACATTTCCTCACTCCCTATTGGTTACCTGAGGAGGATGAGTTTATTATTCCTCCGCCCCACCCCTCCCATTGTGAAAGAAGAGCAAATTGTTTTTCTTTTTTATGCCACAAAGAAATCATCTGTGACCATACTGCGGTGCGAGTATAGAGTTTTTTGGGAACTCTGTACGTTATTGCTCCTGAAACAGACTGGTGATAAACCAGAAAAGCGTTGGTTTGTGGCCCTTCATGTATTGTAGGTTTACCTTTTAAATATATGGATACTGATTTTTTGGGATTACTATGGAGGAACAGTTGAATTGGTAAAGTTTGGGAAAAAAAAGAAAAAGGAGAGCCACAGCTAAAATCAGAGTTTCCACTAAATGTTAGTGAATTCTGCTTGCCAGTTAAGCATCTATACAATAATCTTTATAAACACTGGTGCAGGAGGGAGGCAGGCCACTATAGGCCTATAACCCCCACTCTGGCAGTTTAAATATTAATGGGTAACGTTATTGTATAAAGACTTGTGGTTTAGAAGCTTTTTCTAAAAGTGCAATTTTGAGTGAAAATATTTTTGAATACTAATGATTTTATGATAAATTTAGTCGTTACCGGTGAATTATTAATGATGCACTTGAAATGATTCTTTTTATGTGTTTAGATGTGTGTTAAATGATGTTTTGTTGTGCCACATTTTTGTAGAGACACCTTTATTAATAAGGATGTTGTTTTGGTGTTCTGTTCATCTGGCTTCTGCTCATTACCTCTCCCAATCAATGTTCCCCTGCATGTCTTTTCTCCCCACAGTCTTCCCAGAGCACAGGACACTGTGATGTAACTGGGTATTTTCCTTAAAGAGCATGTATTGTGATTGAAACTTTCTTCATATCCTGAATGTTCAATTCCAAGGACACTTCTGCAAGAAGTGTAGTGGGATTGCTAGCATACGCTTGTGTGGGTCTTTGTTTGAACAATGTTTCATATTGTGCTGTGAATCTGCACATATCAACAGGCAAAAGCTGCTGGAGTTTGACTTTCTTTAAAAATAGGTTACTATTAAATGTCTATTTATGATGATCTAACTTCTGATTTGCAGACTATGTGATATCACTAGTCATGCCATGCTGAATGTGCAGTTTTGGTTATTACATTTTCATAAAATGTGTATGAAAAACCTCTTGGTTGTGAGGATGAGCCATATGAGTTCCCTTTTCTACCAGGGTCTCTGTGCATTCTTCTTATGATTTTTGCTTCTCATTGGGTCTTAGAAAAGTTCTGATTTCTGACTATGTATTCTGTATCTGAGCCGTTATGGCATATTTTCGCATTGCTCTGTAATACCTATTTTGAAATTTCTGTAATAAAACCCTTTAACTTTTCCATGATTTAGAATGTAGTTATTGAGTTGTCCCAGTCTCTATTTTATTACTCTGCTAAACTAATGTTGGGTCTGATGATGAGGGTTTTCTTTAATGCTAGATCAGTGTGATTTGGGGGTTCCGCTCCCACAGTGGTATACTCCCACAGTGATATACTTGGAAATCGACCAACTACATAAATAAATGAGGCACAATTTCAGACCCAGAAAACTGTGAAACACATAAATACCGTACTCAGGTTTTGGATTAAGGAATATTGGTGTATTTTAAATATTTTATTTTTAACAAAGCTATTGATTGAAACAGTGGACTTGTGAAGAGGAAATGTAATGTTTTGGGGGTTATTAATACCATTTCCTGTTTTAGGAACTGGCTGGGCAACATGAGAAAACATATGGTGCCATTCATAGTTTATTTACTTTGGCAAATTCTGTAGCATTGCACAAGGTACACTAAGATGTTTGCAAAATTTGAATGCATTGTATATGGATGTGGTTAGGTGCTGCTCTGTGGAACAATCATGTACTAAATAAATAAATAAACACAAAGTCCCCATATAGGTGGAAAATACATTTAGTACACCTATGTGGAAAGCAAACAATAGAGAAGTAGAAAGCCAAAGAAGTACACGCTGAAGATATGATATTAAAGAGCAATGCAAAGTACTTATCTGAGTGATATTATCCAAAAACAACCTCACTTCAGATATGAAGCCAAACGTAAATTACTTTACGCCGACATAATCTTACATAATTTCAATATTTCATGTTCCTAATGTAACAAATAACGCCTGAGAATATGTCATTATACCCCATTGCTTAAACAATATTTTGTTCAGGTAAAAATCCTATCATAGGAGCATGGGGAGAAGGTGAACGAACAAAACATGAGAAGTTGTTGTTTTAACCCTGGGCACCAATAATCAACTCAAAAAAATTATTTTGAAAACCTTTTTCAGTTTTCATATTTCTATGCAGGTATTATTTTCCATCATAGTAAATTTTTTTACATTCTTATTGCTCCTTTACTGGTAGTCTGGAAACCTGTGAATGGGCACATTTGGGGTATCTATTTGTACAATTCTTTATCAGCAAGCTGTATGTTGGTGGAGTAGGCAGGATTTGGTTCCAGGGCAGGCAGCCATGTTCTCTTTTTACTCTATCTCTGCTCCTTCCTTGCCATGTGGGAGCCCATTATTTTTTTAAATCGTTGTCTGATAGGCGGTAATGTTCTATTTGTATTCCATACCTCCTACTTCCTTACCATATGCTCATCCACCATCACTTCGGCTTGTTTTATTTTGAATTTTATAGGGTTAGATTATCAAGAACAGTGTTATTTGTGAGCAGTCATTCAGGTTTCCGTCAGGAAAAGTATATCTATATTGAACTGTTCAAGTAGAACATAAATTTGGTTTCTAAGGTAGAGAGCAAATCATTATTTACGAAGCCTGGCTGTGCAGAATAATCTTTAATAACAGGCAGATTAAGAGGCCGCTGAAGGGTTGTTGGAAGTCTTGATGTCCTTGTGACTTCAGAACATGAGGCAAGCCAGCAAGCCCTTGGAGTCACTTTGGTTCTGGTGTTGTAGAGATGCAGGTCCAGTCCCTCTCACTCCCAGGCAAGGAGGCCAGCAGGGCAGGCACAGCAAAGCAGGAGTCCAGCAAAGTCCAGCAGAGTCCAGCAGAGTGACAGTCATTTCAGCAGCACAGCAGTCCTTCTTCCTGCAGAATGACCTCAGGTCCAGAAGTGTACTAAGTTGGTGGTGTCTGGGGTCCAGTACTGATACCCAGTTGTGCCTTTGAAGTGGGGGAGACTTCAAAGAGAGGCCTTTGAAGTGTACAAGGTCCATGGCTCACTACAGGGGGGTTGCAGCTCTTTGTGTGGGGACAGGCACAGCCCTATTCAGGTGCAAGTGTCAGCTCCTTCCCACCATCCTGCCCAGGATGGCACATCAGGATGTGAGTAGTCAATCAGACACACCTAAGCTCTCTTTGTGTGTGGCTGTCTAGAGGGAATACACAAAGCCCAGCTGTCACCCACCCAGATGTGTATTCAAAGACAGGCAGAGGCACAGAGGGGTTAAAGTAAGAAAATACCAACTTTTTAAAAGTGTATTGTTTAGACTTGCAACTTAAAAATCAAACTTTATCATAAGTTATGATTTTAGATTGTGAGTTCACAGATACCAAACTCAAAACATGTATGTTTCCTAGATTGGAAGTTACACTTATAAAATGTAATAAGGTTCCATTATTGCATTCCTGTTTGACCTGCAGGGGCATAGACAATAAGTAGAATACGATTGGGACCTGAGACCATGATGAATGCGAGCAGTGTGACAGTTATCAATATTTGGCCACAAGTCCCTTTTGGCTTTGAACTCTCTAATTTGAGGCAGCTCCAGGACCAACATTAGAAAGGAGAAACTAGTGGACATTCTTGCTGAGCTGTGTTCGACCTTGCCGCTGAAAGAACCCTAGGGCGTAGAAGTGCATGGCAAGGAAAGACATTGAAATGGAGGTTGGATTAAGAAAACAGTTACAGATAGATAAATAGATTGATTTCCAACTTTTATTTCTGTTGTTTTGCACTCCAGGAACATACTATTACTTTCATGTTTAATTATTCATTGTGATGCTGTTTTTATTACCTCCCTCTTCGATAATAAATGATTTTGTCCAATAAAAACAAAAAAATGTAATAAGGTAATCACAATGTTAACCTATGGGAGACATAGGCCTTGCAATAATGAAAAATTAATGTAAGAGTTTTACACTGCCTGGACATGTAAAACTTCAAAGTACATGTCCAAATTTTGAAATACCCTGCACCCTGACCTTGGGGTTGGCCAGGACCTACCTTAGGGGTGACTTATATGTATTAAAAAAGGAAGATTTGGACCTGGCAAGAGGGTTAACTTGCCAAGTTGACATGCCAGTTTAAACTGCACACAGAGGTTCTGCAACAGCAGGCTTGAGTCATTTTTAAAGAGCTACTTACGTGGGTGACACAATCAGTGCTGCAGGCCCACTAGTAGCATTTAATGTACAGGCCCTGGGCACATGTAGTGCACTCCACTAGGGACTTATAATTAAATTAAATATGCCAATTGTGGATTTGCCAATGTTACCATGTATTAGGTAAAGAACACATGTACATTAGCATTGGTTAGCAGTGGTACAGTGCACAGAATATGTAAGGCCAGCAAAAATGAAGTTAGCAAAACAGGAGGTCAGTAGGCAAAAAAGTCAGGCAAAACCATGCCAAGGATGCCAGGTTTAACAGGGCATATTTATTGATGTTTTGCGCTGATGCAAAGTCATAAAAAGTGATGCAAACCAGTGAAAAATACTAATGAATTTACTTTCCAGTGCAAAATGATATTTGTGCTAGACAGTTGTATAAAAGTAACACAAATAGCTTTTTGTGTTACTTTAGGTCAAGGGGGTATTCCATGAGTGTTACAAGGGTGTTCACATGCTGCCACTAATACTTTTTGATGCAAACCATATCTATTAACCCCTTCCGTGCTCATGACGAGCTCAGCTCGTCATGCTGCGCGGTAGCGCTGTGCGCATGACGAGCTGAGCTCGTCACGACCCCACCCGCGATCGGAATGTCCAGCATACGAGCGGAATTCCGATCGCGGTCAAGGGGTTAACATTTGTAGACAGGGCTGTGCAGCAGAATATTGCACCTCTTTTAGACAGACACAAAGTAGGAGAAACGTTCTGTCACCAATCAGTTCAAACTTTACATGTGTGCTTCACTTTACAGAACAGATACAAAATGTGCAACCACGCTCACAGTAACCCCATGATGTCATCACAAATAGACTCCACACAAGTATTGATAAAATGAGTATAATCTTTATATAAGAAATTATACGATACGACCACACAATACAAAATCAACATATATAATAAAAATGGGTAGTATTCTTTCCGGTGGGTTCGTAGGTTCTAATTCCAACCACCGCTTCTAACCAACAGTTAAGCTCTTTTCTAACCGCTTCCCAAAAGGTTAGGCAAGTCGAATTGCTAGAATAACACACGTTGCAAAAGGAAACAATACTGCAATGCGTAATGATATTCTCTTATATTGTGCAACAGAGAAACAATGCCATACGTAGCGCCACAATCATGTACTTTGCAATTGAAGGAATAATGCAATGCGTATCACCACCAGCATGCCCTGTACCAGGAAGAAACAAAGCAATGCGTCACGCTACAATCCGGTGCAGTGCAATGAAGAAATAATACACTGTGCCACGTTATACTCAGATACTGTGCACTGAAGAAATCATGCAATGCGCCACGTTACAATCAGGTAATATGCAAGGGAGAAATAACGCAGTGCGTAGCGCACCAAGCATAAAGTTCGTCAGGCACAAATGAGGTCAGGCGTCATACGACAGTTCGATAGTTCGTTAGCAGCAATAATGCAAAGTGTAATTCAACAGTTTTACGTGCTCCGTTAACAGTGCCCCCGTTATGGATCAAATGATGACACAAAAAGTGCTGCTTCCCACTCCGGCCCCAGTACTGCCCCGTCTTGGGTCAGCACGGGCCAGGATCCGAGCCGAAGCAACGGCTCGCACAGCTGACAGAAGCGGGAGGCCGAGAGAGTGTCCCTCCGGGCCCGCACCCCACCTCAGGTGTTGATCCACGTTACCTGGGGGGGGCGCGATCCCACTCTCCTCCCCGACGTCAGCGACTTGGGCCTTGATCCAGAACTCCTTCACGGGTTGCGGCGGACTCGGGCCGGCAGCTCAGCTCTTCTGTGGCTGCCGGTCCGGGCCGCTGCTGATTGATTCCGAGGGCCCCAATGACTTGGCCCTCACTCCGGCGGTCTCAGTCCACACCGAGACCCGCCCTCAGCACGGTGGAGACTTCACTTCAATTCGGTGCACACCCTCACCAGGCACTCCTCACCAGCACCTCAGGTTGCACTCCGACACGCACACTGCGCGTCCGAGACTCGCCTCCTCTCCGGTGCTCATGATGATCCGGCGCTCTTCACCAACGCTCCGCTTGCACCTCAACACGCACCCTGCGCGTTCGAGCCTCGCCTCTTCTCCCGGTGCACATGATGTCCAGGCGGTCTTCACCAATGCCCTGGCTGCACCACAACACGCACTCTTGCGTGTCTGAGTCTCACCTCTTCTCCCAGTGCACACGATGTCCAGGCACTCTTCCCTAATGCCCTGGCTGCACCACGACACACGCACTCTTGCACGTCGGAGACTCACTTCTTCTTTTGGTGCCTACAAGGCCCAGGCGCTCTTTACCAAAACCCGGGCTGCACCACGACACGCACCCTTGCGCGTCCGAGACTCACTTCTTCCGTTGGTGCACACGATGTCCAGGCGCTCCTCACCAACGCCCTGGCTGCACCACGACACGCACACTGCGCGTCTGAGTCTCGCTTCTTCCTTTGGTGCACACGAGGCCCAGGCGCTCCTCACCAACACCCGGGCTGCACCACGACACGCACCCTTGCATGTCCGAGCTTCGCCTTGTCTCCCCGTGCACACCACGACCAGACGCTCCTCAACAACGCCTTGGCCTGCACCACGACACACACTCTGCGTGTCTGAGACTTAGCTTACTCCTGCGTGACCACGATCACAAGGCACAACTTCTGAGGGTCTCAAGCGGCCAAAAAGCACGCGCACACGGCGTTGCTTGGGACTTCTCCGGAAACTTTTATGTTCCTGTGTTTCCAAACAGGGAGCCAGCTCACCTCGGGCCCCTGGGGTTACAAGACACAGCACAAAGCACAGTCTTCTTCAAGCAGGGGGACCCAGCGCCTCCAAGCACAGTCCCAACAGCCACTTCCTTAGTTAGAACAGCAAATTGCAGACCAGCCCCAGATTACGAAGCAAGGATTGATCTATCCACAGCAGTCTCTTCAGTTGTTCCTTCTTTAGAAGAGGTTCCTCTTGACCACAGAATGGGTCCAAGCCTTTTCAGTCTCAATCCATATCTGTTTCATTCCAACGTTCAGGGGCTTCAGCTCTCATAGTTATACCCCTTAACTTAATGTCTTTGAAGTTTGTATGTGCTCAGGGGTCCCTGACCCCTCCCTAAATCAACTCTGGGTGTCTCCCTCTCAGTGTCACCTCTCTCCCTTTGATACTGGGGGTCTGGATCCTTAATCACTCAGCAGGAGATGGGTCAATTGGTTTATAGCACCGGCCCAGGCCTTTTCACCTCCCGGGCTTCTCCTCCCCTACTCTCCAGATGCAGGACAGCCTGGTGCCATCTCAACCCCTCCCTGGGTCAAGACCTCTCCCAGCTCCTCTCACCTTTCAGTTCCAGACAGACAATCCACATTTCTTGAGACACACAGAAATGCTCAGAGCACAAAACTCAGCCACTTTCTAAAAGAGTGGCTTATAAACACACAGTGACAAAACCACCTTCACAGAAAGATGCATTATGACACTGTGAGTTCATACATACCAAACTTCACCTCTCCATTATAAACTGACAGGAAACTAGGCTAACAAACACAACACCCAGCCTCCCCCATTCTGTCCTATGGGCAGAATGGCCTTTCTGCAGTGAGAAACGAAATGGAGAGTTTTTCACTGTCAGAACATAACACACACCTCAGTTAATGTTCTGCCTTTTACCTACACTGCACCCTGCCCAGGGGTTACCTGGGAACTACCACAGGGGTGCCCATGTGTTTGTAAAAGGGAAGGTCAGGCCTGGCAAGTGGTTGCACTTGTCAGGACAACATGCTAACTTAGCATTCTGTGCGCAGGCCCTACACTGAAGGCCTGAGTTCCCTTCTATGCGCGCCCTTGCATTACTAGCCCTTGCACACACAGTGCACATCACTAGGGACTTTTACTAGTAAGGCAAACATACCAATCATGGCCAACCAATCACCATTACATTTTACATAGGGAACTCCTGTACTTTGACACTGATCAGCAGTGGCAAAGTACCCAAAGCATCTAAATTGGCATCGCTAGGTCAGGAAAATGGTCTAGGGGAAAGCAAAACGTTTAGGGAACTTTAACCAAAAAGGCCAAGTCCTACAGAAATATTAGTGAATTTGCCCGTTAATGACTGGCAGTCGATATTTGAAAGTCAATATTTTGTTGAAACACTCCTCCTCTGCCGCAACCTTTTTCTCTAACTCACTGGCATCATCTAGCCCCACACGTGATGAAGATGCATCTTCATTATTTTACTGTAAAAGCTTCTGCAACATTAAAATCTGAATTGTTTCTTAGAAAAGGATAGCTCATTCGATTTGATTGCCTTTTGCTTTTACCAGGTACCATATTCAATGCAGAATAGTGAAGTGACAGGGTGTTCTTGCTCCTTCCCCTTCATAGAATCCAGTCTGCTAACAGCGAATAAAGGACAACTGTTCCAAAATTGTTTTTCTCAATCTGAATAGATATATTTGTCAATCCATATTTCATAACTCAGTGTTATTTTTCTGCATTTATGTGCATCTAAAGAGACTGATGCAGGCAAATATTTTACATGTATTCCCTTCAGATGACTCAATGATGGCAACACCAAAAGGTATTCCATCTTTTTCTTAGATATGATACCTACGAAAACAGCATTGTAGACTAATGTGTAATTGTCCTTGAACCCCCTTTGTTCAAGCGTGCACCTAATTTATTCATTATATTTTACAGACAACAGTTATTTTATAGCATATAAAACATCAGATGACAGACTACAGAAGAAGAGATTTGTGTTGTGTAGCTCCACATTTAATTAAATAGTGGCACATCATATATAATATTTTCAATCTGTTAACAAATGAAGGGCTGAGGAAGTGAGCAACAGATGTCCCACAGAAACAAATTCTCTTTCATAAATGATAGAAAGGATAAAACTAATGAAGACCCCTAATCTGGTTTAAAAAATACACGGCAAACACAAGGAGATGATGGACGGAGCGCTGAAACTTTTCAGACACTCACCCCCAGTCACAGATCTGGGTTGAATCCATCATCGTTCTTTAGCTCACTTCGCCACCCCAGTTCAGACACAGCTATATGCAAATCAGTCTTGACCCTGTGCCTCATGGGAACAGTCCAGCCCGAACTGCCAAGCCATGTCTTCCCTGGACCGGAAACAAGCATCCTGGGACCGGTTTTGGGCTAACAGCCCTCATCAGCCAGGCTAGCTTGAATCCAGTGGCAAAGTGAGCAAGGGACCCACGTCTGGGCATACCCTGTCAACTTAGGGCGAACAAAGCAAACACAAGGAGATGATGGATGGAGCGCTGAAACTTTTCAGACACTCACCCCCAGTCACATATCTGGGTTGAATCCATCATCGTTCTTTAGCTCACTTCGCCACCCCAGTTCAGACACAGCTATATGCAAATCAGCCTTGACCATGTGCCTCATGGGAACAGTCCAGCCCGAACTGCCAAGCCATGACTTCCCTGGACCAGAAACAAGCATCCTGGGACCAGTTTCGGTCTAACAGCCCTCATCAGCCAGGCTAGCTTGAATCCAGTGGCAAAGTGAGCAAGGGACCCACGTCTGAGCATACCCTGCCAACTTAATGCGAACAAAGCAAACACAAGGAGATGATGGACAGAGCGCTGAAACTTTTCAGACACTCACCCCCAGTCACAGATCTGGGTTGAATCCATCATCGTTCTTTAGCTCACTTCGCCACCCCAGTTCAGACACAGTTATATGCAAATCAGTCTTGACCCTGTGCCTCATGGGAACAGTCCAGCCCGAACTCCTTGTGTTTGCTTTGTTCGCCCTAAGTTGGCAGGGTATGCCCAGACGTAGGTCCCTTGATCACTTTGACACTGGATTCAAGCTAGCCTGGCTGATGAGGGCTGTTAGCCCGAAACCGGTCCCAGGATGCTTGGTTCCGGTTCAGGGAAGACCTGGCTTGGCAGTTCGGGCTGGACTGTTCCCATGAGGCACAGGGTCAAGACTGATTTGCATATAGCTGGGTCTGAACTGAGGTGGCGAAGTGAGCTAAAGAATGATGATGGATTCAACCCAGATCTGTGACTGGGGGTGAGTGTTTGAAAAGTTTCAGCGCTCCGTCCATCATCTCCTTGTGTTTGCTTTGTTCGCCCTACGTTGGCAGGGTATGCCCAGACGTGGGTCCCTTGCTCACTTTGCCACTGGATTCAAGCTAGCCTGGCCTATGAGGGCTCTTAGCCTGAAACCGGTCCCAGGATGCTTGGTGCCGGTTCAGGGAAGACCTGGCTTGGCAGTTCGGGCTGGACTGTTCCCATGAGGCACAGGGTCAAGACTGATTTGCATATAGCTGGGTCTGAACTGAGGTGGCGAAGTGAGCCAAAGAACGATGATGGATTCAACCCAGATCTGTGACTGGGGGTGAGTGTCTGAAAAGTTTCAGCGCTCTGTCCATCATCTCCTTGTGTTTGCTTTGTTCGCATTAAGTTGGCAGGGTATGCTCAGACGTGGGTCCCTTGCTCACTTTGCCACTGGATTCAAGCTAGCCTGGCTGATGAGGGCTGTTAGCCTGAAACCGGTCCCAGGATGCTTGGTTCCGGTTCAGGGAAGACCTGGCTTGGCAGTTCGGGCTGGACTGTTCCCATGAGGCACAGGGTCAAGACTGATTTGCATATAGCTGGGTCTGAACTGAGGTAGCGAAGTGAGCTAAAGAATGATGATGGATTCAACCCAGATCTGTGACTGGGGGTGAGTGTTTGAAAAATTTCAGCGCTCCGTCCATCATCTCCTTGTGTTTGCTTTGTTCGCCCTAAGTTGGCAGGGTATTCCCAGACGTGGGTCCCTTGCTCACTTTGCCACTGGATTCAAGCTAGCCTGGCTGATGAGGGCTGTTAGCCTGAAACCGGTCCCAGGATGCTTGGTTCCGGTTCTGGGAATACCTGGCTTTGCAGTTCGGGCTGGACTGTTCCCATGAGGCACAGGGTCAAGACTGATTTGCATATAGCTGGGTCTGAACTGAGGTGGCGAAGTGAGCTAAAGAATGATGATGGATTCAACCCAGATCTGTGACTGGGGGTGAGTGTTTGAAAAGTTTCAGCGCTCCGTCCATCATCTCCTTGTGTTTTGTTCGCCCTAAGTTGGCAGGGTATGCCCAGACGTGGGTCCCTTGCTCACTTTGCCACTGGATTCAAGCTAGCCTGGCTGATGAGGGCTGTCAGCCCGAAACCGGTCCCAGGATGCTTGGTTCCGGTTCAGGGAAGACCTGGCTTGGCAGTTCGGGCTGGACTGTTCCCATGAGGCACAGGGTCAAGACTGATTTGCATATAGCTGGGTCTGAACTGAGGTGGCGAAGTGAGCTAAAGAATGATGATGGATTCAACCCAGATCTGTGACTGGGGGTGAGTGTTTGAAAAGTTTCAGCGCTCCTTCCATCATCTCCTTGTGTTTTGTTCGCCCTAAGTTGGCAGGGTATGCCCAGACGTGGGTCCCTTGCTCACTTTGCCACTGGATTCAAGCTAGCCTGGCTGATGAGGGCTGTCAGCCCGAAACCGGTCCCAGGATGCTTGGTTCCGGTTCAGGGAAGACCTGGCTTGGCAGTTCGGGCTGGACTGTTCCCATGAGGCACAGGGTCAAGACTGATTTGCATATAGCTGGGTCTGAACTGAGGTGGCGAAGTGAGCTAAAGAATGATGATGGATTCAACCCAGATCTGTGACTGGGGTGAGTGTTTGAAAAGTTTCAGCGCTCCATCCATCATCTCCTTGTGTTTGCTTTGTTCGCCCTAAGTTGGCAGGGTATACCCAGACGTGGGTCCCTTGCTCACTTTGCCACTGGATTCAAGCTAGCCTGGCTGATGAGGGCTGTTAGCCCGAAACCAGTCCCAGGATGCTTGGTTCCGGTTCAGGGAAGACCTGGCTTGGCAGTTCGGGCTGGACTGTTCCCATGAGGCACAGGGTCAAGACTGATTTGCATATAGCTGGGTCTGAACTGAGGTGGCGAAGTGAGCTAAAGAATGATGATGGATTCAACCCAGATCTGTGACTAGGGGTGAGTGTTTGAAAAGTTTGCGCGCCGTACATCATCTCCTTGTGTTTGCTTTAAAAAATACACTCTCAGAGTGTTCTTATCAACAAACAGAAAAAATAGGTCCAGATTATCTGTGTAATTTTTAGACATGTTTTAAACTGCTGTGGGGAAAGCCATAGTTTTGGTTTTGTTCCTTCGTTATTTTTGCTCTGGTATTTTTGACCTCTGCAGTGAAAAAGCCCTCATCCACCCATGCTCTTTTTAAATGGTCACCCTTTTTTATTTCAAATTATTATAACTGGCAATCTGATAAATTGAAAGCCTGTGCTCAGAGTTCCTGCACAGATTAAGAAATAATTTCCCAGCATCGCCTATAACATAACATGTACATGAGAAGTCAGTGTTTGCTGTAGCTATAAAGCAATGCATATTTCCTATATTAAATATGTATATAAACTTTTATTTGGTGTCCTTTGATAGGACAGTGCTAGCAAACTAAATGTGCAGCTTCTAGGTCATCAGACCTTAGAAGAGCAGTAGCATAATTAGATTTGATTGAAATCTACCATTTTCAATAGCCTGTAATGTCACATATGATGGCCAAATACACAAACTGCACTTTCTTGTAGGTAAAGCAGTACTACAGTAGTATTACTTACTACAAAATGCAGTTCACAAACTTATGAGTGGACATCTCCAACTCCGCAGCTCCTCTGTTTTATATGGGGAGATCCTCACACATGAAAGTTTGCTATTTAGTAGTAAATGTGGGCGGGATCAAGGGGAGCGGCTAGAAAATGGAAAATACTTGCTATTAAATGGAAGGGGTATAGAGTAGTGCAAAAAAAGGGGGGGGTGAAGGCTAACACCCAACCACTGAGGAGTATGTCCATTGCTATGCAGATACCACATTTCTAAACTTACTACAGTTAAAAATGACCCAAAAAAGTAGTAAAGGTACTTCATTTCAGATGTGGAGTAAGTAAGTCCAGCACCACACATGGCCACACACTTGTACTGCAACATCCTCCTATACAATATAATGGAGACAGCGATTTCAAATAGAACCCAATATGAAATAATGTTAAAATAAATTAATTTCTGTTGACATGTTAAAAATATATAAGTTTCATTTAATAGTTACAAATTAAAGATAAATATAAAACATAATATTTCATGATACTATATTTTAATTATTGTTTTGCATTTTAAAATAAGGGCAATGTTATCTTTTTAAATAATTAAGTTAATTGAATTTAATTCTGTACATACCTTTTTGTAATTGTTAATGCATGATAAATAAATAAAACATATTTTAGTTCTGGTGGGATTTTTAAAATAACATTTTAAAGAATTACTGTTATTATATTTAACATATTTAAGTTAATTACATATTTAATTAAATATTAATTTATAAGTGCTTTACTATTTTTTGTTTGTATATTTAAAAATAAATGTATGTAATTAATTTACATTAAACTTGACTTAAAAATATATATATATTTTTTAAAGCATAATAAACATTTTAAAATTCCCTAAACTTTGCCATAGGGGAACCTCTGTTCGGTGGCGGAGAATTCCACCCAGATGTTAAAAGTACCTAGTAGTCACTTCACACTTGTAAATTTGGCTCCATTCCCCATTTCAGGGGGTGGAGACATCTAAGTGTACATTTTGTAGTAAATTCATACCTAACGATGGTGAACACCCAAAAGTAATAAATGTACTACAACGTGTAAAATTAAATTTACAGGTGTGTGCATTTACTCTTGTAAATTTACCTTTGCGAATATACGCCAAAGAGTCTAAGCTCAGCTTTGTGCTTAACCAAAGGCATGACCATTCTTTGCTCTGCTTCCTCACTCTAAACCTAATTTCCACCTTTTCTTATCCTCAGCCAGCACCTGCCTGAGCAGTCTGAAGATACGACATGGCCAGAATATAGATGGAAGATACGCCTGAGGCTTTCCATAGTCACATCTATTGCTGCATAGCTTTAGCTATTTTAGCCTTTTAGACAGTAGGGAAGTGGCAGTGGACCAAAGTCAAATTCAGATGGAGACCCAGGTGTGAATTGGTAGGTACAGGTAGATTTCCTTTGTAGATCAGTGGGCTGAACTGGAAAAGGCAAGGGTGGTTAAAATCATGAAGAGAGCTCTACACAGTCACTTTCGTGATGTCTGTGCGGCATGGCATTGTAGCACAGCTCTTTTCTCAAAAAGCCAATTTAAAGGAGACAAAATTAACCACACTACATATGTGCACACAAAGCATCTTAAAGCCATTGACTCGGTAACCATAGAGAAAAAATGTCTGATTTTCACACTGTAAAATACACTACTGCAAGGAGAAAAGTGTCTAGACCAGATGAAGTTTAAAAGACTCTCCTGTCATACCTTCCCAAGCAATGGAGAGATGTTCCTCTAACTTTTAACTTGAACCTCTTGGTTCAATACTTGGTCCAGGACCAGGGGTCTTATCCTACTGCTGATCAATGGATATACAGGTGTATGAGCCATGCCAGTGAGACCCTATTGCCCCAGTGTAACTTTTTTTCTGTCGCTGAAGAGTACAGAATAATCTGTAGCAAAGGGAGCTGGCTGTCTCCCTGGAAGAAAACCAGTGGACCAGTTACAATTAACGCATCTTCTGAATGACCTTGAGGGGCTTCCCTTCTGTAGCAGGTGCTTAATTTTAGCTGATAATTCCTGGTGCTCTGCACCAGCACTTAATTGTCAGCATAGGCACTTATGACAGTCTGCCAGATGGTGGCGCTGTTTGTCTAAATTACAGATAAGCACAACAACAGTTGCTTATTAATTCAACATGCATTACAAATTACTGTTACCTGTGGCCCAAGCCATTCTTACAGCTATGGTGGGTCTGGAATAGTCTGAATTGTCACACTTGTAGGATGGATAGTAATTGAGTTGGTACTGTCATTGGCAACGCCGGCAAGGGCTATGGGTGGTGCAAGCTGCAATGGCCTCCTGAGGAGGGCTTTGGCACTTATTTGGTTACAAATTAAGCATTGCCTATGGCTGAAGGATACATATGGTCCAGCAGACAGAGCATGCCGTTGTTGCTACAGAAAAATCAAGAGGATCTGTTTTATTTATTTATTTAGGTATTTGTAGGGCACAACGAATCATCCCGCTCTGCCCTCCACAGGGCTTGGTCGCCCCACTCACTGCTGCCGCTCCTGCCTGCCTTGTCGCCTCCTGCCTGCAGATTCCTTCGCTCGCTGCCCGCTGCTCCTGGGACTTTCCCGCTGCCCGCTGCTCCTGGGACTTTCCCGCTGCTCCTGGGACTTTCCCGCCACTGCGGCCCCGCCCCCCCGTGATTCCATTCGCCGCCCCGCTCCCGCCACCCAGCTGCTCCTCCCTCCCGGCTCCTTACTTATGACGCCCCCTGAGCGACCGCGCAGCGGCCGCGCGCAGCGGGAGCACCGACGGAGCGCCGAAGGTGCGCCAAAGGTAAGCCCGTCTGCGCCCGTCCGCGCCTGGCACGCGCCCAGCGCCAGGACCCCTGGATCCCACCGATGCAACACTACTCGACGGACCTACGACGCCGCCACCCTCACCGCACTCAATGCCGGCCGGAACCCTGCCTGCTACCGAGCCTCCCCGAGACGCACCCACGGACCCTTCACCTGCCAAGCCTGCCGATTCACCTGCCCCCGGACCTGCACCACCCCCGCCAAGTCGAGCACCAGCAGCAACCACCTGAAATGCATCCTGTTGAACACCCGCTCCGTCCACAGGCACGCAGTGGAACTCTGGGACCTGCTCGACGCAACAGCACCGGACGTCGCCTTCCTCACCGAAACCTGGATGAACGCCTCCTCAGCGCCCGACATCGCCATAGCCATCCCGGACGGATACAAGATCACCCGGAAGGACCGCGTCAACCAGACGGGAGGAGGCATCGCCATCGTACACAAGAACACCATCCGCATCTCGACTAACTCCGACGAGACCTTCACCGCCGCCGAACACCTACACTTCCAGATACACACTGACCCCAAGACCACCCTCCGAGGCACCCTCATCTACAGACCCCCGGGACCACGCACACTATTCAGCGAAGACATCGCAGACTTCATCAGCCCGCACGCCATGCCCTCCGCCGACTACATCCTCCTAGGGGACCTCAACTTCCACCTGGAGAACAACAACGACAGAAACACCACCGCCCTGCTGGACAACCTCGCCAACCTCGGACTCAAGCAACTGGTGAACACGCCCACCCACTATGCCGGCCACACGCTTGACCCCGTCTTCTCTTCCAGCAAGCACATCTCCTTCAGCCACGCCACCGGACTCCACTGGACCGACCACAGCTGCGTCCACTTCAGCTTCAGAAAGACTGTGACCCACCACCACCCGCAACAGGTTCCCCGCCGGAGCTGGAGCAAGATCACCGCCGAGCAGCTCACCGCCTCCCTCAGCCAGAACACACCCACCAACACAACGGACCCAAACGAAGCAGCCAGCAACCTCGCCAAGTGGCTGACCGCCTGCGCCGACGACCTCGCACCACTAAAAACCCTCCCAGCAGACCCGGAAGCAAGAAAACCCCTTGGTTCACCAACGAACTCAAGGAATCCAAGAAGAACTGCCGCACTCTCGAGAAAGCCTGGCGACTCGACCAGACCACAGACAACAGGACCGCCCTCAAGCACGCCACCCGCAAACACCACCAGCTGATCCGTGCCACCAAGAAGTCGGCACTCAAAGAACGACTGGACAACAACGCCCACGACAGCAAGGAACTTTTCAGCATCGTCAAAGAGTTCTCCAACCCCAGCGCCGGAAACAACGACATCACCCCCTCGCAAGACCTCTGCAACTCACTCGCCGCGTTCTTCCACCGCAAGATCACCGACATACATAACAGCTTCGACGCACAGACCACGCACCCTACCGCCGAACCAACGCCCGCCACCACCACCCTCTGCAACTGGACCCCGATCAGCACCGAAGACACCACCCGCACGATGAACTCCATCCACTCCGGATCACCAACTGACCCCTGCCCACACCACGTCTTCAACAAAGCCGACGCCACCATCGCACCCCATCTCCGGGACATCATCAACTCCTCCTTCCACACCGCCACCTTCCCGGAGAGCTGGAAGCACGCCGAGCTTACCGCCCTCCTGAAGAAACCAACGGCGGACCCCACCGACCTCAAGAACTACCGTCCCATCTCGCTCCTTCCGTTTCCGGCCAAAGTCATCGAGAAGACCGTCAACAGACAGCTTGCCGCCTTCCTCGAGACGAATGGATCCCTCGACCCCTCGCAGTCCGGGTTTCGGGCCAACCACAGCACCGAGACCGCCCTTATCGCAGCCACCGACGACATCAGAACCCTAACCGACAACGGGGAAACAGCAGCCCTCATCCTCTTGGACCTCTCCACGGCGTTCGACACCGTCTGCCACCGCACCCTAGTGAAGCGCCTCAGCAACATCGGAATCCGAGAGAAAGCACTGGAATGGATCATCTCGTTCCTCGCCGGAAGAACCCAGAGAGTCCGCCTCCCCCGTTCAGATCCGAGGCCACCGAAGTCATCTGCGGCGTTCCACAAGGATCCTCACTCAGTCCAACCCTCTTCAACGTCTACATGAGCCCCCTCGCAGCCATCGCACGCCAACACAACCTCAACATCATCTCCTACGCCGACGACACCCAGCTGATCCTCTCCCTCACCAACGACCCCACCACCGCCAGAGCCAACCTACACGACGGGATGAGAGACGTCGCCGACTGGATGAGGAACAGCCGCCTTAAACTGAACTCAGACAAGACGGAAGTCCTCATCCTGGGTTCATCACCCTCCGCCTGGGACGACTCTTGGTGGCCCCCGGCCCTGGGCACCGCGCCCAAGCCAACGGACCACGCACGCAACCTGGGCTTCATCCTGGACTCCTCCCTGTCGATGACCAGACAAGTCAACGCCGTCTCATCTTCGTGCTTCAACACCCTGCGCATGCTCCGCAAGATCTTCAGATGGATCCCCACTGAAACCAGGAAGACCGTCACCCAGGCACTCGTCACCAGCCGACTGGACTATGGGAACACCCTCTACGCCGGAACCACAGCCAAACTTCAAAAAAGACTCCAGCGCATCCAGAACGCCTCCGCACGACTCATCCTGGACATCCCCCGACACAGCCACATCACCGGACACCTGAAAGACCTGCACTGGCTCCCCGTCAGCAAGAGAATCACGTTCAGACTCCTCACCCACGCACACAAGGCCCTCCACGACCTGGGCCCCAAGTACCTCAACGACCGCATGACCTTCTACACGCCCACCCGCCAGCTACGATCAACCAGCCACGCCCTCGCCACCGTACCACGCATCCGCAGAGCCACCGCCGGAGGAAGATCCTTCTCCTACCTGGCAGCCAAGACCTGGAACTCCCTCCCCTCTCACCTTCGGCGAACCCAGGACCATCTCTCCTTCAGGAAGCAGCTCAAGACCTGGCTGTTCGAGCAGTAAGTTACCCCCTCCCCCAGCGCCTTGAGACCCTCCCGGGTGAGTAGCGCGCTCTATAAATGCCGTGATTGATTGATTGATTGATCCCCAAGGGGATCTCTTGGCTCCTGAGTAGCAGCCAACAAATGAAACGTGATTCTTAGAACATCCAGGTTTTAAGCAGTTTCTTAAACTGTGCCAGATTGGGACAGCCTCGAAGCTCATCTGGTAGGCTGTTTCAGTGGACGGGGGCTAGATGAGGAAAAGCCCGCCCGCCTATTTTAGACTTCTGGATTCTCCGTGTGCAGAGCAAATTCCGGTTACTCGATCTCAGCTGACGAACGGGCATGTACAGCTCTAGTTTCTTCTTAAGGTAGGCAGGGCCCGTCCTCTGAAGAGATTTAAACACTGTGCACAGGAGCTTAAAGACTGCTCTTTTCCTAATAGGAAGCCAATGCAGTTTACGCAGGAGGGGTAATGACGGGGTGCATGCGGGTTTGTTGAGGGCAAGACGGGCTGCTGTATTTTGGACTACCTGCAACCTTGATAATAGATCTTCACTAATTCCAACTAGTAGTGAGTTTCCATAATCTAGTCTGCTGACCAGAGGCGCCTGTATGAGGGTCTTTCTGGCCATGAGGGGAATCCAAGGGAAGATTTTTCTCAACATTCGCATTATTCCAAAGCAGGTGCCCGAGATGGTCTTCACATGCTCCTCCATGGAAAGTTTGTCATCAATTATGATGCCCAAGTTCTTTGCCCACCTTGTTGGTATCGGAGCTTCCCCGAGTTCTACCGGCCACCATTCAGAGGTCCATAACTCCTCCGCTTTACCAAACAACAAGATCTCAGTTTTATTGGAATTGAGCTGAAGGAAGTTCTTACTCATCCATGTGGCTATTTTTAGCATACAGTTTTTGAACTTTGCTCAGGTCACTGCGGGGTCCGACTCTATGGGGACTATCACTTGAGTGTCGTCCGCATACGAGATCGTCTCGAACCCGCAGGATCTAATGATGGAGGCCAGCAGAGCCACATAGATATTGAACAAGGTAGGACTTAAAATGGATCCCTGCGGGACCCCCTTGTCCACTAGCGTGGTCTGAGACACGAAAGTGTCCAATTGGACATATTGTGTTCTGTCGGTCAGGAAACTTTGCAGCCATTTTAACGCCAATCCTCTGACACCAATCTCTCGTAGTTTTTCCAAAAGGATTCCATGAGAGATGGTGTCGAAGGCTGCCGACAGCTTGAGAAGGACTAACATCGAGGAAGTCCCCTTATCCAGTGACATCCTTATCGTGTCGGTTACTTCCGTCAATGCAGACTCGGTGCTATAACATGCACGGAATCCCGACTGGGAAGGGTCAAGTAAATTATTTTGTTCCAAGTAGGCAGAGAGTTGTTTATTAATTAATGCCACCATAATTTTTGAGCAGCATGGAAGGAGAGAGATAGGTCTGTAATTTTGTAGATCTGCGGGGTCAGCTAGTGCTTTTTTCAGCAGTGGCTTCATTCGCGCATTCTTCCACTTGCGAGGAAATGTGGCTGTGACCAATGAAATATTACAGACTTCGGCAAACGCATAGGACAGGACCGGGGCAAGTTCTGAAATGATAAAAGGGGGAGCCAGATATAACAGGGAGCCTGATTTTGTGTGTGATAATAAGGACACCACTTGCTCGACGGTGATGGCTGAGAAAGACTCTAAGCTAGGTGATAGAGGGTCTTCCAGGGGGGGTGATCCCACCTTACCGGCCTTTTCCGAACCAAAGGAGCTATAGATTTTATGAATATGTTGGTGCTGTACATTTTGCTTTGAACCTAAAGTAACAGTTTTCGTAAGCTTCCTGTAACTATAAATTATGAACTTGGTTTTGAAGAAAATGTCCTGACGGTTTGGAGACTCTCCCATCACAGTAGATACATAATACAACACTTCAAAATTTTTGGGCTCAGAAATGTCATCTTCTGTGCACGAGGACAAGTACTCATAACCACATCTGAAATAGACACAACTTAGCAACTTCATTTTTTTTCTTCTCTTATCTTATGGTCAGAAAGCCAAGATTACAGTAGGGTAAGATGAGCTGACCTTGAGCTCCAGTAAAGTTTCTCAATCAGAATGTAAAACTATTGACCAGGATGTACCACACATTTTAACCCTGTTCTGGTCACTTACAAGCCAGTCGCCAAAAGTGCCAAAGTCCTGATCTAGAGTGCCTCATAGAATATTCTTAGAGTGTAGAAATATCTTTCTTTTTTTATAAAATAGTGCTTGTTTTTGCTATAATTTTTCAGACCTAAATCCGAAATGTCTTTGTTGACCTGGCTGTCTCCGCAGGGTCTGCTGAAGCCATTTGTAACAGGGTTTAGGACTCTGTGCACTTTAGTCTGCAAACCAGTGCTAAACTGCTTTTACTCGCTCCCTAAAACATGGTACGATTGGCCCACACCTAATTTCCACCTTTAATTTACTTTAAATACTACTAGTGGGTCTGCTGCACTCAGTATGCCACCCACTAAAGGAGGCTTTTAGAACATGCCTCAGGGCTGTCACTTCAGTCTGTAGGGCAGTTTTAAACTACTATCTCAACCTGGCAAAATACACCCTTTGCCAGGCCTAAACCTTCCTATTTCAGACTTATAAGTCATCCCTAAGTTAGGATCTAAAATCTCCTAGGTCAAGGTGCATGGTATTTAAAAATGAGGACATGTGGATTTAAGTTTAACATGACATGGCAGTGAAAACACTTTGTAAAGTCGTTTTTCACTGTTGTAAGGCTCTCTCTCCCATAGGCTAATATTGGGTGAACTTATTACTTTTTAATAGGTGCTAACTTCAGATTGGAAGTAGATAGGGAAAAGGCTGCTTCAGTGGGTGGTACAATAGGCACTGCAGACCCACTAGTAGCATTTAATTTAAAGGCCTTGGGTACATGTAGTACATGTAGTACATGTAGTACCATTTACTAGGGACCTACAAGTGAATTAAATGTGCTAATGAGGTGTAAGCCAATGTTACCATGTTTGAAGGAGCGAGCACAGCACCTTAGTAGTGGTTAGAAGTGGTAAAGTGCCCAGAGTCCTAATGCCAACAAAAACAAATTCAGCCAACACAAGGAGTGAAGGCAAAATGTTTGGGGAATACCACACCAAGGATGTCGGGTCTAACAGAAGCAAAAGGGTTATAGGGTTGGACAGGATGGGCCATCTTGAAAGGATGGCTGCGGTGCATCTGTACCCAGCCCCACTTACATTTCAACAGGCTTTGCCTACAGCCCACACAAAGGAAAATGACACCAGGCCTGCGATTGATTTTGTCACACCAGAGAGTTGGGAGCCAAACCCAGGAAAGACAGGGCAACTGGGCAGAACTAGTTTGAGTTGCTGCCCAAAGAAAGGCTGGCACTGGGGATAAAATGTGGCACTCTCAAACCTCACTTCAGATCACTTATGGACCTGTGGATTCAGAAGAAGTACTGCCATGCTGCCCTGCTGTTCAAAGGACTGCATTATTGCCCTGCTGTCTGAGGAAGAAAGTATGGACTAGCTCTGAGGACCACCAGAGTCACTCCAAGGGCTACTCAGCTAGCCTCCTTTGTGAGTTACAGAGACACAACAAGCTAACAGAGCCTCTACTGCAACTGCCTAGCTGACCAGCAGCAACTGGACCTGCCTGGACCTGCCTAGCCTGCTCTTGGCCTCTGCCTGAGTGAGTCCTGTTCTCCAAGAGGTGCCCCTAGGTTCTGGACCCTTGGTTGGCATCAGTGAGATCTCGTCCACCAAACATTTTGAAAAGTCTAAAGTTTTGGTTTTTCGCAACTGCAAACAGGCCCATTTGCGCCAAGACTCTGCCTCCTACAGCGACAGCCATCTTGAAGTTCTGGCGAGACATGTTTTTTGTGCCAACAGCGACTGTCTTTGATGACTAGCAATGCAGGACATGCATTTCACGCTGACATTGACAGTCCATGATGATCCACCAACATAAACTCCACCAATGACCGGTTCTTCACGCTACAGCAAGGACCGGCCAAAATTCTCGACCTTCCATTTGTGCCGAAAGTCTCCTGTTCATTGCCTCCTCTACTGTGATCAAAACTATTCATAACAGATGTTACTTGGGTGGGGCTCTTACCCTCCTCAACTAATGATCCAATTTCTTACCGTTTTCTTTATGTGAGACTTTGCTTTCATTCCATTGTCTCTTTATAACTAATTTAGTTCAGACCTTATAAGTTTGTAATATCCTAGCTGTATTGTTGTTTTGATTAGTTGTTGCACATGTACCACATATATTTTCTCCAAGGGTAGCCATGTTGCTTGTCCAAAGTTAACATGGAAAATTTAGGGATTCCATGCAGAAACCAGTTTGTCTTTTGTGATTGTTTATTTTAGACCTTTTGAAAGCTCGGTTACATCTTAAATCAAGTATGTGCCCACTCTTCATTACAGCTTAAGGGCCTGATTTAGAGTTTGGCGGGCTGGTTACTCTGACAAATACATGACAGATATCTCATCAGCTTTATTACAATTTTATTGTATCCTAGGGCAGTTGCAACAAGGCAGATGGGGAGATCCATCATGTTGTGACGGAGTAACCCATCAACCAAACTCTGAATCAGACCCTAAATCTTTTACACTGGACTGGCAGAATACACCTACAAACAAATGTGTAATTTAGCATTCAAATTGAATTAAGTCAATACTATTTAATGGCTTCAAATAGAAACACATGCATTCCAAACACAATAGCAACCTCTTCTCCCAGCTATTCAACTTATGTGATGAGTGGTTCTTTGCCATTCTGCTCTATGATTGGATCATCTCCAGGAGGGACTAAAGCACACCTGATGATTCATCTGCTAACATGGGGATTAGGGGAGACAGTAAAGGGGGTACCCAGATGTGGGGATCGGCGAAAGCTACAGCAAGTACCAGTTAGTGGTAAGCTGACACATGGGAAAAGTGCAGCACCATGGATAGGTTAAAACTCTCAGGACAGACAACTTCCTCCTGTTCAAGCAGGTTCTTCCAATATGTAGATGAGGTAGGCAATTTGGGAGGACTTTTCAAGTTCAAGGGCAGCAACTTATAATTTCCTAATCACTGCTAAAAGTAGTGATGTCTGCTTTTATTAGGCCACTATATGTGGCAGGAGATCTAACGCTCAGCACACTTTTGACCCCTAGGTCGGGGAAATACCCAATGAAGCATTTAGGCTAAAGACTGTCAGCTTATATTGACAATGAATGCAAGATTAACAATTTGGAAATATGTCAGGAAGACTATTCATGTAAATGATAGGGAAGCTGTGTAAAAGTCATGAAAGAGTATGCAATGATCACAAATGTGATGATGATTAATTTTAAGGGTAAGAAAACTGGACTTCAGTAATTAGTTCTTGCTGTGTTGTTCCATAACTTTAGATTTTGAGGATGCACACCCAAGGACAGATTGCTACAGTTACTAACACACCTAGGCACACACCAGTACAGCAACTCACACACCTATCTACACACAGATAGAGACACACACACAGGCTCACACTGATGCAGCAACTGACACACCTATATACACATTGATACAGTCACTGACACACCCAACTACACACCGATACAGCCACTGACACATCCAGCCAAACACTAATGCATCTAATAACACACACAGGCACACAGTGAAACACCCAGGGACTTACCAATGCCGACACTCACACACTCAGGCATACAGCATTGCAGACACTGACACAGCCAGTCAAATAGTAATGAATCAAATAACACACTCAGACACACATTGATGTAAACAGTGAGACACCCAGAGGCTTACCAGTGCAAACACTGACAAACCCAGGGACACAGCAATGAAGACACTGACACAGCCAGCTAACATTAATGCATTTAATAACACACCCAGGCACACACTGACATACACACTAAGACCATCAGAGACTTAGCAATGCAGACACTGACACACCAAGGCATACAGCAATGCAGGCACTGACACACTTAGCCAAACACTAATGCATACAATAACACACCCAGGCACACGCCGATAGACACAAAGAGACACCCAGAGACTTACCACTGCAGACACTGACACACCCAGACATATAACAATGCAGACATTGACACAGCCAACCAAACATTAATACATTCAATAACACACCCACACACACATTGACACACCCACTGAGATAGTCGGAGACTTAGCAAGGCAGACACTGACACACCAAGGCATACAGTAATGCAGGCACTGACATACCCAGCCAAACTCTAATGCATACAATAACACACCCAGGCACACACTGATGCACAAAAAGAGACACACAAAGACTTACCAATGCAGACACCGACTCACCCAGGCATAGAGCAATGCAGACACCGATACACCCATTCAGACACGAAAGCATCCAATTAGACACCCAGGCATACACTGACATATACACTGACACACTCAAGGACATACCAGTACTGACACTCACACACCCAGGCATACAGCATTGCAGAAACACCCAGCCAAACAGTAATGCATACAATAACACACTCAGGCACACACTGATGCACACACTGACATACCCAGGCTCACACTGATGCATGTGCTAACACACCCTGGCACATACTAATGAATACACCAACACACCCAGGCACACACTCACATATATACTAGCACACTCAGGCACACATTCTTGCATACAGTAAAACACCTAGGTACACACTAATGCATATACTTACACATCCAGGCACACACTACTGCATACAATGACATACCCAATCACACACTGATGCATAGAGTAACACACCCAGAGACATAGCAATACAGACACTGACACGCCCAGGCATACAGCAATGCAGACACAGACACACCCAGCCAAACAGTAATCCATACAATAACACACCGAGGCACACACTGATGCATACACTGACATACCCAGGCTTGGACTGATGCATATGCTAACACACTCTGGCACATACTGATGTATACACTAACACACCCAGGCCAACACTGATGCAAAAACTGACAAACCCAGGCACACACTGATGCATGCACTGACACACCCAGAAACTTACAATGCAAACACTGACACACCCAGGTATACAGCAATGCAGACACTGACAAACCCAGCAAACCACTAATGCATTCAATAACACACCCAGGAACACACTGATGCACACACTGAGGCACCCAAAGCCTTACCAATTCAGACATTGGCACACACAGGCATACAGCAATGCAGACATTGAGGCACCCAGCCAAACACTTATTCATCCAGTAACACACCTAGACACACACTGATGCACACATTGACACGCCAAGGGACTTATCAATGCAGACAATGACACCCCCAGGCATACAGCAATGCATCCACAGTGACACAGCCTGCCAAACCCTAATGCATCCAATACCACATCCAGGCACATACTGATACATACACTGACACACCCAGGGACTTACCAATGCAGACACCAACACAGCCATCCAAACACTAATGCATCCAATTACACATCCAGGCACATGCTGATGCACACACTGACACGCCAAGGGACTTATCAATGCAGACAATGACACCCCCAGGCATATAGCAATGCACCCACACTGACACAGTCAGCCAAACACTAATGCATCCTGTACCACATCCAGGCACATACTGATACACACATTGAGACACCCAGGGACTAACCAATGCAGACACGGACACAGCCAGGCATACATCAATGCAGACACCATTACAACCATTCAAACACTAATGCATCCATTAACACTCCTAGGCATGAACTAATGCACACACTGAGACACCCAGTGACTTCCCAATGCAGACACTGACACACCCAGACAGACAGCAATGCAGACACTGAAACAGCCAGCCAAACACAAATACATCCAGTAAGACACCCAGGCACACACTGACGCACACACTGAGATACCCAGAAACCTACCAATGCAGACAATGGCACACCCAGGCATACACCAATGCAGACACCGACACACCCATCCAAACACTAATGCATTCAATAAGACACCCAGGCATACACTGATGCATACACTGACACACCCACGGGCATTGCAATACAGACACCGGCACACCCAGGCATACAGCAATGCAGACACACCCTGCCAAACTCTAATACATTCAATAACACACCCAGGCACACACTGATGTATACACTGACACACCCAGAGACATACCAATGCATTCGCTGACACACCCAGGCATATGGTAATGCAGCCACTGACACACCCAGCCAAACACTAATGCATTCAATAACACACCCAGGCACACACTGACACACACACTGAGATACCCAAAGACTTACCAATGCAGGCGCTGATGCACTCAGGCATACAGCAATGCAGACATTGACACACCCAGCAAAACACTAATGCATCTAATAGCACACCCAGGCACACACTGATGCACACACCAACAAACACAGGGACTTACCAATGCAGACACTGACACACCCAGGCATACAGCAGTTCAGACACCGACACACCTATTCAAACACTAATGCATCAATACAGACACTGACACAACTAACCTAACTCTAATGCATCCAGTAACACACTCAGACAAACACTGACGTATACAGTGAGACACCAAGGGTGATACCAGTGCATATACTGACACACCTGGGCATACATTAGGGCAAAGCAAACACATGGAGATGATGGACGGAGCACTGAAACTTTTCCGACACTCACCCCCAGTCACAGATTTGGGTTGAATCCATCATCATTCTTTAGCTCACTTCGCCACCCCTTCTTAAAAGAAGCAAAGCAGAATTGCTTTTGGACAAGGGGAGCTGCATGTAGCAGCTCCCCTTGCCCAAAAGCAATGCCGGATCCCGCAGGAGGCAGGGAACCGGCAGGGACCGTGGGGGCATTGGGGCTCCCCCCACAGTCCCCAATGCTGATGCCAGGCCCCAGGTGATGGGGTCCCCGGGGCCAATAGTGGCCCTGGGAAGGGGGGCCATGTGGCTCCCTTTCCGTTTAATTTAAAAAAAAAAAAAAAAATTAAAAAGAGGCAATGCCCCGGGGAATGGGGTCCCCGGGGCCATTATTGGCCTGAGGAAGGGGGCCACGTGGTCCCTCATTATTTTTGAAAATAAAATAAATGGTGGCAGGTCCCAGGGGATGGGGTCCCTGGGGCAAATACCGAATAATGAAAGTGGGGCATTTTTTTTTTCTTTTGAATTTGGAGTCGTGACTCCAACACGGCTCTCAGCGCGGCCCCCCGTGTAACGTCCCGTTGGATTCGCGAATTCACCTTAAATAATTAATTAAGTAGTATAAAATTTAGAAGGTAGTGTTGTATTTGTGAAGTTGTTTTGAAGAGTTACTGTGATTGAAGTTAATGACAAGATTATAACTGATAGAGTTGTTAAAAATATATAAAATTAAAAATTAATATTTAAACTTGAAAAGTGTATTGTGTTGAAGTACATTGAATTCATGCTTTTGCAGATTCCAATCAAGTGCGCAAATCCACAAAAAAATATGTATGTGTAAAAAAAAATTATATTCACTATTACGTTATTGGGTGGCTCTAAAAAGAGCCCTTGTTTTCATTATGAGTTTGTTGTAGCTACATGTAAGTGCGGAAGCACAGCTTTAGGTTGTTGAGAAAGACTCTGTTTCCTTGATCTGTGAAGTGTACTCCATCACTTCTGTAGATGTCATCCATATCAAAACGTATATTGCTGTTATAGATGGAGCCCATCCTATGGTCTCTGAGGTAAGCAGAAACAGCTTTATTGACATTCTTCCTAGCTTTCTCAATCTGTGGACAGAATTGATTTGACCACTTCCATTTCTGTCTTTGGCATATATTAGAGTATACAAAGACAGTTTGAGGCAAAAGCAACATCAATTGTGCAAAGATGTCCTTCATTAGCATTTCCCGACCTACCCCATTCAATGTGCCTAGGTCATTGCCACCACAGTGCACAATCATGAGGTCAGGGGTTTGGAGATGCAAAAAGGTTTTAACCAAAGGCATCAATTGGTGCCACTTTAATCCTCTCTGTGCAATCCATTTAATATCCACATTTTGCAAAGCTAGGTCTTTGTCAATACCTCTGCGTTCAGCATACCTTTTGCACCAGAAAACATAGCTGTGTCCAACAATCCATACTGTAAGCATCTTGAAGGGATGTCTGGAAGTAATGAAAAGATGTCTACAACTGAGCTAGTCAGTTGGTAGAATGAGAGGTATCTAAAATGGTGGACAAGATGCTGTTTTTTAAAAAGTAGAGAATTGATTGGCTGCTTAAGAAGTTTGTACACTCAAAAATAGGATGCATGTTACTTTTTTTTAAAAAGCATGTTCGTTATTGGTTAGTAAAAAATGTTTGAAAGGTACAGTAGATAGGATAAGCTCATATTTTGCAAAAGTCAACCACACCTGCTGTTTGCATTTGTACCCTTGTGTGCTGAACTTGAAAATATGGTGAACTTGTGACCTGTTTGTTCAGTTGAATGGTCCATGAACTGTTACTATGGAAACTGGCATTAAGCAGAATGGGGGAAGGGTTGAAACTTAACTGTGGACTTAAAATGTAAAATTGTAATTTATATATCAGTGATATGTTATTAAAGTATAATTTCCCTAGTCAGTACTATCTTTAGAAGTGGTGTGTTGTTGAAAAATAGTGGTATTTTTATTTGTAATATATTTTTGAACTCCCGTATGGATTCGCGGCTCCATCGCGTTGGTGCACGGTGGAGTTGCGACTCCAAAAAATTCCAGAACCAGTTTGGGCACTTTTAAAAGTCAGTTGGTAAGGGTTAATCTGTCTAACCAATAGAAATGTGTTTTACATTTTCAAATTATGTAGGAAGCAATGTGATTTACTTACATTTATTTGTGTGGCGAAAGAGAGGCAAAGTTTGCCATTACTGGTTTTACCTTGTTGAGAGTGGTGCATTAAATTGATTGTGTGCATAAGAAAATCTTTTATGAGTTTCTGATATTTTATATTCTACAAATCAATTTGGAAGGTGAGTTATAAATTTGTGAGGTGTATTATGTATTATTTTGAATCTTTAAAAATTATTGATGAACTGTAATGTTTGAAATATTTTATTAAATGTAGAGATGTGTATTGTAGTTTGTTTTATTGTAGTTAAATGTTGTTTGAAATAGATTTTGTATAGTAATATGTATATATTGGAAAAAGGATTAGTGATTATGGTAGTTTGTTTTAGTGTGTGGATATGTACATTTGCAGTATACCGCATAATTTTAGGTGTTGCTTTAAAATTGGAGGTGGAGTCTGTCAAGTTTAAAGGTGAGCATGGACTTCTGTCTCAAGTATGTCTCTACTTGTATATGTATTTTCATATGTCTTATACATTTGAAGTTGCATGATGTATAACAAAGAGGTGTTGTTGCTTTTTATGTGGTTGGCTCAAGACTGTGAGTAGTAGTGGAATGGTAAAGATGCAGCATAATAGTGTGGTTTAAAAGATGTTGATATAAGGTATTACTGATTACGCTTCTTTGTTTAAGTTTCTAGAGAGGTACAGTTGAAATATGCCACATAATGTTTGGTGGATGCTTGAAATTGGAAGTTTGTTCTGTGAATTTTTAAGGTTTGGATAGTGTTATGCTACAGACATATTCATGTATGCTTTTAGGAATATGGTGAGACTTTTAGTAAAGACATGTGAAGGGTTCCTGGTTTGTATTTGGGTTGGTGTAACATTATAAGTAGTTGTAGAATGGTAAAGTAGCATCCCAAAAGTGAGGTTTGAGATATGTTTGTGAAGATGTTATTTATTAGAGTAATTTGTATGATGTCTGGAAAGGTATATTTGATATATACCGCATAATTTTCAGTGTCTGTTTGAAAATTGAAGTGTAGTCTGTGACGTTTTGAGCTGTGGATGGTGTTGTGACTGAGATATGTGTCTACCTGCACATATATTATGGTATGTGTTATGCGTTTGAAGATGATAGATGTATAAAACACAGGTATACATTTATCTGTATATTATTTTTATATATGATGCTGCTAGCAAAAGGTACAGACATATGCATACATGCTTTTAGAAATGTGGGTTGTGTCAGTGTCATGAAAGATAAGTGAAATGTTGCTTTGCTGTTAGCTATGCTCTATACCTGATTAGTACTGATTAGTACTAGAATAGTGAAGCAGTAGTAGTAGAAAAGTGATGTTTAAGTTATGTTGGGAGAGGAATTATTGATTATGGTACTTTATAAGAGTCTGTGTAAAAGTTCACTTGAAATTTGCCACATAAATCAAGGTGTGTTTGAAATGTTAAGTGTAGTCTGTCAAGTTTTAAGGCCTTTATGGTCTTGTGAGTGTGGTTATGTTTCTACTTGTACATGTATTCTAATATGTGTAATGCTTTTGGCAATAGGTATAGATAGAAGCATGCATGCTTTTAGGAATATGGTTAGAGTTATGGTAGAGACATGTGATAGGTTGCTGCTTTATGTTTGACTAGGCCCCTTTATTCGCAGAATGGTGAAGCTGCAGCACAAAAGTGAGTTTTAAGACATGTTAGCAGAAGGGATTACTGATTAGGCTACTTTCTATGAGTCTGGGGAAAGGTACTCTAGAAATACACTGCAGAAATGTAGGTGTGTCTTTGAAATGTAAAGTTCAGTCTATTTGTTTATTTCCATTCCATTTCAACAAACTTTATTTCGGTCGTTAAGACCATAAAAAGTGATCAAGAAACAATAATACATAAGATACATTGAGAATGGAGAGTACATAAAAATAAAATGAGAACAGAGCTCAGTTAAAATTTCGATAGAATGCATCAAAATGAAGAAAAATCAATGTTAATATAACACTGCTAGACAGCGGCCAGCATTTACCCCAAATCAAGTTGGTATCTTTATATTTCCAAAATTCAATATAATTGATTTTGAAATGTGGCAGGTTAAAAGATGATAAAAGATAAATTAGATGGTTAAAAAAACTATAATAAATAAAAGATAACAGAAATGGGACTAAGGAAAAGTTTAGACTTGCAGGACTGGTTTTAGCAATGGCCTCCGGTTGTGCCACATAGAGTTCAAGAAGCGGGAAACTGAAAAAACTATGTGTGGATGGGAGTCTGTTCGCAATAATCTGTATGCCTCCACATACTGCCTACACCCCAGGTTCCTGCAGAGTGGAATTATTCAGCGTCTTCTGGCCGATTTGTACCCGGGACAAAAAAAGAGAACGTGAATGTCAGTCTCGTCGGGACAGTTACATGCAGGACACCCCAGGGGGGAGGCTTTTGACCATTTATTGGTAAAGGCACAAAGAGGGAGGATCCCTATTATAAACTGAAAGTAGAGTTTCCTTGCCAAAAAAGGTTGAATGACATCCATAAAATTCTCAAAGTGGTACTCATCTTTGATGTTTAAAAAGTCGACTGTTAAATGTCCTAATAAAGTATTCCCCTGTATGTCAGCTAATTTAAGCGATCTATATGCTCTGACTAGTGAGAGACGGGAAATTGCCTGGGATGCTACTTCCGGGTTACTCCATAGATTTGGCAATCCTAACTTGTAGCATGTATCCCTGATGTATGAGAACCATGGCAAGTTACCTGAGCCCGGATAGCCCAGAATCTCCTTTAGTTCTATCCAGTATCCTGCAAGTTCCGGGGTCACCCACAATCTGCGCCAGAATGTTAATGGGCGAAGGCCTAACTCCTCCGCTATGGGTCTAATGCCAAGATCCATGCGTAAAGGAATAAGTGGAGTGCTGGGTGGAAGACCCAGCAGCTGTCTCATAAAATTATGCTCAGTTTTGGTCAGGTCACCGGGGGGACAGTGCCCCCAAAGGTCAGCCCTATGCATTACAGCACTCCTTATTTACACTTTGTAAATCTCGGCCACCGTGGCGGCCGGTTTACAAGAGGAGCTCCTGTAGGTTTTTAATACTCCCCCTACCGTCTGGGCAAGTTTAAGGCTAGCTTTAGCTATTTGAGGGCCCCAGTCAAACTTTTCAGACAGTGTGACACCAAGATAGTCAAAAACTGTCACCCTCTCTAGTAAGGTACCATTTAAAGAGGGATTGGAACAGGAGGATTTGGCTGGATTAAAAACCATGAATTTGGTTTTTAGCGTGTTAATCTCCAGCCCTATAGCGGTACAGAAAGTTGCAAAACTGTCGAGAACCCTTTGGATGCCCATAGGTGACTTTGAAAGAAGCAAGGTGTCGTCCGCAAACATCATTGCTGGCACCTTGCTGTTCACCAACTTGGGGGCATTGTTGTCCACTACCTCATTTAAATGGGTAACTAGGGCATTAATGAAGAGGGAAGGGAGGGTTGGGGCAAGCACGCACCCCTGCCTTACCCCTGTATTAACTTGAAAACGAGGGGTTAATTCCCTGAATTTCCCGTACCTCACTTGGGCATAATTGCCCACGTGTAATCTCATGATCAATGTTATTTCTGTTATATATGATGATGATTTCAAAAGGTAGACATATATGCATGTATAGTTACAGGAATATGGAGAGATTAATAACAGACTCATGTGTAGCTTTTATGCTTTATTTTGAGTACGTCCAACACCCTGAGTAGTTACAGAATTTTGAAGCTGCAGTACAAAAGTGTACACCATGTGATAGACCAATGCGTTAGCTATACCCCGGTTTAATCATGCAGGCACTACCCTTGCACTCCTCCAATCACCCTGTCAGGACCTATGCACTCCTCCAATCAGTTAGCCAGTGCCTATGCACTTATAAAATCACTCAGGCACTACCTTTACACTCTTCCAATCACTGAGGCCCTACCACAGTATTACTTCAATCATCCAGGCAGTACTGATGCACTTATAAAATCACCCAGGCACTTTCTATGTACTCTTGTAGTCCCCCAGATATTACCTCTGAACTCGTGCAATCACCAATGCATTAGCTATACACTGGTTCAAACACCCAGGCAATACCCTTGCACTCCTCCAATAACCTTTTCAGGATCTATGCACTCCTCCAATCACTTAGGCAGTGCCCATGCACTTATAAAATCATGCAGGCACTACCTTTACACTCCTCCAATCACTGAGGCACTATCACAATAGTACTCTAATCACCTAGGCAGTATCGATGCACTTATAAAATCACTGAGGCACTTCCTATGTACTATTATAATCCCCCAGATATTATCCCTTAACTCATGCAATCACCCAGACATTACCTATGTACTGCTCTAATCCCCCAGACATTACCTCTGCACTCATGCAATCACCAATGCATTAGCTATATACTGGTTCAATTACCCAGGCAATACCTTTGCACTCCACCAAACACCCTCTCAGGATCTATGCACTCCTCCAATCACTTAGCCAGTGCCCATGCACTTAAAAATCACCCAGGCACTATCTTTGCACTCCTCCAATCACTCAGGCATTCCCTCAGTACTCCTGCAATCACCCAAGCAGTGCTCATGCAGTTATAAAATCACCCACTCACTTGCTATGTACTCCAGTAATCTCCCAGATATTACCCCTGTAGTCATGGAATCACCCAGACACTAGTTATGTACTATCCTTGCAGTCATAGAATCATGCAGTGTCTACCTATGCACTCATGTAATAACCGACACACTACCCTTGCAGTCATAGAATCACCCAGGCCCTACTGTTGCACTCATCTCTTCACCTAGGCACTACTCAGTGACTCATCTATGACTTCAGGTGCTATTTATACACTTATCCATGCACTCAACCTTTATGTGTGCACTCATGGAATTAGCCAGTCACTATCCATCTTCTCCTGCAATTACCCAGCGACTACCTTTGGAGTCATATAATCACCCAAGCACTACGCATGGAGTTATGCATTCACTCAAGCAGATCTATGACATGTCTCAGTTTCTAGGTTTCACTATATGGACTTATAAAATCACCCACTCACTTCCTATGTACTCCAGTAATCCCCCAGATATTACCTCTGCAGTCATGCAATCACCCAGGCACTAGTTATGTACTACCCGTGCAGTCATGCAATCATGCAGGCTGTACCTATGCACTCATGTAATAACCCAGGTACTACCCTTGCAGTCGTAGAATTACCCAGGTCCTACTGTTGCACTCATGTATTCACCTAGACACTACTCAACGAGTCATCTATACCTTTAGGTGCTATTCATACACTTATCCATGCACTCAATGTTTATGTGTGCACTCATGCAATTAGCCAGTCACTATCTATCTTCTCCTGCAATTACCCAGCGACTACCTTTGGAGTCATATAATCACCCAATCACTACGCATGGAGTTATGCTTTCACTCAAGCAGATCTATGACATGTCTCAGTTTCTAGGTTTCACTATATTCCAGAAATATTGTATATATATTTTATTTTAGATATGATGATGATTTGAAAAGGTAGAGACATATGTATGCATGCCTTTAACAATATGGAGAGACTTATGGTTGAGTCATGTAATAGTCTGCTGCTTTATATTTGGCTAGGCCCAACACTCATGTAGTTATAAAAATACCCAAGTACTACCCATGCAGTCTTTCAATGATCCAGTCACTATATATGCCCTGCTGTAATCACTCAGGCATTACTCCTGCACTCATGCAAACATCCAGGCACTACCTATACACTCATGCAATCACCAAGGTATTACCCATGCACTCTTTGAATCATGGAGCCACTACTCATGCACTTATATAATCACTGAGGCACTAACGTTGCATTCCTACTTTCATGGAGGCACTACCCTTGTACTTATGTAATCATTCAGCCAGTGGTCATGCTGTTATAAAATCACCCAGGCACTACCTTTGCACTCCTTTATTCACTCAGGCACTAACTCAGTAGTGCTGCAATCACCCAAGAAGTACCCATGCACTTATAAAGTCACCCAGTCACTTTCTATGTAGTCATGTAAATCCCCAGATATTACCCCTGTAGTCATGCAATCACCCAGGTGTTACCTATGTACTCCTTTAATTCCACAGACGTTACCCCTGTACTCATGCAATCACCAATGCATTAGCTATACAGTGCTTCAATCACCTAGGCACTATCCTTGCACTCTTTCAATCACGCACGCACTACTCTTGTAGTTATGTAATTACTCAGCCAGTACTCATGCACTTATAAAATCACCCAGGCACTACCTTTGCACTCCTGTAATCACTCAGGTAGTACCTTTGTACTTCTGTAATCACCCAGGCAGTCCTCATGGACTTATAAAATCACCCACTCACTTCCTATGTACTCCAGTAATCCCCCAGATATTACCTCTGCAGTCATTCACTCACCCAGGCACTAGTTATGTACTACTCGTGCAGTCATGCAATCATGCAGGCTGTACCTATGCACTCATGTAATAACCCAGGTACTACCCTTGCAGTCGTAGAATTACCCAGGTCCTACTGTTGCACTCATGTATTCACCTAGGCACTACTCAATGAGTCATCTATACCCTTAGGTGCTATTCATACACTTATCCATGCACTCAATGCTTATGTGTGTACTCATGCAATTAGCCAGTCACTATCTATCTTCTCCTGCAATTACCCAGCGACTACCTTTGGAGTCATATAATCACCCAAGCACTACCCATGGAGTTATGCATTCACTCAAGCAGATCTATTACGTCTCAGTTTCTAGGTTTCACTATATTCCAGAACAATTGTATATATATTTCTTTTAGATATGATGATGATTTGAAAAGGTTGAGACATTTGTATGCATGTTTTTAACAATATGGAGAGACTTATGGTTGAGTCATGTAATAGTCTGCTGCTTTATATTTGGCTAGGCCCAACACTCATGCAGTTATAAAAACATCCAAGTAATACCCATGCAGTCTTTCAATTATGCAGTCACTATATATGCAGTGCTGTAATCACTCAGGCATTACTCCTGCACTCATGCAAAGATCCAGGCACTACCTATGCACTCATGTAAGCACCAAGGTATGACCCATGCACTCTTTGAATCATGGAGCTTTTCAACATCGTGAAGGAACTCTCCAACCCCAGCTCCAACACCAACGACATCCCGCCGTCGCAACCCCTGTGCGATTCCCTCGCCACCTTCTTCCACCGCAAGATCGCCGACATCCACGACAGCTTCAACACCCAGACAGCCCCAACTAAGATCGATGCACCAGACCCGCCGCACACCATCGACCACGACCCCCTGCCAGCCTGGGCCAGCGTGAACATCGAGGACACCATCAAGACCATGAGCACAATACACTCCGGCTCCCCGTCAGACCCTTTCCCGCACCACATCTTCAACAAAGCCAGCAGCTCCATCGCACCCCACCTGTGAAACATCATCAATCTCTCCTTCGAGACCGCGACCTTCCCAGAGAGCTGGAAACACGCAGAGATCAACGCCCTACTCAAAAACCCAAGGCGGACCCGAGAGACCTCAAGAACTTCCGGCCCATCTCCCTGCTTCCGTTCCCAGCCAAGGTCATCGAGAAGATCGTCAACAAACAGCTAACCCGATACCTCGAAGAAAACAGCATCCTGGACCCATCCCAATCGGGGTTCCGCAGCAACCACAGCACTGAGACTGCCCTCATCGCTGCCACCGACGACATCAGGATCCTGCTGGACAACGGTGAGACCGCAGCCCTCATCCTGCTGGACCTCTCCGCCGCCTTCGACACTGTCTGCCACCGCACTCTACGCGCACGCCTCCACGACGCAGGGTCCGAGACAAGGCCCTGGAATGGGCCACCTCCTTCCTCGCCGGCAGAACCCAGAGAGTCCGCCTCCCACCATTCCGATCCGAAGCCTCCGAGATCATCTGCGGCGTACCCCAGGGATCGTCCCTCAGCCCAACACTGTTCAACATCTACATGGCCCCGCTCGCACGCATCACCAGACAGCACGACCTCAACATAATCTCCTACGCCGACGACACTCAACTGATCCTCTCCCTCACCAAGGACCCCCTCACCGCCAAATCCAACCTCCATGAAGGGATGAAGGCCGTCGCCGATTGGATGAAGATCAGCCGACTAAAACTGAACACGGAGAAGACAGAGGTCCTCATCCTCGGCTCCAACCCCTCAGCCTGGGACGACTCCTGGTGGCCAACGACGCTGGGAGCAGCCCCGACACCTACCGACCACGCACGCAACCTGGGAGTCATCCTCGACTCAACGCTCTCCATGGCCAAGCAAGTCAACGCAGTCTCATCCTCCTGCTTCAACACCCTCCGCATGCTTCGCAAGATCTACAGGTGGATCCCGACAGACACGAGAAGAACAGTCACCCAGGCCCTCGTCAGCAGCAGACTTGACTATGGGAACGCCCTCTACGCGGGAGCCCCGGCCAAGCTCATCAAGCGACTGCAACGCATACAAAACGCCTCCGCACGCCTGATCCTCGATGTACCACGCCACAGCCACATCTCCCCCACCTGAGGAACCTGCACTGGCTCCCCGTCGACAGGAGAATCTCCTTCAAACTCCTCATCCACGCACACAAGGCACTCCACAAGACTGGCCCAGCCTACCTCAACAGACGACTCCTCTTCTACGTCCCCAACCGCCAACTCCGCTCCGCCGACCTCTCCCTCGCCACCGTCCCTCGCATTCGAAGAACCACCACCGGCGGCAGATCCTTCTCCCACCTCGCCGCCAAGACCTGGAACACCCTACCACTAAGCCTACGACAGACCCAAGACCTGCTGACCTTCAGGAGGCTACTCAAGACCTGGTTGTTCGACCAGTAGCAGCACCCCCCCCTTTTTTTTTTTCCCCAGCGCCTTGAGACCCTCGCGGGTAAGTAGTGCGCTTTACAAATTCTGTGATTGATTGATTGATGCACTTATATAATTACTCAGGCACTAACGTTGCACTCTTTCAATCACAGAGGCACTAGCCTTGTACTTGTGTAATCACTCAGGCAGTAGTTATGCTGTTATGAAATCACCCAGGCACTACCTTTGCACTCATTTATTCACTCAGGCATTACCTCAGTAGTCCTGCAATTACCCAAGAAGTACCTATGCACTTATAAAATCACCCAGTCACTTTCTATGTAGTCATGAAAATCCCCAGATATTACCCCTGTGTTCATGCAATCATGCAGGCGTTACCTATGTACTTCTTTAACCCCCCAGACGTTACCCCTGTACTCATGCAATCACTAATGTATTAGCTATACAGTGCTTCAATCACCTAGGCACTACCCTTGCACTGTTTCAATCACGCAGGCACTAGTCTTGTAGTTATGTAATCACTCAGCCAGTACTCATGGACTTATAAAATCACCCAAGCACTCCCTTTCCACTTATGTAATCACTCAAGCAGTACCTTAGTACTTCTGTAATCACCCAGGCCGTACTCATGGACTTATAAAATCACCCACTCACTTCCTATGTACTCCAGTAATCCCCTAGATATTACCTCTGTAGTCATGGAATCATCCAGGTACTACTTATGTACTACGTTTGCAATCATAGAATCATGTAGTGTCTACCTATGCACTCATGTAATAACCCACACACTACCCTTGCAGTCATAGAATCACCCAGGTCCTACTGTTGCATTCATTTATTCACCTAGGCACTACTCAATGACTCATTATGCCTTCAGGTGCTATTGATATACTTATCCATGCACTCAACCTCTATGTGTGCACTCTTGCAATTAGCCAGTCACTATCCATCTTCTCCTGCAATTACCTAGCGACTACCTTTGGAGTCATACAATCACCCAAGCAGTACGCATGGAGTTATGCAATCACTCAAGCAGATATATTACATGTCTCAGTTTCTAGGTTTCACTATATTCCAGAAATATTGTATACATATTTCTTTTAGATATGATGATGATTTGAAAATGTAGAGACATATGTAAGCATGCTTTTAACAATATGGAGAGACTTACAGTTGAGTCATGTAATACTCTACTGCTTTATATTTGGCTAGGACCAACACTCATGCAGTTATAAAACACCCAAGTACTACCCATGCAGTTTTCCAATGATCCAGGCACTACATATGCACTGAAGCAATTACCCAGGCATTACTCCTGCACTCATGCAAACATCCAGGCACTACCTATACACTCATGCAATCATTCAGGTTTACCCATGCACTCTTTCAATCACCGAGCCACTATCCATGAACTTATATAATCTCTCTCTTTCAATCACGCATGCACTACCCTTGTACTTATGTAATCACTCAGCCAGTACACATGCACTTATAAAATCACCCAGGCACTACTTTTCCAATCCTCCAATCACTCAGGCATTCCTTCAGTACTTCTGCAATCAACCAAGCAATACTCATGCAGTTACAAAATCACCCACTCATTTGCTATGTATTCCAGTAATCCCCCAGATATTACCCCTTCAGTCATGCAATCACCCAGGCACTAGTTATGTACTACCCTTGCAGATGTAAAATCACCCAGGTCCTACTGTTGCACTCATCTATTCACCTAGGCACTACTCAATATATTTCTTTATTTAAAGATGACAACATTTGTATATAATTATTTTAATAATATTAAATAATTTTTAGAAAGATAATAAACTTTAATTTTTTTTAGATATCCTCCATAATTATTAAGAAATATTCAGTATGGCAAGAAAAGTTGAAAAGAAAAGACAACAAAGAAAACAGAACTATTTAAAGGAGAGAGAAAAGCAGAAATTAGATGAAGTACAACATGTGACGTTGAAGAAAAAGTCTTCTGGTAAGAGAAGAAAATAATTTGTTAAAAGTCTTTTAAAAAATGTAATTGTTTTTCAAAATGGGGAAAAGAGAAAGAAAAGTACTACAAGCAATCAGAAGCAAACGAAAAAGGACAAATTAATGCAAAATCAGGTTATAGGAAAACAATCCATGTTGAAAAATGGATGAAAGAATATAACGACATTAGGAAGAGAATGTACAAAAGTAGAGTACTACAACATTTATTGAAAGATTGCAAAAAATATAGCAGAAGATCAGCATTTTACAAGAAGAAAGAACAGATTGAAAGTGTAGTCGAAAAGGCTTTTGAATTGAAAAGAAAATTGTTTATATTAGTATTGAAGAGAATAAAAACATTGAATAAAACAATGCACGTTTTGAAGGAGAAAGGTATAAGAAAAAGACTGGTTAATAGAACTAACTTTTGCAAAACATTTTCGGGTGAATGGAAGCACACTTCTAGTATTGAACCTTTTTTTAATGAAGAAAGCTATTTTCAACAAAATACATTAGTTCATGCAGTTGATACCAGTGGTCGTTGTTATGAGGTTAAAAACGGTTGTCCAATTGAAAAAGAAAAGATTGTTCCTAGAAATGTGGAAGAAGTAATAGCTGAAGAAGTACAAGGGAGACGTACACATGCTCCAGTGTATAAATGGGATTGTAGTAGTATTTGTAGTATACGACAGGAATCTATTGATATATTACGAAATTTCTTACGAGATTATAGTAATTAAAGTGTTAAACAGAAGGTTAAGATATTGCAAGAACTAGATCCTTGTAAAGTGAGAAATTATACTGGCTTGCAGGGTCATTCTCTGGCTTGTCTTTCTAGAAAAGTGTGTCAAAGTACTTTTCATCATTTAAGAATGTTAGCAGTACATCATTCAGAAATTCGGAAGTTAGTAAGAAGATTGTACTATGTAAAAAGTCTTGCATTATCTCTAAGTGAAATAAACACAGCTCTTTTGCTTGGTTCAGTATTGGATGTAAAAAAGTTTCTGATGATATACAGTTTCGTTTCTTTGGTCCTCAAGAGGAGTGTAGAGAAAGTGAGAGTTTCATAAGTGTAGGTGTTGAAGAAGAGGTCGAGGATAGTACTACTGAGAAGTTTGCAGAAGAAATTACAAAGTTTAATGTAGTTTCTTGTGAAAAACCAAACTATGGGGTCCATTACGATGGCGGGAGGACAAAGTCCGCCCGCCACCGCAACGGAGCACGGGACTGACCGCCGATGTTGCGGCGGTCCCGCAATGCAAATTATGATGCGCCCACCACACTGGCGGGCGCATCCTGGGCCTTTTACATTGCGGGTGGATCTGCTGGCTGCAGCCCCGCCCACAATGTAAAAGGATTGTGCACAGCATCGCCATGCACAACATGGAAGGCACCACGTGGTGCCTGCCACGTAGTGCATTGCAATGAGGGGGGTACCATAGGTACCCCCCCATGTGCACCCCCCAACCCCCAACACCCTGGGGGCCCGCAACGGGCCTCCAACATCGAGGACCGCCTGCCTTTCCATGGCGGCATCGCCGGTACCGGCGAGGAGGGGTATGTGACTCGACTTCATTCCCCAATGGAATGGACACCATGTTCCAGGTGTCTGCTAGAACTGCCGCACACCGACTGAGGTGACATTTCCAATATAGGGAGGTTACTGAATTACACTACTGAGGATTTGAACCATAGTGCATACATGTGGTAGGTAGCAAATAGCCCCACCACAAGGTGTAGAGAGATTCACTTATCCACTGATTAGGTCCTGAAGAATTGCCACGGATTGAACTGACCAATAGGCAAGAAACATGTTGACCTGGAGAGATGAGCATAGCTTCAACTGAACCTTGACATCAGATAAGTTGCCACTCTTTTTGTTTTATTGAGGTGGATAGCCAGTCAGAATAAAAGTGTTATTTGGACTATCCTACTTCTTTTAAATCACTCTTACACTTCACTATATCTACACACCACAGGCCACACACCCCCACTTCATCATACGGCAAGGAACAAAAGATCTCCGACAAAGAGCCCCTCTACGGGTGCCCGTTGGGTATTGCAGCGCCGACCCAATGAGGAGCAGGTCCAGATGATGAAGCATGACACCTAGCTTGCTGGGTGTGTGAGGACCTAGTTCCGAAAGAGGGATTCCCTCCACTCTCCCTCCTAAACCAGGTTCCACCTACCCTATCATTACCAATGACGGTGGTTGGTTCTCTGATTTTTTATTGTCAAGGCACCACTTCAAGAGGAACAGCATACCTTTAGGTAGAAGGACACTTTACGCTCACATCATAATATGAATGGCGGTGTCTTGCAGACACCGCCACCATATTGTGTCCCTTTCCGCCCGGTCGACAATTCGACTGGCAGAAAAGCGGCGGACGGTCTTCCCGTCCGCCGCGGTGCCCTCCGCCATACTAATATGGCGGGGGGAGAACCAGGGACATTTGGCGGACGGATCGCCACCGCCGGACCGGCGGTAGCCACCGCCGGCCCGGCGGTGGCGATCCGCCCGCCATAGTAATAGGCCCCTATGTTTGTATTTGTTGTCGACGTATTCACTATAGAACTCAAACTAGGAATGTTAATGTGTATTTAAAAAGTGAAAAGGAAAACAATGATAACTGAGAGCAATTTGGTGCTTATTTGTTGGGGGAAGGTCATTTTGAGTTGGGTAATGATCAACGTATTTGTAAATATTGTTACAACAAATTAGAAGAGAACAAAATGACAGTTAGAGCTGTACATAATAACCTAGAGTTGGTAGCTATTCCTCCGGAACTGGTAGATTTAAATACCTATGAGTCCATTCTTATTCAATCTGTGCACCCGTTTCAGGCTATAGTTCATATGGAGCCTCAAACTGGTAAGCTGCCTCCAACAGATTTACAAAGAGGTTTAAAAGGAAGAGTTGTGTATTTACCTTCAGATTTTAAGAAAAATATTGAAACTGTTGGTCTAGAGAGAGAGGAAAGTGAACCTGTAGTTATTCTAGTTGATGGTGTACCAACAAAGAGTCGGAAAATATGGCAAGAGTTAGTAGATGTCACCAAACTTCAAAAGGCTACATTATATCTTATACAAAACAATATTTATTATTAAAATGTATATGTGGAAGAACAAGAAATATCTTTAGAAGATGATAGAGAAATTTCAACTGGCCAAATCGAAAAAGTGGACAACTCCAGGAGTGAACAAATTTATGTACATTATAGTATACATCCTCTACATTCAAAAGATGTGATTGGAAACACTATTGAATTATTCCAAATGAAGAAAGCGAAGGGAAGTCCCATGAGTGTATGGGAAAAAAGTTTAGAAGCTCGTTGTTTTCCACAGCTCTTCCCCACTGGAAAAGGTGGACGATATGATGAACGACCAGTACAGATTCCAGCTTTAGAATATCGTACGACAAAATTGTATTCAGAAGATCCAAGATTTCGACAGTATGTTCCATATTTATTTCATCTTCTGGTTGAAAGTGACTTGTCTGGACTTTCAGATGCAGTGAACCACATATTAAAAACAGGAGTTCATCTTACCCATGTTTCTGCAAAGGAATTCTTGGACAACGTTCAACAAAGAAATGATCATTTAGAATCTCAGTAAATTAATTTGATGGCTTGTCAACGTGGTACTAATGAATGAATTTTTATTTATTGCACAGTTACTTAAAACCATTTGCAACGTACCAACATGTTTTAAAAAGTGGAAAATAGATAAAAGATCATCAAGATTTTAAAAGAAATTTCATATACAGTTATAGCCAATCTCAGTGCTTAAAAGATGCCATAAGGAAATTGTAAAAGCTGAGTAGTAAAAGCTGAATAGTGAATACTATAAAGTACATTCGACTGCCCTCATTGAGTCTTTTTTCTTAGATTGCGAGGGATTTATTCTTTTGCCAGTCTGAGTCGAGCTTCCTCCATATATCTTCCAAATCGGGCCAGTTCAGTCGGTAGGGTGCATGCGAACAGCGCCGCAACACCTTCTGTTGCTGTCCGCGCTCCTTTGCTTAACCATATTGGCTTTAGTAATTTCCGGCGGAGTTGTATCAGACCTGGACAGCAACATATCAAATGGGTTAATGATTCCGATTTATAACCACAGATTCTGCAGCGGACTTTCTGGTCGAGAGCTTTCCACCCCGGATTCAGTTCTTTTATTGGAAGAGGGACTAGTCTGGCCCACTGGATGTTTTTTAGGGCCTTTCTTCCCAGTGCTTGATATAAGTAGGGCTGGGCTTTGTGCTCTGTGTATGTGGCAGCCATCCCAGGAGGGCCTCTACCACTCTCAAAGTAAGCCCGGTCTGTCCCTCTTGTTAATAGGTAGCATTGTTTGTTAATTGCCTTTCTGATGGCTGGGTAGGAAACGACATCTTGGACCCAGTTCTGTGTTGCCAGGCCTAGGGTTTCTACCACCTCATGCATGTATGCCTGCCATGGGTTTGCTGCTCCACCATAGATGGATTTTAGCATGCTTTTCAGGCTCCCTTCTGGGGCTTTGAGTACTTGGTAGTAGTATTTAGCGTGCGCTCCTAGGCATTCTTTGCTCTACTGCACCAGGCCGAACGTGGTACTAATGAGTATTGGTATCGTCGTCACGGAGAACTTAAATGTATGTTAAGAAACTTAGGAACCCCTACATGGTTTGTTACGCTTAGCTGTGCTGAATACGCATGGGACGATTTACTTGAATTTCTACGAGAAGCAAATTCAAATATAAAAAACATTGAATTGAAGACAGCTGGAGAACTGTGTTCGTTGGATCCTGTAAATGTGTGCAGATATTTTAATCATAGGTTTCAAGCTATGATGTCTTTTATCTGCAATAAAAATAATCCACCTCTTGGAGAAGTTATTGACTTCTTTTGGAGAAAGGAGTACCAAGCCAGAGGTGCTCCTCATATACACATGTTATTATGGATCAAGAATGCACCTAAATTTGGAACCGATTCTGATGAAACTGTTTTATCTTTCATTGAAGACTATGTTACCTGTGCCATTCCAAAAAAAGGAGGAGAAAACAGTTTAAGACAACAAGTTTTACGGTTTCAAAGTCATCGATGTGGAAAGTATTGTCGACGGAAAAACAAATCAAAGGGAAAATGTTATACAAAATGTCGTTTTGGATTCCCACGTCCAGTAATTTCAAAAGGAAGAGTCAACAGTTTCATGTCAGCAGTAAGACATAACTCGAAAATCTCCGAAGAATACTTACAACATAAAAAGAAGTGAAGATTCAAAGTATATTAATGACTACAATCCAGTGATTTTGACAATGTGGAATGCAAACATGGATATCTAGTATGTTGCAGATAATTCGATTGCTGTTGCTCTTTATGTTACATCATATATAACCAAATCTGAAAAGACAGAGTTGAAAGAAATGTGGGAAGAAATTTCGCAAGTACTCTTAGTAATAAATTGTACAGCTTTAGTTTGAAGATGCTTTCCCATTGAGAGTTTGGATCCTACGAATGTTCGGATCGATTGACACCTGCAAGTTTATATTCAAAGTCAGGAGGAATCCTTTGGGTAAGTCTAGGTCTTGCTGCAACACGAAATCGAGTTTTGAAATCTCTACAAGAAATTGAATACTTAGCTTTGAATGAGCCAGAAAGTACAGATATTGTTAAAACAAATATGTTGGATACGTTCTAACCCAAAAGGAGTCCACATCTGGAAAACATATGTCTCTATGAAGTACTGCAACATTATAGTTTTAAGCGAAATGTTACAGAAATTATAAATGAAGAAAAATATGCAGTAATTGGATGTGATGGATGTTTGGTAAAACATGCCAAAGGAAATCTTATTAATCACAGGAAACTCAGTTGTGATACTCCAGATAAAAGGGAATTTTTATATTTAGCACTTCTGCAACTCTTCAAGCCTTGGTGTACTGAAATGGAATTACTTGGAGATTTTGACTGCTATGAAGATTCTTTTAATGCATGTAAAAATAGCATTGAATGTGCAATATTTCCAAATTATCTACAAATGTTGAATGAAGAGTTTGAACAAGAAAGTATAATCGGTTAAGAAGACTGTATGCTCCTAACTTAGGTGAATATCCCTTATATGAAAAACGTGTAGTGTGTACAAAATGAAAATATGACAAACATTCTAGTGAGGTTCAAAAAAAGAAAACAATTCAAGAGAATGATGAAGCTGCAAAGAAAATGAAAATGGACACTGTTGATGTTATTGTAGGATACCAGTTAGAAAATAGTTCAGGTATCAACTGCTATGCTAATGTAATTGTGAATGTTGTGTTTTATCTAGAAGATCTTCATCATGAAATTATGGAAAATCGAGAAAAAGATTCTGTTCTTTATTACATTATATTTTTCAAAAGTTGGTAGCTGATAGAAGTAAAATCCATACTGCTTCTGGCATACGGCATCTTTTGGATATATGTACTGGTTCTTCGCAATTTACACTTAATGTACAACAAGATGCACAAGAATTTCTTATGTTTGTGCTTGCAGTATTGGAAGATGAAGGAATAGAAATTGAAAATTTGTTTGGACTAAGTTACAGATGGGATCATAAATGGGAAGAGTGTTCATTTTCTTCTACCACTGAAATAGACACTGAACGATTTATATATTTGACAATACCAGATTGCAAAACAGTGACTTTTAACAAATTAGTAATAAACAGCTAATCAAGATATTAAATGTTCTTATTGCAAATCAGAAATGCTGTGAACATTATTTGTAGACAGATTTGGACAATATGTCATTTTAATGCTACAACGTTGTAGAGCAGATGGAAGAAAATTGGAAACCAAAATTAAAACTTTTGTCGCAAGTCAAGTATCAATTTCAGGAAGAACTTTTAAAGCAGTGGCTATTATTTTTCATGATGGACCTACTACAACATCTGGACACTATACTGTGTATTTAAAGTGCAATAAAGGATGGACTCATTGTAATGATGCCCATTTGGAATTCAAATGTCGGTTGCCTTACGAATTACCAAATTTATATCTAATATTTTTGATGCCATAGTTTTGAAAACATCATTCGGCCTATTGGCAAGATATCAACACTAATTAAAGTGTTTATTTTGGATATCTTCAATGTGAATGGTTTTGGAAACATTATTCGGCCTATTGGGAAGATGTGAAAAATTACTGTTTGGATTATTGTTTGTGCTAATTCTTATTGTATTTGCAAAATGTGTTTGAAAGAAGTAGTTTATATATTTGATCTTTATATTATACACGATGTAAATGAGAGTGTATATTTTACAATGTATACTTGAAAGAAGTAAAAGATTTAATGTAGTTGAAGAATGTAATTTACAAACTGTAGATAGGTAAACAGATAGTTGCACTTGTAAATATTTTCAACGCAGATTTGTTTTTTTTTTACAATCTCATTGATTGATTTTTTTCCCCCGCTGTTGTATGATGATCTACATTGTAATCACTGTGTATGGTGAAATTCAGTAGAATCTGAGAACAGCAAAAAAGGGAAACTGAATATGTTATGTAATTCTAAAATTATGTTGTGTTTTTAAAACTATAATATTATATGCAATAACACTTTTTCTTCTTTTTTTACAGAAGGTAATACTAAAGTTTGAAAAGATTTTAAATTCAGTTTACAACAAAACTACTGTAAAATAGTTCCACTGAGTTTTGTATCTTCTTTAATAAAAAAGGTAAGATATAATAATGTAAAGAGCATGATAATATGAACTAATGTTTACAGTGACTTTTACTGCACTCATCCATTTTTTCAAACACTACCCATGCAGTCATACAGTTAGACATTGTTCCCACACTCCTGCAATAACCTTGCACCCTCTGTGCACTTCTGCAATCACGTAGCTAGTACCCATACACTTATAATATCACCCAGACACTACCTATATACTCCTTCAATCACCCAGGCACTATTTGTACACTCATGCAATCAGCTAGACATTAGCGAAACACTCTTCCAATCACCCAGGTATTACCTATATAGTTCTCTAATCCTCTAGACATTACCCCTACACTCATACAATTACCCAGGCATTACCTATGCATTCCTCGAATCCTCAAACATTACACTTGCACTCATGCAATCACCCAGGCACTACCCCTGCAGTCATGCAATCACCCTGTCAGGATCGATGCACTCCTCCAATCACTCAGGCAGTACCCATGCACTCCTCCAATGACCCAGACACTACCCATGCACTTATGCAATCACCCAGGCATTACATAGGCACTCCTTCAATCACGCAGGCAGTACCCATGCGCTCCTCCAATCACCCACACAATACTCCTGCTTTCATGGAATGACCCAGGCATTACCCATGCAGTCCTTCAATCAGTCCGGCAGTACCCATGCACTCCTCCAATCACCCAGATATTACTCTTGCACTCATGGAATCACCCAGGCATTACCTATACACTCCTTCAATCACTCAGGCAGTACCTATGCACTCCTCCAATCAAACAGACATTACCCCTGCACTCATGTAATCACCCAGGCATTACCCGTATACTCCTTCAATCACTCAGGCAGGTCCCATGCACCCCTCCAACTACCCAGGCACTACCCATGCACTTATGCAATCACCCAGGCACTACTCATGCAGTTTTCCAATCACTCACGCAGTACCCATGCGTTCCTCCAATCACCCAGGCACTACCCATGCACTCATGCAATCATCCAGGCATTACCCATCCACTCCTTCAATCATTCACGCAGTACTCATGTACTCCTCCAATCACCCAGACATTACTCCTGCACTCTTAGAATCACCCAGCCACTACCCATGCACTCATGCAATCACCCGGCCAGTACCCATGCACTCTTCCAATTACCCAGGCACTACCCATGCACTTATGGCATCACCCAGGCATTACCCATGCACTCCTTCAATCACATAGGCAGGTCCCATGCACTCCTACAATCACCTAGACATTATCTCTGCACTCATGCAATCATGCAAGCACTACTCATGCACTTCTTGAATCACTCAGGCAGTACCCATGCACTTCTCCAATCACCCAGGAACTACCCATGCAGTATTGCAATCACCCAGGCATTACCCATGCACTTCTTCAATCACTCAGGCATTACCCATGCACTCCTTAAATCACTGAGGCAGTACCCATGCACTCCTATAATCACCCAGACATTACTCCTGCACTTATGCAATTACCCAGGCACTAGCCATGCACTTTTTCAATCACACAGGCAGTACCTATGCACTCCTCCAATCACCCAGGCACTGCCCATGCACTTATGCAATCACCCAGGCATTACCCATCCACTACTTCAATCATTCAGGCAGTACCCAGGCACTCCTGCCATCACCCAGACATTACACCTGAACTCATGCAATCACCCAGGCATTACACATGCACTCATGCAATCACCCAGGAATTACCCATGTACTCCTTCAATCACTCAGGCACTACCCACGCACTCCTCCAACTACCCAGGCACTACCCATGTACTTATACATTCACCCAGGAACTACTCATGCACTTTTCCCATCACTCAGGCAGTACCCATGCACTCCTCCAATCACCCAGGCACTACCCATGCACTCATGAAATCATCCAGACATTACCCATCCACTCTTTCAATCATTCAAGCAGTACTCATGCACTCCTACAATCACCCAGACATTACTCCTGCACTCATAGAATCACCCAAGCACTACCCATGCACTCATGCAATCACCCAGGCAGTACCCATGCACTCTTCCAATTACCCAGGCACTACCCATGCCCTTTTTCAATCACTCTGGCAGTACCTATGCACTCCTCCAATCACCCAGGCACTACCCATGCACTTATGCAATCACGCAGGCATTACCCATCCACTCCTTCAATTATTCAGGCAGTACCCATGCACTCCTGCCATCACCCAGACATTACACCTGCACTCATTCAATCACTCAGGCAGTTCCCATGCACTCCTTCAATCACCCAGGCACTACCCATGCACTTATGCAATCACTCAGACATTACCTTTGCACTCTTTCAATCACTCAGGTAGTACCCATGCACTCCTCCAATCACACAGACATTACTCCTGCACTCATTGAATCACCCAGGCACTACCCATGTACTTCTTCAATCACTTAGGCAGTGTCCATGCACTCTTCCAATCACCCAGACACTACCCATGCACTTATGCAATCACCCAGGCATTACTCCTGCACTCATGAAATCACCCAGGCATTACCCATGCACTCCTTCAATCACTCAGGCAGTACCCATGTACTTCTTCATTCACTTAGGCAGTGTCCATGCATTCTTCCAATCACCCAGACACTACCCATGCACTTATGCAATCACTCAGACATTACCTCTGCACTCATGCTATCACCCAGGCATTACCCATGCACTTACAAAATCACCCAGGCATTACCCATGCACTTACAAAATCACCCAAGCATTATTAATGCACTCCTTTAATCACTCAGGCAGTACCCATGCACTCCTCCAATCATCCAGATAGAACCCCTGCACTCATGCAATCACTCAGGCACTACTCATGCAGTTTCCCAATCACTCAGGCAGTACCTATGCACTCCTCTAATCACCCAGGCACTACCCATGCACTCATGCAATCACCGAGGCACTACCCATGCACTTATGCAATCACCCAGACACGACCCGTGCACTCATGCAATCACATATGCACTTCCCATACACTTCTCCATATTTGCACTTATCACAATTCATACAACACTTACAAATGTATCTATTTTTAAACCAAATAGGCGGTTCTGAAAAGAACCATTTTTTTTCTTATGTTTTTGTTTTATATATTTATTTATTTTTTTTAACTCTTTTTTAAATTGTTTTGGTGTTTTTTTTAAAAAGAAAAAAAACAGAACCAACAGTGAACATGTTAAAAAAATTATGCAATTATGAACTCATTGCATAAAAAAAAATTAACACTTGTGGTTCCTAATAGCAACCAGGATGGCATCCAGTGATTGCTCACCAAAACATAGTAACTTTTTACATTTTACGCAATGCTGCTCCACTCTAGCCAACTCAGGGATGATGTTTGGTGTGCCAGATGAGAAAGAACCAGATGACGTGCTCGGTCCAGCAGCGTTGTCTTCACTTGCCTGCTTTTCTTGTTCCTGACGAAGCTGTTCTCTAGCCATACGTCGAGGATGTATGGTCTGCAGATGTTTTAACATCGAATATGTCCCACATGAATACTTTTTTTCAGAACCTCATGAGAGGACATTCTGGCAAATGGTACAGGTTCGAAAAACAAAAAGAGAGCGAGGATTTTGGGGTACGTCCTAATCCCCTGGGTAAAGTTATAAAGAAACAATATGGACGGACCCTGAAATAGTGGAGATCTATCAATCACTATGTGTGGTAAGTCCAAGGACCATTAGGTATATTTAAAAGACCCCTCACACACCAACCTAGTTGGTGTCATGCTTCATCATTGGGGTCCCAACCGGGAGGCCTAATGCCGCCCGGTTGTGCTACGACGCCTGATTGCAGCGGAGCAGGTGTAGTGTGAAGATGTGATGTAAAAATTAAAAATACCTCTGAGAATCCTTGCCCAGTAAATTTATTAGTGGCGGCTCAGGGTATGGTTAAAAACTATGTGAAACCGACTAACAAGAAATATTCATCTGTAGTGGTTTAGGTGATGCGGTCTACATGTTTCAGCCCGTCAAAAAATTCAAATGGGCTTTCGTCAGGACCTAGAATTCAAGTGAGTGGCAAAGTGAAGGCCACGTGAAAAAGTAAAGTACCAACACACGCACTAAGGTGTGTGGACCCGGTGTCGATATACTTACAGACACCACTCAAAAAACAATTAGTAGAAAAAGAAAGCAGCTAATCGGGGCATGAGAGGGGTTTCAACCGATCAACCGATTTGGTTCCGTGAGGATTCCCATGAGACTACCTACTGCGGTCTCCCGAAGTCTGGCAAATGGTACAGGTTACCTTTCGGGCATTGACCTTTTTCTTCCCAAGGTGGTATGGAGAAAAATGCCCACATGATGCTCTCATACCTTTTCTTGATGGGTTCCTCCAGGTCTTCTTCCTCTTCAGGTGGAAGCTGCTGAGGTGGATTACCAGCTGCCATTTTTTGATCAGTGGAAAAAAACCACTAAAAAAAGGCAAACAAGAGGAGCAGAAGACAACAGGTGTGTCTGCTAAGATGCTCTTGAAGGAATGAAAAAAATGGGTGGGGTCCTTCAAGTTCTAGAATCAAAAGGTTCTTAACCAATGAAATTGTTTCTTTTGAAGTCACATGGGATTTGCGCACCCAGCGCGCAACCAGCGCACACTTGACGCGATTTCCTGAAAATATATTTAACAATAATATATCTTTATTACAATTACAAATATATGATATTTATAATTTGATTAAATAATCTCTTGTTATAATATACATATTAAAGTTATATACATATACTTTTAAAACTTAAAGATTTGCGATGGATTTGCGCACCCAGCGCGACCCCTGGAAATATGTATGTGACGTTACGCGGGGCCGAGAACCGCGCACCCGTCGCACTCCCTACACGACTTTACCAATATGGCGGCAAAATTCTTGGATTCGCGCACCCACCGAGATTGGTACATGATGGGAACGCGAATCCACTTTTGTAAAAAAAAAAAGAAAACAAAATTATATTTATATTTTAGAAAAGAGAAACATTACATTATTTCTATAACAATTAAAAAACTAAGAAAAATAATTTTGGGGACATTATACTTAGAAATTAGCATTTAAAAAACCTTTGAAATTCACTGACCATGTCATGAGTGATGTAATATGTGACGTCATCAGCAGTGCATTGCGGGGGCACGAGTTATAGTTAGCTCAACTAACTATAACGGCCGAATGTCTTTGGTTTTGTACGAGTGAAATGTCCAACTAACTATAACATCCCTGAAACCTGTGGTTTTTTCAGTGAATTTCTAAGGTTTTTTAAATGCTAATTTCTAACTATAACGTCCCTGAAACCTATGGTTTTTTCAGTGAAAATATTTATATATATATATATCTGACTCCACTGCCTGTCACTCCAAGAATCCAGCAAGGAACAGGCGCAGACACCAGCTTATGTTCCGCAAATCTTTATTGTTCAGCACATTCAGCCATAACGTGTTTCGGTCAAACAAGTGAACTTGTTCACATATGTGCGGCGCTTTCTTAGTAACACTCTTATAGTACCCAGGTGACAATAGTCAATAACTAAAGACTAACCTACAATGTCTTTCTTCATTCTGATGTCTCACTGGAGACACATAATTTACAAACCACACACCTCGTATTATCTAATTATCGATAATACAAAATAATAAACAATAAATTAAGGTACAAAGCAAAAGGGCTAAATTAAAGATGCATGCAAAATGAATCACTTTGGCACTAGAAATCATCATTCAGGAGTGGATCAAACACATAAATCATAGGGTGTCAGCCATTACATCATCATGAATTTGATTTTTGGCATTGGGCTATTACATTGATTGATGACAGTTATTTTCATAGCTTCAATCATTAATTCATTGGCGTACCACAATTAAGCTCAAGTGAGCAAATGTAATCCATTTCCATATTAAACTCATGAATTAATTCATTATATTTGGATGGACAATTATGTATCAGCAACCCTCACTTAAATAGTGCATCCAACCAAATACTGTAATTGCGTAATAGCTAGTTAGTCACGATTGAGACCAAGTGGGCACACAAAATCTACATTGTATGCAACCTTGTGAATTCATGTAAAATAATTTCTCTCCACATGATGCATAATAAAATTCTAACAATCGCATATTAGGCTCACATATTCATAATGATCAAATTAAATGTGCTACCCACAAAATTATAATTTATTAAACATCATGCCTCAATATTAACAATATCTCAGAGTCTTATTGGATCACAATTTTCCCAGTGGTATTGAACTTTAACGTGAGCACTATTGAAATTCACTTATTCAGGAATTACAGCAGCACATGTAACCTATATAAAAATTAAATACAGCTCTTCTTCTGTATGTAAACCATTCAGAGACTTAGGGCCTGATTACGATGTCAGGCGGAAAGCCATCCAACAGCTTGCAGGAGGCTTTCCGCCCGACATCGGTGGTTTCCCTCCGGCTGCCGTATTACAATGACAGCGGTTGGAGGGAAACCCGGGGTGATTTCGCTGCGCTTCCGACAGGCTCAAGAATCCCGTTGGAGCGTCGGAAGGCATCATAATCACATAATGACGGCTGAGTCAGCCTCTGCACCGCCGTCGGGATTATGATGTCACTTTCACACAGCCTTTCCATGTCGGACTTTCCGACATGGAAAGGCTGTCATAAAGTGACCTTGGGGCCCCTAGCAAGGTCCCCGTCCCCCCTAGCCCTCCGCTATGTGGCCTAGGGGGCACCTATGGTGCCCCCCTATACAGCCCTGCACCCTGTGGCAGGCATTGCATGGTGCCTGCTACACGGTGCAGGGAGGTTTACAGAAATCTATTTTTCAAAGCCAGCTTTTGCTGCAGGCCATTTCCGCCCGCCGCACAAGCTGCCATTTAAAAATGGATTTTTACGACTGCCTCTGCGGTTGGAACCGCCGACCTATGGTTGGGCTGTTCCAGTCCGCAGGGGTGTCGTTCTGACGTAGTATAAATATATATTTGAAAAACATTAAGGGCCTTATTTATGAAGGCCTGCGTCATTTTTGCGCCACCATTGCGTCACTTATAGTGACACAGCGGTAGCGTAAATAATGCGCCATATTTTCGAAGTGACGCAGCTAGGCAGATGCGTCACTTTGTAAACCCCTGCGCTACATTATACCTGCGTCAGGTATAATGTATGCAGGGTGGGCATTCCCCCACAAGAAAGGGTCGTAGGAGTGGCGCAGTGCAATCTATGAGATTTTGCTGCCCCACTTCTAGTACGCCAATGCGTCAAAACCTTATGGCTGCCTCATGGCAGGCGTAAGAGTGACGCAGGGCCTTTCACATGGTGCTTTCCCATGTGAAAGGAACATTACTGGAGTTGGGTCACGCTTCCGACACAATTCCAGCAATGCGCCACTTTTGCACCAACAGATACGTCAGTAATACTGACGTATCTGTCATTCCTTGCGACATGATGCGTCATATAATAATTATGACATCATTCGTGTCGCAAGGAGGGCGTACTGAGAAGTGTTGCATCGCTGCTTTCACTCAGCGATGCAACACTACTCATAAATGAGGCCCTAACTACCTACCTGCAAAATACTTACATTTACATGTAAAACTTTTACCACGCATATGCCTTTACCATTCATGCCTTTACAATTACATTTGCTGTAAAGGCATGCATGGTAAAGGCATATTCATTGTAAAATCCTGCATGGCAAAAACGCATGCATGGTCAAGCCTTCGTGGTAAAGGAATGCGAGGTGCAGCCGTCGTTGTAAAGGCTGTTTTCCATTTAAGGCCCATCTCCTCTAACAGAACATTTAACATAAGTGTTCTGAACCAGCTAAAATTAAGCACTGACTGTTTAGGTTAACAGTCAGTGCTTAATTTTAGCTGGTGATAGCTGGCATGAACCACCGGCAGTCATTTTCGAGGACAGGCTCTTATTTTTCTGCATCAGACGTTCACAGGAGCAAGAGACGCAGGAAGAGAAAGATGAAAAAAATCGTCATAAAAGGAGAAAACAGGAACCTGTACGAGTGAGGTAAAGTGGCATGGAATGTCTAGTAGTGGATAAAAGAGGCATGAGGATGATTTAAAGCTACGCAGGCTCTTTATTGGGCGCACCGACATTTAACTGCATTGGCTGCATGCTTCTGAGCAGAGTTTTGGGCATCAGCACTCATTCTTACACAAATTAAGGGCATATTATCAAGAACGGCGTTAAAAATTATCGCCGGTTTAGCGGCAGAAAACTGCCGCTAAAGCGGCGATAATGGGCTTGATAATATGCTCTGGAGAATTCAATAGAAGTCCATGTTCTGGTGTGAACATGGGCTTCTATTGAATTCTCCAGAGCATATTATCAAGCCCATTATCGCCGCTTTAGCGGCAGTTTTCTGCCGCTAAACCGGCGATAATTTTAACGCCGTTCTTGATAATATGCCCCTAAGTACTGTAAACAGTGCACGCCTGGTGGGCCAAGCGTTTACCACAAACCATAAACATGCCAAGTTAGTATTTTTCCACTCTAGTCCGGCGATCTGGAGCTGACGCTGAGGCAGCACTGCACCTTTAAGACCCTTGGAGTGACAGGTGAACACTATTGGTGCATCACTGCCCTGCTGCATCAGCAGTCAATGAAAGCTTGCACTTTGGACTAATTTTTCCTAAAAGAAGCTATGTTTTCTTCTTGACAGGAAAAAGTAACACAAACTAAGATGTACAGCTATTTTTGAGATGCATAGGTAAGGTTTTTTTTTCTTCCAATTAAGACTGTTAGGATTAGCAGAGGTTCTTACATAATTATCCAAATGTCACACTGGTGGGAATGCAACACGAGCTTTATTTTGAGGGACCGTTAGCTGTTGTTATTGATTAGCAGCAACCAAGGCAACTGGAAATGCTCGCTTCCCAATTTGAGATAAAATAGGAAATAATGTGGTTCTTTAACTTGCTGCTGCACAATCAGCTTGTATTTGACTGAGTAAAATATTTTATAGGCAGTGAAATAATGAGCGATTAACTACGTGGGAAGGAGAGAAAAGAAAAAATAACCAGCAGTGTTTTGCTCTGCTGCTGTTGCTAGGTCGGAGATCGTCATAGACACCCACGAGATGTCCCTGGTGGAAAGGTGAATACGTTCTTGTCATGGGGTGACTGAGTTCCAGAACATTTAGTTATGCTGCCTCTCCGTGAATATGGACAACCAGTTGTAGGGATCTATTACAAATGGGGTCGGTTCAACGGGGCTATTTCATGTCCTTGGTGGTAAGTAGGGCAGTGATTGGTGCAAACAACTTTTACCGCAGTATCATGAAAGCAGGTTTGAGGAGAGGGTCATGTGTAATGACATTTTGTTTGTGTTGCATTGTGTTGTGGTGGTGACATGCTGTCGTTTTGTGTGCTGTTGTGTTTTTGTGATGCATCATTACACCGTATTGTTGATGTACTGTACTGTGTTTACTATGTTGCATTATATTTTTTCACAGTTTTGTTGTTATGCTCTATTATGTTTTGTGTTGCTAGTTTGCTTTGAGTTATATTATTATGTTGTGCTGTGCTCTGTAATTACAAAATCAGTCACTTTTTGGACTGTCTTGCCCTGGAACATGTCTCCAACATCCCCGGGCTTTCTTTTATATCTACATCTTTTAGTACCTTATTCAACATGCCTGTACTACAAAACCCTCTCAAAGATATATCGCTTAATAAAGGTTTTATGAAAGCAAATTTTTTTAAGAATAGGCATGACCTTAGAATGAGTGAGGACCTAAGAAAACCAACTGCTGCCTTTTATATGTCAACCAATCCTCAGGAGGGTTGTCAGCACTATTTGTCCCTTGTTAATAATATCCAGCAGCGTTTTGCCCTGATAAGACTACGTGCAGGCATAGTGCATCATTTGGTTGTCTTTCTCGAAATGAGGGTTTGTCTGCTGAACTCATTTCCTTGTCCCTGCGATGGCCGGTCTAAGCAAAGCACCTAACACGTTATGATGTTCTGTGGTTTTTACAAATATTTAAGGAGAAAGCACCTTAAACCAATTCTCCTTGCACAGAATATTAGAGATTATAAAACTGCACTGAGTTATGTGTTTGCACTTCAAGACTCCCCATGCTTGTATTAATGTTGCACTTTATATAAGGGGGGCTTATATCTCAGGAAACGTATTGTGTGCTAGCTGTGACTCAGGGAAGTGGTGGGGCTGCCTCATTTAAACCTTTTGTTTTATGTAATCTCTGCCTTTTATGCCATTTCTTGCTATGAATATCAGAGATTATAAAACTGCATTGAGTTACTTGTTTGCACTTCAAGACCCCCATGGTTGTTTAATGTTGCATCTCACATAAGGGGGGGCCCATATCTCAAGAACTTTTTGTGTGCTAGTTGTGACTCAGGGAAGTAGTGGAGCTGCCTCCTTTTAACTTTTGTTACATGTAATTTGCTCTTTTATGCTGTTTTTAATTGCATTTTAATTGTATTTTATATGATACTGTATGTACTTTTATGGCTGTTCTAATCTGCTGAATAAAAATCAAATTGATTGATTGAATACATATGGAAGCAAAATGTCAGTGTGGTGCAGACATGAGTTTCATGATTGATTAGAAGAAATATTAAAGGCTGGCCTAATAATGCTGCCCAATAGTAAAACCAAGGCATGCTGTTAGGCCTGTCAGCCTTAAGATCCTCTTCACCCAACATTTTGCCTTCCTCCTCCCTTTTTGCTGATCTTGTTTTTGCTGACCTTAGGACTCTGCGCACTTTACCACTACTAATCGGCACAAGATCTGCTCTTCACTACAGCATTGACAAGTTGCAGTGACCGCCAATGCGAATCTCCAGCAATGACCATCCATGCCGTCCAAAGGATCTTTACCCTACAGCAACGACCGCCCACCTCCACCGCAAACGTAACCCTTCGCCCTAGACTTTAGAAGGTAACTAACCTGGTCCCTGTATCCAGCCTGCACTCCATGATGGTCTGCCTGAACTTGTGACTTTCACCCGGTCCCGCATGACCAGATAACCGTGAGTGACACTTTGTGCTTTTAGGAGCTATACCTAACGAAAAATCTTGCAATTGCATATCTCTGGTTCTACTGATTGGAGTTTTGTCATTTTGATGTAAAATAATGTATTACATGTTACTCTGTTTTTCTAAATTGGTGTGGGATTTTTCTTGTGTTGTGTTTTCACTTTATTACTGTTTGTGTGCTGCATAAATATTTTGATCTTTGCCTCTAAGTTAAGCCTGAATGCTTTTGTGCCAAGCTACCAGAGGTTTAAGCACAGGAAAAATTAGCAACTTATTGTGGTTCACCCTGACCTTAATTGTGGCTGTTGCTTGAGTAGGGTTTCACCCCCACCCCAACACCAACAACCCAATTTCTCACACTCCCCATTTACAAACAGGCACATTCAAACTCCTCACCCACTCTTTCAAGTAACCTCATAACACTGGCCCAGCATACCCCAACAATAGCATGTGCTTTTCAAAACGTTACAAACACCGCCTCCTGTCCATACTCCTACTTGCATAAATCCCACGCATATGGAAAACCAGATCCGGTGGCCAAGCTTCTCCTACATCGCTTCTAAAGTGTGCAACGACCTGCCGATACACATAAGAACCTTCTCCTCACTTGTTGAATTCCGCAAGAAGCTGAAGACCAGGTTTTTCGAGGAGTCCCACTAGGCCCTAGGTGGACCTAGACTCAGACATGCTCAGCGCCAATAACCCTATCAGAGCTCTACCTATCTGCATAACATAACGTAACATCAAGAACATTATCATCACAAAATGGCGATTTCGTTACTATGTCCAGACGGACAAGGAAATACATTGGCAATTGTATGAAAGTAGAATGCAGCAGACGTAGTCCCAGGAGAGTGCCCAGTTGGAACCACGAGAGAGCGGACGACTGGACATTCCGCGCATAGAGGGCGGCGAAATTTGGGAGCTGACTACAGTGGAAGCTGTCACGGGGGCATATGCCCTGACAGGTCTTGCACCCGTGACACTGCACACACTGGTGACTGTAAAATATAAAGAAGGGTATGGATGGAAGTGAGAGAAAGGAAGACAGCGCAAAACAGATAGAGTAATAAGAGATTGGAGATAGACCAGGAAAAGAGAGAGAGAGAGGTGCGGATGAAAGAGAAAGAAAGCCAGAACCAAAGTGCCTGGTCCGAGAAAAAGAGAGGAATAAAATGAGAGTTCGAGAAAGACAGAAATAGAGCTGCATGGAAGCTGCACTGGGCACTCTGTTATTTATTCAGGGACCCAGGTTAACGACACAATGGAAGCACTGATCCGGCGAGTCCTTAAACAATTTGAGAACAACAACTGGATTCCACAGCGGACTTAATTATTAAATCAAACACCTCGGAATTGTAAGGGCTGCACAGAGTATAATTCAAAATACATCAAACATGTTGTTTGACTGTGCAACACAGTTCAGCAAATGTTCCACTTTCTCCCAGTTAATTAAAGTCTGCATGTCTGCTAGTTGTTACCCTGTGATGAGCGGACAGTTATGTCAATCCAGACCCCTCTAGATCTTTTTTGTCCATTAGCTGTGGCTTATCTGCCAACAAGCCTTCAGTTCAAGCTTCAATTTCTTGCATCAATTTCTTGAGAGATGCGCATATCTGATCAGCACTACAAATCTAAGCGTAGACAGTAATTACGCTGTGTTCACTATAGAGTATATACCAGCAATTAGCAAGCCACAACGAATACAAATGCCAGCCGCTGATGCTCACTAGTGCGTTCTTCCAATTACTCATGATTGTGGTACCCACATTTACTTCGTGGTATTATTCATTCGTTATGAGTATGCTTATTAAGTGCACCTTTCAAAACAGATATTGTTTTATTATTGTCTATTTTCTTCATTATGGTTTTCACAGTTTGAATTGCTCGAATATAAAACAGTTTTTTTTTACAGAACTTGTGTACAAATTAGTGCTCCATTTAAGCACTCGAAAGAAATAATAGGTATTACCCTGTGACAGTGAGTGTCAGTTATAGTAATAATGCGTTTTTTCATATACATCACCCTCATCTACACCATGTGTTAAAATGAAAAAGTTATTTTCATAACAAATGTTACCCCCCCATCAGAAGGATCATAATCTCGACGCCATGCTTACGAAAACGAGATAGCTAACAGCACACTAAATTTGGTCAATTGCGTATCTGTTTTGATTTCCAACGTGTAGATCCATGCAACCATGTACATAAAACAATATTCACTTGCTCTCAAGGTCCTCTTCATGAGTTAGTTTGTCACATCTTCTACCTCCAAAACAGTCTTCATCAACAAATACTCTTCTTGTTTAGATGACTGTGGTGCCTTTTAGAACTTCATTATCACGTTGTCACTAAACTAATCCCCTTCTTAATTCTAGGAAACAATGTCACTCAACCTCTTGGTATATCTTCGAGTGGAAAAACATAAATAAAACAATCGAAAAGTTAAGTAAAGTGACAGAAAAGTCAGAGAGGGCAGGATAAGGAGGACTATTTTTTGCTCTGAACTTTACGAAGCAGGTATAACAAAAATATATAAAATAATATGCTTTTGGACCAAATGCAAGACATGACTGATGACCTTGCTCATGAGCTCCTCAGAATATCTTAGAAAAGAACCAGTTTTGACGCATCCAGTGCTTTTCTGATCAGTTGAAGACCAGTTTCATCAATAAAACTGAGACCGCATGGAAGGGGATGTGTGCGACTTTTCTTTTCAGAAGCCATTTTCCCTCCTGCACTGTCTCTGTAGAGAAGATAGAGAGTGCATGGAAGACTCTCGAGTCCACAAACTCCCATGATGAGCTATGTCTTGCACTTATGATAAAGACACTCCCAGCCTTAGTTGTGCCCTTCCTTCGTAAACCGAAACATCCTAAAGAGATATCATCCAGCATAACTTAAGAAAAATAATGTTGCCCAAATCCAGAAGTAACCCAACTTAGAAACAACCACTTTAACTAAATTAAGGTCAGTTTTAACTCGCCATTATTAGCCAAGTTCCCAGGAAATATTATAGGTCAACAACTTCAAAAGTATCTGGAAAATCATAATTCATTGTCTCCCACAGAATAAGAGTCTCAGGCCAGACTTCAGGAAGTGACTACCCTCTAGACATTGCCAGATGACATCCTTTCGGTTGCTGATAAAGGTATGGCTCCTCTACGGATAATGTTGCATCGCTCTGCAACCTTCAGCACCGTGGCCCATCCTGTTAAATAGTCTGGGTGACTACAGTAGCAGAAGCAGAAGACAAAACTGTGGTGTGGTTTTGGCTAGGTCTTTGACAGTTAATCTAGGATCTTTTAAATCTAAGAAAGTTTCCTCTCATCTGTTGTTCTTTGGGACTTTTCTCTACTGTACACTGTTTTTGACATATACATTGCTCCTCTGTTAAACATCATATTGATGCTGCCCTTTACGGATGACACGCAGGGACATGTCAGATTCCCCAAAGACGCTACATCCATAAGAGATTTATAGACAGGTCTTTGTGAGATTAAAAGATGGGTGTGCCAAAAGAGTGCCCAGGTGAACAGCTTCCAGATGGAGCTCACTGAATTTAGGGCATAAACAAATATATTCAGCTGACAATTCCTATTCCCCAGCAGCCTTCAATGGCAACATATCCTTGAGCAACTAGTTCAGTGTTTCTTCAAACTGAGTACAGTAAAACACATCCTCCCATTCATTTACATCCATAATAGGGCTAGGGGGCTAGGTACAGCTGTGAATGCCCACTTAGACTATTGCAACACACTCTGTTTGTGTCACCTAACCTCCCAAGTCCTTCGTCTTCAAAGGAGACAGAATGCAGTGGCCTGCCTTGATCTAGGACTAAAATTATGAGATTGTGGCAGCCAGGATATCTACTAGTGGGTCAAAGAAAGAGGATAATGGTATCCAAATGTCTTCAATATAGAGCTCTATCATACCTTTCAAAGTGTATTTACATCTATTCTTCTGTTAGAGATCTTTTAAAAATCCATCTCCAACTCACATATTACTGATAGATTAAACATTTCTCCCAAGGGGCTATCAGGTCCAAAGTGTTAGAAGTCACTTTTTATACAGCTGTGCTAGGCTAAATCCCTGTTTCCCTGATGTCTTTCAGGAAGGCCATGAAGGCTTTATTTTCCAAAATTTCAGAGGCTTTATTTTTAACAGACGCATTTCAAAAAATATATCAGGATAATGCACGCTTTAAGAAAGTGGTCATTCAGTCAGGTAACGCTTTCTACAAGTGTAAATTTAACTTATATGCACAAATAGCCTTTTTAGTAATGTGAAAACACTATTGAATTTCTTAAAATTGTTTTTACATACTTATATAGATTAATCCACACAAAGGTTTTTGTATCAGTATAGGGCACTCACATGGGTTGCAAGAGAGTATTGCAAAGACGGGAATGGGCTGATTTTTATTGAACGACAAACATACTTGCTCATAAGGAGGCCTGGGCGAAATTTAGATTACAATTGCGTAATTCACGAAGATTTGGGAAATTTGTGGTTTGTTTTTAAGTGAAATTACCCAAATTATGTCATTACCCAACTTTGAGTAATTACACACCAACCGCGGTAATAAATTACAGCAAATGTGACATTTGTAGTAAAAATGCACTGCAAACACACAGGAACAGCAGAACACACAAGGCTGTTGCTCGCAGTGCTTTTGTTTTATTGCATTATTTTTTTCACTTGAAATGTGCCCTTGCATCAAAAATTGACACTGAGGTGCATTTAGCTCTAAAATATAGCACTAGATGATGGATTTTCATTTTGCATAATTATGCATAACTTTGCATAATTTTGCAGACATTTTGTGTATTTACACAATAGCAAATTAGGCGAATTTCTCACATCTCCGTTGGTAAGCAGTCACACATTTCTTTCCAAACCATTCCCACCCTGAAAATGATTTACTCCTTAAAAACGCAGGGAAAGGGAACACCCACTCTCTCCTAAAAGTCTAGAGTTTGTAGGAATGGGTGTTTCCACAGATAAAAATATCTTCCTTCCATCTTGCTCAGAGTTGCAAGATGGGAATAAATCACTGTGGGCTAAATGCAGTATTCATATTCAAGGAGCTGAGGCAGCTCTTTAGCCCAGATATCTCTTCTCTCAGAATGAAAGATTAATTAATCCTCCCACCTTCGTGCTGGGCTTCATGAGCTAAATGCACTTCATTCATATAAACTTGCTTGAGCTTCATAGCAATATGCCTCTCTTGAAGAATATTATGGCCAGCTCTAAAAAGAGGGAGTAAGGCCTTTAATGCTCTAGCAGTAGCTTAGTGATGGTGTGTGTTTTATTTATACATGTTTGATCTTGTACAGATAATCAAACCACTGCTATTACAATACATGAATCTGTAGAAAATGTCCTAGCCGAAGCTACTGTGGAGTCAGTTTGCATTGCTTTTCTTTTATCGCTTGCTTTTGGCCATTTCCTTCTAAGGTTTATACTTTAAATTGTTCTTCAGTCTCAAAAATATTTTTATGTATGGCTCGAGCCATTAGCATGAGTATAGGATTCTAAATGTATTTATTGAAGTAGCAATAGTGGCAAACAAAAGTTGTTTCCCACTGTTGCTATGTGAGAAAGGATTTGTAGACTGAGCTGACAAAATTCTGAGAGAGCCTTTCAGTGCAGCGCTGGCTCTCTGCTCGGATGCGGCCCGTGCAGGTAAAAGCGGTGGGGCCTGGTGGGGGGGGGGGGGGTTGGGTTCAACAGATGATGACGAGGGAAAATTAGTTAGTTATTTAATTTAATTTTCCCTAGTCATCTTCTGTCGAAATCCCCCCAACCGGCCCCACTGCTCTTACCTGCATGGGCTGCGGTTGTCTCTGCTCCAATGGACAGCAGAAAGCGCAGCTGTCGGTGGAAAGGAGGAGGGTAGACACCAAGGGTATTTAGGGAGTGTTCGCAGCAGGAGACCAGGTATTATTTGTTTCTTTAATTGAAGACAGTATGGTGTAAGTGGCAGCTGGACCCAATTGTTCCGATTTAGATGGAAAAGGCAGAACAAACACAGAGGGTGGTGGTAGTATGTGGCAGGAAGCCAGGCTTTGTAATTTGGACCAAGAAGGGGAGAGTAAATTGCAGAGGTTGTTAGGAAGTGATGATAATACTGAGGGCAGTGTGGGAGAGTGGCAGGACACCAGGAGCCATGTTTAAAATGTGGATGGGGAAGCGAGGGATGGTCAGAGAGTGGAGGGGATGGGTGGAATAGCACCACGTTCATTAAAGGGCAGGGGAAGGTGCTGGAAAAGCCTTTATGGCTCTCTCATGCCTCCTCTGCTTATCCGCAGCTATTGGAAGAACTCTGATATGAAATGTAGGAGCCATATATAGCATAAAATTATTGATGGGTAGCTGTGAATAATGGAGATGATTTTCACCTTAGGGCTCTGAGTGAAATCGTAGACAACTCAAGCTTTTCTCTCATTGCCATTTTGCTGTCACTCAGAACCTTGATGTGAAAAACATTGTCATTATTCACAGCTACTGTAGCAGATTCATCTTTTCTGCATGGTCACCTCAGATTTTTCACTTTCTTTTGGACCAATTATGCTGCCTTTAGAACTCTGTTCACTTTACCACTGCTAAACTGTACAAAAGTGTATGTGCTTCCTCTCCAATACAGGTGCTGGACATCGTAGCTTCCTATTTGGCCTATTTAACTTCCCAATAAGTCCATTGCAAATGGTGCCTAAAGGGCTCATATGGCATGGGAAGGTAAATGACATCTGACAGAAACTGTGTGTAGGTACACCACCCATATTTATGATAAAATATATGTCTATCAGGAGCTGGTTGGGCTGCAATTTAAATGCAATGCAGTGGCACGTAACCTTTCTATTTAGGAAAAGCACGTTTTATGTATTCTAAAATGTGCCTTATCATCCGACGGGGCAGGGTGCTAACATACAAAAAAAAGGACACACTGAATATTCTGTTTAGTGTGTTTTCACAGTGATATAAAAGCCAGGACCAATTTTACTGTGTATGCGTAGTAGACATTTTACTAAGTAAGCTTAGATTAGATTATAATGTTGCTTCTCTTTCTCTGCTTAGGAGAAGGCTACACATGATTCAAAGTTATATCTTGCTTTGTTTTTAAAATCTGATTTAATTGTGAAAATAGCTTTTTTTAGAACTTATGAAGAAAAGTTGCTTCTTTAGGCTGCCAGATCCAGAACTACCTTAACACCTGTTCTGCGACTCAACTCATCTCCAAAGCTGGAATACACATCCTTAACTGGGAAAGTAAACAGCCCTGTCTCAGAGGACAGTGCCTTGCGTCTGAGCACTGGGCTGAGGACAATGGGTGTCAATTGCTGACCACTTAGCAAGTATTAGCCATGTGTGAGTGTACAGGAATCATTGGGTGAACAAAGGGAATGTAAAGGAGGCTTCTCCTATTCATTCTCAAGACCCTCCAAGACTACCAGGCCCAAGCCACAGTAGGAGGTAGAATCAGTTTTGCCCCTGTAAGATGGGTGGAGATCTCACCTAAATAGGGGAGTAGCTTAGGAGCTAAAGACAGGTATGCCATCTTGAAACAGGAGCTGCGGTGTGATTTTACAGTAAGACAAAGTATTAGTGCTGCAAAATAAAGTAGTAGAGTGTGAGAAAATAATTAGGATTGGGTGATAGAACTTCTCCAGCCGCTGGCTAGTGCACATCATAAATCTGGCACCTTCATCACCACCTCTTCAAAACATTCCAGGACCTAGGAAAACTCCATTTGAAGAAGGTCCTGCTGGAAATAAACTACTGACACCTACTGGAAGTAAAAAAAAACACTCATTGAAGGACTCAATAACTCTAGGACTCCCTTCTGCTGACAGCCAGAGACTGGAACTGCTCTCCAAGGATAAAATGGTTGGCCTACTGTTTTCCTGCAGAAGAAATCCTGAGCACAAGAAGGTCCAGCTGACCACTGAGGACTGGACCCTGCTGGAGTCCTGGCTGGAAAGAGACTTGATTCATAGAAGTCTACATGGAGGAGCTGTGGGCTGAAGGAGTGATAATGAGGATCTTGTCCAGAACTTTGAAAAAGCTAGTACCTAGGGTCTGGTGGATAATCCATCACAAACTTGATGGATATGCCATCTGTCTTATTACAAGTGCCATAGAATAGAGTGCACTGATAATTTGATGAACAGGATATCCAGCACATTTGTGATGGAGTAACTCATCTGTCACACTCTAAATCAGGTCCCTAGTCCTTTTTCCCAACTCTGAAGGACTGGAAACTGGTGCTGAAGTGTGCCTAGACAGGTCGAACCCCACATTCATCCTGCTCAGATCTTTTTGCCATACTGAAAACTGGCTCACTTGGAATTTGTGGTGAAGGTATCAAATCTCATCGAGCTCGGTCTGGCTTCAGCTTCCAGCTTTGTCCCACTGGAGGTTTAGGACTTCCAAAAGAGTGAAGTAAATCCACAGGTAAAACTTTGGACTGGGGGGAAGTGGCAAATCTGTCTGACCTGCAAAGTGACCTCATCAGCTACAAAATACCGGTGTGTCTTACTCATGGCTTTTGGCTTCAAAACCTATGGCTTCAGTGGAAGCTCAATGACGATGTGACTGACTTTGAGGGACCCTCTCTAGCCTCAGCCTTGGTCCATACCCTCTGTGGAAAATTTCAACTTCCATAAAAAAGACTATGGAAGAACGTAAAATCTTTGATAGGAATGACCCTCTTGGAGTATCTGACCTCCTCTCCATCACAGTCAAGATGAAATCATGTCTAGCTCTTTTTGACCCCAAAGCTTTAAACATTCATATCTATATTTCTATTATCCTACTTTGATGATCTTGTAGTTATTTTGTCATTATGTTTTTCACTATTTTCCCAAATTGGTGTGGGACTATTTTTGTGTTGTGCTCTTTATTTTTTAATTCTTGGGGCTCCTTAAACTTAGCATGCACTTCCTTGGGTATTGCCTGCTTCTTGTGCCATAGCTATTGGGAGTTAAGCAGAGTGCGTTTATTGAGTTGACAGTGATATCACTCTACCAATTTATGACCCCAATTTTGACACTTACCCATTATATAATTCTGTATAATATAGCTCACCATTACTGCCTTGCATTCCTTTTGCAGGCAGTTTTCCACCTTGTAGACACATTCTTTTGTCCGATCCAAAAGCAAGTATCATTCCATGGAACAAAATACAACTACTAAAGCACATGAACGTATCAGACATGCCTAAAGAATTTTAAACCTGCTGAAAATTATGTAGATGGCAAGTTTTTGAATCAGAGTACTCCTGGAAATATTTGGGTGTACTTAATACTTCTGGAATTCTTTAAGAATGCAATTAAATCTACAGCAAATGTAGGAGTAACTGTGGAATGAGAACCCCCCTCGAATAATACTCACAATCCTTGTTAGGGTAAACCACCAAAGTCATTACATTTACCTGTGCTTAACCCTCCAGTAGCTCAGCACAAAAGCAGTCAGGCTTAACTTAGAGGCAATGTATAAAATATTTATACTTTGTTAATTGTGAGGTTTAGATCCAACTAGTATTAAATCCATTAACAGGCACTACTATTCACTCCATGATGTAAAACAAAGCTATCATGAAGAAAAAATTCCAGGTCGCTAAATCACAAATTCTTATACACACAGAATAAAAAAACATTTATATTCAAATAACAAATTCTTATAGGGAATGTATATTAAAAACAAATTTATTTTCAATGTATCATACATAAAAATCTCATGAATGTCATGTATTTGGCTAATTCACAGCATAAAAACATTTTATAAATTCATAGACATATTATTAAAAATTATGTAAAACACAAAACAAAAAGAGAGAACAAACTGTCGATGCGGCGTTTCGGTGTGCAGGTGTTTCGTCACCTTCTTCAGGACAATAGTTCATTGATTTAAGAAATAATCTTGAAACATAAAGTTTTTTTGAAACATAAAGTTTTTTCTTCCTTGTTATGGTATGAACTCTCAAGGATAGCTAGGCCCATAGGTCCACTTCATCAAATTCGAAGACAGTATGGTTTTATCTTAAGCAGTCTATATGTCTTAGAGTATATGGCAATTATTTCTTAATGCTGCGGTCAACCTGCTGCAAATCTATCTGCAATTTTTCTTTTGCGCCTCTTTACGGACGTTGCGTTTTTACTACAAGAATTTATGGGGGTGCACTGAAGTTATGGACAATAGGACATCATAGTCAAATTCTGTTGTTTTGCTAATTTGTCAATCTTAATCTGGGAATTTTATCAATTCTCCCTTCTTTCTTGGGATGATCGTCCCCGCCAAACCACGCACTTTAAATCTCAAAGGTTAAAAGGATGTAGCGACCGTCCTTATCGCCTGACCGCTGTTAGCAAAACAACAGAATTTGACTATGATGTCCTATTGTCCATAACTTCAGTGCACCCCCATAAATTCTTGTATTAAAAACGCAACGTCCGTAAAGAGGCGCAAAAGAAAAAATGGAGCCCTCACTACGTTAAAGTCACCTGATTTTCTCATGCCCTGGCTATCTATAAAGAAGAGTAATCTGCACTTTAAAATCGCTATTAAACAAACCCACTTACTGTTTACTGTGCAGCAAATCATCACTATGTACATTTACAACTGTCAGAATATGAATATCCATTCTTCTATTTGTTATTTACTCTTCATTTTACCAGGATGACTTGTAGATTTTAAAATGTCCTTTTAAAATGGATTTTGGCAAACAAAAATTATTTTTATAACTATGTACCAGAAACCAGAAAGTTGCCTTTAGAAGATTGTGCCTAATGTTTGCAATTCAATTAAGCAACATACTTAAATCTATTAATTTTGTTAGTCTTGTCCAGATAAGTTCTATTTTGAGGCCCATACTGAATGAAACAGGTCCCCAATAACTTCCTGCCCCTGTGGTCATATCTCACACTCGCTTAAGTACTGGTGAAACTTTCTGTGTTTTCATGGACACCGGAGTCATCAATAGACTTGACTATCCAAGCATTCTTTCTTTAATAGTGTTTCAGTGCACAGTTACTTCAATGCAAACCTCTCACATAAGGGTATACGTTATGGTGGTTGTTGACAAGGGTATACGTAATGGTGGTTGTTGACATGAATACCTCAATGTGGTTAAAATTACCCTTTAGGAAAAGGTCATACACTCTATGAATGTGCCATACACCTTTGTGAGATCCCTTCTGGTTGTGGCCCACACAACTGATTCTGAAATGTGGGTGTGGTTGTGTTGAACACAGAAAAAAATCCAGCCCCACTCCTTATTCCTATGGCTCTAAAAACAATATCATAACATTGAAATGACAGATCAGACAGAGAGACCTCTCTAACTCCAATATCATATGGACCTACTTTATTCTAGAGCGGAGATGTTACCTTGTGGCTAGAGCTGCCGACTATTGAACTGGGGAGCCAGATTTCAGTCCCAGCATTTCTCTCTACTCAGCTAGTTCAACTCTGTAGTCACAGTTGCTAATTACTTCAGAGAGCAGTAAACAATAAGTAATATGATCTGAGGTCTTTCTGGGGTTTACAAATAGCCACCAATAATTATTCCACTATACCTGCATTTACGTGCCCCAAAAGTCCAGTTTAAATGCAATTACTAGTTCATCTAAGTACGACTGTGCCTTTCTCTGCCTGAGTGACAGTTATCAAAACAAATCCCCACCAGTACCTATAACTGTAGACGATATGCCAGGCATTGTATCTCTCTAATGGTTGCTAGACAGACCCTAGATGCCGGAACATCCTACTCTCTGCTAGATTACAGAGAGTTCACAGAAAAGCAAACTAATAGTAACCTCCTTTAAACAAAGCTGTTTTCATTCCAGTGGGGGAGCAATCAACTCCTGTCAAGAGTAGCAACATTTGGAATATTACAAGGAATTGTATTCTTTCAGATGCTATTTAACATGAAGAATTTTCATAACGTGCTTGTATTGTCTTATTGGTTAGAGGTGACTGGACCCTTTTGGTTCCTGACGGACTCCATAGAGTAGTGACATAAGTGTGTGGGTGATGGAATGCATTATGTAGAATGTTCAGTTAATGGTTACAAGCTGAGGAATGAAGACGTGTAATATCAAGCTCCGGGTGTGGCATGTTCATTTGCATATACCCAGGCTGGTGTAGGATGCTATAACTGTGACGAGATCAGGGATTACATAAACCCAGCGGCTCGAAGAACCTAGGGTGCTCTCCCAGATAGTTTGCGCTGGTCCAGCAAACTGCTTGTGCGTGCCATGTGTGCCTCAATCTAAGTGAAAATCGATGGTTGGCGTATGCAGAGTCAAAGCCCTACTACAGCCTATGCACGGTCTGTGAAGAAAGTGAAGACTTTGCAGAAAGTTTATCTTTTCATCCTCTAGAAATTTGCTGACAAAGTTGAGACAAAAGGTACTGCGCCACAACGTGACACAGAGTTGTCAGTCATACAGGACGACAATGCTGAAGGCAGCTACAACCAGGTGCAGAGAAGCGCTAAAGGCCTTAATTGCTGAATGCAAGGAAGTGCTAAAAGCAGAGGCATTTCTGACATAAAGAAACATTAAAGGCAATATAAAACCTGATACAATGCAAAGAGGTCAAAAGGGTGAAAAACCTGTGCAAGAAACAAAGCTGCTACTCACCACCAAAGAAGAAGACAGCACCTTACAACTGGACAGCGGACGTGCTGACCCAAGTGGAAGCACGTGGCTGTTGCGTGACGAACGTGCCGGTACAAGTGGGCTGCTAACGATGCTGGAGCAAGTTCTACTCCCAGTAGCAGAAAGTTCCAATGGTTTTGATGTTGTCGCCTTCCTAAAACCACAGCTTCCCTTCGACACCACCAAAAAGCAAAATATTGGTGACAGATGGACTGCCTGGTTCGAAACCTGTAATGATTTCATTGATATGCTAGAAGAAGAAAAATCATTAAATATCTAAAGAACTTGGCAGGTGATGGAGAAAAAGAAGTGAAAGAAAATACCACAAAGTGATGAAGTGATGTACCGTCAAATCAATGCGGCGCTAAACACTAAGTTCAATCCAATGAAGCATGTTGACTATGAAAGGTACATCTTCAGTAATGAAAGGCAGAGAGCTGGTGAAACGATGGACGTTTGTAGAAAGACTTGATTTGCTCATAAAGCATTGCAAGTTCTGTGAGTTCAACAATGAAGAGGATATGTATCTCAGGGTAATATAAGGATGCCTCTCTGATTCCTTCTGATGAGGAATGCTTTATGAGATACTCAGCTTGGAGCGAGAGCTCATGGCTGCCAGAGTGGAAGAAAGAGCTGAGAGACAAGCAGCTAACATGGAGGCTTGGGCAGCCCTGAATGACTGAATGAATCAGCACTGAGTGTGAAGAGTAAGTTGAAACACAAGGTAGAAGGCCATAAGCTAATCTCTCCAAAGAAAAAGAAGTTGTGCTTTCCATATGGATTTTCCTTTTCTCATGAGGGTAGATGTCTCGCCATTCGACAGGTATGCAAAGGCTAAGGGAAAGAGGACCATTTTGTAACAGTTTGCAAAGTGAGGGAAAGATCAAATGTGTCACTCCGAGAAAAGAAAATGGAGGCAAGATCAAGTGTGTCATGTCGAGAAAACAAAATGTATGCCAGAAAGTTCCAGACTTGATGCTCTACGCACGCCCACAAGGCCAAGCTGCAACATCAGTTGAGGCAAATAGAAACTGAATGGTGTCGATGGTCATCAAATTTTTGTCTACAAGTTTGTCATTGTCAAGCAACAATGAGGAAGATGGGTGAGCGATGTCAATGTTGACTGCCGGACGGCATGCACGTTTAGGATTAGCTTCTTGAAAGGAAGAATGCCAGTCAGAACCAGGCCGACAAGCGAAAGTGTGAAATTAATTTGGACACTGTCCTAAGATCACACTGAAAGGGAATGGGTGCTCCATACCTTTTATCATAGACAATGGTGTATCGATAAACATCATGGCAGTAGAAAAGTACAATGAATTGTCTCCAGTGCCCCGCTTAACTCCATCGAAAACCAAAATGTATACATAGGCTGCTTTGACCCCACTGCAAAGTCAAGAGTCATTCATAGCAACTGTGAAGCATAAAAATGCAAAAGTACAAGTGCCAATTCATGTTTTGCGAAGCACTTCATCGAGTGCATGTTTACTCAGTTTTAGTACTGCTGCTGACATGGAGCTGATTTCTATAATCTACAATGTCAAAGCCTATCATGAGATAGTGACTCAGTTTCCATCTTTGTTTCATGGATAAGGAATACTTACGACCATGAAAGTGCAACTTCACATAAATGAGGACATCCATCCTGTTGCTCAACGACATCGTTGAATTGTATTCCATTTATAAGAGGCTGTTGAGAAAGAACTTGATACATTATTAAAGCATGACATCATTGGGCGATCCACTGGTCAGATGCCATTGGTATCACCGATAGTGATAGTGCCAAAAAAGGATAGTGGAAGAGCCGTGTGCATCTGCGTTGATATGCGAAAAGCAAACAAGGCGATTGAAAGTGAACGGCATCCAGGTCCGCACATTACTGACATATTACACAGCTGAATGGAGCTAAAGTCTTTTCCCACCTTGATTTGAACAAAGGGTATCACCAACTCGAACTGGAAGAGAATTGCAAGTACATTACTCCCTTTTTGACTCATGTTGGTTTGTTTTGATATATAAGCCTGGATTTTGGAGTGTCATCAGCTGCTGAACTTTTGTAAGATGTCATTCATTGCATAATACAGCCAGTCACAAATGCTTTCAATTACTATGATGACATACTCGTTTTTGAGGCCATACTACAGGAACACGATAAAGCGTTTACACAAGTGTGTTGTGTATTTGCTGATGCTGGTCTCACTTTAAATCTGACAAAGTGTGAGTTTCATCAAACTAAATTCAAGTTCTTTGGTCATATCTTTTCTAATGAGGTAATGACTCCAGATCCAAATAAAGTGCAGGCCTTGTCATCCACTTCTACACCCAAGATGTAACTGTGCTTAGATCCTTCCTTGGTACGGCCAACTACTTTTCAAGGTATATACATGACTTGGCCACTGTAAGTACCCCATAGAGAGACTTAACGAAACAAAATGTCCCATTTCAATGGTCAAGTGAATATGAACACAGCTTCAAGAAAATCAAGCATGCAATTGAGAACGCAACTGAAATGACATACATTAATCCAAAATTGCAGACAAAGGTTGTTGTTGATGCAAGCCCTGTGGGGTTGGGTGCCATCTTTGCCCAGCACACTGGATACCCCAATGCCCCAAGACATATTGTGGCTTATGCTAGCTGAAGTTTGTCAACGACAGAACGCGCTTATTAACAACCTGAAAAAGAAAGCCTAGCAGTAGTGTGGGCTTGTGAGCATTTTCATGTGTTCCTCTATGGAAAACAACTCGCAGTTGTCACTGACCTCCAAGCACTGCTGACCATGTTTGGCAATCATAAAGCCAAGATGCCCCATGCGTTGAGAGGCATGGGTAGAGATTGCATGAGTATGAATAAACAATTGTGTATCGTCCAGGAAAAGATCAAAACCCTGCTGAATACTTCTCCTGTGTGCCAATGCAGTCTCATGGCACTACTTCTAAAGTGGCTGATGCCGAGGTAAACTTCATTGTGAATTCGAGTACTCCTGCTGCCATATCGGTAGAACAAATCATTGCTGCCACGAATACTGACAGGGATTTGCTAATACTTAAAGACATTATTACACACAAATTGTGGCGAAAGCATACTCAACCTCTTCATGATGACCTTGAATATCAGAAATGAAAAAATGTCCAAGAAGAACTTTCAGTTACCCCAGAAGGCATCATCTTACTAGGGTTGACAGTTGTCATATCGGAGAGTCTGAGACAACTGTTATTAAACTGGCCCATGAGGCACACAATGGATTGTTGCTATGAAACAAGCTATGCAGGATGGAGTGAGGTTCCCTTGTCTTGATGAAAAAGTTGAAAAGGAGTTAAAGACATGTCATTTGTGCAAATGTTTGTCATCCAAGACAACCCCACATCCGTTAAACATGTCTGATCTCCCAACACATGCATGAGAGAATATTGCAATTGATTTATTTGGTCACCCTGACAATAGACATCATCTACTAATAATTGTTGATGAATATTCCTGTTTCCTCTGACGGAAGATCTGTTATCAACTACTCATGACAGAGTCATTGGAAGATTAGAAAGTATTTTTGCAACATGGGGTATTCCATCTATTTTGAAATCTGGCAATGGCCTGCCGTTCAACAGGAGGGAATTTAAAGATTGTCTCACTCATTTAAATTTCAAGCATCAGAAAAGCACACCTCTCTGGCCACAGGCAAATGGTGTGGTCAAGAAATTTATGAGCATCCTCAAGAAGACCGTTCAATACACTGCATTGGAAAAGCTTGAACTCTAATCAGTTCTTCAGTCCACACTTCGTGCATACAGGTGAACTTCCCATTCTACCAAGGGTGAGAGCCCTGCTGCCTTGATATTTGGGAGAGACATGGGAACCAAATTGCCACAATGGACTACTGAGAGATCTATTGACTTTGATAAACTTCGAACCACTGATTAGTCTCACAAACGCAAAATGAAGACCTATGTCGGCAGACACCATTGGGCTCGAAGCACTGTTTTCAACAGAGGAGACCAAGTCATCATCAGGCAGAAAAGGAAACACAAGTCTAATACTCCTTTTGATGCTGACCCACTGAGGGTTGTAACTAGTAAGGGACACATGGTGACTACTCACCGTCCTGGAAAGTCCATTAGGCGAGATTCCTAACATTTCAAGCACCTGCCTCGACCTTCGTCACTACCAGGTGTCAGGTGTGAGACGTGTCCACCTGAGCATTTGAGAGCCCAATGACTATACTAATGTCTCTGTCACCAATGCCAGTCATGGACACTTCTCCAGTATCTCTGCAGCCTCACATGACCAGATCTGGGCGATTGATTCAAACACCAAAATGACTTATTGAAGAGTTGTAAGGTATATATGTATTATTGGTACTTTTTATTTAACAAAGATGGAGATGTAGTGTTTTATGAGTTAAAGATGACAGGACCCTTTTGGTTCCTGATAGACACCACAGAGCAGTGACATAAGTGCGTGGATGTGGATGATGGAATTCATGATGTAGAATGTTCAGTTAACGGTTACATGCTGAGGAATAAAGACGTGTAATACCAAGTTCTGGGTATGGCGTGATCGTTTCCATGTACCTGGGCTGGGGTAGGACGCTACAATGCTGACCACGAAAGAACTACAACACAAACCTACACACAATATATATTTTCTTCAATATCTCTCAGGGCTCAGCAACTAAATCTGACATATTACACAGCCAAACCACACCCTAAAATAGTAGAGGACTGCTGACTTATTGGGCCTCGGCAGTTAATAAATCTGGATCAAACAAAAACATCTCAGAATATACCCTGGTTACTCACCCATGACATACACGAACCAGTAACCATTTAGGCATGGCAGCAGAGAATCATTGGCAGAATGTCTCCTGACATAAAAAATGTGTCCTCAATATTGTTTACAAAAATATCACTCCATTGGAGTTAATAAAAGAAAATCTACACCCATTGGAACAACATTTTTGTAAATTATAATTAGGACACAATATTTCTGTTACTTTCTGTAGACTATATTTTGACATGCAACTGACATTTAATGTGACTGGGGAAATTTTGACTCCGAGCAGAGTACTGATAAGCACATGTTCTCAAAATATGTACTAATAAGTATAACATTTCAAAAAAACTCAGAACACTACAGAAAAAATGAAGCATTGGCCGCATTGTTGGCAATGATAACATGCAACATACGTGACAGCAAAAACATGCAGAAGTCAAATCAAAATGCAATATGGAATCTTCAACAATTTGAAGGCAAAATATAGTTAAACAGTAGTAGATGAGTACAAAAAACATGCAACGGTAATATCTGAGGCACCAATAAGTAGAGACCAATGAGACTGAATAACTTTGTTGATTGTACTGAAAGTCACTTTCAGCAGCCCATATGTGTTCATTACTCTTCCATGGTGTATGCATTTAGGAGTACAAAAACAACCAATTATGTGCACATCTGATAACATATAACTGTAATGATAGACCAGGTATGCATTTGCTGTAATTGGAACTCGATTGACATCAAACAGTTTAATAAGTGAGTAAAGCACCAATAAATACTGAAGTAGCCTTGTCAATAGTTCATGTACCTTATATTCTTCTCTGCTGGATGGCATATACATTCACATCGTACCTGTCATGGACAGCAATATTTTATGATATTGTTCTTTTGTGTGAACTTTAGCTACAATGAGCAGTCACTGAGATTCCAGTGCTCACAATTGTTGTGAAAATGGATTACCACACACAAAGGTTTCAGAGCTGTGCGTGGTTTGACCTGACTCAGACACTGAGGGCCTGATTTGCAAAGGTAAACTTACACTTATTTGTAAATTTATGGTTGTTTGCTACTCACAAAGGAATTTACAAGTAGCATCTTTTTAAGTGGGTAGTCTCTGCACATGAGAAGACGTATCTTTTTTGTACAGAAACTCTGCACTCGTAAATATTCACTCGTATAACTCTGCACTCGTAAATATATACTCATAAATCTCTTCGTGAATATCAAACAATTCTTACACAAAAGTGTAAGTTTACCTTTATGAAACAGGCCCTGAGATAAGAGCACTGGTATTGACCACCACATGATGCTCATGGTTGTGGTAGGGTGCACATGTCTAAATGCTACGGAAATAAATCTAGTGCTGGACGTTCATATGGTCTAGACTTGGATGAGACATAGCCCTGATAGAAGCTCGTGCTAACTTCATGCCTTCTCTATTTCCTTATCAACATCTTTACCAACTAGTTAAGTACTTCCATGAGTACGAGAGCAGCCCCTGATAGAGACTCCTCAATTTGGCCAGACAAATCTCCATTAGAAGAGATTGGGCACCAAAGTTGCTAAATGTTGCTTTTCTTTGGAGGTTGGCACAGGGCTTCTAGTGGGTTAATCTTAGTTTTAAGATCAATGTAAAAGCTTATCTCCTTTTTCGAGGCCATGCCAAATAATTGACCTATTTTTGTTCTAGAAAGAATTCTCAGTCCTTAAAAGCACTCTTAGGAATGACAGTCTTGTGAGTTTGTCTCTTGACTGAACCAAACTAATGTCTCTCCTGGTGACTGTGTTTAGCTTCTTAGCTGACTATCTGTAAAAGAGAAAGCCATGGGCAACTCATCTAATTCGCTCCTAGGTGAACCCTAACAAGAAAGCCTGAAATCTGCCTAGCAATGCCAGACATTCACAAGAAAAGCGGTGAATGTCATTTTAAAGCTGGGCATTAGGCTACAGCCCTAACAATTTTTGTATGACTCCTGTCCTTTCACCTCTTACTCCCTAGATATCTCTTCACTGAAGCTAAAACATTCCTCATACAGTGACAAGATGTCACCTCAGCCTGCAACTGTGACTCCCTATCAACTCAGTACTTCTCAGGTTAGGCCACAGATCAGCTACTGTGCTATGTCTGCTTCACTCATCTAGACCTCATGGTATCTCCTGGTGGTTTAACACTGCCACAGGGGATGGGGTTCTGTCACTCATGGATTGATTTCATCTGTACTTCTGGTGGCTTAGTACTGTTACCAGGAGCATGGGTTCTCTCACTCCTTGGTTGACTCTATGTTGTACTGCCTGATGACTTAGTGCTACCTCCAGCATCTGGCATTCTGTTGCTTCTAGGATAACTCCATTTAGCATTTACTGCTACAACTATTGCCGTTGGCAGGTAAATATTAGTATGATATTGCGCCGCAGCACTGCATTCATGATCCGTACACGACTGCATGCACGATGACCTGAATAACTCCCTGCACAACAGACTGCATAAACTCTTATGGTATGGACACCTGGTAAGACAGATTGTGTTCCAGTTTGTAAAAGCTTAATATAACATTGCATAACAAAGTGAATGTCAAGGTGTTTGCAAACTATATGACAACTGTATGATAAACAGCATGACAAATTACTACTAAATATGCATGACAAATGTCTCTAATGTTCTAAGTGTCCCATGTGCAAAGCATGTTAGCACCTCATCAGGGCTAGAACTGCCATATAAATGCCATACCAAAGCATTCAGTGCCTAGAAATGGAGATGTGATGGCCTATAATAGATAGTGGGATATGTCATGACAATTAGGCCCAGTTCTTGGGCTCTCACACTACACCGATAACCCCCATGGTATCCAATTTAGTCAAAATAGTGAGTGGAGGCACCCTACTCAGAGTACATTTATAAGAGGGGTTAACATATACTGTTATTCTTGTAGTTATGATGGTTATTGATATGTTTTATTTACATATAATGGACATGCTCAAATGAGAGATATCATTTATTACATGTATGGCCACGGTTCTTATAAAACATATAACAATGTACCTGAAAAAACCAAATAACTGATGTGCAGTAATTCAAGTTGGACACAGGTCCTTTGATAATCCTCTAAATCCTCTGTAAATCAAGCAGCCAAGAAAACACCCTTTCAAGGCTAAAAAGTAAAACAGCTAAACAATAAGGAATGATTTGATCTTATTTCATAATTAATACTTCACATCAACTAGGTATGAAAACACAAAAACAAATTCTGGTAGTGACACTTTATGTTATAACATGTCAAGAGTCTAACAGTGAAAGCACTTTTATGGTGTACTAAAAAACACAAAATATTGAAAGACTTGCATACATTCCAAGATATTCACTTTTTTCTTAGTCATTCTATCAATCATTCTATTGATAATTTCATTCAATTTTTTTTCTAGCGATTAAAATGGGCTAGCATATATATATATATGCATTAAGTTACACAATGGTTCAAGGTGTATGAAGCTCAGCTAAGTGGAAATCGATGATTCTCCCTTCTTAGGACATGGAAAGACGTTTTGCAGGGTTTTGGCAATCACAAATATAATATGCAATAAGAAATGGGATCCCTAAGAATAAGTATTGATGTAGATTATAGATTATAATAGTCATGTGATATTTGTGATAAAACATACCCTAGTTTTAACTGTGCTTGCTATCCAGAAGTGGAAAAGAGGAAAGGTAATTTTCTTACGCTGTTGAAATAAAACAGATTTCTAGTCAAAGTTTCATGGTTCATCGAGTTTTCCGCAGGCTCCCGAGAACACTGTTGCAGCACAGATAACACAAGGAGGTCCTTCTGCTCTCAGGCAGGAGATACATTTTGTAGCATAGCTTCTGAATATGTGCTGGAGGACTGATGTGCCCTTCTGTAATTCCCTCGTCCACAGTGCAACACTGATGAAATGGCTGTAGGACACCACATGTTATCCAATGAACGATGAACCATTCTTCATTGAAAAAGGGAGGGATTGGCCACATACATTCTTGAGACGTATGCCTTGATTACGAGGTTCATAGTACTGGCTTGAAGCAAACTCCACATGCCGAATTAACATTACCATGAGGTAACATTTGCCAGTTCTGTGCAATTACGATTTAAACCCCATTGAATGGGAATAGCATGTGGGACAGGATTTACCAGGGGCGGCTCCTCCGCTAAGGTGGAGTAGTGTTGCCCCACAAGAAAAATAAAATAATAATAACACCATGTTATTAAAATTTTATTTTTCCCTAGCGGCTCTGTAGGTGCAGGGGGGGGGCTGCCCACAGAGCAGGGGAGGAGTTGTAGGCACTCTCCAAGTGTGCATGACGGTTTGGCCGTCCGTCTTGGGCATGTTCTCCAAAGGTCTGTAATGAACAGCCTGGGTGGAGAACATGCACAGACCCCTAGTCCCCATCTCACTAGCAGCGTCGAATTTGGCTAGAGGATTCTAGAGGCCTGGTTGCTTCCTATTCCTGCGTCGTGGCAAGAAGGACGGAGGAGAGGCAGCCGCCGGTAAGGTAACTTAATTTTTTCTTTTTTTGCCACTGCCCAACTGAGAATGAGTGAGAGTAATTCCACTGTTATACAGGTCACCTTTGCACACGTGTGTACATCAAAAGGCCTCCAAGGATCCTACATGGAAATATTAAAAATGGCAAACCGAAAGGGGATCTTTATGCTAACGAAACTTGCAATTTCAGAATACATCTAGAACATTATAGCCATCAAAACTGGTAGTTGATAAGAGGTAAGCTCAGAAAGTTAGCATTTAAGGTTAGTGTTGGAGGAGGCACTGCTGAAAAACTGAAAGAACAAAAAAAGGACAAAGGCTTAAACGAGAGGACGGCAATGGCAGTCAAGCCAAGCAGAAGGCACAGGAGGACAAACACAAATGACTCCAGAGGAAGGTTATTATGAGTCCCACCGGAGAAGTCCATTTCAGGTGAAAATAATGCTGTTTCATTACCCATATAAAAATGTTACATTTAGCCTACCAACTGTACTTTGCAGCTAATGGATATAATTCTACACTGTCATTTAATCATTATCAGTTAAAAGTAATGGCTCCATTAATGCTTCTGATGATTCGGAGAAAAAATGTATTACGATGTCAGATTATAATTTTAGATAATCATCAAAGTAAAACATTTGCTGATGAAATAGAATTGATTGTGATTAGTTTCCAAAAATCACTATCTGTAATTTTCCAATTAGGCCATGTTTTTGAGATACAGGTTACAGCACCTTAAGTAGGTGTTCTGTAATCATTCTGTGTCTGTTACAAGCATTCTTTTAAAAACCCATGAAATACAGACTTGAATTAAAGTCCCAGATAGCAAAGCCATTTGAACATACAGTACATGTTCATATTACAACTTAAGCCACATCCACCAAGTAACCAAACAACCAATATCAAAGCCAAGAAGTCTCACCCGCGAATCCTATTGCATGTGCCAACACTTAAATGACTGGAGCACGTGCACATGTATGTGTGGTGGCAAAGATTTTTCTTAAAGCAAAATAAAAATCTGCCACACCATATGCATGTGCGTGTACAGTGGCCATTTTGAAAATATTGTTCTTTTTATTTGGTAAAAACATTAGAAGGTGACACCAAGCATGTGCACACAAGCACAGCAGCCAGTGTTTAATTATTTTTCTAAAAAGAAAAATTATTCAAGGATGGCCACCAAGTTGGTAGCTTCCTTTTTCTGTGAATCTTTCTTTTTCTAGTCAATAGCAATTTGCTTTAATATTTGAACCTTTGTGTTCAGTATATTTCTGTAGTTACATTTTTGGTGGTTGAGGATAATATACGATTGTTGTCTTCTTACTAGTACATAGCTTTCCACATCTACAGCACAGTGAAACTGCAGAATGAGACTTACTTACTTAAAACAGCTAGCCGAAAAATACAGGGGCATATTAGCAAGACCGGCGATAAAATTATCGCCGTTTTAGCGGCAGTTTCCTGCCGCTAAAACTGCGATAATTTTATCGCCGGTCTTGCTAATATGCCCCACAGTTATTTGGCACTTGCAATTGATTTTTGAATACAACATACCCATTAGCATCAGAATCATTCGACTTTTCCGATGAGCTCTACTAAAGGTCAAACGTGTACAGAACTGAAAGGCCAGTTTTTCAGATATATACAGAGGAAAATAATAAATTCAAACTTTTATAAAATACGACAACAATGGCCAGGCTGCATTAAAGGCACATTTTAAGATAATCAATGCAAAAAAACGATTCATTTGAGCTTTATACATTTGTCACTCATTCATGAAATAGAACTGGGAAAGGCACACTAAGGGGCATATTTACAAGCCCCTTGCGCCACTTTTGCGCCGCCGTTGCTTCATGCATGTGACGCAGCGGCGACGCAAACCATGCGCCGCGTTGCGCTATATTTACAACGTGACGCATCTAGGGAGATGCGTCACGTAGTAAACCCCTGCGCCACATGAAACCTGCGTCAGGTTTCATGTGGGCGTACCGGCGCAGGGGCGTTCCGGCGCAGGAACGCCTCGAGAAGTGACGCAGTGAAATCTACAAGATTTCACGCAGTCACTTTTCCGACGCTGATGCGTCAAATCCTTACGCCTGCTTCATGCAGGTGTAAGGATTGACGCACCATGTTAGGGATAGGGAAGGTTGGAACAGTGCTGGCGTTGCGTCGCGCTTGCGACACAACTTCAGCACTGCGCCAACCTTCCGCCGGCAGATGCGTCACGCATCTGCTTATCTCATGCGCCACGATGCGCCGCATTGTAAATGCGGCGCATCGGACGTGGCGCAAGGGTAAACTTGCGTGACGCATTTTCCCTGGTGCATCCCTGCTGATATGCAGGGATGCGCCAGGGAACGTAAATATGCCCCTAAGTTCCGAGTGCATATGTAGAACGTATATGTCACCTGAATTGTGTGTCACCTACATTTCTTACAGTAAAGAGGGACAGGCTGTATCAAAGAATGGCTTTTATTAAACGTTTCTAAAAAGATTAATACGTTTTCGAAAAATTATAAAAGTTGGTCACAAAAAAGCAGCGTCTTGACACACTATATATGTCTACGTGTTTTACAAAATCATGTTGCTGTTAAAGTGACCAAAACCAATGAGTACATTTTGTTGAAAACATTATGTATTTAAAATTCTTTTTTTATTACTCTTTGTTCGGGAAATTCAAACAATATTTTAACATTTATTTGCAGGCAAAATGCTGCTAATAGTGAGAGTTAACAAAATGTCCAACTTCACAAAATTGCTAAGTTCTTAACTTCGCACACTTTGCTAAAGGAATATTAGTTTTGCACATCCATGTACTGCTTTCTACCCAGACTTTGACCTTATGTATATATATTCAAGAGTCAGTTTGTAATTGACCACCTACGGAGTCCATGAGGCCTGAAGAACATGCTCCTGGTGGCTAGGGCTGGCCAGCAGAAGCAAAAGATCATCACAACCATCTTTAAAGATTTGCCTGCTTAAAGCAAAATAAACAAATTTTTAGCGTGTTGTGTTCCGCTGGTATCTTGTAGAATATCCCTAGGGTGGGCCAGGACCTGAGGGTCAGAGCTATGCTCATCTTGGGGCTTTTTTTCCATGGTCGAGTAGGCATTTGTGAAGCTCCAGCCAATGCATCAGTAAAGAATCCACAGATCTCATTCCCCAGACCACAATCGGGTAACCTAAGCCAGGTGCATTGTCAACTTTCCTTGCTTGTGTCGGGCGGGGCGCACTGAATTTCTGCTTCCATGCCCGCCTGCGCGGTAATGAAAACTGTGCAGTTCATGTCCATGGCAGGAATTAGAGAGAAAGGTTGCTCCCTTCCGAGAGGAGCACAAAGATATAATGCCAGTTCTTGTTTGATCCCAGAGGACAGGGGCTTTTTGCAGGGAGCCAGAGGTTCGAGGGGCATTGGAGTTTCCCACATAGCCATCATCAATGTCCTGATTCTGCAGGTGCCCCGGGTTGGACTCAGGCAGCCAAAACAAAAGCAGAAGCAGGAAAATAGTATTGTGGCATACCGCATCAAGCAGTGGTAAACCACTCATTCCATATATGTCTTCCATTAGGATGCACCCCATAATGCCCCATAAACGGGTACATTTGCAGATCTTGCTCCTCTGTGGTGGCCTCAAGATGGCCAGGGACAATGCCAATGATGTGGAGAATCCATATGGGGGCTCCAACGAGCACAGGAGGTCCCCCTAAAAGTGTATTTACAAAACCTCAGACTCCTGGGCCCTCAACGTTATAACCACGGGCAAGGTCTTCACTAACTGTATATTAGTACTGAAGCTCTGGAGTGTGAGGTCTCCCTTGTTGTTGGTCCTTTGACTGCAGTGGTAGTCTAATTTTTGTAAAAGGTAGATTCTGGCACACATGCTCTTGAATTTTAAGTGTTCTTTGACACTATTGATGTTGAATAGTGAATGTTTACCATTCTAATGAGTGCTTATGATTATTAGTACTATTTCCATTGATTTAAGTGGTAATGCAAGGTTGAATCCTGATATAGCTGTTTTTACTAATGTGGGGACTCCCTGGCAAAGCTTAAAATGAAGTCCCCTTATTTTGTGATGTCGCATACGGTATAGGTGAGGGGTATTGTTATTATGTGTTTCACGGCCCTTTAGTGTGTAATTTCAGGTATTTCCATCTACCTGATGTATGTGTGTGTGTGGTGTGTGTGTGTGTGTGTGTGTTTGTGGTCCTCATAGCGTGTGTAAACCCTGACAGAACCAGACAAGCAGTATCTTTGTGAGGACCAGTGCGTTAGGGTTGCCGGTCCCGGTTGTGTGTTTAGTACTTTTGAGTGAATGTATCAAAAAACTAAAAGTGCACTTATATTTGCCTTGGTCCACTTCATAACCTATCCCACTATCAAAGTGCGCGTGTAGTTAGAATAGTAAATACAAACTTCATTACTGTATGATCTTCAAAATAAAAGGTATGTTATGTTGTGAGTGTGTGTGTGTGTGTGTGTGTGTGTGTGTTATATAGCGTGAACTTGACCCGAAGGTATCGGAGCACTGCACCAGTTGCGTTACATGAGAACACATTCATTTTTGTTAGGCACAGGGAGATTAAGTGATTTGCCCAGAATCACAGGATGTTGCACGTCCTTGCCAAGACTCAAACCCGGTTCCCCAGATTTGAGGTCGACCGCCGTAGCCGTTAGGCCAACTCCTCTCCTCTTATTGAGTGCTGTTGTTACATGCAGGTGAATTGGCAAATTGGGATTGGTAGCCCACACCGCCTCCCCTGAGTAGGGCCTTGGACAGCTCTGCTTTGCTACCCTGAGAGAATCAAGTACTACAATGGGGTACTTAGTTCTCAGTAACAATACAATTCTGGACTTTTTACTTGTAAAGGACTCACAGCCTTCACAACTCATGACTCAATTTCTTACAGTGTACACTAACATTCAAGAACATGCCAGCTCAGCAGCACCCACTCTTCACCCATGGGGGCATATTTACTCCCATGTTATAATTCCTTCGAGCAAATCAATTCACAAGTGCAAATGCACTATTTGTGTCACTTCATCTTCTTCTAACACTGATGAACATTGACGTCCATTCTTAGAATTGGAGAACATGCTGATCCCCTGACCGTGGACAAGCAATATTTGAAATGAGAGCACACTTAAAAGATAAATCAAAACCAATGGAAAAGTCACCTCCTAGGTAGAGGGTTGGGGGGCCATTTCTTTTTAACAAACCCTCACCCACACATTTCTATGTGGCATGCTTCATCATCAAACCGTCGCCCAAAAGTGGGGATTGAGCCCACAAAATATATGCTTTAATTTACTGGGCGAGGACTTGATGATCAAGCATGCCACATTGAAATGTATAGGTGAGAGTGTGTTAAAACAGGCCCACCATCGATCCCCCCTTCCCTAGGAAGCTACCTCTCCTTTGGTTTTGATTGATTTTCCAGTGGGGATTTAGGATATCCCTCCTGCTAGAAATGGGATTTCTGGTTGGCTAAGGCTTGTGCCAAAGCCAGGCAGAAACCACCACTCTAGTCAGGGCAAGGGAGTTACACACCCAAGATAACCCCTGCTCACCCTCTTGGTAGCTTGGCACGAGCAGTCAGGCCTATCCCGGAGGCAATGTGTAAAGCGTTTGCGCAACACACACATACAGCAGCAACAAACTAGGCACACCACAAAAGAAACTCCACACAAGGTTATATGAAAAATAGCCTTTGTATTGTCATAAACACATTAGAAACAGAATCACACATTTACACTGTGCCAACTGGCACGGGCAATATTCACAGGGGAATTATATACAGGACCAGGCCAATCGGGCCACGGTCAGAACCATCAGAACAGGTATGTAAATGTAAAACACAACTAGTAACTACTGGTACAATAATGACCTAAGCATTATCACATTAGCATTAGACATAAACCCACATTAGGCCCAAACCTCATCAGCATAAACACATTACGCAATGGGCCTCACCAGCATAAACACATTATGCAATAACCTCATAAGCATAAACACCTTACGCAAATAGGTACTCCCCCAAACATCATAACATGACATTAGGCAGTAACACGTTAGGCCCCAAACCTCCTTAGCATAAACATATTACGCAATATCGCATTAGGCATAAACACATTATCCTAACCCTCAGGAGCCTAAACACTGAAATGACCCCCAGGCCAACTGGCCTTCTCTAGAGCTCACATGCCCTCTGTCCAGAATGTCAGGGCGCTAAGCTGCCACTTGCAGCTAAAGCAAAAAGTGCGCAATGCGCTGGCACCACTGTGCCTCCGGGGTCCCCACCTGGGACTCCTCAATCAATGTGCCCTGGCCTAAACGTAGCAGCTGCCCACTAATTGCTGCGATACAAAAGGGGATGATGGACGGAACGTTTGAGCCAATCAAACACTCACCCCCAGTCAACTGATCTGGGTTTAATCCATCATCATTCTTTAGCTCACTCCACCACCCCAGTTCAGACATGGCCATATGCAAATCAGTCTGACCCTGTGCCTCATGGGAACAGTACAGCCCGAACTGCCAAGCCATGTCTTCCCTGGACCGGAAACAAGCATCCTAGGACCGGTTTCTGGCATTCCAGCCGTCATCAGCCAGGCTTGCTTGAATCCAGTGGCAAAGTGAGCAAGGGACCCACGTCTGGGCATACCCCCGCCAACTTAGGGCGAACAAAGCGATACAAAAGGGGATGATGGACAGAACGTTTGAGCCAATCAAACACTCACCCCAGTCAACTGATCTGGGTTTAATCCATCATCATTCTTTAGCTCACTCCACCACCCCAGTTCAGACATGGCCATATGCAAATCAGTCTGACCCTGTGCCTCATGGGAACAGTACAGCCCGAACTGCCAAGCCATGTCTTCCCTGGACCGGAAACAAGCATCCTAGGACCGGTTTCTGGCATTCCAGCCGTCATCAGCCAGGCTTGCTTGAATCCAGTGGCAAAGTGAGCAAGGGACCCACGTCTGGGCATACCCCCGCCAACTTAGGGCGAACAAAGCGATACAAAAGGGGATGATGGACGGAACGTTTGAGCCAATCAAACACTCACCCCCAGTCAACTGATCTGGGTTTAATCCATCATCATTCTTTAGCTCACTCCACCACCCCAGTTCAGACATGGCCATATGCAAATCAGTCTGACCCTGTGCCTCATGGGAACAGTACAGCCCGAACTGCCAAGCCATGTCTTCCCTGGACCGGAAACAAGCATCCTAGGACCGGTTTCTGGCATTCCAGCCGTCATCAGCCAGGCTTGCTTGAATCCAGTGGCAAAGTGAGCAAGGGACCCACGTCTGGGCATACCCCCGCCAACTTAGGGCGAACAAAGCGATACAAAGGGGATGATGGACGGAACGTTTGAGCCAATCAAACACTCACCCCCAGTCAACTGATCTGGGTTTAATCCATCATCATTCTTTAGCTCACTCCACCACCCCAGTTCAGACATGGCCATATGCAAATCAGTCTGACCCTGTGCCTCATGGGAACAGTACAGCCCGAACTGCCAAGCCATGTCTTCCCTGGACCGGAAACAAGCATCCTAGGACCGGTTTCTGGCATTCCAGCCGTCATCAGCCAGGCTTGCTTGAATCCAGTGGCAAAGTGAGCAAGGGACCCACGTCTGGGCATACCCCCGCCAACTTAGGGCGAACAAAGCGATACAAAAGGGGATGATGGACGGAACGTTTGAGCCAATCAAACACTCACCCCCAGTCAACTGATCTGGGTTTAATCCATCATCATTCTTTAGCTCACTCCACCACCCCAGTTCAGACATGGCCATATGCAAATCAGTCTGACCCTGTGCCTCATGGGAACAGTACAGCCCGAACTGCCAAGCCATGTCTTCCCTGGACCGGAAACAAGCATCCTAGGACCGGTTTCTGGCATTCCAGCCGTCATCAGCCAGGCTTGCTTGAATCCAGTGGCAAAGTGAGCAAGGGACCCACGTCTGGGCATACCCCCGCCAACTTAGGGGCGAACAAAGCGATACAAAAGGGGATGATGGACGGAACGTTTGAGCCAATCAAACACTCACCCCCAGTCAACTGATCTGGGTTTAATCCATCATCATTCTTTAGCTCACTCCACCACCCCAGTTCAGACATGGCCATATGCAAATCAGTCTGACCCTGTGCCTCATGGGAACAGTACAGCCCGAACTGCCAAGCCATGTCTTCCCTGGACCGGAAACAAGCATCCTAGGACCGGTTTCTGGCATTCCAGCCGTCATCAGCCAGGCTTGCTTGAATCCAGTGGCAAAGTGAGCAAGGGACCCACGTCTGGGCATACCCCCGCCAACTTAGGGCGAACAAAGCGATACAAAAGGGGATGATGGACGGAACGCTTGAGCCAATCAAACACTCACCCCAGTCAACTGATCTGGGTTTAATCCATCATCATTCTTTAGCTCACTCCACCACCCCAGTTCAGACATGGCCATATGCAAATCAGTCTGACCCCTGTGCCTCATGGGAACAGTACAGCCCGAACTGCCAAGCCATGTCTTCCCTGGACCGGAAACAAGCATCCTAGGACCGGTTTCTGGCATTCCAGCCGTCATCAGCCAGGCTTGCTTGAATCCAGTGGCAAAGTGAGCAAGGGACCCACGTCTGGGCATACCCCCGCCAACTTAGGGCGAACAAAGCGATACAAAAGGGGATGATGGACGGAACGTTTGAGCCAATCAAACACTCACCCCCAGTCAACTGATCTGGGTTTAATCCATCATCATTCTTTAGCTCACTCCACCACCCCAGTTCAGACATGGCCATATGCAAATCAGTCTGACCCTGTGCCTTATGGGAACAGTACAGCCCGAACTGCCAAGCCATGTCTTCCCTGGACCGGAAACAAGCATCCTAGGACCGGTTTCTGGCATTCCAGCCGTCATCAGCCAGGCTTGCTTGAATCCAGTGGCAAAGTGAGCAAGGGACCCACGTCTGGGCATACCCCCGCCAACTTAGGGCGAACAAAGCGATACAAAAGGGGATGATGGACGGAACGTTTGAGCCAATCAAACACTCACCCCCAGTCAACTGATCTGGGTTTAATCCATCATCATTCTTTAGCTCACTCCACCACCCCAGTTCAGACATGGCCATATGCAAATCAGTCTGACCCTGTGCCTCATGGGAACAGTACAGCCCGAACTGCCAAGCCATGTCTTCCCTGGACCGGAAACAAGCATCCTAGGACCGGTTTCTGGCATTCCAGCCATCATCAGCCAGGCTTGCTTGAATCCAGTGGCAAAGTGAGCAAGGGACCCACGTCTGGGCATACCCCCGCCAACTTAGGGCGAACAAAGCGATACAAAAGGGGATGATGGACGGAACGTTTGAGCCAATCAAACACTCACCCCAGTCAACTGATCTGGGTTTAATCCATCATCATTCTTTAGCTCACTCCACCACCCCAGTTCAGACATGGCCATATGCAAATCAGTCTGACCCTGTGCCTCATGGGAACAGTACAGCCCGAACTGCCAAGCCATGTCTTCCCTGGACCGGAAACAAGCATCCTAGGACCGGTTTCTGGCATTCCAGCCGTCATCAGCCAGGCTTGCTTGAATCCAGTGGCAAAGTGAGCAAGGGACCCACGTCTGGGCATACCCCCGCCAACTTAGGGCGAACAAGCGATACAAAGGGGATGATGGACGGAACGTTTGAGCCAATCAAACACTCACTCCCAGTCAACTGATCTGGGTTTAATCCATCATCATTCTTTAGCTCACTCCACCACCCCAGTTCAGACATGGCCATATGCAAATCAGTCTGACCCTGTGCCTCATGGGAACAGTACAGCCCGAACTGCCAAGCCATGTCTTCCCTGGACCGAAACAAGCATCCTAGGACCGGTTTCTGGCATTCCAGCCGTCATCAGCCAGGCTTGCTTGAATCCAGTGGCAAAGTGAGCAAGGGACCCACGTCTGGGCATACCCCGCCAACTTAGGGCGTAACAAGCGATACAAAGGGGATGATGGACGGAACGTTTGAGCCAATCAAGCACTCACCTCCAGTCAACTGATCTGGGTTTAATCCATCATCATTCTTTAGCTCACTCCACCACCCCAGGCCATGTCTGAACTGGGGTGGTGGAGTGAGCTAAAGAATGATGATGGATTAAACCCAGATCAGTTGACTGGGGTGAGTGTTTGATTGGCTCAAACGTTCCGTCCATCATCCCCTTTGTATCGCTTTGTTCGCCCTAAGTTGGCGGTATGCCCAGACGTGGGTCCCTTGCTCACTTTGCCACTGGATTCAAGCAAGCCTGGCTGATGACGACGGAATGCCAGAAACCGGTCTAGGATGCTTGTTTCCGGTCCAGGGAAGACATGGCTTGGCAGTTCGGGCTGACTGTTCTATGAGGCACAGGTCAGACTGATTTGCATATGGCCATGTCTGAACTGGGGTGGTGGAGTGAGCTAAAGAATGATGATGGATTAAACCCAGATCAGTTGACTGGGGTGAGTGTTTGATTGGCTCAAACGTTCCGTCCATCATCCCTTTGTATCGCTTTGTTCGCCTCAAGTTGGCGGGGTATGCCCAGACGTGGTCCCTTGCTCACTTTGCCACTGGATTCAAGCAAGCCTGGCTGATGACGGCTGGAATGCCAGAAACCGATCCTAGGATGCTTGATTCCGGTCCAGGAAGACATGGCTTGGCAGTTCGGGCTGGACTGTTCCCATGAGGCACAGGGTCAGACTGATTTGCATATGGCCATGTCTGAACTGGGGTGGTGGAGTGAGCTAAAGAATGATGATGGATTAAACCCAGATCAGTTGACTGGGGGTGAGTGTTTGATTGGCTCAAACGTTCCGTCCATCATCCCCTTTTGTATCACTAATTGCTGGGCAGCCGTGATCATCATGGGCACTCACTGTGCCCTCCTGTCCCACTCAGGGACTCTATCCCCACGGGACATTAGGCACGGGCCCCACTGGCCCTCGGGACCCCCACTGGGGCCCTAAAATGACTGTGCCCCTCGTTGGAGCCACACGGGCTCTGGAAACAGAACATGCCCCCATCGTTGCAGTTGCCCACTGTCAAGCGGGGCAACTGTGACCATATCTGCAGAGAGGCCCGTCACCACGGAGCCCTATGGGCCCCCCAAGGGGCCTTTAAATAAACTTGCCCCTATGTTGGAGCAGCCCGCTCTCTGGCGGGTCCGCTCAGAAGAAAAAGGCACTGGCACCGTGCCTTGGAAGGCACCACAACAAGGGAGAAGCCCCCACTCACCGGGGCTGCGGGGCAGGACTCCTCCGGTCTCCTCTCCTCGCAAGGCAGGCTCCTGGCGGCATCTCAGGAGAACCCCCATCCCGCGGGGACTCGGGACCGGCTCTCGTACTCTTGAGGAGCCCGCGAGGCTCCCCCTGCACTTCACCTTCACCCGGTCCCTCCACGGGGACCCGGGACTTTGCAGGGGAGCCCGCGAGGCTCCAGATGGCTTTTCCGATGGCGGGGCGGGACTTCCTCTCCCTGCTCCGCCCAACGCCAGGCAGCTTCGCCTGACTTCCTCGTCCGATCGGGCCGCGGCGGTGATTCTCCTAGATCTCGGCGGCTCCTCTGGGCGGCGGCAATGCGGGATAGATTCCCGCTCTAATTAAATACAAGTGCGGGGTGGGCTCCCGCTATGGAATCAGAATCGATGCGGGGTGGGCACCCGCTCTAAAGGCACCAAATGCGGGGTGGGCACCCGCAATCCTTAATAGGCATGAGAGCGGGGTGGGCTCCCGCTGCTCACAAGCGGCAATTGCGGGGGAATCCCCATGTCGGGATTCCCTGTGGAAGGGGGCTGCAGCTCCGCGCTGCCAAGCCCACGCTCCCCTCGTCTTGGGCAATTTAAAATATAGCGCTCAAGGAGCCACAGCTCCAATCAGCAAAGTCCAGTTCCATGGGGCATAGCTGGGCCCAGGGAGGCCAGCACACAGGGCCCTCCAGCAGGGAGGCAAGCCCCTGTGGTGGCTCCTCCTGGGCCCCCAGCAGCAGCGAGCCCCCAGCAAGTCCCAAAACAGCCCTTCTCATGGGGTCACAGCCCCTACATTTATACACCTTTTTGTCTTTGTCTGCAGGACAGGGCTTTAGGGGAACCAGGCAAAACTGGTTCAGGGGGGAATTGGAGCACTTTGTTTTCCAAGCTCCTCTTCCCCTTTGTCAGATGGGGGCTCGTCATCAGACACACCACAGGGGGGCGGAGCCAGCATTCACTAGGGCAGGCACAATCCTATTCAGGGACCAGGGACTTCCCCTCCCACTACTCAAAATGTAGATGTCCCATTCAGCCTAGCGCTGACTCACCCTGCCCCTCCTGGAGCCACACACACCTCCCAGCCCCTGTCACTCACAAGCCAGACATGCAATTCACATCAGGCAGGCAGACACATAGCACACAGAAATGCCAACTTCTAAAAGTGGCATTTCTAAAATAGTTATAATAAATCTGCGCACACCATTGTGCAGCATTTATTATCACTATTCCAAATATACCAAACTTGACCACGCTGCGCCTCTCATATCAGGAATTACCACTGAAACACTTATCAGGGAATCCCCAATGCATTCCTATGGGAGGGCAGCCCCACAGTAGTGAGAAACCAAAATGGCTGTTTGTCACTACCAGGACATGTCACACACTTAAGGTACATGTCCTATCTTTTACCTACAATGCACCCTGCCCATAGGGCTAGCTAGGGCCTACCTTAGGGGTGACTGACATGTAGTAAAAGGGGGGTCACGGACATGGCACACACTTTAGGTGCCACATCACAGCGGCAGTAACACTGCGCGCACAGGCCCTCAATGGCAGAGGCCTGAGATAGGTTTGAAAGGCTACTTTGGTGGGTGACGCAATTAGCGCTGCAAGTCCACCAGTAGCATTTAATTTACCAGCCCTGGGTATATGAGATACCGCTTTACAAGGGACTCACAGGTAAATTAAATAGGCCAAACAGGTGTAGACCAATCTTACCACATTTATCACAGAGAGCACACGCACTTTACACTGGACAGCAGTGCTAAAGTGCCCAGAGTCCTAAAACCACCAACACCATGTCAGAAAAATGGCTAGGAGAAAGGCAAAAAGTTTAGGGATGACCGTGCAAAAAGGCCAAGTCCAACACTCACTTTCTTCTTTTTAATTGGGTTACACTTAAAAGACACCTGGGCAAGATTTGCGACAGATTACGCAACGCAGGGCAACAGACAAATTTCTGCACTGTGTTGCGTGAAGGGGAGAGAATTGAACTGTGCCACATCTACATAGATATGGTGCTGTTCAGCTCTCTCCCTGCGCTGGAGCACTTGTGACTGCCTAGCATCAATGGAGGCACCCTTGCGCCATGTGCATGTGTACCTGTGTTGTGGACAGGATTGTTTTTGTGCAGGAAGGAATGCTTTGCTGCCCAAAAACAATCCTTAGTGGCTTATTCCTCTTTGTATGTTTGCTGCAAAATGCAGTACACATGAAAGAAGACTTAATGAGGAAAAATAAAGATATTACTCCTCGTTACCCCCAGGTCAGATATGTGCACCATATTTTGGTGCAAACCCATGTTTACTGAGTTTAGTAAATCTGAATTTGCAACAAAATATATGGGTGGTGCATGGGAACGCCACTACTCCACCCATGTAATGCCTCTCCCACGCAGGGTAACTCAATGCAGTTCAAGGCACTGTGCTGCATTACTTTGCAGGGAAAAAGTGACACAAAGGCACACCAATATCGATTTGCGTGTCTTTGTAAATTTCACTTAAGCACTTGAGTTGCCTAACGCTGACTTGCGTGTCCCAAGGAGAATGCAAGTGCTTAGTAAATCTGGGCTGTGGTTCTTGTGAAGCTGCCAGTGCTTAATTTGAGCCTGTGGTTTCTGGTGCTCAGCACCGGCACATAATTGTCAACACCAGAACGTATGATAGTCTGCCACATGGTGGTTCTACTTGAAGTGCACAACAACAGTTCCTTATTAAATCAATACACATTAAAAATGACTAATGCCTGCAGTCCAAGTCATTATTATAGCTTTGAGGACCTGAAATAGTCTGAATTGTCACACAGAGGAACGTGATGCTTTGTATTTGTATGGGTACTGTCATTGCCAGCCCTGGCAGGGGCATTGGGTGGTGCAAACTGCAGTGGCCCGACAAGGACCCTGGCACTTATTGTTTCAGAAATTAAGCCCTGGGAGATGCCAGAGTTTAGTGTCAACAGAAACTGGCCAATTTCAGCTCGCTGAATATGAATTATTCTGAGGAGGCGATTTAAAGCAGGTTTGTTTCTGCCAGAGCAGGGGCTCCTGGTGCACAATCCTATTTAGAAACATCCATAGAAAATAATAAAGACAAGAACCGATCAAAAATATTCAGGAGATTAAGCTTCCAGTCCTAAAGTCTGCTCCCGATTGGAGGCAGCTCTTAGAGAATCAGTGATATGCGTATACACAGAGCAGCCCGGAGGGTTCATTTTTCTTATAACATTTAGGAGGCCAATTGATTACTTGTCTCCATGATACACACTGCATCTCAGTTTGTGTGGAGTGTGGTGATGAAGCGTCTACAAAGAAGTAATGTGTTATTATGTGGAAGGAAATTAGTTTTTTTCAATCTGCCCATTTCAGTGTGACTGCACTTTACTTTGCAGTTGAAGCAAGTTATTTGCAAATGTTGGGCATGTTCAATTTTGTTGCAAGCAATTCCCACTATGTTTTGTACATTTGGACTTTCCACTACATATTATTCGTTTTCAAACAAATAATATATTTCACACAGCCACAAAATTGGGCTAGAAAAAAAATAATCAAAAGGTCACTAGCGGAAAAAAATTGATTGTAGTGCAAATGGTGATGTTAGATTCACAAATGAGGTTATCACCAGAGCTGCATTATTAATAATTTTGATCCGAATTAGAAATAGCGTTGTTAGAAAATGGTGGTCTCTTATTGGCAATGGTTTGCACCTTTGTCCAAGTAGGGACTCTTGCTGCTAGTAAGGGTAAGGGAGTTACGCCCTTAGACACTCCTGCTCACCCCCTTGGTAGCTTGGCACGAGCAGGCAGGCTTATCTCAGAGGCAGTGTGTAAATCATTTGTGCACACATACAGTAATACAGTGAAAGCACTTCAAAAGTGCACCACACCAGTTTAGAAAAATAAGTAATGTTTATCTAAACCAAATTAGACAAAAATCCACACTACATATATTCAGATATCACCAAAAATAGGTTATTCTCTCAAATAAAGCTTGTAGCAACAATTAACTACATCTAGAGCTATTACGACGTTGTGACAGATGAAAATTCCAAAGTACGGAGCCGACCGCGAGGTGCCTGGCATCGGGTGCGTGGTCACACAGATCCCCAAAGAACAGTACCTTGGCAAATGATGAAAGCAAAGACGGTGCACAGTGTTGGGGAAATGTTGCTTTGTTGGCACCGGGCGGCGTCTGTTCCTTACGACCACAGGGGAGGTGATGCGTCGGTTGCTTGTGACCCCAAGGGAGGTGAGTCCTCGGTTCCTTACTGCGATACAGGGGAGGTGAGGTGTCGTTTCCTTACTGTTGTTGGGGAGGTGAGGCGTCAGTTCCTTACTGTTGCCAGGGAGGTGATGTCGCGGTGGCAGCGAGGCGTCGGTTCCTCATGACGGTGCTGTGTCGATGAATTCAGAAAGTCACCCCCTTCCAGTATCAGCTCCACGATGATGAAGCACCAGTGTCGAGGAGGTCGGGGCTGCGGTGCGAGTCAGGCGGTGCGTCGTGTGCATCACAAGCACAGCCCTGGGCTCCGGTGAAGGCAGTGGCCTCAGTAACGGTGTCTGAGTTGATACGTTGCACCCTCGGCAGGCGTCGGGGCTGCGGTGCAAGTCAGGGTGGTGCATCGTGCACTTCACGAGCGGTGCCCATGGCTTTGGTGCAGGTTGCGGTGTTGCTTTTTCCCTCTGTGGCAGCTGAAACAGCAGTTCCAACTGTAGGAAGACTGAGGGGAGGAAGTCTTTGTGTCCCTGAGACTTCAGAACAGGAGGCAAGCTCTACTTCAAGCCCTTGGAGATCTTCTTCAAGCAGGATACACAGCACACACCAAAGTCTTTGTCCTCTCCTTGACAGAAACAGCCACTGCAGGCCAACCCCCGACAGCACACAACAAAGGGGCAGTACTTCTCCTTCAGCTTTCCCAGCTCTTCTCCTTGACAGAGGCTCCTCTTGAGTCCAGAAGTATTCTAAAGTTCTGGGGTCTGGGCCCTAATATTTATACTCAATTTTTCTTTGTTCTCTTGTGGCACAGAGGCTCTGTGCTCAGTCAAAACCAGTTCTGTCCTCCCTGGTCCAGCTTCCCAGCGGGAGGTGGAGACAGCATTGTGTAAGGCAGACCAGGCCCATTCAGGGGCAAGGAAATCTCCTCCCCCTACTCTAAATACAGCCCAGGTTTATTCAGCCCAGCCCTAACTCATCCAGGAAAGGCAGGACACACCTCAACCCCTCCAGTGGCTGTCTACGGTGAATGCACATCCCCAGCCCCTGTCACTCCAAAGCGAGACAGTCAATCCACAAACCAGCAGAGGCACACAGGATGGCTGAGCAAGAAAATACCCACTTTCTAAAAGTGGTATTTCAATCACACAATACAAAAATCATCTTTACTAAAAGATGCATTTTTATATTCTGAGTTCAGACATACTAAACTCCATCTTTCTACCTTGTCCCAATGGGATGTTATACTTATAAGATGTTATAAATAAACTCCCATTCTATCCTATGGGACAGATAGCCTTTCATGAGTGAAAAACGAAATACACAGTATTTCACTATCAGGACATGTCACAGACATCAGTACATGTCCTACCTTTCACATACACTGCACCCTGTCCTCAGGGGTACCTTGGGCCTACCTTAGGGGTGACTCACATATCATAAAAGGGAAGGTCAGGGCCTGGCAAGTGGGAGCACTTGCCAGGTCGACATGGCGTGCAGACACTGCAGTGGCAGGTCTGAGAACCCTTTGAAAGGCTGCTTGTGTGGGTGGCACAATCAGTGCTGCAGGCCCACTGGCAGAATTTGATTTACAGACCCTCGGCACACACAGTGCACTGTACTAGGAACTTAGTAGTAAATCAAATAAGCCAATCATGGAAACATCAATCCATAATGACAATTTACACAGAGAGCATTTGCATTTTAGCACTAACAAATACAGGGTCAAAAACAGGAGGCCAAAAAGCAAAATGTCTGGGGGTAAACCCGCTGAAAAAGCCAGGTCTAACAGACGTGCTAATGAAAATAGATTGATTTCAAGATTCATCTGCTCCTCCCACAACATAAATTCGTAAATATATATTCTACATGGAGGAAAGGCCGTAAATCAGACTTCTCAAATGTTTTAAACAGAGCTTTTATTTCTCCCTTTTCTTCAAATAAGCGCATCACATGCAGACAGACTTTTCTCTTTCTAATGACTGTTACATCTTACAAATAATCAATAATCTTTTAAAAATAGAAAACTTTTTTATTCTTACACATCAATACGATACATTTTATAAAATGAAGGCCATACATACTTTATAAATGAAATGTACAAATCTGGACTACTGAGTGATCCCAGTCCACGGCCAAAAGAAAAAGTCCTCGGAAGTATTTACCACCTGCTTAGAGCACTATTCGCAGATTTGTGACAGATTAGGCCCATTGTTCCTACAGAAGGGGGAAAACATGGTGAATTGGACGTGGTACTATTGGGTTTTGAATGTTAGTTCCAATTCTGAGGACCCTCTCGTAATTCCTGTTAATTCACAGGCAATTCAGGCCGGAATTGTTAATTCCAGCCTTGATATCACCCAGCAGAGATAAAGGAGAACTCAGAATGAGGGCCTATCACTGCTTTTAGCAAGTGCAGTCCTCTCATAAATTTAAAAAAGGCCTGTGGAGTTTACATGGACCTTGCAGTTCCAACAGGGCTCTTAACTCTTTCTACCAGTCCTGTCAGAATTAACAAGCCACTCGTGATGAAAGCCACAGACATATACAATGAAGAGGGGCAATTACTATCCAATAGAATCTCACTGGCTTAAGCAAAGTGAACTATGATAACTATGCTGACAGGCAGAGGAATCCTTGGTTCATTTAATCTTCTTTTGCCCCGGCAGTGCTCGCCCTAGAAAAGCTTGGATTTTCCCTATTTGCAAACAGCTTGAGTGTAGACAGCTCCAGGTAGCCTTAAGGCTTCTTCGCATAGAGTTCTGGCAGCCTATCATATGTGCAATTTCTAAATATCGACCCTGGAGCTGGTGTATTAGAAGTAAGTCACTGGTATGAGCCCCTTTCTCTTTTAGCCTGTCTAGAGTCTTGGTTTCTGTCCTCTAGTTAGTAGAAATTACTTTATGAATTTTTTGTATGTGTGCCCGGGAAGCCCCATTCTTATGACTTATTCAGCTCCAGAACACCACTAACACTTTTAGCAAATTCCTCGTGGTATTTTAGGTATACACTCTAAACACTATTACGCTTTGGCTTTGCCCTATTTTCTGCTGGTGCTTTTGACTAGAGAGCCCTAACCGTTCCCTAATACCTAGATCTACATTTTTAGAATGTTTGTAATGCGGATTTATGAGTGGCTGTGTTCTTTGCACATTATTATCTGTTTAAATTGATTAATTTCTCTTTTATTTGTATTTCGTGTAATGTAGGGTAATGCACAGGATACATTTCATGGATTGTCGAGCGCAGGACTAGACGGTCTATTGTAAAACAAATGCTGCTTTTTTTCTTGTATTCTCGTCGCCATTTTTTCTATGCCTTTTATATTAGATTTTAGAATAATTTAAGATTTATCTGTTTTTAGTTTTAGAGCTGATTGTGGTAGAGAACCAAATCCGAATGATTTTGCTGCTTTTTTGATTTTGTGCACTGTATATGTCTTATGTACTTTTATGGTTGTAAATAACCGAATAAAGTATATTATGGTATGATAATTATTCCCACTTTTTTTTCAAATTGACATTGTTGTTAATTGCCTTGGAAGCCAGATCTATTCATCATTAAAAGGAGGCAAAGAGTTTGTTTCTCTCTCATATAAATATCAACTCTTTTCGCCTTCAATATTCCATCTGCAAGGTGTCTTACGTAAGACAGTGGTATTAGCAGTAGCCATGTTCATTACAATCACCTACAAAGGCACATAAAAATGAAGTTGAGATAGCATCAATAAAACATATCTCTTCAGGTGAACTGAATACAATAGAAATTCTGTCTCCTTCAATAATTGTAATAATATTACAATTCAAGGAGATATGTAAGCAAGGGACAAGGGGATCGAAAAGGTAGTATATAGACACTGGAAAATCGAGGGCATGAAATGTAAAACCATAATTTTCATAGCAGAATGTAAACACCCACCAACCTAAATGTGGCAGTGGTGGTAAGTTCATGAACTTGAGAAAGGTGAATTTTGAATCCTAAACATACCAGCATTGATGCTTGTGGTTATTTTACAACAAGATTGAGTTTAGCTCCAGCTTATTGTTATGTACTAAGCCTTTTGGGGGTTGGTTCTCATCTTCACTCTCTTTTTCCAGAGTGTACTGATTAAGAAAGATTTTCAAATATTACTCAGGGCACCTTACCTGACGCTTCGCTGCTGCTCTTCGCCTGCATTCTTTGTTTTTACTTTTATGGGCTTGTCAGTGTGTTTTAAACTGTTGTGGGGAAACTTGCGTCCCGCTTCCCGTTACGGCCAAGCACATCGCTGAGTGGTGGTCTCCAACCAATCAGGAGCTAGACCGGGAGGAGCCAGTTGTGCCACCCGGCTACTTGATGCCGGCCATAGCGCGGACGCACAGATTTTAATATTACTCAGGGCACCTTACCTGACGCTTCGGTGCTGCTCTTCGCCTGCATTCTTTGTTTTTACTTTTATGGGCTTGTCAGTGTGTTTTAAACTGTTGTGGGAAAACTTGCGTCCCGCTTCCCTTTACGGCCAGGCACAGCGCTGAGTGGTGGTCTCCAACCAATCAGGAGCTAGACCGGGAGGAGCCAGTTGTGGACCCTGGCTTTTTGATGCCGACCATAGCGTGGAAGTGCCAAAAGCAAGCAGATCCGCGCCTGGACGACGCCAGATGCCAGACATGCTGCCTGTTCGGTCCCCTCAAAACTGCCGTACTCACGGGACGACCCGGTTGCTATAAGAACTGGGATTAGGCAATGTGCATACCAGACCTGCGCCCCTCCAGAGGGCCCTTTTATTTGCACACACTGCGGTTTTAGCTCATTAGCAGCCGCAATCTCTTTACCCCCCTCCCCGCCCGCCTTTAAATTCCTGAGTTTAAACTGCTGTTCGCTAGTTAAACACTTTGCTGAGGTGTTTGGCTTAATTCATGATGAGGTTCCTGATATCCGGCATTGCAATTATTTTTTAAACTGGCTATACCTGTACCTTGACTAACGAGGTTATTGAGGACTGTGAATGTTCACTTTTTAAAATTTCCCTTAACGCTAACTTCACTCTGTCTGGGCTTTTGATCTACCGCCCCCCAGGACCTTCCAAAGATTTTAGGGAAGCCCTAATCCCTGTGTCCGGCCTACTAGCAATTAAGTTGGCTAATTTCAATATTATCGGTGATCTTAATCTGCACCTAGAAGCAAGTCAAGACAGTGAGATTGGCAATTTCTTGGCGGACCTTGCTGCCTTTCAACTAACGCAACGCGTCCCGCATAGCACACACTCGGCAGGGCATTTGTTAGATCCTATTTTCTCCAATCTACCTGCCCTCACAATCAGTCCGCCCCTTCCCATGAGCTGGTCTGACCACAATCTGGTATCCATGACATTACAGGGAGTGGGTCCTCCTCAGGATGTTCCACGGAAGCCCATTCTAAAGCGCCCCTGGCATAAACTGGATGCTGACCACTTTCGTGACCTCCTCCTCAGCCATACACCTAATCTCCCAGATAACCCTGATAGGGCAGATAGCATTCTGTCTGACTGGCTCACACACTCCCTTGATACCTGTATACCCGCCAAGTTGTCTCACAGCCGTAGAACACAGTCTAGTCCGTGGTTCAACGACAATCTGGCCCAGGCCAGAAAAACTTGCAAAGCCCTGGAACGGGCATGGAGACGGCAATATGACCCAGCCCTGAAAGTACAATATCGGGTTGCCATCAAAAAATACCATAAATCCATTCTGAAAGGAAGAGTCGATTAATTTGCAGATAAAATCAAAAATAGCAGCAATTCTGCAAAATGTATCTTCTCCTTGCTTAATGATCTCAAATCCTCAGGGCAACCTATTACATCCCCCTTCTCCTTCAACCAGCAATGTGAGGCACTGGCCTCATTCTTTGTTAAGAAGGTCGAGGACATTTACAAAACCTTTCCCCGCACTGTGATTAGGGCAGGCCCCCCTGCTCCGACTAGCGCCACCCCTTCACTTTCCACTTTTCCTGCACTCTCCCAAGAAGTCATTTGCCCCATCTGCAATAAAAGTAAATCTGGATCCCCAGCGGATCCCCTCAAACCTGATCAGTTTCATAAATGTCTACCTCAGCTTCTTCCCCCCTTCTGTGATCTTATAAATCTGTCTTTGTCTTCTGCTGTATTCCCCATCGCCTGGAAACACGCTAAGGTGATTCCACTACTCAAAAAACCCACTTTGGATGATTCCAAATCGGAGAATTTTCGCCATATCTCCCTTCTTCCTCTGGTATCTAAAGTCACCGAATCTAATATTAACTCCATTCTTACCACTTTCATAGAAGCCAATAATCTGCTAGACCCTCTCAAAATGGCTTTCGCCCACGACACAGTACTGAAACTGCCCTTCTGGCTGTTACGGAACATCTGCGAAGCTCACTAGATGAAGGACGTGCCTCAGCGCTGATCCTTCTGGACCTAAGCGCTGCATTCGATATGGTGTCTCATCAGATCCTTTTACAGCGCTTAGAAGATATTGGCATCAGTGGCTCAAACCTGAGTTGGTTCTCTTCTTTTCTAGCTGAGAGATCCTTGCAAGTGATTGCCCCCCATTCTGCTCTCAGACGCACGCTGTGCGCCAAGGGGTTCCTCAAGGCTCTGCTTTGAGCCCTACTTTATTTAATATCTATATTCAACCCCTGGCAGCAGTGGCTAAGGACAAGGGCCTAACTGTGGTCTCCTACGTGGATGACACACACCTAGTGGTCGCGCTATCCGACAACTCCGCAGAGGACGCAATCAAATTTAAAAATTATTTAACAGCTATCGCGGACTGGATGACATTCAACTGTCTTCAATTGAATGCCAGCAAATCTGAGATCCTCATGGTGGGCAAAAACACTCATCTGTGGACCGAGCACTGGTGGCCGCCCACCCTGGGCCTCCCGCCCGCCCCCAAACAGACGGTAAAAAACATGGGCGCATGGGTCGACTCTGCGTTGACCTTCCAGGCTCAAACAAAGGTGGTAGCCGGATTCTGCTCCTACGCGGTCTCAAACCATTGGTTATTTTTTTCGATGCCAACACCCGCCAGGTTATTATCCAGGCCGCTATACTATCAAGGTTGGATTGCGCAAGCTCTCTGTACCTAGGGCCAATAAAGCAGAGATACATCGCCTTCAAAGAGCACAAAACCCTGTCACCCGGACGCTCTTCGGCTTGCAGAGAACCTGCTCTATTTCGAGCTTTATCCAAAGATTACACTGGCTTCTGGCGGAGAAACGAATCAACTTCAAAGTCCTTTGCATTTCCCATAGAATCCTGAATGCTCAGTCCCCCGATATTCTAGCCAATCTTCTCACGCCCTACACACCCACCCGTCAGCTGCGCTCTGCTGGTCAACACCTGGCTTCTGTTCCTAGGGTCAAGAGAGCCAGGGCAGGAGGGCGCTCTTTCTGTGCTCTTGCTCCTAAACTCTGGAATTCCCTCCCTGTGAACATCAGAAGCATCCAAAATCATGTGTCATTCCGAAAGGCTATAAAAACGTATCTATTTCCTAAGTAATCTGCTTCTCTCTTCTGTAGCTCCTTTCGCTCTCTGTCTGTATTGAGATCAGCGCTGGGACGCCCCTTTGCTGGGGCAGCTATGCGCTTTACAAAATTAATAACATACCATAACATAACATAACAAATGGAAAGGCGCACAAGCAAGAGATGTATAGTCCAGAAAACATCCAATGCATATATATTCTAAATATGATGTTTATTCTTTTCCTTCTATATCCAATTTCAACAACATCTAGCCAATGCGTTTCATTCCAATTAAATTTAGAACTTTGTCAGGGCTTGATATGATAGAATGTATATACATCTGTTAAGTATGCATCAAATAAAAGTCATAATATGTAGTGGTTTGGTGTGAACTTCATCATCGTGTCCAGTAATGCAAGAATCGAACTGTATAATATTCTGGTAAATACCTTGACAAGTATCCCTTCTCCCATAACATACGCCAACAGTTTCCTGTGCACCTTTTGATTTGTTATCATTTCTAAATCTGCTGAACAGTGGTACCGAACAACGGCAGGTACCGGAAAAGTAGTGCACAGGACTTTTTGTGTACTCTGATTGAGGTGAGGTCTTTTTAGTCCATCATTGTTTCAATTGTTTGTTCTACAAGATTTTCAAATTTGTTAACACTTAAAAGAATAAAACCTACATTTGAAATTGGAAGACCTTTGCCTTCCGTGATGATCTCTGAAAACACATTTCAATAGTTGTGCCTGCCTAAACTAAGAAAACGGATCCCTATTCGCATAATTAATTGGTGTTAAATCCCTTCTATGATTCCTATTAGTGAATGTCATGATTCTGGTGTACTCTCTTCCCAGAAGATGTATGTCAGATTACTTCTTTTCAACTGCAGTCAGTCTATATCAGTGGATCTGGAAGCCAACACAGTCTGAGAAGGACTAAATCAAGCAGTCGAATGGGTTACTCCATCCACATGACTACAATTTACTCTAAGCAGGTCTGCTTTATTACAGGTAAGGTACTTGGCATTAAATGCTTTCACATTTAGGGAATAAAAGTTGGCTGTTCATTGCAATGAAAATTATTTCCAACCTGCCATCATGAGGCAGCCTGTAATGAATGATATTTTGTAAGGTCAGCATGGAAGAAACCGCCTGCTGAACACACACTTGGTCTGCCACTATGAAAGACATATGTAGGTGTATGTTTTGAATGGACAACTCAAGTGCTTGATTCCTGCCAAAAGTCCTGTTGGATAAAATCCAAATGACGTAGTTGACTTCATTTCTGTAGTGAATTGACCAACTGATAAAATAGCTGCCATGAATATGTTCCCATTTTTATGATCAATTTCTATCATCTAGAATGTTGTAGATGCCATTTTTGTAGTCTTTATTTTGTTATCTTGATTTAGGACATTGTCTACTATTATCTACAGCAAGCATGTTCCATAAAGGAAAATTCCCTATTCTAAATAAGTTGGAATAATGGGAAAAAAGGTGCCAGTTCAGAAACCTAATGAAGAGCTCTGATGAGAGAGAAATTTATGCACACGCATGAAGCCTTTGCATTATAACCTGGAAAGTATTCTCAGCTCAAAGATATCAGCAGACAATTCAGTAAAATCTGAGTAAGGCAGCCTCTCATGAAGAAATGGCATAAGAAACTCCAGTCAGAGAGTCAGGGAAGGAATCCTACTCTACTCTAGGAACACACACTAACTTAAACACACAAATTCTAGATTGCAACATTATTTTCTTTCATCGTCTTCCTCCTCCAATAGCATATCAGCAAACTCCTGGGAATAAGCAAACTCTCAACGTTTTTAATAGGGCACAATAGGCTTTCAGACATTAAACTTTGAAAATTTACATTGTTGATATTCTGCTTTCCAGATAGTTCTTTCCATGAATCATCCTACCGGTTGCCTACTCTCCTCCCTGTGAGAACTCACCCTCAGTTGTTTAATACATAACAAATTCCTATTCACTAGCTAACAGAAGGTTTCTGGAAAAAATGCAAGATTTGAAATAAAAAGAGAAAAACATTGTGTGCAAACAACTATTAAATGTGAAAAGCAGGCTTTTCAGTGTTAATGCATTATTTTCAGGGCATCAACAGGTAGGCTAACTAAAATCAGCACTTTTATTCATTTTCAGGCCTATAATATTTAAGTATTATTTTCCACTACAAATTTTGTATTTAGCATATGTCTTATTTGAATGTAAACTTTGCACATTATAAAAGCATTTTGTTAGTGAATAAAATTTGTGTCAACACTCTGCTAATTATAAGTGGTGAATTTCTGTGTATTTTCTGTAGTTCAAAACATTATATTGGTACTGGCATATTCACCTAACGGCAACGTCACATTAGCCTTTGTTTTTTTCAGTGAATTTCTAAGATTTTTTTTCATGTAAGTATAATTTAGTAACAATTTGTTGGACCTGACCCACTCTACAGGGTGACCCCCAAACGTTTTGCCTTCCTTTTCCCCTTTTTGCCGAATTTGTTTTTATTGGCTTTACTACTCTGGGCACATTGCCACAGCTATCCAGTGCTAAAGTGCATGTGCTCTCTACCTAAAACATGGCAACATTGGCTTGTCCACAATTGGAATATTTAAATCACTTATAGGTCCCTAGTAAAGTGGACCACAGGTTCCAAGGGCCTCTAAATTAAATGCTACCTGTGAGCCTGCAGAACTGATTGAGACACCCACTTCCGTAATCCTTTAAACTTGTCTCAGGCCTGCCATTGCAGAGCTTGTGTGTGCAGTTTTAAACTGCCATGTCAACCTGGTTAATCCTCTTGCCAGGCCCAAACCTTCCTTCTTGATACATATAAACACCCTGTAGTATCCTCAGGTTTATACATATGTTTCTTTACACCTCTGAAACTAGCTGCTCAGCCAGTGTGAGTGTTCCGGGTAGAATGTTAGTGTGATTGACATGGATGGAATGCTTGGGTGCCTGGTGTGAGTGTTGTGTGTTGGGAGATGGGCTGAGCAGCTAGTAGGCTGCTCCTGGTGGAGCTGCTTGTTCCAGACCTCTGCTTCCAAGTGAAGTCACATTACAGGCAATGAAATAACAAAAAACACTGTAATCACGTACTCACAACCAAATACAACCGAGCGGCTTCAACTCTGCCAGGGCTCGATAGTTAGTCTCACCAGCGGCGCTGCTGTCTGCAGAACCAGTCGCTTGGTTCCTGAGGCACAATATACATTAGGACTGCCAGCTTTACGATCCTAGTGTAGAGAGGCAGCAGTGAGGGGAAGCTTGTATTGGGATGGGTGCCAGCCCCATTTCAAGGTCATATTTACCACGCTTCTTTGCTGTTAACCCTCATACTTGGGTTATGGGGTGATAATCCTCTTTCTACGTTTGTTGGACACTTTGATCTGTTGGGTGTGTTGGGTGTTAGTCCTATCACTTTGTTGTACGTCATTTGTGTGTAAGTCGCCCTGCGCGTCACTTTCTCTTGTGTCCTGTGTGTAAGCCGCCCTGCACTTCACCTTTCATTGTCGTGTGTAAGTCGCCCTGTGCATCACGTTCTCTTTTGTGTGTAGTCGTCCTGTGGCTCACTTTGTCTTGTGTGTGTAAGCCGCCCCGCGCCTCACCTTGTACTCTTACGCCGTCTTGTGTGTGTAAGTCACCCTGTGCTTCACCTTGACTTTATGTGTGCGTTCGCCACATTGTGCTGCACCATCTCGTGCTGCGTGTGTTCTTGGGTTTTTGTCCCATGTTACACCTACACTTATTTGTTATGGGTTATCCCCATAGTCACACAGTCCGTCACATGAGGGGTGGCGTGTAGGGTTTTCATTTCCCTTTGCCACAGTCTCCTTTCGTGAGGAACTCCTCTTCACGTTAGGTCATGCTCACTTGTTCTTTGTGAGTTATTCCTTCACTTTTTATCTTTTCTTTGTTCACTATTAAAGGAGGAGGATAGTGTTAGTGTTTTTCTATTCCTTTCTTCCTTCTTTCTTTCCTTGTTTGTCTGTTTTCCCTCTCGCGATGTGGTCTCACCTTCATCCCTGGGTTTACGGATCTAGTGCTTCTATTGTATTTTTACTGTGTATAGTTTTCTCGCTTCATTGTAGTTTCTCTTTTGTTTTTCATTTCGAGAGGAAGAGGATAATGTAGTATCCTCAGGTTTATACATATGTTTCTTTACACCTCTGCAACTAGCTGCTCAGCCAGTGTGAGTGTTCCGGGTAGAATGTTAGTGTGATTGACATGGATGGAATGCTTGGGTGCCTGGTGTGAGTGTTGTCAGTTGGGAGATGGGCTGAGCAGCTAGTAGGCTGCTCCTGGTGGGGCTGCTTGTTCCAGACCTCTGCTTCCTGTTATCTTACTTATGGACTGAATAAACCTACTACTTATCTTAGCTACGTCTACCTCGTCTACTTCATTACCTGAACGTGTGGACTAGAATACTACACACCCATAAGGTAGGCTCTGGACAATCCCAAGGGCAGGGTGCAGTGTATTTAAAAAGCTGGAAAGGTACTTTCAAGTTTTACATGTCCTGGTAGTGAAAAACTACTACATTCGTTTTTCACTAGTGCAAGGCCTATCTCTCCCTTTTGTTAACATTGGGTTTACCTTATTACATTTTATAAGTGTAATCTCCAATTGGGAAAGGATAGATAGCTCGAGTTTCGTATCTCTGGACTCACGATTTAAAATCACAACTCATGGCAAAGTTGGATTTTAAATTGCAAGTTTGAAAATGTCACTTTTAGAAAGTTGGCATTTTCTTACTTTAACCACTCTAGGCCTTCTGCCTGTCTCTGTATACACGTCTGGGATGGGTGACAGCTGGGCCTTGTGCATTCCCTCTAGATAGCCACACACAAAGGGAGATTTAGTGTGACTTGATGGGCCTTAATGGGCCATTAACTGGCATGATGGGGGTGGAGCTAAGCACAGACCCACTTGCACCTGAATAGGCTATGCCCTGTCTTTACACAATAGGCCTAACAACCCTGAATTGTCACTCCAACCAGCTTGAGCCAGGGCAGGGGAGGCTGGGGATTCCCTGAACTTCAAGGCCAGTGTCTAGAAGCGTCTCCCACCTTCCAGAAACAGGGCACAAAAGTATAGATACTGAACCTCGGACACCACCACTTCAGTACACTTCTGGATCTGTGGATACTCTGCCAGGAAGAAAGACTGCTGTGCTGCTAAAAGGACTGTCACTCTGTTAGACTCCTGCTCTGCTATGCTGACCTGCTGCCTGCTGCCCTCCTTGCCTAGTAGTGAGAAGGACTGGACCTGCATCTCTTCAACCCAGAACCAAAGTGTCTTCAAGGGCTTGCTTCCTGTTTTCTGAAGTCTCAGGGACACAAAAGACTTCTGACTCATCTGCTACAGCACCTGGACTCTGCCATCTGTGAATCTAACCTGTCAAGTGGTGCCAACCCAGTCCTGGACAATTGGAAGTGGGCCTAAGGTGCTCTGCCTTTTGTGGTCCTTCTCAGAACCGATGCTGGATGATGCAAAGCCTTGCATAGCAATGCAGCGCATACCGGGCACCAGCATTTAAAGTACTGTGTTCAGCGGGTGGAGGTGGCCCATGCTCCAACATGGTCGGGCTGAACTTGTGACTTTGTCCTGGTCTGGCATGACCAGATAACCGCAGTTGGTGCTTTGAGTTTTTATGTGCTATTTTCACCTAAATCTTTAAAATTACATAGCTCATTGGATTGAAAATTACATAGCTTATTGGATTTTTGCCGTTTTGGTCTTGTTTTGTTCATTAAATTAAGTTCTATTTTTCTAAACAGGTGTGGTGCCTTTTTGTGTGTTGTTCTCACTGTTTTACTGTTTTAAGTGTTTCACAAATGCTTTACACATTGCTTCTTAAGTTAATCCTGACTCCTCTGTGCCAAGCTACCAGAGGGTGAGAACAGTTTAATTTAGGGAGTGAATCTGATTTACATTGACTAGGAAAGTGGTTTGTGCTTGGACAGGGCACATATCTCTGCCATCGTGAAAACCAATTTCTATCACACTACCTAACTATAACATCACTTTAACCTTTCTTTTTTTAGTGAATATCTAGGGTTTTTTTATGTAAAGGAATATTTTGTTACCATATGTAAAGCCAAGTTCCCCGTGCATGTCCTTTGGTCATGCGTGGCATGAAGTTGGCAGCAGGGCCTGACCTGTAGCCAGGCCCTGCTTGTAACCCCCCTCAGGAAGCCAAACCCATGTTGCACATGCCCTTCAGTGGTGCGCAGAAGGGGATTGGTCGCAGAGCCTGGCCTGTGCATGGCCCGTCCCCATGCCAATAATGGCCCCGGGGATCCTATCCCTCAGGGCTAAACCATATATGTTAGGGTGAGGGAGGTGCACTGGCCCCCTCTTCAAGCAAATAGTAGCCTCAGGGACCCCATCCCGGGACCCAAATGTATTTATCAAGGGGAAGGGGCATGGAGCTCCCCTCCCTGAGCATTATTAGGCTCCAGGGACCCCATCCCTAGGGCTGAATTCTAAGTGGAGGGGCCATGTAGCCCCCTTCCCCAAGCCTTTTTCGGCCACAGGGCCAAAAGCAATTTAAAAAGGCAGTGGGCCATGTGGCCCTCCTCCCTAAGTCTTTTTAGGTCACGGGGACCCCATCCCCTGGGTCCCCTGGGACCACACCTAGCTCTAAAGGGAGGGGGGCCCCTCTCTGAGCTAATTGTGGCCCTGGGGATCCCATCCCTCTGGCCCTCTCTAGATTATAGGTCAGTGCCCAAGTGCCCACCTGGGGAACACACAAAGTGGAGGGGGCATGCGGACCTCCCTCCTTTAGCCTCATTATGCCCCCGGGACCACATCCCCCAGGCCCAAATTCAATTAAAAAGGGAGGTCAAGAACAGTCCCCCTCCCTGGCCTTCTCCAGCCCCGGTACCCCATCCCCTGGGGCCAGTGGTGGCTGCCTTAGTGCCCACCAGTGGCACCCACAGTCCCACAGTCCAGATGTTGGGTGCTATAGGGGAACGTGCCATGGGTCTCCCATCATGGTGCGGAGCCTGCATTCCTCCTGCAAGAAGGGAGTAACTATCTATGGTTGCTACCCCGTGTGGGAGCAAAATTTGTTCTGTTTCACGGCAGTGTGGGCAGGGAAACAGAACAGAAGTCTGCTTCCAGCAGGCGGGAGCATATTCAAATCTCCCACTGGCTGGGAGCAGACATGTATTCCATGTTCGCGCTGCTGCAGGTAGAAAAGGCATGTTTTGCTTCTGTTTTGAGATTTAAAAATGCTTCTGCCAGGTGGGAGCAAAATATGTTTCCCCTACCCGCGGTTGCCCTGAGGCTGGGCTCCTCAGGACAGAATACTTGAGCTGGCCCTGGGGAATGGGTTTTTTGAGGCTCAGGGATGGGGGCCACACAGACCCCTCCCTTTAAAGTTAAGTGTGGTCCCTGGGGATGGGGTCCACGGGGCCTACAAAGGCTCGGGGAGGGATGCTGTGTAGCCCCTCTCCCCTTTGGGTTAAACTTGACCCCCGAGGTTGTGCTCTTGGTGCCTATAAAGGCTCCGGGAGGGGAGTCATGTGCACAGTTTCCTTTATTTAAGGAATGCAGCCCTAGGGAATGTGCTCCCTGGGGCCTATAATAGCTCAGGATCAAGAGCCACGCTGCCCCCTCCCCTTTTTTGCACAATTTGCCCATAAAGGATGAGGTCCCCAGGGCCTACAAAGGCAGTGGGAGGGGTGCTGTGCCCCCCCACCCCTTTTGTGTTACATTTAGCACCAGGGGATGGGCTTCCCGGGGTCTATAGTGGCTCCGAGTGGGGAGCCATGTGGTCCCTCCCCTTTTTTGCCCAAGTTGGCCCTGGGGATGGGGTTTCAGGGCTTACAAAGCCTCAGGGAGGTCGGTTGCATGCCCCCCTCTCCTTACTTAAGGTTCTCGGCCCCAGAGGATGGGGTCTCCTAGGGCCCAAAATGGGCGCAGGATGGAGGCCCTACTCACACCACCCTCTTAAAATATTTTTTTTAAATGGCGAGATGCCATTTTCTTTCCTTTTTTTGCCGCCATCCTGCAGGAAATCCATAAATCGCCACAAAAAATGCCAATTCTTTTTATTTTTGACCCAGGGTGGTCCCTTTGGGTCCCTCCTCCAAGGCCTAGGATGGCAGGATATCCCTACTCAGCCCCACATATTCTTTTTACTTTTCAACTTCAGGACAGGAGACTAAATCTCTTAATCCTGTAATGGCTGCCAGCAACATTCTTCTCGAGTTGCAAATCAGAAGGCTTCATAGGCACTTGGGACCCATTCCCAGGGTCCTATCATATTTAAAAGGGGAGGGGGGCTCCATGCTCCCCCTCCCCAAGTTTTCTCAGGCCCCGGGGACACCATCCCCCAGGGCCGTTTTAAAATAAAAAGGGGGGCATGGCCACTCCACTCCACTGCATGTCACTCCACTGTATGCCACTCCACTGTACGCCACTGCACTCTATGCCACTGCACTCTATACCACTCCACGGTACCCCACTTCACTCCACTATACACCATTCCACTATATGCAACTACACTCTACACCTCTCATTTCTGCGCTACTCTAGTCTACACCACAGCATTCCACTCTACCCCACTCCACTCTACACCACTCCACTGTATGCCACTCCTCTGTACGCCACTCCTCTGTACTCCACTGTATGCTGCTACACTGAACGCCACTCTACTTTACGCCACTCCCCTCTATGCTACTCCACACCATGCTATTCCACTACATGCCACACCACTCCAGTGTACCCCACTCCATGGAACTCCACTTCACTCTACACCACTCCACTGTACACTATTCCACTGTATTGCACTCTAGTCTACAACACTCCTGTCAACGCTACTCCACTGCCCCTCTCTACTCTATGCTATTCAACTGTATGTAACTCCACTCTAACCCACTCTATTCTACACTACTTCACTTTATGCAACTCCACTTTACGCTACTCCTCTGTATGCTACTCCACTGTATGCTATTTCACTGTAAGCCATTCCACTCTACACCACTCCATTGTACACTACTCCACTCCACTGTGAGCTATTCCAGTGAACACCACTCCACTCTACCCAACTCCACTCCACGCCACTCCCTGCACTCTGCTCAACAATCCTGTACTTCAGTCAACGACAGTCTATGCCCCTCCACTCTACCACACTGTACTCCACTCTAGAGCACTCAACTATACAACAATATACTCCTGTCAATGCCAGTTTTCAGCACTCTTCTTTACTCTATTCCACTGTACCACACTCTGCTCCACTCTATGACACTCTATGCAACTCCTTCTATGCCCTTCGACCCCACTTTACTACACTCTACTCTGGGAGACACTACTCCACTGTGCTTCACTACTGCACTGTATGCCACTCCACTGTAAACTACTCTATGACACTCAACTCTATGACAGTCTATGTCATTCCACTCTACTATACTGTACCACACTCTACTCTACTCCATGCCACTCCACTGTGCAACACTGTAATTCACTCTATGGCCCTCTACTCTACTTGGCTCTACGACACTTCCTGACACTCTATGACACATCAGTTCACTCCACTGTACCACACACCACTCCACTCTACAACACTTTCCTCTACTACACACTATGTCAGTCCACTCTACTTCACTCCAAGCCACTCTACTCTTAAACACGCTTCTCCCTGTTTGCTATGCCACTACACTGGACTCCACTCAACTCTACTCCATTGCACAACACTTTATCCCGCTCTATGGTACTGTACAACACTCCACTCTACATCGCTCCACTCTACCACACTCTACTCTACTCTACTCTACTCTACTCTACTCTACTCTACTCTACTCTACTGCATTCTATGAGACTCTACTACACTTTGTGCCACTATGCCAGAATGTACTCCACTCTATGCCCCTCCACTATACTGTACCATTCTCTACTCCATTCTATACCCCTACACTCCACGGTACAACACTCTACTCCACTATACAACACTTTCTAGCATTCTGTGACACACCACTTCACTATACTATACAAAACGTCACTCCAAACAACAGTTTACTCGACTCTACACTACACCTCTCCACTCTACTGCACTCCACGCCATGGCACTATACAACACACCACTGCACTCTATGACACTTTAGTCTATTGTACGCTACATCACTCCACTCTACGACTCTACAAAACTACTCTCTATGACACTACACTGTACAACACTCACCTCCACTCTACTGTACAACACTCCACTTAAAGACACTCCATTCTATGACACCAGACTCTACTACTTGAAACACATTTTTTTTTTTATACATTAAAATTAAATGAAAAAACAAAGATTAAACCTTTGTTATTGTTAGGAAAACTTGATTCGTTCTATACAAACAAAACTTAACTACAGAAATATTAGAAATGCTAAAGTTAAAGTTATAGTGTAAACTGTATAATTTACGCACTACCTTTAAATTACTATAACTTTATTTATTCTTTCTATACAATCAAAACTTAACCTACACAAAATCTAGAAATTCTACAGTTATACTTATGCCTTTAATTTATAATATACACAACACTTTCAAATTATTATAACTCCTCCATACACAGTGTATTCAACCCGGTAGCCACAATACATTAACTATAACGTCACTCTACCATGCACTCTGTTCTCACAAATAAAGTGATTTACAATGTCATAAGTGCTGTAAATGCTATAATTGTTGATGGTATAAATTATATTATATTTATTTATCTTTTGGGAGATTTATATAGCTCAAACTTGACCCAAAGGTATCAGAGTGCTTTACATGAGCACCAGTTACGTTACAGACTGACACATTCATTTTTTTTTTGTTAGGCACAGTGAGATTAAGTGATTTCCCCAGAATCACAGGATATTGAGCGTCTCTGCCGCGACTTGAACCCCGTTCTCCAATTTTGAGGTTGACCGCTCTAGCCATTAGGCCACGTCCTCTTACTATATATGAAAAGGTATACGCAGTTCATGGAGAAGGCACGAGTTATGGCTAATGTATTGTGGCTCCTGAGTTAAATACATTGCATGTGGAGGTGTGCAAGATATAATAATTTGAAGTTGTTGCGTAAATTATAAAATAAAGGTATAAATAACTTCAGAATTCCAAACATGTTTCTGTACCCTGCTGACCTCCGTTAACTATAAAAAAGAATGAAAGTAACCTTGGCTTTCAGCAGTTCATCTACAAATCATGTGTCAATGATCATTTGTTCAATGTAGTGCCCAGTGGGAGTATCTGGAGAATCTGTTCCTTTTATTGCTTTGAAAATCTAACTGCTATCTGAAAGCTACTGTGAATAAATCAAAAAAGCCCTATAACGGAACATACAGTTTCTAAGCCTTTAAGTATCATTCAAACACACGGCATTTGCTTAATTTCTCTTATAGGTAATTGACCTTGACATTGATTTATTGATGTCACTCAAAGATGATTACGATAATAAATTACATTAAAATACCTACACTTGGAGTGTTATTTTGTAGCAGTTTCCATAGCTTTTGAGGAAGGAATGTCCCATGGATGGTTTGTTTTATGGCTCTTAGGGACATTGTCGACATTGCTAAGTAAGCATGAGCTTTGCTGCCATGATGCTGCTTTTGCGCACGTTACTACATGACTTTATCTTTGCAAGCCTCTTTTTATGCCTTTCACATGAGAACTGTCTGCCTTTCACGTTTTCTGCTGAGTTCCTGGAGTTTTGTCTGAACACGATGTGCAAGCTCGATAAACAATGCCCCTTGTTATTCTGTTCTGGTCAGTCCCTAGCACCTAGACATAACATGCTAAATACAGCTGCAAATGCTGGAGACTCGTGCTTTGATATTACGGGGATGCATGTTGTTTTAATACACACTTGGAGAGAGCCCTTTCCATGGAGAAGAGCTACGCTGTCCCTATGATGTAAACCTAACATCTAGGCTTTCAGGTATGGGGTCTGCTGTCAAAGCCCAGAGATCTTCCTTTATATAAATAAACTTCTTCCAGTCAAGGGGAGGGTGGTTAGGCCTTATAGTCCTTTTTCCACTGTCTTTATATAAAATGACTTCCCCTTTTGCACTCTATGGAATTGTAACAATGCTAATTGTTTTGAGTTTATGCATTTTGCTGCTGGTAGTGGCTCGTATACTGTGTTGTAGAGCACGATAGTTAAAATAAACATTTTGAACTATTACAGTGACTCCGCTTAATCTTGTTGTGGACAAATACGAGTGAGCGAACGAAAGAGTATGTCCTGCTACCGCGATTCCTGAGAGAGTCGGGAGTGTTGTGTTCTGGGTTGTCTAATCATTTGTAGCTCTTTGATATTTGGAGGAGAACAAATGAGACACTATAGCTACTCGGTTTTGGGATTGTGGGCACTAAGGTGGTAGGTTGGTACACCCCTATATACCGAGATCCTGTCTTCCTGCGCATAGTTCTGTGTAGGTGCAGAATTCCCGCAACAGGTTTTGCGATTGTGCACCTCTGCCCTGAGTTACCTAACTGCTAGTCTCTATGGTATGTTCACATTTTTGTGGCCTGTTCACATGACAACCAACCAGATTGAGGCACTGTGCTATGGAAGGGCACACCAGGAGTACCTTCCTTGGCCACCAGACTACTGCCCTCAGGTAGGCTGGCATGAGCTTGTCGTTGCTGGCAGCATATTTAAGAATCATATTTGCTTAGCAGACACTTATCATCATTCTCTTTGTTGGCCAGTGGCCTACTAATTTCGCCACTAATGTTCTCCCCAACTTATTTAGCCAGGTCCTTATGCTACATCTGAGTGCCTGACGAGTACATGTGTCTAATAATATATGGATGGTAGTGTAAACAGTTGGGCATAAGGACTGTTGAGCATCTGTTAGCAGGAATTCATTTTGGATTGTCAATGACAGAATGTTGCTTTTGTTGAAGGTAGCCTGTCAGCTTGGCATTGTGTATTGCTAGTTTTCCTGGGCCCTTTGCAAAGAAACTCTGAAGTGTGGAAGGATGGCGACAGACTTTATTGCAGAAGTGGCTATTAGTGGATTATTGCCTTTAGTCCCTTCCTTGGGTATTCTTACTAGTCTGGGTGGAGGGTGTGCGCAGGTATTTGTAGGACAGGATGAAACTTTCACGTCTGTCTTTGTACTCATGCTAGTGACCCTCTCCTTGAAGACTCCCCTTGTCAGCCCACTGCTACTGAAACACCTGAAGGCAAGACTGTGAATGCACTGGTGAAGAGTGATACACAATGTAAGAGAGCTGCCTTGAATCGGTTTCAAAAACCCATGTCTGGAAAAGTAGTATAGAAGGAGGACTGAACCAGACACAAGTGGTTCTATTGACCAGTGTAGATGACACTCAGCAGCGTGTCAGGGAATTGTCCCAGATCCTGGCTGTTGAAGCTGACAACCAGTCTCATATTGGTGAAGGTACAACACCTAAAGAAATCCACAACTATTAGCTATAGATCTGCCTTGGAAAAGAGTCTGCCTGGTGAGAGAGACTGGTATGGCAGCCATCCCTGCCCATAGAAGAACAAAAACAGTGGACTGGTGCGTGTGCACCTAGAACAGAACTTAGCTTCATAAAAGTCAACTTAACCTGCACCTACATCGACAGCACAGCCTGGAGCTGAGGATGTGTCCTGCCACCTTAGTGCATGTCCCTATTTACCCTCAGGTGGCTGGTGTGTGATCCTCAGTGGGACATCACAGGACCCAACCCCAGTCTGCCTTCCAGAGAGCCACTGCTCCGAAATGAATGTGTGAACACATTCCCATGGTTAACCCAAGACCTGCCCATGCATAGAGCCAAGATGAACCTGCCACCACTGTTTGCAGTGAACTCTGCAACCTGTGATCATATTGGTAGGTGTTTCCTATGATTTTTGACCTCCTGTCTCGTGTAATAGGAACCCACAGAGTGTGGGGTTCTGGGACCATCTCTGGTCCCCCTACGGACTCCTGTGAACCTGCCAACGGATGTGTGGGTGGGCTCTTTAACTTTTTGATGTAATTGGTTTTAGTTTTCGTCTAAATCACACGGGAGGCTGCGGCCACTTCCCTAGTGCCACCCTGGCTCCTGTAAACTCACCGACATGTCTAGGAGAGGCGGGGCAGACACAGTGAACAGCAACATCGCAACAGAAGTAGCCCCAGGAGATATTGCACTTTTGCCACGTAATTTCTGAATTTAGCGTTACACTTGTTACACGAAACACCTAAGATTGTGCCAATATGCCACATTGTATAATTTAGATGTTCCTTGAGTAAAAATCTTATCACTGGAGCATGGGAACAATGTGAACGAAAAGAACTCCAGCTGCTGTTATTCGTGTCATACATTATTTTGCACTTTTTTTAGTGTATAATGCATCTTTAGATCCAAAATGGATACGAGGACACATTTCACACAACAAGAAATTGTGCAAAATGCAGGACTGGCATTTTGTCAAATTTCGTATAATTCTGGATAATGTTTTTGGGCATTGCTCATAATTTCGACAAAGGAAATTGCACACATTTCACCCAGGCCTTAACAGGAGCCCTGCTGCAAAGCAATGGACTTCATTCTTACTCTGACTTTCATTAACCCATCTGATTTCTTCAAATTGGCAGCCAGGGATATTGGTGTACTCTTATTCATTGCGTCGTAGATATTACCACTGTTTTGAAGAGAATGCAGATGGACAGAAGGGGCAAGTGGAAGTCTTTCAGTATGGCTAGTATCCTGTCAATCATTTGAAGGCCTTTGGTGCGGCATATAATATCATGAAGGATGCTCATAGAGGGGACAAAATAGATCTCTGGGGTGGTAGTTAGCAAGGCATTAACTGAATTCAGTTGGAAGAGGATTATAGCATGCTCGGAGGTTCATATGTCCATCTCAAAGCTTTTGGACATTTTCCCCATAGTGCATACCACTTTCATCTATGCCCGGAAATCGCCATCAGCCAATGAAGGAGATTGTCTGTGGATGTGATATGCTGATGTTGAAGAGAGTTCATGATTGGCTCTAGCTCCTTTGTTCTCAATATAGTGCATTCATCCTTACACCAGCAAAAGAGAGCGGAACACAAGAGAAGCAATTAGCATAAACCAGTTGAGAAAATGTCATTTATTTGCATGGTGTATGTCAATAGCAGATCTGAAGAAATAGGGTAAGAATTCTTAGGACATGCAGGGGGGTCATGCATTGTCTTCCTTCCAGAGTATCAGGAGCTTTTCTCTACAAGAAAAACAACTGAAATGGAAGGGTAGATCAACTATAAAAACACAACTCTAAAATTCCCTTTCTAGCACCATTCACTCACAATGTCCTTTCCAATACCCATTCATGAACTTCTAGCAGTCAGTCTTGTTGTCTCATCCTTCTTGAGCCTCAAGTCACGCCACAGGTGAGTGCCATCACATCTGCAAGAATTTCCAGAATAGGTGGCCTATTGACCACAGCAAGTAATGGCATATAAATTTAACAGAATCTGTCACACCTGCTGAGATGTAGGGCTTGGCTTGTGTATAACAAAACTGAGGTTGTCATGATTACTAAAATGAGCATATGTGGGGAATACTTACACATTATGAGTTTAAATGTAGATTTTACTATTCATAGGCTCGAAAAGCCCATCACTACCAAGGTTGAGAAGACAAGGAGGACTCTATCCATTAAGTGCTAGTCTGAACCCCCAGCCCTCTGATACCCTCTACCATAAAGGGGACCTTGGTATCTATACCAAACACTACTAGCTGATTCAATAAAGTTATAATTAGTTGATCCCCAACATCCTTATGTGCTTGTCTATTGGCTTCACCTTTGAGGGACAACTATATCATTTTTAAAGGAATTTTTTGACAGTTGAGCTGTAGCTATGCCTTCAGTAAGAGGATGATTTGCAGTAGAAATATGATTTCTTGAATATTGCTTTGTTGCAATACAGAAGAAAGAGCCAGGAAAGGAACATAATTTCCAAATCCAGAGCAGGCAGATATTTACTCGCCAGAATTCTTCCCTGATGTTGGACTTGGCCATTTTTGCAGGGTCATCCTAGAACTTTTTACCTTCCTCCTGCATTTTTTCTGAACTGTTGTTGCTGGTCTTATGACTCTGGGCACTTTACCACTGCTGATCACTGCTAAAGTGCATGTGCTCTCTCTTGTATACTTGGCAAGATTGGTCTTCACCTGTTTGGCATATTTAATTTACCTGTAAGTCCCTTGTACAGTGGCATTCCATATACCCAGGGCCTGTAAATTAAATGCTACTAGTGGGCTTGCAGCGCTGGTTGCGCCACCCACTGAAGTAGCCTTTTAAACCTGTCTCAGGCCTCTGCTGCTGCAGTGCCTGTGCGCACAGTTTAATGCCGCAGTGACGTGGCATACAATGTGGTTTTCGCGTCTAAAACTCCCCTTTTACTACATATAAGTTACCCCTAAGGTAGGCCCTTGCTAGCCCTATGGCCAGGGTGCTGTGTAGGTAAAAGGTAGGACATGTGCCTTAGCTGTGTGGCATGTCCTGGTAGTGACAAACAGCCTATTTGGTTTCTCACTGCCCTGAGGATGCCCTCTCATAGATTTGCATTGGGGATTCCCTGATATGTGTTTCAGTGGCAATTCCTGGAATGAGATGGGTAGCGTGATCATGTTTGGTATGTTTGGAATAGTAGTCATCAATCCTGCTTATTGATGAAAGCGGATTTGTCATTACTATTTTAGAAATGCCACTTTTAGAAATGGGCATTTCTGTGTGCTTATGTGTCTTTGTGCGCTGCCTGGATTCGTATTCACCATCTGGTTTCGACTGACAGGAGAGAGGGGATGTGCATTCACTCTAGACAGTCACCAGGTGGGTTGAGGTGTATCCTGCCTTTCCTGGGTGACACAGCTCTAGTCTTTGGCTGCATTTACAGTAGCAGGAAGAGTTTCCCTTGCACCTGAATAGGCCTGGTCTGCATTTGGGGTGGTCGGAGGAGTTCCACCTGCACCTAAATAGGGCTGTGCCTGGCTTCTACAATGCTGTCTCCGCCCCCCTGTGGTGTGTCTGGAGCCAGGGCCTGGGATGTGAATGGGGGTGTTGTGCACCTCAGTACACTCGTTGAAGTGCCCCCCTAGAACAAAAACATTCTGACTATAAGTACTCCCGGGTGCTACTAGCAGTTAGTGCTGCCTGCTGCACCACCATGGGGCCGAATTCGAGGCTGATCCCTCGGACTTTGCAGGAGCGACCAAAGAAAGATGAGAGAGGTCACCCACCAGCAAGGCAGGCACTGCAGGAGTCCAGGCGTTGCCTGGCAGCCGAGCAAGAGACTGAGGAAAGACGAGAGCGGTCGTTCGCCAGTGAGGCAGGTGCCGCATTAGTCCAGGTGTTGCCTGGCTGCCGAGCAAGCGAAACGAGGAGAAGGGAAAGCAGCCTTGGCCGTAGCACTGCCCAGGTTTAGCTCCCAGCCCCGCCCATTGCCAGACGGACCCTCGCGGGCTCAAGTGTGCTGTGGGTCCAACGGGGAAAGAGGAGGAAGCGAGAGAGCGGCCTGCCTCTTGCTCACTGGGCTGACATGTGCCCTTGTTCCTCTACAGCCTGTCAGCAGAGCGGGGAGGAATCCTCAACGGAGGTCCCGCTCGGCCGATAAAGGTACTGCCTTGGCAATAGCAGCGCTCTGCAGGCAGATGCTTCGTGATTGGTACACAAAGGGGGACCCAGCGAGGTTACCCCACAGAGATAGGCATTGTGCCCCCCGTGTTGGTACCTACCTGGGGGTGCGGAGTGGCTGCACACTTGTCTTTACAGTCCCGGTCCCCATTATTGAAGCTCTGCATATGGTGGGTGCAAAATTACCGTATTCCCTTCTGTAGTTGGGCAGGTGGCCCAGGAACCTACGTGGAGGGAACGGAGATACCCAATACCCATACTAGGTGTTGATTATGTAATATATGGTGGTATGCATATGTGGGCACCTTGTGTGGTTTACGGTACATTCTGTTGCACCTCAGGCCCTGATATTATAGTATATGTCCTTTTGCCTTACAGTATCAGGATACTGATTATTATTTCAGGAAGTCTCCTATATGTGCAGTGATGATGGATTTCTGATGTGTGCACTCTGCAAGTATTTACTGTAGTGCACTGCTGGTGTTATGACAATTTCCTGATTGGCAAAATGATTGTGTAAGCTATGTGACGTTATGGCAAGTGCCTAGTGGCACAGTGATTTATGTTATTGTGTTCTAAAGTATTTATGTACAATACAAAGGATATGTTTTATATAACCTTGTGTGGAGTCCCCTTTAGGTGTGCCTAGTGTATCACTGGTGTATGTGTGTGTGCGGCACAAATGCTTTACACATTCCCTTTGGGATAAGCCTGACTGCTCTGCCAAGCTACCAAGGGGGTGAGCAGGGGTTATCTTAGGTGTGTAACTCCCTTACTCTGACTAGAGTAATGGGTTCTGCCTGGCTTAGGTGCATACCCTAGCCAACGAGAAACCCCATTTCTAATGCCTGAATATAGAAAGGTTTTATTTGGGCAGAGTATCTATCCCACAGGCAAACTGTAAGGTGTTTCGAAGAAGACAAAGAAGCTCTGCTGGCAGCCAGCTTGTCTACAAAAAACAGAGCTCGTTCTTCATCTCTTTTGGAGGTTGAATGTGCCTGCTGCTTCAAGCAGTTATGCATAGTGCATCTTTTTACACTCTACAATCATCTTGCTGTATTCTTTCAGCTGTTGTCTAAAGACAATTTGATTAGCCTTCAGCCCTGCTGACCCAGTTCAAAACAAGCAGAATAAAAATCCCTGCTGTTTATTCTAAAATCTTTGGATGTACTTTAGTCTTGATTCTGCATTAAGGGTCCAATGTGTGATTAGTTTTAACTTGAAAAGCTTCGAATTAAAAAATATGTAGAAAGTTATTTGACTGTTTGATAACTATAAATTATCTGCAAATTGTAGAAAAGTTAATAAACTGCAAAAAGGTGTTTGTGTTTTGTGTCAAATGTATGCATTTATTTAAAGCTAATATATGGTTTAAAAAGTGACCTTGGTTTAAAAAAAATGTGACATGCCATTTAGGATTCATATATATTAGTTACAATGTATTTATTATGAGGAAACGTTGTGTATGAACTCAACTTAAGTACATCAAAAAGGAATTTTATTTTAATAATTAAAACCATAATTTGGGAGTCTATTGAAGTAGGGCTAATTGCATAAAGAGTAAAATCCTTAAAAGTGGGATTCATTGATTGTACAGCATTTATTCAATGGAGTGAATGATTTTGGATTGTTTAAAAAACTTTGGGTCCAAAACAAATTTGGATAGCTAAACAGTATAGCCAAATAATTAGTAACAATTTATTTTTTACCTTTCTTTGAAGTTCTAGGACTGTATCATTTATGTAATTGTGTGCACTGTAGATGAACAAAAGAACCACTCTGACCTCTTCTGTGTGTGTTGGCGCAGCAAATAGAATAGGAGTATAATACCGCTCCTGATTGCAAACGCTTTTGCTAACTACCTGGACCATATTATGAAGAGTTGCCCTGGCTCAACGCACAGCCAAGCGGCTGTTTATGGTGCGTGAGGTGTCTAAAGTTCTGCTCTGCGCTGAAAAAGCGTGACTATCCTTAACACAATCCCTGGTGCCCTATCATGATGGGCTCAGCATAGAGTTGAGTGCCTGTTTTTATGTACTTGTAGAATGTAAAGTGAATTTGTTTAACCCAATAGTTCTTAAATTTAGAGCTTCATTTTCAGACAATGCAGCTCGGAAACAGTGAGCAAGGTTTGCCTCTTTCCAGGGGCTTAACATAGGGGAATGCCCAACTCTTCAGGGTGGCCCCATTCAGCCCAAAGCTAATGAATATCTGTGAGATATATGAGACTCAGGGGCGCCTCATCACATTCTGCAGGGGGCATCAATATGCATTACGTAACTGCCTCTTTCTGTTTCTGAGCTGTGATATATAAATAAAGGTTTTAATTCGGCAAACTATTGCATTAAATTAATTCACTTTACATGCAGCAGATGTATATAAAATGGCGTTTGTCTCTAAGCTGAGCCAGCACAGCCTATTGCCTGAACACTGAGCCGAATATCAAAATTTCCATGTGATGAACCTTTTTAGATGCCTGAGAAATATAGAGGAGTTAACATCAACCAAAAGTTCAATTTACAGATTACAAGAATATATTGTAAAAATACAGTCCAAATCTGGTAGTTCAAATCATCTGACAAAGTTTAACCTCAATAGCATAAAGCATACACGGAATTTAGTAATAGCAATGCAGAAAATAAGGAATAAAATCTGATGATCAGTGTATGAGTTCTTGTGCTCTTGCCTATACCTGAGTAAATCCAAATTACCTAAGCTAAGCCTAAACTAAGTAGCATTAGTTGGGAAAACCCTAATTAGATCCAGTAAAGCAGGAAGGTGAAAGCATTGCAGAGACTTCCGTAGCAGTTCTCCAAAATCAGGAGTATTGTGTTGCATAAAGCCACACAACAAAAATATAGCACAGAAGTCTGTACCCCTCTAAGTCTAAAGGGACTCTAACTGAAGCTATAGTATGACCACCAATTAAAACTTCACAGAACACTCGAGAATCCCACATCACGTGCCTCAGTACTTTTCCACCTTCGCACAGTTGAACTTTGCTGTTTCATTCGATACTCCCATTTCTGATCTGAACATCAGAACATCCTTTTACTCCTCCTGTCTCCAAATATTAACATGAATCAGGGTCCTCCCTTTGTTTGTTAGCACCTGTTCTCCTCCCTATCCTCACTATCTCTCATACACAATGTGCCTTTCACTAAATATGAGATCATATGAACGCACCTGCAAAAAAAAAAAAACATTGCAACCCGATCAAACTTTCATGTTGAAGGTTAAACATTAGAGTCCAAATGCTTAAGGCCTTTGATCAGGTTAACGTAGCAAACACTTCAATACACATTTTAAATGTATGGTTATGGATACATATGGAGTTATAAAATAAATGCATGATGTTATTCAAATGAACGTGTGCGTTTATGTATAGCATCAACAAAATTACTCAAACTACACAAAAGCAGATATACATGAAAATTGCAATTTGATATCACTATAAGAAAACATTAGTATGCACACTCATGTAAATGTCTGAATTATACTTCGAATGCACCTCAGTATTTCGGTCAAGTGCACCCCTCTAAGTTATTGATATTAAAGTACACAAAGTTATGGTTCTGCATGCACCTATATATATGACATAGTTAAAACATTAAAGGGAGAAGCCAAAATTACGCTGTTCCACTATCATGATACAGTCTCTGGTGTTTGAGTTATTTTGCTAGCAGAAGTGGAATGTTTGAATTCTACACAGGTCTGATAATATCACGGCCATTTGCTTTTACTAGTAAATATTGTGATGATGTTGACATCAGAAATGTGGTCTTCTAATGTTTTCCAGACACTCACCTGTGGCTTCAGCACAATGGCCACGTTCAATCTGTTTTGCCATCACTATTCCTGTTTGTCGATTACTGCATATTCCCAGAACTCTATTTTAAGTGTTTGACGCAGACTAACACTGCACCTGATGATGTGCCTGTACACAATGCTTCCCAGTCAAAGTGAAGAACTTTCTGTACTGAATTTCCAGAACAGTTGTTCCCGGACAAATAATTAATTTTTTTAATGCTCTTGACCCTGAATCCGAAATGTGTTTTGAAAACAAAGTATTGGGAAGACATAGTGATCTCGGAAGCAAGAAATTAATTTCAGGGCCAATTTTTTTCACTTTTAAATAAAAATGAGAATGAAGACTGGCAATTTGGAATCTTTTTTCTGACACTACAAGCATTGAAAACATGACATGTTAATGAAAGTCACAAATACTTATTGTCGGTTGGTTGCATTCGCTTATGAAGTCATAATTAATGTTATTAGCATTTTTTTGGTTGAAAGAGGTCAGATTCCATGAGCACAGGTATGGCTTTTTACGCACTTAGGGCCATATGTAGGTAGCTAAATACCGGTCGGTAACGGCCGAAATTCGGTAAATCTCCCGTTACCGACCGGTATTTAAGCAATCGAGATGTAGGAGGCCGGATTTAAGGAATCGGTAATTTACCGATTCGTTATTTTAAGGAATCGGTAAATTACCGATTCCTTAAATCCTATGTAGGGAGCACTCAAGTGAGTGCATTTTTGGTTTCAGGATTCGTTATTTACCACCAACTACAAGTTGGTGGTAAATACTGAATACCTTTTAAAAAGCAATTTTGTGCTTTTTTAAAAGTGCCATGTGGCAGACAAACATGCCCTTAGGGCATGTATGTGCGCCACATGTGCACACATGCACGATTCAGGGTGCAACAGGGTGTCAATTTGACACCCTGCCACCCTTGAATATGCTCCCTCTATTACCGATTCGGTATTTACCGAATCGGTATAGTGAATGGCTTCCCATTCATTCCTATGGGCCTCCAGGCCCATAGGAATGAATGGGAAGGTATTCCTTATTACCGATTCGGTAAATACCGAATCGGTAATACCAAATATTACCGAATCGGTAACATTTACCGAATTTTTACCTACATTCTATTTACCGATTCTTAAATACCGAATCGGTAAAATTCGGTATTTAAGAATCGGTAAATAAAAATTACCTACATATGGCCCTTAGGGCCTTATTTACAAGAAAGTAACGCAGCATGGTGCAGCAAGCCATTTGGCTGCGCCGTGCTACGTTACTTTGGAAGCAAAGGGATGTGTCATATCTACAACGATATGACGGATCCCTTTGCTCTCCCCTGCCCTGGCGCACAATTGGCTGCCATGTGCTGACGCAGGCACCCTTGCGCCATGGTGCAAGGGTGCCTGCGTTGCGGGGATGATTGTTTTTGTGCAGGAAGGGACACCTTCCTGCACAAAAACAATCATGAGAGGTGATTTCTTCTTTCTATGAGTGCTGCAGAATGCAACACACATAGAAAGAGGAAAAAATGAGGAGAATTAAAACATTTCTCCTTGTTGCGCCTTGATACGCCTCCCCTGGGGAGGCATAGCATTCTGATGCATTCCCAGGTTTACGAAAGGTTGTAAATCTGGGAATGCGGCAGAAGCCATGGGTGTTGTGTGGGACCATCCACAGCAACACCCATGTCACGTCCCTTTCACGTAAAGTGCTGCATTAAAAGGGCCGTATTTACAAGGAAACGAAAAAACCATGCTGGGTGACATTACGTGTCCTTGTAAATATGGGGCAGCAAAATGCGCTGCCCGTGCGTCACAAAAAAGTGACGCACCGGCGGGGCAAGGGGCTTGTAAATATGCCCTTTAGATTTGTGCATCTGGCGCAGCAATCAGAAGAACAGTTTGAGGTGTGCATAGGTCAACAACAAAGCGACCTACATAGTGTTCACAAAATTAACTTTTGTAAGCAGTAATACTGCAGTATGTTTCAGAGAGAATAACACATAGAGAGGGAAACAGAAGGAGAGAGACAGAGAGAGGAAAAGAGAGAGAGAGCAAGTGAGTACCTCACATAAAAGAAAAAATATGGAAACAAAGGTGGAAAAAAAAGATATGGAGCATGTTCGGAAAGGAGAAGGTGAAAGAGAGGCAGACACTGAAGGTAATGGAAGTAAAAAGAATGAAAAAATGCATTTATTCAAAGCACTTAGAGACACTTGACTTTTAAAAGGCAATGTTGGAGTAAACTATAAGGGTCATTCCCATATTCCTCACATTTGAGCAGTAGGGTGATGGACTATATGGTCACCTACATATCTACCAATCTTTTCCATGCATTTACTACCTTTACACCTTCTTATGTTCCTGATCATAACCAAACCATCCTATCTTGATAACTCTGCTGAAGAATAAAGACCTTTAAATATCAAACATACATCTCAAACACCTACAGAAGTATACAATGTAAAGCTACAACAGAGGCCATGAACATTCAAAATTCAGAGGAAATAAAACTAGCCTTTATGGTCATAACAAGTGTCTTAAAGAAAGCACCCAGTCTGCCATTACCCACAAGACAACCATTAAGTAGACATCAGAGAACACCTAGCATGTGAGTGTCAGTGATAACGACTCTGAAAGTAGAGTGTGGTTTCAATCATCTAGCTCTCCCCTCTCATGCACAGAATCCACATCATGCATTATCTAAAGGTCATGCGCAGCTAACTCACCTTGTTAACATTCCCTGCTGTGATATAAGTGATTAAATGGAAAAACGAAAACTGAGAAACCACATTGGAAAAAACTAGCTCATGGAAAACCCATTTTAAGAAAAGATAATTTCATGGAAATATAAATACCTTAAAAATTAAAGGAAACATTTGAAAGGAAACAAAATTTTAAGGAAACTTCCAAAATTACACACTTGGGACATGATATGGGGTAGTGAGGGTTTTTTGTGTTCACTCATTGGTGATGTTTAGGGGTGATGAGGGTGTTCTAGGGTTCAAGGATGGGTGGAGTTTAGGGGTGGTGAGGGTTCTATAGAGATCAGGCATGGGTGGAGTTTAGGGTGGTGAGGAGATTTTAGGGTTCAGAGATGGGTAGTGTGTGGGAGTGTTGAGTTTTTTAAATGTTTTATGAATGGGTGAAGTTTAGGGCTTGTGAGTGTTTTTAAGGTTTAGTGATGGGTAGAGTTTTAGGGTGGTGATGGGTTTTTAGTGTTCGGGAATGGGTGGAGTTTAGGGTGCTGTGGCAGTTTAAGTGTTCAGTGATAGGTGAAGTTTATATGTAGAAAGGGTTTTTAGGGTTTAGGGATGAGGGAGTTTGGGGTAGTGGGGGGTTTTAGGGGGCATGAATGTATGCTTTTCCTGAGTGGTGAGGGCTTTTTTATGTTCCATGGATGAGTGGAGTTTAGGGGTGGTGCAGGATTTTAAGGGATCAGGGATGGGTGGAGTTTAGGCATAGAAGTGTATTTTTAGGGTTCAGGAATGCATGATTTTTTTTTAAGTGAGGGGGTTTTAGGCTAAGAGATGGGTAGAGTTTAGGAGTAGAAAGGGCTTAAGTGTGCAGGGATGGGTGTAGTTTAGGGGTTACAGATGGGTGGAGTTTATGCATGAGGTGGTATTTTTAGGGGCAGAGATGGATGGTGTTTAGGGGTGGTGAAAGTCCAGAGGATTAAAAGCATCCAAAGTAATTGTTTGGCAATATATAAGAAAACTAAATCCAAAATAATGTTCCTTGACGTAACGGATTGAAATAAATACCTTCAGCAATAATATTTCTAAAAGTAAGGCCTGCAGTCATTTCACTTACACCTTAAAAATATGTATGCAGACATCAATTAAAAGATACATTTTAAGAATTGGTTTCTATGAAATGGTAAATACCATTCATCCTAAAAAAATGCCATTAAACTGCTTAGGTGCAAATGATTCCCAGTAATAGTATTCCATTAAATCATTTTTCTTTGAAGTCACAGCCAACCTCTTCACAGTTCCTGACCAGAATCTATGTGCAGTGAGCACTTTGGAATTATGTTTTTGAGGGTGTTGAAGCTACAGTTTGACACCTGCCCATTAGAATCAACTGCACATAGCATTGACTCATGTCCAGTTTCTTGAATGTGTAGAGTGTGGTCTTCAGCCTTTTTTGTTTTCTGTTTTCATGCACACACTCTACACCATACATACAGTGATGTCATCAATTTATGTAATCTGACATAACATCAGTGATGTCTTATGTGAGGTCACGAAGAGTGTCTATCTATCTATCTATCTGTCTATATATCTATCTAGGTTTTCAAAAGCATAGAGTGAGTGTACGTATGCAATGGATTTTTAAAAATGTATCAGATATAATTTTATAATAAATAAATGAATTACACATTTTGAAACATCAGTGTTGTACTTTAACCATACCTAACCCTTTTATAAAGACACCATTCGACAGGTAAAAATCTGAATAACTGCAAAAAGTGTTGTACTTTTCTTTTTTTTTTTTAAATCGTTTTTATTGCATTTTCAAAAAGTATATAAGTTTCACGTATACATGCAACAAATGGAAAAGCAGTTGTCTCTCCTCCTCCCTTGCCCACCCCCCAACCTCCCCGTTGGTCCAACGTTCCATCAATATTAAGTCCAATCTATTGGAAAAAGTGCAGTAATAAACATATAGTCACATATCCATCCAATTAATAACTCATTGTATAGACTATTATCTGTCGGAAGCAAATAAACACAAAACAAATACATATTATTATTAATGCTATTATTTTCACCCTTCCCCTCACAAAAACAAAAGAACACCTCCCTTGCATGCCTACCCGCCTGGATGTTCCAAACATTTAACCATTTCTTCAAGATTCTCCCTCTTCCCCATCCCGAAACCATCTTATCAGGGGAGCCCAGATTTCATACCCTCTTTTCTGCGCTCTGCGTCCCTTCCTGGCATAGACTGCAATTTCTAGCCGATAGACCGCTAAAAATCGACTCTGTCATTGCTGACTGGATGGCGGCACCTGATCGAGCCAGTGAGTGGCTAAGCATAGCCTGAATACTGTCATAGCAATAAAGACGAATATCCGTATCTGTTCTGGAAGTGAGATATCGCCCACCCCTAGCATAATCAACTGTGTTGACATATTTATTTTCCGTCCGACTTGGGATTCTAAGATAGCACCAAAATTTCTTCTGACAGCATCCAAGCTAGGGCATGATGCAAACATATGCAAGCTATCGGCTGCATAAAATCCACAGCGAGGGCAGGATGTGCCAGCTGAACCGCCCCATTTAACAATCTTAGCTGGTGTGATGTATAAATTAAACCAGGTTTTAAAACACTGAAGTTGTAGATTGGCCACAATAAAGGATGTTCGGGCTAAATGTAGTGAGTCATCAACTTCTCCAAACCCAGTTTGTAGATGTTCCTGCCAATAATCATAATGCTTGGTTAGATCATCCACCATTATTTCATTCAAAAGTTTATATATCCTGCCAAGTGTGAATGATCCTTTGGCTAATACTTCCAGCAATGTTACTTTGACAAAACCACAATGACCTCCAACCTTTTTTGTCAGGAAATCCCTAATCTGGAGATATTTGAAGAAACGATTATTCTCCAGTCCATACTTATCCCTAATTTGATCAAACGATCTAAATCCAGTATCGTCCCTCACATCCCCTGCTATCCTGATTCCCTTTTCCCACCATATTTTCATGTATCCATCACAAAAGATATCGTGAAGGGACTAGTTTTTTTATAGCGGAGTGTAGGCATTAAATAATCCCAAACCAAATTTTTTGCACATAAGAGTGTCTTGAATTTGACCCTTTTGTAATAATTACATTTGGTGTGTTGCAGAAGGCACCCATTGGCTTCTCTACCTCTTAACAGCTCATATATTGAAATGGGAGTTGTGTCCTGCCCAATAAGTAGATTCCCCATTTTGTATAATATTGAGGCCCAGTGGTACAGCTGAAAGTTGGGAACCCCCCATCCTCCTCTTTCCCTTGGGAGCGTCATGAATCTTAATGCCCTCCTAGGTCGGCAGTTTGCCCATAAAAATCTCGATATCATCTGATTTAGGGTTTTAAACCAACAGCTACTTATAATTAGAGGAATGGCTCTAAAAAAATACAGGATTTTTGGCAGAAACAGCACCTTGATGACATTGCTCCTTCCAACCAGTGTCAATTTTAGATTATTGATTCGGGTAAGATCTATTCTAAGTTTTGGAAGAAGCGGGTCTAAATTTGCTTCAACAATTTTAGCCACGTCTGCCAGGAGCTCCACCCCTAAATATGTAGCCTGTTGCACTACCCAAGGGTCATTCAGTTGAGTCCCTTTGCTGATCAAGATTTGAGTCTTACTCTGATTCAATCGATAGCCCGAAATCTGTCCAAAATCATTAGCCTCCTTTACGACTTCTTCCTAAGCATTCGTCGGACTGGGGTGATAATTGCCAAGTCGTCAGCATATGCAAGAATCTTAGTTTCCTCCCCACTGCTGGGCACTGCCTTGATCGCGCCATTACCTTCAATCTTCCTAATTAGCGGATCGATGTAAATTGCAAACAGTAGGGGGGAGCAAGGGCAGCCCTGACGGGTCCCCCGACTAATCAATACAGGGTCCGACACCTCTCCCATTATGGCAACTCTAGCTATTGGATTCTCATACATTGTTGCAATAGCCTTAATAAAGCCCTTCCCAAGTCCTAATAAAACCCTTCACAAATCCCCATAGTTGCCCACAGGAACGGCCAGGAGACCCTATCAAATGCCTTCTCCGCATCCAGTAGTATTAGCGCCATAGGGTCTCCGGCAGTTCCTGCGGCATCAAAGAGCGCGATTGTCCGTTGGATATGGTCGATGGTTTTGCGGCCGCGGATAAAACCATGTTGTTCTGGAGAGACCAATTTTTTTATTACCCCTGCCATACGTTTAGCTAAAATTCCTGCATATGCTTTGACATCACTATTAATTAACGTAATGAGGCGATAGGACCCCAACTCCTTAGCCGATTTTCCTTTTTTGGGGAAAACCACTATATTAGCAGCCCTCCAGGACTCTGGAGCCCCGTGACTTGATTGAGCCTTCAAGAAAACATCCTTCATTAATTCTTGTAAATAGGGAGCCATCTTTTTATAGAACTCTCCAGGAATAGAATCAGTGCCAACCGCCTTCCCATTCGCAAGTGCCTGGATCGCCCTAACTATTTCCTCCACCTTAATAGGGGCCTCCAACATTTCCCTGTCTTCCTCCGAAAGCACCCCCCCAAGTAAATCGGCCAGATAATCCTCAATTTCTTTTTCCCCACATTTAATTTGCTCAGTATATAGATTCTGATAAAATCGTTGAAATGAGTTCCGTATGTCCGATGGCTCCGTGACTGAGCCAACCAAAGGATCTTCAATTTCCGTAATAATTGCTTGGATCACACCCCGTCCAGTATGCAGTGCCAGGAGGCGCCCAACTCTTTCACTGCATTCCTACATTCTAGTCCGCCAGGCTGTGTATTTGCCTGCTGCTTTTTTGGCCGAGATATCGAGTATTGCTGGCTTCAATAACGCCACCTTTACCTGCACTTGTCCTATATCTCCCCCTCTCTAATTACCCCGACTAATTAAGTTTCTGCTTCCAGTAGTTTTAAATATAATTCCTGCATATGTTGCTTCTCCTTCTTCTGAGATGTCCACCCAAATCTTATAGTTTCCCTTCTTACTACTGCTTTCAGAGCATCCCACACAACCTCTAGCCTTGAACTCTCTATTTTCAGCTATGAATCTTGGTATCCAATTCTTCATGTGGTCTATATATTCCTGATCATAGAGTAGAGCTCTCTCAAAAGTCCAACGAGATGTTGGCGGATTCTGCATTTGTATTGAAAATTCTAAGGCCATCGGGTTGTGATCTGACATAATACGAGGAAATTTAGATATCTGACACTTTGACAGAAGCCCATGGGATATAAAGAAATAGTCAAGTCTGGAATGCAATTGATGCGGGGCAGAAAAATAAAAGTATCCTGGGTCCTGAGGTTCCTGTGCTGCCCAGGCATCTGTTAATCCATGTGTCGTGCACAGATTAACTAAAGACTGAAACACTCTTGGCTTACAGCCCGAGTATGGCCTTTTTCCAGCTTGATAGAGCTGAAATTCAAATTAATATTGAAGTCCCCACATAAGATTAGTGGAAGTGGCCAGCTTACTAGTTCTATGTTTAGCCAATCCAGCAAGGAAGGATCATCCAATACGGAGCCGTATACTGAACATAATGTAAATGGGTTATTATGAATACAGCATTGAGTGATCACCCAGCTGGCCATCTGATCTGATTTTGAACGTGAGAATCTAGCTACATTTTTGCGAGCCATAATAGCAACCCCTCTTGTCTGTGTTCCCTGCGTTGTGCTAGAAACTAGCTGATAACCTGCAAGTTCTGCCACTTTTTGTCTGCCAGCCTCAACATGTGTTTCTGTAAACACACTGTGTTTGCCCTAAGATGTCGAATGTCCTCATCGATCCTGCGTTTTTTAAGGGGACTATTCAATCCGCAAATGTTGATCGATGCTATTCTCAGCTTGCCCATTTCTTCCTGTGGTATTTAACAAGTCCCTGCAACCTTTTTAAAGTTAGTAATATCAACTCATCCTGAAAAGACATCTGGACCAACCCCTTCTCCCCCCTCCCCTCTCCCACCCTCATCCCTAAAATTAGGCAAAATAGGTTGAGGGACCCTTGTGATGCCTCCTGTATAGTGCTGCCTTCCACTGCCACCCACCATTGCTCTGCAAAAACCGCCGTGAAAAAAGAAAATATTCCATTATAATAAATAGCTTATAAAATATCTGGTAAAAAAAAAAAGGGAAAGAGAGAGAAAAAAAAGAAAAACACAGCAGACGACCAAAAAGGGAAATATCAGACAGAAAACAAAATTCCTTCTATTTCCCTGTCTCAGAAATCTCACTAAGGTAATTTTGTGCCTGTATTTCTGAGGGGAACACTCTTATGACCCCCTTGTGAATGACCTTGAGACGTGCGGGGCTAAGGAGATAGACCTCACACCCAATCTTTTGAAAAGGCAAGATTAATTGTCGAAGTCTCCACCTTCTTTCCACAGTAATGTGGCAAAAGTCTGGCCTAACAAAGAAGGTATGTCCTTCTGCTGAGCGTCTCGCTTCCGGTCTTGCTTTATCGAAGACTGCTTGCCTAAGAAGAAAATTACCCAAAAATATTAAAATAGCTCTAGGTCTTTCGTTGCTTTCTAGTCCCTTCTTCTTTTTCATCATGAGTGGAAAACGGTGCACTCTTTGCACCTCCATGTCCCAGTCCCAGTGTGCTATCTCTGGAAGGCCTCCTTTTAACAGGCGTATCACGAACCCTCTGATGTCCTCTCCTTCCGCATTTTCTGGTATGCCCAAAAGCCTGAGGTTGTTGCGCCGTTGGCGATTTTTGAAGTCTTCCAACTTCCACATAACATCCACCATCCTGGTCTCATTGACAGCAGCCTGTTGTACAGTAGCCTCAGCTCCAGCCTCCAGGGCCACCACTCTGTCCTCCAATGCAGTTGTCCGCTCAGCAATTTCTGTGCATGTCTTGTTGACTTTTCTGATAGCGCCTTGAAGATTTTAGTTGCAAGATGAGTCCTTTTGTGCTCCTGTCTTGCTTCCACTTGCATTTGCTTGAGGGTAGAATAAATCAGCCCCATTGAGGGAGATGACTCTGACCCTGTTTTAGCCTCAGATAGATTTTTCTTTACCCATGCGCGTTGTCTTCACCAGCAGGTCCCTCTTCGTCAATTAGAAAGTGCGTAGAACAATAATCCCATTTCAGTTGGCTATGACCTGAATCAGAGTGTACTCCTTCCGTTTCTTTCCCACCTTTATCTCTCCTTTGTCTTCTCTGGGCAGACAGCCGTTTCTGGGTGCTAGGATTGGAGAGTGAGCTGTCAGTGCCCGCATCTGAATTACCCGAGGCCGATACATCATTTTCACTGATGTCAGACAGCTCAGAGTCCTCATTTAGAGAGAAGAATTTTTCACCACCCTCTGGGGTTCCCTTGCAAAATGTCTGGGTCAGCCTAGGATTGACTGCTGAAACCCCCTCTAATGCCTTCTCCCCCTTTCCCTCCTCTTCTACATCCTTATTATTACTGTTACTGTTATTGCCTGAGTCATTCGTATTAGCCAAGTTGCCCCTGTCTGCCCCCTCCACTATTGCCATACTCATAGCAGATCCAGTACTTACAACATCAATAGAGGGAGGCTCGGTGTTCATTGCTGCTAATTTGTAGGGAGTCTCGCCAGCTGCAGTCTCCCTTTTGCCATCCAACTTGCTACAACCGGTAAACATGCCTGGAATCACTCTTTGCGTGGTGGAGGTCTCCGCTCCTCGCTGGGACACTGCTCCTTGGATCTCTGTTTCCCCGCCTCCACCTCCTTCCGCCTGGCCTTGGGAGTAGCGTCTCTAGGCTTCCCTACGGCAGGCGTCTTCCGGGTAGAGGGAGGACTGCACGAATTCCTGGCAGCTCCAGAGATGCCATTCTCCGGACGGTCCTTCGGGAGCTTGGGTAATGTTGGCGGCATACTGCGAGACCAGAGCTGATCTCCGCCGTTAAACCAGCCGGCCACGGTGTGCCAGACGGCCCGAAATAGCGGGTAAGTTCGTGTGCCAAAGTCTATTTGTTTTTCTCCACGCTTGAATCCCCAGGTAGATGGATTCCGCACAAGGATCATTGAAGTTGTTTACGCCTGCAAGAGACTCATCATATCCGCATATTACCCGAAAATGCTATGGAGCGGTAGGTGGATGGCTACTGCAGCACCTACACAGCCGCCATCTTGCCTTGTGTCAAAGCATGATCCAGTGTTGTACTTTTCACCTGTCTTTTACAATATGTACAACTAAATATATATGTGTAGTAATCGTGTGGAAACTCAAGATTCTTGAATTAAAAAATGTATCATGAACAATTCCGTGACATTTTCAAAGGTTTGAAAATGTACAGCCAACATAGAATAAGAATAAAAAAACAAAAACATAAACAACTTTAATTTAATAACTTTATGCATGAATGAGCTACACAATGCATGGATTACACATAAGTAGGATTTGAGAAATATGCTTCGTCATCTTTTAATGTGAATATGAACAGTCCTCCGCATATTTATGCATTAATTGGGCCTCAATGGACTAGCAAAATGTCTTATTTTATTTACATGGCTAAGCACAACTTACATATTATATCAAAATTAATTTTTGGCCAATTCCTTTGTGCATTGAAATACATATGTTTGATAGTAGAAGGCCCAATTACAAAACATACTGATGTTGTAGTGCACTTAAAAAATATAAAGTAATGTTGATTAACGCTGCTTGTGGTGTTAGTGCTTGTATAAAAAAAAACTGAATATATCTACAAAAGTCTACATATTTTACAATAGATAACATGTTCGGTTTTATGGAAAACATAAAGTGGCATTTTGAAATTAAAAGGTATTTTTACAGGAAGGATTTGTTAAGAATCTGCTTTATGATATGTGAAATCTCTGCCTTGATCTTTCATGCTCAGGGGAATGTGAGTGCATAATCTGCGTTGTAATTTGTAGGGGTGGACGGAACTCACAGAGTTTTACACCGTGGAATTCCGTGGAGTTACATAAAAAGTCAGCGGGATTCCGCTGAGTTCTGCCCCTCCCCCTACCGGCATGCTCACCCCTTTCCCGCGGTACTGTGTGTGCGAGAATGCCCAGGGTATGCGGCAGGCAACCCTGCCAAGGCTTGGGTGTAACTTAATTTTTTCAAGGCTCTGCTGAGCATGCCCCCAGTTGCCATTAGTCCAGGAGTGGAACAATAGCTGCCTCGGAGGAACAATAGCTACTGCTGTGTATGTTTTTGGGTAAGGCCGTAGTAGCTGTCAGTTTGGGGTTCTTCTTTGACATGACATGCCCTTGTTGACGACTCATTGGAAAGACCCTGGGGTGCGCACTAGGTCGTAGATCTTTCTGCCAGCCCCCTCTTAAATCCCCTGTGGTTCTGCTTGACTTGCTGCGAACTCGGCCACACAACTTAGAGCTGAAAGACAGAGTTTGGGAATCTGTGTTAAGGAACCAAATGAGGCAGATAAATATTAAAAAGGATGGTTGCTCGTGGTGGTTGATGCGATTTGAGCCTTGTCTGTCACACCCTCGGTGATTTTCTTGTGCTGCCCCCACCTTCCCTTCTGGCTCCATGAGTTCTTGCTTGCTTCTACCGTGTATGTATTGTTCTGCAAGCCTCTAACGGCGGATGGGAAGTACCTTTGAGGGAGGGGCGAGGGGGGCAGGTGTATGATGTGTCTTGCGGACTGAGGCAGTTAGCTGGCAGCGGGTCTGGTGCGAGGGAAGACCCAGACACTGGTGCTCTCCTTCCACCACAGGCCTGTAGCGCAGCATGAGCCTCCCCGACGTAGTGAGGTAAGTGAAGGCTCTGTCCAATTGAGGTAAGCTAAGGCTCAATCCAGCAAATATGCACATATTCCCAGCGCTATAACGCTTCTCATTTCGTACAGAGGTATTCCAGTCCATTAGGTATTAATTCCCTCACCAAGCGCACAGGTAACTGCACCCTAGATCCCTGCAATGAGCAGAACAGATAGGTGCATAACCTGAGAAGGAACCTGTTAGAAATGGGGGTCTCTATTTGGCAATGGGTCGCACCTTGTCCAAGTAGGGAACCTTCCTTCTAGTCAGGATAAGGGAGTTACACTCCTAAAATAACCCCTGCTCACCCCCTTGGTAGCTTGGCACTAGCAGTCAGGCTTATCTTAGAGGCAGTGTGTAAAGCATATGCACATAACCAACAGTAATACAGGGTGAGCACTACAAAAGGACACCACACCGGTTTAGAAAAAATATCCAATATTTTTATATACTTAAGACAAGACCAAAAATGATAAAAATCTACAATACAGTACTTAGAAATCTTCAGTTATCAAAATGAACTTGAAATAAAGTTCCTTGAAGTCGATAGCTCCGTCTGGGGCTATCACGGCGCTGTGGACAACCAATTCCAAACAGTTCTGGCTGACCGCTGCGTCGCGGGCCAGCTACGTTGTCGGGAAGAGCCACTAAACAGTACCTTTACAAATGCAGGGCATTGGCGACCGCTCATTGACCTCCGAAGGCACGGCGTCTGCAGGCATCGGTTCTGGAGGTCGGTGCAGGAGTCGTCCTGTCTTTGAAGTCACACGCGTTGCAGATCGAAATCCTCGCGGTTGAAGTCAGGAGCGCTGGTGTCGGTAGGCGTGCGGTGCCCTCAGGTCGCGGTGCAGGCAGCGGTGCAGTGACGGTTGTCCAGCAGCGTCGGTGAGACCAGGGCTGCAGTGATGCGATGCTCGTCGCGGTGCTGGCAGGTCATGGTGCAAGCAGCGGCATCGTTGTTGCTGAAGCGCTGTAATCGGATAGCGAACTGGAGTGGCTGGCGCCGGCATCGGTAGGCCAAGGCTGCGGTGCGGGATGAGGACGGTGTGTCATGTAACTTACGAGTGGTGCCCTCGAACCATGGTGCAAGCAGCGGTGTCGATGTCGGTGTGGAGCGGTGGCGGCGGGGATACCAAGGCGGCATCGTGAAGCGCGGTGGTGCGAGGTGCGGTGCCCACAGGTCACGGCGCAAGCAGCGGCTCGGTGGCGGCATCAGTTGGCATCATCGGTGCGACCAGGGTTGCGGTACGGCGTTACGGCGGTGCCCTCTGCGGTGCCCTCTGTGGTGCCTACAGGACACGGAGTCAGCAGCGCCGTCATAGATGGCGCCGGGTTGCTTTTTCTTCTGTTGCAGCACAAAACACACAGTCTCCAGTGCTGAGGGCAGAAGAACTTGAAGTCTTTGCTGTTCCTGAGACTTCTTGAACAGGGGGCAAGCTCTACCTCAAGCACTTGGAGAAACTCACAAAAATAGATTGCAGAAAGTTCAAGTCCAGTCCTTTCACTGCCCAAGATGGAAGCAGCCACTGCAGGCCAACACAGCAAAGCACACAGCAAAGTGGTAGTTCACCTCACAGCTTCTCCAGCTCTTCTTCTTGGCAGTCTTATTGGTCCAAAAGAGTTCTAAAGTTCCGGGGTCTGGACCCAATATTTATACCACCAAATCCTTTGTTCTCTGAAGGCAGAGAATATCTGTACCCAGCCCAAACCAGTTCTGTCCTCACTGGTGCAGCTTCCTGGCAGGGGGTGGAGACGGCATTGTGCAAGGCAGACCAGGCCGATTAAGGTGCAAGGAAATCTCCTCCCACTACTCTAAATGCAGCCCAGGTCTGTTCAGCCCAGCCCTGACCCATCAGGCTCTCTGGAGCCACTGCCCCTCTCCAGCCCCTGTCGTCCCAAAGCCAGACAGTCAATCCACAACCCCAGCAGAGGCACACAGGATGGCTAAGCAAGAAAATACATACTTTCTAAAAGTGGTATTTTCAAACACAGATGTAAAAATCATCTTTACTAAAAGATGCATCTTTAGATTCTGAGTTCAGGCATACTAAACTTTATTTCTCTACCTTGTTTCTATGGCTAGTTATGTTTATGAGATGTTATAAACAACTCCCCATTCTGTCCTATGGGAACAGGCAGCCTTGCAATGGTGAAAAACGAAATACACTGTAATTCACCACCTGGACATGTCACACACATCAGTACATGTCCTACCTTTAACATACACAGCACCCTGCCCACCGGGGTACCTTGGGCCTACCTCAGGGGTGACTGACATGTAGAAAAAGGGAAGGTTGGTGCCTGGCAAGTGGGTGCACTTGCCAGGTCGACATGGCAGTTACAAACTGCGCACAGACTCTGCGGTGGCAGGTCTGAGTTACATTTTCAGGGCTACCTCTGTGGGTGGCACAACCAGTGCTGCAAGCCCACTAGTAGCATTTTATCTACCAGCCCTGGCACTCTCAGTGCACTTTACTAGGGCCTCACCAGTAAATCAAATATGCCAATCATGGAAACCCCAATCCATAAAATAATTTACAACAGGAGCACTTGCACTTTAACACTGAACAGCAGTGAGAAAGTTCGCAGAGACACTAAACCAGCAAAAACAGAGTCAAAACCGGGAGGTCAAAAAAGCAAAAAGTCGGGGGAAACACACCAAAAGATGCCAAGTCTAACAGAACCTTACTAGGTGATCTATGTTACTTCCTAAATCAGAGCTTAAAATGAACCTCCCCCTTATTGAAGCCGAATTAATACCCCTGTTTTAGATATAAGAACGTTCCTACTACTTGAGCAACACAAGCATCTAGATTTAAAAAACTAAAACATAACATTATAGCTCTATAGACTTAAGACTGCAGTCCGTGCACCCGTGAAATCCACTGTGGCTTTTACTTTGGGCTACGGTGCTTGTCAGTTGTTGTTCAGTTATCGCTTCAGTCTGAGTTCCACCCTGGCTTTTGTTCCAGGCTGGGCAGAACAGGACGTGTTCAGTGTACTGTACTTCTTGAGCCGGTTACTGCAGCTCACTCTGCACCATGGAGATCCAGATGCTGCCGTTCAGTGGATCTGCTGCGGCGCTGCTCCTTCTGGCGTTGCACTTCTAGGCCGGTCAGCAGTGTGAATAAAGCTGCCACCTGCAAACTGGAGAAACAGTCGGAACACCGCGGCCTCAGCCACGCGTTTTCCTTTTGCGCAAGTGCTACCACGCTTGCCTTAACCATGCATATGCCTTAACCACGCATATTAAGGCAGTGCGCAGTTTAGCTGCTGGCTGGTGGAAGCAGGAAGCAGCCAAGCAGCAGGAAGGATCAGGAAAGGACGCGACGCAGTGAGTTAAGTGGGGCTGGGGCTGGATTTTGGTGGGGTAGTTTGCATGGTTGCGGGGGTCAGTGTAGTTTTCAGAGCTGGGGGTTCGGGGTAGTTTTCAGGGCGGGGGGGTTTGGGGTAGTTTTAAGGGCTGGGGGTTTGGGGTGGTTTTAAGGGCTGGGGGTTTTGGGCTAGTTTTCAGGGCTGGGGGTTCAAAGTAGTTTTGAAGGCTGGGGATTTGGGGTAGTTTTCAGGGCTGGAGGGTTCAGGGTAGTTTTCAAGGCCTGGGGGTCGGGGTTGTTTTCAGGGTTGGGGGTTTAGTTTTCAGGGCTGAGGAGGGGGTTGTTTTTTAGAAGGGAGGGGGTAGTTTTAGGTGTCAGGGCATGGGCTTGTGGGGCTGTTTTAGTGATCAGGGCAGGGAACGTAATACTTTTTAGGGCTAAGGGGGCAGGGTAGTTTTTAGGGCTTAGGGGTGGTTGGGTAGTTTTTAGGGATTAGGGGAAGGTGGTGTAGTTTTTAGGGCTCAGGGGGAGGTCTGGGTAGTTTTTAGGGCTTAGTGGAGGGCGGAGTAGTTTTTAGCACTGGAGGCAGGGAAGCTTCTAGGGCTCAGGGAAGGGGGTTGGTTTAAAGGAGGGAGGGGGTAGTTTAGGGACTCAGGGTGGGGGCAGGGGTCGGGGGTTAAGACTTACCTGTCAAGTCTTAACCACGGATATGTCTTTACCATACATGCCTTAACAACGCATAATTCGTTGTAAAGGCATGCGTGGTGAAGGCATTTTCGTGGTTAAGACTTGCATTGTTGAGACCGCGTGGAACCGGCATGCATGGTAATCGCATGCGTGGTTCCATCACACAACCCGCAAACTGAGCTGTAATCCTGGAATGCACAAGAATGCAAATTACAAGCAGCAGTAGCGGGCGGTACGGTACTGGGTAGCGGGACGGGGGGAGGGGGATGCAGGGGTTTTGAGGGGGTAGAGGGAGTTAAAAAAAAAAATTCACCTACCTGATCTCACCGCGTCCCTCCTCCGTTCATGGGCCATGGAGCAGGTGGGGCTTAGTGCCGAGCACTGCTATAGACACTTTAAATGTATCACCTCTCTTCTCCAACTTACTACCAGCATTGTGCACTATTTTCTTTGCGAAAAATGTTCCCTAGTGTCCAAAATGGGTATGTGGATGCATTTTGCACTTAGAAACAGTGCTGTATGATTTTTGTCCCCGAAGTTACTCATAATTACTCGAAGTAACCGCGTAATTATCGGTAATCCACATCAAAGATAAATGCAGAATTACCAACATTTCTCTTATTACTCCATCATAATTGAAATTCTGCCCAGACTAAATGTTATGTTCAAAATAGTATTAGTTTAATGATAACCTAGAACCAGTGATAATCTTGATTATATACAAAAAAATGTATCTCAGATTTCTAACATCCTTTGCTAGCATGCCTTGAGTGTGATACAAATGCAGAGGCACAAATGCATTGTCATGCAATGTATCACCACTGCATATGTCTATTTACATCTATGTCTTCTGCTCTTTGATTATTTATGAAGGAATCGGATCAATGTTCTCCAATGTCATTCCTAAAGGCTCTGAATTAAACCTTCAGATTATAATCCCTATAATAGGCAATATCTACATTAATGAAAGCATGCATGTGGCCGTGCAATTTGAAGGTTGAGCAGGGCCGAACTGGCAACCGGGCTTTCCTTAATAAACAATGCAAAACAAATGTTTTAAAAAGTAGGCTTTAAAGCTATTTGTTTTGCATTGTTCATTTGGAAGCGCCTGCAGCTCCCCAGCAACAAAATCAGCCCCTCCGCAGTGAACCTGGACCCCACCCTGCCACCCCAGCAAAAAACGCCCGGTAGCCAGTCCGGCCCTGAGGTTGAGCTTTATCACATTTGCAACCAACATCACTTGATCAAAGTGAACTAGAAGCCTCTATGTGAAATGCTTTGCACAAATACTTGGTCATGTGTTTTGGGCGAGCATGCCATGGACTCATAGGAGCATATTCTCAAGGACCCATCGCCGAGTTAGCGGCACTTTATCGCAGCCAAAGTGGTGATAAATTCATCGCACCATTCACAAGCTGGTGCTAACAGCCCATATCACCAGTTTACCTGCGATAGCAGTTGCAAAAAACATCGCCACGGATGACACCGGCAACGAACGCTAATGAGATGCAGAGTAGGCGTTCCCATGCAAAAAGCCACTGAAACACCACTTCGCAACATTCCCAATGACTAGCCAGATCGGCGATAAGAGCACAAAACAGGCGATAAGGCGCGTTAGCAGCAGGGATTTAACACCTGCTCCTACCTGGTGTTAAGTCGGACGACAACCTGCACCATAAAAGGGAGCCCAGCCCACAGCCACACCAGAAGACCAACAGATGCCATGGAGCTACTGATCATGCAGCTCGGAGCCCCAAGAGGGCCACAACACCCACCGCCACCCCCCCAGGACCCCCCACTGCCGGACTACCACACCGGCAGTGGGGTATGTGATGTGCTAGGCCCCTTTGATTGGCAGGGTCACATGTCCTATGACGCCTGTGCAGGATGGGTTTGTCGTGGGTCTGAACGAGCCCTCAGGGAGTGGCTGTGGCATGCTGACGACTAGACCAGTGATCAGCAGATCACTACAGGGACAACCTGGTACATTTAGCGTTGTCGTCCCCCCTGTATGCGTAAGCGGAGTGGACTGGCCTGGCGTATGGCAGGCCAGCGTAGGGGTGGGAACAATGAACCCGGGGGCTCTGGGCGTGCTCCAGTTCTGGGCTGGACATGGAAGTTACTGATGCGTGTGTCCCTGTTGTAGTGATTACGCCACCCGGACCGCAATCGGCACTGTTGCACCCTGTCACACAAGTTCCACGACATGAGCAACATGGACGTTAGGGGGACTCTCCCACCCTACATTCAACCATACGCACATACGTGAATGATCAAAGGCATGACACATCTGTGCGATTCTGAATGTTTATTTCACATCCAGTGGAGTTTTGCAGCTGGAGCAGTACAGGGCCATGCAAACCCCACTTCACATCATTGGCCCATGGAGGGCCAGCCAGAGTCCCACAGGGAATGACAACTACATCGGAAAAGGAAGAGTTCAGTCCGCAGTTTGATCGCTGTGTCATTGGTAACCAAACGGAATATGGCAGATGAAGATGGAGATGAATGCTACTGCCTCCTCCTTACCAGTAAGGTTAGTTCACCCGCATCTTCGTCCTCTGATGTCACATGTGCCTCACACGTGGGTGGTGGTGGATTGCCTGCTGCACTGTGAGGCACTGAGACAATAGGGGGAGAAGATGTGGATGTAGAAGCTGCAGCAGCACCCATCTGAGCAAGGCCTTGAGGCAGCAATGCCATGGCGATGTGCTGCAGGGCATTGAAGGCCCCAGCCATATCCCGCTGGTGTGCAGCCATGGCAGCCATCCTGTCCACCGTCATCCGCACCATGGTCTCCATGAGCCCCCGCATCTGTCCCAACTCCCGGCAGACCTCGCTGGAGCCACCCTGACTGGACAGTTGTTCTTGTCTCAGTATCATGACTCCAGCGATGTCAGCCATGGATTGCTGGAGGGCATGGTGTGGACTGTGGGTGTCCGTTAGGGACTGAAAGTGGTCCCTGATGGGAATTAGACACCCATGTATGGCATCAAGTCTGGCTGCCATGCGGTCGAACCCCACCCGCACCTGATCAGCCACCTTCTCCTGGCACTCCAACACACGGCGTTGGAAGGCCATGTGTTGGTCGTGGGGGTCCTGGGAGTCAGCCGTGGTGGTAGGTGCTTCCTGCTGTGTGGTCTGTGCAGGGGGTGGGGTTTGCTCGATGCAGCTGGGCTGCCCTGATCCTGGGCATGGGGTCCTGAGGGCGTCCATGAGCTGTTGGAGGGCGTCGGGGTCGATGGTGGTGTGGTCCTCTTCGTCATCAGTGAAGAGAGGTCAGGTCTGCTCTGCAGGAGGTGTTGGTTCTCCCTCTGCAATGTGAAGGGTAGATGCAGTTTTGTATTGTGTACACATGTATGTTGACGGATTGTACACATTTACATACAGACTGCATGTCAATGTACATTGTGACTGTTTGGGAGGAGCTGCCTATTTGATGCGGGACAGTGGATATTCCGACATCATCACGGATGTGTGTTTGTACTCGTACATTTTCATCCCATGTTTCCCTGCTATGCCAGATGTGATTGGCCAGTTTCTAAACACAATCGGCACCACTTGGGTGCTCTGTTCTGTTGTGAACGTGTTGCAGTTCATACCACATTGTTTTCAATGTTGGTGTGCTCTGCATATCATGTGTGTGCCGCATTTTGGGTGAGTCGGCCCTGCAGCTCTGATGTGGCTGGCCCTTATCCCTTTCAGGCGGTGTGCCTTGACTTCTGTGCTTCTACAGTGTTGAGATGTTGCATACTTGGGTAATTTGGGCTCTTGGTGGGGGTTGGGGCTGTGGGGCATGGTTTGTCCGCAGGTGTGTTGTTGAGGTCAGGGGTTGTTTGTGCAGGTGGATGTGTCAGAGTGTGACCTGCTCCTTTATGGATGTGGTCCACACTCAGCCACCTCAGTGTCGTGGCATACAACATGTCATGGTATGTTGACTGCAGCCATGCTATTCGTCATGCAGTGTCACTTGCATTGACAGTGTGGCTCACTGACACGCCGCTTTGCTGGGTTCAGCACATGTGCATGGGTTTGTTGTGAGATTAGTGATGTGTGGGGAGGGCCCCCTGTGTGCACGTTGTAGACGGAGGCCCACTTGCTGTTTCTATGTGTGCCGCACTATGCCAAGGAGATCAGGGGCATGACCCAGAGTCATTGTGGGTGTGCAGTGTGCTATTCTTGATTGTGCATGTGTGTCATTGTGCCCATCTCCCCCGTCCCCCCCAGTCCCTGGTGGTTACTCACCCTGTTGCTGTTGTGTCCGGTCATGTTGAGCAGTGCCCGGTCCCCCAACTCCTGCCACCGTCTCCCCACTGATGACTGTGGACACCATTTCCTCCATCTCATCCATCTCTTCCTGTGGCACTGGACTCCCACCTCCAGTCTGCATTGCTGCCTTCTGGTTGTTGGCGAGTTTCTGCTTGGTTTTGCGCTTGACATCATTCCAGTGCCTCTTGAGCTCTTCCATTGTCCTCCTCAGCACTCCGACTCCATTCACCTTGTCCAGGATGGACTGTCATATTGTATTTTTGGTTGCCAATGACACAGTAAAGGTGACGAACAGTTGTTGATGGTGTTCTACCACCTCCGTGATCAGGATCCTGTTTTCCTGCGGACTGAACTTAGTCTTCCTCTTCTTCTTGTCCTTGCCCTTCCCTGTCCCCGGGGTCCCAGGCTGGACCTCCGTGGGGCTTGTGGGGTTCTGGCCATCCTCTGTGCCTGCTCCGGCTGCCTCCATTGTGACTCGCTGTGGTTCGGTTTTAGTTTTTTTTTTTTTTTCTGCTTTTATGGTGGTTTTCCCGCCTGACATGTGTGATTTGCAGGCCTGGCGCTGCTTTTCGCTGATTGTCTTATCGCGATTGGGCCCATCGCACCTTTTTTCACGTTCAACGTTGGATTTTTATCGCCGTCCCGGTGAGTTCATTGCAGTCTTTTTCCGCGTTATCAAGACACTATCGCATGTTACCGCCGTGTTGGGAATGCCACGTTAACACAGGGTTATTTTCCCGCGATGGACGGCGATATGTGAACTTGCGTTAACCTATTTTGGCGATGTTTATCGCACGTTCTTGTGAATATGCCCCTTAGCTTTTCAAAACAGAAAGGGAACTTTGGTTCAGTCTTTTCCACTGAGCTCGTGCCCTCATTGTCCTTCTATACATCTTCAAATTTCTCTTAACTGATAGCTTGGAATTGATTTATTGAATTTTTATTTGTGCTTACATTTTGAATATCTAAGAACGTTATATACATGATTATATTTTGTGGAATGTCATCATTGCATCTGTATGTCAGTACATGAAAATTGTTGGTGTTACCTCCCAAAGCCGCAGGTTTGTACGAGCCGAGTGAGTTGTGTATAGTATGAAGAGTGGAGTTGAATTAATGTTAGTCTTACTCCACCTCCATTTTCTTGTTGTGTAAATTAGTACATTTTAGTAATGTTTTGGTACTGTGAGTTCAACATGGCAGTACCTACTTCATCAGGATTCTTTGTAAATTATCATATATGCCTTCAGGTTTGTGGTCATTGCTATTTTTAATGTTGCCCAGTAGGAGAACAATGTCAGAGTTCACTTAATAATAGGTTTAGTGTTATTTGGCTCAAATAGCTTTTTAGGTTTTGCCTGCACAGCGCTTGCGCTGTGCTTGAGACTCTATTGTTTTTAATAAAAACTTAAAAGGGACTTATATCCCATCTCCTCTCTTTCCTGGCTTCTCATTGGTTCCTGTGCGTGCCACTTACCTCTTCTCAATTTCTATTGGCTGTAGCATATTTTCCAGCATTTACCAATGCTTGTGCTTCATCTGCCTCTCTTATCAGTTTACCGCGGCCGAAATACTGTTAACATCCACTTTGGTGGAACTATATTTTCATAAAGTTTTGCCTTTTACTCTTGTAGCATATTTATATAACAATTTATCACCCAGCGAGATTAAGTGATTTGCATAGAATAGATGTTGCGCAGCGCCATCGAGACGTGAACTGGGATCCCCAGCTCTCGGGTCAGAAGTTCTGGCCGCTGCGCCACATCCTCTCCACTCCTGTGTTATCTGTCAGGGAGCTCTTCCTTTCTCCCGGAGGATGATTGATGAAAACAGTTCTTTATTCACTACGTAGGTGAAACCGATGCATTACCAATGCTTGTTATTCTTCCTCACAAATTTCTTCATGTAGAGAAGTGCTCATTGCCATGTGAAATAATTCACTTTTGTACACTGAAAGTGCTCATTAATCCTTTTTTAGATCAGCTGGGTGTAGGCTATATCATGTTTTGTAAATATCGTTGTTTATCTTTGATCTTTAAATCCACCTTCCATTTACAATGTTCTGACTGGTGTTATGTGTGAAACGCATCAGTGAACAGGTATATCTGTCTTCATTTCACAAATCTTAGATCCGTTAACTGATACCCTTATTAAATGTTCCTAATCAGTAGCATTGCTTGTTTGTTTATAAATACAGTTCGTAAAAACGTACAGCCTATACTGCGCATTTTTCAAACTTTGTCTAAGAGGTCTTACCTAATGCTTCAGCACATCAATGCTCCTGATCTACTTTTCAAAACAAAACTCTAGTGTCTGTTCTACCCAGTGTCACATAAATGGCAAATCCATTGGCCTTCTTTTTATTTTTTGATGTGTTGATTCTCATGTTTAACTCTCTTCACTCGGAATGATAAATTGTTGTAATACATCAAAACCTTTATTAATTAATCATGAATTCCTACCCAACTGCCCTATTTTTTTAAATTTATTTTACAGAGCGTGAACTTGACCCGAATCGAGCGCTTTACATGGCACCAGTTGCATTACACGAGGACACATTCATTTTTGTTAGGCACGGGGAGATTAAGTGATTTGCCCAGAATCACAGGATGTTCAGCGTCATTGCTGAAACTCGAACCCAGTTCCCCAGATTCCAGGTCGACCGCCCTAGCCGTTAGGCCAACTCCTCTTCCCAATAACTTGTTATACTATTACCATTGCTTTTCTTACTGGTATTGATGTTCTCTATTGTCACCTGGTAGCTGTATGTCAGAATATGAAACTCATGAATATCAAACTGCAAAATATGGAATATCTATTTCTACTATATTGTCAAGGGAAATATATAGGTATATAAGTATATATATACTATTCTTAACTCCATATCTATCTACATTGATGACAAGGTAAGTAGATATGTACTTTAGAATAGTAAATCTATACTTCCCTACATATATTTACTTGAAATAGTGATAGTCAATATTCTGGAGTAATGCTTTCAAAGGTCAATATTAGAAACTGAATATTATAATGACTCTTTATTTATCATGTAGGTATGTATGCTCCTATACTGGTGTGGTTCCAGAATATTGTTGTCAACATATTGTCTGACATGCATATCATGTTCTAAATTCTTAAGTATTATCCAGAAAAGCATTTACCCACTAAAGATAATTGCAAAGATCTACACCAAATGGCTATATCTTTTTGTAAATTATGTTAATACAAAACATTTATGTCAGACAATATAACTGTATCTGATAGTCTGCAACCCCTATACTGGGCTGTGCCTTGTCAACATACAGTTCCTTTTTGCCATAGTGAATTCCTCATTGCAAAGATTAAAGGTATTTTGATAGCTCCAACACCACTTGTATTCCCATTAAAGCAGTTCAGTGTCCAATTTCTGTTTTCTCCCTATGAATCTATAAATTATTTACCTTCCAATATGCCGGAAGCACTGAATTTACTGACACGACCTGAATGTGTGCCTCAGTGTTTCAGATTTCAAGCGCTAAGGAAGAGCACACTATCCAAAAGGAGCACTAGATGGAACTCTGTAATGCCATATCTCTGAAACATAACAACTCTTCTTCCTTGTCCCCTTTCTTTAACTTGCCTAGATTACTATCTAATTTTGCCTCTAATTTCTCAGCTATACCTGTTGCAGTGTTCAACAATGTTTTGCATATGTTTGAGATTTGTTTTGGATTTAGCTTTCTCTTTAGTGCCCTGTCCTGTTTTTTGTGGTTTTAAATACTTCACCAGGGAGTGTAGGATCAGCACGAATTTATAAAATTCACTGTTCCTCTGTTTATTTTTCATACTGCATTTTTTGAATGCCATCTTGACACCTACGTGCACCGAGTCATGCGAATTACATCTCACCCTTAAACCTTTCAGTTCTGTCACCTCTCTCATGATGCACCAAAACAATAGCAGTTTTTCTTCGGTTTTCTGACATTTCCATCCTATCATCGCAGTAGGTTTTATCCAAATCATTATCACTATCATTTTTAGAGTACGCATCCCAACATGAGGCAGATGGACACATGTTTATTTTCCCATGAGGTCTCACTCTAAGCGAACAGAGGAAGCTAGCTGTTATTTTCTGTCTGAAGCCTATGTGCCTTTAGTAAAGATGAATATACAATTTGGTGTCCCCTCAACATTGGCAATAATGGTCAGTGGTGCAAGGAGAAGTCTACAATATTACATAGTGATAGAGTTGGCAGCAACGTAACTAATTATTGAAATAAATATCACCGCTGACTAAATTATCAATAGAGCAAAAGTGATATATATATATGTGTGTATATATATATATATATATATATATATAATCTACTGGCGGTCACCAGTAGATAGTTATAGTTAGGACCTATTCAAATTTTCTATTTGAAATAACGTTGGCGCCGGTTGACGAATCTTCGCGAAAGTTTCCAACTTATTGGGGCGCTCCGGTCCGCTCCTATCCTGAAAGTCTCGGGGTGATTCGTCAAGCGGGGGCCGAGAAAAAAGGGGGGTCCCAAACGCGTTTTCCCCATTCATTTTTCCATAGGAACCTTTAGTCGCAGCTACAGCCCGAACTGCTGAACGGAATTACACCAAATTTGGCAAAGAGGTAGCCCTTGGTTCAGTGTCGTGCCTTTTGCTCAAATGGTGTAAATCCGTTCAGTAGTTCCTGAGAAAATCAAAAGTAAAGTCACATATATATCTATGGCCGAGTAGGGTCCGCGTACCCTCCCGATCACGAGCTGCATGCTAATTGGCTGTGAAGTGGCTGTCAACACTCCAAATCAGGAAGTGTTGGCAGCCATTTTGTCCCTTGGTAGAACCGAGGGACAGAAACAAGTGCGCAAAGCACAAAAAGTTGGCAGGGTAGAAACACCCTGACCCCCTAGGTCTGCTCAGGGGGTCCCACAAGGACCCCCTGGGCAGAAAAAAGCATTTTATTTTTTTTTAAATGGCGGGATGCGCTTAGGGTGCGCGGATCCCGCCGATTAAAAAACACACAAGAAACAAGTGCGCAAAACGCACAAAGGGGGCAGGGTAGAAACACCCTGACCCCTAGGTCTGCTCAGGGGGTCCCACAAGGACCCCTGGGCAGAAAAAGCATTTTTAAAAAAGAAAAATCAGCGGGGTGCGCTTAGGGTGCGCGGATCCCGCCGATAAAAAAATAAATCGAAGCGCGGTCTCCCGCGCTTCGATGCTAATTTGCCCCCGGGTGGCCCAAGTCCCGGGGGCATGCGAGGGTGGGTTTAGCTTTTATGGGGGCCTCTAAGGCCCCCAAGCCCGGGGACCGCCACCCCGGGGCTTTAAATAAAAAATGGTGCGGGAGGGCTCTCAGCCCTCCCGCAGCCCCGAGACCGCCACCCACCGGGGCATCTTTTTTAAATTTTTATGACCTGTGTGGGGGGCTCCAGTCCCCCACACGCCCGGGACCGCCACCTCCCGGGGCACTAACAAATTTAAAATGGGGTCCGTTTTGGACCTCCGAAGCCCCGGGACCACCACCTCCCCGGGGCTGTGCAATTCAAGGGAGGGGGCCGCGCGGCCCCCTCCTGGAGCCTGTGATGGCCCTGGGGACCGCCACCCCCAGGGCCGGCTCCTGCAGTGTCCCGGGGTGCCTACCCCGGGACACTGTAGTTTGCTATGGCAGGACGGGAGCCTCGCGGCTCCCGTCCTGCCATAGCAAACTGCTTGGTTTTGGAAGAGAGAGCAGGAAACCTGCTCTCTCTTCCAAAACCAAAGATGATTGCTTTCCACACGGGGAGCTGCATCTTAGCAGCTCCCCATGTGGAAAAGCAATGCCGGCTCCCAGGGACGCGGGGAGCCGGCGGGACCGTGGGGGATTGGGGACCCCCACAGTCCCCAACGGAGAGGGCCAGTCCCAGGGGATGGGGTCCCCGGGGCAAGTAGTGGCCCGGGAGGGGGGCCACGTGGCCCCCCTCCCCCCAAAAAATAATAAAAAATAAAGGCCTGCCCCGGGGGATGGGGTCCCCGGGGCAAAAGGAGGCCTGAGGAGGGGGGCCACGCAGCCCCGTCCATGAAAATTAAAAAAAAAATAAGGTGGCAATGACCCGGGGGATGGGGTCCCCGGGTCGAAATTGGCCACGGGAGGGGGGCCCACGCGGTCCCCTTCCCGTACCTTTTTAAAAAAAAATAAATAAAAGGGGGTCAGGCCCTGGGGGATGGGGTCTCCAGGGCCCAAAATAATTACAAAGAAAGGGGGCCACACAGCCCCCTTTTAAAAAAAAAATCCCAAACAAAAAAATCCGGCATCGCGCCGGAGGCCACGCCCCATCTTTCACAGCACTCTGCAAACGCGCCCCCTGGCGCGTTTGCAGAGGGGGAAAATATTCCCCTTCAATACTGGGGGTCCCTGGGGGCCAACTAGCCCATCAGGAACCTCCGGTATGCGCCAGGGGGCTGCATTGCAGAGAGGTGTTCTGAGGCCACGCCCATTTTACACCTCTCTGCAACGCAGCTCTGTGGCGCTTAATGGAGGTAGCTGGTGGGCTAGTTGCACCCCAGGGACCCTCAGGATTCAAGGGAGTTAATCCCCGACTTAAAACGCGCCACGGGGCGCGTTTGCACAGTGGTGAAGGGAGGGCGGGGCCTGAGGTGACATGTGTGCAAACAGGCCCCGTGGCACGTTTTAAGATGGGGAATTAAATCCCCTTCAATCCTGAGGGTCCCTGGGGGCCAACTAGCCCACCAGGTACCTCCAGTAAGCGCCACGGAGCTGCGTTGCAGAGTGTTGTAAAAGGGGCGTGGCCTCTGAACACCTCTCTGCAATGCAGCTCTCTGGCGCATACTGGAGGTATCTGGTGGGCTAGTTAGTCCCTAGGGACCCTCGGGATTGAGGAGGAATTAATTCTCCAACTTAAAACATGCCACAGGGCGTGTTTGCAGACATGTCACCTCAGGCCCCACCCCCTTCCTTCACCATTGTGCAAATATTCCTCTAAAATCAGCCGAACTACGAATTGCGATTTACTCACCTGTTATCAGGAGAGACCTCAGTGCTGCATCTTTGAGCCCAGTATTGATCCTGAAAAGTAATTTTAACCGTACTTACCAGTATCTTGAATTTCCTTCCATAGGATATCATTGCCTGCTTTTTGCTGAAAAAGTTTCTAAGTGTCGATTTTTGAAACATACAAATATTCCTCAAAAATCAGCAGAACTACGAATTCCGATTTACTCACCTGTTTTCATGAGAGACCTCAGTGCTGCATCTTTGAGCCCTGTACTGATCCTGAAAAGTAATTTTAACCGTACTTACCAGTAACTTGAATTTCCTTCCATAGGCTAACATTGACTGGTTTCACTTGGAAATTCTTCTAAGTGTGGAGTTTTGGAACTTTATAATATTCCTCTAAAATCAGCCGAAATACGAATTCCGATTTACTCACCTGTTATCAGGAGAGACCTCAGTGCTGCATCTTTCAGCCCAGTACTGATCCTGAAAAGTAATATTAACCGTACTTACCAGTAACTTGAATTTCCTTCCATAGGATATCATTGCCTGCTTTTTGCTGAAAAAGTTTCTGTGTCGATTTTTGTAACATACAAATATTCCTCTAAAATCAGCCGAACTACGAATTCCGATTTACTCACCTGTTATCGAGAGAGAACCCAGTGCTGCATCTTTTAGCCCAGCACTGACCTTGAAAAGTAATTCTAACCGTACTTACCAGTAAATTGAATTTCCTTCCATAGGCTAACATTGACTGGTTTCACTTGGAAATTCTTCTAAGTGTGGAGTTTTGGAACTTTATAATATTCCTCTAAAATCAGCCGAACTACGAATTCCGATTTACTCACCTGTTATCAGGAGAGAACCCAGTGCTGCATCTTTTAGCCCAGCACTGACAGTGAAAAGTAATTCTAACCATATTTACCAGTAACTTGTATTTCCTTCCATAGGAATCCATTGTCTGGTTTTCAGCAGAAAAGTTTATGTCGATTTTCACAAATTACAAATATTCCTTAAAAATCGCCTGTATGACTTAAACGCATTCTTTCAACTGTTTACAGGAGATGCACCAGTGCTGGATCCAAGATCCACCACTGAGTAAGAAAAAGTAACGATAACACTACTTACCTGCTAAGTGAATTTCCTCCCATAGGATAACATTGGTGATTCTATGTGAAAAAGTTTCTAAGTGTCAACTTTTAAAATACAATAATATTCCTTAAAAATCACTACTGTAACCAAAACGCTTTTACTCAACTGTTTACAGGAGATGTCCCAGGACTGAATCTAGGATCCAGTCCTGTGGTTAGAAAAGTAATCCATAAAGTAACTAATTGCATTTAACTTGAAATTCACATTGAGCTCAATGTTGCATTGTGTTTGAAATTGTGTTGCCCATTGCAACAACTGTAACTACTGTACTTAAAAGTCTATTGCCTATTTGCAAAGTATTTAAACTAAAGTAATTCATTCTGAGAAAGTATATTTTGTAATGTAATGTATAATGTAATTACAATGTATTTAAAAAAATAAAATATCTAAAAATAAATAGTTTAAAAAAATGTAGTAAATCAGTATCAAAAAAATAAATATAACAATTAATACATTTAAAAATTGTCATTTACAAAACCTTTGAAATTCACTGAAAAAATCCATAGGTTTCAGACATGTTATAGTTAGGAATTAGCATTTAAAAAACCTTTGAAATTCACTGAAAAAACCATAGGTTTCAGACATGTTATAGTTAGAAATTAGCATTTAAAAAACCTTACAAATTCACTGAAAAAACCATAGGTTTTAGGGACAGTTATAGTTAGTTGGACATTGCACTCGTACAAAACCCGTGAAATTCCCCCGTTATAGTTTGTTCAGGTAACTATAACTCGCGCCCCCGCAATGCACTGATGATGACATCACATATTACATCACTCATGACATGGTCAGTGACATCACTGATGACATCACTGATGACATCTCAAATGACATCACTGATGACATCATCCATGTGATAATTTGATGCATCTTCCCACACCCTAATATAACTTTTGATACACCCACTGTAAATTACAGACTGCCATTGTCAAAACCATAGACACTCCAACACCAATTACTATATACACTTTCACTGATTCTTAGGTCTACACACACACATCTACTCACTCACCCGTACAGTCACTCATACTTATAGTCACTCAGTACAGGACTATTATATGCACTCATACACCTATATAAACACTCACACACCGCCACTCATCCGTAGAGGTACTCACACACCTAGTCAGTCATGCCAAAAATTAAGCACACACCCATTTACTCACCTATACAGTTATACACACACCAGCTCACTTACTCATACAAATACTAGCACATTCTTACGCTCTTATACAATCTCTGATACAAGCACACACTCATCCATACAGTCACTCTCACAATCACACACTCTCGCTTATAGCTATTTATATACTCCAACACACATATATACTGCCTTTCACATACGTAGTTACTCACACATGTACCACTGGGACATACATTCACTCACTAACACACTCTTACACACACTTACCCACCCATACAGTCTATCACAGATGCACTCTTGAAACCATCCACCCAGTGAATCACCCACTCACACATCTATGCACAGAGTCGCACACACCCCACCCACACAAACACTCAGGCACCCATACAGATACTCAGCCAACCAATAAATAACTCATATAGACACTCATGTAGCTATTCACAAACCCATGCTGCCACTTACACAGCAACAGACAGACGGATACAGACATTCACCCAGTTTAGTCACTAACCCATGCATTCAGTAAGATACGTTTAATCACTCACTTATAGAGTTAGTCACGCACCTACTAAATCATCCATTCAGACACTTATACACCCACTCATTCTTCAATACGCCTTTCCCTATATATATTAAACATATTTAAACTTTACAGAAACACACAGTCACTGGATGATGTCATTTGAGATGTCATCAGTGATGTCATCAGTGATGTCACTGACCATGTCATGAGTGATGTAATATGTGACGTCATCAGCAGTGCATTGCGGGGCGCGAGTTATAGTTACCTGAACTAACTATAACGGGGGAATTTCACGGGTTTTGTACGAGTGCAATGTCCAACTAACTATAACTGTCCCTAAAACCTATGGTTTTTTCAGTGATATATATATATATATATATATATATATGTGTATATGTTAGACCTGGTACCATTGGCGTGGGTCTCCCTTCCATTTTTTCGCTATGCCTTCTCTGTTGTTGACATATTTTTGCTGGTTTAGATGCTTTGGGCACTTTGCCACTGCTAATCAGTGCCAAAGTGCAAGTGCTCCCTATGATAAATTGATGTATGGATTAGTGATTCCATGATTGGATTATTTGATTTACTTGTCAGACCCTAGTACAGTGCACCGCGTGTGCCCAGGGCCTGTAAATCAAATGCTGCTGGTGGGCTTGCAGCACTGGTTGTGCCACCCACCGGAGCAGCTTGTAAAGTGTGACTCAGGCCTGCCATTGCAGAGCCTGTGTGCAGTCTAGTACTGCCATGTTGACTTGGTAAGTGCACCCACTTGCCAGTCCCTAAACCTTCACTTTTCTGCATGTTAGTCACCCCTAAAGTAGGCCTGTGGGCAGGGTGCATTGTATGTAAGAGGTAGGACATGCCCTGGTGTGTGTGGCATGTCCTGATAGTGAATTACAGCCAATTTGGTTTTTCACTATTGCAAGGCTACCTGTCCCCATAGGCCAGAAAGGGCAGTTTGATTATAACATCTTATAATCCTAACTTACCCAGGGAACATGGTAGAAAAACGAATTTAGTATGCCTGAACTCAGAATGATAAAATACATCTTTTAGTGAAGTTGGTTTTAGCATTCTGTGTTTGAAAATACCACTTTTAGAAAGTAGGTATTTTCTTGCCTAACCATCCAGCCTGCCTCCGCTAGCTTGTGTATTGTATGTCTGGTTTTGTGAGTGACAGGGGCTGGGGGACTCCAGGAGACAGGGTGAGTCAGCACAGGGCTGAATAGACCTATCTGCATGTAGAGTGGTGGGAGGAGTAGCACCTGGACCTGAATAGGGCTGTGCCTGCCTTCCACAATGCTGGCTCCACCTCCTGTGGTGCGTCTGATGTCCCTGGCCCACATTGACAAAGGAAGAAGGTGTGCACTGGCAGAATGCACCCAGAACTGGTTTGGACTAGGTACAGGACCATCTGCCTTCAGAGGACAAAGGATTTGCTAGTATAAATATTGGGGCCCAGACCCCAAGACTTTAGATCACTTCTGGGAATCAAGACGAACCTTTGCTGAGGAGAAGAACCAGGAAGCTGAAGGAGGAGACTACCCCTATGCTGCGTGTTGTTGGGGTTGGCCTGCAGTGGTTACTTTATTACCAAAGAAAGGAGAAAAGGACTGAGTGTGCTTTTATCATCTTGAAGAAGATCTCCAAGGGCTTGAACATTGAGCTTGCCTCCTGCCTGAAGTCTCAGGGATACAAGACTTCACCCCCAGCTCCCCTCCTGAATTCCCTTGCTGGGAATTGAAGTGCCTACTGCTGTTGGGCCTTCTGAGAGACTGCGTGTCGCTGGGAGCTGGAAGCACAACTCAACGAAGAGGAAGCGTGTCGCCGCCGCAGCAGTGTTGTCGCATCGCAGAGTAAGCGTGCCGCCGCTGCCGCTGTTGCATCACCGAAGCACCCCGCATCACCGGAGAAGCGTGCCGCCGCAGCAGTTGTCGTCGCATCGCGGAGTAAGCGTGCTGCCGCTGTTGCCATCGCATCACCGAAGCACCTCGCATCACCGGAGAAGCATGCCGCCGCCACAGAGGACGCCGGCGCATCACCGGAGAAGCGTGTCGCAGGGCCTGTCGCGGCTCAGAAGGTCGCCGCACGGCCGTCGGGCGTGCACGCATCCCGTCTACATTGTCGCACCGTAAGCAAGACGCCATTTTCTCACATCGCACCGGATCGTCATCGCATCGAAGCGCCATCTCGACGCATCGGAACCGGGCCGCAGTAAGAAACTGACGCATCCTCCTTTCTGCGTGTAAGGAATCGAAGCATCACCTTCCCTGAGACCCTTTTGTTTGTTTTGAGTTACGCATCCAAAGGTACATTGAGAGTAAAGTGTTGCATTTATCATCTTTATTGAACTGAGCTATTTTCTACAATTTGACAGTCATATTTTTCGTATACTACTGTGGATTTTTGTCGTTTGGGTCTTGTGTTAAGTCTATATAAAAATACTTATTTTTATACTACAACCTGTGTGGTGTCCAGCTGTAGTGTTGTCACTGGGTTACTGTATGTGTTCACAAATGCTTTACACACTGCCTCTGAGATAAGCCTGCCTGCTCGTGCCAAGCTACCATGGGGTGAGCAGGGGTTATTTTAGTAGTGTATCCCCCTTACCCTGACTAGAAGCAAGGGTCCCTATTTAAAGGTACCTACCTCTGCCTACTAGAGACCCCCAGTTCTAACAGTATACATATATATATATATATATATATATATATGTATATATATATATATATATATATATACACATATATATATACATATATATATATATTATCTACTGGCGGTCGCCAGTAGATAGTTATAGTTAGGGCCTATTTTCCATAGGAAATCCGCGACATTCTATTTGAAATAGCTCTTGCGTCGGTTGACGAATCTTCGCGAAATTTTCAAACTTTATGGCCCGCTCCGGTCCGCTCCTACCCTGAAAGTTTCGGGGTGATTCGTCAAGCGGGGGCCGAGAACAAAGGGGGGTCCCAAAACGTGTTTTCCCCATTCATTTTCCCATAGGAAATTTTAGACACGGCTACAGCCCGAACTGCTGAACGGAATTACACAAAATTTGGCAAAGAGGTAGTTCTTGGTTCAGAAAGAACTCTTTTTGTTAAATGGTGTAAATCCGTTCAGTAGTTGCGGAGAAATAAAAAAAATAAGAGTCAGAAAATCAATTTCCCATAAGAAACTTTATGCAAGGCTACAGCCCGAACTGCTGAACGGAATCACACCAAATTTGGCAAAGAGGTAGTTCTTGGTTCAGAAAGAACCCTTTTTGTTAAATGGTGTAAATCCGTTCAGTAGTTGCTGAGAAAATCAAAAGTAAAAACACATATATATCTGGGCGGAGCCTAACCACACATGTCATCGTGAGATCTGATTGGCTGTCAGCACTTCATCCTGGAATTGCTGGCAGCCATCTTGGGACCAATATAAATGATAGTACCCCATTGAAATGCATTGTAGTGAAACAAAGATTTTGAGGGTTACCAAAAGGAGAACTATAAAGGGTGATAACAGACTTTAGTTACATTAGAATTCATTTGTTGATGGTACCATACTAATTTCAGGAATTGTGGTGTGTTCTAAGGTGATTTTACCCTGTGAAAAACCTTCTGCTGGGATATCATGAATCATGTTTGAGAGAAAACTATTTTCACATGCTTGTCCCATACAGTTTTGGAAGGTGCTCCAGAAGCTAAAATGAGAGCATATTTTGTGTAAATTCACATTATCTTTCTCAGTCATGTGAGAATGAAGTCTGACATTCTCAGTAAAACATGTACATCCAACAAGGGCAGAGACTGTCAGTTGATTCCTTTGTGTTCTACTGCAGCTTCCCAGAGTGTTCTAAAGAACAACTAGAGTGCTAACAGCCTTACTTATGACAAAAGTATGGCACACCTGAAGCCATCTTGATTGGAATAAACTGGTAACACTTAAAACATTTAATTTAAAAAGGAACAAAATGATGGGGTTCATCTTGTCATAGAAATTATGGTTAGTGCTCTGGAAAGAAAAATTAGGACATGTTTCAAGTGTGATCTCAAATATCTTCCTGTTATATTTCAACAGGAGAAGCCTGTCAGTTGATGCCTTTGTGTTCTACTGCAGCTTCCCAGAGTGTTCTAAAGAACAACTAGAGTGCTAACAGCCTTACTTATGACAAAAGTATGGCACACCTGAAGCCATCTTGATTGGAATAAACTGGTAACACTTAAAACATTTAATTTAAAAAGGAACAAAATGATGGGGTTCATTTTGTCATAGAAATTATGGTTAGTGCTGTAGAAAGAAAAATTAGGACATGTTTCAAGTGTGATCTCAAATATCTTCCTGTTATATTTCAACAGGAGCAGCCTGTCAGTTGATGCCTTTGTGTTCTACTGCAGCTTCCCAGAGTGTTCTAAAGAACAGCTAGAGTGCTAACAGTCTTACTTATGACAAAAGTATGGCACACCTGAAGCCATCTTGATTGGAATAAACTGGTAACACTTAAAACATTTAATTTAAAAAGGAACAAAATGAGGGGTTCATTTTGCCATAGAAATTATGGTTAGTGCTGTAGAAAGAAAAATTAGGACATGTTTTAAGTGAGATCTCAAATATCTTCCTGTTATATTTCAACAGGAGCAGCCTGTCAGTTGATGCCTTTGTGTTCTACTGCAGCTTCCCAGAGTGTTCTAAAGAACAACTAGAGTGCTAACAGCCTTACTTATGACAAAAGTATGGCACACCTGAAGCCATCTTGATTGGAATAAACTGGTAACACTTAAAACATTTAATTTAAAAAGGAACAAAATGAGGGGTTCATTTTGCCATAGAAATTATGGTTAGTGCTGCAAAAAGAAAATTTAGTGCATGTTTTAAGTGAGATCTCAAATCCTCTTCTATTTCATTAGAAAATTCTGACATGCAGACTGAAACAATCACTTTCAATACCAGCAGTAGACTTCCAGTTAACTCCTTGGTGAGCAGTAGCTTTACTACAGTGATCTAATGAACAACTAGAGTGCTAACATTCTGAATTTATGGCAAATGTGTGACACATCTGAATGCCTTCTTGATGGAATCAAAGTAAAAAACTGAAAGCATTTCCTACTGAGGAGACTGCAGTAAATGAGGAAATTAGGAAACTTCATAACAAAGAAGTCTTCCAAGATGGCCACCAGTGAAAAAAGAGCCCAAATGTAGCACAAATATTACCCAGATGTAGCCCACATATAGCCCAATGACAAAAGTGTGAAAAACACTTTTTATTTTTAGTTTTTTTGCAGTTTTATGTAGTGCAGACTGGTCAGGTATTGGAGCGTTGCATCTTAAAACATGACCCCCTACACTACAAAAACACCACTGCACTACCCTAAACCCTAAAACACTACCCCCAGCACGACCCCCTACACTACACAAGCACCACTGCACTATCATAAACCATAAAACACTACCCCCAGCATGACCTCCTACACTACACAAACACCACTGCACTACCCTAAACCCTAAAACACTACCCCAACACCACTGCACTAACCTAAATCCTAAAACACTACCCCCAGCACGACCCCCTACACTACCCAAACACCACTGCACTACCCTAAAACATGACCCCCTACACTACACAAACACCACTGCACTACCCTAAACCCTAAAACACTACCCCCAGCATGACCCCCTACACTACACAAGCACCACTGCACTACCCTAAACCCTAAAACACTACCCCCATCACGACCCCCTACACTGCCCGAACACCACTGCACTGCCCTAAACCCTGAAACACCAGCCCCTGCACGACCCCCTACACTGCCTGAACACCACTGCACTGCCCTAAACCCTGAAACACCAACCCTAGCATGACCCCCTACACTGCCCGAACACCACTGCACTGCCCTAAACCCTGAAACACCACCCCTTCACGACCCCCTACACTGCCCGAACACCACTGCACTGCCCTAAACCCTGAAACACCACCCCCAGCACGCCCCTACACTGCCCGAACACCACTGCACTGCCCTAAACCCTGAAACACTACCACCAGCAAGACCTCCTACACTGCCCGAACACCACTGCACTGCCCTAAACCCTGAAACATCACCCCCAGCAAGACCCCCTACACTGCCCGAACACCACTGCCCTAAACCCTGAAACACCACCCCTGGCACGACCCCCTACACTGCCTGAACACAACTGCACTGCACTGCCCTAAACCCTGAAACACCACCCCCAGCACGACCCCCTACACTGCCCGAACACCACTGCACTGCCCTAAACCCTGAAACACCACCCCCTGCACGACCCCCTACACTGCCCGAACACTACTGCACTGCCCTAAACCCTGAAACACCATCCCCAGCACGACCCCCTACACTGCACTGAACACCACTGCACTGCCCTAAACCCTGAAACACTACCCCCAGCAAGACCCCCTACACTGCCCGAACACCACTGCACTGCCCTAAACCCTGAAACATCACCCCCAGCAAGACCCCCTACACTGCCCGAACACCACTGCCCTAAACCCTGAAACACCACCCCCAGCAAGACCCCCTACACTGCCAGAACACCACTGCACTGCCCTAAACCCTGAAACACCAGCCCCAGCACGACCCCTACACTGCCCGAACACCACTGCACTACCCTAAACCCTGAAACACCACCCCCTGCACGACCCCCTACACTGCCCGAACACCACTGCACTGCCCTAAACCCTGAAACACCACCCCCTGCACGATCCCCTACACTGCCCGAACACTACTGCACTGCCCTAAACCCTGAAACACCACCCCCAGCACGACCCCGTACACTGCACGAACACCACTGCACTGCCCTAAACCCCTAAACACTACCCCCAGCAAGACCCCCTACACTGCCCGAACACCACTGCCCTAAACCCTGAAACACCACCCCCAGCAAGACCCCCTACACTGCCCAAACACCACTGCACTGCCCTAAACCCTGAAACACCACCCCCAGCATGACCCCCTACACTGCACGAACACCACTGCACTGCCCTAAACCCTGAAACACCACCCCCAGCACGACCCCCTACACTGCCCGAACACCACTGCACTGCCCTAAACCATGAAACACCAGCCCCAGCACGACCCCCTACACTGCCCGAACACCACTGCACTGCCCTAAACCCTGAAACACCACCCCCAGCACGACCCCCTACACTGCCCAAATACCACTGCACTACCATAAACCCTGAAACACCAGCCCCAGCACAACCCCGTACACTGCCCGAACACCACTGCACTGCCCTAAACCCTGAAACAGCAGCCCCAGCACGACCCCTTACACTGCCCGAACACCACTGCACTACCCTAAACCCTCAAACACCAGCCCCAGCACGACCCCCTACACTGCCAGAACACCACTGCACTGCCCTAAACCCTGAAACGCCAGCCCCAGCAAGACCCCCTACACTGCCCGAACACCACTGCACTGCCCTAAACCCTGAAACACCACCCCCAGCAAGACCCCCTACACTGCCCGAACACCACTGCACTAAAGCCTGAAACACCACCCCCAGCAAGACCACCTACACTGGCCGAACACCACTGCACTGCCCTAAACCCTGAAACACCACCGCCTGCACGACCCCTACACTGCCCGAACACCACTGCACTGCCCTAAATCCTGAAACACCACCCCCTGCACGGCCCCCTACACTGCCCGAACACCACTGCACTGCCCTAAACCCTGAAACACCACCCCTCAGCACGACACCCTACACTGCCCGAACACCACTGCACTGCCCTAAACCCTGAAACACCACCCCCTGCACGACCCCCTACACTGCCCGAACACCACTGCACTGCCCTAAACCCTGAAACACCACCCCCTGCACGACCTCCTACACTGCCGGAACACCACTGCACTGCCCTAAACCCTGAAACACCACGCCCAGCACGACCCCCTACACTGCCCGAACACCACTGCACTGCCCTAAACCCTGAAACATCAACCGCAACAAGACCCCCTACACTGCCTGAACACCACTGCCCTAAACCCTGAAACACCACCCCCTACACTGCACGAACCTCACTGCACTGCCCTAAACCCTGAAACACCACCTCCAGCAAAATCCCCTACACTGCCTGAACACCATTGCTCTGCCCTAAATCCTGAAACACTAGCCCCAGCACGACCCCCTACACTGCCCGAACACCACTGCACTGCCCTAAACTCTGAAACACCACCCCCAGCACGACCCCATACACTGCCCGAACACCACTGCACTGCCCTAAACCCTGAAACACCAGCCCCAGCAAGACCCCCTACACTGCCCGAACACCACTGCACTGCCCTAGACTCTGGAACACCAGCCCCAGCAAGACCCCCTACACTGCCCAAACACCACTGCACGGCCCTAAACCCTGAAACACCAGCCCCAGCATGACCCCCTACACTGCCCGAACACCACTGCACTGCCCTAAACCCTGAAACACCAGCCCCAGCACGACCACCTACACTGCCCGAACACCACTGCACTGCCCTAAACCCTGAAACACCAGCCCCAGCACAACCCCCTACACTGCCCGAACACCACTGCACTGCCCTAAACCCTGAAACACCAGCCCCAGCACGACCCCCTACACTGCCTGAACACCACTGTACTGCCCTAAACCCTGAAACACCAGCCCCAGCACAACCCCCTACACTGCCCGAACACCACTGCACTGCCCTAAACCCTGAAACACCACCCCCTGCATGACCCCCTACACTGCCCGAACACCACTGCACTGCCCTAAACCCTGAAACACCACCCCCTGCACCACCCCCTACACTGCCCGAACACCACTGCACTGCCCTAAACCCTGAAACACCACCCCCTGCACCGCCCCCTACACTGCCCGAACACCACTGCACTGCCCTAAACCCTGAAACACCACCCCCAGCACGACCCCCTTTACTTCTCGAACTCCACTGCACTGCCCCAAACCCTGAAACACCACCCCCAGCACGACCCCCTACACTGCCCAAACACCACTGCCCTAAACCCTGAAACACCACCCCCTGCACGACCCCGTACACTGCCCAAACACCACTGCACTGCCCTAAACCCTGAAACACCACCCCCTACACTGCCCGAACACCACTGCACTGCCCTAGACCCTGAAACACCACCCCCAGCACGACCCCCTACACTGCCCGAACACCACTGCACTGCCCTAAACCCTAAAACACCACCCCCAGCATTACCCCCTATACTGCCCAAACACCACTGCACTGCCCTAAACCCTAGAACACTACCCCCAGCATGACCCCCTACACTACCCGAACACCACTGCACTACCCTAAACCCTAAAATACTACCCCCAGCACGACCCCTACACTACCCGAACACCACTGCACTGCCCTAAACCCTAAAACACTCCCCCAGCACGACCCCCTACACTACCCGAACACCACTGCACTGCCCTAAACCCTAAAACACTCCCCCAGCACGACCCCTACACTACCCAAACACCACTGCACTGCCCTAAACCCTAAAACACTACCCCCGCATGACCCCCTACACTACCCAAACACCAATGCACTACCCTAATCCCTAAAACACTACCCCCGCATGACCCCCTACACTACCCTAAACCCTAAAACACTACCCCCCGCACGACTCCCTACACTACCCAAAGACCACTGCACTACCCTAAACCCTAAAACACGACCTCCTACACTACACAAACACCACTGCACTACCCTAAACCCTAAAACACTACCCCCTACACTACACAAACACCACTGCACTACCCTAAACCCTAAAAACTACCCCCAGCACGAACCACTACACTATCCAAACACCACTGCACTACCCTAAACCCTAAAAAACTACCCCCAGCAGTACCCCTACACTACCCAAACACCACTGCACTACCCTAAACCCTAAAACACTACCCCCAGCACGACCCCTACACTACCCAAACACCACTGCACTACCCTAAACCCTAAAACACCCCCCAGCACGACTCCCTATCCTACCCAAACACCACTGCACTACCCTAAACCCTAAATCTACCCCCAGCATGACCCCCTACACTACACAAACACCACTGCACTACCCTAAACCCTAAAACACTACCCCCAGCACGACCCTCTTCACTACCTAAACACAACTGCACAATTTGTTACAGGCGTTGCAACGCAGGCCTGTGGTGCTTACTGGAAGTACCTAGTGGGCTAGTTGGGCCCCAGGGACCCTCAGGATTCAAGGTGACCTAATCCCCCAACTTAAAACGCACCACGGGGCGCGTTTGCACAGTGGTGAAGGGAGGGCGGGCCTCAGGTGACATGTGCGCAAACACGCCCTGTGGTGCGTTTTAAGTTGGGGAATTAATTCCCTTTGAATCCTGAGGGACCCTGGGGGCCAACTAGCCCACCAGGTACCTTCAGTAAGCACAACAGAGTTGCGTTGCAGAGAGGTGAAAAAAGGTGCGTGGCCTCGGAACGCCTCTCTGCAACTCAGCTCTGTGGTCCTAACTGTAGGTACCTGGGGGGCTAGTTGGTCCCCAGGGACCCTCAGAATTCAAGGGGACTTAATCCCGCAACTTAAAACGCGCCACGGGGTGCGTTTCCACACGTCACCTCAGGCCCCCCCTCCCTTCACCACTGTGCAAACGCGCCCTGTAGCGCGTTTTAAGAGGTAGTTTTAATCCCCCTGCCCTATTATGTACTAGGGACTTGCAGAGGAGGTCATGCTAATCACAGGGGTACCCCAACGCATAGTGTTCCCTAGTGTATGTAGGTGTTTTCACTGTATTCTAAGTGTTTTTTAGCATAGCACTGGCTCTGGTTAGTCAGAGTCAGTTACCACCAGTACCCGTCTGAAAAAGTTGTGGGCACAGGATGATTTTGCAACAAGGCCTCTTTCTGCTCCTCTGTTGGTTCTTTCTGCACATCTTTTGCTTCTTTCTGTGCGTTTTTTCTTCTTTCTTCACATGTCCTACCTCTGTAGGCATAATTAGAAACTAGCATTTAAAAAAACCTTTGAAATTCACTTAAAAATCATAGGTTTCAGGCACGTTATAGTTAGAAATTAGCATTTAAAAAACCTTTGAAATTCACTGAAAAAACCATAGGTTTCAGACACGTTATGGTTAGAAATTAGCATTTAAAAAACCTTTGAAATTCACTGAAAAAACCATAGGTTTTAGGGACAGTTATAGTTAGTTGGACATTTCACTCGTACAAAACCATAGAAATTCCCCCGTTATAGTTAGTTCAGCTAACTATAACTCGCGCCCCGCAATGCACTGCTGATGATGTCACATATTACATCACTCATGACATGGTCAGTGACATCACTGATGACATCACTGATGACATCTCAAATGACATCACTGATGACATCATCCATGTGATAATTTCATGCATCTTCTCACACCCTAATATAACTTTTGATACACCCACTCTAAATTACAGACTGCCATTCTCAAAACCATAGACACTCCAACACCAATTACTATATACACTTTCACTGATTCTTAGGTCTACACACACACATCTACTCACTCACCCGTACAGTCACTCATACTTATAGTCACTCAGTACAGGACTATTATATGCACTCATACACCTATATAAACACTCACACACCGCCACTCATCCATAGAGGTACTCACACACCTAGTCAGTCATGCAAAAAACTTAATCACACACCCATTTACTCACCTATACAGTTATACACACACCAGCTCACTTACTCATACAAATACTAGCACATTCTTACGCTCTTATACAATCACTGATACAAGTACACACTCATCCATACAGCCACTCTCACAATCACACACTCTCACGTATAGCCATTTATGTACTCCAACACACATATATACTGCCTTGCACATATGTAGTTACTCACACATGTACCACTGAGATATACATTCGATCACTAACACACCCATACACACACTCACCCACCCATACAGTCCATCACAGATGCACTCTTGAAACCATGCACCCAGTGAATCACCAACTCACACATCTATGCACAGAGTCACACACACCCCACCCACACAAACACTCAGGCACCCATACAGATACTCAGACAATCAATCAATAACCCATGTAGACACTCATGTAGCTATTCAGAAAGCCATGCAGCCGCTTACAAACCAACAGACAGACGGATACAGACATTCACACAGTTTAGTCACTAACCCATGCATTCAGTAAGATACATTTAATCACTCACTTGTAGAGTCAGTCACTCACGTACTAAATCATCCATTCAGACACTTATACACCCACTCATTCTTCAATACGCCTTTCCCTAAATATATTAAACATATTTAAACTTTACAGAAACACACAGTCACTGGATGATGTCATCAGTGATGTCATCAGTGATGTCACTGACCATGTCATGAGTGATGTAATATGTGACGTCATCAGCAGTGCATTGCGGGGCGCGAGTTATAGTTAGCTGAACTAACTATAACGGGGAATTTCTATGGTTTTGTACGAGTGAAATGTCCAACTAACTATAACTGTCCCTAAAACCTATGGTTTTTTCAGTGATATATATATATATATATATATATATATATATATATATATATATTGGAAGGTGGATTATTAGTAGTTGCACGCAGGCACTTACAGATAGCAATAACACCACAATCACAAATAAGGTCCAATCAAATCTCAATAAATGAATCCTTCCTCAACCCTTGGTAGCTTGGCTGACAAGCAGTTAGGCGTAATTTAGGAGACAGGTCTGTAAAGCATTTAATATCACCAAAACAGTAAATAAGTAAATGACACTACACAATACAAATCCAATATCAATTTAGAAACATAGAGAATATGTTTATCTTTACAATGACACCAAAATGACAAAACTCCAATGTAGGGAACTAGAGATATGAATTTTTTACGTTTAAATAAAACAATGTGCTTTCTAGTGCCTAAAAGTATAACGCGCCAACCGTGGCTATCTGGCCATGCTGGACCGGGACAGTTCAAAGCTTCAGGCCAACTATGATGGAGCGCAAGTCGGATACGATGAGCAATTGGGCTCAGTCAAGTTTTTACCTTGTGACTTTCTCTCAACGTCGAGCGATCGGGTCCTCAGATCCAGATTTCGATTTGAAGATGCTGACCTGCTGCAGCACGGTGCCTCGGTGAGTCCTGGAGGTGTTTTTCTTTTTCTTTGTCGTCAACGGTGAGGAGTTCCGGAGCAATCAGCAAGGCAAACCTGTGTGGTCAGGCTGAGTCGCGGGTCAACGTGCTGGCTTGACTCTCGTTGTCGATGCCTTTGTACAAAGTTTGTACAAAAGTTTGCCAAAAGTTCCCAAAATTTTTGAAGTCCTTAATCGAAGGTTCCTTGATGTAAGAAAGTGTTCAGAAGCTCGGGTTTGCCTCTTGAGTCGGGGACTCCAACTACCACAATGCACCTGGTCAATCAAAGTAAAACCCAGGTGAAGCTGGTCAACTGGAGTTGTCCTTGAAGTGGATGTTGCAGGTGGCTTCTTCCAGCACTTTTCTGCCTGTTGCTGCAGTCCTCTCTTGTGCAGTCCAAGGGTCCAGCAGGGCAGTCCTTCTCCAGATGTTTTGAGGAAGGGATCTGAGGTGCTCTTGCAGCTCTCCCATAATTATTCCCCATTCTGGGCTGGCTTCAGGGGGGACACCTCAACCAATGGGGTTCAAGTTCCCACTCTCTGCCATGACAACGTCCTGGGAAGTGTACCATATTTTTGTCCCAGAATGCACATCTAAGCAAAAATCACAATGGAAAAAATCTCTCCTTTGAGTTCAGGTCTGGCAAACCCAACTCACAGGTGTGGCTAACTGTAGTGATCACACCGAGACAGGTGAGTGTGAGAACACTTAGTTTAATGACTGTCCATCTCCACAGCTTCCAGGGACAACCGATAGCTGCCCCTTAGAGTTCAAACCATCACATTCTATTACCATGACAGTGACATCATTAGCTGTGTAGAACAGATTAGTAGATAATGAAGAGTACATGCTTTATGAAGACTACTACAACATCTCCTTCCTTTCCATGAAACAAAAACAAAAGAAAAGAAAAGTAACAGAGCATAAAACAAATGCAGAACAAACTAGAAAAATACCAGAAAGAACAAGGTGAGAAAACAAAGCAGAGATAGCAGAAATGAATAAATGACTATAAATCCAGACGTTTAGGCGTAACAATTCTCCTTCCACTCTTGCGAGGAGTAACATACTCCAATGTTAATTTAGAAGACTGAGAAGGCTGCTGAGAACGCCCCCTAAGTGCTTGCTGGACATGAACAGGATCACTGCCAGACTCAAGCCCCAATTGCAACACAACCCTCCTAGGAACTTTATAAATTCTTGACAAATTCCACCAACTCCTCCCATTGACCCTCACAGCAAAAAAGTGAAGTGGCATCCACTTTAACAGGAGGGCCAAATTTTGACAATCCCTTTGGCACATTGGTAGGAGACGTAATTCTCACCCAATCCCCCACATAAACGCTAGACTCAAAACCACCCTCATCAGAGACAACAGAATGGGCATGCGTCCTCGCATCAGTTTGAGAATCCCCACACAGTGACTGCAAACTCCATTTCTTCATCCAAGCAGGGCACATATGAAAAGAAGCCACCCTTCCACGGAGCAGTACAAAGGGGCTGGAGCACGTGATGGGGCTGGGAGTAGTGCGATGAGCCCACAACATACTTTGGACAGCTTCCTTGATATCAATCCTAGTAGAAACAGCCCACGGAACACACTCAACTAAAATGCGGTTCGTGCGCTCAATGAAACCATTGGCCTGTGGGTGATAAAGAGCCACACAGCGATGTGAGATTCCAGATTGACTTAAGAAATCAGACATCTCCTTGGACGTAAATTGAACGCCATTGTCAGATACAATCTCATTAGGAAAACCTTCTCTGGCAAAAAGACACTGAAGGAATTTGATAACTTCTTGTGTATTAGGATCGGTCATAAATTGAACCTCCCACCACTTAATGAAATAATCAGCAACAACCAAGGCAAATTTGTATTTGTTTGGTAAGACATTAAAAGGACCCACAAAATCTATGGCTAACTTCAACCAAGGACCATTGGGAAGGTCCACCTCTTGTAAAGGAGGAGCAGCAAACTTGATGACTTTGTCACTAGTGCAACACGTCACACATCCCTCCACAACATCATTTACTTGGCGATCCCTGGAAGGCCACCAGTACACACATCGGATCCTCCTTTTGGTGCTAGTCTATCCAAGATGACCCTCATAACCATAGTCGATGATACGAGCTCTCAGTGATTCAGGAGGAATAAATGTATCCCCCCCATGACCATTTCACCACCCTCCAAAGTAAGTTCATCAGCAATCTTAGCAAAAGGGTGGAGCTCACCATCCAAATGTTTTTCCTTGGGCCAACCTGACACTATGAAACCCTTTACTCTCTTGAGTACAGAATCCAACTCCATGGCACAGAGCCACTCACGTTCAGTAAAACAACCCTGACTGCAAACATCCACAGCAGCGATCAAACATTCTTCATCAGCATCATCATCACAAAGTTCATGTTTTTCCAAAGGTAGGGGAGACCTTGAGAGAAAGTCAGCCCGTGTGTTTTTCCCACCAGGGATATGTGCAACCTCAAAATCATATTGTAACAATTTAGAACTTAATCTTGCAATTCTAGGAGTGTGATCCTTGACAATATTACCGTTGAGAATGGGAATGAGCGGTTTGTGATCAGTCAGTAATCCGAACGTTTTTCCCCAGAGAAAACACTTGAATCTTTCGACAGCCCAACAACACGCCAGCAACTCTCGCTCGATTACAGAGTAATTTTTCTCACTTGGACGTAAAGCACGGGTGGCAAACCCAATGGTGTGTTCCTTTCCCTGCTTGACCTGAGAGATCATCCCTCCCAATCCTTCCAAACTGGCATCCACCGACACGGTACACTGGTAGTGAGGATCAAAAGGCGTGAGATTTTTGCAAGATCCCAGTTCTTGTTTGATGTGGTTGAACTCATCCTGACAGGATTTATCCCAGATAAATGTGGCTTTTCTCTTGAGTAAACCTCGCATATGTACAGTTTTTGCAGCAAAATTAGGAATGAACTTAGTGTAAAACTCACATACTCCCAAAAATGAAGAAACCTGTTCTTTCGAAGAAGGAAAAGGAGCATTCACAATGGCCTCAATAAGACCTTCTCTTGGAACAATATCATCACCGAAAATCCGATGACCCAAGTACTCAATGGATTCCACACCAAAAAAAACATTTGAGTTTGTTGGCCACATTCCCTTTCCCCTGTAATCTGTCCAATACAACTGCAAGCTTTTTATCATGTGACTCCCTGCACTTTCCTGCAACCAGAATGTCATCCTGGAAAACTACAGTATCTGTGACACCCTCCAAAACTTTCTCCGTCACACGTTGAAAAACCGAGGCTGCCGAAGCTAACCCAAACAGCATCCTTCTGAACTGAAAAGTCCCAATGGGAGAGACAAAAGCAGTAAGATGTTTACACTTAGAAACCAATTCCACTTGGTGGTAGGCGGAAGCAAGATCAATTTTTGAAAAGAATCTATCACCCGCAAACTTTGAAAGAATATCGTCAATACGTGGGAGGGGATGGGAATCCACCCAGACCTCTTTGTTCAGACTGCGCAAGTCAATGCACACTCTAAGACTCCCATTCTTCTTACGCGCAACCACCAAGGGAGACAACCAAAGGGAGGACTCAATTGGTTCAATGACTCCCGACTCACACATCCTTTTAAGCTCAGCCAACAAATCATCTCTGATGCTAAACGGCACATTACGTAGCTTGTGTTTGACAGGGGTGGCTTGTTCCTTAAATTTGATAAAATGTTTGAAACCTTTGACACATCCCAAACTATCCGCAAAAACACTAGGGAATTTTTTGGACCATGCGACCAAACTCTCACCTTGGGGAGTGTCATCCACCACCGAGACTTGCTCAATCGTACCTGGTCTAAGAGTCATGCCAAGCAAACCCTGATGATACCAGTCAAGTATATTAAGACCTTTCTTTGCCACATAAACCTTCCCATGGATATGTCTATCTTTGAAAACAAGACTTGTTTCAAAAAACCCCTTCAAATCAAATTTCCTCCCTTCATAGAAAACAGGACTTCTGTCTGGTAGATTGAGAGACTTATCTCCCCACACGCTCTCAAACAATTCTTCAGTAACCAAAGTCATGCGTGCTCCGGAATCCACCAATAGTTGTATAGACTTTCCATCAACCAACACATCTACAACAGGATCAACACAATCCTCTGAGTCATCCTTAACAACCACAATAACATCAGTTAAAGAACTCACAATCTCATTCCCAGAAACATCCTTATCCTCCTCAGTATAAACAACATTGACATTACCCCGGAAACCACACACTTTGGCAAAATGCCCTTGTTTACCGCACTTCCGACAGGAGGCATTCTTAGCAGGACAAATCCAGGAATTAGGAAAATGAGAAGGGAAACCACATTTTGTACAAACATTTTATGAGAAACTTATTTTTTTTCTGGTTTAGAAGATGTGTACTTACTCCCTTTTTGCTCACTGTGTGGTTTGTCTCTATCTCCCTGTAGCTTATCACCTTGATCCTTACGCTCCTTCACCACACCCACAACATTCTTCTCAGGTTTAAGTTCTCTCGAGGCTTTCTGAGATAATTCAATGCTTTTGACAATGGTAATCGTTTCTTGTAGAGAAGGATTTTTTAGAGTAAGCAGTTTCTCTTGAACCTTTTTGTCCCTACAATGTACTACAATTTGATCACGAATAAGCTGAGAGCAAAAATGTTCAAACTCACATTCAGAAGCAAGAATACGCAAAGCTGCAACATAAGACACAATACTTTCATCAATATCTTGTTCTCTTGAAAAAAACTTGTGTCTGGCTACTACAAGACTACCTTCCACATCGAACTGTTTCTCCAACATTTTCACAGCCTGATCAAATTCGTTCAGCTCCTCTTCTCCTTCAACAACTTCAAGAGGAGGTAAGTGTTCTAGAACCGCTTGACCCTCAAACCCTAGATTATGCTCCAAAATAAACCTTTTCCTTTCAGCACTGAATCTACTACCCCCCATGGCACCTAAATACTTCACAAAAGCCCTGTACCATATCTTCCACCTGATTGGCGGATCACCTGGAAGCTGTAAAAATGGAGGGGGGGGTTGTACATTTTGCATCTTTACAATGCACAAACAAATGTAAAACAAGGAAAAACTGTACCACTAGTTAACCTAAACCTGTAAAGAAAGAAGTATTAATCTTGTTTGTCTTTTTTTTTTAAACAGAAAAACAAAAACACTGCCACACGCTGTCACAATACTAAAGTATAAAGTCAGACTTGTAGAAATAACTTTGCTGTGATCTCCTCCAGACAGGTTAACTATAGAAAACACAGGAACACGCTATAATATATACTACAAAGTAATTCCGAAGAGCTGCTTTGTGTGCATCACCAAAATGTTCATACAAGGAAACTGCAGAGCGTCCGGACCCTGGCCACCGATAGTTCAGACTGAGGAACGGAAACTCCAAATGTGGGTGTGAAGAAATAGAAGCTCCCTTCAACATTGCTAGGTTACTAACCTAGATTGAAGTCTGTGTGAAAATCAGAGCTGGCACACACCCCTCAACGATACGCGAGTACCTTACTTACAGCGTGTCGAGAAACCAAAACCTGGAGCCGCACAGTGATGCGTCACTGGACGTGATGACAGGAGGAAGTGCGCGCTCCACCAAGGTGCGCAACCGCGTAGACCTCACACAGCCGCAGCCTGCATAGCAACGCCTCAAAGTGACGCGTGGACGTGATGGCAGGAACAAGTGTGCGCTCCTCTTAGACACGCAGCCACGCAGACATCACACTGCCGCAGCCTGAAAAGCAATGCCTCCAAGTGACGCGTTCTATGGAATCACCAATACCGCTGCAGCATTCTAATGCGTCATCAGTCGGCACAAACCAGGAAAGGAGAAAGACCTCCGGCTCCGGACAAATGCACACAACCAAAGCGCACCACAGGGGGCCCGACAGAGCACCCAGACGGTCAGAAAAACTCACTGTTCGTATGATCCGAAGCCCAAACACAGCGACAGTTTGGAGGAAGGGTGACAAGATCGCAGAGTTGATCCTTAGAGAACACGAAGCTGGAAACTGTCAGTAAACCTTCTTCGGGTGAATGATGAGACAAAATGAGCTCCCACACACAGCGGGAAAGCTCAGAAACAACAACGATGTCCACCAAAGCACAGTAGAAAATGTGAGCCAAACTGCACGTTTTCCAGCAAACAGATGCCAGGAAAACCGTTCAAACAACCGGAACGGCGGAAGACAGCAGGAGACTTCAGCACAGCACATGTGGGTGGGGAGAAGGACAGTCCAACTCGTCACCAAATTTGTAGTGATCACACCGAGACAGGTGAGTGTGAGAACACTTAGTTTAATGACTGTCCATCTCCACTGCTTCCAGGGACAACCGATAACTGACCCGTAGAGTTCAAACCATCACATTCTATTACCATGACAGTGACATCATTAGCTGTGTAGAACAGATTAGGAGACAATGAAGAGTACATGCTTTAGGAAGACTACTACACTAACTTTTCCCTACTCTGCCCTTCCAGCCCCTCTCCTAATCTAATTAGAGGGGATCCCATCTGGCTAGGGATCAAGGAAGTGGGAGCTGGCCTGGATCCTGTGATATTAAAGTTTAATAAAGCTTTCCGATGCTAGCCTATGAAGCTAGCAGCATACAATGGGGAAAAACAACTTTGGCTGTTTTTCCATCACCGGGGCATATAAAACATCTTTTATAATGTCCCTGCTATTTATAATAAGTCACCCTACCCTTGGGGCACCTAGGGCATACCTTAGGGGCAAGCTATATGCAATAAAAAAGTAGTTTAAGACTTTGGAAGAACTTTTAATTTCAAAGTCAAATTTGGATGCATTTTTATTTTAAAACCAGCCTGCAAGACTAGCTTTAAAATAACACCACACACCACAGAAGTGCACACTTAAGAGCATTAAGTCAACTGAGGTCTCTAAACCTACATGCCTTACCATTTCCTAGGGACTTACAGGTAGGTGGTCTGAACCAATTGTAATTACACCAATTACTATATACTGTTTAAACAGAGCACTGGCCCTGTGCCTGGTTAGGATGTTGAGCAGATGCCGGAACTTGAACCACGGTCTCCAGTTTCTTGAGCAGGGCAATGCAGGAGGCATCTGTGCACGTCAGACAGGCTACGATTTGCATTCACAGACACACATCAAGGATAGGAGGTGGGTGGAGATACCACGCAAGCAGGCAGAGGGACTACTATGTGCCAGGACTTATCATCTACAGGTTCTAGTCACAGAACCAGTGCAGGCGTTCCAATCTTGCAGGGATCAGTTGGTCCTGGTGTCTGCTGGAGGGTGCCAGTCCTGGTGCCTATTGCTTGGGTCTAGTGAGTGTCGTTCCTGGTTGCCGCCTTTCTCACATCCAGCCTCTTGCTCCTTTCACAAGTCGTCAGAGGATGGGGTGGGGTCTGTGATGCTTACTAACCCCAACCTACCCTATGATCATTTGAGAAAGGGTGGGGGTGGGGAGGCAGTGATAATTAACATGCAGCCCCAGGCAGTAGATGACTCATACTCATGCCACCTGGGGCTCCTTCAAATAGTACCAGTGCTGCACGTCATCTGGCAGTGGACCCAAACGTCCCCAGATAAGGGCAGGCCAGGGCTGGGGTGAATGAAGCCCTTCCACCTCCACAATGTCTGGCACTTGTGCACTAGCACATGTGTCCATGAAAGTGCCTGTCTGGCTGCCTGACCCTCGCATTACGAGAGGTTCAGAGTATGAAGCCAACTGAAAGGGTAGGCACTGGCTATATGGCATTGGGTCTGCTTCATTTTTTATGCTTTATGTGCCCCCCTCGCTTATAATGAAATAATAATAATACGCAGTGTGTAATGTGATTATTTAATTACTAATGTGGATGGCACATACAGCAGGAAAATTGGTGGGGGGGCAGAGCTCCGCCACTCAAAGCAAGCAGCCACCTCTGCAATGGATAGTAAAAAGGCAGACTTTTAAATGATCTAAAATTTATCATTTGTACTTTTTACATCTTATATCATTAGGAAGCTTGACAACAAGTCATGAGATGACCTATTGTGATGTTAAACGCCTTCATTCATGTGATTTATTGAACCTCTTTTTCCAAATCCCTCTACTCATCTGCATCATGTGGGTAAAACTTTTTCGAAGCATGGCAGCTTTTAACCCAGTCATTTGAGTGAGTTTGTCTCAAATGCAAATTCTACTTTTGTTTTCCTTTCATGTGGCAAACACAACTCAACGGTGCGTTTCAAAAGAAACATATGGAAAGATTATTTGTAATCAATATTGTACAAAGGAATGGCACACATTACTTTGATTCCTGTTGAAGTGCAATTATACCTTTTTATGAGTGGCCAGCCGTCCTGGGAGGGAAACGTGTGACACATTTTCCTCTCTACAGACTAATATGCCAAACCTGATTCCTCTGCACTCAGACCTGCAAGTTTCACAGTAATTAAGACACCTGGTTCAAGAGGATGTTCGGGACTTTGTTGATTTCCTCAGGAGCATTAATGATTCATGATGTGCATGTTCACTAACTGCTCTTTCAGTTAACTCTCGTTCTCTGATATATGAATTTCGGTTCACAGAACGAGGTTTTTCTTACTGATATTTTAGTGAACGAGACTGCAGGGCATCTTAAAGTTCACATCTGTCCTGATGTGGGGTTCGCTCCTTTGTCAGTTGCTACATTAAGCTGAAAACGCACTAAACACCTGAAAGTTTAATTTATGTAAATTGGTTATGTGAACTCAGATTTGTTCTAGCGGATTCAAGAGGACTTCTACAGTCAGGAAATAGGCTGAATCTTGAGACCGAATGTTGAAGGACTTGTAGTGGGCTATATATGGCTGACATGATGAGGAGATTCCTCCGTGGACCTGATTCACAAAACAAGTTGCAAATGCACTCACTTGTGTGCCTATTTCTATGTTAGGAGTACATTTCTGTCTTTTTGGGGCGTTTCAAAAAATCACAGGGGTGCTGCTGCGAAGCTGCAACTATTGCAGATTTGTAGTACTCACTGTGTAAGAATTTACACATGTGCAAATTTAACAAGTCTGCGTTTACTTATTTACACATGCTTACAATATAATGCTGAACAGCGGCGACATTTGATATTCTTTGTTCTTGTTTCTGACAGAGAAATCTATTTCCATACTCCTTACCAATTTTGAGATCCTTACCACCCTCCACCCTCCCCCCCCCCCCACCACTCCTCCCCCACACTCCATTCCCTCCCTGGATGGGGATTTATTACTGCCCTTAAAAAGAGTAAATCTCCGACATTATCCAGGGTGGGAATGTGCTTACTAAACCTTTGTGATTACTCACAAATTTGCAAGTTGCTGAACGTCATCTTACACATAGTTAATTGTGGAATGAATAAATCCATTTATGAGCGTAAAACGGTTCATCTGCAACATTTGTAGTACTTTGTCAACCCTTCGTTTGAGTTCGTATTTTACTGTTTTCCTCATAAAGACAACATTATTCAGTGTCTACCTTAATTATTAATTCCAACTTCATGAACCCAATTAATACTTAAATTTACTTGCAACGTTTGTCAATAAAAACACGCATATATATTTTTTTCATATTTGGTACAATAGTAGGCCTCGTTCATGCAGCATCTTGAAAATGATTGCAAACCATTTTTATAACGACCTCATAAATTTAGCAGGGGGTTTAAATTTTAATGAACATCAGGAAACAGTGTTCTAGCAGTACCGTGGGCTCCTTGACACTTAGGGGCATATCATCAAGGGCTCTATCGCCGCTTTAGCGGGACTTTTTCCAGTTAAAGCGGCGATAATTCTAACGCCCTATTAGCAAGCTGTCGCTAACTGCTGTTAGCGACAGCTTCTAGGCGATAGCGACCGAGTTGGGTGCCGCTTTGCATGCCAGCGATATTTATCGCTAATGGCATGCAAAGTAGGCGTTCCCAACCTAAAAGCGACTGGAAACAGTCGCTAAGCTCGCTATCGCCTATTAGCGAGGCTGGGGAGGTGATTAACGAACCAGCGCTAAACACGTTTAGCGCTGGTTTGTTAACGCCTGGTCCAGACCTGACTTAGCCATGTAATCCAATGGGAGGTGGATTACATGGCTAAATCCCCCTCGCCCTATCGCCAAGCTAACACTGGTCACAGTGTGAATATCGCTTGTTTTCAAGCGATATTCACACTGTTCTACAGGGTTTCTATCGCTTTGGAGATAAGCGTTGCTGATAGCACTCTATCTCCGCGATAGAAACCTGCGATAGCCGGCGATAATTATCCTAGCGCTAACTGCGCTTAGCGATAATTATCGCCGGTTATTGCTAATAGGCCCCTTAATTTCTTTTGTGGTTACCACAGGTTATGGCCTTTTCAGAGAAGTAGAAATAGGAGGATGAAGTTCATTCACTAGGATTTTACTTAATGGTTGTTTGAGGCCACATTTTAATTGGTGTGAATTTAGTTTCTGTTCGGTTCACGCTGCCGCTAGGATCAAATGGAAGCGAGACTCTCAAAGCAATTTTCTGTTATTCCAGAAAGTAGTTTTAACCACAGAAAGGCTCGATTGATTGGCATGTTTGCAACCTTTGGCAGTGAACCTTTGACATCTCATGATTAGGTTGTGCAACACCTTCAAGGTAGAATGCTGGGAATCCCACACAGTGAGATGGAACGATGATAGACTCCAAAGACATTTTTTGAAGTGAATATTATTATAAAGTGCCCCGAGCAGATAATTTGATGTGGTAGAAGTAAATTAAAGAAGCCTGATAAAACCATGTTAACCATTTCATTAATGCATCATTTTAAGGTTCAGCTGCTCTAAAATCAGAGATTGGGTAGCCCAGGAATACATTTATTTGTGCAGCAAATTCTGGGTTATTTCCAGCACCCTGGGGAGTTCATCCTGTTCTGGTTGTTTAGCTCAACCTTCTGCACCATATGACACAATCAGCGTTATGAATATTGATAAGGTGTGTCCTGAGTCATAAGGTGTGGTTCTTGGCGATGCGCGTCCAGGTCAAAAAGCATTGTTGGTATACCGAGAGATAGTCTGGACAATACAACATTGGTATTCTAACTTTTCAAGGCTATGTTACCTTGAATAGGAAAAAATAAAAAATGTCTCCAAATGTCTTACCATGAGAAAATGCTTAACAGTCCTAAGAAAGTGGATTATTAATTGGGGTGGGCCATTGCCCACTTCAAGAAATAATAACATTAACTTGTCAGGCTGAACCACAATTAACCTGAGCTCATTCCCCTGGTATCTATGGCACAGAGCAGACAGGCTTAACTTAGGGCAATGTGTAAAATGTTTATGCAGTACCAAACCAGTGATAAAGTCAAAACATCTAACAAAACCCAAACCCAATTAGAAATTTTTGAAAATAAAATTACCTCAAATTGACAAAAGTCCAATATGAGGAACCAGAGATATTAGTTTTTAAAGTTGTAAGTAAAAACAGCTCCAAAAAGCACCACGCGCCAATAGTCAATGGAAGAGGTAGCCAGGACCTATGGGCAATTTTAGGTCAACCGCAATGGAGCGCAAGTCAGATCTACCAAGTGGGTTCATCCCGGTCAAAAATGTTACTTTCTCATTTAAGGCCTGTTTTGGAGTTTAGTAGATGGGCTACTCTGTCACAGACATGACAGACAACCAGCCGCGGTCCCTGCAGGTAACAGCGGTGGGGCGGTGGGGCCGAGTAAAGGGGGATTTCAAGGGACGATGCCAAGGGAAAATTTATTATTTATTTAATTTTCCCTCGGCATCGTCCCTCGAAATCCCCCTTCACTCGGTCCCACCGCTGTTACCAGCACGGACCGCGGCTGTGGACAACCCGTTCCCCATATTAGAAGTGCATTATATCCTACGGCACTTGTAATATGGTGAATGGGATATCCTTCATGTTTGTGAAGGAGTAACCCTCCACCAAACTCTAAACCAGGTCCTTAGGCACTCAAAATCCTACAGTGAGGCATATCTGAATGTGAGTCAGAGGAAGTTGAATTGAAATCAGACACGTTTGCCACAAGGTCCCGCTGACACTCTGGTGGTCTCGCAAATCCAAATACTTTCCAAATCCCAACTTTTCAAGGTTACTAGTGCAGCTGCCCTCTGTTATTTCTGAGGCTCCCAGGACCTCATGAACAGCATTTAGGGTCCATGACTCACTCCAGCAAAGGCCACTAGTCAACTTGTCACTTCAGGAAGAAGGTCTCTTGTAGTTTGTTGTGTTCTTGGAGCCACACAAGTATATCCAACTGACCCTTGGAGCTCACTTCTTTGGCCTGGGAACAAGTGGAAGCAGGTCCGGTCCTTCATGGTGCCTCTCAGGTTACAGCAAGCCGGGTTCTGTCCTCTTCTGCCCCCACATCCAGAAAGTGTTCTCAGGAGGGTTCCTTTGGGTGCCACATTTATAGTTTGCACTGGCCAGTGGGTTGGAGTGACTCTTGACCTCTCCCTAACCAATGCAGTAAATGATCCCAGGGCTAACTGTATCCCCTTTTTCAACAGCTCCTGTTGGTCTACCACAAACAATCCCACAGTGCACCTTACTTCTAAACTCAAAAATGGGGGAATGCTTCCTCCCATTGTGCAGAGCCCTTGTGTCCACCCAGAGGTCTGGCAACAGAAATGATCAATCCCCTTCACAGTGTCCACTCCAAACTGGTTCTGGGGGTAGCTTCTCACCCACTGGAATTGGAGCCAGCCTGGCTAGTGTGGGCCTGGGGAGCAAAGGTTTGCTCTTCTCCAGGTCTGGCTTTTAATTAAACTATGAATGGTTAGGCCTTGCCTCTGCTCCTTTCAAGTAATTAAGTTCCTGGAGCCTCCACAGCTCCTGAGCTGATAGGATTGCGTGCCCCACACCCAGCCCACGCCTTAGCAGTTTTCACACCTAATTAAAGTCAAACACTGGCTGGGCAGCTGCTGGCTATCTAATGCAAATTACCCTCCACAAACTTTGGCAGGGAAAAGATAACTTTATAAAAGCAACTTTTGCACAAAAAAATATTAAAAGCTAACTTCAGCAATAAATTAGAATTCTAATAAATATTAAACATAGTATTTGAATGTCTATTCTAACTGTTTCCTGTCAAAATGTACAGATGCAAGTTTATATTCTGTACTTGTAAATTCTCTAGGATGCAGCTACTACCCAGCCAGTGAAAATAGCTTGTGTGTCTAGTGACTGGAGAAACATACCAACTTCTATTTCACACATGTTCCACTTATAAATCAGACATCCTACCTCAGTGCAGCAAGGTGTACTTAGGGGTGACATATTAATATTTAAAAGCAGGGCTTCATGACTGTCGAAAAAGGTTATTTTGACAGATTTTCCAGCATGTTTAAAGCAGCTGCAGTCAAACCGCACATGGTAGGCCTGAAGCTATGTTTTAGCAGCCAACCTTGTGGATTGCACAATAGGTGCTGCATTCAATGCATGGCCTTTAACTTCCAGGCCCTAGGTGCATTTTCTACACCACATAGTCAGGACCCAGGCGTATATCAATCAGGGAAGACACATTTATTTTAACCATGCGTAAAGGGGGATCACAGGCACTTTAGTGCTGTTTAGCAAGGGTAAAGTGCACAGAATTCTAAGTCCAGCAAAACAGATATGGCAGAAATTAGGGGAAGCCACACCAAATTTTTTAAATTTCCTATAACAGTGAACATTGAATAACATTGGAATAATCCATTACAAGTTAAGTGGGGTTTGTTTGGAGCTAAAACCAAGGACTGCAGGTCCAACATGATATTTAGTGGTAATTTGCCTGACCTTTTCATGCCAAACAAAATGTGACAGCGCATGCAGTATCTGCAGTGCAAGCTTCCTGCAGACAAACACATACTTTCTGCAAATCTGGCTGTATTTCAACTGACAGCCATCACGTTGTCTCCTACCGTCTGAAAGCTAAAATCAATCAGAAGAAACAACAAGGTTCTTGCCACTCAACAAATATTTTTTTTAAACTGTTCCTCCTGCTTCTCCAGCCAGCCTGGAGAAGGGTGCACTTAGCTTGACAGTGGTCATGTGAGCTTCTGCTCTCAGGCAGCCAAGTCAATCAGCAGTTGGGTAAGATTCCTAATTTTCGTATCAACATCTGAGGGCATTCCATCTCCTAATCATCCTGAGCAAAGAAAGGGCAAGCACAAGGACCTTGTCTGATTGGGCCAGAACTGCCTAGAGACAGAACATCTGCCCCCTCAGGTAAGTCATCATCGCCATGAATGTTACCATGCACTTTGGAGCACTCCACATCCACACTTATACACAGACAATACAAACACAAACACCCTTCCGACCACACACATTACAGACTCAAACTCATCCTCAATTCTTCCCAGCCCTGCACTATCAATGACCCAGCAACATCCAAGTCATTCATGCTCCTTACCTCTTAGTATATTGGACAGTCTTTTTTCCAGCTGAACTACTGATCCCCATATCCAAATGGGACAAATATTAACTCTTATCCTGTCTACCTCTATTTAGCACCATGCATTCCTGACACACTTCAACGTACCGGGATACTCCAACACATAAACAATGAAAGATCCCCTCTACACACTACTCAACACTCTGGACATCAAACAGCACACTAATGAGCTCATCCACTGATATGACATCAACATATTCTAAATCATCTTGTCCGCATCACCAACAATCCAAAGTAATGTCCCAATAATGATGGGCCACTTCACCATCCCCTTCCCCACCCTTCACAATTTACATTGTGGCCTGCTAAAAAGAGAAAAACTAAATTTCATTCTAGCAAAGACCTCCCCTCCTAGGATAAATCATCAAGCTGCCTAAAATCGTCTAGCCCGCCATCATATGAAAATCCATGTCCAATTCAAAGCTCACAAAAAACAAGATCCTCCAAATTGAAAAACTCAGCACAGTAAGACAGACAAGAACATTTTGAAAACAAGCATTTCATATCTCATATGCACAAAACAAAAAGAATGAGCTCACTACCAGCAGCGGCTCCTGTATATGGGCGCAAGGGCTGCGCCCCCTTTACTTTCATGGCTTCTAGAACAAAAGCTTAAGTACTGTAAAAAAACTTAATTGACATTAAGGTTACCGTACTAGGCATTTTTGCAAGGGGTGCCCCTTCGTGAGGACGTGCCTGATTCTGTACTAGCAGGGATTATCCATGCACATCCCTGGCCTTTTCCTCAGAGAGCGGTGACGTTGCTCTGATTTCTCCACCTTCTTCCAGTGTAGCTATTAAAATCAGCCTCGGGCGTTTAGCTGTCAAGCCCGGGCTCCACAAGCTTGTATGTCACTCAGTAGTGAGGTCACAGGGTGAGGTGGGGCCAGCAAGCTTGACTGGCCAAACTCCACCCCGTGACAAGACGTGAAAGGGTGTATTTGGGAAGTTTCCAAAAGACGCTGCAGACAAACTTAGGGGCATATCAACAAGGCGGCGATAAACAATTATCGCCGCTTTTGCGGCCGTTTTCGGCCGAAAAGCGGCGATAATTATATCGCCTTATCAGCAAAGACACGCTATCGCGTGTTTTGCTGATTTTGCTCCCGTTTCCAGCACGCCTGACTTCGCATTGATAATGAGATGCAAAGTAGGCGTGTCTGTGGAAACAACATGGGTAAATATCACGAAGGCAGCTTCGCGATATTTACAATGCGGGGAAGCGATTATTTTAATCGCGTTAAGTATGCCTTAACGCAGGAATTTAACGTCTGTTAAATTCCTGACTAAGGCATACTTAACATGGGGGGTGGATTCTGTGGCTAAGACCACAGGCCCTATCATCTAGGATATCGCCGTTTTCCCATGGAAAACGGCGATATCCACGCTATCTCTGACATTTTTATCGCCTCAGCGATGCGCGTTGTTAATAACGCGCTAACCGGGCGATAAATTCCAGAGATAGCCGGCGATAAATATGCAGGCGCTAAGCGCGCTTTGCGATATTTATCGCCGGCCCTTGATAATATGCCCCTTTTTTTCTTCGGTCTGTGGTGTCAGGTCGCGCTAGATTTGGTGACTTTACGAGTATATTCATGCTTAGCACAGCACAGCACATAGAAGCCTGAACAGGTCGAGTTCGCACTACATTAAACTGTAAAAAAATGACTGTGACCTAACGTAATCTTTACAATTAAGATGAACAGATCAGCAGCTGCCTCAGAAAAAGAACTGCACAAGTAAGTTTGGAGAAAAAATCTGTTCCTTCTCTTGTCTTTTTATTTTCCTTTCTAATTGCTGTCTCCTCTGCAGTACTAATCGGGTCAGTGCAAAACATTTTACTGACACAACTGCATGTGGTTGTTTTTTCTCCATTGCAGATTATATGTGCTTATTGTGGCACTAGATGTAATCTGCAAGGAGAATAAAACAAGTGGTAACAAGGTGCAACTGTTTATTAATTAAATTGCTAGTTACTCAATGAGTGATGTTTGGTGTGTTTGTGTGAATGGATAAGGCATTGAATGTAGGGGTTGACTGTGTAAATAGGTAGATGTAATGGTTATGTGATTTGGATGAATGACCGTGTGAATCTTGATGCTTGATGGGTGAATATGAGTGGGTAGGTGAATGATGCAAAGTGGGAGAAAGTGAAATAATTGTTGAATGTGGTAGGTAGGGGAATGATCTTGAGTGAGTAACTGAGTGTATGACTGTGGGAATGATAAGGTGGGTAGAAGAAAGCTTGTTAAAACACAATGAATTGAATGAATGCAACCTGTTGCCTCCAATAACATATTTTAATAACTGGAAATACAACAGTGAGCAGGTAAGGCAATGTGAATGCGTGGGAGGATAGTTTGATGAGAATGTATGATTGAGTGCATGAATGAGTATGAGTTAGTGGGTAAACAGCAGAATGGGTGAGGGCGTGAATGGGAGTATATAGTTTAGTGGGGAAATGAGTGTGTATGGCTGGATGGAAATATGTGAGTTGATGAGAAATTGTGCTGAACATATGCTGGAAATATTGGTGAAGGTTTGAAGAGATTCTGGTCACTCTCAGGCCTCTTGCCTCTTGGCTGGGTCCGAAGGCTCATTGGACTAATGCAGCCACTAAGCCTTCTGACAAAGCTGATGGATGATCTGTATTTGACCCCACGGTTTGAACTCCGACACTTAACTCAGCTTTTCATCCTCTCAAGGCTGATTAAAAAGAAAACTATTGAGTTATGTAAAAATGAACATCTGTGTTCACCCTCTCTTCCCAGCCCGACTCTCCGAGAAAATCAGGCATCAGGTTTGCTCGCTATGCTCAATTGTGTGGTGCAATGCTGTGTATGGACTTCTGCCTCACCACTTTTTGCAATCACCAGACGCCACTGCTACCTACCTAACCCAAACTCTTGAGGGGTCTCTAACTCATGAACAAGGGGAATCCCAGGTTTTTTTAAAGAACCCTCACTCACCAACTTAGTTGGTGACATGCTTCATCATTGGGTTCCCACCCTGGTTGCCGAATGCCTCCAGGGTGTGCTTCAACTCCTGATACAGCGGAGCTGGTTTGTTTGTGAAGTGAAAGTGAAAGTGGTTTAAAATTGACTCTAGGCCTCTTACCTCAGGGGTTGTTTTAATAGTGGGGGCCTTCAGCAAGTTTAAAAACAGTGATGAATATCTCTGAGATATTAGTAATCTCCTGAATCCATAATGATGGTCAACATGTTTCAGCCACCTTTACTCAGTGCCCCTGTGGGTCAATATGGCTTTTGTCAGGACCTAAAAATTAACCACATGCAAGCTAAGACATGCGGAGACAGCTTGACTTCAAACTTACTGAGAAGTGGTCACTTCTTGCGAAAAATTCTGTAATACAATGAGGATGAGTCAATAAAGTAATCTAAGTAGCATATTTAAAAACATACATGGAACACTTGCATAGACCAAGCGGCACAAAATGTCATGCACTATTTCGCACACATTCTGGAAACTCCAGCATATAGTAATGGTAGACCACCGCATTCAAAATCACGCAGTGGATATGTGGAAACTGTGTCTCTAGGTGATGGCAGATAAATGTTAGGCTTGGGTCACATATATATATGTAAACATTAAAAGTTAACCTACTTGTTGTGTAGGAATTCTACACAACATGGGTTGCTCCGAGAGGGTGGACCCTTTCATCACACTCTAAAAGAACGTTGATATAAAGTTAAGGATAAGCCAGAGACATCCAAAGTTACTCAGGCACGATTTCCAGCTGTCTCCCTTTCCCCCCGACTTACTTCATCAAGACGTCTCACCCTCCGATTCACCTTGTACTCCTCTTCGTGAACCCCGCATATTGCCGTAACAGCCATTTGACCCAATTAAATACTGTGGTAGGCCAATCGGCTGCACTTCCGTGGATGCTTGGGGAGCTCACATGATTTGATATTGAGACAGCAAAGTTCTAAGCCGCACCTGCCCTGTGTGTCCCACTACAACGTCATTCTAAATGGCCTTACCTCCTGATTGGTTCTATACTATTGTGACTCCTCCCCACTAGGGAGTGGTTATAGACCCAAAATAAAGATTATTAAAAATAATACTATGTGTATTACTATAATGATGGGATATAAACAGATGTATCCTCATTGGAAATCATTGCCATTTGATAGCTCTCTTGAGGCCAGTTTGGGGTCGGACCATATACCGCACCCGCCACATAGAGAATGGCTTCACTCTCGGCATTGTCATGACAACGCGGCTCTCCAGAGACACCCGCTTACACTAGGCATGTCCAAGAGGACGTGTGTTAACACCTACGTTCATGGTCTATGTGCGTTGATTTTTGTGGTGATATGTCGAATAAATGTATAAACCTTATATTTCTATAGTTCATAATGCAAGTTCTAACCAAAAAGAAGATGGTTAATAAAAAGATGCTCTTGTTCTTGGGATGACCCTGCTTAGCAGTTATACATGGCAGGAGTAGTATTATCATCCAAGTTGCAAAAATATGGAAAAACATGGGGGAGAAAAACCCCACATGTCTCCTGGTCACCTCACCCTATATCATTGATTCAGGAGTCTCAGCTCCCATCATGTGGGGGTATCATCAAGAAGTGTTACTGTAGAGAGTGTCATTTGTTTAGCAGTTGCAGGTATCATGGAAACAGATCTTTATCGCTGTTGCAGCACCATGTACCATGGGAAATTGTCATTCAGCCCTGAGTCGACATCAGCAATATTCATTGTTGCTCTTTTTCCAAGAGCAGTTCTTCTGTGTTTCCGGTAGTTTGTTCAATCTGTTCTATGGCCACCCAGTTTATATCATTCGTTGTGTGTTCAGTTCTTAGAAAATGGTGTGTATTTGTTGGGTATTTCGCTTACACCGTATATTACTGCAGTGTTTGCAGATTCATGTTTTAAACTTCCTGGTGGTCATACCCACGTATCGGAGGTTGCATGGGCAAGTTGTTAGGTACACCACATTCATGGAATTGCAATTGGTGTGTTTCCTCAGTGTCCGAGTCTTTCCTGATTCCAAGATCAAAGGCACTGTGGTGCTCATAAGGTGGCACACACTTGTGTTACAGCAGGCATAATGGCCAGTTACCTCTGGTAGGCCCCTACTGTTGAGTATTGTTGTTCTTGTTTGGGTGTTCTTCTTCTGTGGGTGGGTTGATACAAGGCTGTCTTTTAGGCTTCTAGCCTCTTTAAATGAAAACAGGGGGGTTTCTCAATCCAGTGTCCCTGTGTGTAAGATCCCCAGTGTTTGTTGACTACTTTCTTCACTTCATTGGAGATGCAGTTGTATGTTGTTACACATGTCAGGGGGACGGATGTGTCATTGAGGATGGTGTTTTCCAACAGGGCCTCTCTGTTTTGGTTGCTATCCTGTTTGTATGTTGTCTTTATGTTCTTTTTTGGGTAGCCCTGGTCTCTTAGTATCTCTTTCAGGGCCTTAGCCTGGGTTTTGAAGTCCAATTTCCTAAGAAATTTTCCATACTGGAGATTCTTCTTCAGTGTCCTCGGGTGAAAGCTATCAAACTTCAGAAGGGAATTTCTGTCAGTGGGCTTAGTGTAGGTCCTGGTGCCGAGCTTTCCACCTTCTGCAAAAATGGTAACATCCAAGAAGGTGATGTTATATCCCTTATCATAGTCAATCTCTTAATGGGACCACTCAGGACTCTACACACCAACAACAACACAAAGGTCCATGAACACATTGACAACACTAGGTTTTACCTCAAAATCTCCTCTACCATCAATATTCAGTGAGTCAAAAGATCCTGCTATCTAATCCAGATTTGGTTAACGCAGGAAAACCAAGCAAGATTGAATTGCTTTTTACAGCCAACAGATCCAAACAACCACAGATTCAAGCCTGCCTCTCTGACATAAATCTAAGTGGCTTCACTGCCCAGTCGGCAGACAATGACAAAAAACAATTTGAATTCACCTTTACCTTTAATACAGACCTCCTATTCAAAAAACACTTCAAAAACACTTCACTGAGCAAACAAAGACAGCACAATACCTGCTTTCCTGCCTGAAAAAAAGTGAAACTCTGTGAGGCAGACTTACTAAGATTTCGTATCTGGGTTGTGTCATTTTTGTTATTTACTAAGCCATGCAAAGCCACTTTGTGTGGTTTAGTAAATACAAAGTAACACAATGCAGCACATAGAGGTGCCTTGCTTTATTTTGCATTGGGAAGACGTTCCATGGGTGGAGCATGGGCATTCCCATGCATTCAACCATGGACTTTGGTGCATTACGAGTTTCAAAGACAAATAAACCTGGGAATGAGTCAAAAGGCTATGCCTTCTTATATCTTTATTTCTCCTTATTATTTCACTTTTCCAGCACAGAAAAAGGAAAACACCATTAGGGATTGTTTTTGTTCAGGAAGGTGTCTTGTCCTGCACAAAAACAATCCTGCCTCTAACACAGGCATCCTTTCACCATGGTGCAAGGGGGCCTGTTTTGGCACTAGCCAGCGAACAGTACACCAGGAGGCAGCAGAAATGTGTTATATCTTATTTAATATGGCACATTCCTGCTGTCTCCCTTTCTCGCAATGCAGCTCAGCAACTTTGCTTGCTGGTCTGCCATGTCTGAAAGATTTGTAAAACTGCCTTTTTATTCTGAAAGCCAAATTCAGGTCAATAGTGCAAGCCGTCCTTGCCCACCTGGAATAAGGCAAAACTGTTCTTGGTGGACAGTCAGAACTCACTTTTTCTCCATGAAGGCACCCTACGTCCTGTGTCAGGTCTTCTCAAGCACTTAAAGAAGTCCAACCACCTCATACTAATGATAAAGGAAATACACATAGCTCTTTCTAAAGGCTTGTGTGCTCCTCAAGACTATCAAATTCAATTCCCAAATGCACCTGCAAAGATACTAAAAGACTAGGAAGTGCATTTATAAAGGTTAAAGGTAATAGACATTCATTATTCTAACACAATACACCACAAACACAATAAACTAGAAATGGGAAAAACTAACTTCCCTCATAAGAAAGAAAGTGGGAGTGCACGCAAAGGAAATGTTGGTTGATATGCGAGTGAGATTTAAAATTAGTGAATATTAACCTAAGTGTTGAAGAGCTACTATTCTGATATCACAAAATAATGACTGCAATCAGCAGAGAGTAGATCCGGCCTAAATATTACCATTGCCTGCTAGCTAGGGGTGGGCGGCACTCGTGTAATTCCTTGTAGTGTAATCATGCAAAATTACCTAAGAATGCTACAAGATTAAGCAGAATTATGCAAGAAGATTAATTCTTGGTTTCATAGCAAAAAACTGCACCCTTGCATCTAAAATGGACATGAGAATGCATTTTACACTGTTATACGGTTCCTAAGAATCCAGTCGACCTGTGTATTTACAGCAAAAAACTTCATAATACAGAGAATTAGTATTTTTATATAATCAGTAAATGTTGGTTTGTTTGGCTAGCTCACAGTACCATATCTAAACTCCTAACCTTACAGCCTTACAGATAATATTGGTAAGCTCTAACATGACTCTTAGTTTCCCAAGGAAATTGTGGAAACAGATCTAACTCTTTTGTTTGTCACTTTTGCATGCCCAAAGTGTCACAGAGAAAAGATACCAAGTTATATTTTCAAACATTTATTGAAAATCTCAAATCTTTGTATATAAAATATGAACCGCGAATATCAGAAAGATGAGACACATCATTGGTATAATCATTATTAGAATGGTAAAAAAAACAATTAAATCCTGTCAATTGTTCACAATGCTACTATGGTTATTCCTATCTATTACTAATTTCTCTATGCCAAAAACAGCATTTCGGGAGTACCCATCTGCCAGGTCTATTGGAATGGCCTAACCCCATACCTTGCTACTGTATGTCAGGAAGCCAGTCTCTGGGCATTAACAAATTCGGCCCTGTCTGAGCGTGCAGGCCTGTGCACTTCTTCTGCATGGCTATCTTCCTTCTCAGCATGAAGGTCAGGGACAGAGAAACTGCATCTCAGTGACAGCTCACAGCAGCGTTCCATGATGACTCCAGCGGGAAGTGAACCTCTCACTGGCTTCAGCATGGACACTGATTAAATAATAAAACACCAAGCTTATCACACTGTGCCAAAGGTGCAGAACAGCGTCTTAATTTGGGTCAGGAGAAATATTTGTCTCCAATGAACAAAAAATAAAGGAAAATAAAACGAGGCATCATGTTCTCAGTTATGCGACCCTGCAACTAAATGTGCAGACTACAGGGTGACAATGGCTATCAGAAACAAATGGAGGCCAAATATAAGCTACATAACACAAATAAGTGCTAAATGAACAGAACATGAATAGTGAGCACGAGCATCTGCTCGAGCTCACTAATGTTGTGTAGTTCCTATATACCCTATACAGGATCTGCGCGTTTGGATAACATAAACTGTGGGTTTGGTGGCAGACTGATTCTGTGCACCCCCACCGGATACGTTAGCCTATCTATATCAGCTAGCTCACAGTGCCACTAGAGTCTCCTCTTATCGGGGAGAGAATAGTTCTTGGCAACCTCAGAACATGACAACCCTGATCCCCCAGGATCGTGGAAACAATATACTACCTTTCGCTCAGTCACTCGTGCTCACTTAGTTTGTCTCAGAGAGATACACAGAATAAACAGGCTGGGCGTTTTCAATAAGAATTTATTGAACAGTTGTTATTCTAGTGTAGAATATATGAGCTGCAACAACCATTAGACAGTAGCAGAGATATATGATTAGCAATACTACGAAAGTAAAGGGATGGTAAAGTTCTACCATCTTGCAGAAATCATGAATACATACATGTACATAAAACACATGATAAAAAGTGCGTACTCCTACGATGTCTCCCTAACTAGATGTACCTAAATGTACCTAAATGTACCTAGCATCTGTGTAGGTTTTATGCCAAGAATCCCTCTAGGATCTAGTCAACCCCATTACCTGAGAATGAGAGAATATGGGACCCCGTCCTGGTCTCGAGTTGGACACCCCACGAGGAATGTTAGACCACTGCTAGCTGGAGCGTCTGCATGCAGGAACCTGAGCGTCTCTGGTCAGTGTGTCAGCCGGGAAGTCACGGTCTCCTCTATCTTCCGAAGCAAGATGTGCTGTATAAATACCCATAGGTCTCCCCAGGGGTCCTACCTTGCTGTGTTAAAGTGTCGGCCTAAAGGATGACGTTGGGCCTGAACTTTATGCAGAGATATTATACAGGAGATGGTAATCCTACTGTTGGTCCTGCTGTGCTTCCAAGAAACCTCATTCATAATGTATGAGAATCGAACCAGGGAAAAACCCGCGTTCTGAATGCAGTGTCATATCTGGGTAAAAGGTCAGTGCCTAAGAACTGTTATGTATGTAATGTGGGGAAGAATATAGGTGAAAGGTTGCAATGTTACCTGCGCCTATATAGGGTACCTATATGGAATATAACACTAAATGTGCTCTTGGGGTGGGATTTTTCCACAATTTGCTCCCGGCATTTAGCACTTATGTTCTAAGTGCAAAATTCACCCTCCCATCCAAAATCGACATGGGGGTGTATTTCTGCACTAAGAAATAGCACTAAATACAGCAGAACACGAATAGCGAAAGTGAGTGCCCACTTGCACTCACTAAATGCGCTCTTGCGGCCGGATTCTTTTCCCCCAAATTACACAAGCAGGAGTAATTGCATAATTTGCAGCAATTCCGTGTCAAAGAGTAATGTTGAATTTCCAAGATTACTCTGATTAATCCGGCATAATTGAAATCCTGCCCAGGTCTACTGCTAGCTATGGTGTACATGCCTTGCTACAAAGGAAATATGGTTTCACAAAACCAACCAGGTCAAACTTAGAATCAGCTGCAATTTTTTTTGCATGAGAACCAAATTAGGATGAGGATAGGAAGGCAACCAAATCTACAAAAACTACAAAAACTAATGTGCAAACGTGAATGGTGAGCCACTGGAAAATACAAAGGTTCATTCGTGTGCTGAAGTTCTGTAGCAGTAGAGTTGCATCAAGCCAATGAAGGATGAAGAAAATATGATATTCCTTTGTAGTGCTGAAACTTGAATACAACTGAGTAACAAGCAAACCATATGGCCATCAACACTAGCATTACTTATATGTCTCAGTGTCACCAATACTATTCTGCCATGAAATGTCCCCACACCGATCCTCAAGTTTGTTGCCTTGGCTGCTGGCCATTGTAGAACTGAGAAGCCATAAATTGGTAATGGAAAGGGTTTAAAATTGGTTTCCTTCGGCTCAGATACAGACCTCACTAAAGTAGGTCTGTAGTAGACTGAATCTGGCTTGGCAGAATTCAGTAACTATGATTGGAAATAATGATTGTAGATTTGTGGCTTAAGTAAGACACTTGTGACTTAGACTTAACTTTCACTGGTTTTTAGATGGGTGAAGTAAAACTTTAAAAGGTGTCACACTGGGCTTCTTTTAACTCAAGATCTAACATTGACCTGAAGCAAAGGTTAGAAAAGAGGAAGGAGCTTTACCTGAGCGTATTGACTATAATGACACAAATAGAACCGATTACAGCTGTGTAAAATGTACCCTGTGTCCTCGGCGTTCCCATCGTTATTTTCACTTTTTAGATAGCCTGGCTCTTTGTTCTCTGCTTTCGTTTAGGACTGATGACCAGTTCTCTGTCACAATGCTCTTAAAGAGGTGGTCCTTTTTCCCAGTTCGACCCTTTTAACATGGAACTGGTCTCAAACTTTGACAGGTCACTATAGTGACATTGGGAGGTGGCAATGCAGTAAGAGTACCGCATAGCCCGTGTCTGGTCAAATATGCACTTTAATTATTATTACTATTTTTTTTCATTTTTTGTTTCAGAGTTTTATATAGCTCGAACTAGACCCGAGAAATCGGGTATCAGAGCGCTTTACATGAGCACCAGTTTCGTTACAGATGGACACATTCATTTTTGTTAGGCATGTATGTTCACCCCTTTGAAAAGGACTCTCTCAAAACGTTATTTACTGAGAGGGATGAGCACTTAGATAAAGTACTTCATTCAAAGCTCATTTTACCTCAGTAGTGCTATCTGATGAGATGAATGTCACATTATTTCTAGATATATCTCAAGTACCAATCCACATCATTTTAGCAAACGTAACCTCAACCTGTAAATTTGAATGCATTTGATGGAATGAATACGAGCATTCACTGAAGTCATATATGTTTAAATCTAGTACTTTTTAACTACGCAAATCAGGAAAATACATTTAAAAATACCAGGACATGATCGGAAAGCAAACGTGGTGCTATATATTTTATGGGCAAATATATATATTAGCAAAATACTTATGGCCTCATTTACAAAAAAATGGCGTAGGACAGCACCACAAGACTTTTTGCTGTGCTGCTCTACTCCAATTTGAAACGTCAGGAATGCACCATATTTACGAGATACAGTGCATTCCTGTTCTTTCAGCTAGTGCCAGTCCACAATTTGGTGCCTAGCGCCAACGCAAGCACCCTTGCACAGTGTTGCAAGGGTGTCTGTGTTGTTGGCAGGATTGTTTTTTGTGGAGGAAGGGGCACCTTCCTGAACAAAAACAATTCCAAGAGGCATTTCCTTGTTCTATGTGTGCTGCAGCAGCACACATGGAAAGAGGAAAAAATGAGGAGAAATGAAAACATTTCTCCTTGTTACGCCTGCTCTGGGGAGGTGTAAGGTTTTGGCGCTTCCCCAGTTTTACATGATTTTGTAAGTTTGGGGCAGCGTCGAAATCCATGGGTTTTGCATGAGAACACCTACCGCAATACCCATGGAATGCCTCCTTGACACAGAGTAAGGCATCGCAGCGCTTTGCGCTGTCTTGCCTTACTCCATATCTATGAGTCCATGTAAAGCCACGCAGAGTGGCTTTGCGTCGCCTCATAGATATGATTAAGAGGGCTGCGCCACCGGAGCATTAAAAAAAAGTGGCGCTTCGGCAGTGCAGGCCTCTTGTAAATACGCCGCTAAGTGTTCAATAATTTGTTTATCACCCAAGATACAATGGCCAGAGACCAGACATCTGACTAGCAAATGCTAATTATGCTACTGCAAGCTTGTAATTCATCTGATGAAATAAAAAGGCGTCCTCTGAAATCCATTGGAAATCTAACAAAAGTAACACCTCAATTTCCATTCAGGACTTTCAATTAAAAATGTACTATGCGACAGTAAAATGACATCATGTTAATTTAATACCTGTGCTCAAAACAGGAGACATAGATACAAAAATACCCATAATAATCAAACACAGTAATCGGTAAAACAATACAGCAGAGAACGCATGTGTATGCGAGCATGGTCTCTGCACCCATATTTCCTTAGACAGCGGTTAAAAATTATTCATCCATGACAGACGTTTCCCTTATTGTGGAGGAATGCTGAAAAGCAATGGTGAGACTAACACATCCCCTCACCTTACAATTCTCAGGTCAACTTTAAGAGTAAACTAATAAACAACCCACTTTAGGATTATTAGATGCGCTGATGACAAGTACCATTAAGACATCATAGAGATGATTTAAAGTAGCTTTACTCAGATCAAAATAAATCATCTATAATGTTATTTACATCTAAACTCATACACTGAATTATGCTGATTAGAACGTCTTTCACGGTTAAGGTATTCAGATCTGAGCAGTAAAATTGCAAATGCCTACAAAACATACCTGAGCATTTCCTGTAATGAGAATGTGTGGGTGTTTTTTGGCTTCTCCCAAGAGGCCATGAGGCGAGAATTTAACTGTGCATGAAATTGATCTTCCTTATTTATTGTAGTCATTCCTGTGTTAGGAAGCAATATTTCTTATTAGCTGGATGAAAGAATAGGTGTTGAGCACAATTTCACATCTAGCTTGAAACTTGGATAGTAGATTTTTTTTAATGATTACATAATTGTAATATTAAAATCATGGGGCAAGAGGTAGAAAGCATTTTAACGGTCCCAAATTATCCCATGTGGGGTTTGCAACCGTTAAAATGCTTTTTCCTTTGTACTAATCCACCTTTAGGAGTCAGAAGGTTTTTCTGGCTCCTAATATGGGATTCTGAATGGATAACAAATCAGTATCTGGAATGGGTGTGTTCTAGTATTTTCTTTCAAAAACCGATTTGGTTTCTTAAATATCAATCTTTTGCAACGGACATCCAGTGGCAAAACATTGAAAATTTACTGACACGTCGGAGGAGGTGGTAACCCATTTGCAAAAGGGCCTCCTTCCTCTTTTTGAATATAAAAAAATAAATACTTGTTGAAGAGTAGACTGTGGTCCAAGGGACCACTTTTACCTCTTAAACAAACTTTATAAAAATCGGGCCGTATTAAAAAAAAAGGTTTACTTTATTGAAAATCAGTCACAGACATGGTGGTGTGGTGACCTTTGCAGGCCACCATCCCTGTGATTGAGTCACAATTTGCGACCTACATAATGAATAATAATTAGGTAGGTCAGATTGTACCAACTTGATTCTGTTTTCTTATTACCAGACTTAATGGTACAGATTTTGGTCCATAAAAATGTTTACTGGTCACAAATTGCAACCAGTATTTTGAGACCAATAAATAGTACATCTGACCCATAGTACCCTCCATCTAAAAAGCCAACTGCCTTCTGATTCTCTGATTAAATGTCTTTATCAGTGTATGGTCTCTTAAAACAGAGATGAGATATGAGCTATTTCAACTTTCACAACACTTCTGAAAGCAGTTTGCTTTTTACATTGATTTTTTTAAGGTGACTCTCTCGCAAAAAGGATGAGCTTGAATCATTCTTTTGGCCTTAATTGCTATTCCTGAAAGGCTTTTTGATGATTTGGAGGGAGTTCATGTTTTTTTTTTCTCAACAGTTTTTTGAGTACAAGGTAGTTGTCATTGCTGTTAACAGTAGGGTCTGATTTGTGCACAGAACTTGCAGGACTGGTGGCATTTGGACTGACTGGTAAAAAGTTGAGAATGTTTTCAGTGAAGGGGGTATCTTTAAAAAAGGGCATGAATTTGAAAGGTTTGGCCTTTCCTTTTGTCACTAGGTAGGTACCGGATGAGCCAACAGCCAGTACACCCTAGGAAACAATACACATTTGCATTACCTCATAAATGATGCCAGATGTTGGAGAGGCTCTATCACATTTGTAGCAAGAGTACAAAGTAATTCTCTGGCTTCGGAAGAGCAGCATAGAATTGCTGACCATTTGTGCGCACTCTAAATTTCTGTATTTAGGGAAATAGTGGCCCTTTCCCCTATAATTCCTCTAAGGGTAGTTAAGCAAAATCATTTGGATTTAGTGTAGAGATATTAGGAATGGAAAAGAATTCTAAGCCTCAAGCACAAAGAGGTGGAACATTTGGCAGAGTATGTTGTGAAACTATGCATAGAAGTAGAAAGGAATTCACATATAGCCTTGGGAGCATCTCTGAAAGCACCCAAAATGTGCTGTAGAAAGCAAATATATACATACGCCAGAGCTGGCCTTATCTCAGAGCACTAGGCTGTCACTGGGAACCATAAACAGCTAAGGTAAAGAATTAGGATGATAGGATGAGACACTCAGTCAATTTAGAGGCTGCACTAAACTCTGACCCTGATGCTTCAGAACTAATGTGTTTTTCATGTAACTTAACCATTAAGTTGGGCCTAGAGTTTGGTAAATGCAATCTGCACCAAAATTAGAGTGTGTGGATCTTATTCTACACAGAGATTACATCTGCAATCAGTTGTCACTACTTTAGTTTAGCTGTGGTGCTTTTGAGATTTATAATATTGTGTGCCGGAATGAGCTTACATTATTTAACTTGATTCACCCCTTCGAATGGAAGACGTCACACATTTTCACAGATTATGAAGACCCTGCCCAAGCCGTCTGCCAGGATCAAGCATCAAATGTAACACAACCAACAGCCTGGAAAGAGGAGAGGGCTTACCTTGAGACGATATCCTCGGAAGTTACTATAAAATAGGTCTGCAGTCACCTGGTTTGTCTTTCAAGTGGACAGGGTGGAATTGTAATTGCTGGGCAGAGTTGGAGTGCAGCACTGATTTTAAAATGATATATCTGGACATACAAGCGTCATCTTGCTAATTAAGACAGGATTTCCAAACCAGGCGGATTTCTATAAATTGTTCATAGCTACCTACAGTTTACTTTCTTTTCAGAGACTACCTAATACAAAAGTATGTCTAGAACATCAGTGAAAGTGATAGATTTACAAGGAAACTCCTCCAGATGTGCACACATGCAGATTACCTGTGGCACGGATAACGTTCAGGAGTAAATATTCTTAAAATGAACATTTCCTATTTGCACACCTATTCGATGACTTTGTCAGCATTCTCACAATTCACATTTCCAACTTCGATTAGAAGACCTATTTTTCAACATCTTCTCCTTATTTAATATTGTGGTAAATTTTACCAACTTGGAAGATTTTGCATAAATGAAAGTGGAAGAGTGGTTGGAAATTCCTACAAATTAATTTTCTGTGAATAAAGATTTAGTAATTATGACTGGTGATTCCAATTTTTGCTCGTGTTTTATTTTGTTCTGTTAGTCTACATTCTGACAAGCATTTTTCATGCTGCCCCTTTTCCCTAAGCTTGTTAATAATTGAAACAAATACATGAATCATATTTGGGAACGATTGATAAATGAATAATACATTTGATTCTATTGAGAATATCACGTCAGAATAAGGCATCTGCCATATGCAGTGAATGCATACAATGTTTACTGAAACTGATAAATTTTATCCAAAGACATAAAAAAACACCAGTGTTTAACTGGACTATTTTATTTTGAAGTCAGATGCATATCTGCACAATTATTGACGGCGAAGGCAGTGCTGTTTCTAAAACATGTATACTGGAAATGTACTTCAAGAACAATAGAATTGTGAATTGATGGCAAACACAGATCAGAAGGCACATTTCTAGATAGAAATCCATGGCGCTTCAAATGGCAGCTCTGCTTTGATTCCCTGCTTGAAATGCTCTATTAGAATTTGAAGGCTATTAGCATTTTCATTAGCATTCTTTCATTATTCTTATCTAAAAAGGGGTTGTCAGGAAACTTTTTGAAAGGGAAATAAAAGTCAAGATGCTTGAATCATTGCGCCTGGTTTCAAGTGGTGTTGTGAATAATATGCGCATTATAATTCCCCAAGATAGAAACTCTCAAAGTGGGTTAGGAGTTCTTCACTTCTATCTGAAAGTTATATGCTACAGGAATATTTCAGAACTAACTTATGCACAGTGCAACTCTTGTGCTGCTAGAAGAGATCTTTGAGTTACATGTCTTTAGGTAGAGATGACCACTGAAGAAAGAAGCAAATGAGTTCCTTAGCACCTATTCCTATACAGCGGTCACGCTTCATGGGACGAGGAGAGAGAGTATGTATGTTATTAGAGGTATGGACATTTTCAGGGGACTGACTGACTTCCATGGTACGAATAGAAGTTGATGATCCCCTTTTATTTTCAATCATGGTAAGCTTGTCAACACATGCAGTCGTGATCCATATTGGGTGTATGTCAGAATAACATGAGTATAAACATCATTTGACATAAAAATCGCTAACTATTGTTTGGAAAATTATTGTCCCATTGGGTGTAGCTTCTCTATTAATTTCTTTAGAGGGGTGATATATTTTAGACAATTTTTAGGACATGCTATTTATGTCAGACAATATTTTTGTATACAATAATCTACTACCACACGTCCTGAGGGTCGACGCTGTCAAATGCAGGGCACATACTTTAGGCTGCCTCGTGCGTGTCTTTTGTCAACAAGAGAACTAAAAAGCCTTTTGATAAGTCTCAGTCTGAATACTTTTCAAGAAAAACATGGTTCAAAATGTGCTTGTTTGTGGGAGATAAAGTCATCAAAATTCAGATTGATGACAGCATCATGACAAACTCCAGGCTTCAGCTCAGACGAGCTGGAGTTCTGTCAGTGATACATTATAAAAATATCAGAAATAGCATCAAGTAACATTTGAGAAATAGGTTCAAAGTCGTGAAACATCAAATATTAAACATAAGCAACTGTGACAGTTGTCTAGATCATGGCATAATATGTTTCAACAGTTGACTACAATACATCTCCCAATTCAACACTTTTCTTTAGCATTTTGAATCAAAAGGTAACAAAGATATTGCATCACAAATGAACCTTAAGGAGGGTTAAATATGTTAAAAAGTGCAACAGTGGTATATTTAAAAAGTGCCAGAGCATGGTATACAATAAGGAACATAAAGACCCAGCTGAATCAATAGTCCAACATGATTTAGGTCAACAGATAAGTAAATAGCGGCTGCCTAAACTGACATAAAAGCTAGCCACCATTATATATTTTGACAATCGAGATTACTTTCAGCCTTCTGATGAATGATATTGTTTCAAATCTGTCATATTGTATCCTTAACAACAAAACGGTAGTGTATCATAGACATACTATAAACTGCTTATCTTGAAAGCACTACCACTATAATATAATAAAAAAATATAAATGACTGGCGTCTGAAAGTAAAGGCCATTTATCAGGGGCGTCTCCAAGTGTGATGCTGTAAGGAAGTGCCCTACAGAGCTCCTGGCCTAAGGTCTAAAAGTCCATCCAATATTCACCATTTATGCCCCCATATGCCACCACTAATGGCATCAAATGACATTTGGAACATAGAGCTATTGAAAAGGCTGAATGTGAAGATTTAACCCAGCATAATGAGTAGGCAGATTGAAAATTCCTGTCTTCTGAAATGGCAAAGCACGACCTACCTACATTTAAGATAGCCACCACAATGGCATAGGAGTGGAGCTGAAGAGACGAAAAGCAAGAGAAATGACTGTGTATTGGACTGGAGCTGAGCTCCGAGGTGCAGCACCCGAAGATGGAGTGGCCAAAACTGGTCGAGGCTGAAGGACTGTGTGGGGCATGTCAGTGAGGTGCATTGACATCACGGACCATGGTGTAATAACCTTGAGGTGGGGTGGCCAAAACCAGTGAAAACATTGAGACTGTGCAGCATGTAAGGCACCATCCTCACTTGCAGTTCAACAACCCTGAAGGGAGCAGGTCCCTGATCCTGGAACCAGTCAGAATGGTAGGCGCTGTGTGCATGCGTGCCTACCGGGTGAGATCGAGGATGCCGTGTGTGCCCTACCATCCATCCCACATCTCAGTAATGCATAAGCGGTCCCGGCAATTGCAGTGGCAGAATCCCAATGGCTGCCATGGAAGGGGTTGAGCAATGAGTCCGTCTATGGAGAGTCATCAATAAAAGCACCTGTTGGAAAACCAATACAAATCTCACATAGTGTGCACACAGCCCTATTTACAGCCCTGAGTGGCCCCGGCATACACACAAGCACAAAGGAAAAACAAGAGCTTTTGCTGAGCTAAAATTGGCCCCCGCAAGAAACAACAAAGTAGGGAAGACATTCAGAACTGCTAGTTGCACACAGTTAAATGATATTTCAATGTGGAACAACAGAGACACTGCCTTGATATATTAAATACTCCATAGTGGAAAGGTGTTGGTGTGTTTAATTCCTGATGAGCAGAGTGTCGCTTCATCTGCAGAGGGGTGACAAGTCCTGGGCTCCTGATCCTCCATACTTCATTGAACTTTAGTACATGCCCAAAATGGTGAAAGTCAAGCCACTGCGCAATCAACTATCGATGAATACTCAAGGGATCTCACCTCTGAAGGGACTGAGCAGTAGGGAACGGAGCAGGTGCAGGCAACCCCCACATTGTCAGACATCATAAGGGCAATAAAGGACACCAGGGAATCGCTGAAGTCAAAAGTTAGTGCCGTCTCTATAGACCTGGGTCTGGTTACAGCTGACCTCCATACCCTGACAGATAGAGTCTCACAAGTGGAAGGCCTGATGGAAGAGATACAGTCTATGCTGACAAGCATGAAGAAGATGATCAATGTTTAGAATGAAGGATGAAAATACTGGAATCTAGAACAGAAGATGTGGAGGTGATATTCCACCACAATAATATCCGTTTAGTAGGACAGTCAGAAAAGACTGAGAGGGAGTATCTCGAGCTATATCTGGAAGAATGAGTCACAAGGATTATCAAATTACTCCTCCATAGAGAGAGCTCACAGAAAACCTACGTGGTCTCCCCCCAGGTCTGCACCCAAGATCAGCTATATTCCAATTGCTAAACTACAGAAAAAAAGATGGGCTGTTTCAAAAATCATAGAAAAGGAAATTGATTCCAATGTTATTTCCATACTAGGAGATGCAAGTGCAGGTGATCTATTGGAGCAGTCAAGAGAAATGTTTCAAGCAGTAACTCAAGTATATGATGTTCTTCCCAGCTAAACTAAAAGTAATGCAGGGTAACAGGTCTCACTTTTTCATAGATCCTGCACAGGTTTGGGACTGCAAAGACAAACTGGTCAAACAAGCTGGCAGAGCATGCAAACGGTACCTAAGTGCTTGCTGAAATTGATCAAAGAACAAGATATAGAACTGATGCAACACAAATATGATGCTCCACCAGAAACAAGTAGTGAAGCATTGTCAAGATGGGTGGAGGGCAGGGAGACCCAAGATGGTTGATATATAGACAGTAAAGATTTTAAGCCTGCCACTCACAAGTCACAAGGGGATCCAACCTAGCAAGTGCTCCTGAAATTTGGCAGAAAGCTAGCTTTTGCTCCTCAGATTGTACTTTTGTTATTTGGTGTAAATTGTAGATTGCGAGATATTAAAGAAGATTCACATTTGTATATCTGTGATCGCGGAGTCTTCACGAATAATGACAAGCTCATGAAGAGGTCTGCAGAGCTCGGATTGGCTGCCAACACTTCAACAAGGAAGTGTTGGCAGCCATCTTGGGACTCGACTTCAGCCAAGTCCCACAAAAAAGTGAAAAAAAGAAAAGGGGGCAGGCCAGGAATACCCTGACCCCCAAGCCTTGGTATTGGGGTCTCACAGGGACACTGGCAGGGCAAAAGAGCATTTTTAAAATAAAATTCTTGCCACAAATTTGTGAAATTTGCGAATTTACAGCAATTTTTGTTTTGAAATGGGCCCCCAGGAGAGCCAAGTCCTGGGGACATTATATATAAAAAAGAAGTTGGGTGTACAGGGCCACCCTCCTGAGGCTCTCTGAGCCCCAGGGACCACCACCTCCCTGGGGCTCATTATCAATTTATGAGGGGGGCCGCACCGATCCCCCTCCTTGGGCTCAAATGAGCCCCAGGGACCACCACCTCCTCTAGGCTTTATTTATTTAATGAGGAGGGGGCGCATGGGCCCCTCTCCTGGGATGCTCAAGCCCTGAGGCCTGCCACCCCTCAGGGCCAGCTCCTGCTATGGCCTGAGGTGCCCACCCCATGACATAGCTATTTGCTTTGCTTGGCAGGGGTTGATAGCTCCCACCAAGCAAATTCAAACACTTTGGTTACAGTGGGCTGGAGCTGTCAAAGTGCTCCTGCCCCCTGGAAGTGGAGGTTTCATCTCTTTCCCTGCCTGCTGATATGCGGGTGGAGAAAGAGATGAATCGATTGCTATTGCACACAGGGATCTGCATTTCCAGCTGCTCCCTGTGTGCAAGAGCAATGCCAGCTCCCGCAGAGGGCGGGGAGCCAGCTGGGGCTGTGGAGGCCTTGAGGCGCTCCCGCGGTCCCCAAGATGTACACTGGGTGCCCTGGGTAGGCTCCAGGTCATCCAGGGAAATATGGCCAGACCTCAGTAGTTAGGGTCCTTGGGGCCAAAATTAACCTCCGGAGGGGGGCCACATGCCACCCCCCATTGAATATTAGCCGGGGCTGGGGGATGGGATTCACAAGGCCAAAATCGGCCCGGGGACGGGGTCTCCAAGGTCACAATTGGCCTGTGGAGGGGGAGCCGTGCAGCCCCTTCCCCCATTAAGTTGTGGCCAAGGCGCTGATGCTCATTTCACAAACATTAAACCCCATCAGTAAGCACTTACACATACAAACAACCCTCTCCTGGTGAGAGTCCATTGTTCTCCCTTTAAATTGCTAGGAGTATGCAAATGTGGAAATCACTTGGATGCTTCCCCGTTTGACCCCGCCCATCTTAGTAGTATGCAAAGGTCTTCCTGACTTTTGACAGGATGATGAACAGCTTAACAAGCGGAGCCCCAGCGTGTTCCCAGCCGATTTTGGTAAAGAGCTCTTGATGTATAAGAATATGAGGACATCTCCACCAAGCAAAGAACCCCTTGCTTCATATAGTTAGGAAGAAAGGCCCCTGTTTGGTGGAGATTTACCTCTTCGTAGACTCATTGTCTTCTCTGTAGGAGGATTCATGTTATCACATATTTCTGGATAGAGATACACCAGGAACAATCACATTGCCTAAACACACACAATGTCGCTGGTGACATTTCCTCATGTTCCATTACACAGCTTTGGTGTAGAATAGGTACTGGACATTTACTCAAGAAGGTAGCACTTAGTAATGAACCAATAGAAAGTACTCCACTTGGGTAGGTATTTTGTACAAAACTTGTTGGATAAAGGGGCAGGTGCAGTTAATTTGTAGCCAAGTCACTCACACAGCTACTGACACACTCACTCGCATACTCAGGAACTCACACACCCACTGACATACCCAGTCAGACACTGATACACACACTCACAGACCTACTCAGACACTTGCAAACCCACTCACTGAAGCACGCAGACACTCATTCAGACACTCATGCTCCCACTCACAGACCCATACAGCCACTCACAGACCCATTCAGACACTCATGCACCCACTCACAGACTGACTCATACACTCAGGGAGGCACTTGCAAACCTACTCAGACACTCTTACACCCACTCACAGACAAACTGAGACATTCACTCAGGCATGCATGCACTCACTCAGACACATACTCAAAAACTCGTGCACCCACTCACATACCTAGTGAGACACCTATGCAGCCACTCCCATACCCAAATAGACACTCACACATCCACTCACACACCCATTGAGACACTCACACACTCACTCACACACCCACTGAGACACTCATGCACTCACTCACACACTCACTCTCAAAGATTACACATTAGGGTTTGGAAATAAAATTTAAAAAACTTAGAAATTCACTTAAAAAACAAAGGTTACAGTGACGTTATAGTTAGGAAATAGACAAAAGTTATGAATTCACTGAAATCATCATCAGTGATGTCACTGACCATGTCATGACCGATGCAAAATGTGAGGTCCTAAGCAGTGCATTGCAGGGGTGTAGGTTATAGTTAGCTCAGCTAACTATAACCTGATGAATTTCACTGGTTTTGTACTAGTGAAATGTGAACCTAACTATAATGTCCCTGTAACCCTTTGATTTTTTTCCTAAGGTTATTTTTAAACTATTTCCTAACTATAACATCCCTTTAACCTTTGGTTTTATCAGTGAATATATATCTATATATCTCTATATGTATATTGCTGGATCGAAGGGAGATCCATCACATTATAGACATGGAAAAGATTCCCTGGATTCTGCGTGCATGCCCTCTTCTTTCGAGGAAGCAAGATGTTTGGATGTTTGGCGATATATATATATATATATATGACAAAACACAACTCCACCGGGAAGCCGAACACAGCAGTGGTTGCCTCCGTAATATATATATATGCCACAGGATCTCTTCCTCTAAGAAACAGATATATATACAGGTTTAGGGATATTGGCTGGTAAGGGTGTTTTTAGAGTTTAGAGGTGGGTAGGGTAATTGGGTGGTATGGTGCTTTCAGGGTTTAGGGTTGGGGAGGGGTATTAAGTGGTAAGGGTGTTTTTAGGGTTTAGGGGTGTGTAGGTGTATTGGGTGGTAAGAATGTTTTTAGAGTTTAGGGATGGGTACGGGTTTTGGGTGGTAAGGGTGCTTTTACTATTTAGGGTTGGATAAGGGTATATGGTGGAAAGGCTGTTTTTAGGGTTTAGAGATGGGTAGGGGTTATTGGATGGTAGGGTGTTTTTAGGTTATTCACTAACCTTATCTGTACTTACTTCATAGGCATGCATGGTAAAGGCATTTGCATGAAGAAGGCTCCCATTCTAAAGGCAATGCGTGGTAACGACATTACGTGGTAATGGATGTGTGGTAAGGTCATGCGTTGTAAACGTTTGTGTTGTTAAAACATACAACCTCCACCAATATCATCCAGTGTGGATGCCCCTAGAAAGATTCAATTTGCTCTGAAGTAGGACTTACCTACTCTCTTTGCATCCACATAGAAAAGCCAAGCACCCTGAAAGATCTCTTGTTAAATATACAAGCCCTTTTATGATGTGCCAAGCCACTGAAACCTGAGAAGTTGTGCTATTTTTTCCCAAAATGTGCAATGATTGTCCCTATATGCCCAAAATAGCCTACATTGGGCCAGGATCAGCAATTTGCCTTTGGTTCCCACTTGACCTCTATATGCTATGAGTACCCCCTTATGCAAAAAATTAAATGTAGCATTCCAGTTCCATAATTTTGTTAATAATGTCATCCATATTCCATGGGTGGCCTTTATGTTCAGATTTACATCTAGCATGTTAGGGTCAGTAATGTTGCCATGGTTGCCCCTCTTTATATGCCACAGCTGTCCTCTTTTATTCTAAGAATCACCTCCAATGTGTCAGTGCCAGCATTTTTTCATGACTGTCTCTGTGCCAAGAATTACCTCCAGTGTGCCAGCACTAGCACTTTGCAATGGATGTTCTATATGTCAAGTATTGCCTCTAATCGGGGCCACTCAAATTATGCAACAAGGGAGGACCAAATTGTGCTGTAGCTTTGCTTGCTGAATAATGCAGCAAGAAAATGCAGATTATGTGGAATAATGCATTACATTTTGTTATAGTATCAGGTCATTATTTTGACATTTTTACACGTTAACATTGATTGGCCCAGGGTTCACTGTATACTAGCATAACACCCAAATATAACAATATACAACTGAAAGGTGAACAGCAACCTTTGCGCAGTGCCTTCTGCTGTGCAACAACACACACTGCATTTTTAATAACTTTTGATCAGTTTGAACTAGAACCAAACTTTTTTTTGTTAAAATCTACTATTTATACGGCAGACAAGGGATTATGTGGCAAATGCAGCAAATCCATATTCATGCAAAAAAGACACCATAGCAGCAGAAAAGAATAATTCCAGTGATCCTGCATCTAGTATGCTAGTGCCAGTACTTTGTTATAGTGCCTTTCATGTTAAAACTTGCCTCCATTTTGCCAGCACCAGTAATTTGCCATGGGTACCTCTTAAGGCCAAAAATGTACTTCAATATGCCAAGTAGGGGTGGGTGACAAACTCTGCTCCATGGGCGGAGTTTGCCAAGTTTTACCCACTCTATGTTTCACTTGGAACGCAGAGTTCCGGCAAAACTCCACCAAGCACTGCCTGGTGAAGTTTTTCTCTTGTACAGCTTGCCAACATTAAGGTGTTGAGTGCGAGCGAGAATTTGCATCCCCTAGCACCAGTTTTGGGTGCTAGAATGCCTCCAGGTGAGAATTCTCAAAGCAGGCGGTCGTGGCAGGTTGCGACCGCTCGCGTTGAGAGAGCTGCCTCTCGAGTAGAAAATCTACTTGAGTGGTAGAATGAAGCAGTGCCCTCTTGCACGCTGCGTGGTGCCATACACACTGATTTTACAGCATGGAGCTAACTCCAGGCACTAACAAATCAGCATGAGTAGCATGACATTCTGAATTCCGGCCACTCACTGAACTCCGCTGAACCTCGTGGAGTTTTTATGTAACTCTGCAGAATTCCACCCACCCCAATGCCAAGCTCAAACATAGATTCCCAAACACCAGACCACATTCTCATTCATGCTCACTCACATTCACTAATTCTCATCTTCTCACTCAGTCATTCTCACTGATTTCCAATCACTCATTGATTCTCAATCACTCTCTCACATTCATTCTTACACTCACTCACTCATACTTACTCTCACTTATTCTTACTCTGATTCACTCATACATTCTGACACACTGACTTCCACTTGCTCTTAAATTCACTCCCTCATTCACACTCACTTATTCTCTCTCACCATTTCTGACTCACTCATTCTCATTCTCAGTTACATTCACTCACTGTCACTCATTCTCACTCATTCTCTCACACACTTTTATAGGCCTTCACACTCATTCATTCACACTCACCCACTCTCTAACTTGCAGTCATTCTCATTCACTAATTCTCACAAATTCTGACTCATACCCACTCACTGACAATCAATCTCACTTATTCTTACTCACTGCCTGTCACTCACTTTCAACCACCCCCACATACTCACACAGACACATACACTTACACATAAACATGAACTCTCTAACACAAACACACTATTACTTGCAAGCATGCACACAATAAACTTTTAAAATAAGTTTTTACTTACTTCAGATGTCAGCAAAGGTTTCATTCCAGTGCCTAATGCTAAACAATTTTTTTTGCTAATAGCAAATAATATATTATTATTCACCATTAGTGTAATAAAAAATGGGCAGAAAACAAGAAGGGCGGAGATGCACCTGCAGTCTCGGCACTGATTTTGCAGGATACGCAAAGGCAGTGCCAGAGGTTGCAAGGGGCAAGCCAGTAGTCACAGCTATGACCCCTGGTGACCCCAAAATGATGTCCATGGTTCTTGATCCATACTTTGAGGGAACTGAGGATCGACTGCTCTGGGACATTCTGGACCAGTCTTCTGAATATCCTGGCAAATGGAGCAAGAATAGGTCAGATCCAGCTCTTTATTGCTACTCTGATCTAGTGGAAAGATCTCCGATTCTAACAAACTGGACATCTGAATTGGTTCCATCACTTGCTCAATGGTACATTAAAATGCATAAAGTCAGGTTTCATGAGAGTTTGTATGCCAAAAGAGTGGTTCAAATAAACGATACAGGAAAATCTGGCAGTACTGGGAGGAATGGGAAGAACAACAGATGTTAAGATGTAGTCCATAAATAGTATGGTGGCTCTCCAGAAGCAAAGGAACTTCCTGATGATAATTGTCGATTGCGTGATTGATCGCTGTGCTGTATTTTTTCATGTATGCTTTTCTTTCTTATAGCACTTACTTTGAATAGGATGTGTCCCTATATAGGTCCCGATTTTTTTTCTAAACAGGAATATGAATTAGTATTATGTATTTCCTCTATGTATGATATTTCAGAAGAGTGTTCACCTCGTTTTCATCTTGGTTTTCTTGCTTGTTGTCTTACTCTCTGCTAAATTGTCCTTAAATACATTTATTTAAAAAAAGGGATTTTGCAATACGAGTTCTCTGACATCTTAAATAGGAAGCTATTTTAAATTATGAACTCTCTGACGAATACAATAGAAAGGGCATATACATTGTGAACTTGATGATAAACACCATAGGAATGGGTTTTTTACACGTTGAACTTGATCATAAACACTATATGATGAGGCTTTACATTTTGAACATCCTAGCAAACAGAATAGGAATGGGATTACATTGTGAACTCTGTCAAGTGCAAAAGAAATGGCCATTACATGGTACATTCACAGAGCAAATTTATTAGGAAGTGGGTTTATATTGTGCACTCTGCAGTCTTTGGCATGTGTAATAAGAATGGGCCTCATATGTATGTCCCTTTTCTTGCATGGCACCAGAAAATGGTTGATTGAAAGGGAGATCTTCGATTCGTGTCAAGCTTAATGTAAGTCTTCCTAAAACGTTTGATTTGTCTCTCTAGGCAATACCACGTGGCCAATTTTATTTATTTTCACATTACAGCCAAGAGGTTTGTTTTATTTATTATTAAATGTAGTGACAAAGGCTGTAGCTCTTTCATGTTACATTATGATTGATTTGGTGTAGGCTGATATTTTTTTATTGCGAAAAGGCTAATTTTTTCATATTCCTATATAAGAACATTGCTGTTTTTTGATTATTAAACTCTGTCAGTACAAAAAAGGCCGGTGATCTCTCACAGAGAATGGCAGCAGACTATATTTACAGGATGAGTTGCTCCCTGCAATATTTCTTTGGGGCATGTGGTTTCCATACTCTTTAATCTATGAGATCCCTAAAGAGGATTTCCAATTTGTAATTCCACCTGAAATCTTGTAAACATGTGTCATTTTGAGCATAGTACTTCATTTTGTGCGCATTAAAGTACTTTTCCTTTTTAATGGCAAAGTCTTATTTGGACATTGATTTATGGTGTGTTATTTTTTGTGTTGCTTAGTTCCTTACCCACACCTCTTTCTGCCTGAATCAGCCTTGGAGCCTGGGAGCTGGATGTTATGTTGCAAACACTTTGATAAATGCACTAGGAAAGGGTTATAGATTGAGAACTCTGTGACAACTATAATAACTCCCAGTTGTGACCTCCTTGACAAACACCCAGGGCCGGACTGGCCGTAGCGGGCACCGGGCGTTTCCCCGGTGGGCCGCTAGGGTGGGGGCCGGTTTTGGGCCCCTGTGGGCCGTTTTTGTTATTGGGTGTCGGCAATATCGACCCCCTGTAACAAAATCGGCTGAAACCGGCCATCGCAAATAGCTCGGCTGCACCCTCCTACCCCCAGGGGGGTCCGGCCGAGCAGTTTGCCAGAGCCAGTTTCGGTTCCCTGTCTGGCCCTGCAAACACCATAGGGAGGAGCAATACGTTGTTTAACACTAAGGCCCTCATTATGAAGTCATGGGAACTGCCACCAACAGGCCGTCAGTGGCAGTCCGCCCGAAATCCAGGGCAATGGTCCGACTGCCGGATTAAGATACCGGTGGTCGTAGCGCGGAGGGTGGGGGGGTGGGGCCGCCTCCGACAGACTCAAAGAGCCCATTGGAGTGGCGGTCAGACTGCAATCTCTACAATGAAGGTGGTGCCTGCGCAGGCACCGCTGTAGGGATTATGATGTCCATTTCCCACAGCCTTTTCATGGCGGTCCGACCGGCATGAAAAGTCTGTTGGAAACGGACTTTGGGGGCCCTCCTGGGCCTCTGTAATGTGGCCAGGTGGGCACATGTTATGCCCCCCAAACATCCATGGAACGTGTGCCAGGCACCACATGGTGCTTGGCACATGGTGCATGGATGTTTCCAAACATGCAGTTTTCCATTGCGGCTTGTGCTGCTGTCCTTTTCCATATTATGGCAGGTGGAACCGCCGGCTACATGTCAGGCGGTCTCCACATCTGACCGCCATCGAAATGAGGCCCTAAGAGACATTCTGAAACAGAAATCTAGCTTAATTGGTGCTAGAGAAGTCTCAGGTGTACCTTTGTTATTTTAATTTTATTACTTAGTTGTCTGTGAATTAAAGTACCCTTTCTTCTTTTAATCAAAACAAGGAATACAGATTTATTAAGGATTATTTTGCATTTTGGGGAGTTGCTTGAATTCATTGTTTTGGGTTTACAATTATTAACTATTTTGTTTATATGCAATTTGTGACATAAAAAAGTGGCAGCAACTCTTACTTTTCCCTGAAACTTTGGGAATGTCCTGCATAAGTTGCTTGTCTTTCTTGGTTCTTGCTCTTATTCCCATAAACCAGAAGTATAAAATGTCCAAGTGAGTGCACAGTGAGAGGTTTGCCTGTGAGAATACAGGATGAAGCATATTAAAACCAGACATTTTGGCACTGCCAATTCTTGTTTTTATTGAGCTGCTTTTATCTAAAAGAAATACATTTCCCTGTACCCATTTAAACATTTCCAGACCCGCCATGGATGTGGGGCTATTGAAGTTAGGAAAGGACAAGGGAACCCAACTCACTAAGGAACCTGGGTGGGAGAAACAGTGGTTCCTGTGGAATAATAGAATCATATATAGATAATAAGATGCACAATCGCAATGGAAGGGTTAAAATGATGTCAGAGGGCGAAGAAACCACATACACCTATGGTTTTGGTTTGATACAATCGTATTTTATATTTCACAAACAAAAGTCTGTATACAATGAAAAAGGAAAATGTGCGTAGTGTCCCCTGTGAGAAACAGGAACCTAAAATATTGGTGACATAATTGTGACAGTATTTTACAAGGATTCCAAGGTATTCAAAAAAGTCGACCATTTAGCAACTCAATACACAATATACAGCAGCTATATACAATAAAACGCGCTGTTAATGGTTCGCTTTCTTTCGTTGCTGACGACGTTTCGACCCTGTACGTGATCTAGGGTCTCATCAGGACCTATGGATTTAGGGACATCTAGGAAAAGAAAAAAATAATGAAATAAGCATATGGCCCATGTACCGGCACAAATGCGACCAATTGGATAAAAGGTCATAAAATTCAAGAGTACCTGACAGGTAGAATGCGCAGCCGCGTGAGGTCTTTTTCATTGTATATAGAATTTTGTTTGTGAAATATAAAATAAGATTGTATCAAACCAAAACCATAGGTGTATGTGGTTTCTTCGCCCTCTGACATCATTTTAACCCTTCCATTGCGATTGTGCATCTTATTATCTATATATGATTCTATTATTCCACAGGAACCACTGTTTCTGACAATAATTGAAGTTAGGGGTCGTGTGCCTACTGCCGGTTTGAATTTCAAACAATATATAAATATTTGATATGTGAGGCACACCTTTCAAAATCCTGGTGTAAGACTTTCGATTTCAATATGTGCTATGTTTTAGGACAGTTGAATTGATTCGGCCTAACCTATTTTATACCTGGCTAAGAACCCAAAATTGTTAGCAATATCCAAAAGTGGAGGAATAGAATTTACGTTGCTAGTAAATATAGAAAGCATTTTGTCTGCAAATACCATCGACAGTATTAATTAATTTCTTCGATTTACATAACCAATAATCAGTCGTCAGTCTATGTTTTTCAGCTCCAGGTAATTTTCCACACCTTTGGCCGCAGGACCTACTGCATCCTCCTGACAAGAGGCACAGTCTACAGCATCAACTAGGAGAAATGTTCGGTTGCAACTGGTCCACTGTTGTTCTTCCAAACAGGCAAAGGCTACCTTTGTGTCAGGAACTTCTGCACATTCCAATCTCAGGAGGGAAATTCCACATCGCCAAGCAGGTTTGATTGTCATGTTCTTGAATCCTCTAACCATGTTGGTCAGCTGGAGGCTAGTGCTAACAGGCCTGAACTAAATGCAGGAGTGGTATATCCATGACATGTCTGGTGACAATTTTCTGCACTTGTCAGGCAGGCGGAAATTCTTCAGTGCAGCATTTAGCATAAACATCTTCTCTATTCTTAATGCCCTCTTTGGAGTACATGAAGTGCATTTTAAAGGGTAAACTAGTGAACAATTGTCAATGAGATTACACTCATATCTAATAAAATTCCCTGTTTCACCTCAGTTTTTCAGGAGTGAGATGAATTTCCTTTTCTAGGATCCTGGTTTCTTGCAACAAAACTATTCCAAGGTTCCATGTGTTCTAAAATCAATATGGTGGACTGCTGTGGAGCTCATGACTCTAACTTAACATATCCCTGGCCTCCCAAGACTAGCCCACTAAGATTCAAATGAAATATCTTCCCCTGGTCCACCATTTGCCCCAAGCCTTTTATGATGCTAGCATACAGAAATAGAAAGAGTGCTGCTGAGGGCAATATAACCTTAATGCATCACTTGGCTGCTTTCTGAAATTATCCTTTTTCCTTCAACTATTGAGTGAATGTTCATTTGAAGAAGCAGTTCAAGTGTCAGCTTCCCAGAAGGTGTGAAAGATGTGTGATTTCACACAGAACGTGAATGCCTTCTGAATGCTCCTAGACGAGCCAAAGAAGAATATATTTAATTTTTCTAAATTTAGGGAAGGAATATAGGTGATATAGATCGATTACGAGACTTTTCAGTCCAAACTATCTAGTCAAAAGTTACATAATAAAGGTTTTAAAGAATGTTACGCTTTAGAAACATGACCTGCAAACTATGCTGTAGAAATATTATGTAGCCTAAAGTGGCATGCTAATATTAACTGTGAGGTAGGAAACCTGCTTTTAACTTCTGTACTCCTATCTGCTATTGTCGTGTAATTCTTGTATGCCCAGTTTGGTTTAACTATGTTAGCATAATTGTGCACGTTGTAGGCCGCTTTTTATTATGCACATGTTACTAAATATCACTCTTACCTTTGTGCCACATTGTATTTTCACACAAAACCAGCTCATGTTTTCGTATTCTACTCTTTTCTTAGGATTTAGTCTGCACAACCTAGACAAGGTCAAACAACACTGCCCCTTGTTATTCTCTCTGTTCAGACAATAGCACCCAGACATAATAAAGGAATGCAGCTGCTGTTTTTGAAAACACATATCTTGTCATATACCTGAGGACAGGGGTTTTTAAAAAACAGACACAGGATTAAGGTCCTGAGCAGGGTCGGCTTTAACACTGGCGGCACCGGTGCAACAAAGTTTATTGGCGTCCCCCCATCCGTGATGGAGGTGGTGACCACCTCCACCACGGATTCCCTCACCACCACCTTTTAACAGTGCAGCTCAAGTCTCCATAACCACTCTCTTTCAGATGCATTTAAATAGTTATATAGTGCCACTCATACCAGTGTAGGGTGTCACAGCACTTTGCATCACACATGCATTACACAGAGACAATCAATCATACGTGTGTAAATCAGCATATTGGAAATCTTCTATAAGCCAGAGGACTACAAGGTTTAGGAGTGACATGTCATCCAGACTGGTAGGCAGTATAGTTTGAGTGCTTGATCTGGAGAAGCACAAACTCAGAATTAAAAATGGATGATCATAGTTGGGGGTTCTCTTTAATAATAAGAATCGATTTCTGCCCAAATGAACCCTTTTTGCTACATTAATCAATGCTCTAATCTATACTTTGCAGTGTACATGCAGGTTTTTAATGACAGTTAATAATTCACTGTTCTATATCAGGATTTTGACCTATAAACTGCAAGTATCAAAAGGATGTCTCTTAGAAAAGAGGTAACCCACTGACCTATTTACATTATATGCACTTTGTGATCTGCATGGTACACGTTCTTTGCAGCAGGCATATTAATTTTCTGGGCTATTTGATGATCAGTCAAAACCTCATCTAAACAAAACTCCAATCACCAGGAAGAACATTAATCATCAGTGTTATATTGACATTTTTATTATTGCCTGGAAATTGCTTGCGGCAGGAACACAACCGCACCTGTTTTTAAAACCAAAATAAACCTGCAAACACGGCGCCCCCTGAAGTCAGCACCCAGTGCAGTTACACTGGTCGCACCCCCCTAGAGCTGAGACAAAACGAGAGACGAGAGTGCTGCTTCAGCTGAGATGTAGAACATCCACTTATGTATGCTAAGGTACAGGGCCTGCCACTAAACCCAGAGATCTATAATATATAACGACTTAGCTTTAGTAGTACACGAGGTGTTAGGCAGATCTGTCAGATAACATGTCAGTGCTTTTTATGGTATATGGTTTATTAACCATGCTGATGTAATTATTGACCTGTATTTGCTTTCTAATTGTGACGCAATTATTGCATCTCAGAACACAATAGTTTAAATAAACATTGTAAACTTCCTTCATGTGTCTTTTTTATCTTATTGTGGACAAGTACGAGTGAGAGAACGAAAGGGTGTTTCCTGTTACCGCGATCCCTTAGAAGGTCGAGAGAGTTGTGTTCTGGGGTGCCAAATCACTTATCTCTCTGGAAAGGTTAGAAGGGCAAGTGAGGCACTATTGCTAGTCGGACTCGGGTTCATAGACACTGAGGTTTTATAGTGACTCAGTCCCTACATACAGATGTTCTATGGTCCCAATCATAGTTCTGTTCCTGTGGAGAATCCCTGCAACACACTCTGTAAATATTCACAGGAGCTCTGCATACACACAGATAATTTTCCAGAGTCACATTTCTGACAATTTGGAAATAAAAATGGATATTCATTTAAACAGCAGAAGTCTGAGTCTTCTTTATCAGGCCATAGCCACTGCTGAGATGAAACCATCAGAGTCCCGGGGCAGAAAATGGGAAGGTTGCTGCTAAAATAGCTGGATTTCCATGCAGCAGTACTTCACCTGATATGTTTTCCTTTAATCGGTGCCAACTTGTTTTTTTTTGGATTAGCACCTTTATCATATTCTCCAGGTTTGTAGACAATAATTTTTGGTACAATATTCATGCCATTATTCACTAGTGACTTTGTTTAATAATTAGAATAAGGAAGTAGAATTCTGCTGTCATGTGGAAGCACAATATCCTGCCATTAGTTCATACTTTGCAGAAAGTAATTATTTTGCATGTATGTTTTATGCCATGCTGAAAACTGACTCATTTCCTTAGTAGATACAGAAGTAGATTTTTGCAATGATAACTAGCAGTCTGGAAAGGACCTTCTTACGATTTTGATATCTTCCTTCCTTCTCTATGTCTATGAATACAGTAATGAAACGCAGGCATTAAGGAATGCTCAGACATAGGAAAAAAAAGTAACTGAGGGGCATATTAGCAAGACCGGCCATAAAATTATCGCCGTTTTAGCGGCAGAAAACTGCCGCTAAAACGGCGATAATGGGCTTGCTAATATGCGTTATAGAATTCCAATAGAAGCCCAGGTTAGATGTGCAGGACATCTAACCTGGGCTTCTATTGGAATTCTACTAACGCATATTAGCAAGCCCATTATCGCTCGTTTTAGCGGCAGTTTCCTGTCGCTAAAACGGCGATAATTCTATCGCCGATCTTGCTAATATGCCCCTTAATTTTTTCCCCCTAAATACTTTAATATTAAAATATTTTTCTTGCAAGGCTTAACACTCTGTCAGGGCCTGATTCACAAAGGTAACTTACTTACCTACTCTTTTGAGTAATTTACACTTTTGAGTAAGTTTCCTACTTTTTTGATTATTCATAGAATCAAAGTGCAAGTTACTGCTAAAAAAACAGTAGTAAGTCCAGCACCACACATGGTCAACCATGGAAAATAATGGACATAGGGAGTTGAGAGAGAGAGAGAGAGAGAAAACTCTGTTTATTTAGACCATGGTCTTTAAACACCAGAAGATCTCGGAAAAACAAATAAATACCATACAGTTCTTTAAAACTACCTTAGCTAGTACATATATTAAAAGGTCCGATATCCACCTCCTCTCCCAATAGCATCAACATTTTCAATATTATATACACTTATATTAAATAATTAAAACAGCATAAAATTCATTAGAACAGCAGTACCATTAATACTCCATTTTAAAAGGGGAACATTATCCACTTCCTTTCCCCAATAGCAGCAGCATTTAAAACAATTTGGTTTCATAATGTTTCATTACGGGTAAAATAATTGTATAATCGGGATCGGGAGATTTTTAAAAGTAAATAAAATTTCTAACCTCCCTTAAGTTTATCCCGTACGAAGCTGTTTATACCTTTCATGTAGTTTCCTAGTGCAATAGCAATATCAAGACTTGTCATGTCTGTCAATAAAACAATAGCTTGGGCTCGTGACCTTATTCCATATTTTAAGAATACTGGGCGTAAAAACAATTTTCTCAAGTCTAAAACGGCCAGGCAATCTAGCAATATTTGCAAAATTTCAGCTGTGGTCCCAAACCCACATTTGCATGTTCCGTCTGGATGTAACATTTCTGCGTTTATTTTTCCCTCCATTAACCATGGGTTAATACCAATTCGTACTCTTAGGATTTCACACCTAAGCCCATGGTTAGGCAGGGTTTCCAGATACGGATACCATGCAGCATTTACCCAGGAGCTTATTATACCGTACACGGTACAGATTTTTTCTTGCTCAGATATTCCAGGTCATGCATCCTCGACTGTTCCAGGCCTTGGTACCTGAGTGATCTCTTGGTAAATTCTACATCAAGAGGTGATGTGCTGAGCTCACATTTAAACTCCCTGCTATAGCCTGGATTTTCTTTCTCGCGTCCTTGGCCCATTTTAAGCTACTGTGCCGGATCTCCTCACTACACCAATGTGAGACCTTCTGCACCCCCCTGTCTCCTGGCGTTTCCAGAATCTTAACAGAGACATTTGGGCCTGACTGCTCCACGCTATTGTTCCTATCTCCATTCTAATTGCCTGGATCATTGCGGAGCTTGGTAAGGACAATAACGTTTTTAGGGCCTTGCCTTCTTCCCGATCCCACTCTCCTTTGCCACTTAAGGTGAGAACTTCTGTCCCATACAATACTTGGGGTGGGATCATGGCTTCATAGGCCTTTAACATCGGTCTATGTGACATGTCCCCATAATCCTTATTGAATTTTTCAACCCACAAATAGAAGAAAAAGCTTTTGTTTTTTGTGCTTCTAGGTGGGTATACCATTTTAGGGAGCTGTCGAACCAGAGGCCCAGGTATTTATATTCTTTTACAATTTCCAATTTTATTTGTCCTAAAAACCAGTTAAAATTTTTGTCTCTCTTACCAAAACATAAAATCTTTGTTTTGTCCATATTTACAACTAAAAACTTTGCCTCACAGTACTCTCTAAAAACATTTAATTTCCTTTGGAGCCCTAGCTCCGTTTGGTCAAAGTATCACAAGGTCATCTGCATATAGAAGACTTGATACTTTCCTGCCACTCATTCTGGGGCTTGCACTTCTTTCCACTTCCAGTGCTGCCGGTGAGTCAGCTAGGAATATGGCGAAGAGCAGGGGGGCCAAGACACAACCCCGTCTTAGCCCATTCCCTATGGCTATTTTCTGTGTCAGTGACCCTTGTGTGTCCTTAATTACTTGGGCCCAGTTCCCTCTATGTAGTTCTTTTAGGATGGCCAGTAGGCCTTCCGGTATATCATACTTTATCAGGCACTCCCATAAGCTCTTACGGTCCACTGAATCAAAGGCTGCCCGAAAATCAACAAAGCAACAATACATTTTCCCCTTTTGCTCTATTGATTTCCGGGCGAGTGCCCATAGGGCGAAGCAATGGTCCATGGTGGAATGACCTTCTTTGAATCCCCCCTGTTCTACCAGTACCACTGATTTCTGGTACACCTAATCATTTAACTTACATAATATTATTTTTGTGAAGATCTTTTCCCCAATGTCTATCAGATTAATTAATCTGTAGTTCTTAGGGGCATGCATATCGCCCTTCTTGTGTATAGGCCTAATTATTGCACCCTTCCAATTATTGGGGAGCTTCCCAGTATCTAAAATAACTTGAAACATCTTGGAAAAAAATTCTGCCCACCAGTTCAACTGGGTTTTAATTAACTGGGCAGGGAGGTTGTCTGGACCGGCTGCCCTAGTTAACTTCAGAGACTTTATCGTGTTTTTCACTTCTGTAACCAAAAAGTCGGGTTTTAAATCTGCTACTAGACCGCTCCAATCTGGTAGCACACCCTCCTCCGGTTCTCTCCCTGGGCTATATAGTTCCAGCAGATATTCCTCCCATGCTGCCTCTTCTACCACACAGTTCATTGCGGCCGCCGGGCGGTCCGCTGCTGATTGAACCAGGTTCCAAAACTGGCGTATATTCTTTGTTTCTATTGCCTCAAGCAACTTTGTCCAGCAGCCTTCTTTATAGACTCTTTTTGCCTTTCTAATTAACATATTATATTCTCTTTTTAGTTTTATGAGCTTATTGACCCTATCCTGTTCATAATTTAAGCTAAGGCTACGTGCAACTCTCCTTAATTCCCTCTTCTTTTTCAAACATTCCTTTGAGAACCACCTTCTTTGTCTCCCCAGCTTTTTTAGATTCTTTTTAGCATTTAATTTATCTTTCCTCAAATCGTCACACAGACTTTGGACCACTTCTTCAATTTTTCCCACATACCAATCCAAGCACTGACCAGTTACTGTGCCCAGATCTAGGTTCTGCTGAAATGTTACTAGCCGAGCTATAAATTCTTCTGTTAGACGCGTTGTAATCCGCCTGGGATATCCCACTTGTTGTTCAATGACTTTGTTACTGGGATTCAGATGAACATCTAGGAGATCTAGCTCTAATGGGTTGTGGTCACTCCCTTCTCTGTTTGTAATCCTAAATCCTTTAATTAAATCAAAATTCCAGAGTGACATAAAGACATAATCTATTGGGCAGTTTTGTAAACCTAATTTAAAAGTTTTCTTCGCTGGGCAATCTCGGGGTTGTCTTCCATTTAGGCAAAAGAGGCTTTTAGTCCCCAGATAGTTTCCCAGCTGAATATCATTAGTTGTGGACACACTATCTGGGAAAGTTGCTTGAGTTATATTATAAGCCTCCAGTAATTCTAAAAACCAGCAATCTACTTTCTTTGGGTTCAGTTTATGGTTAAAGTCCCCCATTAATACAATCAAATCCATGTCATACTTTTCACATATTAAGTCCATATCTTCTTTAAAATAACCCATTTCTACGGCATATTCCTCTGTACTAGCCCATTGCATATAAACATTTAAAAGCATCAATTTTGTGTTCATTTTGTCAGTAACTGATAATGTTGACCTACATGCAAGCAACCATTTACATTTTACAGTTAATTCGGTCACCTTCTTCACTATTTTAGTTGACAACAGTATCATCATTCCCCCCGCTGGACGCCCAAACCTTTGTTTCTTTGCCGAGCGATTAAACTGGCGGAAGCCATCGAATGTTGGGGTCTTGCCGCATAGCCAGGTTTCCTGGATACAGATGATCTCGGTACTTTTTCCTAATTCCCTTATATTGTCTTGTTTAGATTGATCTCCGAGGCCATTTATGTTCCAGGAAACTATTCTTATGCCGTGCGGCGTATCCTTTACCTATTCGACGTCGTCTAGGAATCCTTCTTCACCAGGCATCTCAGTAAACCTATTTGAGGGGCCTGCGTGGCTAGTTCCCTGATTCCAGTTTCCCCACCAATTTTCCACATCTGAATTATTTGCAACTATTTTAAGGTTACCCCAGCCTACTCCTTCCTCTTCTTCTTGGTCGATTATCCTTACCTGTCTCTTTCTTAATCCTGCGTGGCACCTTAAAAAATCCTTTCCTTGCAACTCTTTACCTTCTACATCTATTTCCACCTCCTCTTCCGGTATTATCCGTATCCCTTCCTTATGTACCTCGCTCTCTGCTTTTTCAATCATAATCTTTACCAAATCCGAGTACACCAATACCCTGGTCACCTCCTTTCCTTTCTTATTTTGCTTAAATCCCACTTGCCTTAAGTCATTTGTCCCTATACCTTTCAAGTTTGGGCACAGGACAAACGCTTGCAGAAGTTGTGACCTATTTAGCGGCAGCCTCTTCCTTATCTTCTTACCACCTTTACCTGTTGGGATTGGTTCAAAGTATAGCCACTTATTCTCTTTACCCTCCTTCCTTACCCCTTTTAGTACAAGATGTTGTGCCATATGTGCCATGTAGGTTTGATTATTAGGCCTTCTAATTCCTGCATCCCGTATATTGCCGGGTTGGAACTTTCCACCGCATGAGGACCAGCGATTTTAGGCTCAGTTGGAGATATATACCTTACTTGTTTCTCCTGCATACTTGGGTTACTATCTAATTGCGCATTTTTATCTTGCTTCTTTGGGGTATTCCTTCTCGTTATTCCCCTAATAGGGTTAGGTGGCTCTAATACTTGTACCTTATCCCCAGTTCTCGCCTCTGCTACCCTGGATCTTTTCACTGTCTTATCACTCCCCTTTTTTTGTGGCTTCCTTCCTACTCGTCCCGCTCAGTTAACTAGCCCAAATCTGAGGACCTCGCCCCTTCTTAATACTCTCATTGGCCGTTTTGAAATATAAACCTTGTGTGTTTCCTTAGGTGAGTTGACTGTTAGGGCCAGTTCCTCTGCAAGGGGCTGCAGGTCTGGGTCAGGGACTGGTCTTATCATAGATGACATTTGACATCTAATCCCCTGTAACTCACCCTCTATTTTAGCTAGATGCTCTTTTTGTACTTTTAGAATATCATTGTTTGACAACGTAACTTCTAGAAGCCCTTGTAGTGTCCTCTGTAATAACAATATAAGGTCCAACATTGAAGAGGCAGGGGTAGCAGAGAGTTCCAAATTTGACCCTGGGGTTAAGTTCAGATCCTCACTCTGTTCTGTCACTTTTTTCTGATTGTCAAGCTGATTTTGACTTTCTTTACCTTTCTGCCTTAGCCCTCTACCAGGTGTACCCTCTCCTTCTACCCTTATATCCTCATTTGAAATCAAACAGTCCTGTGATCCTATCTCCGGATCATAAGTAAACAGTCCACATGGAGAAGAGGATAACCGTGGTGACAATAAGCCCTTTTGATCCAATAAGAGCTGTAGAGACTGATTGGCCGAGAGTTGCAACTCAATTATATTCTCCTCAAGGGGTAATGAGGTGTTCCCAATCACCCTCCCACTCCCACTTTCATTCTGCGTAGCGGCCTCTATTATCTCTATATCAGGGGCCTTTGCTGGTGAGAAAACTTTTTTAAAATGTTTCCCCACAAATTCTTTTAGCGAACTTGAGGCAGTATCACCCCGTCTTTTGCTTGTGTCCACGCTTCTCTTGACTTTTTTCTTTATTCCCTTCACTGGTCTCGGCTCTGGGCTCCCTCCACTTTCTCCAGAGGTTCTCAAATCCACTGAGATCTCTCTTGACCTCAGTTTATGTTCCAGGGTACTTTTGTTTCTCCTGGGGGCCATTCCCAATGCCCGGCTCTGCGTTAACAATCTCTTCGTACTCCCAGATTATATCCCTACCCTTTTAAAAGTCTCAAGGGGGACAGCCAGCAATCTAACAAACAATCCGTCGGGCAGTCCGTTATTCTTGTAAGGTTAAGGTTAAACGGTTCTTAGACTCCAGCAGAGCACTTACCTCTGTTGTGCAAGCTGTGCGCGCCGTTTGCCCGTGCCCGTGCCCGTACCCTTGTCTGTTATAGTTACTTTTCTGCTCTGGGCCTCCAGATAATTGCCTATGCCTTTATCGGTCGAACGCTTCGGGCACCGCTTCGGCCTCCGTGCTAACCTTGCGCTGAGCCGCAAAACCGTCCGGCCACTCGGTGATTTCTTCGCGTTCCTACTTTTAGTCAGAAAGGGCACTTTCAGTCAGCTCCACTGGTCGCTCTGCTCCGCTCTGCTCCACTCGTCGTTCTCCTCGTCGGTGCTGGTGCTGGCGTATGGCGTAGGGGCGGGGCGGGGCTACGAGAGTTCGGCTCACGGCGTACAGCATAACAGAGAGAGTTAAAATATAATTTATAGGAAATAATGGTACATTAAACTAAATAAAATTATTTATAACAGTTACATATATAAATCAATATAATTTAATGCTTAGAAATAATAAAAATATGTACACATCTATTATTTAATTATGAAATACTTTAATACCTTATCTTGAATTTTAAAAAAATCATGTAACAATAATGTAAATGAAAATATAACTAAATGAATATTAATTAATTCTATACATCACATTTAACAATTATTATTAATATTGCATAATTGGAAAATGCTTTTTTCATTAGTCAGAAATTGTCTAAATTTAGTAAAATACCATTATTTAATTTTAATATAATTCCATTCATTAAATGATTATCTGAAAATTATTAATGCTGTGGCATTGTCAAATTTATGTTCAACATGTAAAGTAAATACATAAAATTCATTTACAGTGATATTTAATGTATAAATATGTGTAATATATAATTTTGTGGCAAATAGATTATTTTATTTTTCTGTATAATTTACTAGAGGGAGACTCCACAGTCAAAGTCGAGCTCTCTGCATTCTAAAGTACAGGGAAAATTAAAACACAATATTTACTCAAAAACTAAATTTTTTAAATGTTTCTATTAAATAATAATGCAAAATATTTATATTTCATATTAAATATGCAGAACAAAGTACAACAAATGCTACAGCACAATTAGCTTAGTAATGGAAATGTATTACATTAAATGAAAATTATTTTTATGAAGTTTAAATTAAAATAATTTGTAAGAAATTGGGTTACTAGTTGAGGGGGTGAAACTCTACTCAAACAGGAACCACAATCTTTGTTAGGGTGAAGTCACAAGCAAAGCACCTTTAAATTAACCTTTGCCCAACCCTCGAGTCGCTAGGCACAGAGCAGTCAGGCTTAACTGAGAAGCAATGTGTAAAGCATCTCTGCAACATCTCAAACACTAACACAGTGAAAACACACCAAAAAAGGATCCTACTCCAGTTTAGAAAAACTGAGTAATTTTTAACAAATAAAATAAGGCCACAACAACATAAATCCATTTAGTAGAATTGGAGATTTTCAGGTTAACAGATTTTAGTGAAAATAGTGCCAAAAAGCACAAAGCTCCAACTGTGGATAGCTGGTCAAGCCAGACTGGGACAAGGGCACAAGTTCAGATCAACCACAATGGAGCATGGTCTGGCTACAGGGACCCAGTTAGGGTAACTGAACAAGAGTACCTTAAGTCCTGGTTGTGGAGCGTTACGAGGTCCTGCTCCTATGATGCGTAGCGCAGCCAAGGTGATGCGTCAGCTCCAAGGTGCTGAGGAGCTGCGATGCAAGGTCCTGCATCGTCGTTGAGGATCCCATTGATGAGGGCTTGCAATGCCAAGTCTGGCATTGAGCATGCGCCATGCAGTCAAGGCGATGGGTATGTTCTGAGGAGCTGTTATGTGAGAACCTTATTCGTCGTCATGGTTGCTGTCAAGAGATCTGCAATTCAAGGGCTGCATCAGGAAAGCTTCATTCACATAGGCAGTGGTTCCGATGTGGGCGGCAAGTTAAATGTGAAGTCCTGGCATTGGGAGAACCTTCACAACAGAGGTGATGCATCTGGTCTTCTTGGGGTTGCACTGCACTGCAGAGGAGATGCATCAGTTATGCTGGACCCACAGACGGGCTGGCAGACCACCTTCAGGCCCACTTCTAAGGGTCCAGGACTGGGGTGGCACTATTTGCAGGGTTGGAGTCACAGATGGCAGAGTCCAGGTGCTGGGTTCAAGGTTGTTGGAGTCTTCTGTCCCAGAAGCTCTACTCAGGAGGCCAACCAAATAGCCCTAGGAATCACTTTGGAGTCATGGGTTCAACAGATGCCTGTCCATTTATTCTCACCCAGGCAAGAGGGCAGCCGACAGCAGGACAACAGTCCTTCAGAGCAGCAGTCCAGCAGAGTGGCAGTCTTTTCAGCAGCACAGCAGTCCTTCTTCCTGGCAGAGTATCCATAGGTCCAGAAGTGTACTGAAGAGTTCATTCCTGAAGCCCAATATTTGTGCCTAGTTCTGCCTCTGAATTGGGAGCAGCTTTTAGAGGTTTACCCTTGAAGTCTGCAGGCATCATGCCTTCCCTGTCTGGGCTCCAGGCTAACAACAGGCGCTATGCAGTACATTTGTGTGGAGTTAGGACACTGCCTATTGAAGTGTAAGTAAATTTGTGCGCAGCTCTGCCCTCTAATCCTGCAGTGAGGGCCCAACCAGGCACACATAAGCTCTCTATTTTGTGTGGCTGTCTAAGAGGAATACACAAAGCCCAAATGTCAGCTATACCCAATTGTGTGACCCAGGGATAGGCTGCAGGCACTTAAAGGCTAAGGCAGGAAAATGCCAAATTTCTGAAGGTGGCATTTTCAAAATTGTAATTTAAAATCCGACTTTACCATGAGAAAGGATTTTTCATTAAATTTCCAAAGACACCAAGCATGGACTGGTTACCTACTCCCACTTGAAAATGGCAGTTTATTAACAGTAATAAGGTAACTCCAATGTTATCCAATGGGAAAGGTAGGCCTTGCAGTAGTGAAATATGACTTTAGGAGTTTTTCACTACTAGGACAGGTAAAATGTAAAAGTAAATTTCCAACTTTTAAGTATATTGCACCCTGCCCTGTGGACTGTTTAGGGCCTTTGCTATGGGTGACTTATATACATTAAAAAGAAAGATTTGGGTCTGGCCAAACATTTATTTTACCAGCTTGAAATGGCAGTTTAAACAGCACACACAGGCTGCAATGGCAGACCTAAGACGTTAAAGGGGCTTCTTAAGTGGGTGGCACAGTCAGTGCTGCAGGCCCACTAATTAGTATTTAATTTACAGGCCCTAGGCACAGGCAGTGCCACTTTACTAGGGAATTACAAGTAAATATAAAATGACAATTGACTATAAGCTAATACTACCAGGTTTACAGGGGAAAAACAAGCACTTTATCACTGATTAACAGTGATAAAGGGCGCAGAGTCCTATAAGCCAACAAAAACGGTTTCAGAAATCCAGCAAGTTGACACACAGTTTCTCTTCGCTGACGTCATACACCGCTGACCGCCGACCACCGCCGCCGGCTGCAGCAAGCAGCTACCGGTTTCTGGCTCCCGACCTCTGGCGTCTGTGGCATTTTGAGGTGGACCTCCCACCGGCTCCTGGCTCAGACATCGGGACGCCCGCTGTTGCTGCGCTCAACACCATGCTGCCACGCACTCCCTTGGCCCTTACCGCTCCAGCCGGGGGAGCGGTTGTGTTTGCGATTGCGGCCGCTGTTAGTTGACGGCTGTCAAGAGAGTTCCTCCGGTGCACCGCGGAGGCGGCCCGGTTAGTACCGGGTGCAGCCTGCAGAGCGCCTGGAGGCACCCACTCGCTAGCTACTGGAGGGAAGCAGCGTGAGGCAGTGCGTCCTGCTTCCCACTTGTTGCAGGGTCTTTCATGGCCATTAGTCTTCCAGCTCATCTAGCCCCCAGAAGCCAACAGATCCTGCCGGACACCCCACTGTCAACTTGCTACCCACCTGTGGTAAGGAGAGGGGCAGACCAGCCAGTGAATAGCTGAAAAGCCTGTGAAGACAAGACCAAGAGTAAGTGACAGTAGATTTTTGCACAGAGGTAGGTAATTACTTGGTCAAACAGCAGTCTCCCCCCTTGCATTAGTCCTAAAAGCCTGCGGTCTGCAACGAGGGATTCTTCGGGTCCCAAACCTTTCTAGGGCAAGAGGTGCAGCAGGGCAGCAGGAAAGTAACTCAGCCCAGATTCAGCCCAGACTCAAGCGTGCCCTGGCCCCCGCACTCACTTAGTGGATCAAAGGATTGCTAAACCAGAGCTGCACAGAGGAGCACAGAGGAGCCCCATTAATTTTCAGCCAGAGCCAAATACAGGCCTATAAGGTTTACAAGGGACGAGCAGGGCAGGGGTAGAGGCAGGGCCACTGAAAGGTCGAAAATCCTACTAAATTAAAGGAGTCAACAAGTCCCCCCTATTGTTATAGCTGGCTCTAGGCCCTTGGATGACTTGATCACTAGCCTTGTATAAGGAGCTCCAAATATCGGCAGTCCAGACCATTCCTTTTTTACCTGTGTCTCACTATTGCAATGGGGCCCAAAAAGAGGGTGACTCCTGATGAAAGTTCAAGCCCTCAGTCACCCACAAAACGGGCCACAAGGAGCTCGACTCAACCACAATGCTCCTAGCTCATCTTACAGGACGACTTGCCAAAGGGAACAAGGGGATCAATAATGCAGTTCTTTCAACCAAGTGGAAAATACACCACAAACCATGGTGAACAAACAAATTGCTCACCAGATAAGCTAAACACGGAAGCAGGTACCCCATTCTCCCTGGCAAACAGTATTTTAAGAACTTCAAGCTTGAACAAGACGGACACCCTAGTTTATTCATCACTAAAAAGGGAATATTTTTAGGCCAGGTGTGTTGGAGGGAAAGGGACATCCACATCTCCCCAGACACTTCAGGGGGGTATAACAGGTATACCAGCCACACTCGGGAGGGTAAGAAATCTGATTCTCCAAACAAAGAGCACAATAAGGAAACGCAACTGAAAACTATTGAGGTAGTGGCCCAAATTCATCTGAATAAAGCTGGAGTTAAAGACCAAGATTACTCGAACTTTGAGGCTTTACAGGCAACTTCAAGCCCTCTCTCACCCGTAATCGATTTTATACCGAACTCCCCAATGGATGAAGTCTTCGCGGCCTCTTTTCTGCAAAATCTAGGACAAAAGATAGAGAGAAGCCTAGAGCTGACCCCAAAGTTGCTTGGGCTTTCAGAGGCAGCAGGAGCCATACAGCATGAATATCAAACAGCGAAGGACAACGATGGAGAAGTCTCTCAATTTCTGTCCACAAACGAAACACACAACATTGTAAGTAGAGCGCTACTATGGCAGTCGACACAGATGGAGGTTCAGATAGACCTCCTACAATCAATAGCACTATGCCTAGTCAACCTGAGCAGCAAAGTGGAGGCACTGGAAGATAAGATCACAAGAAATCTGGAGATAAAACCGTGCTCATGTTCCTGTGCAACGATTATCGACAAGTGGGCATCCTGTCCGACAATCCTAGGGGATATAGTGGAGATGGCAAAAGGGAGAGGAGCTACAATAGTAACTAGTACAATATAAAATGCGCAAGTACCAAGTATACATGATCTTGACTCAATGGAGAAGGAAGGAGCTCCATCAAGCCCGAAAGTAAAGGGGGACCCAGAAAACAAACAGAGGCTAGGGCCGGGGAGCCCTGTGCAAGAGGTTGAAGCAACACCAGATAAAATAAGGGCTAACAACATTGGAATGGCCAAGCCCATAACAAACAGCCAAGTATCTGGATCCCCCAAACCTTCAGCCAGGCCAGAAGCTCACCTATCAAGGAGGGCAAAGAAAAAGATTTGAAAACAACTCAAAAAATGTAAAGCAAAAAGGGGACAAACACAGCTTTTAATCACAAACCAACCCACTGTACAAAAGGAACCTAAAGACGGTAGTTCTATCCAATATTTACTATTAAAAGGGGCATTAAGAAGGGCTCCTCAAGGGTTTGCCCGATGGGCACAGCGCAGAACAGGCAACAACCGCAAATCACAACCACGTACAGGCTATTTCACCCTCTGTCATCATAAGAACTAATGTAGCCCCAACAGCAGAAGCAGGAATTCGTCCCGTGAAGGCGGACGCCAGCACCCAAGCTATGGCAGACTTTTCCACAAAAGAATCTGATGCATTCCTGCAAGCCCAGCCAATAATGGTGAAGAAGACAATAATGACAGGTGCACTTGGGAAGGAAGTCGGCAACCCACAAGGCAACGGGCAGAATCGCCCAGCTAGACCAAGCTGCGCGAACAACTCGGAAACCCAGGAGCAGGGAACAGAAGAAGTTCTACCTACTGATGCAAGCACTAGCCTTTCTGAGGTGGTATTTATGCCCAGATATTACATCAAGGGCCAACATGATACCCTGAACAGGGGTAAAAATTTTCGCCTCTTCAAGCATGTAGCCACACTGAAACAAATCCAATCAGAAGATCTAGAATGGGTCAGATTCAAGAAACTCCAGGGGGACACTCATGGTGATTGAACCCTGGTGGGATTGAGGCAAAAGAATCTCCTAAAAGCGGTATTAGGTGAATTTCAGCAATTTGCTGAGTGGGGCATAGATGTACAGCTCCCTCTGCAAATTAAATACCCACATGTTCTTGTAGAAAATAGAGGGGAAATCGGCAGGGCCGGACTGGGAACAGAAACCGGCCCTGGCAAACTGCTCAGCTGGCACCCCCTGGGGTGAGGGAGAGTGCAGCCGAGCAGTTTGCGAGGGCCGGTTTCGGCCGATTTTGTTACAGGGGGCCGATATTGCCAACCCCTGGTAACAAAAACGGCCCCAAGGGGCCCAAAACCGGCCCCACCCTAGCGGCCTACCAGGGAAACGCCCGGTGCCCGCTATGGCCAGCCCGGCCCTGGAAATCGGGCATAGTTCATGTTGCATGGGACCTGTATCAATATAGTCAATCGTACTAGTTCCTCCAGTTTAAACATCCCAGCTAACATCAGGGTCATCAGTCGTAACTACTGCTGAACAGTACATGCCAGTCCTACTGCCCAATATCATCCCGGAACACAAAGAATGCAGCAGCACTATTCCTAACAAAAATGAAAATTAACCCTGCGGGATTGAGGAAAGGGACGCAAATCCACCCCAGCAACAAATCACAATAATTTCCTGGAATATCACGGGGATCAACAAAATTGTAAAAGGAAAATATACACAGGATTTTTTGACTAGGGGCGACATATTATGCTTCCAAGAGACATGGGCACTGGCATGTACCCCTCTGGTAGGGTACTGTAAAAAAAAAAAACTGTGAACATCATGTTGCAGAAATAAAACAGAACATTTTTGACCGGCCATCAGGTAGACTTTCTATCTTTCTGAAGCATGCCTGCGATTTGTGGCTACAGAAATTTCAACAAGGACTCCCGAGCTTCAAGCCCTTTTGATTAAAGGTCTGCGTTTAAATTCCCTACCACTTCGTCTCCTGCTAATTAATTGTTACATCAAACCAGTTTATACCAATACAAAAGAATCTATGGATGCCCTGACAAGCTCATTAGACGACCTTCTATCTAAATACAAGCTCCGTCAAGTAATCATTTTGGGGGATTTTAATTTAAAGGACCTTGACAAAAGTCCTAGAACTCTGAGGTGCAGGGGTCGGGGAGAACCTTTATTCAACTTACTTAATAATTATAAGCTTTGTACAACCCATGCTTTAAAGGAAGCGCGCTTTCCATTATGGAGCCCTAAACCAACCTATATGAACATCTCAACGATCAATTACATCTTGGTTAGCGTAAGCATTTCAGCAGGACTGATAGACTTTAAAGTTGTTGATAGGGCTCAAAATGATCATAGACCTCTGAGGGCCACATTACAACTAGAGGCACCGCTAGCTACCTCCTATAACCAAATAGCGGAGACAAGAGGAGATGAAGCATATAAGGTCCCTCAAATGATCAAATGGTCCGTAAAAATTGGAGACAAAATGAGAGCATGGATCGAAATAAAGCAGCATTGCATTGAGTCATTATATTATATATTATGTTTCATCAATAAAAGGCTGGGAGAAAATAGCAGGAGATTTACTATTGTACCTGGGAAACGGGCGTCAATAGCGCTCAGGCAACAAGCCCCTCCCGATCACTGGCTATCTGCGTTTCTTAAAGGACATAACTGAAGGCAAACGAGCCATAGGAAAGGCCCTGTTAGTCAGGAAAAGAGGGGGAATTTTACCCGAGGGCCTCTCCATCACAGACCTGAGGTCAGCTTATAAAAAGAAAATCTGGAAGCACAAGAGAGAACATACTGAAAAGGATTGGCGGAAAGTATTCTCCCTGATAAAAAAGAAGGACCTCAGCAGGCTCTGGAGACATATTAATCAGCTGAGTAACCGCGGAGGGCTGAGAGAGAATGGGGTGGCCAAGAGCGATTGGTTAAGCCTTGTAAAGCAACTATATAAGAGAAATTCATCGAAAGAAGTCGGTACAGAAGCAACCAAGGAGGGAGCAGGTCACCGTAGGCCAAACACAGTAAAACCACAGATCCCGATCCATAGCTTCGATAAAGGCCACATAGCACTGAATAGTCCAGAACCAGGACGCTGTAGGCCCCTAGGCACAATAAAAAAAAAGCCAATGCGATCATCAAGAAAATCAAGAAAATGCAGAATGACGGAGCACCAGGACTGAAGGGATTACCAGCTCTAATATTTAAATCAGCACTAGATTTCTGTGCAGCAGCCTTAACCCCGCTTTTCAATAACATCTTCTCAACAGCAAGGGTACCGTATTCCTGTAGGGGCTCCATACTCTGCCCGATTTTCAAGAAGGGCGACCCCTCCAAACCCATAAACTACAGGTTAATCGCTCTTCTTTATATAGAAGCAAAGGCCTGCCTATGCTTGCCTCCTCATGAATGATTTAGAGCTATGGACACAAGGAAAATGTATCATTCCTCCTTATGAATCAGGATTTAGATCACACTCCTCTACTATGGATAACGTTATAGCACTAGGAAATTGCGGAGATTACACGGAATTCAGGCACAAACTCCGAGTCAGCTACTAAACTGCACCCACAAATGCTTTGAAGCATATAACCAATTCACAAAAGTGAAAATGAAAAATATCAGGCAATGAGAGAGGTGATGATTTTGGGGTCCCCCCTAACCTAGGGGGAGGACCAAGCAGATGCCTTGAACACAAAGAGCATATCATGCTGAACGATTCAGTGGTGGTCCCATCCTCTTAGGACCACCTCAAGCACAGTTATGGGCAAAAATACAATCCCAATCAAAGGCCCTGCAAAGCATTATGGGACGAGATTAGCAGTGGGCAGTGAATATTATAGTATCCATATCAAAATAATTCTACAAAGAGCTGCAGTTCAACTAGTCGTTACTAGGTGTCCCTCACAAGTCAAATGCAAAGGCATTGAAATTATTACATCAAGCTGCAGTTCAACTAGTCGTTGCTAGGTGTCCCTCAAGTCAAATGCTTTTGCATTTGACTCATGAGGACACCTAGTAACGACTAGTGGAACTGCAGCTTCATGAAAGGGTTTCAATGCTTTTGCATTTGACTTCGTGAGACACCTAGTAACAACTAGTTGAACTGCAGCTCTTTGTAGAATTATTTTGATATTGGATACTATAATATTCACTGCCCACTGCTAATCTCGTCCCATAATGCTTTGCAGGGCCTTAGTTGGGATTGTATTTTTGCCCATAACTGTGCTTGGGTGGTCCTAAGAGGATGGGACCACCAATGAATCGTTCAGCAAGATGTGCTCTTTGTTTTCAAGGCATCTGCTTGGTTCTCTCCGTAGGTTAGGAAGGATCCCAAAATCATCACTCTCTCACTGCTATGCAAAATTTTCATTTTCACTTTTTGTGAAATGACTATATGCATTTTAGCATGTAAAGACAGAGATACTTGTTATTTTGCCAAAAGTATATGAGGTTTCTGTTTTATTAATTGGGAGTCTGACGGAAGGAGAGTTTTGGATCAACTTCAACTAGAGTCTTTGTAGTACCCCCTTTGATCAAGTTGATCGCAGAAGGCTATGGTGGAAATTACCTGGGTGCGGGTCAAAACGAGTGATAAAGCAGTGTTCTCCAAAATCTTCACAGACAACGGCCTTAAACAGGGCTGTGTACTGGCACCTTTCCTGTTCAATTTCTACACTGCAGACATGGGGGCTGCTCTGCAAGAGCCAGCCTAGTTTCTCCATGGCTGGGCAGGATAAGGCTGCCGGTACTACAATATGCAGATTATAATGTTATAATGGACCACACCAGAGTTGGCCTTCAGAGAGCCTTCAACGCGGTGGATCGATTATTTATTTATTTGAAAGTTTTATATAGCGTCAACTTAACCCAGGTGGGTATCAGAGCGCTTTACAATTTTGGGTGGGTATTACAAGAGTATACATCATACAACAAAATAGTCGTGCAACATAGTTAAGGTATGTGGGATACAGACCATGGAAAAGAAAATTCGATAATCTTCGCAAAAAAATTAGCAAGGCAGGCGAGTACTGGGATTCAAAGGTGTCCACCAATCTCATTGTAAATCGGGTGGTAATCAATGAGCAGTGGGCCAGAGCTGTTTACGGCAGGAACTTGGCCATTAGGATTTTTTTTACTTCCTTTTTGAAGGTAGTCGTGGAGGAAATTCGTTGGACTGCCGGAGGAAGAGAGTATTTCAACAAAGAAAACCACCTACCACCTGATGATCAATCAGGGGAAGACCAAGGTAATGGTGTTTGGGAAACACCAGTACAAAAAGCAAGCCCATTGGTTCATTGGAGATCTGCGAATTGACACAGTAGCAGCTTATAGCTACCTTGGGGTTTGGCTCTCAGAAAGGGCCACCTCAAATATTCATTTAAACCATCTCAAAACCAAGGCCAACAATGTCACCCACCTGCTAAGACAATTTAACCATAATTTGCTAATCCAACAGCTGAGCCGATACTGACAGTGTTAAGAACAAAACTGCTTTCAGCCATCAGTTATGGTCATCTGGCCTTTCCCGGAGAGCTGGATAAGTTCCTAAACTCAACTCAAATTAAGGCATACAAATCACTGCTGCATATTCCATAAGCAGCATGGAAATCAAGGCTAAGATTGGAGCTTGGCCTTCGGAGGCCGGACCAGATAGGCCAAGGGGATCTGATAAAATTATACATTAAGACCTTGAGGGCTCTGGAAGACTCACTTAGATATCAATATAAAAATTATAAAAATAAACTTTGGGTAAGGGTATTAATCCTTCAAGTTCCTCGGAGGGATTCTCCAAGGTTCCTGAAGGATTAATACCCTTACACAAAGTCTATTTTTATAATTTTTATTATTTTTCTTCTGCCCTAGTTTTAAACTATTTTTAAAATAAAGCCTTGAGAAGGTTAACAAATGAATTGTGGAACGTAAGCCCTCACAAGGACAATGGCACTAAAGGACTGGGGCATGGGCAGGGGTCTCAGGTGAAATTGTTTTATGAATCGTTTTATTTTAATAGATGTTGCTTCTTTTTAGTGTTATGATTTTATTTAATTGAACAGTTAATAAATAAATTCAACAGCAAGGTGAAGGCAAAACTGTTTGGGGATGACCCTGCAGAAAAGGCCAAGCCCAACAAATATATTCCCACCTAAAAAATGGAAATATTAATAATTATTGAAAGTGATTATAGAATTATTTAGAATGTAGTTATATTTCAGTAAAAATTACTGTTGCATCAATTCTTAAATTCAAAAGAGGGTAGTAAAACATTTTATAAATAAATAGGTACCAGTTGTATATATGTTTTAACATTAAATGATACTAATTTATATTTTAACTATTTTAAGTCATTTTATTTGGTATGACATTTTTCTATGAGGTTTTATTTTAATGTTCTACCTCCATTATTTTCAATTTGAGGGTGATGCTGTACCAGTGGTTGGCCATGTGTGGTGCTGGGCTTACTACTGTTTTTTTTAGTAGTAACTTACGCTCAGATTTTGTGAATAGGCAAAAAGTAGTAAACGTACTCTAAAGTGTAAATTATTCAAAAGCGTAAATTACCTTTGCTATTCAGGCCGTGTATTTTGAGCATAATAAGAGAATGATGTACTCTTTGCAAACTAATTTCATTTACAGTAGTACAATGTAGAAATTGACGATGCTGTGTGTCTTGTGATATCACAATGCTTAAATCGATATGCCCATGCCTCCGGTGGCAATTTTGTAATTGCAGTGGAACTGGCAAAGTTGCTGCCACACTTTACTGCACTTTCAAAACTGAGAAAACGTGTTCAAATACCAACACAAACTGAATGACCATCATTGATTCTTCTACAAAAACAGATTAATCAGCAACCGACAGAGTCATTTTAACAAATATGTAATTCCTTTACCAAGCAATATGAAGAGCATACCATGCCAAAAACCCTCCATTAAACAGCTTGTCATAGGTTATGATAAATCCCTAGTCTCTCTGAAATCTCATCTCATCAATCTCACCATTTTCTCGCTCATATGCTGAGTGCCCAGCTAAATAATTGATTTATGACAGATATATCAGATACCTACGATATTGCCTTGCTGGCTACATCCAAGCATTCCCTTTGTCCTTCCTCACTCACTATGTAACTGTTCAATGACAGAGTATGCAACCCTCATCTGGGCATTCCATATCGCCCTTAGGTACTCATAGGTGCTTAGGAAATGTTAAACTGTAGCTAGAAATAATCAAAAGTGTTCTTCACCAAACCCAACCAACACTAATATAAAACACCACTTACTAGCAGCTTTATTATCTGCCTCTCAGCTTCTACTTCTTTTACAGAAATACATAATATGATTCTAAACAATGGATTAAACTGGGCAGAGACGTGGCTTGAATCAATGTTCACCTTATGTTTGTTTCCTTCCATTGCTCAGCTGCACAGAAAGTGACATCACTGGATTTCCCATCATCCATCAGCACAGGAAGTGATATAACTGGTTTCTAGCCAAAACCGTATTTGACTGAATAAGCCAAGACTTCATTTTCAAATGCTCATCTTCACTATATTTTCTATCATCCATCTGCACAGGAAGGGTCATCACTAGATTTTCCATCATTTATCTGCACAGGAAGTGACATCACTGATGTCCTGCCAAAACCATCTTTAAAAGCAAAAGCCAAGCAAGAGGGCTACATTTTCCATTGCCCATTTGCACAGAAATTGACATTAGTCAAATTCCCATCATTCATCTTGACAGGCAGTGAAATCACTGGATTTCTGATCATCCATCTGCACAGGAACCCTGCGCTGCTCCCTCCTCTCAGCACCTATTTAATGGTGGCTGCAGCCTGGATGTGTGCATCTAGAGTGCTGCTGGCACGTCGAAGGTGCACCAAAGAGAAGCTCATATGCACCCGTTTGCACCAACCCTGGCTCTCCCCTACCCACTGATACCTTGCTGTGCTCTTCCATGCACGTAGCCCAGGTCACTGCTCACCACAATGCAGCCACACCACACCAAACAATATGGCAGGAATGTTCACATGTGCCACCTGCAAGTTCTCATGCACTTTCCCACACTGTACACCCACAACTCCTGCATGAGCAGCACCCAGCACCTCACTCGTTCACACTACACAGACCAAATGTAAACCAAACAATATGCCACACTCGCATGCATGCTCCTCAGCACCCGCTCGTTCATCAAACAGGCCATGGAGATATGGGACTTACTACACGAACACACTCCAGACCTGCATTTTCTCAGAGAAACATGGTTTAAATCAACTTGGGACCAGCCATTGCTACAGTCATCCCCACCGGCTACAAGATCATTAGGCTAGATTGTCAGCGCAAGCTCAGAGTTAGAGTTGGCATCTAATTGAAAGATAGCATCAGCTGCACCACCTACATGGACATGCCCACCAGTTGCATGGAACACCTCACATTCAAGATATGCATTACAGACAACTTCACCCAGGGTGGAACTCTTGTATACAGACCACCAGGACCCTGCACTAATGTTGCCACCAACATCACAGACGTACGTTGCACCTCTCATCATCAACTTCAGCACCTTCATCCTCCTCGGCAACCTTAACTTTCACCTAGAAGACAGCACTGAGCAAAACTCTAAGACCCTTCTAGAAAACCAAAGAAAACTGGCCTTACCCATCACATTACTGAACCCACCCACACCACTGGACCCCATTTGGACCCCATTTTCTCCTTAATCAGCAACATCACAAACCACAAGAAAGCAACTATGACCCAGATAGACCATGCCCTGGTCAATTTTCAGCATACCCATCCTGCATCATCACAGACCTACCACCACTAGAAACATCAGCCACAGCTGGAAAAGCATCTGAGAAGCAGAGTGGGCTTCTGCCCTCTCCGAGCATACACCCAAGCACACCAAAAACCTCAACAGCTAGATCACTGCATGCTCTGACGCTTTGGCTCCCATCACGCGTAACCCAATGGCAAGAGCCCAACCACAGGCCAGCTAGTAACGCCACTTCATGCAGTTAACTCCACTGCAAGCAGCTAGAGCACAAATGGAGAACAAGTCAAGACATTGCAGAAAAAGGTATCTTCAAAATAGCCCTAAGATGGTACCACCAGCAGATACAGAACACCAAGCGTACAGCTCTTGGAGATCACATCATCACAACACTAACTGCAGCAATGAAATCTTCATCAAAGTTTTCATCTCACCTCCTGCCATCTCCAGCAACATGACAAGACCCTCACAAGACATTTGCAACAAGCTCTTGGAATTCTTCTGTAACAAAATCATCTCCATATACAGCAACTGCAACACTCAAATGGACTCCATCACCTTCGCCACTCAACTTTCCATGCCAACTGATGAATGAACACTGACCTTGTGGCCTACGGTCACCAAAGTCAGAATTGCTGCTACCATGAAGACCTTGATCTGGCCCTTTCCCCCACCAGGACCACCAGGACTCCTACCAATCAGCAAAGCACTAATACCCATCCCAGACCACTCCTGGAAACATGCCACTGTCATGCCCATGCTCAAGAAACCATCCGATGACTCAAACACACTTTCCAATTGCAGACCCATCTCTCGCCTACCATAACCGGCAAAAGGTCTTAGCGAATCTTATCAACCGATGCCTCACCTACCACCTCAGCAGCCACTAGCTCCTTGAAGCCATTCAGCCTGGATTCAGGTCCAACCACTGTACAGAAACAGCACTAATCACCACCACAGACAAAATCTGAATGATGCTTGACAGAGGAGACACAGCAGCCCTCCTTCTCCTGGACCTCAATACAGTATTTGACACAGCCTCACACCAAATCCTCATCTGGCACCTATGCAGACTTGACATCCAAGGACACACTTTTGTCTGGATCTGCTCCTTGTTAATGGATAGAACACAGGCTGACATCCTGGCACCTTACTTCTCGGAAGCTAGTGAACTCATCTGTGGAGTGCCTCAAAATTCATTGTTGAGCTCTACCCTCTTCACCACATACATGATACCTCTGGCCAATATCATCATGACACACGACATCAACATCCTCTCCTCTGCTAATGACACACAGCTCATACTCTCCCTCTTGGACAAGACACCCAACACAAGAAGCAAGTTCACCACTTTCATAACCAAAGTCGCTAACTGGATGAAAGCCAACTGTCTCCAGCTCAACACCAATGAGGCAGAAGCAGTAATCTTCACCAAGAATGAACTGGGACCCACACCAAACCCAGACCCACACCAGGAACCTTGGAGCAATCATTGACAGCAAACTTGGCATGACAACACAAGTCAACAGTCACCCTGATTCCGCACCCTGAAGATGCTGATGAAGATCTTCAAATGGCTCGCAAACAACACTAGAGAAATCATCACTTATGCTCTAGTCACCAGCAAGTTGTACTATAGGAGTACCCTCTATGCCGGGATGATTAAGCAGCTTACTAGAAGACTACACACCATCCAGAACTCAGCATCCAGACTCATCGTTAATCTCCGACACAGAACTCATGTCACACCACACTTGACGGGACTACACTGGCTCCCAATACACAAGCACACTCAATTAAGACTCCTCATATACACATTGAAGGCACTGCACAACTCAGACCCCACCAACATGAACAGCCACATTTCCTTCCACCAAACATCCTCACACCTCTGCTCCGCAGGAGTCCTACTTGCACACATCCCAAGCATACACAGATCAGAACTATGGGTGTTCTCTTACATTATTAACATGACATGATATGACAACCCATGACATGACATGATATGAAATGATATGACATGACATGACATAACATAACATAAAATATAACATAACATAACATAAGAATATTAATTAAGATGTTCTCCGTTAAATCCCTTCACACTGTGGCAAGGAAAGGAGGAGGAGAGGCCTTTATTCACAGTTAAATCATTACTTAGCCCTATCACCTACCACAATTACTCTAGTTTCCAGTGCCTTACCACTGACATCTGACTCTACCTCACTTTCTCAGTGTACTAATATAGTTTACCAACTTCAATGAGAAAACTCTAAATTAACAAGACACTGTATTGAACTCTTGGCTTCCCAATTCTTTATATTTATAGTCAGACAGTTTTCTGGAATATTTTTGTCTTCACTGCAAACACCATATCTGTTGTATCTTCATGTCCTATCTAAAGTATGTTGCAATGAACACTATCACTACAATATTTTCCTTGACACATGCTAAAAGGCACTCTATATTCAGCATGTGATGCTGAATTTGTTCGTCTTATCGCTCCAACAGGACAATGGAAATCCAATATTCATTAGTGACTTTTCCCAACCATACCATAAGGGGTACCAGAACGGTCCATTGTTGCTCTCTTGCACATTACATATGAACCACTAGGTAGTCTTTTTGTTGGACTTGGCCCTCTCTGCAGTGTTATCATCAGACTTTTTGCCTTCACCCTCCTGTTTTCTGAACCCGTTTTTATTGGCTTTTAGGACTCTGTGCACTTTATCACTGCTAACCAGTCCTGAAGTGCTTGTGTTCTCTCCCCTAAACATGGTGAAATTTGCTACTACCTGATTGGCATATTTAATTTACTTGTAAGTCTCTAGTAAAGTGATACTACATGTACACAGGGCCTGTAAAGTAAATGTTATGAGTAGGCCTGCAGCACTCATTGTTTCACCCACTTAACAAGTCTGCTTTGCTGCCCAAGGCCTGCTCCTGCTGCACCCGGACTCCTCTGCTGCTTTGGGCTGCCCTGCTGAGTCTAGCCTGCCTCTGTGGACCCAGTACTACAAGGAATCTTATTGGACAGTCGGCTGGCCCCCTGTTCAAGCCACAGGGACATAACAAGCTTCTTCGACGCTGATGCAACTCCATGAATCCAGATGCAATGCGACGCAGGATGCCATTGACTCTGACTCAGTGCAATGCAGCTCATCCTTGATGCATTTCAGCACAAGTCCTCGCAAGCTTTGGTGACTTCTTCTACGACAACGCTGACACCGTCCCAGCGTCAGGCACCTCATCCCCTGTGCCGACGCATTGCAGCGCAAGTTTCTGCAAGCCCCTTTGGCTCCCTCGACAACAATGCAGGGCCTCTCGTCGTAAGCCACATCATTGGTAATTGACTTCGCAGCTGCACAATGCATCTCGATGCCGGACCTTGCATCGCAGCTCCTTGTCGACGGCTCCTTGGCGCCGTCCCGTGCAGCTCACTGTGAAGACTTTGCATCTCAACACCCAGGCTACAAGGTACTTTTCAGAGGACCAAATTGAGTGCTGTATCTGGCCCGTGCTCCATCGTGGTCGTTCTGAACTTGTGACTTGGACCTGGTCTACTGTGACAAGATAACCGCGGTTGGTGCTTTCTGTTTCTTAGTGCTTGATTTCTACAAAACATTTAAAATTGCATATCTTTGGTTCTACTAATTGAATTTTTATCATTTTGGTGTCAAATAATTTATTACATTTTACTCTGTTGTTCTAAATTGGTGTGGGAATTTTCTTGTGTTGTGTTTCCACACTATTACTGATGGAAGTTGCTACATAAATGCTTTACACATTGCCTCTAAGTTAGCGTTACTGCTTTATGCTAGCCTACCAGAGGGTTAATCACAGATTAATATGGGATCTGCATGTGTTTCACCCTGACAAGAATCATGGTTGCTCATTGAGTATGGTTTCACACACACCCATCCACTTACCCAATTTCCTACACTCTTGATCAAAAATTAACATTGATTACCAAGAAAATGTTTCCAAAACCCAGCCAGTTTACCCCAGAAGTAACACCCCTCAGGAGGGATATTTTCTTAAAAATTGTATTCACCAATAAAATCCTGGATTCCTCTAAAAAGCTCAGTCTCAGCCCTGCCCAAACTGAGTTTTTGCTGCATTCTATGGCTGCAATAATTACATCACGCCAGTACTGAAAAAATCCAATGGTACCATCTCAAGCAGCATATAAATTTAAACAAGGTAGTATGACTCATAAGGCAGTTCACTTAGACATGACAATATACTTAGTGAAGAAAATCAAGGTCAGTGGGAGTGCATGTATTTGAAAAGGGCTTTAAGTTTAAAATCCCTGACAATTCTTGAACAAAAGAACCTAAAGTAAGCTTATTCAAAAACCACACCAAGACTTTGTAACTTCCTTTCTTTCTCTGTCAGTGTAGCCCCTGCTCTTAGTTTAATTCATGCCAATCTCACAAACTTCCTAAATAAGAGAGTTCTCAAAGTCAACATAAATGTATGAAACTGCCTTCTGTGACATCAATGTGCACTGTTCCAATCAATTTCCTATTTACTACATTTCTTTCTGCAATATTTGTACTCTTGCCTTCCTATATTGCACTTAACTTCCATCCTGTAATTGGTATCCTCACATCAATGCTTAATCCATCAAAATCTCTGTTCTTTGCTCCAAGTTCAATTCAATATTTTAAAGACGATTCCTTCAAATTTAATGTGGCTTTCTTGTTTAGACAACAACATTGAATTCATTCTTTTGACTAATTGCTCACATGAATGCTCAATAGAAGGACCGCTGTCTAATATGTGATTAGATCTGGGATAAAGTACACCCAATTATACATTAAATGGATATCGGAAATCGCCAATGTATTCTGTGATCAAATAGTGACACCAGGCCACAGGTCAAGAGAGTTTATGACATCCAAATTCTCTGAGATTACTTGTAATATCCTGTTCCTGTATGATTGGGGTTGTTTTGTTCCTTATAATATACGGCCCATGCTGACTTGCCTGCTTTCCTTCCTTCACACCCCCATCTCCTTCCATTCCTAGCAAATGGCATCATGTCAGGTTTGAAACCTGCAGCCAGTTCAGGCTTTTTTTTAGCCAATTTGCATGCCGGATATTTGAGCCAATGTTTATGTTAAAAAGTAAACTACAAGTCCCAGAATAAAACATGTTGCTAAGCATAAACACTAGCTTAAGGTACTATACTTAATATGCTATGAATTGGCAAGTTAGGATAAAAAAAACATTGCCTGACAAGACCACATGTTCATGTCATAAAAAGATCAAACTACTTAATACAGTTAAAACGTGGCCCTATAATTATAAATATTATGTATTAGCTTCAGAAAACAGGTTTACCAAGTGCTGTATGGTTGTTTTCGTAAGCAGTGTTTTTAATCACTGTCTTTAATTAAAATAACATTTGACACACAATGAAATGCCATGCCTATCAATCAAGAATGCAGCCCAAGTGAGAGTTTGCAAGGGTAGGAAAAGAAAATGCCAAACTCCCATAGAGGGCAACACAAACAGTACCAAAGGTCTGACTTTTACAGGGTAAGAGCAAGGAAAAGACTCAGTCACAGCCAGAGATGTCTTTTATTCTACAGAGTGTAGTGTTGTGTGAGTTTTTAATGACGGAACGCGTGTGGCTCCAGATGGACTCTGTAGAACTGTGATGTAAGTAATAGATTGTAGTGAAGTAAATGCAGGTTTAAAAGGTTGAATTTGTGGTTACAAGCAGAAGAATTAAGATGTGTTATACTAAGCTCCATGTGTGGCGTAGTCATTGGCTGGGGAGGACGCTACATCTGGAGGCAAGATAGGGGCTAAGTAACCCGAAGATTGACAGTGCTCTCCCAGAGAGTTTGCCATGGTCCAGTAACCTGCTCATGCATGCCACGTGTTTCACTGTCGAAGTGTGGAATCGACATTTGCCATATGTGGAGTCAAAGCACAGCCCCAGTATTGCATTTGAAGATAACAAAAGCTTCACAAAGACGTTTACACATCATTGGCTGAGAACCTGCTGAGGCAACCGCAAAGAGAGGTATTGCGCCACTACGCAACTCAAAGCCGCACATTCATACGGAGTGATAATGCTGCGAACAGAAGCGCTGTGAGGCAGAGATCAACCAGGTGGCAGGCAATACATAGAGACACTTACAAGAAACAAAAATTCAAATACAATAAACAGTCATCTTCTTACCAGAAATGAGCAAAGAGATTCATCGTGTTACCGAGCTGGGGGAAGTGACCCCAGAGGAAGTACCCAGGGTTGTGCTTGCGGAGCTGTCCATGCCGGAAGCAGCACACCACCAAGCTGCTGGGTGGTGGCTCTGAACAACTCCCAAGATCTCCTAAATGCAAAGGGGTCCCATGGAAACCAAGAGGGAGTTCAAGGAAAGAACGCCACCCTCAGTGTCAGCTAATCTTGTAAATGGTTACAATGCCGCTGCCTTCTTGAAACCACCACCGCCTTTCGAAACCGCCAAAAAGCTGAATATTGGCAACAGGCGGACTGCCTGGATAGAGACATTTGATCATTTCATAGATGCGATTGAAGAAGCAGATAACAAGAAGATTATCAAGTACCTTAAGAATCTTGCTGGAGAAGATGGAAAAGAAGTCATAAAGAAAATGCAGCGAGCTGATGAAATTACGTACAGTCAAATTAAACAGCCTTGAATCTCAAGTTCAATCCAATGCCAAATGTAGATTACGAAAGGTACATTTTCAGTCAAGAATGAAAGAAAGCAGGTGAGACCATCGACAAATTTGTTGAGAGACTGGATATGCTTGTCAAACACTGTAAGTTCAATAAATTTAATGATGAGTAAGCTATCAATATTGGTGCATCAATAAATATTATGCCTAAGGTGAAATATAATGAATTGTCCCCATTGCTCCACTTACACCATCTAAATGTAAAGTGTATACGTGGGCTGCATCGAGGCCACTAAAAAATCAAGGTTCATTTGTAAAAACAATGAAGCATAAGAAAACAAAAGTACAAGCATATCCGTGAACTCTAGCATGAATGCTCATCACAAAATAGTAAGTCAATTCCCTTCATTGTTTGGGAAAACTCAAGACTATGAAAGTCCAATTTCACATTAATAAGGACATCCGTTCTATTGCTCAAAGACACAGATGAGCTGCCTTTCACTTACAGGAAGCGGTTGAAAAAGAACTTGAATCCTTAATCAAACACAATATCATTGAGTGTTCCACTGGTCCAATTCCATGGGTTTCTCCCATTGTGGTAGTACCCAAAAAGGACAGTGATGGAGCTGTATGCATCTGCGTGGATAAGCTTAAAGTGAACAAGGCAATTGAAAGAGAACATTATGATAACACAACTAAATGGTGTAAAGGTATTCTTTCGTCTTAATCTGAATAAAGAATATCATCAGTTGGAACTCGAAGAGAACTGCAGGTACCTTACAACCTTTTCTACACATGTTGGTCTGTTCCATTACAAAAGACTAGGGGGCCGATTCCGATCTCGGCCGGTAGGGCACCGAATTGGATTCGGATTAACTGGATCCGATTCGGAGCCCTATTTCCCGACCGAGTCGTACGTGCGTCTGGGCGAGCGAGTACGATGCGTGCGCTCGCGAAATCTCCGACCGACTCGTTCGTAGGACCAGACCGCTCCGACCGACTCGCACGGGGACAACGCGCACCTCGCAATGGAGACGTTTCCCGGCCGGGTAAGTACGATGCGCACCTCGACCGCTCCGACTGACTCGTGCAGCCCAGCTCCAAGGAGCTGTCGGAGCCGCACTTTGGGGGTCCGTGTCGGACCCCCCTGGAAGCGTAGGCGTGCGAGTCGCACACAGGGGGGACACATGGGTCCCCCCTACACGTGCATGTACGGTGCGACCCGCATCGACGCGAACACGCTGTAGGGGGTGCCCTTGTTTGCGTCGTGCCCATTGAGTCAATGGGAGCCCGTGTACGCGTCGTACGACTGGCTCCCATTGACTTCAATGGGAGTCCGACCGAATCGAGTCCGATAGCATGCGTGCGCATCGTACTCGTTCGGTCGGACTGCTAGGGTCCGATTCGGTCGGAAATCTCTTTGGGTCCGGCTCCGTCGGAGAGATTTCCGGCCCGAATCGGAATCGGCCCCTAAGTTTTGGCGTGTCATCAGCTGTGGAGCTATTCCAACATGTCATTTGATATATTATACAGCCTTTCATGGATGCTTTCGATTATAGTGATGAGATATTGGTTTTCAGAGCTACACAGAAGGAGCATGACAAAATTCTCATGCACTTGTGTCAGTTGCTCGCTGATGCCAGTTTAAATTTGAATGCTGAGAAATGTGAGTTCCATAAGACAAAGTTTAAATTCTTTGGCCTTATCTTTTCAGATGGGGGCATGACACCCAATCCAGCTAAGCGCTATCAATTCCAATCCCCCACAAGATGTTTCCATATTCAATTCATACCTTGGCATGGCCAACTACTGCTCTAGATACATGTGAGACTTTCTTACTGTCAGTGCACCATTAAGAGACTTGACGAAAAATAATGTTTCTTTTCACAGGTCACATGAATGTGAGCAAAGCTTCCAGAAAATCAAACAAGCTATTGAGAACGCTACTGAAATAGCAGACTTTAATCCAATGTTTCATACTGAGGTTGTTGTTGACGCTAGCCCTGTCGGGTTAGGCACCATCCTTGAAATAGCACAATGGATGCTCAAATGCTCGAAGATGTATTGTGACATATGCAAGTCAAAGTTTGCCCCAAACTGAACATGCTTATTCACAAACTGAGGAACAAAGCTTAGCAGTGGTGTGGGCTTGTGAACATATTTAACGTACTCTTGTATGGGAAGCCCTTCATGTTTGTGACAGATCCTCAAGCATTGCTGACTATCTTTGGCAATCCAAAGGCAAAAATGCCTCCTTGCACTGAACGTTGGGGTCTGTGATTGCAAGAATACAACTATACCATCATCCAGGGAAACATCAGAACCCTACTGACTAATATTCACGAGTGCCTCCACAATGCCCTGGCACCCATTCTAAGATGGTTGAAGCCTAAATAAATTTAATTGTGAAATCCAGCACCCCAGCTGCCATTTCGTTGGAACATATTGTCACTGCCACATGTCACGAAAGTGACATGTCAAAACTGAAAGACATTACTACACATCAGTCATGGTACCAGCACCCTCAACCTCTTACCAGTGACTGTGAATATCAGAAGTTAAAAAATGTCTAAGATGAACTGTCCATTACTCAGTAAGCTATTATTCTAAGAGGTTCTAAGAGGTTCAAGAATTGTCATTTGGAGAGTCTGCGACAACAGATAACTGAAGTGGCCCATGAAGGACATCATGGAATAGTTGCCACCAAACAAGCTCTCCAAGACCGAGTCTGGTTTCCACATCTCTATGAGAGAGTTGAAAGAGAATTAAAAGCCTGTCATCTCTGCAACTGCCTGTCATTGAAAACCATTCAACATCCCTTAAATATGTAAGAGTTGCCTATGCTTGCATGGAAACGAAATGCCATTGACTTCCTCGGTCCTCTTGACAATGAACATCACCTGATGGTGATTGTTGATGAATATTTCTATTTTCCATTGATAGAAGATCTCTCATTTATCACTCAAGAACGTGTCATTGAGAGATTAGAAAGCATCTTCACAACTTGGGGTGTTCCTGGGATCTTAATGTCTGACAACAGCCCGCATTTCAACAGTCCAGAATTCAGAGACTTTCTCAGTCATCGCAATGTGAAGCATCAGAAGAGTACACCTCTTTGGCCACATTCCAATGGCCTTTTCAAACGTTTCATGAGTACTATTAAAAAAGCTGTCCAGCATGCTGTACTAAAAAAGCCCAACCTTAAGACTGTCTTAAATTTGACTCTTCAAACTTGCCATTCGAGCCCTCACTTGACCAGAGGTGAAAGCCCTGCAACCTTGATGTTTGTTAGGGCAATGACAACCAAGTTATCTCAATGTACTAACAGAAGATCATACACTGAGGAAGAAGGCCACATGAAAGACCTAGATCGTAAGTAGGTGTGGAGGAAGAATTCCACTCCGCAGGCGGACTTCGCAGAGTTTTGCCCACACTGTACTCCATACGGAGTAGGGAATTCTGCAAAACTCCATGAAGTGACGTGGAGCAGAGAATTTTCTCTTGCGTGGCTTCCAACGTTAAGTTGGCGACCGAGAAAAATCATGCCCTAGACCTCCTTCTAGCGAGATTTCTCAAAGTGGGTGGTTCGCAGTGGGTCGCGACCGCTTGCAATGAGAAATCTGATGCTCGGGTTGAGGAAGTAGGCGTTTAAGTAGAATATTTACTCGAGCGGCAGAAGGAAGCAGCACCCTCTGGCGAGATGCGTAGTGCTGTTTGCGGTGATTTTACAGCACAGGACAAACTTCTGGCACAAAAAATAAGTGCAAGTAGCCCGACTTACCACACTCCGCTGCTTGAGGAACTCCGTGGAGCATGGCAAAGGTTTTTCAGCACTTCAGAGTGTTTCGTGGAGCAAAACTCCGCAAACTCTGCCCACGCCCAATCGTAAGAGAAAAATGAAGGCCTATGCAGACAAGCGTCGACATGCAACCGACGTTACGTTCTTCAGCATAGAAAAGGAAAGTATAATGCTCCTTTCAATGCTGCACCATTTCATGTTGTGACTACCAAAGGACACATGGTGACACATGGTGACTGCCCAACATCCTGGGATGTCCATTACATGGGATTCCTCGCATTTCTGACATGTGGCTCATCGCTCATCAGCCACTGATGTCAATGTAGAGACTGGGTCTGAAAGAACACTTGAAGACCCCTGACTGCTGCTGTTTCTTCATCCCCAATGCTAATCATGGACACTTCTACTGCCTGTCCCCAGTTTCCGAAGACACAGTCAGGACATGTGATCAAAGCACCACAAAGGCTCACTGAAGAGCTATGATTGCATATATATTTGTAAAAATGTACATTTTGTATTTAACAGAGGGATTCATGAGTTTGTAATGATGGAACTCTTTGTGGCTCCTGATGGACTCCATAGAACTGACATAAGCATTAGAGAGTAGTGAAGTGAATGCAGGTTTAGAATGTTGAATTCGATATTACATGCAGAAGAATAAAGATGCGTTATACTAAGCTTCATGTGTGGCATAGTCATTGGCGAGTACCCAGGCTGGGGAGACATTAAACAGGGTATTTCTCCTGTGGACTGGACCCCTTGGAGGCTAGTTTTAAAAGTTCAGGACTCCTCCTGGTGCTTCTGTCACGTTCCAAATCTGCCAGGGTTGAATTGCAGAAGGCACAAGGACGCTTCAAGAGAGAGAAAGGGAAGGAAAGAAAGTTAGAGAGAAGGCAATCAGAAGAGAGAGAGAAGAGAAGAGAAGAGAAGAGAAGAGAAGAGAAGAGAAGAGAAGAGAAGAGAGAGTGAATGATTGGAGGAAACAGAGAGATTGCATAAGGTGATGAAGGGAGCAGGGCTGGTTCGAGCATTTTGCCAAGGCTGTGTTTTGCTTTCTCAGTCTGGCTCTGGACGTAGCAGTGGACAGACAGTCCTGCTCCCCATGTTGCCAGCGATATCTCATGGCGCCATATTATGATGGGCTTTGGTGTCACAGCGCAGAGCCGATCGCCCATTTTATGAATCTGCACTGTGTAATTTCTATTAATTTAACTCAATATGTCTCTAAGTTGGTGATTTATTTTCAGACAGCACAGCTCAGAAACAGAAAGATGCAAACTTGCTCACTGTTTCAGAGCTGTAATATCTGAAAATAAAGCACTAACTCTGAGAAATATTGGGTTAAATAAATTTAATTAATGCCCTGCAGGCACATAAAACAGGCACTCGGCTCTGCACCAGCCAAGTCCATCATCATGATACGGCCCATGCTGTTTGTGATTGGAACTGCACAGCTCAACCTAAGGAGAAAACTGAATCATTACAGGAACTCCGTCTTTTATTTCTCATTCTCTCTGGGGTATTGCACACTGCACTGCCTGACCTGAGCCAAGCCGCAGTCTGCGAGGAAACATCGTGGAAATATAGAAAGACACCATCTCTGCATCAGCTTGTTTTTTTATGTCCTGCTTCTTAGCACACACAAAATGGTCAGGCAGCCGCTCAACATTTCTCTCGCAGCTTCTGAGGCTAACTGTGACCAGGGACATCTTAAAAATATTGGGGACCCTGGGCCAAAAGTATTTTGGGGCCCCCCTTTCGGAATAGCTTTGAATTAATGATCCAGTTTTAACTCCTTCATGCACTCTTTGTCCAGGTTACTGACCGTGCCCAGGAACACTTGTCCAAATTTTAATAGTGATTACATCTAATATTCAGGGATAGTGACGTGTGTTTTCAATATTGCAACACAGCAATGCTTCACTAATAGTACTGCAAATAATCTCTGTGACACCCTCCCATTTCTCATATGTAAGATCCTGTTTTGATCTAAAAGAAACTATTTTTATGGATGTTCTCACACAACACCCCCAGTCAAAATAAACGTTAGCAAAATGGCATTTAAAACAATCTATTTAAGAATTGTTAAAGGCTATCACGGCAAGACTCTCTACAGAACATAGCTGTATTATCAGGGGGCCCCTGAAAGACTGGGGCCCTGGACCAGAGTCCACTTTGCAGAAGCCTTAATACGTCTCTGAGTGTGACCGCATTCTCTCTACTCGCTGGAGAACGGGTATTGTACCATCACGAGCTGCTTGTAATAAATCATTACAACCAATTAGTAACATATTTTCTTTATTGCAGGTGCGTTTTGATACACCTGTAATATGAAAATAAAATGCAAAGGGTCTATAGAAAAATAATGTACTCCCATAAAGTATAGGTCCATCTGTCTGGAGTGTGCTTACAGTTTGAGGCAATTGTGGTTCAAAGCGATGGTGGCACTCAACAGGGAACTCAACTCCAAGACCCAATGTATTGCACAAAGGTTTTTTCCTGCTTCTCTGTTTAATGTGATGTTTGTTAATTCACATAATGTATGCTCTGATATTTTCCCATTTCTCCTGTTCTATTACTGTCTATTTGAGTACCTATTTTTCAAACATATCTCTGATTCCAATCTACCGATTATATGTCAAATATATATATATATATATTCACTGAAAAAACCATAGGTTTCAGGGACGTTATAGTTAGTTGGACATTTCACTAGTATAAAACCAGAGAAATTCGCCCGTTATAGTTAGTTGAGCTAACTATAACTCGTGCCCCCGCAATGCACTGCTGATGATGTCACATATTACATCATTCATGACATGGTCAGTGACATCACTGATGGCATCTCAAATGACATCACTGATGACATCATCCACGTGATAATCTGATGCACCTCCTCACACCCTAATATAACCTTTGATACACCCACTATAAATGTAGACTACCATTTTCGAAACCATAGACACACCAATACCAGTTACTACATACCCACTCACTGATTCCTAGGTCTACACACATGTCCACTCATTCATCCATACAGTTACTCATACATGCAGTCACTCATCAATACAGCACTATCATATGCACTCATACACCTATACAGACACTCACACACCACCACTCACCCATAGAGTTACTCACATACCTAGTCAGTCATGCAAAGAATCAATAACACTCCCATTTACTCACCTACACAGTTGTAAACACACCACTTCACTTATTCATACAGATACTAACACATACTTACTCTCTTCTACAATCACTGACACAAGCACACACTCATCCATACAGCCACTCTCACAATCACTCACTCTCACATATAGTCATTTATATACTCCAACACTCACATATACTGCCTTTCACATAAGTAGTTACTCACACATGTACCACTGAGACATCCATTCACTCACCAACACACCCATACACACACTCACCCACTCATACAGCCCTTCACAGATGCACCTACTCAGACATCTATGTGAATCACCTACTCAGACATCTATGCACAGAGTCACACACCCCCCACCCACCCACAGAGACACTCAGGCACCCATACAGATACTCAGACAACCAATCAATAACCCATATAGACACTCATGTAGCTACTCACCAACCCATGCAGCCGCTTACATACCAACTGACAGACTAATACAGACATTCACACAGCTTAGTCCCTAACCCATGCATTCAGTAAGACACGATTAATCACTCACTTATACAGTCAGTCACGCACCTACTAAATCATCTATTCAGACACTTATACACCCACTCATTCTTCAATACACCTTGGCATATATATATAAAAACATCAGAGCACAGACCACAATTTGGTGCAGAATCAGCGTTTATTTGCTCTCCCCATGCACAGCCATTGGCATATATATATATATATATATATATATATGATGATGTGATCAAGGCACCGCACACGGCAGAAACGCGTCATGGCAGACACCGGTGAAGGTGAAATAAAGTAAAGATTGCTGCACTTATCTGGGTCCACGCTTGTTTTTTATATATATGCAAAAAGACTCCGTCTGCAACTCCCAAATTGATCGCGGAATGACGAACACGGACTCAGGGATTTAGTGCAAGGTTCTTTATTCTATCCAAACACCACGCACCACCGCCGCCAGCACCGTTCTCAGTCATTGGACCCGCCCGTCTGGGGGCTTGGAGACTAGCACTATGAAAAGAGAACTGAGAACGGTGCTGCACGTAACCATTCCAACTATGGCCTCTGAGGAAGGAAGGATATCTTCTGAAACGCATCAGGCGAGATGGGGAAATGGCTGGTATTGAAAGCAATCAGAAAAAGGGGGAGGAGGAGGATTGGGCTAGGTTCACCCTCCTGTGTGATCAGAATACATAAAAAAGAATCCGTAGGTGACGGATCAAAAGAACCTAGCCAAGAAACAAGGGCGGGTTCACCAATTGGGGTGAAGGCCACCTCTACTGGTAGAAAAGAAAAATTTCTTTTCTTGTGTCCCCTCACTCACCCAGGGTTGCCCCTAGGTGACATGCTTCATCATTGGGGCCATCCCAAACATCTACTGATTGGGGCATGCTGCGACTTGCGGATTTACGTAGGAGCACTTACCTTGTGAGGCTATGTGTCGTGCAGTGTAGGTGGGAGTGGTGTAAGTGATGTTTTAAAAAAATTACCTAACTAGTGAGCTATTGTTTTATTCCTGCTCCTAGTTGGTAGGGATAAAAGGGGTTAATAAAGGGAACTGTAACTGTTATGTAATTATAATCCCTTGTATTATGTCAACATGTTTCAAGGTACCCCCTAAACCTTTTCTTCAGGACAACAAAGGGACCAGCCCTTTGTGTACCACTCCGTGCCGGACCTATAATAAAGTGAAGTGAAAAATTATTAATGCACACCTATTGTGTGAGCATTGGGATGCGGTCTGCCTTGGGACTGAATAGGTCGTATTGACGGAGGGTTGCTGAGCACAGGTTTCTACAGGCCCCTCCACCCAGACAGACCATGAGGCGCACTTTTGCCAAAAAATAATTACTACGTGTTCAGAAGCAACCGTATGTATATATTTTTCCCAATGCTCACACAATAGGTGTGCATTAATAATTTTTCACTTCACTTTATTATAGGTCTGGCACGGAGAGGTACACAAAGGGCTGGTCCCTTTGTTGTCCTGAAGAAAAGGTTTAGGGGATACCTTGAAACATGTTGACATAATACAAGGGATTATAATTACATAACAGTTACATTTCCCTTTTATTAACCCCTTTTATCCCTACCAACTAGGAGCAGGAATAAAACAATAGCTCACTAGTTAGGTAATTTTTTAAAACATCACTTACACCACTCCCCTACACTGCACGACACATAGCCTCACAAGGTAAGTGCTCCTACGTAAATCCGCAAGTCGCAGCACGCCCCAATCAGTAGATGTTTGGGATGGCCTCAATGATGAAGCATGTCACCTAGGGGCAACCCTGGGTGAGTGAGGGGACACAAGAAAATAAATGTTTCTTTTCTACCTGTAGAGGTGGCCTTCACCCCAATTGGTGAACCCGCCCTTGTTTCTTGGCTAGGTTCTTTTGATCCATCACCTACGGATTCTTTTTGATGTATTCTGGTATTGAAAGCAGCCAGGCAGGAGTCTGTTCATACCTGGAATAAAGGCTTGCCACCACCTGATTGTGTCGGAGTGCTGCTCTACTGTGTGGGCAAAGAGGAGCGTTGATATCGGGCGGCTGCCCAGCCGCCAGAGCTTGCACCACCCCATGAATTGAGGGGGCCACGCGGAGCGGTATACACCGAGCCGCTTATGTGGGATACAATCATGGGATTGAGAGCGGACACTGCTGGATGGGGGACCATTTGTGAGCTTTGAACTGCTTTCTACATTGATTAGTGCAACCATTCAGGACGTTATTTACCGGGACTCAGACTCCCATAGTGCTTAGCGGTCATTGGACCCGCCCATCTGGGGAAGTGGAGACTAGCACTACGAAAAGAGAACTGAGAACGGTGCTGCACGTAACCATTCCAACTATGGCCTCTGAGGAAGGAAGGATATCTTCTGAAACGCGTCAGGCGAGATGGGGGAATGGCTGGTATTTCTGTTCATACCTGGAATAAAGGCTTGCCACCACCTGATTGTGTCGGAGTGCTGCTCTACTGTGTGGGCAAAGATGAGCGTTAATATCGGGTGGCTGCCCAGCCGCCAGAGCTTGCACCACCCCGTGAATTGAGGGGGCCACGCGGAGCAGTATACACCGAGCCGCTTATGTGGGATACAATCATGGGATTGAGAGCGGACACTGCTGGATGGGGGCCCATTTGTGAGCTTTGAACTGCTTTCTACAGTGATTAGTGCAACCATTCAGGACGTTATTTACCGGGACTCAGACTCCCATAGTGCTTAGCGGTCATTGGACCCGCCCATCTGGGGGCGTGGAGACTGGCACTATGAAAAGAGAACTGAGAACGGTGCTGCACGTAACCTTTCCAACTATGGCCTCTGAGGAAGGAAGGATATCTTCTGAAACGCGTCAGGCGAGATGGGGGAATGGCTGGTATTGAAAGCAGCCAGGCAGGAGTCTGTTCATACTTGGATTAAAGGCTTGCCACCACCTGATTGTGTCGGAGTGCTGCACTACTGTGTGGGCAAAGAGGAGCGTTGATATTGGGTGGCTGCCCAGCCACCAGAGCTTGCACCACCCCGTGAATTGAGGGGGCCACGCGGAGCAGTATACACCGAGCCGCTTATGTGGGATACAATCATGGGATTGAGAGCGGACACTGCTGGATGGGGGCCCATTTGTGAGCTTTGAACTGCTTTCTACAGTGATTAGTGCAACCATTCAGGACGTTATTTACCGGGAATCAGACTCCCATAGTGCTTAGCGGTCATTGGACCCGCCCATCTGGGGGCGTGGAGACTAGCACTATGAAAAGAGAACTGAGAACGGTGCTGCACGTAACCATTCCAACTATGGCCTCTGAGGAAGGAAGGATATCTTCTGAAACGCGTCAGGTGAGATGGGGGAAAGGCTGGTATTGAAAGCAGCCAGGCAGGAGTCTGTTCATACCTGGAATAAAGGCTTGCCACCACCTGATTGTGTCGGAGTGCTGCTCTACTGTGTGGGCAAAGAGGAGCGTTTATATATATATATATATATATATATATATATTCACTGAAAAAACCATAGGTTTCAGGCACGTTATAGTTAGAAATTAGCATTTAAAAAACCTTTGAAATTCACTGAAAAAACCATAGGTTTCAGACACGTTATAGTTAGAAATTTGCATTTAAAAAACCTTTGAAATTCACTGAAAAAACCATAGGTTTTAGGGACTGTTATAGTTAGTTGGACATTGCACTCGTACAAAACCCATGAAATTCCCCGTTATAGTTAGTTCAGCTAACTATAACTCACGCCCACAATGCACTGCTGATGACGTCACAGATTACATCACTCATGACATGGTCAGTGACATCACTGATGACATCACTGATGACATCTCAAATGACATCACTGATGACATCATCCAGTGACTGTGTGTTTCTGTAAAGTTTAATATTTTTAATATATATAGGGAAAGGCGTATTGAAGAATGAGTGGGTGTATAAGTGTCTGTATGGATGATTTAGTAGGTGCGTGACTAACTCTATAAGTGAGTGATTAAACGTATCTTACTGAATGCATGGGTTAGTGACTAAACTGGGTGAATGTCTGTATCCGTCTGTCTGTTGCTGTGTAAGCGGCTGCATGGGGTTTGTGAATAGCTACATGAGTGTCTATATGAGTTATTGATTGGTTGTCTGAGTATCTGTATGGGTGCCTGAGTGTTTGTGTGGATGGGGTGTGTGTGACTGCACATAGATGTATCAGTGGGTGATTCACTGGGTGCATGGTTTCAAGAGTGCATCTGTGATGGACTGTATGGGTGGGTGAGTGTGTGTATGGGTGTGTTAGTGAGTGAATGTATATCTCAGTGGTACATGTGTGAGTAACTACATATGTGAAAGGCAGTATATATGTGTGTTGGAGTATATAAATGGGTATAAGTGAGAGTGTGTGATTGTGAGAGTGGCTGTATGGATGAGTGTGTACTTGTATTAGTGATTGTATAAGAGCGGAAGAATGTGCTAGTATTTGTATGAGTAAGTGAGCTGGTGTGTGTATAACTGTATAGGTGAGTAAATGGCAGTGTGATTAATTATTTGCATGACTGACTAGGTGTGTGAGTACCTCTATGGATGAGTGGCGGTGTGTGAGTGTCTATGTAGGTGTATGAGTGCATATGATAGTCCTGTACTGAGTGACTGTAAGTATGAGTGACTGTACAGGTGAGTGAGTGGATGTGTGTGTAGACCTAAGAATCAGTGAGTGGGTATGTAGTTATTGGTGTTGGAGTGTCTATGGTTTTGAGAATGGCAGTCTGTAATTTAGAGTGGGTGTATCAAAAGTTATATTAGGGTGTGAGAAGATGCATGAAATTATCACATGGATGATGTCATCAGTGATGTCATCAGTGATGTCATTTGAGATGTCATCAGTGATGTCATCAGTGATGTCACTGACCATGTCATGAGTGATGTAATATGTGACGTCATCAGCAGTGCATTGCGGGGGCGCGAGTTATAGTTAGCTGAACTAACTATAACGGGGGAATTTCAAGGGTTTTGTATGAGTAAAATGTCCAACTAACTATAACTGTCCCTAAAATCTATGGTTTTTTCAGTGCATTTCAAAGGTTTTTGAAATGCAAATTTCTAACTATAACGTGTCTGAAACCTATGGTTTTTCAGTGAATTTCAAAGGTTTTTAAATGATAATTTCTAACTATAACGTGCCTGAAACCTATGGTTTTTCAGTGAATTTCAAAGGTTTTTTAAATGCTAATTTCTAACTTTAACGTGCCTGAAACCTATGGTTTTTTCAGTGAATTTCAAAGTATTTTTAAATGCTAATTCCTAACTATAACATGTCTGAAACCTATGGTTTTTTTCAGTGACTTTCCAAAGTTTTGTAAATGACAATTTTTAAATGTATTAATTGTTATCTTTATTTGTTTTATACTGATTTACTACATTTTTTAAAACTATTTATTTTTAGATATTTTATTTTTTAAATTACATTGTAATTACATTATACATTACATTACAAAATATACTTTCTCAGAATAAATTACTTTAGTTTAAATACTTTGCAAATAGGCAATAGACTTTTAAGTACAGTAGTTACAGTTGTTGCAATGGGCAACACAATTTCAAACACAATGCAACATTGAGCTCAATGTGAATTTCTAGATAAATGCAATTAGTTACTTTATGGATTACTTTTCTAACCACAGGACTGGATCCTAGTTTCAGTCCTGGGACATCTCCTGTAAACAGTTGAGTAAAAGCGTTTTGGTTACAGTAGTGATTTTTAAGGAATATTATTGTATTTTAAAAGTTGACAGAAACTTTTTCACATAGAATCACCAATGTTATCCTATGGGAGGAAATTCACTTAGCAGGTAAGTAGTGTTATCGTTACTTTTTCTTACTCAGTGGTGGATCCTGGATCCAGCACTGGTGCATCTCCTGTAAACAGTTGAAAGAATGCGTTTAAGTCATACAGGCGATTTTTAAGGAATATTTGTAGTTTGTGAAAATCGACACTTTGAAACTTTTCTGCTGAAAACCAGACAATGGATTCCTATGGAAGGAAATACAAGTTACTGGTAAGTACAGTTAGAATTACTTTTCAGGGTCAGTGCTGGGCTAAAAGATGCAGCACTGGGTTCTCTCCTGATAACAGGTGAGTAAATCGGAATTTGTGGTTCGGCTGATTTTAGAGGAATATTATAAAGTTCCAAAACTCCACACTTAGAAGAATTTCCAAGGGAAACCAGTCAATGTTAGCCTATGGAAGGAAATTCAAGTTACTGGTAAGTACGGTTAGAATTACTTTTCAGGGTCAGTGCTGGGCTAAAAGATGCAGCACTGGGTTCTCTCCTGATAACAGGTGAGTAAATCGGAATTCGTACTTCGGCTGATTTTAGAGGAATATTATAATGTTCCAAAACTCCACACACAGAAGAATTTCCAAGTGAAACCAGTCAATGTTAGCCTATGGAAGGAAATTCAAGTTACTGGTAAGTACGGTTAGAATTACTTTTCTGGCTCAGTGCTGGGCTAAAAGATGCAGCACTGGGTTCTCTCCTGATAACAGGTGAGTAAATCGGAATTCGTTCTTCGGCTGATTTTAGAGGAATATTATAAAGTTCCAAAACTCCACACACAGAAGAATTTCCAAGTGAAACCAGTCAATGTTAGCCTATGGAAGGAAATTCAAGTTACTGGTAAGTACGGTTAGAATTACTTTTCTGGCTCAGTGCTGGGCTAAAAGATGCAGCACTGGGTTCTCTCCTGATAACAGGTGAGTAAATCGGAATTCGTACTTCGGCTGATTTTAGAGGAATATTATAAAGTTCCAAAACTCCACACACAGAAGAATTTCCAAGTGAAACCAGTCAATGTTAGCCTATTGAAGGAAATTCAAGTTACTGGTAAGTACGGTTAGAATTACTTTTCTGGCTCAGTGCTGGGCTAAAGATGCAGCACTGGGTTCTCTCCTGATAACAGGTGAGTAAATCGGAATTCGTACTTCGGCTGATTTTAGAGGAATATTATAAAGATCCAAAACTCCACACTTAGAAGAATTTCCAAGTGAAACCAGTCAATGTTAGCCTATGGAAGGAAATTCAAGTTACTCGTAAGTACGGTTAGAATTACATTTCAGGATCAGTACTGGGCTCAAAGATGCAGCACTGAGGTCTCTCCTGATAACAGGTGAGTAAATCGGAATTCATAGTTCTGCTGATTTTAGAGGAATATTTGCACAATGGTGAAAGAAGGGGTGGGGCCTGAGGTGACATGTCTGCAAACACGCCCTGTGGCACGTTTTAAGTTGGAGAATTAATTCCTCCTCAATCCCGAGGGTCCCTAGGGGCCAACTGGCCCACCAGATACCTCCAGTATGCGCCAGAGAGCTGCATTGCAGAGAGGTGTTCAGAGGCCACGCCCCTTTTACAACACTCTGCAACGCAGCTCCGTGGCAGCTTACTGGAGGTACCTGGTGGGCTAGTTGGCCCTCAGGGACCCTCAGGATTGAAGGGGTTTTAATTCCCCATCTTAAAACGCGCCAGGAGGCCTGTTTACACACATGTCACCTGAAGCCCCGCCCCTTCCTTCACCACTGTGCAAGCGCGCCCAGTGGCGCGTTTTAAGTTGGGGGATTAAGTCCCCTTGAATCCTGAGGGTCCCTGGGGTCCAACTATCCCACCAGGTATCTCCAGTAAGCGCCACAGAGCTGCGTTGCAGAGAGGTGTTCAGAGGCCACGCCCCTTTTTACAACACTCTGCAACGCAGCTCCGTGGCGCTTACTGGAGGTACCTGGTGGGCTAGTTGGCCCCACGGACCCTCAGGATTGAAGGGGTTTTAATTCCCCATCTTAAAACGCGCCAGGGGCCTGTTTGCACACATGTCACCTGAAGCCCCGCCCCCTCCCTTCACCACTGTGCAAACGCGCCCCGTGGCGCGTTTTAAGTTGGGGATTAAGTCCCCTTGAATCCTGAGGGTCCCTGAGGTCCAACTATCCCACCAGGTACCTCCAGTAAGCGCCACAGAGCTGCGTTGCAGAGAGGTGTAAAAGGGCGTGACCTCTGTACACCTCTCTGCAACGCAGCCCCTGGCTATACTGGAGGTTCCTGGTGGGCTAGTTGGCCCCCAGGGACCCCCATTATTCAAGGGGAATTCGTTCCCCCTCTGCAAACGCGCCAGGGGGCGCGTTTGCAGAGTGGTAAAGGAAGGGGGCGGGGCCTGCGGCTCGATCGTTTTTTGTTTTTTTTCCCCGAAGGGGGGCTGTGTGGCCCCCCTTCCTTTTTCCTTTTTTTGGGCCCTGGGGACCCCATCCCCCAGGGCCTTACCACTTTTTTTTCATTTTTAAAATAAAAAAACGGGAAGGGGGCCGCGTGGCCCCCTCCTGTGGCAGATTCCGGCCCCGGGGCCCCATCCCCGGGGCATGGCCACTCTTTTTATTATTTTTAAGGAGGGGGCTGCGTGGCCCCCCTCCTCAGGCCTCCTTTTGCCCCGGGGACCCCATCCCCGGGGCAGGCCTTTATTTTTCTTCTTTTTTGGGGGGGAGGGGGGCCGCATGGCCCCCCTCCCGGGCCACTACTTGCCCCAAGGATCCCATCCCCCAGAGCTGGCCCTCTCCGTTGGGGACTGTGGGGGGGTCCCCAATGCCCCCACGGTCCCAGCCGGCTCCCCGCGTCCCTCGGGAGCCGGCATTGCTTTTCCACATGGGGAGCTGCTGACATGCAGCTCCCCATGTGGAAAAGCAATCTGCTTTGCTTCATTGAAGCGAGAGCAGGTTTCCCTGCTCTCGCTTCAATGAAGCAAAGCAGTTTGCAAAGCAGTTTGCAATGGCAGGACGGGAGCCGTGAGGCTCCTGTCCTGTCATTGCAAACTACAGTGTCCCGGGGTAGGCACCCGGGACACTGCAGGAGCCGACCCTGGGGGTGGCAGTCCCCAGGAGCCACCACAGGCTCCAGGAGGGGGACGCGCGGCCCCCTCCCATCCAAATGCACAGCCCGGGGAGGTGGTGGTCCCGGGGCTCGGGAGTCCTTAACGGACCCCCTAATTTACATGTTAGTGCCCCGGGAGGTGGCGGTCCCCGCGGCGTGTGGGGGGGCTCGAGCCCCCCCACACAGGTAATTTAAAAAAAAATAAAAGAAGCCCCGGGAGGTGGCGGTCCCCGGGGCTGCGGGAGGGCAGAGAGCCCTCCCGCACCATTTTTATTATTAAAGTCCTAGGGGTGGCGGTCCCCGGGGCTTGGGGGCCCCCACACACAAAACTTAACCCCCCGCATGCCCCCGGGACTTGGCCCACCCGGTGGCCAATTACTAAGGAAGCGCGGGAGCCCGCGCTTCGTTTTTTTTTTAATCGGCAGGATCCGCGCACCCTGAGCGCATCCTGCAGGTTCTACCGAGGAACAAGATGGCTGCCAACACTTCCTGATTTGGAGTGTTGACAGCCAATTAGCATGCAGCTTGTGGTCGGGAGGGTGCGCGGATCCTCCGTGCCTCTAAATATCGAAACTTTTATTTTGGATTTTCTCAGCAACTACTGAACGGATTTACACCATTTTTAAAAAGGTTGCTTTCTTAACCAAGCACTACCTTTTTGCCAAATTTGGTGTAATTCCGTTCAGCAGTTTTGGCTGTAGCCTTGCATAAAGTTTCCTATGGGAAATAGATTTTTCACTCTTATTTTTGAATTTCTCCGCAACTACTGAACGGATTTACACCATTTAAAAAAAAGGTCGCTTTCTGAACCAAGCGCTACCTTTTTGCAACATTTGGTGTAATTCCGTTCAGCAGTTCGGGCTGTAGCCGTGGCTAAAATTTCCTATGGGAATTAACATGGAGAAAACGGAGAAAACGCGTTTTGGGACCCCCCTTTTTTCTCGGCCCCCGCTTGACAAATCAACCCGAGACTTTCAGGGTAGGAGCGGAGCGCCCCAACAAGTTGGAAGCTTTCGCGAAGATTCGTCAACCGGCGCAAGAGTTATTTCAAATAGAATGTTGCGGATTTCCTATGGATAAAGGTCCTAACTATAACTATCTACTGGCGACCGCCAGTAGATAATATATACATATATAGATATAGATATATATATATATATATATATATATATATATATATATATATATGTTAGATTTGGGTGTCTCTAGTTGGCAGAGGTAGGTACCTTTGTCCAAATAGGGACCCTTGAGTCTAGTCAGGGAAAGTAGGTACACTCCCGAAATAACCCCTGCTCACCCTCTTGGTAGCTTGGCACGAGCAGACAGGCTTAGTTCAGAGGCAGTGTGTAAAGCATTTGTGAACACATACAGTAATCAAGTGACAACACTACAAATGGACACCACACAGGTTATATATTTATAAAAATAGGTATACTTTATATAGATTTATCACAAGACCATAAACGACAAAAATAATCCACAATACTGTCAAGAGTGCTTAGTTCTGATAAAAAAGGCTTAATTCAAGGTTCTGTGCGAGTCGGTAGCCTCCTCCGGCTACGTCGATGTCGAAAACAAACAGAGTCTAACAAATCCAGCTGACCGCGTCGAGGCGGGCCAACACAACGTAGACAGACTCGGTCACAGTACCTTTTACTTGAAGCGGCCGGCATGGGCGTGCGAGCCGGATGGCTGTGCGTCGCGGTCGCGATGCAAAAATGGAAGCGTTGCAGGACGCGTTGTCCCTCGATGCGGTGCAGGCAGCGGCTCGTTGACGTCGTCGAGACGGAGTCGGTGAGACCAGGGCCGTGCGTTGCAGGGCGAGACGGTGCTTCGATGCGGTGCTGGCAGGTTGCGGTGCGGCGACGGAGCCGGATTCAGGAGCTGGCGTCGATCAGTCCGGACAGCGGTGCGAGTCGGGCGGTGCGTCGCAAAGCGTGCGAGCGGTGCCCAACTCGGTGCGGTCACAGGACTCGAACTCAGCAGCAGTGACCGTGTCGGTCGGACCAGTTTGATTCGGCATAGCGAAGCGTTGCAGGACGCGTTGTCCCTCGATGCGGTGCAGGCAGCGGCTCGTTGACGGAGTCGGTGAGACCCGGGCCGTGCGTTGCAGGGCGAGACGGTGCTTCGATGCGGTGCTTACAGGACACCGAGTCGGTCGTGAGAGTCGGTCACAGCTCCCTACCTCTGTAGCCACTGAAACAGAGTTTCCAGCAGCAATTCACAAAGGGGTGAAGTCCAATGGTCCTGGGACTTCGGTCAGGGGGCAAGCTCTTTTCCAAGCCCTTGGAGATCCTTCACAAGTTGATGAAAGTCACAGCAAAGCAAAAGTTCCTTTCTCCTTTCTTTGGCAGTCAGGCAAACCACTGCAGGCCAATCCCCCAGCAGCACTTCAGGCTTAGGGATAGTCTCTCCTCAGTTTCTTCTTGGTTCCGCTCCTCAGCAAAGGTTTCTTCTTGTTCCCAAAAGTGATCTAATTTTCATGGGGTCTGGGTGCCCCTCTTATACCCTGATTCTCTTTGTTCTCTGGAGGCAGAGAGGCCTCTGCCTAGTCCAAAACCAGTTCTGGTCAGTTCTGGAGCACTTTGTTTTTCTGACTCCTTCTTTCCTTTCAGAATGTGGGGCAGAGTGCTCAGCCGCCCGGCAGGAGGTGGAGCCAGCATTGTGGAAGGCAGGCACAGCCCTATTCAGACCCAGGTGCAGCTCCTCCCTCCACTCTGGATGCAGATCTTTCTATTCAGCCCTGCGCTGACTCACCCTGTCTCCTGTAGCCACCCCCAGCCCTGTCACTCAATCTCCAGACAAGGAATACACAACCTTGCAGAGGCAGGCTTGGATAGTTAGGCAAGAAAATACCCACTTTCTAAAAGTGGTATTTTCAAACACAGAATGTTAAAACCAACTTCACTAAAAATGTATTTTATCATCCTGAGTTCAGGCATACTAAATTCGTTTTTCTACCATGTTCCCTGGGTCAGTTCTGACTATAAGGTGTAATAGTCAGTCTGCCCATTCTGGCCTATGGGGAGCAGGTAGCCTTGCAATAGTGAAAAACGAAAATGGCTGTAATTCTCTATTAGGACATGCCACACACACCAGGGCATGTCCTACCTTATACTTACAATGCACCCTGCCCTAGGGCCTACGTTAGGGGTGACCAACATGCAGTAAAGGGAAGGTTTAGGGACTGGTAAGTGGGGGTACTCACCAAGTCGACATGGCAGCCCTAGGCTGCACACAGGCTCTGCGATGGCAGGCCTGAGACACATTTTACAAGCCGCTTCTGTGGGTGGCACAACCAGTGCTGCAAGCCCACCAGCGGCATTGGATTCACAAGCCCTGGGCACACTGAGTGCACTGTACTAGGGACTGACAAGTAAACCAATCATCCAATCATGGAGTCACTAATACATATATCAATTAACGATAGGGAGCACTTGCACTTTGGCACTGATTAGCAGCGGCAAAGTGCCCATGAGCATCTAGTCCAGCAAAAACATATCGGCAACAGTGGAGGCATTACGAAAAAATGGAAGGGAGACCCACGCCAAGGATGCCAGGTCTAACAATATATATATATATATTCACTGAAAAAACCATAGGTTTTAGGGACAGTTATAGTTAGTTGGACATTGCACTCATACAAAACCCGTGAAATTCCCCCGTTATAGTTAGTCTAGCTAACTATAACTCACGCCCCCGCAATTCACTGCTGATGACGTCACATATTACATCACTCATGACATGGTCAGTGACATCACTGATGACATCACTGATGACATCTCAAATCACATCACTGATGACATCATCCAGTGACTGTGTGTTTCTGTAAAGTTTAAATATTTTTAATATATATAGGAAAAGACGTATTGAAGAATGAGTGGGTGTGTAAGTGTCTGTATGGATGATTTAGTAGGTGCGTGACTGACTCTATAAGTGAGTGATTTAACGTATCTTTCTGAATGCATGGGTTAGTGACTAAACTGGGTGAATGTCTGTATCCGTCTGTCTGTTGCTGTGTAAGTGGCTGCATGTGTTTGTGAATAGCTACATGAGTGTCTATATGAGTTATTGAATGCTTGTCTGAGTATCTGTATGGGTGCCTGAGTGTTTGTGTGGGAGGGGTGTGTGCAACTCTGTGCATAGATGTGTGAGTGGGTGATTCACTGGGTGGATGGTTTCAAGAGTGCATCTGTGATAGACTGTATGGGTGGGTAAGTGTGTGTAAGAGTGTGTTAGTGAGTGAATGTATGTCCCAGTGGTACATGTGTGAGTAACTACATATGTGAAAGGCAGTATATATGTGTGTTGGAGTATATAAATAGCTATAAGCAAGAGTGAGTGATTGTGATAGTGGCTGTATGGATGAGTGTGTGCTTGTATCAGTGATTGTATAAGAGCGTAAGAATGTGCTACTATTTGTATGAGTAAGTGAGCTGGTGTGTGTATAACTGTATAGGTGAGTAAATGGTAGTGTGTTTAATTATTTGCATGACTGACTAGGTGTGTGAGTACCTCTATGGATGAGTGGCGGTGTTTGAGTGTCTATATAGGAGTATGAGTGCATATGATAGTCCTGTACTGAGTGACCGTAAGTATGAGTGACTGTACGGGTGAGTGAGTGGATGTGTGCGTAGACCTAAGAATCAGTGAGTGGGTATGTAGTTATTGGTGTTGGAGTGTCTATGGTTTTGCGAATGGCAGTCTGTAATTTAGAGTGGGTGTATCAAAGGTTATATTGGGGTGTGAGGAGGTGCATCAGATTATCACGTGGATGATGTCATCAGTGATGTCATTTGAGATGTCATCAGTGATGTCATCAGTGATGTCACTGACCATGTCATGAGTGATGTAATATGTGACGTCATCAGCAGTGCATTGCGGGCGCGAGTTATAGTTAGCTGGACTAACTATAACGGGGAATTTCACGGGTTTTGTACGAGTGCAATGTCCAACTAACTATAACTGTCCCTAAAACCTATGGTTTTTCAGTGAATTTCAAAGGTTTTTAAATGCTAATTTGTAACTATAACGTCCCTGAAACCTATGGTTTTTTCAGTGAATTTCAAAGGTTTTTTAAATGCTAATTTGTAACTATAACATGTCTGAAACCTACGGTTTTTTCAGTGATTTTCAAAGGTTTTGTAAATGACAATTTTTAAATGTATTAATTGTTATATAAATTTTTTTCATACTGATTTCCAAATTTTTAGAAACAATTTTTTTAAATATTTTATTTTTTAAATTACATTGTAATTACATTATACATTACATTACAAAAATACTTTCTCAGAATGAATTACTTTAGTTTAAATACTTTGCACATAGGCAATAGACTTTTAAGTACAGTAGTTACAGTTGTTGCAATGGGCAACACATTTTCAAACACAATGCAACATTCAGCTCAATGTGAATTTCTAGTTAAATGCAATTAGTTACTTTATGGATTATTTTTCTAACCACAGGACTGGATCCTAGATTCAGTCCTGGGACATCTCCTGTAAACAGTTGAGTAAAAGCGTTTTGGTTACAGTCGTGATTTTTAAGGAATATTATTGTACTTTAAAAGTTCACACTTAGAAACTTTTCTCATAGAATCACCAATGTTATCCTATGGAAGGAAATTCACTTAGAAGTTAAAAACTGTTATCGTTACTTTTTCTTACTCAGTGTTGGATCCTGGATCCAGCACTGGTGCATCTCCTGTAAACAGTTGAAAGAATGCGTTTAAGTCATACAGGCGATTTTTAGGAATATTTGTAGTTTGTGAAAATCGACACTTTGAAACTTTTCTGCTGAAAACCAGACAATGGATTCCTATGGAAGAAAATATAAGTTACTGGTAAGTACGGTTAAAATTACTTTTCAGGGTCAGTGCTGGGCTAAAAGATGCAGCACTGGGTTCTCTCCTGATAACAGGTGAGTAAATTGGAATTCGTACTTTGGTTGATTTTAGAGGAATATTATAAAGTTCCAAAACTCCACACTTAGAAGAATTTCCAAGTGAAACCAGTCAATGTTAGCCTATGAAGGAAATTCAAGTTACTGGTAAGTACGGTTAAAATTACTTTTCAGGATTAGTACTGGGCTGAAAGATACAGCACTGAGGTCTCTCCTGATAACAGGTGAGTAAATCGGAATTCGTATTTCGGCTGATTTTAGAGGAATATTTTAAAGTTCCAAAACTCCACACTTAGAAGAATTTCCAAGTGAAACCAGTCAATGTTAGCCTATGAAGGAAATTCAAGTTACTGGTAAGTACGGTTAAAATTACTTTTCAGGATTAGTACTGGGCTGAAAGATACAGCACTGAGGTCTCTCCTGATAACAGGTGAGTAAATCGGAATTCGTATTTCGGCTGATTTTAGAGGAATATTTTAAAGTTCCAAAACTCCACACTTAGAAGAATTTCCAAGTGAAAACAGTCAATGTTAGCCTATAGAAGGAAATTCAAGTTACTGGTAAGTACGGTTAAAATTACTTTTCAGGACCAGTACTGGGCTGAAAGATACAGCACTGAGGTCTCTCCTTATAACAGGTGAGTAAATCGGAATTCGTATTTCGGCTGATTTTAGAGGAATATTTGTATGTTTCAAAAATCAACACTTAGAAACTTTTTCAACAAAAAGCAGGCAATGATATCCTATGGAAGGAAATTCAAGTTACTGGTAAGTACGGTTAAAATTACTTTTCAGGACCAGTACTGGGCTGAAAGATGCAGCACTGAGGTCTCTCCTTATAACAGGTGAGTAAATTGGAATTCGTATTTCGGATGATTTTAGAAGAATATTTGCACAATGGTGAAGGGAGGGGCGGGGCCTGAGGTGACATCTGTGCAAACGCGCCCCGTGGCGCGTTTTAAGTTGGGGGATTAAGTCCCCTTGAATCCTGAGGGTCCCTAGGGGCCAACTAGCCCACCAGGAACCTCCAATATGCGCCAGGGCTGCGTTGCAGAGACGTGTAGAGAGGCCACACCCCTTTTACACCTCTCTGCAATGCAGCTCTGTGGCGCTTTCTGGATGTACCTGTTGGGCTAGTTGGCCCCAGGGACCCTCAGGATTGAAGGGGATTTAATTCCCCATCTTAAAACGCGCCACGGGACCTGTTTGCACACATGTCACCTGAAGCCCCGCCCCTCCCTTCACCACTGTGCAAACGCACCCCGTGGCGCGTTTTAAGTTGGGGAATTAAGTCCCCTTGAATCCTGAGGGTCCCCGGAGTCCAACTAGCCCACCATATACCTCCAAAGCGCCACAGAGCTGCGTTGCAGAGAGGTGTTTTAAAGGGCGTGGCCTCTGTACACCTCTCTGCAAGGCAGCTCCCTGGCGCATACTGGAGGTTCCTGGTGGGCTAGTTGGCCCCAGGGACCCCCAGTATTCAAGGGGAATTGTTCCCTCTGCAAACGCGCCAGGGGCGCGTTTGCAGAGTGGTGAAGGAAGGGGCGGGGCCTGCAGGCCCGATCGTTTAAAAAAAAAAAAAATAATTGTCCCTGAAGAGGGGCTCTGTAGCCCCCCTTCCTTTTTCCAGTTTTTATGCCCTGGGGACCCCATCCCCCAGGGCCTTACCCCTTTTTTTAATTACAAATTTTAAAAAAAAACGGGAAGGGGGCCGCGTGGCCCCCTTCCCTGGGCCTGTATTGGCCCCGGGACCCCATCCCCGGGGCATGGCCTCGAATTTATTTTTTCGTAGGAGGGGGCTGCGGGCCCCCTCCTCAGGCCATTTAAGGCCCCGGGACCCCATCCCCGGGGCCGGCCTTTCCGTTTTTTTTGTTTTGTTTTTTGTTTTGGGGGGAGGGGGCCGCGTGGCTCCCCTCCCGGCCACTACTTGCCCCGGGGACCCCATCCCCCGGGGCTGGCCCTCTCGTTGGGGACTGTGGGGGTCCCCAATCCCCCACAGTCCCGCCGGCTCCCCGTGTCCTACGGGAGCCGGCATTGCTTACACATGGGGAGCAGCTAACATGCCTCTCCCCATGTGGAAGCACTGTCGGCTTTGGATATTGGAAGAGAGAGCAGGTTTCCCTGCTCTCTCTTCCAATATCCAAAGCAGTTTGTAATGACAGGATGGGAGCCGCGAGGCTCCGTCCTGTCATTGCAAGCAGCAGTGTCCCGGGGGTAGGCACCCCGGGACACTGCAGGAGCCGGCCCTGGGGGTGGTGGTCCCCAGGGCCATCAAGGGCTCCAGGGAGGGGGCCGCGCGGCCCCCTCCCATTCAGTTCACAGCCCCGGGGAGGTGGTGGTCCCCGGGGCTCTGGGAGATCCGTAACGGACCCCCATATTTAAATTTTTAGTGCCCCGGGAGATGGCGGTCCCGGGCGTGTGAGGGCTGGAGCCCCCACACAGGTTTTTTAATTAATAAAAAAAGCCCCGGGGAGGTGGTGGTCCCGGGGCTGCGGGAGGGCTCAGAGCCCTCACGCACCATTTTAAAAAAGCCCCAGGGGGTGGCAGTCCCCGGGGCTTGGGGGCCCTTTGAGGCCCCCACACATTAAATTATCCCCCCACCATGCCCCCAGGACTTGGGCCACCCGGGGGCAAATACAATCGAGCGCGGGAGACCGCGCTCGATTTTCCGGCAGGATTCGCGCACCCTGAGCGCATCCTGCCGATTTTTAAAAATTTTTTTTTTTTTTGCCCAGGGGTCCTTGTGGGACCCCTGAGCAAACCTAGGGGTCAGGGTGTTTCTACCCTGCTCCCTTTGTGCGCTTTGCGCACTTGTTTCTGTCCCTCGGTTCTACCGAGGGACAAAATGGCTGCCAACATTTCCTGAATCGGAATGTTGACAGCCAGCTGACAGCCAATTAACATGCAGCTCGTGATCGGGAGGGTACGCGGACCCTACTCGGCCATAGATATCACTATCTTTTTACTTTTGATTTTCTCAGCAACTACTGAACGGATTTACACCATTTAACAAAAGGGTTCTTTCTGAACCAAGAACTACCTCTTTGCCAAATTTGGTGTAATTCCGTTCAGCAGTTCGGGCTGTAGCCGTGTCTAAAGTTCCCTATGGAAAATTGCATGGGGAAAACGCGTTTGGGACCCCCTTTTTCTCGTCCCCGCTTGACGAATCTCCCGAGACTTTCAGGGTAGGAGCGGACCGGAGCGGGCCACAAAGTTTGAAAATTATGCGAAGATACGTCAACCGGCAAGAGAGTTATTTCAAATAGAATGTCGCGGATTTCCTATGGATAATAGGTTGTAACTATAACTATCTACTGGCGACCGCCAGTAGATAATATATATATATAAAACATATTTGAACTTTACAGAAACACATAGTCACTGGATGATGTCATCAGTGCAGTGATGTCATTTGAGATGTCATCAGTGATGTCATCAGTGATGTCACTGACCATGTCATGAATGATGTAATATGTGACGTCATCAGCAGTTCATTGCGGGGGCGCGAGTTATAGTTAGCTCAACTAACTATAACGGGCGAATTTCTCTGGTTTTGTACTAGTGAAATATCCAACTAACTATAACGTCCCTGAAACCTATGGTTTTTTCAGTGAATTATTACGGTTTTTCAAAGGCTAATTTCTAACTATAACGTCCCTGAAACCTATGGTTTTTTCAGTGAATTTGAAAGATTTTTTAAATGATAATTTCTAACTATAACGTCCCTGAAACCTATGGTTTTTTCAGTGAATTTCAAAGGTTTTTTAAATGCTAATTTCTAACTATAACGTCCCTGAAACCTATGGTTTTTCAGTGAATTTCAAAGGTTTTTTAAATGCTAATTTCTAACTATAACGTCCCTGAAACCTATGGTTTATTCAGTGAATTTTTAAGGTTTTTTAAATGCTAATTTCTATCTATAACGTCCCTGAAACCTGTGATTTCTTTCAGTGAATTTCTAAGGTTTTTAAATGCTAATTTCTAACTAGAACATCCCTGAAACCTGTGTTTTTTCAGTGAATTTCTAAGGTTTTTAAATGCTAATTTCTAACTACACCTAGATAGGTAAGACATGTGCAGAAAGAGAAAGAAAGGCGCAGAAAGAAGCAAGAGAAGTGCAGAAAGAAGCAAGAGAAGTACAGAAAAAGGTAAGAAAAGTACAGAAAAAAGCAAGAGAGGTGCAAAAAGAGGAAGAAAGGTGCAGAAAGAAGCAGGAGAAGTAATGAAAGAGGCAAGAGAGGTGCATAAAGAAGCAAGAGAAGTGTGGAAAGAAGCAAGAGAGGCACAGAAAGAAACAAGAGAGTTGCAAAAAGAAGAGAGTGAGGTGCAGAAAGAGGAAGAAAGGCACAGAAAGAGGCAAGTGAGGTGCAGAAAGAGGCAAGAGAGGTGCAGAAAGAGACAAGAGAGGTACAGAAAGAGGCAAGAGAGGTCCAGAAAGAGGAAGAAAGGCGCATAAAGAGGCAAGAAAAATGCAGAAAAAGGAATAAAGGTGCAGAAAGAAGCAAGAGAAGCGCAGAAAGAACCAAGAGAGGTGCATAAAGAAGCAAGAGAGGTGCAGAAAGAAGAGAGTGAGGTGCAGATAGAGGCAAGAGAGGTGCCGAAAGAGGCAAGAGTGGAGAAGAAAGCCAAGAGAGGTGCAGATAGAGGCAAGAGAGGTGCAGATAGAGGCAAGAGAGGTGAAGAAAGAGGCAAGAGAGGTATAGAAAGAGGCAAGAAAGGTAAAGAAAGAGGCAAGAGAGGTGTAGAAAGAGACAAGACTGGTGCAGAAAGAGGCAAGAGGTGTGCAGAAAGAGGCAAGAGAGGTGCAGAAAGAGGCAAGAGTGGAGTAGAAACCAACAGAGGTGCAGATAGAGGCAAGAGAAGTGAAGAAAGAGGCAAGAGAGGTACAGAAAGAGGCAAGAGAGGTACAGAAAGAGGCAAGAGAAGTGTAGAAAGAGACAAGACTGGTGCAGAAAGAGGCAAGAGATGTGCAGAAAGAGGCAAGAGAGGTGCAGAAAGAGGCAAGAGAGGTGCATTAAGAGGCAAGAGAGGTGCAGAAAGAAGAGAGTGAGCTGCAGAAAGAGGCAAGAGAGGTGCAGAAACAGACAAGAGAGGTGCAGAAAGAGGCAAGAGGTGTAGAAAGAGTCAAGGGAGGTACAGAAAGAGGAAGAAAGGTGCAGAAAGAAGCAAGTTAGCTGCAGAAAGAGGCAAGAAAAGAGCAAAAAGAGTCAAGAGAGGTGCATCAAGAGGCAAGAGAGGTGCATAAAGAGGAAGAAATGTTCATAAAGAGGCAAGAGAGGTGCAGAAAGAGGCAAGAGAATTACAGAAAGAAGCAAGAGAGGTACAGAACGAAGAGAGTGAGCTGCAGAAAGAACCAAGAGAAGTGCAGAAAGAGGCATGAGAGGTGCAGAAAGAGGCAAGAGAGGTGCAGAAAGAGGCAAGAGAGGTGCAGAAAGAAGAGAGTGAGCTGCAGAAAGAGGGAAGAGAGGTGCAGAAAGAGGCAAGAGAGGTGCAGAAAGAAGAGAGTGAGCTACAGAAAGAGGCAAGAGATGTGCAGAAAGAGGCAAGAGAGGTGCAGAAAGAAGAGAGTGAGCTGCAGTAATAAGCAAGAGAAGTGCAAACAGAGGCAAGAGAGGTGCATAAAGAGGCAACACAGGTGCAGAAAGAGGCAAGAGAGGTGCAGAAAGAAGAGTGGTGCAGAAAGAGGCAAGAGAGGTGCAGAAAGAGGTAAGAGAGGTGCAGAATGATGCAAGAGAGGTATAGAAAGAGGCAAGAGTGGTGCAGAAAGAGGCAAGAGAGGTGCAGAAAGAGGCAAGAGAGGTGCAAAAGAGGCAAGAGAGGTACAGATAGAAGAGAGTGAGCTGCAGAATGAGGGAAGAGAGGTGCAGAAAGAGGCAAGAGAGGTGCAGAAAGAAGAGAGTGAGCTGCAGAAAGAGGCAAGAGAGGTGCAGAAAGAGGCAAGAGACATGCAGAAAGAGACAAGAGACAACTAGATTGCTAACATTCTATATTTATTACAAAAGTGTGTCACGCCTGACGTCATCTTGATGTAATCAAAACTGTAATACCTAAAGCATTTCCTTTAGAAATTATAGAATTGAGAGGGTCTTATTTGCATAGAAATTATGATTAATGCTCTAAAAAACTAAAATGAGGACATATTTTCTGAGTTCTCAAATAGCGACAAAGCCCTTTTAAATTATTTGTTATCTTTATGTTTTTTTATCCAGCTGACCACTTGATTAAATGTTACGCTTAGGGGAGAGAATGTGGTGTTACTTTCAGAGCTGCAGACTTTGCAACTGGGGAACCAAGTTGGAGTTTCTGCTTCAGCTCGACATTCTGTGATTCTGGTCAAATCACTTAATCTCCCCATGCCTACAACCAAAATGAGTTTGTCCTTGTATGTTGTAACCAATGCTCATGTAAAGCACTCCAATATCTGACCAGCCTGCACTATATAAAACTGAAAAAAAACAAAGGATAAAAAGTGTTTTCCACACTTCTGTCATTGGGCTATACGTGGGCTACATCTGGGTGATATTTGTGCTACATTTGGGCTCCTTTTTCTCTGGTGGCCATCTTGGGAGACTTCAATTAAATTCATTAAACTTTATTCGATCTGATTTAGAAACATAGATCATAAAAGTGTACATAAAAACAGTAAATCCTCTTTCTTAATACAATACAGTGAGAATTAATTAAAACCAGTAGGTAAAAACGGGTGTTACAAAGCCCGGTTCAGAGCAACTTCAGTTTAACAGAATAGTAAAGTTCAATGTTTCGCAAGATCAATCTCATGTACTTCGTGCAAAATACGCAATAAGGGGTCCAAGTAAGAGCAACGCATCAATACCTGACCAGTCTGCACAATATAAAACTGCAAAAAAACAAAAAATAAAAAGTGGTTTGAACACTTCTGTCATTGGGCAATATGTGGGCTACATCTAGGTGATATTTGTGCTACATTTGGGCTCTTTTTTCTCTGGTGGCCATCTTGGGAGACTTATTTGTTATTAAGTTTCCCAATTTCCTCATTTACTGCAGACTCCTCAGTAGGAAATGCTTTCAGTTTTTTACTTTGATTCCATCAAGAAGGCATTCAGATGTGTCACACATTTGCCATAAATTCAGAATGTTAGCACTCTAGTTGCTCATTAGATCACTGTAGTAAAGCTACTGCTCACCAGGGAGTTAACTGGAAGTCTACTGCTGGTATTGAAAGTGATTGTTTCAGTCTGCATGTCAGAATTTTCTAATGAAATAGAAGAGGATTTGAGATTTCACTTAAAACATGCCTTGATTTTTCTTTCTGCAGCACTAACCATAATTTCTATGACAAAATGAACCCCCTCATTTTGTTCCTTTTTAAATTAAATGTTTTAAGTGTTACCAGTTTATTCCAATCAAGATGGCTTTAGGTGTGCCATAATTTTGTCATAAGTAAGACTGTTAGTGCTCTAGTTGTTCTTTAGAACACTCTGGGAAGCTGCAGTAGAACACAAAGGAATCAACTAACAGGCTGCTCCTGTTGAAATATAACAGGAAGATATTTGAGATCTCACTTAAAACATGTTCTAATTTTTCTTTCTACAGCACTAACCATAATTTCTATGACAAAATGAACCCCATCATTTTGTTCCTTTTAAATTAAATGTTTTAAGTGTTACCAGTTTATTCCAATCAAGATGGCTTCAGGTGTGCCATACTTTTGTCATAAGTAAGGCTGTTAGCGCTCTAGTAGTTCTTTAGAACACTCTGGGAAGCTGCAGTAGAACACAAAGGAATCAACTGACAGTCTCTGCCCTTGTTGGATGTACATGTTTTACTGAGAATGTCAGACTTCATTCTCACATGACTGAGAAAGATAATGTGAATTTACAGAATATGCTCTCATTTTAGCTTCTGGAGCACCTTCCAAACCTCTATGGGACAAGCATGAGAAAATAGTTTTCTCTCAAACATGATTCATGATATCCCAGCGGAAGCTTTTTCACAGGGTAAAATCACCTTAGAACACACCACAATTCCTAAAATTAGTATGGTACCATCAACAAATGCATTCTAATGTAACTAAAGTCTGTTATCACCCTTTATAGTTCTCCTTTTGGTGACAATGCATTTCAATGGGGTGCTATCATGTATATTGGTCCCAAGATGGCTGCCAGCAATTCCAGGATGAAGTGCTGACAGCCAATCAGATCTCACAATGAGATGTGTGGTTAGGCTCTGCCCAGATATCGATATTTTTTTATTTTTGAATTTCTTAAAAACTACTGAATGGATTGACACCATTTAAAAAAAGGTCGCTTTCTGAACCAAGAGCTACCTTTTTGCCAAATTTGGTGTAATTCCGTTCAACAGTTCGGGCTGTAGCCGTGTCTAAAGTTTCTTACGGAAATTAACATGGGGAAAATGCGTTTTGGGACCCCCCTTTTTTCTTGGCCCCTGCTTGACGAATCACCCCGAAACTTTCAAGACAGGAGCTGACCGGCGCGGGCCATTAGTTATGAAAATTTTGCGAAGATTCATCAAACGGTGCCAAAGATATTGGCAAAAGAAAAACATTTACTGGAGATAATAGGAGGGGTAGTTGGCCCACAAGGACGTCCTTGTGGGCCAACTACCCTCCTATTATCTCCACTAAGTCCCACACAACAGGATAGCTAAGTTCTCATAGCAGGCCACGCCCCCTTTGCCCACCATTCTGCAAACGCGCTCCCTGGCCCGCTCTTGGTTGGGGGATGAAATCCCCTTCGCTTGTGGCGGTCCTTAGGGGCCAACTAGCCTACCTGTTACCTCCAGTAAGCCACACACAGTGGGATTGCTGAGAGGTGGACACAGGCCAGGCCCCCTTTCTCCACCACTCTGCAAATGCACCTCCTGGCGCGTTCTTAGTTGGGGGATTAAGTCTCCTTGAATCCTGAGGGTCCCTGGGGGCCAACTAGCCCACCAGGTACCTCGAGTAAGCCCCACACAGCTGGATTGCTGAGAGAGGTCCGAGGCCATGCCCCCTTTGTACACCACTCTGCAAACGCTCACTTTTGCTCGGGAGATGAAGTGCACTTTAGTCCTGAGGATCTCGCCAGCCACATGATCTCTGAGTCATCATCCACATTTGGAAACAAAAATCACTTGCCAACTCCTACCTCTAACTGCACACAACCTTTAAGTATCAAATCCAGGATAGGCTGGTTCAGAGAGTGGCTCTTCGGCTTTTTGAGTGATGTTCCCACTTAGTATTGGAGGTTCTGTGTCCATGCAACATCTACATTTGTCAGAAACATTTCTGGATCATGTGGAGTAGGCTTACTGGACATTACTTTCACTAGCCCACCCTGACCTTCAGCCAGGTAAGGAAAAACATCATTCTACTGTGCCGTACACCCTGCTGAGGCTGAGCTTTCTACTGTGCACTACCAGGCCTGCAGTGAGATGTCCCTCCAAAGCTCTTCTTAGTCTTGAGATGGGCTAGTACACGCTCAATTTTTTCCCACAATGGCATGGTTTTCATCTCCTCTGTTGTCCATCATGCAAAAAGTTAGTCACTTTTAACTTACTGTTCCTAAGCCTGGCTGACATGCAAATCACATTTAAATTAGATGGTGTCCAAGTGGACAGACATTTGAAGTTCAAGGGGGGAGATCTTTCTACTGGCAAACAAGATATCACGACTAGTGAGATAGATTCAAATGTTTTCTGGTTTCCAAACTTAGATAGCTGTCACCAATTATTCAGGGGGAGTCTGGCCACTGATGCTCCCAAAATAAAGTGGGAAGCAGCTTCAACTACGAGACATGACCCAACATGCCTGGTTTGAGCTCCCGTTGCAGGCAGGCATTTTTAAGTTCAGCTCCTTCTGTGATAGGAGAGTAACATCTACTTGTGATGGTACTGATAGGTTTAATGTTGTCGCTGAAACTATCAAGGTGCCTTAAAAGGTAACTTTTTAAAAAGAGGTGGGTTTGTGTGTTTTTGTTTAAAAATGAATCCGGTTTAGAAGCAGCCCTGTTCCTTCTTCTGAGCAGTATCAGCATTGGAGAGCAGAGTCTTATCTTCTCTGACGAGTACAGCTTTCTGGCCCAGTCAATGACATTCTGTCACTCCATGTACTGTCAGAGGGCAAACCTCAGAATCAGAAAAATGGCTTTCAAGGAAATTAAGAACATTCCCATGGGGTATCCTCCCGCAACAGATTTCACGTGTTGTTCTTTTTTAGGGCACACCCGTCACTACATCGCAAGTTAAGAGGGTATATCTCTAGACCTTACCACCTCGAAAACCAGCTTCCCAAAATGTTTCATTTTTTTCATCCAAATGGCGGGACAACAATATTAAAAAGATCGGCCACTTCATCTGTGTCCCCAGCAAGAAATGCAGAGACATCAGAACCTAATTCTAGGGGCACGTTTGAAAGAAATAGTGCAAACTCCAATACTTTAGGCAACTTGCACTCTCTCTCCCCAGCTTCAGATCCTGCCCTCACAGAAGTATAGCGCCTACCTTCCTTCCTGCCCCATACACGCCTGACTCACCATCTCGCCAGGACGCTATAAATACAACCCTCCTTTGGGCCCAGCTCTCCTTTTTCTTTTTTTTTCAAATATCTTTATTGTTTATTTAAATGAGAAAATATATTAATAATACAATAGCAATACAACACATCAGCATCAAATATATATTAAGTTAATACCAAAGAATTTAAAAGTAAAGAAGATTTCATAACAAAAGTCACTGACCTGGGATAAAAAACATATCATTATGTGCACATGTGAGCAAATAAATATATAACACGTAGTATATATTATAAAATTCATTGAATAATACAAATCCCAGAATTATGGAACAGGCAAAGCAACAATATATATCATTACGGAGATAAATACTAGTTGTAATGCTTAATAACTAGGATTGATCAGCAAAAGGAAACAAGGGGGAAGAAAAGAAAAAGAGAACTGGGGAAAAGACAGAGAGAAAAGGGAGGAGTCAAAGAGATGGGAGGGGACATCTGCTCCAATGAAGAAAGATAAATTAAGAAATGGAATCGAAAGGATACTGAGCTACCAACTCCTGAGAGGACAAATTCATATAGTTGTCCAAAGACCGCCAAACATTACTAGAAATGGAGGGCGAGTAATGTTTCTTTTCAACAAAAGTGTGAGCACCACAAAGGTATGAGACCCATGCCCACCAGGTATGATAGGATAGAAGATGAAAAGATTTCCATTCAGTTAGTATAATTTTAACCGCAATGGATAAAAGTAGATCTAATAGCTCCAAATCCGTGTTGTCAAGGGGTAAGGGAATAGCTGTAGCCCATGGACCCAATAGAATCATAGGCAAAGAAAGATCTATAGATATCTTAAAGATTAATGATAAGTGTTTCAGTATCAGGGCCCAGGAAGATTGCAATAATGTACATTCAAAAACATATGTTGATGGGTGCCTGGTTCTAAGTTACAATTCCAGCAAAGGTCACTATCTTGTAGTGTCAACTTGTGTAAACGTGCAGGGGTCCAATGAAGGAGATTTAATGTAAAGAATTTGGATTGAATAAGTGAGGGAGCAATCTTATTACGTAGGGATAATTTCCCAATCAATTGCCAGGTCTCTTGTGAAATATGTTTAAAAACGTCATCTTCAAAATGATGAGACCATTTATCAAATGTAATTGTAGACTGTGAGGGGAGTGGAGCGGATAAAAATGTATAAATTTTAGATGCGGTGTGTCCTGAGCGTCTCCCCATAGAAAGAAGTAAAACAGTACCCAAATCTGTAGAAAGGGATATTTTAGAAAGTATAACCTTTAGTTTAAAAAAAGAGTAAAAGTCCAGGTTGCTAAGATTATATTTCCTAGCTAAGACAGAGAAGGGAAGAGGGTCATGATTAGAATCATAAAGATCTTTTACCAGACTGATACCATTGGCAGCCCACGAAGAAGCAGTACCAGGATCAATGTCAGTAACAATTTTACAATTGTGCCATAGAGAGGATCATCGAGATTTATGAATAGGTTTGGATACATTTTTATCAAAATATTTCAATGCATTAATAGTATCTAAAATAATACGACGAGAATGGTCAAAGACAAGTTTAGAAGCTGTGAGAAAGGAAGGAGTGGAAAAAGGAGTACACAACTCATGTTCGATATAAATCCAAGGAGGTATATGATGGGAATCTGGTAAGAACCAAAGGGCACCTTGAGACACTAGGAAGGCGATTTGATATGAGTTCCAATCCATAAGATTACAGCCACCCAAGCTAGCTGGCTTTCTAAGGTATTTATAAGCAATTCTAGCTCTCTTATCGTTCCATAAAAAATTTTAAGAAATTGAATGAATCTCATGGAAGAAGGCAGAAGAAAGCTTTACCAGTAACATGGAGGATAAAAAATTAATAATCGGGGTTATCATCATTTTGAGAGTTTGTAATCTTCCCCACTAAGAAATATATTTAGGAGACCAAGAAGATAAAAGATCTTTAACTTTAGCTATGATATGGGATTCATTATAGCGTATAGTATCTGACTGGTCCTTACAAAACCAAATCCCTAAATATTTAATACGAGTCGATTGCCATTTAAAACCTGAGTCACCCATGTGAGAAGGAAAGCACAACGAATTGAGGGGGAACATTTCCGTTTTATCTTTGTTAAGAGTGTACCCGGAGACAAGCGAAAAATCCCTAATAATGTTAGAAATAACAGGAATCGCTGTTGCAATATCCTCTGAAAAAATAAGGACGTCATCAGCGTAAGCGGCTGTTTTAAGTGTATGTGCTCCAAATTGCAAACCTTTAATACTCTGGTTCAAGTTAAGTAGACGAAGGAGTGGGTCTATAGACAAGAGAAAAAGAAGAGGTGAGAGAGGGCACCCTTGTCTAGTGCCTTGTCGAAGATCAAAAAAGGAAGACGTAGTTCCATTAATTCTGATATTAGCTTTTGGTTGCGCATAGAGAGACATTACCATCTTATTAAAAGAATCACCAAGATCATGGGATTCTAATACTGCTTGTAAGAAAGGCCAAGAGACTTTGTCAAAAGCCTTTTCGACGTCAAGGGCAATCGCCGCCGAAGGTAAGACAGAGAGTTTTGCTTTTTCTAAAATATGGCAAAATGTCCGTATATTATCTCTAGCGAGTCTTCCCTTCACAAAACCAGTTTGGGAATCATGGATAAGATTAGGAATATGACTCTCTAAGCGCCTAGCCAAGATCTTGGCAAAAATTTTAGCCTCCATATTTAATAATGAAATTGGGCATAACATTTTGGGATCGGAATGATCTTTATCATCCTTCGGGATCACTACTATAGTGGCCTCAGCAACTGATGCAGAAACCTTACCGGAAACAACAAAATTATCAAAGATCCTCTTAAGATATTTGACTATTGAGGGGGTAAAAGTTTTATAAAAGACGATAGGAAACCCATCTGGTCCCGGAGCCTTTCCCGAATGAGTATTCTTAATAGCCTGAATAATCTCATCAGTATCAATCGGTTTCCCCAATTCGATCATGTCAGAATGCGAAATAGTGTTAGTAGGGATCGAATTAAGAAATTGTTGACAAGTAAACTTGGAGCATTGATCCTTAGGTGTGTATAACGTTTCGTAAGAGTCTCGAAAGACTCCAAGTATTTCTTGAGAATGGAATTTCTTTGACCCATTCTTATCAATAATATGAGAAATATGAGTAGCTTTAATATTCGTATTTTGGTATTTTAGGGTGGTGGCCAACAACCTACCAGCTCTATTCCGAAGTTGGGCCCAGCTCTCCTTGACTCTAGGTTTCAACTCTTAGAAATCCACTCGTAAAGTCTCATTACAAGGTTTGTTCATTTGTATGTGCGAGTGAAGGGCTGGGGCCCGAGACGCAACAGGCAGGGTGTGTACTGAAGAATCTGCCGCTCCCCAGGCGTGTGCACGAGCGGGGAAAGTCTACGCACCTCCAGCCACCCAGAACCCGGTGAAATCTTATCACCTGCCATGGAGAGGATTACTGCACTCCCATGGAAACCAGGGGAAGAATTTCACTGGTTTCGACATCGGAGTAAAAACACAGTTTAAGGTGACATTTCCTTGTGGAAAAACACAGTCAGCTGCTCTAAAAGCGACTTTCCATGGGAATAGCTTCTGATAAATCTAGCACCTTGTTTTTATATAGCGCTAAATACCGCTCTTCTGTAGTTTCTAAGAGCTGCAAATAATACAGATCGTGGCCACTGCTTCACATCGCATGTTTACAAACGCTAAGCGCTGCGAATAACTGGACTAAATCCCAATGTAGCGTGTTCTGAAGGATGGAAGGCAGAGTTGGGCTTACGCGGATTCATACTTGTTGTGAGCTGCAAGTCACAGCAAATGTCAGCGGTGAGCATTTAAAATACTAAGCCATCCTGCCCGCAGCGCTCAGTTCCCAATAGTTAGCGCTCATTTTGAGATCTACTGTCACAGACATTTAAAAAACTCAATAGGTAAATTGAAAAAAATAATGTTGGCAAGTACACATAAATGGTAAAAGGCAGATTAAAAAACATTGTGTGGTATGGAGTCATCCGCCATAATTTTCCATATCACAACTCTTGCCCTAAACATTTTAGACATATTTTGAAAGAGTGTAGAAGGTCTGGAGTATCTAGAAATATATTGTTGTAAGTTATGCATTTAAAAGCAACCTATATATTAGAGATCTTTGTTTATAGATCAACAGATGGAATATTTTTTCATACTTTTCAACCGTGCCAAAGCACAAACTGTGCCAACATAACCAGGACACCACCAAAAAGACAATCAAAAACTTCTTAAACTAAGACATCAGAAATTTTGAAACGTTTTGACAGCAAAAACACTGCCATGTCTAATACCGGTGACCATCAGAACCTGTGCCCTCCGGAAACATGTGCACAAGAAGTTATGCCCATCAGAAGGTGACCTCAAAGACAGCATGCCCACCGTGTGCCAAATCCCAAAAATATTGTGGTCACATGAACAAGTAATCACCACAGCTGTAACCCAAAACACTACAGTCCCAGCCCGAGGATGTGCCCACTTGTGACAGTACCTCTCATGCTGTGCCCAGCAGAAGGGCGGTCATTGACATTCGGCGTCCATGGTACAACTTACTCCTCAGAAGGGTTATGGTCCAAATTCCGTGCCTCAGAAGATGCTGATGTACAACTAAGATGGTGTGTCCCCCAGATGCAGCATGCTCCTCAAATACCTTGTGCCTAAAATGGAGCTTGCTCCTTACATTGTGTGTCTCAGATGATGTGCGTCTCAAAGGCAGAGTGGGTCTCAGGTGTGCCTCCCACATGCAGCGCGCTCCTTGGAGGATGCGCATCAAAGACTCGGTGGTGCTTAGAAGGCGGCCTGCTCTGGTGTAGCGTGCTCCTCAGAGACTTAATGCTTAAAGGCAGTGTGCACCTCGGATGCTGTGTGCCTCAAAGGCTCCTTAGATGGGCCCCCCTCGGATGCCGTGCCCCTATGAGGCAGTGTGGGCATTGGATACTGTGCGCCTCAAAGGCTCCTTAGGTGGGCCCCCCTCGGATGCCGTGCCCCTTTGAGGCAGTGTGCGCCTCGGGTGCCGTGTCCCTTTGAGGCAATGTGATCCTCAGATGCTGTGCACCTCAAAGGCTCCTTAGATGGGCCCCCCTGGGATGCCGTGCCCCTTTGAGGCAGTGTGCGCCTCAGATGCCGTGTCCCTTTGAGGCAGTGTGCTCCTCAGATGCTGTGCACCTCAAAGGCTCCTTAGCCGCCGCCCCCGGCTGCCGTGTCCCTTTAAGGCAGTTTACTCCTCTGGCTCTATGTTCCCCTGAGGCAGGGCGCTTCTCAGATGGTCTTTCCCTCAAAAGCAGCGTGCTCCCCAGAAGGTCATGGGTAGGTATATCTGAGGCAGTTATCTCCCAGAGTTCTGTGCCCCTCGGAGGCAGCCTGCTCTGCGTACGCCCTGCCCCTCACAGGCAGTGCCCTCCTCAGATGCGAGTCCCTCAAATAGATTTTGCGATACTCAGGTGCCATGCACCTCACGGGGTGTCCTTCGCCAAAGGAGACGGGAAGGAAAAGAGGCCTCTCCCGGGGAGAGGCAGATAAACTTATCAGGGGTCTCCAATCAGCGAAGGACAATGGGTTTCCCCACCAGACCGCCCCCAACTCCCCTCGGGGGAGGGGGCCTTAACACCTAACACTAGCCAGCACTAAATAAATCTTCCAAACTTTTTTTTTTTGCAAGAAAAAAAATATCTGCCAGAAAACAACAGATAACGCCTTTGCGGCTTATACTCGTCTACTTATGGGGGTTCGATATTCTTTTATATTTCAATGTTGCTTTTAAACTAAGAGCCTGTCTGTCTTATTTCCATATATAGACCATGCTCATCCCCATAGGCCTCTTACTACTCATATCGTTCTTTTAATCAGAATATTGGTATTTGTAGCGCTGTGCCTGCCTGCCACTGGCATGACTTCATAGCGCCATTCATTCAGTCATGAAGGCATTTCCAAGAAAATGGCGTCTCCATGCAAGCTTTATTCTAAGTGCTGACGCTCGACGATAAGTCGGCGCTGCGCTTTTGTTGACCTCTTTGTTTCGTGGGAATTGAATATGAAGCGCACAAGTTATTTGATACCTTAATTAGCGCAATGTTAGCACTGTAAAAATGAACTGGAATCTGGCATTGGGGAGAGGGGCCAGGGTTTCAACACACCCTAATTAATTAAAGCCCAGGGGAGGTGGCGGTCCCCGGGGCTGCCGGGGGGCCACATGCCCCCCGCGCATAATAAATAAAGCCCCGGGGAGGTGGCAGGCCCCGCATATAATTTCCTCATTGCCCCCGGTAACTGGCCCACCCGGGGGCTCAAAGAAACTAAGCGGCGCTTCATTTTTTTTTTTTTTGGGCCCGATTCGCGCACTCAGCACAAATTCGGCCAAAAAGATATAAAAAAATTGCTTAGCCTAGGGGGTCAGGGTGTTTCTACCCTGCCCCCTTTTCTTGTTTATTATCTTTTTTTTTACTGTTTTCTTGTGACTCGGTTTTACTGAGTCACAAGATGGATGCCAACACATTCTGGTTTGGAGTGTTGGCAGCCAATCAGAATGAAGCTCGTGCTCTGGAGGGTGCGCAAATTCTCCTCGGCCCTCAGATATAAAAAATTTAGTTTTGGGAATTTTTCAAGAACTACTGAACAGAGTTACACTATTTTAAAAAAAAGGTCACTTTCTGAACCAAGAGCTACCTTTTTGCCAAATTTGGTGTAATTCCGTTCAGCAGTTCGGGCTGTATCCGTGTCTAAAGTTCCTGTGGAAATTAACATGGGGAAAACACGTTTATATATATATATATATGATGGCATCACTCGAAAGAAAATAAAACTAGAGTGAAAACCTATGGAGTGCCGGTTTCATCTCTGATGCGAAAGAAGGAGGTGCTGTTTTGGAATATATATATATATATATATATTTTCCACAATGTTGAAAAAGTACGCAGCACTCTTATTGGCTAATACAACTCTTTATTAGACCATCACTCTAATGGTCTAATAAAGAGTTGTAATAGCCAAGAAGAGTGCTGCGTACTTTTTCAACATTGTGGAAAATATTTTTGCGAGAACTGGCCCTTTTCTCGCTGCGAGCACCTGCTGAACTGTGCTCCCGCCGTCAAGGACTGTTTTGTGGCTTATATATATATATATATATATATATATATATATATATATATATATATATATATATATATATATATATATATATATATCTCAACAAAACATCCTGCTCCAACAAAGAAGAAGGCACGTACTCGAGGCTGTAGGTATAGGGCTTCTTTATTATCTCGGGTCTCCCACGACCCAGCGGCTAGAGAGACGCGTTTCAGGCTGCGCAGCAGCCTTTATCAATCTGACACATTTATATATATATATATATATATATATATATATATATATATATATATATGATGCCATCACTCGAAAGAAAATAAAACTAGAGTGAAAACCCATGGAGTGCCGGTTTCATCTCTGATGCGAAAGAAGGAGGTGCTGTTTTGGAATATATATATATTGAGAAACCAAGCTTGGAAACCGGCACTGAAGAAAGTACAACTGCTGAAACGAGTCTGCCTGGCATTTCCATACTTTCTGCATGACTCGTGCTTTTGAAATTGGAATAAATCCTTTTGTGAACCTCAGCATATGTCGGGCTCATTCTTGAAAGCGGGTGAGCATTTGGACTTTATGTTTTGCCAGTACTGCTGACACTGGCCACCGGCATGCCCTCTCGGTCTGGTGCGATGTGCCAGCCAGCACCCTTTGGACTTCGTATTTCACTACAGCACGTTGCCCCCCTTGCGAGTCATTAGTGCTGACATTGACCGCATCGGGAGAGAGGATGCAGTATTAACTGCAGGGGTCACACCAGGTTCCAGTAATTTACACCTATTGCCACTGGGACCGGAGGCTGCCAGAAATAATCAGTGAGACAACATTGTTGGGACACCACTTGGTGTTTGAGAGGCCCTTCACTGTATGGGTCTCCACGGCAAACTTCAATAACCAGCATGCATTTGGTCTCAGTGGTGCACGAGATTAATGCCAGCTGCAAGCAGAGGCGGGGTATCATCACGAGAATGGGAGTGGCCATGAAAACGTCACAGGACTTTTAAATCAACCCTCAGTGAGAAACCCAGCTTGGAAACCGGCACTGAAGAAAGCACAACTGCTGAAACGCATCTGCCTGGCGTTTCCATACTTTCTGCATGACTTGTGCTGTTGAAATTGGAATAAATACTTTTGTGAACCTCAGCATATGTCGGGCTCATTCTTGAAGGCAGGTGAGCATTTGGACTTTATGTTTTGCCAGTACTGCTGACACTGGCCACCGGCATGCCCTCTCGGTCTGGTGCGATGCGCCAGCCAGCACCCTTTGGACTTCGTATTTCACTACAGCGCGTTGCCCCCCCTTGCGAGTCATTAGTACTGACATTGACCGCATCGGGAGAGAGGATGCAGTATTAACTGCAGGGGTCACACCAGGTTCCAGTAATTTACACCTATTGCCACTGGGACCGGAGGCTGCCGGTTTGCGCAGCTCGGTGAGCCAACATTGTTGGGACACCACTTGGTGTTTGAGAGGCCCTTCACTGTATGGGTCTCCACGGCGAACTTCAATAACCAGCATGCATTTGGTCTCAGTGGTGCACGAGATTAATGCCAGCTGCAAGCAGAGGCGGGGTATCATCACGAGAATGGGAGTGGCCATGAAAACGTCACAGGACTTTTAAATCAACCCTCAGTGAGAAACCCAGCTTGGAAACCGGCACTGAAGAAAGCACAACTGCTGAAACGCGTCTGCCTGGCGTTTCCATACTTTCTGCATGACTCGAGCTGTTGAAATTGGAATAAGTCCTTTTGTGAACCTCAGCATATGTCGGGCTCATTCTTGAAAGCGGGTAAGCATTTGGACTTTATATATATATATGTATATATATATATATTCACTGAAAAAACCATAGGTTTCAGGGACGTTATAGTTACAAATTAGCATTTAAAAAACCTTTGAAATTCACTGAAAAAACCATAGGTTTTAGGGACAGTTATAGTTAGTTGGACATTGCACTCGTACAAAACCCGTGAAATTCCCCGTTATAGTTAGTCCAGCTAACTATAACTCGCGCCCCGCAATGCACTGCTGATGACGTCACATATTACATCACTCATGACATGGTCAGTGACATCACTGATGATATCACTGATGACATCTCAAATGACATCACTGATGACATCATCCAGTGACTGTGTGTTTCTGTAAAGTTTAAATATTTTTAATATATATAGGAAAAGACGTATTGAAGAATGAGTGGGTGTGTAAGTGTCTGTATGGATGATTTAGTAGGTGCGTGACTGACTCTATAAGTGAGTGAGCGCGTTTGCAGAGTGGTGAAGGAAGGGGGCGGGGCCTGCAGGCCCGATCGTTTAAAAAAAATAAAATAAAATTGTCCCCTTAAGGGGGGCTCTGTGGCCCCCCTTCCTTTTTCCAGTTTTTATGCCCTGGGGACCCCATCCCCCAGGGCCTTACCCTTTTTTAATTACAAATTAAAAAAACGGGAAGAGGGCCGCGTGGCCCCCTTCCCTGGGCCTGTATTGGCCCCGGGGACCCCATCCCCGGGGCATGGCCTCGATTTTTTTTTTTCGTAGGGAGGGGGCTGCGTGGCCCCCTCCTCAGGCCATTTAAGGCCCCGGGGACCCCATCCCCGGGGCCGGCCTTTCCGTTTTTTTTTTTGTTTTTTTGGGGAGGGGGCCGCGTGACCCCCTCCCGGGCCACTACTTGCCCGGGGACCCCATCCCCGCGGCTGGCCCTCTCGTTGGGGACTGTGGGGGTCCCCAATCCCCCACAGTCCCGCCGGCTCCCCGTGTCCTACGGGAGCCGGCATTGCTCACACATGGGGAGCAGCTAACATGCTGCTCCCCATGTGGAAAGCAGTCGGCTTTGGATATTGGAAGAGAGGCAGGTTTCCCTGCTCTCTCTTCCAATATCCAAAGCAGTTTGCAATGACAGGACGGAGCCGCGAGGCTCCCGTCCTGTCATTGCAAACAGCAGTGTCCCGGGGGTAGGCACCATCGGGACACTGCAGGAGCTGGCCCTGGGGGTGGTGGTCCCCAGGGCCATCAAGAGCTCCAGGAGGGGGCCGCGCGGCCCCCCTCCCATTCAGTTCACAGCCCCGGGGAGGTGGTGGTCCCCGGGGCTCTGGGGTCCGTAACGGACCCCCATATTTAAATGTTTAGTGCCCCGGGGAGGTGGCAGTCCCGGGGCATGTGGGGGCTGGAGCCCCCACACAGGTTTTTTAATTAATAAAAAAGCCCCGGGAGGTGGTGGTCCCGGGGCTGCGGGAGGGCTCAGAGCCCTCCCGCACCATTTTTAAAAAGCCCCGGGGGTGGCGGTCCCCGGGCTTGGAGGCCCTTGAGGCCCCCACACATTAAATTATCCCCTCACCATGCCCCCGGGACTTGGGACACCCGGGGCAAATACAATCGAGCGCGGGAGACCGCGCTTCGATTTTGTTTTCGGCAGGATTCGCGCACCCTGAGCTCATCCTGCCGATTTTTTAAAAAAATTAATTTTTTTGCCCAGGGGTCCTTGTGGGACCCCTGAGCAAACCTAGGGGTCAGGGTGTTTCTACCCTGCCCCCTTTGTGCGCTTTGCGCACTTGTTTCTGTCCCTCGGTTCTACCGAGGGATAAAATGGCTGCCAACATTTCCTGAATCGGAATGTTGACAGCCAGCTGACAGCCAATTAACATGCAGCTCGTGATCGGGAGGGTACGCGGACCCTACTCGGCCATAGATATCACTATCTTTTTACTTTTGATTTTCTCATCAACTACTGAACGGATTTACACCATTTAACAAAAGGGTTCTTTCTGAACCAAGAACTACCTCTTTGCCAAATTTGGTGTAATTCCGTTCAGCAGTTCGGGCTGTAGCCGTGTCTAAAGTTTCCTATGGAAAATTGCATGGGGAAAACGCGTTTTGGGACCCCCTTTTTCTCGGCCCCCGCTTGACGAATCCCCCGAGACTTTCAGGGTAGGAGCGGACCGGAGCGGGCCACAAAGTTTGAAAATTTTGCGAAGATACGTCAACCGGCAAGAGAGTTATTTCAAATAGAATGTCGTGGATTTCCTATGGATAATAGGTTGTAACTATAACTATCTACTGGCGACCGCCAGTAGATAATATATATATATATATATATATATATATACATATTCACTGAAAAAACCATAGGTTTCAGACACGTTATAGTTAGAAATTAGCATTTAAAAAACCTTTGAAATTCACTGAAAAAACCAGAGGTTTTAGGGACAGTTATAGTTAGTTGGACATTGCACTCGTACAAAACCCGTGAAATTCCCCGTTATAGTTAGTTCAGCTAACTATAACTCGCGCCCCGCAATGCACTGCTGATGACGTCACATATTACATCACTCATGACATGGTCAGTGACATCACTGATGACATCACTGATGACATCTCAAATGACATCACTGATGACATCATCCAGTGACTGTGTGTTTCTGTAAAGTTTAAATATGTTTAATATATATAGGGAAAGGCGTATTGAAGAATGAGTGGGTGTATAAGTGTCTGAATGGATGATTTAGTACGTGCGTGACTGACTCTACAAGTGAGTGATTAAACGTATCTTACTGAATGCATGGGTTAGTGACTAAACTGTGTGAATGTCTGTATCCGTCTGTTGGTGTGTAAGTGGATGCATGGATTTGCGAATAGCTACATGAGTGTCTATATGGGTTATTTATTGGTTCTATGAGTATCTGTATGGGTGCCTGAGTGTTTGTGTGGATGGGGTGTGTGCGACTGTGCATAGATGTGTGAGTGGGTGATTCACTGGGTGGATGGTTTCAAGAGTGCATCTGTGATAGACTGTATGGGTGGGTAAGTGTGTGTAAGAGTGTGTTAGTGAGTGAATGTATGTCCCAGTGGTACATGTGTGAGTAACTAAATATGTGAAAGGCAGTATATATGTGTATTGGAGTATATAAATAGCTATAAGCGAGAGTGAGTGATTGTGATAGTGGCTGTATGGATGAGTGTGTGCTTGTATCAGTGATTGTATAAGAGCGTAACAATGTGCTAGTATTTGTATGATTAAGTGAGCTGGTGTGTGTATAACTGTATAGGTGAGTAAATGGCAGTGTGTTTAATTATTTGCATGACTGACTAGGTGTGTGAGTACCTCTATGGATGAGTGGCGGTGTTTGAGTGTCTATATAGGAGTAAGAGTGCATATGATAGTCCTGTACTGAGTGACCATAAGTATGAGTGACTGTACGGGTGAGTGAGTGGATGTGTGTGTGTAGACCTAAGAATCAGTGAGTGGGTATGTAGTTATTGGTGTTGGAGTGTCTATGGTTTTGCGAATGGCACTCTGTAATTTAGATTGGGTGAATCAAAGGTTATATTAGGGTGTGAGGAGCTGCATCAGATTATCACGTGGATGATGTCATCAGTGATGTCATTTGAGATGTCATCAGTGATGTCATCAGTGATGTCACTGACCATGTCATGAGTGATGTAATATGTGACGTCATCAGCAGTGCATTGCGGGGCGCGAGTTATAGTTAGCTGAACTAACTATAACGGGGGAATTTCACGGGTTTTGTACGAGTGCAATGTCCAACTAACTATAACTGTCCCTAAAACCTCTGGTTTTTTCAGTGAATTTCAAAGGTTTTTTAAATGCTAATTTCTAACTATAACGTGTCTGAAACCTATGGTTTTTTCAGTGAATTTCAAAGGTTTTTAAAATGCTAATTTGTAACTATAACGTGCCTGAAACCTACGGTTTTTTCAGTGAATTTCAAAGGTTTTTAAATGACAATTTTTAAATGTATTAATTTTTATATTAATTTTTTTCATACTGATTTACTACATTTTTAGAAACAATTTCTTTTACATATTTAATTTTTTAAATTACATTGTAATTACATTATACATTACATTACAAAAAATACTTTCTCAGAATGAATTACTTTAGTTTAAATACTTTGCACATAGGCAATAGACTTTTAAGTACAGTAGTTACAGTTGTTGCAATGGGCAACACATTTTCAAACACAATGCAACATTCAGCTCAATGTGAATTTCTAGTTAAATGCAATTAGTTACTTTATGGATTACTTTTCTAACCACAGGACTGGATCCTAGATTCAGTCCTGGTACATCTCCTGTAAACAGTTGAGTAAAAGCGTTTTGGTTACAGTCGTGATTTTTAAGGAATATTATTGTATTTTAAAAGTTGACACTTAGAAACTTTTTCTCATAGAATCACCAATGTTATCCTATGGAAGGAAATTCACTTAGCAGGTAAAAACTGTTATCGTTACTTTTTCTTACTCAGTGTTGGATCCTGGATCCAGCACTGGTGCATCTCCTGTAAACAGTTGAAAGAATGCGTTTAAGTCATACAGGCGATTTTTAAGGAATATTTGTAGTTTGTGAAAATCGACACTTTGAAACTTTTCTGCTGAAAACCAGACAATGGATTCCTATGGAAGAAAATATAAGTTACTGGTAAGTACGGTTAAAATTACTTTTCAAGGTCAGTGCTGGGCTAAAAGATGCAGCACTGGGTTCTCTCCTGATAACAGGTGAGTAAATTGGAATTCGTACTTTGGTTGATTTTAGAGGAATATTATAAAGTTCCAAAACTCCACACTTAGAAGAATTTCCAAGTGAAACCAGTCAATGTTAGCCTATGAAGGAAATTCAAGTTACCGGTAAGTACGGTTAAAATTACTTTTCAGGACCAGTACTGGGCTGAAAGATACAGCACTGAGGTCTCTCCTTATAACAGGTGAGTAAATCGGAATTCGTATTTCGGCTGATTTTAGAGGAATATTTTAAAGTTCCAAAACTCCACACTTAGAAGAATTTCCAAGTGAAACCAGTCAATGTTAGCCTATGAAGGAAATTCAAGTTACCGGTAAGTACGGTTAAAATTACTTTTCAGGACCAGTATCATTGGGCTGGCACGATAGCAATACGTAACTGAACCCATTATCAATCTAG